>CM073758.1:13024109-14416520 GCA_037127355.1 Schoenoplectus tabernaemontani
AAGCAAATAACATTCATATCCAGCTGCTGTGCGTACACCATGACATTTCTTGTTAATTTTTCTAGTTTCGTCAATATTTTACTCTAAGGGAAGTAACTGGCCACTGGTGCTATTACGTTTTAAGTGCCAAACCAAAGCAGTAAATTATCTTGGAAAATCAGATATATCAAGATCAAAGAAAAAAAACAAGTGAAAAAAAAATGCCTGCAGCTAATAAAGGAAGTATGATTGTTTTTTTCATTGATTACAATAATACATTAAAGTCTAATTTTGATTAACAACTGATTACCAGTGTCAATACCAAGCAAATAACATTCATATCCAGCTGCTGTTGCCAAGCAGTGAACTAAATGGCACATTCAGAGTCATCAAAGTTACTTTAAGAACATCAGATCAAAGTACCTCAGAATTTCTTGTCCGGACGACATCAGCACCAGAGAACTTGGAAGTGAGACGAATCAAAAAGCAGCCAAGCGCCTCATCGCAATGGAAGCTTCCATTGTGAGTTCCAACTCTCTTCTTCTGACCCGCTTCACCAGATGATACACTGGACAAGGCGTAAACCGTAGGCTTCTTAGAAGAGCTTGAGGTCAAGGCCTCGGCCATGACAGGGAAAAACGAGTGGCGGCGGGGAGAGCAGCGGAGAGCAAAAACCCTTTGCAAGTGGAAAACGAGGTGGAGAACATTTACGCGCCTGCCCCTCAAAAATAGTGAATTTTATTAGCAGATGTTGAGGCCTTGCAGGAGTCGAAGAGACAGAGACGGATTGTGGACTTTATTAGCGGAGTTACTTGAGCACAGGCTCTGATGATCTGATCAGGCTTTGGGCTGAGCACAACTTCTTAGAATTCGGGCCTATCTAAAATACAAAAAATATAAATCTATACTTCTATATCTATATTTATATTATTATATAAAGCATCTAAGAATTGAAGGATCCATTTTTTGTCATGATAATTTTTGGTTATATCAATTTTATCCCTCAATTAGATGGATAATATTTATTTTTGATTGATCGAACGTATATAATCGCGTCATTGATCCCTTTTTTCTTTCCATTTCTTTCCGTAATATAGTTTTTTTTTTATTTAGCAACTTTGTGCATGTTTGGTAAGAAATTAATGGTGATAATATATATTGGAATAATTCAATTTTGTTACCATAAATTCATGAATCATTAACTCATACTGTGTAGAAAATCTCATCAATGTGAATTTTTTATCTTATAATATTTTAATGTTCAAATAAAAGAGTCTGCTGCAACGCGCGGGTATATAACTAGTATATAGAAAATGAACGGAAAAGTTATGGGCTAATCTTGTCTTGATACTTCTTCAAATAGTTTGGAAAAGAAATTTTGAGGACGCATAAGCCATAAAAACTTTCATATCTGAATTTTGAATAGTTTTTTTTCTCGTCTGTTCTTGTTTTCTTTTTAAACTGTATCTTGCTAAACTTAATAAAAAGCATAATTTATGAACCACTTATTTATTTATATAAACTTGACTTTGTGCACAACCAGAATTTACAATAAAGGCGGAACTTCAGGATCGTTTATAAAACTAGAAAAGAGCCGTATTATTTACGGGATCTATTTTAATTATTAACATGATAAGTATTGTACGTACAATTATTTTTGTGTCCTATTTATTTTTTATGGCTTTCGTTACTTAATTAATTTTATTTTGATACAGAAAAAAATATAAATATCATGTAAAAAAAATTCATATCAAATTTATTTACAGTTTTGGAAAAGTTCATCTTTCTTAGGTGCACAACTATAACTTAAAAATATAGAAAATTATTTTGATCTGCTCTTTATTTTTACTAAAAAAACTGTTCCTTGTGCGAAACTCTTTTAATTATGTTCTTAAATTTAAAATAAATTAATATATTATTTAATAAAATACTATTTAATAAAGTTATATAGTAAATATTTTAAAAAAAAATAAAAATACTTGGTTATTAATTTATTTGATGAATATTTTTTTAGATCTCCTATTAATGCATGATAAAAAAATAAAAAAAATAAAATGAAGAGAAAAAATGGCATTGATCAAAGTCTGAATCATTATTTTTTTAAAATATTAATTTACACCATTTGATTAGGTGTATTTTGATCATTAAGAAAAAAAATTGCTAGTATCTTTATAATATAGATAGACAAGAGTTAGTAGATCTCACCCGTGCGTTGCTACCGTGATGTTTTTTAAAAATATAAAAATGTGTGTTACATTTAGTTTTTGTGCTTTTCTGTCCTGCGATAAGAACCAAACAGCTCGACTAAATTATTCTCATACCAAAGAATGAGTGATGTAATAAGTCCACTACTTGTAACTTTGAACGGAAAAGTTCTTAGTTTTTTGCTCGAGAAACAACAAAATATAACTCGCATCATCGGTTGCAATTCTTACACATGACTCGAATCCTTGTTAATTGTACGCAGAAGTGGATGCAGTTTTGTTCACGTGTGAGCTGACTTCGTGAAAATAATATTTTTAGAATAATTTTTTAATAATTTGATTTTTCTGAATTTAATTTCTGATCTTTCTAAATTATTTAATTATATTTATTGAGAAAAAAATATTTAATACCGTAAATAATGAAAAATTATGTAAAATATTCCAAAATATAAAGTTTCATAAAGAAAAATTATCTTCATTGATTTGATTATCTATTATTATTTTATTTTATTTTTTAATATATAAAAAGATATTATTTTAATAGTTATTATCAGATAAAGATGCATATTGAGTTATTATTATTTTATTTAGTATCCGATTAGTGAATGAATTTGAATCTAATAAACTATTACAATTCGATTACTGACCTCTCATTAAGGTTATTAAACGTGGGATACGATCATGAAATAACATACTTTCGTTAACTGTTGTGTTAATAGAATGAAAAAAAATTCATTAACCATTTCATTTAATAAATAAAATAGAAAATTATTTCATCAACCGTTTTGTTTACCACGAAATGAAATGAAATAAGAAATTTCGTGTAATTTACATTACAATACACTTAACAAAATGAAAAGTACTATTTTGTTAATCGTTTTGTTCTTGTTATGAAACAGAAAACAGCTTGTTAACTGTTTCGTTTAATGAACGAAAAAAAATCTCATTAACTATTTCATTTATCATGAAACTAAACAAAACACATTTCGTTAACGGCCCTACCTCGCATCAAAATGAGATATTCGCCCTTGATGCTACCACTAAAAAGATGCAGCATGCAACTGTGCTTGAATTTTCAATGTCACAGTAATTACAGTGATGATCATTTTTCAGGATACAAGTAATTGAGTTGCCTCAAAGGGCCAAGACCATTAGATCAATACAAGTAAAAGCAATTCAGCTAACGGGTCCCATCGATTCCATGATTATATTAGGCCTAACGGATCCAACCACCTCCGTGTCTCGTCATGACTTATTAATTAGCGGTCTAGATGGGCGACGCCTTTGTACTTCATTCAACCAATAAAAGATAACTAATAAACTTTTGAGCAAATTACATAAATGATTCTTAAAGTATTATTTATTTATTATTTGATTTTTTTAATTTTAAAATTATTAATTTGATCTTTGAAGTATTATTATGTTATAATTTTGCTTCTTAAAATTTGAAAGTTATGTCTAGTCAGCTTATCGTTATGGGATTTAAAATTTTCGATTTATAACAAAGTAGTTCTACCATAATTCCTGGTCAAAAATAAATAAAATTATACCTTATAATATTCATGACAAAATATTTTAAAATTTATTTATAGTGGTACAAATGTAATTCTTTTATTAATTTAATTAAATTATTGTCTTGAATAATTTTTTTTGTTTTGTTTTTCGTTTTTTCAACGAGTTGTCCATGTACGACCAATTTGGTAAGAAAATATTATTTTAAGGACCAAATTGATATTTTTAAAATTTTAAATATCAAATTGATGTCTCTAAAACTTCAAGAATAAAAAAATGATAAATTAACGATACTTTTGGGATAAATTGTATTGTTTAATCTAAATTTTTGAATCGAGTAGATCGAGCTAATGGAAACGCTAATAGTTTCACAACAAAACAAGGTTAGAAATTTTGGAACTTAAAATGGATACACGAGCGATTGACATTTCTATATATTTAATCCTGACCATGTGCATAAATTTATGCTTCGCTAAATAACTGCAGCTGCGGCTACACAAGTAGTTGTATATATTAATTGAGGTATTTTCTTCAAAACGTGACAAAGCTGTTAGTTTTAATTTCTTTTGTGTTTCCTACTTTTTGTGCCATTAATGTATGGACTGTTATGTTTTGTTAACGGGGTATGTCAAAAAGTTGTCGACCATTAGCTGTCAGAGATACAGAGATTAAATAACTATACAGTATACACACACACACACAAAAAAACACGTATATATACTATGAAACCGCTGCCACAGAAAGAGAAAAGCTGTTCAGGTTCAAGTTGCCAGGTAAATGTAGACGTGTTACTGTACATAACTTGAAAAACTAATGCAAAAGGTAGGAAACAAGTATATATAGTTATTGAGAAGGGATCAGTTGATTATTTTTGACAACCTTCATAATGAATATTTAAATAAATATAAAAAAATCTTAAAAATAAAAAAATTTATATATGTGTTCTTCTATTTTTGGATTGATGTTCATTCAATTTATGTAATTTTATTATCGTTTGATAGTCCATCAAAAACCATCAAATTTTCATATAATTTGCAATTGTTTCAAATTAACGGTCTTTGATGGACTATCAAACAATAATGAAATCACATGAAATTTTAATGACCATCAATTAAAGGTATAAGAACATATATATAAACTTTTTTCTATTTTTAATATTTTTTATATTTATTTAGAGATCCATTGTCAAGATTATCAAAATAACTCATTGTCAATCATAGTTATATACTATGCAGAACTATGATCTCAACCTAAGAATTTCGTATTCAGCATATGTTGAGACTTAGGTTATGTTTGGTAGTGAAATAAGTGGGAGATAATTTGATCACCACTTTCTCATAATTAACTGATAGAGTTATCCCTCATTTATCATTATTTTGTTAAAATATTTGGGCACCAACAGTGGCAACTAGAATTTTTAGTTTCAAATTGGGTGAAGTCTACAAAAGAAGAACCACAGCAGGTGCCTACTTAATCAAACCTAAACCTTAGAAGATTTAGAAAAGAAAAGGAAGTTCAAAACTACCCAATTTATTACAGGCCACATGCTTGAAACAAATGAAACCAATAACCTATTCTATTTAGGCTCCTTCAATATAAATAATTCAAACAACTTGACTATTAAAAATATGGTAATAGAAGTTTGTTCAAACACGGTTTCGCCAGTTGTCCTCATACGTCAACAATGAACGAAAATTCGTTGAAAATCCTGTGTTAAAATTCGTTGAAATCCTGTGTTTCGACACCGATTGAAGAAACAAACTTATCTTTCAGCTACGTGTATTTTTAGTCAGTAGATGAATAAAAAATATGTTATGCAAGAATATAATAATAATAAATGAAAAATTAATAGTAAACAAAGTTATGCGCTGCCTCTTGCAAAGAAAAAGAAAGATGTTTATGTTTAGTCATCTTGTTGAGTTATAGTACCCAATTTACAATTATATAAAGAAAATCATTTTAAATTTGATCTGTTTGTCAAATCAAACTGACTTTTTTTCAAAACAATAAAATAATTTCCCAGTTATCACGTATAACCGTATAATTAAGTAATCTAATGACATGAAATAACACAAGTGACTCTATCTCTACTCTTTATTAAACATGTAAGCATGGGCGGAGCCAGAAAAAATCGATTGGGGGTGTCCGGTTCAAATAAATAGAATATTCGGGTAAAAAAAATATTTTTTATCATACGATCTTTATTTTTCAGTGAACTGAGGGGGTGCCTACCTTAGATCCGCCTCTGCATGTAAGTGTTCCGATTCTACAACAGTCCAGATTTTTTTATTGAATTTTTAAAACTAATATCAGTAACTGGATTGAGTTATTCATCAAATAATATTACTATCTCTATGATTATTTGTGTTGAAGTTATAATTTTCTCTCAATTTTATTTGTTACACAAAATACTATATAATTTAGGAGTATAATTATTCTATTTTTTTTTTCTTAGATTACCATCAATTATGGATTTCAATTTTCTTTAAATTCTGAATGTCAACTTTCCTTTCAATTCTATATTTATTTTACATTAATTATATATTCATGATTAAAATTTGCATTAATTACTAAATTATCTTCATTTTTATTTTCTTTTTTCATATAAAGATATAAATTTTTATATTTTTAAAAGACATCACCGTAACAACGAACATGCAAGATACTAATCATTAATAATACATCACATGCAAGCGGACAAATTTAGTCCATTAATATTTTTAATAATTTGAAGAAAATATATAATGCTCTGAATCTAGTTTAGATCCATTCTTGAGTTGTATATTTTTAAGTTCCATATTATTTATATTTCAAATATATGATAGCTAGCTATTTGATTGGAGAAAGTGATGTAATTAAATTATGTCCGTATATATGAACTTTTTTTCTGGATTTTTTTTTAACTTTTGTTAGGCAAATTAATCGGACCATACTTCAACTCCGACTTGTTGAATGGTCTAAGACGTCATCTGAATAAATCGCGGTTAGTTCTTTGTTGGGGTCCAGCAAGGTCTGTATTAGCTTTGTACGCAACTCAACTCCGAGTTTGAAGGTAAAAATAACACAATCTTCTCCGAAATAACACAAATGGCCATTTATGCTTGTATTTGCATCATTTTTATTTTCGTTATGGAAGATAATTAAGTTGAAAGTCGGCAGGGTAAGGAAGATCACAAGTCAGGTCCGATGAACTAACATAGTTTTAGTGCAAATGAAATTTTAGGGATTAAATTGATTTTTTTTAGAAAATTTAGGATTAAAACTTAAAAGGTTTTTCGTTCTTTTTTCAAAAGTACAAGGACCTATTTTAGTATAATTTAAAATTTAATGATTGACATGATATTGTGAATGCAACTTTCAGGATCAATTTCATTATTAAAAAAAGTTAAGGATTAAAAAGTATTTGTTCTTTTAAGATCGTACATTTTTATTGTATAGTATTTAAATGAAAATGCAACAATGTATTTAGTAAATTCGGTGAATTATAATTTTTATATTATTGTATTAGTTATATACCAACCCCCTTACAAATTAAATATTAAAGTTTTGTAGTATTAAATAATACTCTGCTTTCTTTCATCAACATGCTGTGTAAAAATTGCAACAAAATATAACCAAGATAACAACCGGCCCATTCAGAAAAAAAAAACTAATTAACATCGAAAAGCTGCACTATATTACAAAATAAGAATTAAATTAGTTCTTTTTTAGAATGTTCAAGAATTAAATTAATTCTTTGTTAAAAAAATAAAATACTTATTTAGTGTTGTTCAAAAGTTAAGGACCAAATTTATTTAAAAACAAATTCGAAAAATCAACTTGACACAAACGAAAATTTAAAAACCAACAGAATTAAAAAAAATATTCAGACCTAACATGAAAATTTCCTGTAAAATAAATGATTCTTGACTGGAACATCCTATCCCTCTGGAAAACGACGTATTTTAAGTAAATATGAAAAATGAATAGGAATTGAGAGAGCGCTTTATAGTTAGATCTCTAAATGAGCCGAGTTAAATTGAGTCAAAATAAAATTTTGAACAGTTTGTTCTCTCAAGGAGTAGAGTTAGCTCGTTAGCTACTCCAATTATGAGCCAAGAGCACTAGCTTGTAATATACTCATTAACATCTCATTTAATAGTTAACAATACCTTTACACAAATATTTCATATCAAATTATATATAACAATTAATGAGAATCAATAACAACAGATTTTTTATATATATTTCTTATATATCAAATTATAACCTATGTAATATATTAAAAATCTACAATAAAGTATTTTCGGTAATTTGCCTCCCTGGATTTTGAAAAATAGTATTTTTCGGTAATGCTTTCGGTAATTTGCCTCCCTGGAATTTTTTTTGCTCCCCTGGATTGTCTAATTAATTTTATTGAGAAAAAATATTTGATATCATGCATAATGAATTAATCATACAAAGATATCAAAATATAAAGTTATGTAGGCGAAAACTTTCTTCATCAACTTGATTATCTATTACTTTGAGCTTTATTTTCTTGTTATTTTTAATATATAAAATGTTATTATTTTAGTATTTTTTATTAGGTAAGAATATATATTAAATTATTATTTTTTATTTAGTACCCGATTAGTTAATGGATTTGAATCCGATAAGTTATTACAATCCGATAATTGCTTCCGATCAAAATCCTGCATCCGCCCCTGCTTACAGTAAACTTGTACAGAAAATGTAGCATGAATTGCATTAATCATATTTGTTTCAACATGCTGCCTCCTAATTGGTATATTGTGAACTAGTTTTATTTATTGTTCTTTTTTTTTCTCAATCACTCTTTCTTTGAAGAGAATAGATAAATGCATTTATTATCTGCGCATTATTACATATATTATTAAGTATAAATATTTTTAAAATATATAAATTTTAATGTAAGTTTGAAATATATATTTTTAGAAATATTTATATTTAGTACTGGAATTATATAGTATGCAGAATTTCATGTACAAGAATAGTTTGTCTAGATAACAAATATGATTGGTCCTTGACTCGTTGTCAAGTCTAAAGCAATTTTACGGAACAAGAGCTTATTCTTGGGTTCTACTTTTAAATTTAAAAATAGAAAAAAAAATATAGATATGTTCTTTTACTTGTAAATTGATAGCCCGTCAAATTTCATGCAATTTCATTAACATTTGATAGTTCATCAAAAAATATTAAATTTGTTGGTCTTTTATTAATGTTTGTAATGGTTTTAATTTAACGGTCTTTGATGGATAATCAAACGTTAATAAAATTATATAAAATTTAACAAACTATCAATTTACAAGTAAGATAACATATCTATATAAAAAATTTAAACTTTTTTTCTATTTTTTTAGATTTAAAAATAAAACCCCTTATTCTCGGAAATAAAAATAGATTTTGATCCCAATTTTACAGCTTACATCCCGTTTCATTTCAAGTGAAAAAAATACAACCTCCGCTATCAAACTACCCCATCACACGCGGGAACTATATCACCTATGAAGCTGAAAAAGTTCCGCACATACGGTTCTTTTGATTTGTACGGTCCGATTATTTATCAACGGTTCTAATTTAATAATAATAAATAGTTTCATATATTAAAATTGGTGTTTAGATTTTTTTACAGCCGTTATAATTTTGTTAAGTAGCTGTGATTTTCTAACATAGATGTCCACACGGAAAATATCCGCACAGAACCCCGACCCTCACACGCGCATTCGACCAACCTCCAATAGTTTGACCGATTCGCTCCTGTTCGCCTCCTCTCCTCTCCTCTCTCGAGTCTTGACCAATCATAAAACCGAAAATCCCTCTCTCAATTGCCCCCTCCTCCCGCGCACTCGCTTCTCACATCTCGCCTCCTCAGATTTCTCTCGCAATTCGAGAGAGAATTTGGCATCGCCATGCTAATTCCTCTCAATTGGCCACCGATCCTCCTAGCCGCCACCGCCGGTCTGATACTCCTTCGTATCATCCTATCTTATAAATCTATCCTGTTTCTCCTCTCGGGCTGGTGGCGGTGGCTGGATGAGAAGGCACAGGTTTACCAGTACTTTGAGATCCCACGGTACAGTCAGACAAGCGAAGAGGCTGAAAATCCATTATACCGCAAGGCCGTTGCTTATGTCGCTTCACTTCCTTCGCTAGAGGATTCCGACTCAGCCTCCCTCTTTTTCTCTCCAGCCCGTAAATCTAGTGATTTCTCTCTGTCTCTACAGCTAAGCCCTGGTCAGACGGTGCAGGATTCTTTCCAAGGAGCCCGGTTATCATGGACCAACCCTGGTGGCGGAGGCCCACCTAAACTGGTCTTGCGTGTCAGGCGCCAGGACAGGACACGTGTACTCCGCCCGTATTTGCAGTATGTTGAGTCAGTCTCTGATGAAACCGAGGCAAGGAGGCGTGATTTGAAACTTTTCACCAATTCTACCAGCGGAGCTGATCGGAGTCATGTCTGGAGCTCAGTTGCATTTACTCACCCGGCTTCAATTGACACTCTTGCAATGGATCCGGAGCTGAAGAACCGTATCCGCAATGATCTGGAGTCCTTTCTCAAGGGTCGGAACTATTACCATAATTTAGGTAGAGTATGGCGCCGTAGCTACTTACTGTATGGTGCACCTGGAACTGGTAAATCCTCATTTGCAGCTGCTATGGCACGGTTTATGGGGTACGATGTGTACGATGTGGATTTGACACGTGCAGGTGGTACTGAACTCCAAACTCTCCTTGCAAGAACCACCCCAAAATCTCTAATTCTCATAGAAGACCTCGACCGCCATTTGGCCGAGGGCACGGTGCATCTTTCTGAGATCTTGAACTTCATGGATGGGATATTTTCATGCTGTGGCGAAGAACGAGTCATGGTTTTTACGATGAGTAGTGATGACAAGGAAGGAGGCATCAACCCAGCTGTGCTCAGGCCAGGTCGGCTTGATGTACATATCCATTTTCCTATGTGTGATTTTGCAGCTTTTAAAACCTTAGCTGGGAGCTATTTAGGGATAAAGGACCACAAGTTGTACTCTCAAGTTGAAGAGGAATTTCAGAGTGGGGCTCGGCTCAGCCCGGCAGAGGTGGGTGAGATAATGATCACCAACCGTGGGTCCCCAAGTCGGGCAATTAAGACGGTGATTGGTGCTCTGCAGCACACTTCACGAAGTGAATTGGTGACCCAAAGAGGGGAGGAGAACCGGGTCGGAGAGGAAGCCGGTGGGTTGCAATTTGGGAGGGATTCTACGATTAAAGAATTTAAGAAATTATATGGTTTTATTAAGGTGAAGAGTAGGAGGGAAGGACAGTCTATATCGGAGGGGACACCAGCTACGCCGCTCGGTCCTCGGTATGGAATTGACAAGGAGGGATGATCAAGGAAGAGAAATTAAGAAAAAGTTAGGTGATTAAATGAATCAATTGATAGATTTCTTGGTCCAAATGAAGCTGAAATTGGGTTTCTTTTTTTTCTTTGATGGATTTCTCCACGAATTGGAGTTACAGGAGCAGTTTTATTTTACTTTCTTATTAGTTCGTTTTGGATTTTTTGTTTGTTGTTCATAGGGGAGTTAGTAATAGAATTGAAATCAAACTGTTAAAGATGACTAGAACTAGAAGAAAAGGAAGAAAAACAAAACAAAAAAGCATGGCTGGTCAAACTGTAAATTTGTAAGACGTGCTGATTTGAATTTGAAATTGAAAGGGATGTTCCATGTCCTGCGTTTTTGTTGTTATCTCATTTTTTTTTCTTCTTTGCTGATTCCAAGTATGCCAATATTTTCCATGTTTAAAATGAATTTCTCTTTGTAAAGAAAAGTAGAAAACTATCTCCCAGTTTCTAACGATTCTCTATCCCCTTTAATAGGCTAATAGCACAGGTTCCTTGTGCTACAAGAAGCAATTCATGACTTCATGTCCTACGAAAAAGCACAGGGGGGTTTGGGAAACACGAAAGGAAGGAAAAGAGAGAATATAGAACTTCTCTTTTGGCTGGTTTACAAGTAGCGGGTCGATGCTGATTCTCATTTTATCACGCACAGTAGAATTCTACGGTACAACATAATCTCAATATTGTAGGAATAAACGATATCAATTGGCGAGAAAAAGACTTAAAAAAGGTCGTATTCCGAGTAATACTACCTACCTAGCTACTTGTTTAGTTTGTGAACCTGTCATCCACTCATCCTTGCCTAATTGTTTAGCACAAGTTGGGGTCTTTCTTTTGGGAATCGTTTTAGATTTACCATTCTAACATATAAAAATCTCCAATTCAAGCTGTAAAGTGTAAACCAGTAGCGTTTCCTGCTCCCACGACTACTTTATGCGGTCCAATAAAATCCCATAGCTGCGATTAAGCTGGTTACAGTTTGCACCTCCTTTCAATTTATGAGGCTCAGGTTCACTTCCCTTCTAACAATTTAAATTTTCAATGGTGGGAAGTAAACTGTGCAGATAACATGTGAGTGAATATGTGATTTTCTTTATATTACTTCATTTTTTTCTCTGTTTTTTTTCTTTTTCTTCTTGAGGATGAAATTCATTTCCGTGCCAGAAAATGGGGTGAGATATATGTGATAACGACTTGGTGTATTAAAGGGCTTGAACAAAATATGGGCATATGAGAAATATTTTTTCTTTTTCTGAGCAGAGAAAACCTCTTTCTTACAAAAAAGAAACTTTCACCAGAACTTACTGATAAACATAAATGTGAATAAATTGAAACGTTCCCATAACCCACCACCGCTAATTAAAAAGAAACTTTTCGCAAAGATTTGGGTGCGCTGTTAAATGGTGAAATTTTTTAATTTTGGAAGTCATAGCGTTAGCCAATGCTCAATTGTACATTCGTACTTCTGGCAGAACTCATTATTCATAGGTTTCGTCACGTCAATTGCACATCAGGCAAAAAGTCCATAAATTCTGACAGCAAATCATTCATGCCATCGCGGGGCAAGAGATGAAACACGTCCACTCAATACCTGTTTGGAAAAGTTGGTACAAAATGATAACGGAAATCAATTGGATATGACTTAACAAATAAGCGGTTGGACTCTTTAGCCCAGTTTTTGTAACTTAATCCTTAATCCATGTTTTCATTATCATTAAGCTAAAATATTTAATCCTTTTGAACCTATCTAGAAGCTATGATTAAGATCCCACTTAAAGAGCATCTTTTACTTCATCCGAGAAAGACTGCAATTTTCTTTTTCATGTTGGAATGTTATGTATTGTCACTCTAGATAATGGTTTTCATACGATATGTGAAATTGACAAGGATGTGTGGCCACGTTCATGAATTTATCTGCTTTGGATCAGATCAAAGCCTTTATCCTGCAAAAATCCCAATTTGCGTCCTTTTTTAAAAAGGCAAGAGCATAAAAAGTTCTTTCTTTAAGCGACAAGCACAAGATACAGTGTCATAGGCACTTTTATCTGTACAAATCGGATATTTGATAAAAGACTATTTTTTTAATTTTTCATTTGATTAAACATATAAATATCTAATATTATAATTGTATCATTAAATAAATTTAAATTATTAAGACCTTTATATATTCAATTCATAAATTTTCTAACCTGACTCAAATTACTTATACATCCACATATTACCTGCGTTGCGTTCTCTAATGTGAGCAACTTCATACATGTTAAAAACTATAGTTTTGCAATATTAAGCACTTCAATTGACTAATAATATTTACATGTATTAGCATACCGCTAAACCAAAGTTTCAGTAAGATATCCAGTGTTGTAATTTGGAACTAGGATAAATTTTACCAAAAGTTGTGATCTCACTGGAACCTGTTGGAGCACAGTATGGTGGTATACGACTTACAGAGCGTCAAAGGATCAAATTAGGGACAGCTTGTTATGGCATCTGGTCACGTCCATGACAACGAAACCCAACTAGCACTATAATATTTGACCTCAAGAGTGCTATGCACTTATTCTATATACTAATTAAAAGAGGCATTACAAACACATGAGCGAATCTCATCTACGAACCCATTTGAAGATATCCAATCTTCTAACATAAGCACACTAATTATCTAGTTAGACTAAATTCCACCCAAATATTCTAAAAAAACAAAAACTCAATAAAGAAAACAAATCTATCAGTTCCCAAAGTAGCTAATTTAGTTTGTCATCATCAACATTTTCATCCACGGTTTCATCCAGCTGTGACATCTCGTCTCTGGGATTAAGGTGAACTCCCCATTCACGGAGTTTTTCTCTCGTCTCATTTGATGAAGGTAACTTTCTATTTCTTTTCCCATGCCCCTGGAAAATATAGGTGCTTCATTTAAGTTCAGAATTCGTGGGTCCAATTGAAGCAGAGTTCAGCCAAAACCAAGTATAAGTGTGCATTGTAGGACCATAAATATTACCCAAATATCACAGATCAAACTGGTATAGAATTTCCAGTAACCCCAATTAGATAAGTATATCACAAATCTCTCTTGATATAGGTTAAGAGTTCAGACAAAAAAATATGTACCGTCATGGAGGCCCGACGACTTTTGACATTGCTCTTCATGAATGGAAATTTGAAAGCCCCCTCAAAATCACCATTTTTAATACTAGTTTCCAACTGCATAGATGAATTTACATATGTTTCAAACAATTGAAAGTGTATTCCTACTGATCAGAACATTCTAAGAGTATCTTGTAGCAAACCTGCACATGCAGAATGCAGATCAGAATACTGGCAATAGGCAACCAGCTCTCTTCTGGCGAAAGGGACAAATTTGTCCTGAAAAATTAACAACGCTCCTTTTTAAAAAAATAAAATAAAGGAAGAGGCCTTAAGGACTTCTATTGCTTTATAATGTTTAAACTCAGGCATTCCCAATTTGTTAGTTTCGGGTGTGTTTGGATGGTGAAAGGATTAGTGTAAGAATAATACTGTTTGGGTTAGTAGTTGAGAATAGTATGAGATTAGTGATATCTCGGGAAATGTGAGAAGAGTGCTAATTTTTACTATTCCGGGTTAGTAAAATGTTGTTTGGATAGAAATGTGAGAATAGTGGAGAGAATAGTTAAAATAATTAATTATTTTTTAGTATTTTATTTAATAATAATATTTATTTAATACTGCTCCATACTAATATAAAAGAAAAAATTAATTTTTATTATTTTCACTACCCTCATGGACGCTAATCCGCTAACCCAACGTTCTATGGATTAGCGGATTAGACTGTTCTAATGCTATTCTTAATTTTAATTTTGTGTTTGAATGGTTGCTAACTCGAGAACAGTACTGTTATTCATAACAGTGCTATTCTACACCATCCAAACACACTTCATGTTTTCTCCTACTTAACTGTTCTTCCTATGAAAAACTCTTTTGCAAGGATCCTTCCCATATGTTTCTCCTCTCTCATTTACAAATAATTTCATTACTGGCTAAGCTTCATTTGAAATGTCAATTGTCAGATGAAAAGAACTTTTTCGAAGACAATTACAAATCTGATTTTGTTTTGCATGGTCGGGTTACCAGACAGGACATATAACAGTAATAAACTCTAATAAGAAAGATGTGTGCAACCAAAGTGTGGGCTATGCAATTTCCTAATTTAACAAAGTTATATGGACTAACCCAAGAGAAGTAACAGGATTTTACGGATAATGACCAGAACAAACAAATTAAACAATAATGCTTCTTGGATTACCATTTAAAAATTTAGAACTTAAGTTAATTACTAAATTCATCCATAATAGCACTTCAATTGAAAGAATAGCAACCCCAAACTGGAATATAATACGATCACGGAAGAAACACCACACTCTCAAATACAGCCAAAATTACATGAACCACAAATTCCTGAACTCCAATTCTTCACCACACAACAGAATTTGCCAAATCCAACACAAAATTTCACAATAAAACAATTACCTCAAGTATGGAGCCATGTATACGAGAGAATACACAAGATATCTCTGCTTCCCAGTATCCATCCAAGCGAAAACCCATCCCTGCACTAAGACCCATCAGAAATATAATCTCAAATCCAATTTCACTAAACAAGACAAAAAAAAATCTCAATAACAAACCTCACCAGCCAATTGAAGTAAGGGATGAAGCTGATAATTGCCATGATAGCCAGTCTCGTATCAGTCGAATCCATGGCGCCATCACCATCCTCCCCCTCCTCGTGGGCCCCACCAGATTTGGTCGGAAGTACAAGTGAGCTTAGCACGCTCGCGCCTAAGGCGAGAGCGAAAGGTGCGTCGTGAATTAATTCAGCCTTGCACACAATCCTCCTCCTTTGAGCAATATTACGTGCCTTTCTTGAGAGATGGAGAGATGGAACAAAGGAAGGTCGCAGTGCTAGTAGCAATTGATTAGCTGGAACGGGGAGGGTCATGGCGAAGTAGCACAGAGAGAGGGGAGAATGGACAGTAACGAGGAAGAGGGGTACTGGTACCGAGAAGAGGATACCTTCGCCCGGCGGCGAGTTGCTGCGCGTCTGATAGCCTGATACGTTGAATCTCCGTGTTGGTGGGCCTTTTCAGGCCTTGGATTGAAATAGAAAATTTGATGTTCAATTTTAGTTAATTAGGCTAATATTTATGTGGGGCTAACTTTGACAGAAAGATATTTTATTCTCTCACTATTAGCTTAATTTTCTTATGTTTTTTTTCATGGTAATGCAACTCACAACATCAACTTTTGAAATCATTCCAAAGTATATCTTTAAGGATGTGCAGTTTCTCTAGCCAAGTAATACCATGAATATTGAATTATGAAAATTTTATGCGTTTATTTTTTTCCCATGACAGTATAAATAGGTAATTTTCATGAGAAAGAAAGATGAATATCAATAAATTTCAACAAGTAGTACCATAAAACCTATCTACTAAGTAGTGAAATAATTATGAAATTAATTTTGTTTATGATTTCCGTTATCCTACCAATAGGAAATTTTCACGAGGAAAAAAAATGAAAACAAACTTCAATTAAGGGATATGACCAAATGCTTGTTAATTCTATTCAATCGCACTGTTACTCGATGGCGCAAAATGAACCGGCACATCCTCAAAATAGTATAATTTACACCCATATATAATTCAAATTACATAACCTAACTGACACTTCATAAATTCATCACGGAACATCCTGAAACCTCAAAAGCCCCATTGCAAAATCATGATTTCGTCAAACTTCATGCAGATAGGTGGGTGTACTTTTGCGAAGGCCAGCAAGGCCGGCAAGGCCGAAGAGCGAAGGTAAAATCCAAAAGTCCATCTCCACATAACAAACCAGATGCAACAGCAGGCACCATTAGTTTTGTCTTGGCAATATCAGTCTTATTTCAAGTGAAAACAATCAGGCTGCCCACACACGTCAATCACAAAGTTAGCACCGGCAATGAGCGGCGCTGCCATGGCCACAGGAAGCGGCATCCACACCCCACACCTCTCTGGTAGGTCTCTTTCTTTTTCATTGCAAAGATAAAGATCATATGCTCTTAAATTTTATTGAAATATCATATGTACATGGACTGACACCTTGGTGTCGCTATATTAAGATGTTACAGGAAGCATAGAAAAAAACAGTAAAGAAACAGGATGAGAAGCTGAACGAAGAACATGTAGAGCCTACATGAGTTGTAATGATCAGAATAAGCTCCTCATTTCTGCCACAATTTCTCTTACGATTGCTACATCAATTTTGGCATCTCCAGTGAACACACGAGTACAACTTTGCCTCCCGATTACAAAGTTGTACAATCAATAGTTTTCTCCAAGGTAGTGGCATTGTTGGGTCACACATGAATATTGATTGGGGCATCAACCAAGAGGAAATGAGAGCAGGGAGGTATGTGACCGTAGACCTGTTGTACGATATTTCGAATGTGAATTGCAACGTTACATGATGTGGATAGATATTCTATTATTTCCTCTTCTGAGTAGCGTATGTTTGTTAGTGGCAGTGGCAGTCGCGGATGTAAGATTTCAGTTAAGGGATAATTATCGGATTATAATAGTTTATCGGATTTAAATTCATTAACTAATCAGGTTTTAAATAAAAATAATAATAATTTCATATATATTCTTATCCAATAAAAAACTATCAAAATAATATCCTTTTACATATTAAAAATAACAACAAAAGAAAACTCAAAATGATAAATAATTAAGTTGATGATGAAAGTTTTTCTCTACAGAACTTTATATTTTGAAATCTTTATATAATTATTTTATTATGTATGATATTAATTTTTTTTTCAATAAACGTAATCAAACAATTCGGGGGGGGGGGGGGCAAAAAAAATTTCAGAGAGATAAATTACCGAAAACATTACCTAAAAGCACTATTTTTCAAAATCCAGGGGGGCAGCTGCCCCTCTTGGATTACACTGGGTCCACCCCTGGTTAGTGGTGTTAGGGAAACAAGTTAGTGCAAAACTGGGACTGATACAACCTTTGGCACCGGTACAAACCTACTGCCTCTGATGTGAACTATTGGTATAGCAGGTGCGAACCACTGATATAGCCCTGCATAACTACAAAAATAATCCCAAACAGTCAAGAACCCGCACATAAGAAAAACCTAAGAAATTGAAAATAAAAATGACTAAGCATATAACCAATCAACAACAATAGAGTGAGAGATATTACTATAAGATAGATCGATCTAATAAGCACACAAAATGAGACACAAGAATTTAAAGTGATTTGGTCGAGCCTACTCCGTTGGATGGCAAACAACCAACAAATTTACTATAAATCAGGGAGATTATAAGATATTACAATAATATTTCAATTGTGAGATCAAATAATCACTCTATTTTTACATTCCTCATTCTTTCTTTTCTATTTTTTCCTCTCTCTTTTGTTCAAGACTTATAAAATAAGAGAAGGAAGTCACGAATTTACTATAGCAACCCTAATCTTTTAGCAACTTTACAGGAGAAGGACATATAAAGAGAATAAATAATAGTCTAAGAGTACAAAGGATATGTGTCAAGACTAAATTTGGATCTAAAAATCCAACAAATGGTCAACCCATTCTACCATGGGTTGTAACCTATGAGAATATGGTTACTCTAAATGGTCCTTTGATTTTTCATATGTGTTGTTATCAAGGTTCTAAATAGCAATTATCACGTCATCACGGCAATGTCCGAAAAAATTTATCATGCTATAGCAGGAGCTATGGTACATCGCGTTTTCTTTATATTTTCTATTAATTTTCATATAATCTAAACTTTCATAGAGTAATTAGTAACAATAAATTAATTAAAATGTTATAAACTTATAATTATCCAGTATAAAAACTAAGTTGCTATTTGAAAGATCATAGATACCATAAAAATTAAATAATTTTTCTATTCAAAATAATCAAAATAACCATAAACTATATTATTTCTTCATTAAAATGATCACAATACTATAACTACGTAAGTTTGGACCTCTCAAGTTGTACAAAATTAATTTTGAATAAAAAAAATATAATTTATTTTCAATAACATGCTATTTTACTATTTCACGTAATGCACTATCGCGATCGATATTATCGCTATAGCGGACATAGTTTGATATAGCACAATGTTAGACCATAACAAATCTTTTGATCTTAAAAAACACTAAGACACTATCAAAATATGAGAGTTACTTTTAATCCATAAAACCTCATTTCCAATGAACTCAGCAGGTCTCTTAACATATTCACTCTGATTATATTGGGCAGGTAATTGGAATCATGGAGCGCCTCTGAGGGGCGAAAAGAGGAGCGACACAGGGAAAAAAAAAGGCAACACTCAAAATTCTAACCCTAGACGGTGGAGGTCGGCGATGTCTCCTCCCCTTCCTTCTCTTTTCTCCTCTCCCCCTCCTTTACCTCTCTTCTCTCCTCTCTTCTACAAACAACCTCGATGACCTGCTTCAACATCACCTCTGTATAGCGCCTCACCTCGATGACTTCGACGACCTCAACCGACACCTCACCGTCGTCACCTTTGTACATCGCCTCACCTCGACAACCTCGAATGTCGCCTCTATGCAACGCCTCACCTATGTGACCTCGACTGACGCCTCATCGCCGCACCCTCATCTCATCACCGACACACCACCGCCTCACCTCAGGGACCGAATCTGTTTTCTTCTATTTTCTTTTTATTTTTTGCTTTCTTTTAAAAAGAAGTAATGAAGCAATTATAAATTCTCATTTTTCATTTTTTTTTATTT
The DNA here is from genome assembly GCA_037127355.1 of Schoenoplectus tabernaemontani. Lineage (NCBI taxonomy): Eukaryota > Viridiplantae > Streptophyta > Magnoliopsida > Poales > Cyperaceae > Schoenoplectus > Schoenoplectus tabernaemontani. Next base: position 13,043,996 of record CM073758.1, read on the forward strand.
TTTTAAATTTTCTTCTTTTCAATAGAAAATAGGATGATTGTTACCTCCCTTCAAAAAAAAAATATTTATTTACTCCATCAACAAAAACTAAAGAAACCGCAACAAAGGCTCAAGCATTTTTTTTTTGGCAAGTCGAGAACTTCAACTCCCAAGAGCGCCATGTTATGATATACCAATGCATACAATAGCATAGCTAGAAATTATTTTAAATGGGGTCAATTATAATATTATTTTTTTATATTTATATAATAATAAAAAAAAATTACAATTGTGAGGTCACAATGAATATAATTTATATTTTTATGGGTTCTAATATAATTTTTTTAACAAAAATGCTTGTACAATATGAAAATGCTATATAAATTGTGCAATTTAAAAATCAAATGAGATTCATTTGCACAACCTAAATCCGCCACTGAATGCATACAGTGCCTTCTATGTACCATTTGGGTTGCTTATGTCAAAGGCTCTGTAGAAAAGAGAAAAAAAAATGAGAGAAGACTAATTACACAACCAAAGGTTGTTCCAATTGCTTGGCTGACATCCACTCTCTTGACTATCTTCTTGAGGGAGATTGTTGGATTTGAATAGTTTTTGAATCATATATGGCCCAATTTATATATTGGTCTGAATAGACACATTTGCATCTATTCGGATCAATACTCTCACTAATTAAATGCATAGTCGGTACAGAAACGATATATTTGTGTTAGATAGAATAAGAGTGTCTGGAACACTTAAAAGATATAGATCAGAAACCATCCAAGAAAGCATGATTTCTTGATGATGATAGTGGAACGACGCCTTTGTGTGAAAAAAGATCACATTTAGGTTCTAAAATGGAAGGATTGACTCGATTAACTTCGTGGTCTACCTCTATCTAGCGAATCATTGGAGATTTACCATATAGGATATGGTGCACAAGGACTTAGACATGTCAGATATTTCATTAATAGCTTATTTAATGATTAACAATTTTTATACAAATACTTCATACCACAATTTATAAAAAAATTTAATAAGAACCAGTGACATTCAATTAAAGTTTTATACCTATTTTATATATTTTGAATTATAACTTATATAATGCACTCAAAATTCATAATAAGATAATATAATAATAAATATTAATAGTTTAACAAATTTAACGAGTTTAGTGAGTCTAAATGGACTATTTAATCTCGATTTATTAACTTAACGAGCTTAATGATTAACAAAATTTGATTAATAAAATTTGAGTCGATCCTGAACAAATTAAGAGCAATCCATGAACTACGAGTTTGTCTAATCCTGTATTCATTTAGGGCTTGTTCAGAGGCACTTTTTTTCATGTTAATGGATAGATGTGGGTATGAGTTCCAATAAAAACAACTGTTGGATTCCAGAGCTAGTGGGAAATTGAAAATTAGATCTGACTTAATTTTTTTCCCATCAATATCATTGTATTTGATGGGTTTGAATTAAAAAACTTATCTAATCCCAGATGAATAAAATGACTGTCAAATAGAAAATAAAACCCACAAGTGAGAAAACTCATCTAATTCCCCTCAAATCTCATAGTGCCGAACAGCCCTTACAACTTATCGTACTAAGGGCACTGGACCCTCACATGTGCCATTGTCACGGACATAATTTTCTGTTCTGAAAAATACAAGAATCTATTATTTGATTTTATATAGAACAAAATAGTTGAAAGATAGATCTGGAAAATTTATTTAGATCTAAAAATAATCAACGTCTACTTATAGGCCATAGTGGATAATGCGTCCTCAGTATATTCTAACATTAACATTTCACAAAAATCATATATTGTCAAATATAATATAATATATCCATCAAAATACGTGAAAAAAATTAACTACCCAATGATAAATGCTTTAAATATTTTTTTTATTAAAAGAAAATTGAAGTTCAACGGTAAATTTCTAGAAGTCTATAACACAACAAATGGAATTCGAAATATAGAATAGATGGACTCCAATCCATTTCATCTGACTTAAATAACAACAAAAAGAAAATACAACTATTATTAGATCAGATGTCATCGCAACTCAAAATCGAGGACGCATAGCATTTTTTTCACTTCCAATTATTTTTCTTTTAACTGGCCCATATAATAGTAGTAGTAACTTTTAAGTGGGGATATTCCCTGTAATGAAGCTTCATTCTTCAGTTCAATTGGGAATTGACCCCACTAAATATAGAAATTTGAATAGTTAATTTAGAAATTTTATTGGACAATTACCTAAATTATTCTTCAAGAAAACCTCTTTTAAAATGGGTCGATCACATAATTATTTATAATTGGGCTTGGACGTACGATCTAGCCCAATGCAGTACACCACTTCCACTTGGAAGTTTGTCTTTTTAATTTGGGTTAATTTCTTTTATATGCTCTTGAACTCTTCTTAATTTTTAATTTCTCCCTCAACTCTTTGTTATTTTCTATTTACCCTTCAAATGTTACAATTCATTTCTTATTTATCCATCATATCAATACTATTAAATTAACTGTTATTTGGATCCAATAATTTCATAATTTTTTTGAAAATATAAAAATATCTTCCTCTCACCATGCTCTATCTCTCTTATATATTTTTTTCCGTTCCTAATCTTTGACGCATGGACCTTCTGACCTGTTGCAAACAATTAGAAAACGGGGCTGAGAAAAAAAAACGATATCCTACATAAATTATTCACTCTAAAAGAAGAAAAAGTGAGAAGAAAAAAATACGATATCCTACATAAATTATTCACTCTAGAAGAAGAAAAAGTGCGAGAGAGATCATCACAGAGTATAAGGATTGGTTTAGATAAACAACACAACCATTATAGTCTGTAGTGATAGCCTCTCATTCTAATTGTTTTATTTGTTTATTTTGTTTATTTTTTTTTATTTTTTTTTCATTTTTACTACCTTGTACTTTAGATCACTCTTGATGATCAAACAAAATGAATGAAATTTAAAGACTTGACCCTCATCTTTTACTAAAAAAAGAAAAAGAAAAAGTGAATCTCTTGGCATATTCTACTCTACTGTCATAGCCAGAATTTTACTTGTAGGACAATCGCTCCTTCCTTTATAATCTAAAAATGTTAAACACAAATTAAGAAAAATAAAAGAAAAACAACAGAAAAAGAAAACTAGCGGAAAAAAGCTTCTTCCAAATATGTACCAGTACCAATCAGTACATGAAAGTAAATGATAATATAACACGTGATTAATTAGGCTTGATCTTTGATTATACTTCAGAAACCAAATGAGCATCAGGGTCTAGATCATTAACAATCAGTGCCTTTTGGTTCTATTAGTACTTTCTGCAAAGTTGAAGCATCTTTTGTCCCTATCAAATGTCAATTGAACTGTAATGATATAAATCAATACATGAGCTATGGACGGGTAGCCTCTATAGAGATTTTTCCGTATGGAGATCTCCGAAAAGAAATTTGGATAGCTCATTTTAACTTGAACGACTGTGTGAAATTTGAACATAAATTTTAATGCATGAAGTTATTTATTATTATTAAATCAAAATCATTGATAGATGAAAAAATAGTTCATAGAAAAAGAATCACACAACTCTATACAAAGAGATCTTCAGAGGATATTGATTCCATGAGCTATAATCTAGCTAGGCCTATTCCCCCCGAAAAGCAAAAATATATATTGTACATGAAATCATGAATGGTCGTGGTCGCTGTAGGTGCTTCAACGGCTCAAAAATCATTGTGCTCAAGCATCATGTCTCTATCATGCTTGAGGAGGAGATGCTAAATGCGAGGCCATGGTGAAGCAATTGTTGATAAGATTTACTAGCATAAATGGAAGCCTGCCAAATGGGCGGCCAAATTGTAAAATTCACCAGCCAAGAAAATGAGAATAGAATACCCCCACTTTTATGATTATATAGCACGCAATTTTATTTATGACATTAATCACTATATATATATAGACCGCATAAACTTATATATAGACTGTATGTATTTGGATATAAACTATATAAACTCACATATAAACAAAAATTATATATTTTGAACTATATGATATTCAGATAATGATTTGTTTACCGCATAGTATATATGGTCCATACGGCCGCATTTAAAAGCACTGCTCTCCTTTACTTGATTTTAAGTTTCGATTAATATTAAATCACAAACTAAATAAAAAAATGCACAATCAAATAGAGCGGGTCAGGTAAACCTGATCCAAACTGATAAAAAATTTTAATCCAATTTGATCTATTTCTACTTATTTTTAGATCATTTTGAATTAAATCATATTAACTCAATCCAGTCACGAATTAACATACCTAGCCACCTAGGTGATATGTACCACAAGACTCGAAGAAAGACCTTAAATGCCCAATTCTGTTTCTGCGGATCAACATTGATTTGTGTGGAACAATAATAAGTGAGAGCTACATACATGCACAGACGTGGATGCAAATAATCTCACAAACTTTTTCAAGATTATCTAGTAAATATATATAATTCAATTAATATTTCTTTAAAATTAATATAAATTACATAATGTCACCCCTAAGTTTTGTTCCTCCCTCCACCACTGAATAACGCTTGTAAATTAATAAGAAAAGAAGGGACCTTTTGAGATCGGTCGTAAACATTAGAGAATGTGGAAAATGTTGAGATGCAGAGTTGAAAATCTACAATAAAACAGGACAAGGATTTGACATGAGGCGCTTTATGTAAGCACATACATATGCAAGCTAGACAGCACCGTATCCGTATGAACAAGCTCCATACCCTCAAAAGAAGAAGATAGCTAGTTTAGTGCCGTCAACTGCTGGAATTCTTGGTGAACTACGGAATACCAGCTTCTCTGAGTGTGCAATCCACACTAACACAAAAAAACGTTTTAGAACCGGTTATATAAAGGATTTAGCACCGGTTATACAACCAGTTCTAAAACTATACGATACTAAATGTTTTAAAAATCGGCGCTAAGAGAGGTGCTAAATGGGACATTTAAAACCGATTATTTCAAATAACCGATTCTAAATTCTAACATTTAGAACCGGTTATTTCAAAATAACCGGTTCTAAACTCTAACATATAGAACCGATTATTTCAAATAACCGGTTCTAAACTCCTTCGGCATGTGGATTTGCCCAGTGAGTTGAAGGGTCCTTAGTTTCTTAATATTTTGTGATGGTACTATTTACTATAAAATAATATTTTTTTTCTTAATATTCTCTAGTTCCGATTTCTTTAAATTTTGATTAAATAATTTAATTTTACCATTAACTAATAAAGTATATTTCATTAACAAAATAATTATATATAATTTACATATTAAAGAAAATCTAAGAAATTTTCTATCTTTACAATTTTTAAAGAAAAAATTAAAAAACTAAACTAAAAACTAAAATCTGAGAAATTCTGAATTAGAACCGGTTTTAATTAATATGAATTAGATTAATATGAAGTACTCTAAAATTTAATTTTTAATCTAATTCTCTGACGTTAATTAATATGAATTAGATTTTTAATCAAAGAATTTTTATATTAATATGATGTTAGAGAATTTTATATATTATCATAAATTTTAATCACAATTTTGAGAGTTAGTTTAGAACCGATTTTATTAATAACCGGATTGAATTTTCTTAGAATTTAGAACCTATTTTTGCTAAAACCGGTTTTAAAATAAAATTTTTAGAACCGGTTATTTATAACCGATTTAATCCATTCAATTGGAACCAGTTTTCATATAACCGGTTATAATAAAAAAATTGTAACTGATTGTTTTACAAAACCGGCTTTAATAATTTTAATAAAATTTATAACCCTACCACTCTAATCTTTTAGCAGCTGTTTTTTAAAAAATCGATTCTAAATAGCCGGTTCTAAATCTAATTATTCTGGTAGTGCCAGCCGTTCGAATTCATTACGATTCGTGCCAAGATTTCACTTCTTTGCGCCCCTTGGTTCCACTTTGCAGCAGTTTCAAGTTTCAACGGCCTAAATGTGAATCAAACAAGCAGTGTCCAAGCCTAATTAAGCTACGATAATAACAGTCATATCTAAGATGGTCTAGGAGTGCACGTACCTCTGAATTTTATAAAATAGTATCTTTTGATAATATTTTTGATAATTTGACTCCTGAATTGTGTGATTATTTTTATTGACAAAAAATATTTAATATCGTGCATAATGAAATAATTATGCAAAGATATTAAAATATAAAGTTATGTAGACGAAAACTTTATTTATCAACTTGATTATGTATTACTTTGAGCTTTATTTTGTTGTTATTTTTAATATATAAAATATTATTATTTTAATATTTTTTTATTAGATAAGAATATATATTAAATTATTAATTTTTTATTTAGTACTCGATTAGTTAATAGATTTAAACCCGATAAACTATTACAATCCGATAATTACTTCCCTGATTAAAATCCTCTATCTGCATCATAAAATGAAAATGTTTGAGCTGTGTGCTATTCTTTGCCTCTTACGCGCCTCGGCCCACCAGGCCACCACACAACGATAGAAGCGCCCAGTGGCGGAGCCACCTTTGTTATATTGGGTACAAATGATCTCACTCAAATTTAAAAATTTATTATATATATATATAACCAATTAAATAGTTTTTAATTAATTATTTCAAAACTAATACTATTAACACCAGTGAAATTATTTTCTCCCTCCCCCACTTAAAGCGCCTCTAACATATATCTTCCGCGCCGGTTCCGATTGACATTGTTAATTTTTAGAGAAAAAAAGGGTGCTTGAGATTTAATAAATGGCGTGGCGTGTAGTGTGGTATCTGCTGGAGAATTATTGAAGAGATATCAGCCCTCTGACCTGTTTTTTATTGGACAACAGGCAGGGCGGAGCCTGTCCTCAATGATAGGGTCCAAAAAAAAATCATAAGTATAATATTATAATTATTTTGAAAGTTGAAGTATATTTTTATAATTTTTTATAATGAAAGTATATTTTTAGAGGTGTATTTTTGAAAATATTTCTAAGATAGAGCATATTTTTATAATTTTTGTTACAATCAAGTATATTTTAAAAAAATCAAATCACAAATATATTAAAAAAAAAAAATTCCAGAGTCAGTGCTCCCCAGCCCAAACGTGGCTCCGTCACTGACAACAGGAGGAAACTTATTTCATTCGTCCAGACATTGGCTGAATTGTCATATTTTCTGAAACTCGCTAAACGGATATCAACTGTGCAGCACTGGACATTTTTTTTAATGGTAATTGGGTATTTCTAGCGCAATTTCGAATTTTTATGGTACATCAAGTTTTCATGGTATATTAGTTTGAGAATAATATTCAAATTAAAAAAAATAATATTTTAGATGTATGCATAATTATTTATATAGAATATGTATTAAACTAGAGTTGATTAAAAATTTAATTAGTCAATTGTCAGAAAGTCAATAAATCTTCATTGCTGAAATTTTAAGATTGTTTGATGGATGTTAAAACCTCTTTGAAATTGATTCAAGTTTGATACGTGTTCTATCTAAATAATGAGGAAAATATCGTAATTTTATTTTTTTTAGATTGAACAATATTTTTCAAAATATGTACTCATAAGAGTTGGATGTATAAAAGTTGGATCAGAATCTGCTGCGATAAAAAACTATGGCACATCCGCTGCCATAGTTTTAAATGACCTAGATTTTTTTTATGAGAGATGTGCTATTTTATGGAACTCATTCATCATGACACAAAGTAAACTATGGTATTTTGCTGCCATAAAAAAAAGTATGGCAGCGAATCAAAATTCATAAAAGTTAGATATATGCTAGAATTATAATTCATAACACATAACTGAAGTCTTAGTCTTGAGGAGGCAATTTCTCACGCGCAATTTTTTTTAAGGAATACACAAGCATCCGAACATAAATTTTGTTAAAGTGGAATCAACTGTATTCAATCTGGGTCTCTCTGGAGAACTTTTTTTTCTTTTTGAAAAAGATTACCACTATTATTTCTCGCATTAAGCACATTGTTTTGCTTTGATATACTGTTGACGAATATGGTTCTTCTAATAATTTTCAGCCACCGCACTGCAATAATAACCTCAATTTATAAATTTAAGAATTACAAGATGTTTCAATTTGCCAAAAGCATAAGTTTTTAATAAGCAACAATATACTTGTAGTACACTTGTACTAAGATGCAATCCATACATTTGACAAAATTTAATTCGCAATCAATATCAACAGTAAAAGAAAAAAAAAAAAAAATCAAATTTACTTTGACAAACTTTACTATCAATAACAAAAATGTTTGGAGTGCATTCCTCTAACGTTCAGCGTAACAACACAGCACATGAATCTATATGTTATATACTACAATAGTTTTATTTTATTGAAAATATTATATCTTAATTTTGAATAATCATCTATTATAGTGAATTATATATTAGAATATAAAAAACTAAAACTAATTTCATTACACAAATGATTATCTGTTGAAATGAGTTAAACGTTGTCATAATAAATTAGCTAACTAAAGATTGAAAGGATAATAAATATGGACCATGTGATTTGTTACGTGACTTCACAAATAGTATTGATTTCTTTAATAATTTTGTTATTATAATGGACTTACTATATATATTAAAATGAATTTATTATATATTAACATTTATACATATTTATTGATATAACGGTCTCATAAAAATCAATAGCTTATTTTCTTAATGATTTTTATTATTATGATTGATTTAATATATATAAATATGACTTATTATATGTTAATATTTATGTATATTTGCTAATAACACTAATTCGATAATAGAGGTGAACTCAAATAAATTAATGCTCCATCAATAATCGGGAGTTAATTCACTTATCATTCATCAAATATGATTATATCCATTCTTTCACCGTTTCACATTTTACGACACCAAAGTTGAATTGCAGACCTAATGGAGTAGACATGCAATTATGCTTGCTGGACTACTGATCGTTGAATCATTGCTCATGGGTTAGCCGGTTAGAACGTAGGAAAGCGATGCCTCCATTGAAAATGAGGGATGCCTCCTTATCAATATGCTGCCTCTGGTCAACTTGATCAAAAGCGATTTCGGATAAAGACATGGCACATTAGCACATTAGCAAACAGGGCCTTTGAAAATAAAGTATGGGCGACAGGGTCAAGGGCGTTATGCTGCTCCAAAAATCATACCCAATTTATATTCAAGAAGGGATTCAATTATCATCATTATTAGTGTTTATCTATTTATTCATGCATAAATTATAAAATATGAACCGTTAGATGTATTCTATATCATCTCAATTATATCTATATGAAAAAATCATAAAATTTTAATTTCATTTGAACAGTCATCAAGTAAAGAATCTAAAATGTAAAATTTGATCTGTTAATTTTATTAACGCTTGATACATATATAAATAATACAGAAATAATATAAATTTTTTTATACATATATAAGATGATATTTATAATATATTCCTTAGATTTGATTTGCTATTTAAGAATTTAAATAATAGATATTTATTACTTAATTTTAATGGCAGTGATGTGACACTAACAATGATGGTAATTTAATCTCTTCTTTAGACTTAATTGAATTTTTCTTTTTGATGTTGCTTGGTTCGAAGATTATATGAACTATAAAGTACCTCAAAGTAAAATTGATTTAATATCTAAGTACTATGACCTAGCTAGCAATTAATAAACGTAAAGAAAGATCCAACATTTTGTAAAATTATGTAGATCTACGTGGGCGGATCCGGATTTTGGTCTAAGTGATCAAAAATTAGATTTTTTTAGGCGGTCAAAATTAAAATTAATTTAATATAAATATTTATTTTATTTTAAAAAATATATATACATAATTATAAAGATATTTATACAAAAATCAGGGAGGAAGGGTCAGTTGATCCAACCCGGCTCTACATGGATCTGCCCATGTAGATCGAGGTCTAGATATATATCATATTATTGAAGAAACAAAGAATCTTATCTTTTATTCATTCAAGCCAAATCTTAAAAAAATAATTTCAGTTTCATCTTTCCAATGGATAATCATATTTATTTGGAACAATTATTTCTACAAACTTTTTTCATAAAATAAAGATGTCTTTGTACTATAATCATATTATCACATGCATACATTATGTCCAATAGTGTTACTTGGGTATAGAAAAATTTTAACCAAAAAATATATATTTAATATAGCCGAGGCATTTTTTTTTGTGTGACCGAGAAGCGCTAACACGTCCTTCATCATATTGTCTTCGACTTCAACCGAAGATATTTAAAAATTCATTCTAGTACTTTGCAATTTAAACTATTGGCCTTATTCAAGCAAAAAAAGACGTAAATAAAAATATTTATCCACGCTTAAATGAAATAAAAATAATTTTTACAATTGAAAATCATTAATGAATTATGAAAACATACATATAATTTAATTATCCTGTTCGTACACTATAAATCAATTAATTATTTACCGGCTCTTTTATCTATACAAGTCGTCCGGTTTACAATGAATTAGTTAAATTTAATTTAGAAAGATTCTAAATGACGCCAGCCGAGTTGATTTCATCTGTTCATTTTAAATCGAATGGCCCGTATAGAAGGAAATTTATGTTTTAGACTAATAACAAGGAATACGGATTGATATGAGCAAAAGTTGCTTTGGACAATAATAAATTAATAATCTCGCAATCATATCTTGGACGCTACAGTGATGTGACTAATAAAGCGTGACAGGAGTCTGCTAGAGGTCCACTCATGTCCACACCCCTAATTTAGGCCTGTGGCTGTAAATGAGTCGGGATTAAATCTAGCTCGAGTTATATTGGTCCGAGCTTAATAGAATTTAACTTCCAACTTAATTATTACATTTTTATTTTTATTTTTATATTATCATAAAATATTAGAACTAAAATAATTAATATTTTATTATTTTGAGTTATTATGAAATAACTTGAACAAAACTGGACGTCAATGAATATTCAAAATCAAAAAATTTAATCCGAATTGGCATTAAAAAACATGCATTTGGATCATACAAGCTCTGATCTGAATCCAATTCATTGAGACCTGTAAATTGAGAAAGTTGAATTTGAGCTAAAATCGAACTGAATATGAGGAGGTGATGGGTTTCTGCTAAGCTAAAAAAATTTCTAATTTATACTTAATTTCAGCTACAAGCTTACGACTTACTCAAGTAATAATCGAGTGTCAAACTACAAGGACAAAGATGAATTATCAATTCTTTCTAATTTCACTAATTTCGACAATCAAATGAGGATTTTGAGTTAAACTAAAATTATACTAAAAATAGAAAATTATCAATATTGATCAGAAATTATAAAATGGAAGAATCTATGGGGTTTTGGTTTCAACTCTAACTCCGTTGGTCAATCTACTGTTATTTGATTTTTTTTAGGCATTCTAATGTTTGTTGGAGATTCAGTTTTAGATTATAGCATTAAACTACACTTTCGTGGTTTAATATTGTATTTAGATAGCTCAAATTTCTCCTCTTGGTGCTTCACTCTACAAATCTAAATCATTGATATCATGAAACACTTTGGTATAATCTAGATTCTGCACTTCTCCTTTCGGTGCTTCATACAAATTCTAGGGTTTTCCTCAGTATTTCCTTAGGATATAGATTTCACATTTCGGTACTTGACCTAAAATCTAAATTGTTATTTTTTGTCAGAATCTACAGTTTTTCTTTTCAGTTTTAACCTTCAATTATAAAATAATATGCAATTGATTAAAATATTAAATTCAATTCAATCAAAATAACAATCATAAACATCAAGAACTCAAAAGATTAAACAACGAGTATAATTAAATCATTTGAGTTATCAAGTTTACATCTAAACCCCTAAAAGAGTATCTAGCCACAAATCATGTCAGAAGTTACACAAAAATCTATGTCTAAATAACAATACAACATGACAAAAAGAGTAGAAAAAAAGAATACATCAAAAGTTCCTCAATTTATTGTCCAATTATTGTTCTCCCTCTAAATCTCTTCTCCAATGAAATTCTTCCTTCCAAGATTGCTCTCTAAGCGTTTTCCAAAGGGGTCCTTTCATGTCTTGGATCCAATTAGGTGTGTGCAAACGGTCGGTTCGGTTCAAACCGAAATAATTATATGTATCCGAATTTTTTTCCGATTTGTCAAATTATGAACCGAACCAAACTTTAAAAATATCAACCGAATAAACCAAATTTTTTTCAGTTTTTTTGGTTAAACCGAAATTATATTATTTAAAGAGAAATAAAAATATCAAAAATTATTAAAATTGATACAAGAAACAAATAGTTTAAAAGATAAAAAAATAACTAAATAAAATTTGTAGAAAATAAATATATTCATATTATTTTTGATATAATTCTTATTTATATCAAGTAAAATAAAATTATTTGATAATTTTGGACTATTTGGTTTATTCAATTTTAGAAAAATCAAAACCGAACCAAAGTAAAAAATCCGAATTAGCTAAAATTTTCAACCGAACCGAAAATTTTAAACTGAAAAACCAAACCAAATAGTCCAAAATTTAACGGTTCGGTTCAAAACTAATTAAACCGATCCGTTTGCACACTCTAGATCCAGCGGTATAATTTTTTTTATTTCAATGAATAATCACTGTCAATAATTGCGGCTCAGGTATCAATAATTACATTCCATATTTTTGGAACTACGGTCTGTATTTTTGGAATTACAGTCCACAATTCTAGGCATCAAGAAAGACGGAACAAACATAAATCAAATTCTAGAATTACTAACGGCAATTCTCAAATTGCGCTCCATAATTCTGTTCAGTGATAAGTTTTTGCTTGATTTCTTCGTATCATGTTGCTCTATTACTCCAATCTTCATTCCTCGTGTTTCTTCTCTGTTTCGCTCCAAAACCTATAATTAATCATAAAATACAACAGTATCAATCTCGATATAAAAAATAAAGAATTTCTTAGCAATTAACACTATGTATAAATTTGATATAAATCCTAATCGAATATAATAGATGTTTATGACTTAGCAAGAGGCGATGAGCTCGAGCTTTTTTCTAGCTCTACTCAATTCATGTCATTAATAAATATAGATAAATATTAGTATATAAAAATTATATGTATGTTATTATACGTTAAGTTAATTATAATAACAAAAATGTCCAAAAATAAACTCATATATATATATATATATATAAATAATAAATTGATGTCAATAAATAATAGATCCATCATACTATAAAAATATTGAAGAAATATATACTGTTTAAGAAGTCACGTGGCTAATTCCTTGATCTAATTTTTTTCATCATTTCAATCTTTCATTTTAATTAATTATTTTCTGTAACAAATGTTACGTATTTCAATAAATAAACATTTTGTCTAATAAAAAATAATTTTATGTTTACATCTATATACAAAATTTTAATATATATAATTAATTATAATAGATTGTTATTTAAAATTAACATGTAATATTTTTAATTTAACTAATATTCGTACTATAGTATATGTCCTCATATGTTGTGATATTAATGTGAAAATGTGATCGGCGCTTAAAAGTTCAACTCCAAAATTTGCGTTTCTAACTAGCAAACAAGAGGATCAGAAAAGACAAAATACTAAAAGCTGATTTCTTTCTATTTTTTAACAGAAAAATGCACAAAACATCTGCCTAATTCTAAGAAATCTTTGAATTATGCTTCTAACTTTAATTAATCTCATCACCTAAACAGATGAAAATATTGTAGTAATAAAATTGTTATTACTAAAAAATCTTGGCTACGTGTAATAAAATTAATGAACACAATTTATACAAAGTTCCAAATTGTATTAAACCGAACGACAGATATCCCGTTGAGTCCGTTAAAAAACATATAGCATTAACAGATACCATCCAATTTTTTTCGATACAGACAAATTTATAGAAAAACAGATGGTTTGACAAATGGTCATCATTATGAAACTAACCACTTCCATTCGTGAAATATAAAGGGGATATAAAGTCTATACCGTTGGCATAAAATAAAATTACAATATTTTTAAACCAATTAAGTATTAAAATGGCATCAATCCTTAATCAAAATGCTCAAGTCTATTGAATTTTTCTTTCTATCCTAAAAAGAAATATTTTTTTTTCAAAAAAGATAGCGAAAATACAATATTTTTTTTTTATGTTTATACTTGAGTCGTAAACCTGCATGGCATGTTTTGCCAAGTCTTCGATAATGTTTTGGGAAAAAAAGAGTGTTTGTGTTAAATTTTCAATAAAAGAAGGATAATATTCCAAATATTTCAATAAAAGAAGGTGACGTTTATGAATATTAAAAGTTGTTAAAATATTAAAGATAAGGCGAAACGTGCAAGGGTTATTTGTTTAATTTAAAAATGCATAAAGTTGTTTGAGACCGGTGTACATGTAATGTAGATGTAAATGTAAATGTTATATTAAAAGGGTTATTTATTTTATTTAAAAATGCATAAAAGTTGTAGAAGTTCAATTTCTTGCAAATTTTTATATGAATATTTAGTAAAAATAATTCGTACATGTTCTTCGATCATTAAAAAAATAATTTGTGCATAAAGTTTACCTACTCGTGAATTGAAAGTTCCGGTGTCCATATTTATTTAAAAAATAAAATATCATCAAATAGGAAAAGTCAATATACAATTAAAATTTAATTATTCTACAGAAGTAGCTAGGCATTGTAATTTCTGACACTCAATATTCATACATAATCCATTGGAAAAGTCGCCTTAAATCATTTTGTTGTACATCCATCACAACGTACTTTCTCTTACTCCACTTTTCTTGCATTCTTTAATTTTATGAAACTCCCTTATTATTTTTCCTCTTTTGAAAAATTAAAAATAACCTATATGATTGGATTTCGAACTTTCAACGATGAAAAAAGGAGCACAAGGAACATGCGACGACAATACGCAAGCCCGCTACCATTGAAGTACACCTAATTACAGTAGACTTTGGAAATATCGCTTAATCAAGAGATCAATACTCTCTAAAATCCAAGCAAGAAATACAATTTCAAGCTATGTTTAGGACAGATTAACTGGTTATTAATTTTCTAAGTTTTTCTTTCTGTGTATTTGAATTAAATTTTTAGATCTTTTATATTTATTATACTTCATTCTATATCCAACCTTTTTTTTGTTAATTAAACGACCAATGAGATTTTTTATTTAAGGAGATTTAAATTAAACAACCCTTAAACGAGTGTCTTAAATTTCAAAGCTGATTAAATTTTTAAGAAATTATCCGTACATCAATTAATGTGTGGGTCTGTACACGTGAGAGGATGACTCATGATATCTCTTAATACCCATCATTTATATATGTCGGTATGTTTACAAAATGCAGTTATGAGAACAACCTTACTTCGGAAATAATACTGTTATTCCGATTCAAGTCCAACCAATATTTATTTATTTATTTATTTATTTATTCTAGCTAGTATAGTATTCAGGTGGCGCTTAATTTTCTTCTAGTTTAATTTTGTAGGGATAGCATATATAATGACATATAAACATTATTCTAAAATAAAATAAATTTGAGAACGGACTTTTAGTCTAGTGATAGAAGCAATCCATATAGAAAATCACATGTTTGAAATTTGACTCGAGTCAGTAATAAACATTGAAAGTTGAATGATTTAAACTCTCATCTTTTATCTCAAAAATTAAATAAAACAAAATTTATCACTCTTATAACATAATTTACTCTGTTTGACAAATGAGGTCAGTAGTTTGATAAATAAAACAAATTCTTATTTCATACCATATATAAGTAGTTTTAGATGATATGAGAGAATCAAAACTTAATCAAATTCATTTTAGTTAATAAGGTGCATTTACTTTACTTCACTAAAAATTATCTTTCCCAAAATTTAAATAACCCCATTTAATTCACTTGTATAAGAACAACTTAATCTTGATATTAATTTCAATTTTTCTTCACACTTCAAAGCCACGTGCAACTTATTCCTATGGCTATAAGCACATTAATTACACCGATTTTTTTATTTAATAATTCAAAATTCCGAATTTAAATATGTAGAAAATATTAATGAGATTTCAAAAAATAGGAGGAACTAAAAAAAAATTCGCATGTCAAATCGATATGAGAATTTTTTTAGCACGTTGAGTGATTGACACTTCAAAAAAAATAAAAACAAGACATGCATCGCAGAAGATCCGACGCACTAATTATTTTTCATGTCGGACTCAACGCACAAAATTTTTTATCACGTCACCTTGCATTCACCTGAAATTTCTGTCGCATTCATTGTGCAGACCACACATTCCAATTTTTTTTTTATGTATTATTGTTCCATAAATATAATATATGTACGTCTATTTTAATTAGAAATTTTCTAATCGTCACATTAAAAGTTTGCCATTTGAATGAGGTATAAAATTTAATTAATTTTTAATTAATGATAATTTACAATTTTTATTTTTATATATAAAAATATTTTTATTTATTATTTTATTATGAAATTTATATAACCAAACTATGAGTTATTCTTTTTTTTGCTAGCACATGAGATGAAAAAAATCAAGACAAAAAAAATAATTATAACAATCAAGGTACGCAACTTTTAATTCTTTTAATAGATTTATTACTGTCACTAATTTATGAATGTAGTGGAAAATTTAATTCTATTTTAGAAAAATTAATCTACCTCTTAAGAATATAACTTAGAGTTGTGTGTATCTAATTTGGAAAATTATAGTCAAAACTGAGTTAAAACAATTTATTTGACAATAAAAATAAAGTTAAAAGTATTTATCAAAATGAGAAATTATAGTCATGACATATCTCGAATAACATAGATTGATGTATATCTAATTTGGTGTAATTTAAAAATAAATTTGCAAGTCATCGTGTAATTTGTATTAAACATTTATGTTTTACATTACATTTAAAATATACGCATAAAATATATAATTTGAAAATAATTTTGCGAGTCATCCTCTCTTTCTTTTTTTACAAAGCATGCATTTTGTGTTTTTCTTATGGCATGCATATTTTTTTTAGGAAAAAAATGCAAATAAAAAGTTGAAATTAATATAAATATCATCTTCTCAAAGAAAAACATACCTCGTAGACACAATAAAAATTTTAACGCTTTGAGTCAGAAACGAGAAATTTTTTAGCGTGTTAGATCTTTTGCGACATGCTAAAATGTCAATCACCTCATAGCTCTAAAAAAATTATTGTACCGATTTGACAGGCGAAAAATTTTCTAGTTCCTCTCTTTTTCAAAATCTGATTAACATTTTCCTTCATATTTAAATTCAGAATTTCGAATTATTAAATAAAAAAATCGGCTAATTACATTGTTGAGCTAAAATCTCAGCGCATTGATCGTTTTGCACGAAACAAACTCATCAAGATCTATCACCGATACTCCGATAGCGTGTTAAAGCCACGCAACTGTTAGCTTGGTCCATGGGGCTCTTCTTCTTCTCTCTCTCTCTCTCGAGTCGCTCGCTCGTAGACTTTGATTGCTACCTTTGCGATTCTCCAATCAATTTTTATTTTTTCCCTTCCTCCATTTCTCACCGACCCACTTCTTCTCCTAAAGCGAAATAGCAGTACAAATTGTGGCCTCTCTTTATGCGTGGCAGTGTCAATAGAAGAGTAACTGAGTACCAACCCACATATAAAGGGTAAGATAAATTGCTAGCTTTGTACTACAAACAAAATCGTTCGTAGCCTCGTACAAACAAGCAGTACATGCGTTCTGTTTTATAACCACGCGGGGCCAATTTGAGATTAAACAAACGAGCTTTTAAAGGTGATGAGTTAGTCACTGTGGGGAACTTGGGTTGATTGATTGTTAGCACTTTCACAAGACACATTTCAGAGACCTGATCTTGTTCTTTTTCTTCAAAAAGTTCTGAGCTTTCCGGATATTAACGCAGGTGATTTTCTCACTTTTTTCGTACAAAGTTACCTCATACTTTGTGTTGATTGGAAAGCGCATGGGTTGTATTGTTTTTTTTTAACGGCGACTGTGCCTTTATCTAGTTATCTTTTTGTTTCTATATTAAGATCTTCTTCCTCGCATACTGCTCTGTTTCAGTTCGGGTACTAGTAAACAAAGAATTCTTTTAATCAAGCAAAGCCCTTCATAGCTCTCCTATGCTATCATTTATTCTTTGATCATCTCTCTAATTTAACTATTTTCTTAATTTTGGAAGTCTATGCTGCGGAAACAAAAACCAGGTACAGATTGCCATTTTTGTTTGATATTCAGCATTTTTCTTACTAGTTTAGAGTACTCAAAGTCAATGAGTTGTGCCCCTCTGCTCTTCTTAATGAATACCAAATAAATTAATATTATATTACAACCCAAGCTACATTCTGGGGTCCCAAATCTCGAATTACTCAAACACCTCACCCTTCTCCCAACCTGACAACCAAATTTCTTCCAAATGCAGCAGGAAAAGAGAAGAAAGAAGAGAAACCATCAGACCCAAGACGACCAGATCGAGCTGATGGAAGCAGATTTCTCAAAACAAATTCACACCGATGAGATAGAGAAGACTTCAGCAGACATTGAATCAGAGCCAGTCGATTCAATCGAGTTCAGACGGCTCCAGCCATGGTCGAAACAAATCACGGTGCGCGGCATAGTGGCGAGTCTCTTTATAGGTGTGATGTACAGTGTGATTGTGATGAAGCTGAACCTCACCACCGGCCTTGTACCGACCATGAACGTGTCGGCGGCCTTGTTGGCATTTATCTTTCTCAGAGCTTGGACCAAGCTCTTGAACAAATTCGGCTTTGTGACGACGCCCTTCACGCGCCAGGAGAACACCGTTGTTCAGACTTGCGCCGTGGCTTGCTACAGCATCGCCGTTGGAGGTTGGTAAAAGTGTAAATTGTGTGCATTGATTTGGTTTGTTTCCTGCGGAAATAGTATTTTGTTGTTTTCTGGGTCTTTTTCTTTTCTCTTTTGCAATTTGACCTTAAGAAATTTGATGCTTTTGGATCGGAATAGTCAGCTAAGCTTTGCTGGGTTTAAAAGAATACAAAAAAGGGACTTGGCAGCTCAGGTATGACGCCAAGTAGGCCCAGGAAAAAGAAAAGGGCACGGCGGGGCGTACTGTTTGCAACTGGCCCCCTTGTTTTTAGTATTATTCCAAAAGAGTATAATAATAACCCTCATTAAAGTTTCTCGGTTAACTTATTAGTCCGAGTACAAAAAAGATATCTTTAATTTCATTTGGATTTTTTTCCTTCGATAGCTTTATGCAATAAGTTATGCATAATGCATTTGATCAAAATTTGTAGATGGTTTTAGGAATTAAAAAAAAGGCAACAAGATGAATGGTAACACTATACCTAGTTATGCATAATCCATTCCATTGCTCTGTTTCTTTTCTTGACACAACGAGTACAAAAAAGTTGTCTTTAATTTCATTTGGAATTTGTAATTTGTTCCTTTAGATAGCCTTATGCAATAAGTTATGCATAATGCATTTGATAAAAAATTTGTATATGTCTTTTACGAATTTGAAAAAAATGGCAACAAGATGAATAGTAATACTATACCAAGTTGTGCATAATCCATTGCTCTGTTTCTTTTCTTGACACATGTATGCTTTAATTTCAGGCGGTTTCGGGTCATATCTTCTGGGTCTAAACAAAAAGACGTATGAACAAGCTGGAGAAGATACACCTGGTAATGTACCAGGGAGCTATAAAGAGCCTGCTATTGGATGGATGACTGGTTTTATGCTGAGTGTTAGTTTTGTTGGTCTTCTTGCTCTTGTACCACTTAGAAAGGTCATTAATTTCTTCATCTCTTCAATTTAGGCCCCTTCAACTTTCCTAAATTTATACTGATATCTTGTTGAGTCTGATACCGTCTTGTTGAGTTATAACCTAACTTGCATAAAACTAAGTTTGACTTGGAGAACATAGGATTTAACAAACCAAAGGTCATTCAAATATCGTTGAAAATTTATGAAATTCTCATTGTACAAGTAAATAAGTATGGTTTCCTTCATTTATTCTTCTTCTTATTATTTATTAGATTGCAATAAATAAACTATTCTCTATACCCTGTTTTAGGAAACAAAAATTTTTATACTACAAAAGAATACATTTCCCTTATGATATGCTTATGATTTTATTAAATAAAAATAATATGGAGATACCAAAATTGATACTGACTTTATTATTCACATTAAATGTGTTATTATTTATTTCAGTGACTTTATTATGCAACTCGATTTATACCATACTTCTATTATTCAACTTAGATACCACTAATGGAAATAATAACTCATGTAATGTGAATAATGATGATGTTGTACAAAAAAAAGTTGTATAAGGTCATTTAATAACAAGAGATTTTGATATTTGTGTATCTAGCCCCTTTAACAAAGGGAAGGGATCCCATGACAACAGGTTATCTTGACAATCTTGATAATGAGTTTTCAAATAAATACAAAAAAAAATTAAAATAGAAAAAATTATAGATATGTTCTTTTCCTTATAGATTAGTAATAATTAAAATTTCATACAATTTCATTATTGTTTGATAGTTCATAAAAGGTCATCAAAATGCCATGCAATTTATAATGGTTCTAATTTAACGGTCTTGATGGACTATCAAATGATAATAAAATTGCATCAAAATTTGAATCATCATCAATCTATAAGTAGAAGAACATATCTATAGGTTTTTTTCTATTTTCTTGTATTTATTTGAGGAGCCATTGTCAAGATTGTCAAGATAGCCATTATCAAGTGATCCCTTCCCTTTAACAAATTATGCGGGACTGGAGGGTATATTGCCCCCAATGATATGTAGTTCCTTTTGAATATTATAATTTTGACAGATAGCATAAGTTGTACCTAGCTGAATGCCTGAATCTTGTCTTTTTATCTAATCTTTCTGCTGATGTCAAGATCCTTGACAATTAAATATTCTAAAAGTATAAATAGGTAAGATTTGGAGAACAGAACCAACTTGGAATATATTTTCTAAGAGCTCTTTAATGAGGACAAATATTAACTTCTAAATTGATCCATGACCTTTCACCGCTTATCTTGTTACATGAAATAGGCCTCTTTTATTTCAGGAATTAGTAATTGCCATGAGCAATGTCTTCTTAAACTATCAATGTAAATTCATTTTTTGTTCCCTTTTAAGAATTGTTTTGTTTTCTTCAGATTATGATAATAGACTACAAATTGACATATCCAAGTGGCACCGCAACTGCTGTTCTGATAAATGGGTTCCATACACCTCAAGGAGATGAGATGGCAAAGTATGGAATCATTGTTATACTGCATTTATGAAATTCATATCATTTTAACATTTTAACATCATCAGTAAAAATATTTGATTTACTTTGAAACAGGAATCAGGTCCGTGGGTTTGCAAAATACTTTACAATAAGTTTCATCTGGAGCTTTTTCCAATGGTTTTATTCAGGAGGTGATGGATGTGGTTTCTCACAGTTTCCTACTTTTGGTCTGCAAGCTTGGAAACAAACGTAATTTTGGACAATACTCTGTTTCTTCATGTTGGTTATGATATTACAAATCTGATGCTGATTTCAATATAACAATTAGTGACATAGCCATTTTTACTGACAGTTTTGATGTTTAATTTGGTATTCCACAGGTTTTATTTTGACTTTAGCTTTACATATGTGGGAGCAGGCATGATTTGTTCTCATCTAGTGAATCTCTCACTCCTCTTTGGGGCTATTCT
Source organism: Schoenoplectus tabernaemontani (assembly GCA_037127355.1). Lineage (NCBI taxonomy): Eukaryota > Viridiplantae > Streptophyta > Magnoliopsida > Poales > Cyperaceae > Schoenoplectus > Schoenoplectus tabernaemontani. Next base: position 13,065,762 of record CM073758.1, read on the forward strand.
TTCTTGGGGTGTCATGTGGCCTCTACTGGCTGATTTGAAAGGTGATTGGTACCCCAGCAGCTTACCAGAGAGCAGTATGCGCAGTTTGCAAGGTTATAAGGTTTGTACTGATATTTGCAAATAGACATCCTTTTCTTACTGTGCAGGTCCTAGCTAAAGATAGTGTACCAGAGTGTATGACAGACTCTTCCTTTTGTTCCTGCATAGGTCCTTCGGTACAATAGTTTACCTGTACAAATATAAATCAGTCAGTTCCTCTAATTCAGCTTATTGTATTTTGTTAATTTGACATTGGTATAATGGAAGTGATATGATAGTCGCGTTCACTGACCTGTATAGCATGTGTTTGGGATAGTGGGTACTGCCCAGATTTAAAAACCTGGAAACCATACCATTACTTAAAACTAAATTAGTTTTGTTTTTGTTAGGTTTTCATCGCTATAGCTTTAATCCTAGGGGATGGTCTCTATAACTTCACCAAAATTCTCATTTTTACTGCAAAGAATATGCATTTTCTTTCAAGAGGCAAGAACTTAAAGAAAGGTATCAATGTTTATTGTATCTTGTACAAGCCTTCTCTATCTTCATGGCATTTTTTGATTCATAAGCTACCAGATATCCTAAACATATTTTGCAAAATGTGAAAAAATAAGGAAAATACTTCTGGGGTTAGATAATCTCGCAAGGGAATTAATATATTTTAAAGGGGATTGCACCTGCTAATTTGTTGCTTACACTCCAGCCCCACCCACCAAACCAACCCACACCCACCCACCTGCATTACTGAATTACAATATAATTGGTACAATCAGGTACTAGCCAAATACTGTCCTGGAATGCACTACTTCCAAATATGATAAACAAAATGGTTAGTGTTACATAAAATAAAAGAGTAATCATCTAAAAAAGGCGGGAAAACTTATGGAAATTATCAGCTAATGGATTGCAAAATCATCAAAAGTGGCAGATGAAGACACACCAATGTTAGACGAACTTCGTCGAAACGAAGTTTTCACACGCGACCACATCCCAATATGGCTGGCATACACAGGCTATGCAGTTCTGACCATTGCAGCACTAATCGTGATTCCTCTCATGTTCCCTCAAATGAAGTGGTACTACGTAATAGTTGCCTACCTCCTTGCCCCTGCACTGGGGTTCTGCAATGCATATGGTGCAGGGCTCACTGACATAAACATGGCTTATAATTATGGCAAAGTGGCACTGTTTGCTCTTGCTGCATTGGCCGGCAAGGACTCTGGTGTGGTAGCCGGTCTAGTTGGATGTGGTTTGATTAAATCAGTTATTTCCATTTCTGCTGATTTAATGCATGATTTGAAGACTGGTCATCTTACAATGACGTCTCCAAGGTCAATGCTTCTTAGCCAAACAATCGGTACAGCAATGGGATGCATAATTGCACCTTTGACCTTCTTTTTGTTTTACAATGCATTCGATATAGGCAATCCTGATGGCAACTGGAAGGCGCCATATGCATTGATTTACAGAAACATGGCAATTCTTGGAGTTGAAGGTTTCTCTGCTTTGCCACAGCATTGCCTACAACTGTGCTATGGGTTCTTCGGGTTTTCAGTTGTTGCCAACCTAATGAGAGATCTCTTCCCGGAGAAATACGGTAGGTGGGTCCCGCTACCAATGGCCATGGCTGCACCTTTTCTAATAGGTGCAAGTTTTGCGATTGATATGTGCTTGGGAACCCTGATAGTGTTTGTTTGGCATAAGATCAATTCGAGTCGGGCTACATTAATGGTACCAGCCGTGGCATCAGGTTTAATTTGTGGAGATGGGTTGTGGATCCTCCCTTCATCTTTGCTAGCCATCGCAAAAATCAACCCACCCATCTGCATGAAGTTCATGGCTACACATTAGAGAATAGAGATGACAGAAGCTGAAAGCATGACCCTATTTTCAGCAACTGGCGATGAAGGGAAACCGCAAATATATATTTGGATGGATCCTGATGAATTAAACTGAATTTAGTATAGCTTCCCAGTTTTCTGAAAAACAAAATTAAGGCACTAGGAGTGGCGGTTGCCTCCTGTATACATGTTAGTGATATGTCTTAAATCCGATGTATTTGGGTATGAGAGAGCGCTTATGACATATAGCAACAGGTCTAATTTACTCTTCTTTTCGGCCAAAGCAATATTTATGTTATTGGATCAATATTGTACCATTTCTTGTACATATAATTAACGAACACTTCACATTTATACCTGTCAAGGCTGTCATCGCATGTTCTCTGGTCTTTTGTTAAATTAAAGCTTGAGGTACAGAGTAAACTCTAAATAATTTAATTTTATTAGTAAGAAATATTCCTCTCAAAGGACTATTTTGTGTTATGATAAACCTTAAATTAATTATATCATCAGCATCCAAGTGTCAAAGGAGGTGGGGAGGAACAAAGGTTTTTGAACCAAAAGTTTGTTCAAAGTTCTCTGGATCCGTTGATTTTGCATCGAGATTCATACTTTAATAAATTCTAAATTTAAAATTCATACTTTCAATAATTATTACGAATCTCAATACAAAATCATCAGCTCCAGAGAACTTTGAACCAACTTTTTAATTCAAATTCTAAATTTAAAATTCATACTTTCAATAATTATTACGAATCTCAATACAAAATCATCAACTCCAGAGAATTTTGAACCAACTTTTTAATTCAGAGATCTTTGTACCTCCCCCACTTCCAGTGTCAAATGTTGAAAAGGACAGATCAAATCAAGTAATTATTGGCGCTACCTGCTGATGTATGTGATTGGCACATAGATTTTTTAAATGAATATTAATTAAATCATAATGTAATAATAAGTATTAATAATTAAAATTTTAATGACAGATGGTAGTGTGTCAGTCTTATTAGCATGTTGTAAATGTGTCAGTTATAGTGACACCTTTCTTCAAATGCGGTAGTGGGACTAACGTATTTTCACTTACACAACTCTTTTTTTTTTATGAAGGAAAATAATTTTAGGTAAGTCCCAGGGACTGACGTTTTTTTTAAGAAAGATATTAGTCCCACAGATATTTGTAGAAAAACACCACTGCGACTAGTAACGCGTCAAATGAGACCAGCGTGTTTATTATTAAAATTTTAATTATTTGATATTTATTATTAAAATTTTAATTATTTGACATTTATTATTAAAATTTTAATTATTTGATATTTATTATTAAAATTTTAATTATTTGATATTTATTATTAAATTATGATTTATTCCGTACTCATTTTTTTTTATCACGGTGATTGGCGCTGCTATGCAATAAATTGGAATGAGCTGGCACACTACTATTTCATCTAGGGTTGTAAGTCAATGAAATTCGATCAAACTAGCTAGTGTTTGAGTTTAATTTCAAATTATATTGAACTGAATCGAATTCAAACTAAATACTCGAACTAAAATTGAATTCTAAATGAACTCAATTATTTAAATTTTTATATTTATTTTTATATTGTCATAAATAATTAGAGCTAAAATTATTAATATTATATTAATTCCATATTAAAATTTGAAAAACAAACTAATATTTATTAATTTAATAATTAATTAATAATATCTTATTAATTTTATAATAAAATAATTATACTATATATATTATTGACTAAATAGTTAAAAAAATGTGTAAATAACTACATATTGAATTATATTGAATCAAATTCGAACTAGTTTATTAAAATGGTTATCGAACTGAATTCAAATCGAACTAATAAATAAGTCTAATTGAATGAACTGAACTCGAGTTAAAATCGAATCAAACACCGAATGAATTATGAATTCCGAATTTTTCTTACACCCGTAATTTCATCTAACATTAGCAACTATACTGGAGTATGTATAAACAAGCAATAAAATATACATCCACTACGCTGATACATGTGCTATTTGGCTGGACTTGTGTATATAAAGGTCCTGCAGAATATCAAAATAGACTAATAGTACACACCACCAAACGGCTTTGTTTGTTTTTTTTTTTTTTTTTTGAGTGAAAACCAAACGGCTTTTATTAAAGCCGTGAATTCGATCTCACATTTTTGGTCCCATTTGTGGTCCCTTTCAGGTACAGGAATGTACCGGCAGAAATTTGGATCGGTATTGGGTGTTTGATCCTGATTCAGTAAATCAATCAAATTTTGGTTTTCATAGTTTCTTCCTGCTCTGCTCCTTTATAGAAGTGCTTAATTGTGGCGCTTTTTCATCAACTTGTAGTCAAGTTATTGAAAAGTTGATGCACTCAAAGATGTACCACATTGGTGAAGCGTAGTGCTGCTATGCACAACTGTGGTTGCATCCTTTGCGACAAAGTCTCTTAGCTGCCTTGATAGACTTCTGTTAGAGATAGTGGATGCATGGCTGCTGATATATTTGATTGATTTGATTATAGACGGAATTCGACCATTTTATCATAACATATCATCTGCTGGCACGATTTGGTGTGTACATCTTCTTTGGAATGACTTTGTCATGTGTGTATTTCCGAATTTTTTTTAGAGTAATTCTAACGTATATCTAACTTTCATGGTGGTAATGTATTCCTAACAATTTAGATAGAATGTGGATCAATTTTTTAGTTAATTTGAAAGAAATTTTATCTTTCATCGTGCAATTTTAAAATTTTAACTATGGAGTTTCAATGATATTTTGATGAATGACTAATTAATCTCTAAATTATTTCAACATTGACACACATTTTATCCAATATATTAGAAATGAATCTATGACTTTGATTTTTTTTTTATTTGAGTAATGTTTTCTTAAAAAAATACTGAATGTACCATTGAATGTACACTAGAATTACTGCTTTTTAATATAAGAAAAAATAAAAATTGAATTAAAAATATATGAAAAGACAACTTTGTAGAAAATACCTTTCGATATTTCCAAATTGCTTAAGCCCACAGTTGTTGCACAGGATTAAGTGTCATCAGTAATGCGCCTCACCAGTTGCTATTAATAATTGATTCGAAATGATAAAACATAAACGCACACTACAGAGCATTCATTGGGCAGCAATTTCCTTGAGTTTAAATAAGTTAGCCACCTGAGAATATAATAATCAGGTATAAAATAAATAATATAACACTGCTCTCATAATTCAGATGTATTAAAAACTAATATTTAAATAAGTTATTTGTATTTTTAATTATTTAGTCTCATAACTAATTATATGAAAATTGACACAAATACATTTAATTATGTCTATTATATATTTTTCTAGTTAAATCATCAATATGATTATTCTACGACACTAATTTTGCTTAAAACTTAATTTAGATGCTTTAAAAATATTATTTAAATAAGTTATTTTCCTTTCTAATCATTTCAACCTCATAACTACATATAATATCTTAAAAAATTATGTGAAAACTCGTAATATTATCTATTAAATGTTATAATTAAATCTTCAATATGATGATTCTATAATACTATTTTTGCACAAACTAAATTAAGATGCATTAAAAACTATTGTTTAACAAGTGGTTTGCGCTTTTAATCATTTTTGAACTCATTTCTACTCTATTTTCGTGCAAATTCATAAAAATGCTCCAAATAATGTCTATTATATATTTTATAATTAAAAGTTTCAATATAAAGAATCTATGATACTGATTTTGTATAATTCTTAACTTAGATGCATAAAAAATTATAATTTAAAAATCTATTTGCTTTTCTAATAATTTTTGGGCTCATTTGTACGCATAATTTCATAAAACTTCATACAAATACTATAACAAATTTATATTATAAGTTTATCTAATTTACAACACTAATTTCAAGCAAAACATAACTCAAATCCATTAAATAACACAGTAAACTGAAATTTGCATTTTTTTAATTATTTTTGGTGCTGAAGTCTCACAAAATAAGCAATATGGTTTACGTATTGCGTACAAAGATTATTTAAAAAGTAAAAGGAAGCCAAATATACGACATCCTTGTATATAATAAAATAGGACTGAACTGATCCCTAAATTTGATTAATTCGTTGCATCAAACAGCTTGTTGAATTAAGGTTTTCATTATCAGATGCGGCCATTTCACATTGCACATCTAGCTAAGAAAGGATAATACGACCTTAAATTAATTCTTTTCATATATTATATTACTATGGTTTCTTCTCCTTTGAAAATAAAATATTGAAAATAACAGTAAAGATAAGATGAGATAAGAAAAATAATAGCTCTTCTCTAGTGTACCTAACAAAATATTGCCATGGGAAAAGGACGTCTTTCATGTATTAAAGGAGAAATTACATCATCATGTCCATATGGGTAGGACATGATAAGAAGAAGAGAGAAATAATCAATCAAAACAGATAGCCTTAATAAAAGTTAAAATAGCATTCAGTTTTGAAGAAGATCAAACCATGATTTTGATTTAATTTTTCTTCTTCTTTTTTTTTGAAGTAGAAAGCATGATTCTGAATTCTGATTGAGTGGCTATAACACTTTGTGAACAGTTAAATACATATCAAAAGACACGCTGCACATTTAATAAAACAGAAGTGATTGCAAAGTTACCAGACAAAATTTATTTGCATATCAACTATGAGAGATTGAACTACAACAACAATGGAGCCCCCAAAACTTGAGAAGTAAATTTCTCCCCAATTAAGCTTCAATATGCCCAGAAATAACACCAAAAGATCAATAGGAGAAAAGGAAAGAAAAGAAACAAAATTCAAAATCATGAACGAGCGAGAGGAGGCCCAAATATTTTCTTGCAGAATTGTTAATTTGTCTCACACATCTAAAAATCCAGTTTTCTGCAAGACAGCGTTGCGAACACTGCGCAAGTCCCGTCCCTTGAGCGTCCTTCCCGCTCCTTCCAAAACCGAAAAACTGGTCATATGCGATCTTGCCACGATCACATGAGGTGGCACTATCTCCTCCATTTCATCCTCCCCAATTCTATCCCTCTCCCCTTCCTCCTCCAATCCCCACATGTCCTCCCCAGCCTCTCTTCTCCCCTTCCTTCCCTCTCTCCTCCGCCCCGGCCACACCGGCACTGCCATTGGCGCGGACTGGTTGAACGCCTTTCGAGAGGGAGTCGAGGTCTTGGTCATCGGAACAGCCACCGGAGGCGTGACTGGAGAAGATTGCCGCTGGAGAGGACCTTGACCTGGTCCAGGAGAGGCGGATTCTAACAGAGCTGACAGACCGAAAGAGCCTGAAATGAACGCGCGAGATGTGCGCCGACGAGGAGCTGGAGACGTGGTAACTGGAGAGGAAACGGAGAAAGGGGAGGAATTGTCGGAGGAGGACCATACAACCTCAGACTCGTCTAGCTCAAGGGCTGAGCTAGGGGTGAGGATGGGGTCTAAATCAGAGTCACCTGGTTGTTTCAAGAGACCGAGAAAGCGAAGCGATAGAGAAGAGGTGGCGGAGGAGCGGGGTATCGTCACCGCCGTGTTAGATTCTCCCCCCATCTCTCCTTTGTTTAGTTTTGTTTTGTGGCTCTTCTATGCTTGGTTTTATAGATGAAGTCCAATTCCCATATATACCATACCTCGTTGTTTGCATTATTTGGTGTGGCGGGTTCTTAAATGATTCTTATTGAATCATATCAAAACTGTTATACGTTTGTTTCGAGGAGGAGTTTGAAACAATCCCAGATATTTGGGGCTATTTCGGAATCTCCTGCAGGGTTTTTTTTTGCCAAAAGAAATTCAATTATCATCATTTTAACGTCACATCAGTGCCATTAAAATTAAATATCATATAACTATTATTTAAATTCTTAAATAATAAAATTAATTGAAGAAATATTTTTTAAATATCATTTTATATATATCTACAAAAAATTATATCATTTCAATATTATTTATATAGACATCAAGCGTTAATAAAATCAACGGATCAAATTTTATAATTTAGACACATTACTTGATGGCTATTCAAATGAAGTTAAAATTTTATGATTTTTCATATACATACAATTGAGATGATATATAATACATTTAATGTTTCAAATTTTTAAATTTATACATAAATAAATAAATAAACATCATGGACACCAAAAAAATGGTAATTAGATCCCTTCTCTTTTTTGCCACATCCTTCCATAAGTTAAACAGTTATAAACAATGATAATAAGTGAGCCTAGGGTGTAAACCGAGCGATAATCGGATCGTATCCGAAATTATTTAAAATTATATTATTTATATTTAAATATTAATTATTTATATTCATATCTGATTTGTATTCATAAAAATGATATGGATATGAACACAAATTAATTTTATATTTTATTATCGTATCTGAAACATGGTATATATTATAAAATTTTATTTATAAAACAATATTATTTATTAATATTATTATAAATACTAATAAATCTATGTATTATACTTATTTTTATTATATATACATAATTATTTGTAATATATATTAATTTTTATTTTATATTCATCACAAAATATGTATCAGTTAAATATCTGTATTCTTTTAAGACAGATTTAATGTTAAATTTTGATATATATTTAATATTCATAATCATATTTATATCTGTTAGTAAAAAACAGATACGAATATGATTTTAGGACTGTTCAGTCCGTTTACAGTCCTAAGTGGGACCCGATTGTCGGCGAGCGTAATGGAGGTACAGGGGGCGATTTGGGGGAAGGTAAAAGCGGCGCACATAGGACCGTGTGGGTGGAAATAGTGAATTGTGACGGCGAAAGAATTATGAGATGAGGTTCAGGATCTGCTCTTTAGTGGATTGTTCCAGATGATAGTCCAACCTCTTTTTTTGTTCTTTAGATAATAAGTAATAATTCGAATGTTAGATTTAAAAAACACAATGATTTCGCATTACAATGGGATAATTAAAAATAACAAATATAGTTGTAGTAAAGAAAAAAATATATATCTATAGTTGTATGGATAAGATGGATGATGTGGATTAATTTTCGCATGTATTCAATTTCTACATTACGCGTACGTATACAATACCTTCTAAAAAAATAGAACTAAAAAACTGCAAAAATGTAGATGTGAACTTCATTTTTTAGATAAGACATGCAGGTACTAATTTGGAAATTTATTAGAAATCATTTAACCTACAATCAAATTACTTAAATATTCTACAGTTAAATTTAATTGCTTTTTAATTAACAATTAATTAATTAACAAATTAATACAAATATAATGTTTCATGTTATAAAAAATTAGGGATTCTTCAAGGCTCTCATTTTTTGTGCTTGTGGGAACTTGAATCTATAATCTATTTGATATCATTTTAATTAGCTATCATTCGGTCTACTAAATCATTTAATTATATATTTTTATGTTATTTGATAAAAGAAGAAATCTGTATCAATTTCTGTTTAGTTTTCATGTACATGTTATATTTTGATATAGGTTGATTTTTACATTATCGTGGTTGTCAAACTAATGCATTCATGAATTTCCACCGATTGAATTAATGTTACGGATAGGACTATAAACGAACAGAGTTAAGTTGGGTCATACTAAATTTGATATTAACTCATTAATTTAACGAGACAAAAGTATTGACTTAAAATTGACTTGTTAAATTAATGAGCAAGCCAAATTGACTCATTAACAGCTCGTTTAATAATTAATAATATTTTATATAAATGCTTTAATACCAAAATAAAAAAATTAAGAAAAATTAATCACAGTAGAGTTTTTTCTATATATTTCATAAATAATTTTATATATTCAATTGTAACTTATATAATACACAAAAAAAATCTATAAAAGTTATGGTTGTATAGAACACCGCAATTGAAGTTTTCTATTAAAAGTTATGACTGTTTAAAATTGAAGTATTTGGATTTTAATTTTCGGTTCAGATATCAGCTCCATTTTTATCTAAGTTTTAAAATAGAATGAAAGAGGGAGATGAAATACAAGAGGGGGGATTATAGATAGAAATGTCAGAATCCATAAATGTTTAATTAGAAGCATTTGATGAAGTAGAGAATGCACGATGGATGTTATAAAAATCCATATTTATGGGTGTCACTTTTCTGAATTCTTACTATTCAAAACCTTTAAAATGGTTTTTAGTACAAATATTTTTCTGAAGGTATCTTTAAAAATAATTCTTATTTAAAGAATATTTTTCTGAAGGTATCTTTAAAAATAATTCTTATTTAAAGAATATTTTTCTGAAGGTATCTTTAAAAATAATTCTTATTTAAAGAATATTTTTAAAGATATCTTTAAAAATAATTTTATATTAAAATTATTTCTAAAAATACTTTTAAAAATGATCTTTAACTAAAAATTATTTTTAAAGCAGTTTTTAGTGATCTGTTTCCTTAATTGAAAAACTTTCTAATCTGTTTTCTTTATTAAAAAAAATCCTTTAGCATCGGTTTTTAGCATAAAATTGGTGCTAAAGGATGCACTTTAATACTGATTTTCAACTCAAAATCGGTGTTAAAGGGCCTTCTCTAAAGATTTCGTCGAGAAACCGTTTCTAAAGGTTATTTTCAGAAATGATTTTATATGGGAATCATTTCTAAAAAACAAACATTTTCTCTACTTTTAGAAACGGTTTTTCGTCTATAACAGTCGCTGAATGTTTTATCAAATTTTGAGTTATACCCTCCTTCATCAATTGTTATCTAAATAACATTTGTTAATTAGACGTTTCTAAAAAAAATTATGATAGTGTATCACAAATGTAAAATTCAAACAAATAGTTTTCAAAACTAAAGGCTGAGAAAGATAATTGTCAACAGCTCATAATCTCAAAGATTGAGAAAATGCGGGGGGCACTACTTCAATAACTATCTATTTAAGTCCTTGTGTTCTGATAAGTGATAACAATGAGCTTAGATAGAAACGAGCACCCACAGGCAATTTATCAAAGGAAAAAGACAAATCAAAAGCAAGACTAAAGATATCCGAAAGGACCATTATTCAAACTTTTCAGAGACTGATTTGCAGTGCACTGTTAGTTGATGTTAAATTGTGTTCTCAGTCCTACATACTGCCATGTCGAATTGTCATGCACTAATGAAAAAAATGAAGATAATTCATCTCGTCCCTTTCGATGCGTGTGCATGCCATGATCATTTATTCATGCACGAAATCTGATCAGAACGCAACATTTGTTGGATGAGACGCCCAGGACCCAAAATTCCTAATCTGTTAATAATTATATATTCTCCAAAAAGATAACTAATAAAGGCTCTAAAGCAAAAGACGTGGAGAGGTAAAACCCCATTCATTATCGCACATTCAATGGTAAATAACTAAATAAAACCTTCTATCTGAAATGTCCTTGGCACTTTTGTTGATTGATTCTCCAAATCCTTTATCTGGGCCACAGATCTCTTTGAAACCAATTATTGTTCAGCAACCAAGCAACTTGTATAATAGTTAGCGTTCACTGTTATCCAAAACAGGGACAGCATGGACCTACTGCGTTTTCTCGTACAATTTCATATGATTCTTTCTCTGATCTACTGTTCATTGTTTTCTTTCTTTTATTAATTTTCATCGGCGATTGATGGAGGTTGATATGTTTCGTGTACCTAACAAAAGCCGGCTCTTATTTACCGTATTTTACCTGGTGTCTATTGTCTGTGGCGTAGTTAGGATTTTGACATAGAGAGTTCAATAATTTTTTTAATGACAATTCATTGATTTTTGCTTTTTTTTTTTTCACTGGAGTCTCTGAGTTTTGGGGTCCCTAATTTTTTACTGGTGTCCCTATCCTTTTTTCATTAGAGTCCCTATTTTTTTTTAATTTCATTGGGTCCCGGAACCCCAATCTGACTATTAAGCTCCTCCAATGTCTATCGTATCATTCCGAGATGCAAAATCCAATAAATTTGAAAATTAATAAGTATTTTTTCTGTTTTTTTTATCGGAAAGATAAAATCACACTCATTTTCTCTAGAAAGCCCGTATTTTTTTTAGCTCATTTTCTCTTTTTTTTTTAAAAAAAAAATTAATAATAATAGAGCGCTCCCATTGATCCCAACATTTATTTCTCATTGAAATTTTAACTTGCGTTTTTATGTAGAGAGGCAAAAGAGCCATCAGGTTATCACCATTTGTTCTAGGTCTATATTTTGAATCAGTGTTTCCTTTTACAAAGTATGTGTTGATCAAATTGATTGTAAACTATGAGAACAAATCTAATGAGCTATGTTTCATAATTTAGGTGTTGATTGTTCATTAAAACATTTTGCATAATTACAACAAAGGAAAAAGTGCAAACAAACAACAAGTCTATAAGACAAATTATATATATTTATGGCGAAAGCAAGGTGGCCGGACAAGAAATTAATCTTCAGAAAAATAATTGAAAAAGGGACTTGCGGTGCAACTAAGTCATCCGAAAAGCAAAGCAAATATTCAAGTTATCTATAATAACATGCCTAGTTGGTTAATTCACCGGACACTCATTGAGTCACAAATTTGGCATTTTCCTCTAAAACAAAAGAAGTGTTTTTGTTAAACATGTATGTCATATTTCGGCGCAAGGAGTAAAGATGGCGTAATAATTTCCTGATTGCAACACAATCATTTTATAGCAGCAACTTTTGATAGGCAATTATATCATCTCTGCTTAGGACTGAAGAAAGAAAATTATATCTTGATAGAATAATTAATTGATGCATGACTTAACTGAGGAAGGGTATGTTGGGATCTTTTTTATTTTTAAAGTAAAATCGGATATATACCCTCTCATAAGTCATAACGTTACTAATTGGATATTTACCCATAAATTTAAAATTTAAATATTTATCTATCAATATATTAATAAATTTGAAAATTGTCCAAATAAGCAGAATTCTAAATAAAATCGATCTTAAAAATAATTAAAATTATCATATAATTTTGATTTATCTTTCCACTAAATAACAATTTCTATTTTCTTCGAGTGTCCCCTCAGTTTTTTTCTTTGTCTAAGACAGAATTGAAACAGCGCTTCTTATTTTCATATGCGATTGATTTTTTTTTCTGTAAAGTTCAAATCTCTTGCATCCATCCTAGATACAAAATAGCAATCTATCTCTCCTCTCCCCTTTCTTTCTCACTTCCTCTCCGCCTCTTTCTCAAGCATGTCAACCATACCAACTGGAATATTTGTAAGGGAAGAAATTACTTGACAATTTTAACAATGAATTTTTAAATAAATATAAAATAAATTTTAAATTAGAAAAAAAAAATTGATAGTTCACCATAGACTATAAAAAGTATGCAATTTAGTAATCTTTGATGGACTATTTAAACATTAATGAAATTACATGAAATTTAAATCACTATCAATCTATAAGCAAAATAACGTATCTATAAATTTTTTCTATTTTTAAATTTTTTTAATTTATTTTAAAATTTATTGTCAAAATAACCATTTTCAAGTGATCCCCGCCCTATTTATAACTCACAATTTTCTCCACTCGCGTACCATATCAATTGTTGCATTGATATAGATGCACTGTGGCCTCCTGAGATTAGTCACTCGCGTACACTTTTGATATTGATGTACTGTACCATTTTGGCATATATTCTCATCTGGCATGCACTAATTTGGTTGTTACATATATTTTTCTAATCCATTTACCAGTAAAACTGGGAGTATAACCAGATAAAAATTAAATGAGCAGGTTATACTACTTCAATTTTGCATGTTTGGACAAATTTTCAATTTATCGTTATATTGATGGTTTAGTATTCAAATTTTGAATTCAAGGGGTAAATATTTAAATAACAATATTTTTTTATCAGAACAATGGAGGTCGTGTCTTTAAATTTTATTAATTAAAACGAACTGTACAAGTAACATTTTAGTGCCTTACAATAAATTCAAAATAAGATCAAAGTGAACTAAAAAAATAGAGGGGAGGAGTATTCATTAGAATGCACTAGAACTAATATTTCTTTTCTAATCTGATTTCTCTCGTGAACGTCACATCATTGTTTATTATCCTCGAAAAGATTATCATGCATCTTTGATATCATATTACAAAGATGATGACTAGTATTATTCATCTCCATGTCAAAGACAATATCGAGTCGCAAATGAATGAAATTGTGCTCATTTGAAAGAACAGGGGAGATGCAGGGGATATTATAGTAAGATTGGAGTATCATTATCTTGATGTGTATAGCAAATAGGTGTCTTATATAGATTCCTCATCCGATCGGTACATGTAGCAGATGTTTGTTATAGGTCATCCTCTCTTTCTAAGATTGTCTGTTGTCAAGATTCTTCCATGACAAATTAGTCAAGTGAATATCATAACCCCGAAGGGAGCTTTGATCGCCTACATTGATACACCGAAGCCACCATGAATATTTATGACTGGGATCTGATCAACCATACCTGTTGAGCGCTTGTTTGAATGGATGAGTCAAAAACTAACGCAAGCTGCTTAATGTTCCTCCATAATCGTGTAATGGTAGAGGAGCTTCAGGGAGGTTGGTCTGATGATAAGATTTCATTACATCATGCACCATGCTCTATGTGCCAGGTCCACATCCATATCATTAGTAAAGCTTAGTTCATTGAGTGAATGTCTCTTATCCCTAACCCTCCGAACTCTTTTGGTATCAACACGATTGCACATCATGTTCATTATGACCATACCGTAAGAACCTTCTTTTGATCTTGTCTGATTCTTACAAAATACTCTTCGATAACATAAAGACAAACATGAAGTATATGAGAGTAGCAGACATGATCCCTCATATCGATAATGTACTTGCCTTCCAGCCTGACAGTTTGTTCTTGTATCCTTCCATTAAGGGTTGATAGTGTGCCTTTAATAAAGGTTTGTTCGACAAGCAGTAAGCCAAGGTATGTAAGGGGAAATTTGATAGCTCCCCATTCTACAATGTTTGCCAGTTGCACATTGTGTCAGTATGAGCTTTGAGTGACCAGTATCTCAGATTAATGCATATTTAACTTGAGAGCAGACAGATTTGTAAATATTTACAAGATGAGTTTTACCATTACGAGCTGTTGGCGATTATGTTGTTGATGTCATGCATTCATATATATTTTGATCCCTATTGTGGCTAAAATCAAGATTAAAACTTCTGAACTCATGTTTAATTTCATTGCATTTTATATTTATTTTGTTATATTTGATCATGCCATGATCAGTTTCATATTTTAGGAAAATATAAAGTAAGGAGTTAAGGAATCGAGACTGGAACACAAACATGGATCCAACATAGACCTCAAACAAACACATACCACAAAAACTTAAGGCATACGACTTGTATGCAGCTCTATAAGAGTCGTATGTGTCTTAACCAGAAATTAGGAAAGAAAAAGACAAGAGTTGTTCTGATTGATTCCTCACCGATCTGATTGATATTAATTAATTAATTAATTAATTGATTTTAATTGATTGACTGACTCTCTACCTATATAAGGCACATCTAACAACCTTTATAGGGGGCTTCTTCCACCCCGAAATCAAGCCACCATTTCTTGAAGGTTCGGTGAAGTTCTTCCATTTCAGAGATGAGTTAAGAGATTGAGGACCCAAGTATTCAAGAGGAGACAGAGACTCGAGCAGGAGACTGACATAGGAGTATCATTAGATTTTGCTTACTTTGTAGTTCTTATTATATTTTATAACTCTTATTAATATATTTTTGATACTCGCTCTCTTTATCTTTACTGTTATGTTTATTTATGCTATAAGTTGTTAAATTTTTAGTTATTAGAGTTTAGAAATGTGAAACTTAGATTATAATTAGTATTTAAAGTTTTTCTCATTCAATGATTGTGTTGAGTAGTATTTTTATTTTTACTTGATTGTTAATGAGCTACTAGTATAGGTTACGAGTTATGGTCAGACTTCAGATTTGTTTGTCTAAGACTTGTATAGTTTACGAATATTATTCTAAGTATAATAGGTAGATTTGGGACTCGATAGAGTAGATCGAGTTATGTCTAAGAAGTTGAACCTCACTCAGATCGAGAGATAGAATGTGCCTATAGAAAATCAACATACAAACTAAGGGATCTAGACCAACAAGTGAATACTGAGATTTATATGAACTTTGAGACTCTGAATTGATCATCAATTAAATAAACAGACCAATAAGTGAACACTGAAGTTTGTTATTTAGGTATTATTCATTTAGGATTTACATAACCAGCGATGGAGTAAATTTCCATTAGTAGTAATATTCATCGTGTTCTATCGCTAATCTTCGATTCACCACCTCAATACCGGTTGGCGCATCTTGCTTCAAGCTTGGTTTTGTGTGATTGGATGGGTGAATGTTGCCCTGTATCAAAAGGACATGCCTAGGTTTATGAGTTGGCTCAGTACTTCATATTCATAATCTTGGAGATCGATGAGACGTGAAAGCGAGTTAAATTCGCTGGTCCACTGATACACTAATTCCAATATCAGCTAGCGCGAGTGTGCGACCATTTTTCACGCACTCCTCACCGCTGCTGGGCGATGGGATACGGAAGAAGGACACAGAGATCCCTCCTAAGTGTGTATTTATTTAGTACCGGTTAATTTTACCATTCAGACCCATTGGGAGCACATTTAGGGGTTTTTTCAGTGATTGTGGGTCCTTGTAAATTTTGATGGGTGCAAGCCCCACCGTTAATTACCCCGGGCTATTAAACACGAGGCACCTCTGGATCTCAAAAGGAGAAGCAAATACTATAGCTAAATGATAATCAAGTGGTCGAGTGGTCAACTATTTAAGTGATCGGAATCACTACGAAACACCCTGGACTTATAGTCAGATCAGTCCAGTGAGGCAGGAATGGCAGAAGATGAACTTACCAACATATCAGTTCTATTTTTAGGGTACAATGTAAATTGAATCTAAAAATATATTGATTCAACTTTGTTTACCCCTGAAAGGTCGAAGGAAGAAATACAAGAGAAAAGCCAAGATCAAACCCTAAGAACTGAAGCAGTATAATCTCTATACAACGAGAACTGTGTCAATGCCAAGCTAGTATTTTGATACAACCAATCATGAGAAATCTCAAATGTGACTTTGCTTCCAAGGCTGGCCAGATGCCAAAGCTGTGAGCAACCACCTAGCTATGCCATGATTTGTGCCAATTGTTGACAAGTAATCAACTTATGAATTTTAGAGATTGTGAAAGGAACAAGGAGAATTAGTCTAAAACAGTTAGCAAGATTAAAATTGGGACTGACCTTTGCAAGCTCGCAAAGGTGAAATTGATTGTGCAAGCAGCTTTCCCTCACTAAGGCGACACTCTCTAGATGCAAAGATAATACCTTTTGAAGCTTTGCAATAGTATTTCACCAAGTCATTAATCGGGAGAAGAACAGTAAGCTCAAACTTGACAATGGAGTACACAAATGGTGCAAGAGACAAACTAGATCAACTACTGGGATTAAAAGGAGGCTAAAGGAGCTCACAATTGAATGAATTGAAGAGGAGATAATAGCAATGGTGATTGAGTGAAAATCGGGCTCAAATGGAGAAAGAGGAAATTCTAATCCATGCAGAGGCTTTTATAGGATTTAGGAGGGCTCTCTGGCGATTGCCAAGTGTGGAGAAGGTTCTAGAATGATCCAAAAGGGAGTGAAGGCCGGTTAACTCAAGAGAGTGGCAAAAGAGTGAATAAGAAGACGTGTGTAACTAACTCCAAACGGCCTAACCACTGAGAGTTGACTCAATTGAGTGATTAGAAAGCACAAATGCATCTTGGCCATCGATTGAAACTGAAGCAAAGGTTGAGATTGAGTCCAAGCCGTGATCCAAGCACTAATCACCCAACTAATCACCATTTAGCAACATTCACACCCTTAGTCTATATAAACCCTCAGAATTGAAGAACAATGGAGACAATCTAAAAATCCTGACAATTAAGAGAGAGAGAGAGATACACTAGCAAAGAAAGAGAGAGAAGAAATTCAAAGGTGGAAGTTATCTCCAATGCCGAAATTGAGATCAATTGATAGTAGAGCAAGCTTCAAGCTTAACTCTCTCAATTAGATTGAAATTGAACAGCTCTTTGTGCATCTTCAATCGAATAAGGTAGGTGCAAGGTGAAGATTTTTGAATTATCACAATGGTGTAAACTGAATTGATGAAAATGCAATTGCTATTAGAATTTTATGTTTGAATTTGTTTTCTTTGATTTCTCCTTTCTTTTGCTCTATGAATTTTCAGTTTTACTGTCATGAACTCGAAATTTCAATATAAAGCATTGTGAATGCTCAAAGATATCAAAGAGCCGGGTTTAAATATTCAATTTTCAGATTCTTGAATCAGTTCTGTAAATATTCAATTGATGGATTAGGCAACTGGTAGAAGGATTTCATCCTCCCAGTTCAGCCGATTAGGTAATCGTCGAAATTCAAATCGATATTTCTGTGTAGAGATTGAATTGATGATTTGAACATGGCAATATAACAATGTTATACGTATAGGAGAGAAGACATTGCCAAAATCAATCACAATTTGGTGTAAATTCAATTGATTCAACTTGAATCGCATAGCATCAGTCGGTACCGAGATCGATTATTCAAGAAAACTGAGATTTAAATGAAATTGAGATGATAATTTAGTAGGATATCAACCAACTGAGATGAATCTAAAGAAACCTGCAAGAATCGACCACTAATTTGATTAGAATCAACGATTGAAGCAATCGGTATCAAATCACAAGTTGTACCGAAGTGGTACTGAGCTACCTTGCAATCCCATCGATAGATTTTTAATCAGAAGTCAGGATCATGTTCCCTCGGGTAAGGCGATGCTGGCGGTGGTGGCCGATCATCGATCAAGGGTTCCGATCATCTGAAGTGCGACAGCACGTATCTCAGTGAAACAATCAACAGAGGAGATGAAGAGAAGCTTCTGCGCGATATTTGATGCACGAACACAGATCTTAGTGTGATTGAGTGAATCTCAAAGAGATCCAATGACTCCCGCGAGTCAACAGTTAAAGAAATAATAAAGAATGCATCTAAATCGTTTATCTATTAAGAACTAATCTCAAAATAGATCGAACGGTTCAAGTAAATCACTGTTGAATGGGCCTGTCTAATACTGGGCTTGGGCCCAATTCATAAAAAAAATATAATAAAATGACCCAACTATTAAAAGCCCAATTCGAAATTAATAACAGAAAATTAAAAATAAAGAGTAAATAAATCATTTGAAAATGTTCCTAAACTCTAAATTAACTCAAATTTATTTCTAAAAATTCTTTGTTTTCCATAGTATTTTTCTATATAAAAATATCTCAATTTTGAAAATACCATCATATTGAAACAATTTAAAAGCAAAAGACATTATATTGTATTTCCTATTTAACTTAACTTTGATTTATTATAAAAATCCAAAAATTCAAATAAAAATCTTAAATCATAATTAAATATATTTTACTGATTTTTCAAGTGATTTTTCATGGAATAGTAATAATAATAATAATATCCAATAAGAAATAATAGAATAAATTCTATTCTTTAGCTATTATAAAAATAATAATAAAAAGAATGAATCATAATGAAATTTATTAACAATAAAAAAATATATTATTTTAATCTTTTTCATAAAAACAAAATAAATAATGATGATAATAAATGATAAATATACCTTATTTTAGAATTAAAAATAAAGTTACATAATAAAGCAAATTACATTCCTTTAATTCAAAATCTAAAACTCAAACAAAAAATATAATAACAATAGAATAAATTTTATCATTTTCAGTTCAAGAATATAAATAAAAAAATATTTCTAATATTTTGGAAATAAAATTCAATAAGAAAAATAATGATTATAATAAAGAATATAATAAATTTCATTCTTTTAGCTACTATAAAAAAAATTTTAAAATTCAAATGAAAAAAATAATAATAATAAAAAATAATAATAATAAAACAAGATCTTATTAGCTATTATAAAAACCTAAAATTAAAATAAAATCATAAATAATAACTAATTCATTTCTACAAAGATAAATAGAATAAAATCAATAAAAATAAAATCTTGTAATAAAAATCCTAAAATTCAAATAAAATCATGAAATTCATTTCCTATTATTTTTCTAACAATAATAAATAGAATAAAATCAATAGAAATAAAATCTTATTCTAAAAAGCTTAAAAATTCAAATAAAATCATAAAACATATTTTCTATCATTTTACAAATAATAAATAGGATAGAAGTAATAAAGGGTTTAAAATTCAAATAAAAATCACAAAATTAATTTTCTATTACTTTTACAAATAATAAATAGAATAAAAGCAATAAAAATGAAATCTTATTCAAAAAGGCTTAAAAATTCAAATAAAATCATTTTCTATTATTTTTCTACAAGTAATAAATAAAATGAAAATAATAAAAATAAAAGCTTTAAATTCAATTAAAAATCATAAATAGAATAAAAATAATAAGAAAATAATGATCCTTTTAGCTATTACAAATCCTAAAATAAAAAAAAATCACGAAGAATAGCTAACTCACCTTTATTTTGTGAATAATTTTCTACAAACATGAATAAGAGTTTGAGGATAATAAAAATAATCAATAAAAGAAAACAAAATACAACAAAAAAAATAAAAATAAAGATAAATCTACCTTTGTAATCGAGATAATAATGAAAGGAATTATCTTAAAAAAATCAATAAAAATATAATAATCTTTTTACATTTGAGAGGTGATTAAATACGCTCACACAAGGGGTGTAGAGTAATACAGCGATCTTGCACAAGTAATGCAACATCCAGGACAATTAGTCAGGACAAGAACATCTTGACGCTCGTTGAAGAATGATCAAGACTGTGACATCAACACAAGGAAATATGTCGACTTTAAGAGAAAAGAACATTATGATGTCCAAAAGAAGTGACATCTTAATGACTCGGTGTCATGAACAAGTAATTCATGACTAGTTGAGCTAGTAAGACTGAACTCATCCATCGATAAGTTTGTCTTCTAATTCATCTCCCGAGATTGTGAGATTGAATCGTTCTGTAGTTGATTCATCCACAAAACAGTGAATATGAACCGTTCTGTAGTTGGTTCTTTCACTGACACACGCCTCAATGTTAAACTGGCTTAGTGCTTCATGTTTGACTTTGTGCGCAGTTGTGTTCCTAGGTTTATGAATCAGCTTAGTGCTTGGAATTCATAATCTAGAAGATCAGTGAGAAGAAACACGTGGGCCAAATCCACCCATCTCCTGATTCACCAACCTCAAGATCAACCGGCTAAGTGCTTTGAGTTGTATTTTGTGTGATTGGTCGTTGACTAGTAAAGATTAAACCGTTCTGTAGTTGGTTTATCTTCTAAGTCAACCGAGGTCGAGTCGTTCTGTAGTTGACTCACCTCTCGTTCCTCCACGAAGGTCAATCTCATATGTTGGTGAGATTACCTCTTGGAGCGGTAAAGATTGAACTGATCTGTAGTAAGTTCATCTTTTCACCCCCCGTCTCGCTAGACTGACCTATTGGTAAGTCCAGGATGCTTCAGTGATCTCAATCACCGAAGCACATGACCACTTGACCATCATTTAGCTATACTATTTGCTTCTCCCTTTTAAAGATCCAGAGGTGCCTCGAGGTTAACAGCCTAGGGTAATTAACGGTGGGGGCTTGCGCCCACCGGAATCTACAAGAACTCACAATCACTAAAAACCCCCTAAATGTGCATTCAAATTGGTCTAAACGGTAGAATCAACCGGCATTAAACAAATGCACGCTTGGGAGGGATCTCCGTGTCCTTCTTCCGCATCCCATCGCCAACACCCGTTGAGGCGGTGCGGAGCACGTGAAAAAGAGTCGCACAGGATCTGACACGCCCGGTGGGACCTAGATTCTCCTCTTATCCTTAAAAGAGAGAAGCAAATAGAATAGTTAAAAGATACAAGTGGTCTTTTATGCGCTAAAAATGACTAATGATTTTCGAGTATTTTCATTTTGCAGGAAATGGCATACTTTGAAAACTTCAACCTTGCTACCTACGCTGTCACCCCTGCACAAAGCCCAGATGGTAAGCTTTTCATGTTCTTCGGGACTATCCCGCAAGAACTCACTTTCTACGACCCTAGCTCCAGTGGCCACATTCACTCCCGCAACCGTCCGGATCTCCATCCCGGACGAAGAAGAGGACTCAATTACCCTAACTCCCAAGGGCATTTCTAACAATGTCATGGACTCTCCTACTACCTCTCCAAAGAGGAGAAGGCGACCGTCCAAGAAGACAGCCCCAACGGCTGCGGCCCAAGTTACCCGCAACTCTCAAGTATCCAGGAAGAGGGCTCTGGATGCATACCAGAATCAGCTGGTGGCTAGGCCAGCCATCCCAGTCTCCAACAAGTTTACAGCCCTCTGCATAGTGGCTAAGAACTCAGCCACTGGCCAGCTCCGCCAGGCATGGGAGGTGCCTAAAGCCCACACCTCGCCCAACTCAAGTATTCCCGCGTCGTCAACGCAAGTCTCAAGCCCCTGCATAAGCCATTACAAGGCTCACAGGGCCCTTAAACAGAGGAAAAGTGTTAGAAACGCTACGTCGAGACAATATGTCTCCCACCCCGATCAATCTCAAGATTTGGCTCGGCCACAAGCCATTATTCCAGCCCCAAGGAGGTTTACATCTAAAGTAACACCTAGCATCCAGCAGGTGTGGGTCCCAAAGGGTTCCCAACCAACGAAACCCCAGTCTCAAACCCAACCCAGCAAGACAGGCAACTCAAGCGCTCCGCCCAAAAGCATATTCAACCGCTTAGGTCAGAAGAGTGTATTCAGCCGATTAGGCTCGAGAATACCACTTAACAGTTTAAAGATAACTGCCCCTGACCAAATGAAAAAGAAGAGAAGAACCGCCTGTTATGAAGAGCACTTCTCAGTCAACTCTATCAGTATAAGCTATGACACCGATCCAGACACCGATATTGAGGTGAATATGGTCCAGGACGACCAGTCCCCGCCTAATCAAGCTCACGTCACCAATACCAACAAGAATAATGGTAGAAAAGGGAGACCTAAGAGGGTCAACCCCGAAGGCAATAACAAGGAAGGGAAGATCACAATGAAAACCCTGATCTCTTCGATAATGAAGATGATGTTGAAACACGTCCCGAAATGCCTATCGATGAAATCGAAATCTTGAAAGGCCACATCGAGGCACGGGACGAGGAACTGATTAGGCAACGGGAGCTGATAACTACCATGCTGAAATAAAATGAAGAATTGATTAAGGCAGTTAAATCATTACAAGAGTCACAAGACGCCAATTTTAAAGCTGGTAGCTCCCGTCAAGAAGGGGTCCACAGTACCAAAAGCAATCACAAGGGAAAACAACCTGTCAATTCTAAACCTCATCCACATAGAACAATAGAAGTGGAGCCTGAACCAACGGGAATATCCCGGAAAGAGATTCAAGCCATGATTGCCCAGCAAATGCAGATAACTGGAGGTGGATACGCTATCCCTCCAGTCAAGAACTGTGGACATTTGTACCCTGCTGTATACGATTTAGAAGAATATCCTAAGGGGTATGTAATCCCCCGCTTCAGGACCTTCTCCGGGGAAGGTAATAAAGACCTGAATCCCGAGCAACACCTGGCTCACTTTGTAGCCTCGTGCGGCAACACGGGCAGCAATGATGCACTGTTGTTGAGATAATTTTCTCAAAGCTTGGTGGGGACTGCCTTTCAATGGTACTATTCACTGGAAAACAACAGCATCAGGACCTGGGACGAGATGGCAGACTCGTTCAGGGCACGATTTGTCATGGTGTCTGACAAAATAAATATAGCCGATCTAGCAAACACTAAACCCAAGAAAGGTGAGTCACAACATTGACGGGTGGATGGTCATGCTACTTGGTGTGATAAAAGTCAACACGTTTAAAGACTTGCTCAGGTCGGTATCCAACATGGAGAGGATGTCACCATATATGCGAATGCAGTAAAAGATGAACTTACACACAGATTAGTTCACATATGTCTAGATAAAAGAGGTATAGATGAACTTATACGCATATTAGTTCATATGTTACAGATAAAATAGATATAGATAAACTTACTAACAGATCAGTTTATTTGAGTTCAGATAACAGAGATACAAATGAACTTACACACAGATCAGTTCACATGATACAGGGTAGTAAAGTAGGTTAGTAGAAAATGAACTTACAAACAGATCAGTTCATTTTAGGGTAGAGAAAGATGAACTTATAAATAGATCAGTTCAATCTTGACAGCTCCGAGAGACGATCTTACAAACATATCAGATCAAACTCTACAAAGAAATAGAAGATAAGTCTACAAACAGGTCGAATCAATCTTAATTGATCTAAAGATGAACTTACAAACATATCAGTTCAATCTTAACTAGTCAATGATCAATCACACAAAATATAACCTGAAGTGCTAAGCTAGTTGATCTTGAGGTTGGTGAATCAAAAGATTAGTGGATATGGCCCACATGCACATCTTAGTGATCTTCCAGATCATGAATTCCAAGCACTGAGCGGATTCATAAACCTAGGAACACTTCTACACACAAAGTCAAATATGAAGCGCTAAGCCAGTTCAACGTTGAGGCATGTGTGCTAGTGAATGAACTTACAAACATATCAGTTCAATTTCACTATTTAGAAATGAACTTACAAACAGATCAGTTCAATCTTGTAATTTTAGGAGATGAACTTACAAACCGGTCAGTTCGATCTCATAGACTAGAAGACAAACTTACAAATAGATCAGTTTAGTCTTACTAGTATGTCAAGTCATGAATAGTTATTTAAGACACGAGAATTAGAAGACAGTAGATAGAGTCCCTATAGTTGTCTCACGTGATCTTCCAAATCACGAATTCTAAACACTTGGCAGATTCGTAGATTCGGGGTTACCTTGTATACAAAATTAGACTCGAGCACTTAGCTGATCTAATATTGAGATAAGTTTGTTAGAGAGTGAGTTTCTAGACAATTCAACTCAACTCATCTAATCTAGTCAGATTATGGGCTTACAAGCATCAATCTCATATTTGTGCCCCACCAGCCTTGGAGGTAGCTGGTGCATTGATGATCGATGAATCATCAATCTCGGCATCATGATGTCATATTTTCAAACATCATAATGTTCTTCTTTGAAGTCAATACACTCACTGTGTTGATGTTGCAGTCTCAGTTGTCTTCTTGGTAGGTATCAGGATGTTCTTGTCCTAACTGTTGTTGACTGATTGTTCTGAGTGTTACATTACATGTGCAAAAATACTCTGTTTTCTACACCTCTTGTGTGAGTTTATTTAATCACTCTAAAATGTAAAAGAATTATTGTATTTATTATTGACTTTTATTAATAAGATAATATCCTTTATTATTATCTCAAATTACAAAGGTGATTTTATTTTTATTTTTAACTCTCTTTATTTTTATAGAAAATCACTTATAAAATAATAGAAAATAGGTTGGCTATTATTCATAATTTTATTTAGATTTTTAGGGTTTTTATAAGAGCCAAAATAGCAAGTCAAAACTTGGTCAAATAAAAAAAGCAAATAATATTATTTTGTTTTTAAAATATTTTCGTATAGTAAAATTCTTAAAACTGAAATGTTTTTATATAGAAAAATACTATGAAAAACAAAGAAGTTTTAGAAATAAATTTGTGTCAATTTGGAAGTTTAGGAAGACATCCAAATGATTTATTTACTCTTTATTTTTAATTTTCTATTATTAATTGAGTTTTGGGCTTAATGAATTGGGCTGAGATTTAATTTCCTTTATTTACTGCTGTTTACCCTTGAAAAATTTCAAGGATGAATAGATGAATAAATGAAATAAATTGATGATAAATCATAAGAAAGGGGAAGAAGAGAGAGAAAGCGAATGGAAGGATGGCCCACTTTGATCGGGGAGAGGTCGTTGCACAACCCCGAACAAACCCATTAGTCCCACAATGGAATGCTTTGGGCATGAAGTGAAGAGTATAAATACCCCGCTATTCTCTATCCACTCGGCATGAGTGACACCCAAGAAGATCGAGGGAGAGAGGAGACCTCTTGGGTGTCGCCATGTGATTATATCTTCTCGACAAGTGGGACCCACATGGCGGTCCCTTGTAGATGAATCTAATAACATAGCTTATCCCACGATGAGTCGAGGATATAAATACCATTTGACTCCATTTTCTCGACAAGTGGGACCCATTTTATCGACAAGTGGGACCCACCTGGCAGTCCCTTGTAGATGAATCTAACAACATAGCCTATCTGATGAGTCACCATGTGACCATTTTCACTGACAGGTGGACCCCACACCTCAGTGACCTATTGAAGGAGTCAGAATTGAACCCTAAAAATCTGCCTTTGGAGCTAACCCTAGAAAGGAGCTGAAGCAGTATAATCCCTATGCTACATGAAATGATGTCAATGCCAAGCTAGCATTTTGATGCAACTAGTTATGAGAAATTCCAAATGTGATTTTGCTTTCAAGGCTGACCTGGTGCCAAAGCTGCGAGCAACCACCTAACCATGCTTTGATTTGTGTCAATTCTTGATAAGTAGTCGGTTCTTTGACCAAGTCACCCTCATGTTAAGGGATTGAAAGTCAATTTCACAAGACGATCAGGTGCAAAGCAAGGGAGCAACCACTTTGATCAAGTCTAGATTTGTATTAATTGCTGATAAGTAGTCAGCATTTGATCAAATCAAGCCCTAATGAATATCAATATAAGTCTAATTGGTATTTAGTTAGGGTGGTTTCTGCAAGAGGGAGATAATTGGCAGAGACATTGAGCTACAATTGAGATCAGGGATTAATTCATAAGGAATAATAGGGTTTTATGAATAAAAGAATTTTTAATCCAGAGAAGGAGGGGTAAAAATGGAATTAAAAATTACAGGGATGATCATCATGAATTTAGGGATTTTTGGTGAAATTTTCATAATTTTTGGATAAGTGGAGCTATCAGAATAAATTCAAGGAAAATAAAGGCGATTAAATGGATTAATCGAGAGGTGAGATTTGATCAAGGCGGATCTGGGTGCAAGTTGGGGGTGATAGCACTCCGGGTACAAACTGGGGGTGCAAGAAACACGAGAGGGAATAAAATAAGCGAAGAGAGGGTGTGCCACGTGGCGGCCTCTCGTTGGGCCATGTCGAGTCCCAGTGGGCCCCACCTGGGTATGAGTCGGCGACGACGGTGGGCCCCACCTTAGTGCCACGTGGCGGACGACCGATGGGCCACCTCACCACCCTAGTGCCACATGGCACCACACCGAGGGTCCACTTAACCCACCCACGCCACACGGGCACCAGGAGGAGCCACCTCACCACCCTGCCAGTGCCACGGCACTTCACTTGGCAACACCATAGAGAGCCACCTCGGCATGGATTAATACTATAACATAATGCGGATGATTAATGGATTGATTAAACAAGTGGACCTATCGAGTGTGCCAAGTCGGATCAATTAGTTTTAAGCGAGAGAGTTAATCAATTCACAAATGGACTAATGGGCCGAGATTCATATACTTACATGTGGGGCCCATTTGTCGGGTTTATGAATGTATAGCTCATACAGCGATCATGCACCTAGCCTATGCACGAGATCTAATCGAGAGATTTAAATCAAAAGAAAGAAGCGGTGTGTACACGGCTCACTCGTGTTGCCCTCTCGATTGTGGGTCCCACCTAGTAGTGGACTCGTGCGCCGAGCGCGCGCCCTTCTCTCTCTTCTTCTCTTCTCCCTCCCTCTCTTCTTTCTTCTTCTCGACGAGGCAGAAGGCGCCATTAGAGGTGATCAAGCTCTCCAAAGCTCGCAACTCCAATTCCTTTCACCTAGAGCTAGCCTATACATGGGAGAGTATGTGCAATTGATCAGAATTGAAAAACAACAAATGAATAAGGTGGTTGAAAGAGATGAATACCTCGGGCGATTAATGAAGCACTTCTATTCTTGCTTCAAAATTGAAAATTGATGATGTAGACTCCTTCTACTCACTTAGGCGACGCTGTAGATGAAGAAAGGAGCAGCAATTAGGGGATGAATTGAAGTAATTGAGAAGAAGTGGTGAAGTCGGGCAAATGGGGAAAATTTGAAACCTTGCACTCTCAGCTCGAATTATCAATTCTTGTAGCTTCCCTATGCTTACACGATGCTGTTTAGATGATGGAGATTATCAATTGGATGGTGGAAGTATGCTTTTGACCAAAGGTGGAAATCGGGTGATTGAATTCACAGCTTTGAAGAAGAATGATAATGGCAGAGAGCAAAGGGGTGTATTAGATGCATGGATTTGAGTATATATAGCATGTTTATATGCTCTAGAATGTTCCAACAGCGAATGGAAGATAAGAGGTAAGTCAAACTTAGTCAACAGTCAAAGAATTACTTTGGATTCGCTTAGATGGGGCCCACATCATAACAGAAGTGCTAACAGAATTGGAGAACCATGTTCATGGGCCAAGGGAGTCCAATTGCTGGTGCATAAGTGGTGTACAGCACTAACCCCTTTGATACACCCTTTTATTGGCTATATAAACCCCTAAACCATGGAGACAGAGAAGAAGACAGCAAGCAAGAGAGAGAAAAAGAGATCTTAGATTGCATATAGAGTTTAGAGAGAGAGAAAGAGCAAGAAGAAGCAAGAAGAAGCAAGAATCCAGAAGAGAATTTTGATAAGATCGATTGATCTCAGTTTTAACTTGAGAACTCGATCTATTTGCTTCAATTGTTTACTTAAAGGTAAATTCTATGCTTTAATCTCTATTAATTAGAAGTTAGTAAATCCAATTTTTGGAGATTATGAAGGAATGATGTAATTACAGTTGGATTTTGAATATCAGCACAATATTGTGCTGTGTGTTGAATTTCTTCAATTTCTATTGATTTTCTTTGGATTTCCTTCTTTCTTTTATGGGTTACAAGGTCAGTAAGAATATATCTTTCATTTTCTTTGATTAATTTCATCTGAAACATGATGAATTACACTGTCAATTCGATTGATCTCAGTATTATACTTGAGAACTCGATGACAGTGAAATTCTTCATCTAATTTCTCACTTTCACGTCTTAATTACCTTAGTTGCCATGCATACTATATGAATTCATGTCTGTATATTCATTTTAAATCGATTGATCTCAGTTTTAACTTGAGAACTCGATTAATTTGAAGGTAATTCACTGAGTATCGCGTTACGTTAACAGAATTGAGCTATGAATCGGAATTAGAAGGAATAGTGAATAGGTTCAAGCAAATTCTAATCCGAATAGATGTCATAAGTATTGTTGATTGTGTTGATATCAATGTTAGTTGATAAATAATAAGAATATGAGATGGATTGTAACCGGTACTGACCGCCTTTATTGCATTTTGATAATTATCCCAGATAATGGAGTTGTGGGTCAATTTAAAGCATTCTAATCATGTTAAAATGCATATACATGCGTATACGATACTAATTGAATGATTAATTGCTGAAAGAAATGATCAATTGCTTTGAATTTATGGAATGTGAGACTCGGTACCGATTGGTACCAAATCGACCATCCGGCATTGGTATACCATGACGATTCACCGCATGATCATTAATCGGACGCTTGTAGAATAACTGATTCTCATGACAAGACGACACTAGGGCAATTGCTGATCGGAGGAAGATGGCCGCAATCGCCGTGCCATACGCCAATGGCACGAATCTTGGAGCTCGTGTTGACCGGAGAGTCGAGAAATCGCGGCGACACGGATATTGATGCGCGTGTGTGAATCTTGAAGAGATCGAGCGTTTGAAATAAAAGCAATCGTTTAAATAAAGATGTGAATGAATCTGGGCCTTACATCTAATATGGGATTTAATCTTGAAGCGATATCCGGCGGCCCAAATAAGAAATAAAGTTATATAAAAGATATACACTAATCTTGACACAGATCCAAAGGCCCATATTAAACCCATTAGTTAAATAATAACAGAATATTAATAGTATGGAATAAATAAATGATTTAAAAATGCTCCTGAACTCCAAATTGACTCAAATTTGTTTCTAAAATTTTCTTATTTTTCATACTATTTTTCTATACAATAATATTCCAGTTTTAAAAATATAATCATGATAAAACAATTTAAAAGCAAAATACATTACATATATTGATATAGTTGACCTAGCTTTGACTTGTCATTTTAAATACTATAAAAATTCCAAAAATACAAATAAAAATCATAAATAATAACTAGATATATTTTAGTGATTTTTCAAGTGATTTTCCATGAAATAATAATGATGATAGTAATATACTATAATAAATAGTGAGATTAGCTATATTCTTTGATCAAAAAATAATAATAATAATAGATATTATATTGATATTTTCTGTAAAAAGAATAATAAAAATAAATAGCACAAAATATACAAAATATACTACTATGGTAATAAATAGTAAAATACATTTTCTTTTATAATAAAGAATGATAATATAGTTTTATAATATGAATTGTATTTCTTTTATTTCTATACAAATATACAATAAAACACTTTTTGATGAATAAGATGTAATAAAAATAATAGTTTTAATAAAAACATAATGAATTTCATCTCTTATGACTATTTTCAACTAATAATAAAAATCTTATACTTTTCTATAGATAATAAATAGAAATAATAAAATAGATATAATGAATAGTATAATAAATAGGATAGAATATTAGTAATGATTTCTTTTTAGCTATTATAGATATTAAAAATATAAAAAATAATAAAAAGAATAATAATAGTAAAAATAGTATAGCTAACCATCTTTTAATTTTGTAAATGATTCTTACATAATGAATAGTATTTCAACATAATAGAATATAATAATAAAATTCTATTACTTTGGCTATTATAAACATTTTAAAAATACAAATAAAAATCACAGCCATTTTATTTTCTATTATTTTTGTAAGTGATTTTCTACAGAATAAATAGAGTTTAGAAATAATAAAAATAAAATTTTACTACTTTAGCTATTATAAAAATCCCAAAAATATAAATGAAACTCTAGTTAAATAGCTACCCCTTTTTTTCTATTATTTTTGTAAATAATTTTCTACATAGATAAATAAAGTTTAAAAAAAAATAATAATAATAAAAATAATAATAATAATAATAATAATAATAATAATAATAATAATAATAATAATAATAATAAATAAATGCATCTTCATAATAAAAATAATAATGGAAGATATTATATAATAGACTTTGTGCATTTTAGAAATGAATAAATATGCTCACATAAGGAGTATAGAGCCACGTAAGAATATTTGCACACATGATATAACATTTAGAACGATTAGTCAAGACGAGAACACCTTGACGTAGGATAAATAAGGTTGCGATAGACAACACGAAGAAGATACGTTGAGACAAGAACATCTTAACGTGAGATGAATAAGGCTTTGATAGCAATACATATGAGTGAATATGAAAAAATAATAAGATACGTCGAGAAGAACATCTTGACGCTTAATGAAGAATAACGCTTGATGAAGGATGACGATATTAACATGGAGATATATGTCGACTCGAAGAAGAAGAACATTATGATGTCCTAGATAGGTGACATCTTAATGACTCGCCGCCATGAGCAAGTAACTCATGATTGAATACGCTCACACAAGGGGTGTAGGGCAACATAGTAATTTTGCACAAGTAATGCAACATGTAGAATGATTAGTCGAGACAAGAACATCTCGACGCTCGCCGAAGAATGACCAAAGCTACGACATCGCATGGAGAGATATGTCGACTTTGAAGAAGAAGAACATTACGATGTCCGAGCGAAGTGACATCTTAATGACTCGGTGTCATGAACAAGTAATTCATGACCATTTGAGTGGCAAAGACCGAACTCGTCCGTCGATGAGTTTGTCTCCCGACTCATTTCCCGAGACCGTGAGATTGAATCGGTGTCATGGTAGATTCATCCACAAAACGTGAATGTGAACCGTTCGTAGGTAGGTTCCTTCACTAACACATGCCTCAATGTTGAACGGCTCGGCGCTTCGGGTTTGACATCGTGTGCAATTGTGTTTCCTAGGTTTATGAATCGGCTTAGTGCTACGAATTCATGATCTAGAAGATCGGTGAGAAG
The DNA here is from genome assembly GCA_037127355.1 of Schoenoplectus tabernaemontani. Classification (NCBI taxonomy): domain Eukaryota; kingdom Viridiplantae; phylum Streptophyta; class Magnoliopsida; order Poales; family Cyperaceae; genus Schoenoplectus; species Schoenoplectus tabernaemontani. The sequence continues at coordinate 13,097,839 of CM073758.1, forward strand.
AAACACGTGGGCCATATCCACCCTTCTCCTGATTCACCAACCTCAAGATCAACCGGCTCAGCGCTTCGAGTTGTATTTTGTGTGATTGGTTGTTGACTAGTTAAGATTGAACCGATCTGTTTGTAGGTTTATCTTCTAGATCAACGGAGGTCGAGTCGATCTGTATGTAGACTCACCTCAAGCCCCTCTATGAAGAGATTAACCTGGTCTGTTGGTAAGGTTACATCTCGAGGTGGCATGGACTGAACCGATCTGTTTGTAGGTTCGTCCTCCATAGGACAAAACCGATCTGTTTGTAGGTTTGTCTTCCATAGATTGAACCGATCTGTTTGTAGGTTCATCTTCCGTAGACCCCTTTTTATAAACTTAGACGACCACTTGACCATCTTTTAACTATACTATTTGCTTCTCTCTTTCAAAGATCCAGAGGTGCCTCGAGGTTCGTAGCCCGGGGTAATTAACGGTGGGGGCTTGCGCCACCGAATCTACAAGAACTCACAATCACTAAAAACCCCCGAATGTGCATCCAAATAATCTCTAAACGGCGAGAATCGGCCGACACCCGGCGAGATGCACGCTCGGGAGGGATCTCCGTGTCCTTCTTCCGCAACCCATCGCCCCCGGCGGCGGTGCGGAGCGCGCGAAAAAGGGTCGCACAGGGATCTCGCACGCCGGTGGGACCTAGATTCTCCTCTTATCTCTGAAAGAGAGAGGCAAATAGAATAATTAAGAGATACAAGTGGTCTTCTATGTGCTAAAATAACTAATAATTTTCAAGTGTTTTTGTTTTGCAGGAAATGGCATACTTTGGAAACTTCAACCTTGCTCCCTACACCGTCATGCCTGCACAGAGCCCAGAGGGCAAATTGTTCATGTTCTTCGGGACCATCCCGCAAGAACTTACTATCTACGGCCCACTCCGGTGGCCGCGATCACTCCGCGACCGTCCGGATCTCCATCCCGGACGAAGAGGAGGACTCGATTACCCGACTCCCAAGGGCATTTCTCCAACAACGTCATGGCCTCTCCTACTACCTCCCCAAAGAGGAGAAGGCGTCCGTCTAAGAAGACGGCCCCAAAGCGCGCAGCCCAAACTACCCGTAACTCTCAAGCGTCCAGGAAGAGGGCCCTGATGCATACCGAACCACCGGTGGCTAGGCCGGCCTATCCCGCCTCCAACAAATTCTCGGCTCTCCGATAGTGGCCAAGAACTCGGCCACGTGCCGGCTCCGCCGTGCATGGGAGGTGCCTAAGCCCACACCTCGCCCAACTCAAAGGCCTCGGCGCGCCAGACAAATCTCAAACCCCCGCAGAAGCCATCTACAAGGCTCACGGGGCCCTCAAACAGAGGAAGAGCGTCAAAACGCTAGGTCGAGACAATACGTCTCCCGCCCCAACCAATCTCAAGACATGGCTCGGCCCGCAAGCCATTGCCTCCACTCCGAACACAAGGAAGTTCACACCAAAGGCAACACCTAGCACCCAACAGTGTGGGTCCCGAAGGGTTCCCACCAATAAAGCCCCAATCTCAAGCCCAGGCCCGGCAAGGCGGCGGAGTCCAACGCTCCGCCCGAGAGCGTGTTCGGCCGCCTAGGCGAAGAGTGTATTCAAATGATTAGGCTCGAGAATACCACTCAATAACCCGAAAATAACCGCACCGACCAAACGAAGAAGAAGAGAAGAACCGCTCGCTATGAAGAGCACTTCTCGGTCAACACCATCGCATAAGCTACGACACCGATCCGGACAACGATCGCCGAGGTGAATATGACCCGGATGACCGGTCCCCGCCTAATCAAGCTCACGTCACCAATACCAACAAAAATAATGGTAGAAAAGGGAGACCTCCCAAGAGAGTCAACCCCGAGGGCAATAGCAGAGAAGGGGAAGACCACAACGAAAACCCTGATTTCTTCGACAATGAAGATGACATCGAAACACGTCCCGAAGTGCCCATCGATGAGATAGAAATATTAAAAGGCCACATCGAGGCACGGGACGAAGAGCTGATTAGGCAACGGGAGCTAATCGCTACCATGCTGAAACAAAATGAAGAATTGATTAAGGCGGTCAAATCCTTGCAAGAATCACAAGACGCCAATTTCAAGGCTGGTAGCTCCCGTCAAGAAGGGGTCCACAGTACCAAGAGCAATCATAAAGAAAACAACCCGTCAATTCTAAACCTCATCCACATAGAACCATAGAAGTGGAGGCTGAACCAACGGGAATATCCCGGAAAGAGATTCAAGCCATGATTGCCCAGCAAATGCAAATAGCTGGAGGTGGATACGCTATCCCTCCCGTTAAAAACTGTGGACATCCATACCCTGCCATATATGACTTAGAAGAATATCCTAAAGGGTATGTGATTCCCCGTTTCAGGACCTTCTCCGGGAAGGCAACAAAGACACGAACCCCGAACAACACTGCCCACTTTGTAGCCTCATGCGGCAACACGGGCGGCAATGATGCTGCTTGTTGTTAAGACAATTCCCTCAAAGCCTAGTGGGAACCGCCTTCCAATGGTATTATTCGCTTGAAAACAACAAAGATCGGGACTGGGACGAGATGGCGGAGACTCGTTCGGGCGCGATTTGTCATGGTGTCCGATAAGATAAACATAGCCGATCCGCAAGCACTAAACCCAAGAAAGGGGAGTCAATGACGATTTTATCAATAGATGGCGGAACCTCGGCATCAAATGCGACCGCACATTAACCGAAGATGAGGCCGTCAACCTAATCATGAAAAACATTGACGGGTGGATGGGCATGCTTCTTGGTGTGACAAAGGTCAACACATTCAAAGACTTGCTCGATCGGTATCTAATATGGAAAGAATGTCACCGCACACCGTGCGAACTTCATGAATAATAGGCCGCAACGAGGAGCCGAGCCGAGACCAAGGTGGCATTCACCTCGCTAAAAGATAAGATGGTTGCCAACGCAGACACCCAAGGCGGCGAGTGGCACAAATGGCAATAATTACAACAAGGGACCCGGAGCCCCCAATCCGGGAGGGAGTTCACGGAGTTTTGAGTCCCTCGAAACAAAAGAAGACTAAACCGTACTCCTTCGGAAAGATAAAGTTGCTCAAATCTTCGGGGAGCAGCACTAAAGAATGGCCTAACCTGTGCCGCCAAGAACGTCCGGAAGATGCCGATAAATCGGACGAACCCAACTTTTGCCCATACCATAGAGTACTAGGGCACTCAATTGAAGATTGCTTTGGTCTTCAAAGATTGGGTCGAGAAGGCGTATAAAAATGGTGAAATTACTTTACCAAAAGGGTTCTTGCAAAGCCCATCACCCCATGAACAAAGCCAACACGATCTCTCACGAGGAAGAGAAAGTCCCGGCCACTAAGCGAAGATCAAGAGGAGCAATGGACTACGCACTTATCGAAGAAATCGATTAAAATGCTTAAAGCCCTTAAGAAAGAACCTGGCATGAGATGGAGAGACGATATCACGCCAGTGGTCCCACCAAAGCCCAGGGTATATTATAAGGTAGACCAGAGCCAAGACCAGGTTCTTAAGAAGAGAAAGAAGCATAGAAGCAACAAGTCCAGAAAGAATAAAATTGAAGAATGCGAGCAGGGCAGTCCCGAGGCGATTACCCTCCAACATTTCATCTCCAAAGAAGACTGGGAGAAGCTAACCCTAGGTCAAAAGAAAGAAAATGTGGATGAAGAAATAAATAAAGAAGAAAGCGAAGAGATCTGGGGTGCTTCATGCAACATGGTATACTCTTCTCACGACGAAGATATGCCAACATTAGAGGAGATGTTCTTCCCAAATGATGAAGGAGAAGCAAGCACCTCTGGGACCAAAAATGAAGAATGCAAAGCGTACTCCGTCCGGGACTTATATACCCGAGAGACAGGCTCCCAAGGATTCCGATAAAGGAAAGGACAAGGTCCGAATAAAGGTAAAGAGGTCGAGAATCCAAGCAAGAACCCGAAAAGGACCGGTCGACGGGCGAAGAATATAATGTGTTGGCACATCTCGTAAGATTCCAGCGCTATTAAGCATATTTGACGCGTTGATGATGTCACAAGACCTAAGGGAGGTGCTAATCTAGGCCTTGCAAGATCCCGAGAAGTACAAGTCATACTTCGTAGAGCAAAATATGCAAGAAGCCCTATTCACCGCCAAACGGCCGCTCGTATAAATTTCACGAGACGATGACCTCCTAATAGGCACCGTCGACCACAACCGCCCGTTGTACATTACCGGAAACGTGGAGGGCGTAAGATTGGCGCATCTTGGTCGACGCAGGGGTCTTCGATCAATATCATGCCACTTAAAACTCGAAGACCATCACCTTAGATGTGAAGAATTTATCGACGAAAAGGTGATCATTCATGGCTTCAATCAAAACTCCCAAAAGGCCCCGGGAGCTATAACTCGAACCCGCAATGCGGAAGCCTAAGAGCGCCTACTAAATTCTATGTCATTGACGCCGAAACTTCTTATCGGGCGTTCTTGGGTCGCCCGTGGCTTCATAGTAATCGGTCATACCCTCTACTCGCACCGCACCGGTGCACGAAATATATCGAGAATGGTAAGCAAAAGAGAATTGACGGAGATGTCAAGCCATTCGGGGTGCATGAGATTAAGTTCAATGACGCCCAATATTTTCTGCCTAAATCCGCCGTGGCGCCAAGCCGGCCAATGACAAAAGCAGGTCAGAAACCCTTCAATAAAGGCCCTAAATTTGATACCTCATCCGGAGAAGAAGAAGAGGTCAAATTTAATATTAAACCCCGAGGTGCTCGAGCCCAAAGACCCGGAGAGAAAGTCGGGTGAAGAAGCAACCTTCCGCTTCAAACAGGTGGCTACGTATAAGGCCCAAATAAAGCCAAGCGAAATCAATGCAAGTGATTCTGAAGAGGAGGTCATTTTCAATTTTAAGCCTGCCGATACCCCTCAAATTCAGATCACAGAGGCAACTTCAGGTGAAGGCTCTGAAGAGTCTGACGACTCGGGCGACATCACCTCAGGAGAAGAGTCTGGCCATGATCGTCAATCCTGGGAAGAGGAGTCTGACGAAGAGATCATTTATCACATCCTCAAGAAGCCATATAAAGGGCCCGAAACAGATAATGAAAGTGAGGAGTCATATATGATCAACACGGGACCCGGTAGCGGAAGGGATAACCCGGTTAGGCCGAGGCCTATAAATGAAGAACGCTCATGGCGGGAAAATTTCGAAGGTCGCGTATGGAATGCAATCGACGAAATAAGGCACCAAGTTGAAAATAATAGAAGAGAGGTGTCTGAACAATGGGAAGTGATGCAGGATATTAAAGTGCAACACAATGAAATCATGATAATGATTGAAAACCTGCAAACCGCGATCTATAACTCCGAGCTACTCAAGGAGGTGACGAGCGAACCCCGTTCCGGAACCCCCGAAAGACAAGCACCCGATAGCGGCAAACGGGTAATTGTCATAGTAGATGAATCAAAGGGGGAAGAAACGAAAGCTAAGCAACCGACCGTCATGCAAACCCTCAAGGTCAAGAAGAGTAAACCATACTCTTTCCTGAAAAATAAAACAGCTCGGATATTTGAGCAGGCCTTAAAGAGCGGGTTAACACTTCCCGTCCGTAAAGACCCGCGGAGACATAGAAAGAGCCGGCGAAGGCGAATTCTGCCCTTATCATCGCATACTGGGCCACACTATTGAAGAATGCTGGGTATTCAAAGACCTCATAGAAGAAGGGCATAGAAACGGGACGATCCAACTCCCGAAGAGCTTTCAACAAGACCCAGCTCCGCATAACTTGAATAACAAGGGCAAAGGGGTGGCTTATACGATCTCGCACACTCCCGTACCTAGTAAACCTAAGGTTGCGAGACGTAAGCCGATCAAAGAAATCTACCGCTCCAACTCAGTCATGAACATTGAGATAGAAGAAGAGATGGCAGCGCTGGAGATTACTGTGGTTCCCGAAAGGCATTTTAAAGACCTCATGCCAAGGGAAGTGAACCACATACAAACCCTAAAGACCTTTGTTGTGCGGCAAAGGTAGAGCGCATCAAAGGGAGAACTATCATCCACAAGGCTATAATTTTCTATCGTAGCGATTCAACCCGGTCTGCGAAGAACCCCGATCGCAACACTTGGAGAAAGTGGGTGATAGAACAAGAATCGGAGAATGCAACGAGCGATGACGCCGCATCTCATCCCTTTGGAAAGGAGTCGTATAAACGGCAAAAAGGGCGAAATGTCTAAGAGATATATCCAAGGCCGAGGCCAAGCGCTTCGATGAACTTCGGAATGGCGGCGAATAAGGTCCCGGGCCTGGATGGTAAAATAAAATATACCCGGGGATTAGGGTATAACTGCGCGATGACGCAAAGATGTCTCGAAGGGTCTCTCAACGAGTACCGTATGAAAGAGAGGCTGCTGCATGACTTCGTTGAAATGCCGGATAATGAAACAGAAGAGGACAATACCCTGGTCCCGAAAAATGCTTTGAAGCAGCTAGAAAAGGAACCTAACACGGTCGATGAGTTAGCGGAAATTAATTTGGGGACGGAAGAAGACCCACGACCAACTTTCATAAGCGCGTCGTTGCCAGAAGAGGTGGCTGATAGGTTGAAGATGTTCCTTAAAAGCTACATGGACTGCTTCGCTTGGAGTTATAAAGAAATGCCTGGATTAGATCCCAACGTAGCGGTCCATTACTTAAAAATTGATCCAACTTTCAAGCCGATTAAACAAGCGCCAAGGCGAATGAGAATAGAACTCGAAGAGAAGGTCGTGGAGGAAACAAAGAAACTCATCGACGCCGGCTTCATACGGGAAGAAGAGACGCCAGAATGGGTGGCTAGCATTGTCCCGGTTAAAAAGAAAAATGGGCAGATTCGCATCTGTGTAGATTTTCGGGACTTAAACAAGGCGTGCCCTAAAGATGATTTCCGCTCCCGTGAATCGAAATCATAATCGATCATACATCCTCCTATGAAGTCTTCTCCTTCATGGACGGTTATGCGGGTTATAATCAAATTAAAATGGCGCCAGAAGATGAGAGGCACACGGCATTCCGCACGCCGATTGGCATATATTGTTACAAAGTCATGCCATTTGGGCTGAAAAATGCGGTGCCACCTACCAACGGCGATGACGAAAATATTCGACGATCTAATCCACAAGATAGTTGAGTGCTATGTGGATGATCTGGTCATCAAAGCCATGTCATATGAAGAACACCTCCAATATCTTGAGGTCGTTTTCAACCGCCTAAGAGAACATGCGCTCAAGTTAAACCCGTTGAAATGCGCATTCATGGTATCATCCGGTAAATTTCTGGGATTTGTAGTACGCCATAGGGGAATTGAAATAGACCCGGGCAAGATCAAAGCAATAACAGAATTATCCCCGCCAAAGAATTTAAAACAATTGCGATCCTTGCAAGGGCAATTGGCGTACATTAGGCGGTTCATAGCCAACCTATCGGGTAAAATCCAACCCTTCACCCGGCTGACTAAGAAGAATATCCCGTTTAAGTGGGATGACGAGTGCCAGCGAGCCTTTGAAGAAATCAAGGCCTATCTACTCAACCCTCCAGTGTTGGCGGCGCCCATACCCGGGAAGGAACTTATCCTGTATACGACCGCCCTAGATGGATCCTTGGGAGCCCTATTGGCACAAGAAAACCAGGATGGTAATCAAAATGCGCTATATTACTTAAGTCGCATGATGGTAGGGGCAGAACATGGGTATTCACCGATCGAGAAGCATTGTTTAGCCCTAATCCTCGCGGTGAAGAAATTAAGGCATTACATGCTAGCCCACAAAATCATATTAATATCCAAGGTGGACCCTCTTAAATACCTGATGACTCGGCCAATGCTGACGGGGAGGCTGGCCAAGTGGGCTATCATTCTTACCGAGTTCGACATCACCTATACACCGCAAAAGGCGATAAAGGGGCAGGCGCTAGCAGATTTCCTGGCTGCACACCCGATCCAAGATGACTCCCCATTAAAATGTGACTTTCCCGACGAGGAAACTCTACATGTTGAAGAAGGAAGTCCCATATGGGAGATGCACTTTGATGGCGCCTCGTCGATCAAGCCGATCGCGGGCCGGGAGTCCCAATCGTGCGAGCGGCGCAGACTAGTCTTCGTAACCCGGAAGGCGGGATAATACGACATTCTCTCGGCTTTAACCGAACCATGCACAAATAATGAAGCGAGTATGAGGCACTTATCGCCGGGACTAGAGCTATCACCGGAGCTGAAATCAAGGCCGTGCGTATCTTTGGGGATTCACAAATTGATAATAAATCAAATAATTGGCGAATATAAAGTTTTAAAGCGGAACTAATACAATATCACCGAAAGGCCATGGAATTAATGAAGAAAATCCCGTACGTGTCCATCGAGAAGGTCACGAGGGCGTGAACGGTGAAGGAAAGCGGATGCGTTGTCAAACTCGCTAAAGAGCTGGGTGAACCAACAGAGCCGGAAATCCACATCATCGTCCGCAATAGAAGACCATTATCATTGTGTCAGACGACAGACAATGTGAATAATGAAAATACTGGGCTAGAAAAGATGGAATGCCAAGAAACAATGATAACTGAAGAAGACGATGATTGGAGACAACCGTTCATCGAATATTTCCGGCATGGCACCCTCCCCAAGGATAAAAGGATAGCTGATCAACTAAGAAAACGGGTACTACGGTATGCATATGTGGGCAATACGCTATACCGTAGGTCTTATGATCGATTGTGGGCCGAGATGTGTATCGTGGCCGAAGCGAGCAGCGAGTTATGAAAGAAGTTCATTCCGGGCTATGCGGAGCACATCAGTCTGGGCCAAAGATGAAGTTAAAGATCAAGCGAATGGGATATTATTGGCCCACGATGGTGGCTGATTGTGAAGAGCACGCGAAGAAATGCCGCATGTGCCAGATACATGGCCCTTTTATACATCAAGCACCAAACCCGTTGCACCCCACGGTAGCATCCTGGCCATTTAATATGTGGGGCACAGATATAGTGGGGCCCATAGACCCTCCGACGTCGAGAGGTCACCGGTTCATCCTGGCGGCGACAGATTACTTTACAAAATGGGCCGAAGCCGTTCCGCTTAAAGAAGTTAAAGCATCCGATGTGGTTAAGTTCTTCAAGACGCACATCCTCTACCGATTCGGTACCCCACGACGGATAATATCTGATAATGGGACGGCCTTTAAGAGCTCCAAAGTCTATGCCCTGGCGGAGCAATTTAATATTGATTGGAGATTCTCGTCCATTTACAACCCGAGAGCCAACGGCTTGGCCGAAGCCTTTAATAAAACCCTAATAAATATCATGAAGAAGACCGTGGACGGCAACCAACGAGACTGGGATAATCGTCTACAAGAGGCATTATGGGCTTATCGAACCACGTACCGAACACCCACGCAAGCTACCCCGTATTCTTTGGCTTTTGGGGTTGAAGTCGTTCTCCCTCTCGAGGTGGAATTACCATCATTGCGGGTGGCTATGCAAAATGATATGACCATGGACGAATGCCAACAGCTTAGATTGGACGAGTTGGATGCCATGGACGAGAAGAGATTAATAGCCCAGCAGAACCTTGAAATATATCAGGCAAAAATGGCAAGGGCATACAACAAAATGGCGCGAGTCAGGGCATTTCAACAAGGGGAGCTTGTTCTTGTCCTTAAGAGGCCGATTATTGGCCGGCACATCGGCCCAAAATTCTCCCCGAATTGGGAAGGGCCATATGTAATTGAGAAGGTATACGAGGGCGGTGCATACCAACTCATAGACCATGAAGGTGAAAGGCCCATGCCACCGATTAATGGGCGATATCTGGAAGAAGTACTACACCTAGCCCGAGAGGGGCCAACCGAGTAGTATCTATTGTAAATAAATAAGGAGGGAATAAGTGTTCGTTTACACACACGTGCACGAAACACAAACCCATGTCTAACCTCCACTTTTGCATAAAATCCCAAAAACCCCACTTGTGCATATGTAAATAGAATGCATCCAAAAATCCAAAAACCACACAAACACGTATAGCCCTATAAAAATAAAAATATATAGAATAAGAGAATTCAAAGCCAAAACCACGCGAGAATGTAAGGCGAGAGCCTTGGTGTTTGGGCTCATAATACAAATACCACTGGGTTTGTCCATTTGATACAGAATAAACACAAAAATGGGCGGGGTTTGCGGTTGTCCCTCAAACTATCTCGTTGCCCAATGACGAAAGTTGCTCATATTGGTCGCCGCGCGCGCAAGTCAAGGGATAGGTCGAGCAAATTGGTGGCTAGTAAATAGTCGCTTCGAGGGCATATAAATAAATAACTCTCGTACTATTAGTAACATATATCACTAATAACCAAAAATCTGCCTTCTTCTGATAAAATAAAAGGATATATATGTAAAACAATAAAAACCTATTTTCCTACTCATAAAAAAAATGATGATAATAAAAAATATAATAATAAAATCTTTTCAATAAGGGGTTGCCACCTTTGTCCCCGACACCATGAGTGTTATACAAAGCCAGGTTGGGTGCATTCATCCGTAAAAGTACCACACGCCCGAAGAAATGGTGTGTCATAATCCCACGACATATCATGGAGGGGTCGATCAAGGGTTTACGCTTGTACCCGAGGCATTCCATGTTAAACAAAGCGGCTCGCTTAAAGAAGTGACTCGGAGTCATGGAGAGCGGACCTACCCGATGAAAGCTTGTCTCGCGAGGATGCGTGATGGATGTTTGAGGGTAGCTAAAATATAAAAAACCAGGTTGGGTACATTCATCCGCAAAAGTACCACACGCCCAAGGAGGTGATCCGTTTCTAATCCCAAAATAGATCATGGAGGGGGCGACTAAGGGTTTATGCTTTTGCCCGACATTTAGTGTCAAATAAAGTAATTCGCTTAAAGAAGTGACTCAGGTCATGGAGAGCGGACCTACCCGATGAAAGCCTGTCTCGCAGGGATGCGTGATGGATGTTTGAGGGTAGTACCCCCACAAAACAAATTGAGTGGAGATGAGTGAACGTGAGTTTCCACTTTAGCACGCAACGGCACAAATGAGGGAGAGTGGGTGAGCTTCCACAAATAAATGTCAACTAAATATACAAGGAGCATCCACAAAATGGTGTTATCAATTGCATCCATAATCCAATTGATACTTGGTAAGTTTATCCATCGGTAATAAAGGGATAAACGGGTTTATTCTCAGACCCGGCCTAGAGGTCAATACGGACGTGTTCGGTATCCGTAAAATACCACGGTTACTTGAGTTTGTATTGCAATAAATAAAGATGAACATACATAGAATGAATGTAATAGGATGTTGTAAGATTTTTCTTTATTATGTTTAGACGCTCGCGAAAGAATGAAGCGATTGTAATAGGCGCTTTTGCAAATAAGATTGGAGGTGCATAGCATGAAATCAATGAAATATTTCCTCGCTGCTGAGAAGCGAAGAAAGGATAATAATAGAAGTAAGCATCATCCACAACAAGAGATCCAAATGATAAGTGTCAAAGCATCCTATATCAAGTATGGTAAAAGAAAAGGAGAAAAAAGAAATGAAAAGTGCAGTCTATGGGCCCAAAAAGCGGGACTCCAACTCTAATAGCACAGTGCTAATAGTCTCTAAATGAGTATGGAGGGAGTGCCTATCCTCCTCCGAAGCTGCCTCGAAGTCCAAGAACTGAGCGAAGGCACTATCCCGAGCACTCGTGTGAATCTGCAGCTCCGGGAGACGTCCCGCCAAATGTCGAGAGAAGCCCTCCACCGATGATCTCGTGGTCCTCTAGCTCCCGCACGAGCGATCGAGCGGCCCACCACCGACTCCCATGGAGCGGAGAGTGGCACAAGAAGAGAGCCGCGAAGATAATGGAGTCGAGCGGCCTCCAAATGCTGCGTAGCTCATGAATCTCTAACTCATGTGCGGTATACGAGAGAGCTCGCATCCCGGTAAGCCCCGAGCGGCTCCTCACACCTCCCCTGGAAATGAAAGTGCTCTCGAGACGAGGTGCAATGAGTAGAGCTGGCGCGATGGTATCGCGCATCAGCCCATACCAGTCAAAAGAGAAACCACTGGGTAGAGAATCCAGATCTCGAAATCTAGCGGATAGCCTCCGAAGAAGGTATCCGGAGTGCATCCGCCCGCCGCGCCAAGGCGAGCTGCACATCCCTCGATGAAACATCTGCAAGTAAAATAAATGGGTTAGACAAATTGTTATAACCAAATAAGAAATAGGAGGAAGAGAAGATCTAACCTATCGCCTCGTCGCCTGAGACCGGCGGACCGAATCGGGGGTAGGGATATCGGTCGCCTCGAGGACCCTCGGTGCACTAGACCCGGCTACAAAATAAAATAAAAGAATGAGTACATGAAAAAAAAAATACGGGCAAATGATAAAGGAAATATAAGGTACGGAAGAAGCATGAGGCTCGGCGAGACCCTCGCTAACCGGAATCTCTCGTCTCGGGCTATGGAATAGGCGCTCCACCGGCCCGGCTCTCATCCAACTCGAGTCATAATCGACCGCAACTCGCTCGAGTCCGAGACTCGCTATCTCGTGGCCATGAGAGGGCCGCCGTCGGGAGATGAAGAAGTATGAGATGGCCTCTCCTCGATCGGTAATGGCTCGTCGTCTGCGGCTCGACACCAATGGACTCCCCCGCTCTAAAGAAGTCTCCTCGGTCGTACAAGAGTGAGTACCGGCCCCAAAACCACATCAAAGGAGTCACCATCCCAGGGTAGGCACCAATAAGATCGACGGTGAAGCGGGACCGTCGTAGAAGAAAGACTCGAGCGGTGTGGAGATGCCATGTCATCGACATCGGGTCTCGTAAAATCTACATGTAAGAATGAAAATACTAGTGCATGCGCGGCAATTAAGTATTAAATGAAGCACACGAACCCGCGACGGCAAGGTCGGCAAAACCCCGGAATAAGCGGTGCTCGCGCAAGCGCCGATAGATCTACTATGATATCGTCATCTCGAGCGCCTCTACAGGAGATGTCTCGTGAACTGAAAATAAACTCTAATCAGAGGTGTAAATGAAGTGCGCCTGAATAAGGATAGGCGAGTCAGTAAAGAAAATCACCCGGAGTGGGAGAAGGAAAAGAAGATGGAGAAGATGGCTGAGAGGCGCCGTCTCGATCCCTCCCCATGGTAGCTGGAGCCGGTGGCTCGACATGTGGCTGAGAATGAACGCCAACTACTCGTGGATGAGGGACCGAGAACCCGGGCTCCGCGTGATCATACTCATAAGCCAACTCGAATCAAAAAGAATTGGTCGAAATGAGATAAAGCTTATCGAAAAGAAATAACCTAAAGGGTAATGAAGCATACCTGTGAGAACGGTCCTAACAGGAGTGTGAGAAAACCGGCTGTCTAGACCCTGAAAATCGACAGGCTCTGCAGCAATGGCCGGGAAAGGGCTGCGATCACGCGAAACGGTGCCATCTAATAGAGGCTGACCATCTCGCGGACATGTACTCCGGACGACCACCGGAGGAGTATACGACTGGTAGGAGAGAATGGTCTCATAATACCACTGCTGATAACGCCTCGTGAAGGTGGAAGTCCTAGAGGTGGATACCATCTGATAGCGAGTGCCTGTGCCTAGTCGGAAGAGGTGAGTGTAGCACCATCCGATACCCTCCAAATCAGCCGCCGATGATGTAGGGGCGGAGAAGAGGCGCCGGAATATCCCGATCCAAGCCAAACCGATGTGCGCATCGATGTGGCGAGTAGGGCTCGATGAACATATGATCGCCCAATCGAGAGGAAGAAAGCCCCGACGAATGCGATCGGTACTCCAAATCGATAGGTCCGCTCGAATGCTAGAAGAGTCGAAAGAGGGGACCCCGCTTGTCAATCACCATCCCGTCGGCAACCCTAGCGCCCCACGGCCACCGATCCGTCTCGAGAGAAGCGCAAATGGTCTCGACTCTGAAGAATCTATACCGAGCGACCTCGGAGTCAATGAAGCCGGTGCACCCCGGCTAAGTCACTCAATAAGGGCGACGATCTCGTAGCGTGACCGCCATGCCGGGATCATATGAGCCGGACCGGTGTAAATGGAGCCATCCGCTAATCGGATGCCACGGGATCGCTCTCCGCACCGTGAAGGACTACGAGATGAAGTCAGACCGCGGAGGCACCTATAAATGTTGGCCAGTACAGGCACGGCCAAAGAAATCCTGTCGCCACGCGCGATCAGGCTCGCCATAATGAACACCGAAGGCCGAATGGTGTATGCGGGGGAGCTAGGCAATAAGAAATAGCAAATCCACCAAGAGATGAAAGCTGTCAAATAAGTCTCCCGATCCACGTCATGTGAACATAGGGTATCCTGAGATGGGATAGGGCCGTCGTAATGAATCTCGAGCCGACCTGTACCAAATGGATCTCTGGTGGAAGCCAGACCCGTAGGGCGAGTATGGACCCGATCGGTGAAATAGGCGATCCAATGTCTGAACGGAACTCCGGGATGCCCCCTCCGTAGATGATAATAAATCTCATAAGTCCTCTGTAAAGAAGGCGGGAATCGAGTGAAGTCTCCCGAGTCAGCGGGTGAGATCATGAACTCATCATAAAAATGGCCGAAGATCGGCAGCCCGGTCAACTGCTGTATCTCTAGGAGGGTTGGAGTCAGCTCCCGATCATCAATAAACAGAGTGTTGGTAGAGTAGTTCCACCGCTCACAAAAGGCCCGTAGCCAGGGTGTGTCGATATGATAATGAAACATCGACAGGAAAACCGAGTCATATATCCCGGCTCGCCTGAGCAGAGTCCCCTCCCGCATGAGCACATACCGGGTCCACTCTAGCTGATATCCATGGCACTCCAAGGGAGTGATGAAGGGAGCAGTAGTCCATCTGTGAGCCTCCCCGTCGATAATCTCCTTGCCCAGGAGATGTGTCAAAGGAGCCGTAGAGGCAACGCCTGAGGCCGAAGGGGCATGATGTCATGAGGCGATCATCCCCGAAGAATAAACCGCCGCCTCGCGGGTAGACGAGAGTCGCTCGGATGGGCGAGACGAGAGGAGTCCAATCGCTAGGATCCTCGTAGAAAGAATAATAATGACTCGAGGGGCGACGCGAATGGCGTCATGAGATAAAACTACAATACCCGAAGAAGAAAAGACGTCATGAGAAATGAAGTGATGAATAATAAGGAATAATGCACCAAGACAAGCCTTTCGAGCGTTCAAGACTCGTCTTGGTGGGTGGCTCTTTGTTTACCCTTGAAAAATTTCAAGGATGAATAGATGAATAAATGAAATAAATTGATGATAAATCATAAGAAAGGGGAAGAAGAGAGAGAGCAGTGGAAGGATGGCCCACTGATCAGGAGAGGTCGCTGCCTAACCCCGGAACAAACCCATTAGTCCCACAATGGAATGCTGGGCATGAAGTGAAGAGTATAAATACCCCGCTATTCTCTATCCACTCAGCATGAGTGACACCCAAGAAGATCGAGGGAGAGAGGAGACCTCTTGGGTGTCAGAGTGAGACCTCTTGGGTGTCACCATGTGATTATATCTTCTCGACAAGCCTGTTAAGAAAGCTACCCACCGAGAGGTTAAGCATTAATCCCACAATGAAATAATAGGGTGAATCTAATAACATACCCCACCTCTTACTCATTCGAGGTGGTGACCAATACCCTGGAGATTTAGGAGAGAGAAAATCTCTTGATGAGTCGACCATTTGACTTACATTTTCTCGACAAGTGGGACCCACCTGCGGTCCCTTGTAGATGAATCTAACAACATAGCCTATCGATGAGTCACCATGTGACCATTTTCACCGACAATGGGCCCCACACCTCGGTGACCTATTGAAGGAGTCGAAATTGAACCCTAAAAATCTGCCTTTGAGCTAACCCTAGAAAGGAGGCCGAAGCGATATAATCCCTATGCTACATGAAATGATGTCAATGCCAAGCTAGCATTTTGATGCAACTAGTTATGAGAAATTCCAAATGTGATTTTGCTTTCAAGGCCGACTGGTGCCAAAGTCGCGAGCAACCACCTAACCATGCTTTGATTTGTGTCAATTATCGATAAGTAGTCGGTTCTTTGACCAAGTCACCCTCATGTTAAGGGATTGAAAGTCAATTTCACAAGACCGATCAGTGCAAAGTTTGGGCAAACCACTTTGATCAAGTCTAGATTTGTATTAATTGGCGATAAGTAGTCGGCATTTGATCAAATCAAGCCCTAATGAATATCAATATAAGTCTAATTGGTATTTAGTTAGGGTGGTTTCTGCAAGAGGGAGATAATTGGCAGAGACATTGAGCTACAATTGAGATCAGGGATTAATTCATAAGGAATAATAGGGTTTTATGAATAAAAGAATTTTTAATCCAGAGAAGGAGGGGTAAAAATGGAATTAAAAATTACAGGGATGATCATCATGAATTTAGGGATTTTTGGTGAAATTTTCATAATTTTTGGATAAGTGGAGCTATCAGAATAAATTCAAGGAAAATAAAGGCAGATTAAATGGATTAATCAGAGGTGAGATTTGATCAAGGCGGATCTGGGTGCAAGTTGGGGACGATAGAGACACATCGGGTACAAGCGGGTGCAAGAAACACACATAATAAAATAAGCGAAGAGAGAGGGTGTGCCACGTGGCGGCCTCTCATTGGGCCATGTCGTACCACGTGTCGGCGCCTGGTGTATGGTCCACCTCACCATGGGCCCCGCGGTATGGTGCACGACATGTGGGCCCCACCTTAGTGCCACGTGGCGGACGACCAAATGGGGCCACCTCACCACCCTGTGCCACATGGCACCACACCGAGGTCCACTTAACCCAACCCATGCCACGTACATGGCACACCACGGGGCCACTTCACCCTCCCCCGAAGCCATATGGCAGAGGAGCATCCACCTCAACACCCCGGTGCCATATGCGGTGACCGTTATTGGTGCCACATCACACGGAGACTAAGCCACATGGCACTTCACTACGAGCCACCTCGGCGCATGGATTAATACTATAACGGATGATTAATGGATTGATTAAACAAGTGGACCTATCAGAGTGTGCCAAGTCAGATCAATTAGTTTTAAGCAGAGAGTTAATCAATTCACAGCTGGACTAATGGGCCGAGATTCATATACTTACATGTGGGGCCCATTTGTCAGGTTTATGAATGTATAGCTCATACAGGCAGTCATGCACCTAGCCTATGCACAGATCTAATCAGAGATTTAAATCAAAAGAAAGAAGCGGTGTGTACCTGGCTCACTCGTGTTGCCCCTCTGACTGTGGGTCCCACCTAGTAGTGGACTCTGTGCGCCGAGCGCGCCCCCTTCTCTTTCTTCTCCTTCTCCCCTCCCTCTCTTCTTTCTTCTTCTCGACGAGGCAGAAGGCGCCATTAGAGGTGATCAAGCTCTCCAAAGCTCGCAACTCCAATTCCTTTCACCTAGAGCTAGCCTATACATGGGAGAGTATGTGCAATTGATCAGAATTGAAAAACAACAAATGAATAAGGTGGTTGAAAGAGATGAATACCTCGGGCGATTAATGAAGCACTTCTATTCTTGCTTCAAAATTGAAAATTGATGATGTAGACTCCTTCTACTCACTTAGGCGACGCTGTAGATGAAGAAAGGAGCAGCAATTAGGGGATGAATTGAAGTAATTGAGAAGAAGTGGTGAAGTCGGGCAAATGGGGAAAATTTGAAACCTTGCACTCTCAGCTCGAATTATCAATTCTTGTAGCTTCCCTATGCTTACACGATGCTGTTTAGATGATGGAGATTATCAATTGGATGGTGGAAGTATGCTTTTGACCAAAGGTGGAAATCGGGTGATTGAATTCACAGCTTTGAAGAAGAATGATAATGGCAAAGAGCAAAGGGGTGTATTAGATGCATGGATTTGAGTATATATAGCATGTTTATATGCTCTAGAATGTTCCAACAGCGAATGGAAGATAAGAGGTAAGTCAAACTTAGTCAACAGTCAAAGAATTACTTTGGATTCGCTTAGATGGGGCCCACATCATAACAGAAGTGCTAACAGAATTGGAGAACCATGTTCATGGGCCAAGGGAGTCCAATTGCTGGTGCATAAGTGGTGTACAGCACTAACCCCTTTGATACACCCTTTTATTGGCTATATAAACCCCTAAACCATGGAGACAGAGAGAAAGACAGCAAGCAAGAGAGAGAAAAAGAGATTTTAGATTGAATATAGAGTTTAAAGAGAGAGAAAGAGCAAGAAGAAGCAAGAAGAAGCAAGAATCCAGAAGAGAATTTTGATAAGATCGATTGATCTCAGTTTTAACTTGAGAACTCGATCTATTTGCTTCAATTGTTTACTTAAAGGTAAATTCTATGCTTTAATCTCTATTAATTAGAAGTTAGTAAATCCAATTTTTGGAGATTATGAAGGAATGATGTAATTACAGTTGGATTTTGAATATCAGCACAATATTGTGCTGTGTGTTGAATTTCTTCAATTTCTATTGATTTTCTTTGGATTTCCTTCTTTCTTTTATAGGTTACAAGGTCGGTAAGAATGTATCTTTCATTTTCTTTGATTAATTTCATATGAAACACGATGAATTACACTTTGTCGATTCGATTGATCTCGGTATTATACTTGAGAACTCGATGACGGTGAAATTCTTCATCTAATTTCTCACTTTCACGTCTTAATTACCTTAGTTGTCATGCATATATATGAAATTCATGTCTATATATTCATTTTAAATCGATTGATCTCAGTTTAACTTGAGAACTCGATTAATTTGAAGATAATTCACTTGAATATCGCGTTAGTTAACGAATTGAGCTATGAATCGGAAATTAGAAGGAATAGTGAATAGATTCAAGCAAATTCTAATCCAAATAGATGTCATAAGTATTGTTGATTGTGTTGATATCAATGTTAGTTGATAAATAATAAGAATATGAGATGGATTGTGATCAGGTACTTATTTGTTCTATTGCATTTTGATAATTATCCCAAGTAATGGAGTTATAGGTCAATTTAAATCATTCTAATCATGTTAAAATGCATATACATGTATATACGATACTAATTGAATGATTAATTGTTGAAAAAATGATCAATTGCTTTGAATTTATGGAATATGAGATTCGGTGCCGATTGGTACCAAATTGACTCATCCGGCATTGGTATACCATGACGATTCACCGCATGGATCATTAATCGGATCGCGTAGAATAACTCCTGTGGCAAGACGACACTAGGGCGGTTACGATCGGAGGAAGATGGCCGCAATCGCCGCGGCGCAATGGCACGAATCTTGGAACTCGTGTTGATTGGAGAGTCGAGAGAATCGCGGCGCACGGATATTGATGCGCGTGTGTGAATCTTGAAGAGATCGAACGCGTTTGAAATAAAAGCAACGTTTAAATAAAGATGTGAAATAGAATCTGGGCCTTACATCTAATTTAATCTTGAAGCATATCCGGCGGCCCAAATAAGAAATAAAGTTATATAAAAGATATACACTGATCTTGACACAGATCCAAAGGCCCATATTAAACCCATTAGTTAAATAATAACAGAATATTAATAGTATGGAATAAATAAATGATTTAAAAATGCTCCTGAACTCCAAATTGACTCAAATTTGTTTCTAAAATTTTCTTATTTTTCATACTATTTTTCTATACAATAATATTCCAGTTTTAAAAATATAATCATGATAAAACAATTTAAAAGCAAAATACATTACATATATTGATATAGTTGACCTAGCTTTGACTTGTCATTTTAAATACTATAAAAATTCCAAAAATACAAATAAAAATCATAAATAATAACTAGATATATTTTAGTGATTTTTCAAGTGATTTTCCATGAAATAATAATGATGATAGTAATATACTATAATAAATAGTGAGATTAGCTATATTCTTTGATAAAAAAAAATAATAATAATAGATATTATATTGATATTTTCTGTAAAAAGAATAATAAAAATAAATAGCACAAAATATACAAAATATACTACTATGGTAATAAATAGTAAAATACATTTTCTTTTATAATAAAGAATGATAATATAGTTTTATAACATGAATTGTATTTCTTTTATTTCTATGCAAATACACAATAAAAATACTTTTGATGAATAAAATGTAATAAAAATAATAGTTGTAATAAAAACATAATGAATTTCATCTCTTATGACTATTTTCAACTAATAATAAAAATCTTATACTTTTCTATAGATAATAAATAGAAATAATAAATATAGATATAATGAATAGTATAATAAATAGGATAGAATATTAGTAATGATTTCTTTTTAGCTATTATAGATATTAAAAATATAAAAAATAATAATAATAATAGTAAAATAGTATAACTAACCATCTTTTAATTTTGTAAAATGATTCTTACATAATGAATAGTGTTTCAACATAATGGAATATAATAATAAAATTCTATTACTTTGGCTATTATAAACATTTTAAAAATACAAATAAAAATCACAGCCATTTTATTTTCTATTATTTTTGTAAGTGATTTTCTACAGAATAAATAGAGTTTAGAAATAATAAAAATAAAATTTTACTACTTTAGCTATTATAAAAATCCCAAAAATATAAATGAAACTCTAGTTAAATAGCTACCCCCTTTTTCTATTATTTTTGTAAATAATTTTCTACATAGATAAATAAAGTTTAAGAAGTAAAAATAATAATAATAAAAATAATAATAATAATAAGAATATAATAATAATAATAATAATAATAATAATAATAATAATAAATAAATGCATCTTCATAATAAAAATAATAATGGAAGATATTATATAATAGACTTTGTGCATTTTAGAAATGAATAAACATGCTCACATAAGGAGTATAGAGCCACGTAAGAATATTTGCACACATGATATAACATTTAGATGATTAGTCAAGACGATTTACGTAGGATGATTAAGGCTTCGATAGCAATATGAAGAAGATACGTTGAGACAAGAACATCTTAACGTGAGATGATTAAGGCTTTAATAGCAATACAAGAAGATATGTCGAGACAAGAACATCTTGACACTTGATGAAAAATAATAAGATACGTCGAGACAGGAACATCTTGACGTGAGATGAATAAGGCTTTGATAGCAACATGAAGGAACATGTCGAGACGAGAACATCTTGACGCTTGATGAAGGATGACCAGAGCTGCGATACTAACATGGAGATATATGTCGACTCTGAAGAAGAAGAACATTACGATGTCCTAGATAGGTGACATCTTAATGACTCGCTGCCATGAGCAAGTAACTCATGATTGAATACGCTCACACAAGGGGTGTAGGGCAACATAGTAATTTTGCACAAGTAATGCAACATGTAGAATGATTAGTCGAGACGAGAACGTCTTGACGCTCGGCGAAGAATGACCAAAGCTACGACATCGGCATGGAGAGATATGTCGACTTTGAAGAAGAAGAACATTACGATGTCCGAGAGAAGTGACATCTTAATGACTCGGTGTCATGAACAAGTAATTCACGACCATTTGAGTGCAAGACCGAACTCATCCGTCGATGAGTTTGTCTCCGACTTCATTTCCCGAGACTGTGAGATTGAATCGGTCGTAGGTAGATTCATCCACAAAACAGTGAATGTGAACCGTTACGTAGGTAGGTTCCTTCACTAACACATGCCTCAATGTTGAACGGCTCGGCGCTTCGGGTTTGACATCGTGTGCAATTGTGTTTCCTAGGTTTATGAATCGGCTTAGTGCTTCGAATTCATGATCTAGAAGATCGGTGAGAAGAAACACGTGGGCCATATCCACCCTTCTCCCGATTCACCAACCTCAAGATCAACCTCGGCGCTTCGAGTTGTATTTTGTGTGATTGGTTGTTGACTAGTTAAGATTGAACCGATCTGTTTGTAGGTTTATCTTCTAGATCAACGGAGGTCGAGTCGATCGTATGTAGACTTACCTCAAGCCCCTCTAAAGAGATTAACACAGTCTCGTAGGTAAGGTTACATCTCGAGGTGGCATAGACTGAACCGATCTGTTTGTAGGTTCGTTTTCCATAGGACAAAACCGATCTGTTTGTAGGTTTGTCTTCCATAGATTGAACCGATCTGTTTGTAGGTTCATCTTCCGTAGACCCCTTTTCATGAAATTAGACGACCACTTGACCATCTTTTAACTATACTATTTGCTTCTCTCTTTCGAAGATCCGAGAGGTGCCTCGAGGTTCGTAGCCCGGGGTAATTAACGGTGGGGGCTTGCGCCCACCGAATCTACAAGAACTCACAATCACTAAAAACCCCCGAATGTGCATCCAAATAATCTCTAAACGGCGAGAATCGGCCGACACCCAAAGATGCACGCTCGGGAGGGATCTCCGTGTCCTTCTTCCGCAACCCATCGCCCAGCGGCGGTGCGGAGCGCGCGAAAAAGGGTCGCACAACTGCGAATTGGGCCCAGTTTGATTTCTTCTAAATTGGGTCTCTTCTTGACTAGGCCACAATTAAATGTAGCATTTAATCTGGACCGTCAGATTTGTGCTGAGATGCGTGTAGGATTTGATTTAAATGCTTTATTGTACTTGTGCCGTCAGATGTTGTTTAGATGCGTGCTTAACAGATCTAAGGCCCAGATCTTTTCCTGCTTTAATTCTTTAAACTCTTGATAGATCCTATCCATTGATGGACCTCAAGATTCGGTGAGCACTTAAATGTTTGTGTAGATGATCTCCTTTACATCTTTTATTTCACTGTTGCTTCAGGATTCATGCTAGCTGGTGTTTCGCCGATCGGAGTTTCATTTCTCCGATCATACTAGTGCCCTAGCTTCGCCTTAATGCGTAGAGTCTTTCTATGGTGGTTGATTGAGGATCTGTACGGTGGTATAAGTGTTGTGTGTTGGTACCATCCAAGGTGTACCAATCGGGATTGGTACCGAGATGCATTCTCTACTAAATTCGGTGAAATTGATTGATGTTATAGGTAATTGTAAGTTCAATATACATCGTCTTGATGTGTTGGTGCGATCTAAGGTGAATGAGGAGGTTCTTGCTTACTTGCAGCTGCTCTGAAGCGTGGTGCTGCTTGTCAGCATATGGTACCAACCGGTACCAACCGCAATCCATTACAGTTTATCGATGCTTATTGAATTAGCATCCTCGATTAACATCCTCAGGCCTAAAGACATGCCTAGATTGAGTCAAGGTCAGTGGCTCGCTGAGTTGGATATTCTTAAAGTGTAATACCAGCGACAACGCACGTCCTGATCGGTATCAATTCTAAATTCACAAAAATTACTAGCATTCACCCAAATCGTTCATTTGATTGATGTTCCTCAAGCCTAAAGACTCACACAAACTTAGCTAGGGCTAATGGCTCACTGAGTTCTTGATGATTTCATCCAATTCAATCTTTGAAGGTCGACGATACACTGATCTTGCCAAGATCGGTACGTTCGTAGTGAAATTATATGTCTCAAATACTCATCAATTATAGTGATTTAACTAAAGAAACTAGAGGATGACAAGCTCATATCTTTCAGTCACCATCAAATTAGAAGCAGGGAAATTAATCGAACATTAAAATTCACAAAGAGTAATAGTAGCAATTTTTTTACAAATTCTTTGATATTTGTGATTGATTTAGGCCTAAAGGCTCATCAAGCACCTTATGCTTGGGCGAGTGGCTCACTGAATGCAATCAATTTCGTGTTTAATTGCTACTTTTACAAAGAAATGACAAAATAAGGCAAGAGAAAGGAGAATTCATAATTAAAAACAATAAGAGTAAGAAAAGCTACCAATCATCTCACAAACATGAATTAAACACCTCAAATCAAGAAAAAATATTAGAACAGAAACACAAAGATATGATTTTTATTGAAGAATCAGTTGCCAATTACCTTTCACGTAAGCGACAACACGAATTGGCTCTCTCCTTTGTTAATTCTTTTTACAATACTAATGTGTGTGTGTGTGTGTGTGTGTGCCTGCTAGTTGCTAGCCTCTATCTGTATATGTCTTTTTGTGCTTGATTCTTTGATTTATATAGTCTTTAATCGGTCACTCACTTGATTGTGATTGGTTAATCACCTCTTGTCTCGGATTGCCAACCTGTGTTGATCTTAGCCCTTCATTCTGTTTCAATCAACGACTGAGATGCAGTTGTGTTTGTTTCAAATCGCCTCTGATAAGTTGGTTAATTTATGTTATTCTTTGACTGTGATGCAGCTTAGTTGACCTCAATTGAGCATCTGCTTCAATAGGTGAGTGGGTCCCTCACTGCTAGACCATATTTAAACACTTCCATCTCGTTGCTAGCATCCTTTCATTTCCAATTGCACAATTCTTCATCTGATTCCTGAGTTGCACTTGAAGACTATAGATTCTTACAACATTTGATTTAGTTAAGTAGCAAAATTCATAGGAAATTAGTGAAATATAAATTAAGACTTAAGTAAAAATCTTAATCATAGTATAGAATATAATTAAATTCATAATTATATAAACTTAACTTAATAGAAATGATTAAGATATAATTATGAAGATATTTACTAAGAACGGATATAATATTTATAAAAATGATGATATTGGTTGTAATTAGCCGAATTGATATACTGATCAAGTTAAACTTAGTCGATTTATAACTTAATTAAATTAAGATTAGAATTTGCATATTATCTATTTCTATGATTTGCATGTCGCTAAGAAACTCAAGGAAAATCAAAAGTTAAAAATAAATATCCCAATTTTGGTGTGGAGAGAGTGACAGTACCGGCTCGATTTCATAATGAAAATACTTCTAATTATTATTAAGGAGCTATACCGTGGTTACTGTAATTATAATGGTTGACTTTATTTAAGTCATGAGTATTTTGTCAATTTATATTTGTTCGTGATTGATTCATTTTATTTCATATATTTTCGGATAGTCTTTTCAATTTGAATTATAGATGTATTAATAAAAATCGAGCCGCTATTCATTTTCATTTTTGGAATAAATTAGGAATAGTTTGCCAGTGAATGACGCTCTCTTCTATAGAGCATGGGATGTGGTCGATTCTTTTTAAAAAAATTGATCCCGTAAGATCATTTGTGTGATATGGTAGCTTGACACAATAAAAATCTATTCAGTAAATAGATTTTTTACTGCTTATGAAAAAAAATTATCCCGTAATGTCCTCATAATAAAAAAAATACTTGTATTGTTTAAGTTAACACAATGTATGTTTTTTTCTGTATATTTGTTTCAATAAGAATATCTCCATCTAACTATCTATAGTTAAATTTTGTTGCCAAAATTAACAATTTAGTATTTTTTATCATTTTCAAAATATTTATGTTCTTGCAATTCTAATTTCCGCGACATGACAAAAAGAATATTCAATTATCAAGAAAACTATCCATTTGTAATTAGATGGTGATATTAATTGCAAATTAGTTATAAAAATTTATGTGACATTTATAAGTATTAAATTTTTGTAACTGAAATTTTAAATGTGACAATTATTTCCTTTCGTTTTTGTAGGCACGATGAAGATGCTGTCATCGGGAATCCACACCAAATTGATCCAACTATAGGTCTGGACCTTTCATCAACAATGAAATAATCGTATCCGATTAATAATAATCAGGCCAGTAACGTTCGATACTATATGAACGGTTTAAGACGTACAGTACTGTCAAAATGTGTTACAAAAGTTGGATATGATCTTGTGACAGTAGGTCGTCGGGAGGTATGGTTGAACGGTTGAACCCTCGTCAATTTAAAGCGCACCGTTGGGACCAAATTCCAAGAGGGAAGTGACGAAGGGTGAATAAATTTTAGAAAGGTAATTTTAAGCTCGAATCAGTGTTAAAATTTTCCTTTACAGATAGATCCTCATCTTTAATTTCGTCCAAGTTTTTCTGATTTTGTCCATCTCTCTCTCCTTAGAAAGGACGAGCTCGCAAAGTTCGAATCGGAGAAAATGGCGGAGGAGAAGAAAGTGTTCAAGTTCGATGAGGTGGCGAAGCACAATATCGCCAAGGATTGCTGGCTTATCATCTCGGGCAAGGTCTCTGAGTTTCTCAGATCTATTAATTTATCGTCTTTTACACTTCAATTTTATTTTCTAGTCTTAGATTCTAGATGCGAATTTTATTTTCTAGTGTTAGATTCGAGATGCTTCATCTGCCGATCTCGTCGTTTTGCTCGTGTCCTTTTTTCGTGTAGCGGTAGTACTTTGGCACTGATATTTTCGATTAAATCATGGTCGAGAATTAGGGGATTGCAAGGATTTTAGCAACGACAATGTAATTATGTTTTGCTTTTCAGAGTAATATTTAGATATATCCTACCAGCGATGCATCAAATTTTGCATATCCATTGATTTATGTGTCACCAAATTTGCAAGGACTTAATTGGATTATTAATCTTTCTTGGAAGCTATATTTTGATTGCTGAATATAATACTATAACACGAAATGGTATGACAGAACAAGAAACCTTTGCACCTTTCTTTCATTCATCAAAGTCTTGCTGGTAGCTTGGTACAGTTGGGAGTTAAATTATATGGGACAAAAAGTTCATGTACCCAAGGAAAGATTGGATTTATTCTCCGAACAAATCATCGGTTGGTGTCATCAAATGAGTCGTCCAACTTGATCACGGTTTTCTCACTTTCATCATTGAACAACTTGTCGAAGTATTCTCTCCATTTGCTCTTAATCTCATCATCTTTCACCAAAAATTTATCAGTCTCAGCCTTAATACATTTAACTTGATTGAAGTCTCTCGTCTTTCTTTCTCAAAATTTAGTCATCTTATAAATATCATTTTTGCCCTCTTTCATATTTTTTTTGATACAGCTCTGTATATGCCTGATTTCTTGCTCCGCTCATTTTTTTTTTGGGTTTTTTTTCTGTTTTTTTTTTTTGTATTTCTGTATGTTTTCATCATTTCTGTGGTGATGTAAACGTTTGTAGCATTCTTTCTTCTCACTTATCGTTTTTTGTACGTCATCATTTCACCACTAAGTGTCTTTAGGTTCATGTTCATTTCCTCTAATTAATTCAAACACTTCTATAATCACCTTCCGAATGTGAGTCGTCATCTTTTTTCACATACTATTTTATTTGCTTGTTGATAATTATTTAGTGTAGGGTTCACCTCTTGTGGTAAAATTCTGGCTCCAGTCTTGCACTTACAGAATGTGTACATGTTGCAGTCCAATTGTTGAATAAATAATTAGCAAGCTTGAAAAAAATAAACATGTGTATAAAATACAACCACACACAAACTTTTATTTTCTCATTTTTGATAATATAATAGAACAATCAAAGACCCACTTTCATTGTCCTGGTACCAGCTTGGAAGTGAACCTCCTTTTTTTTGAACTTATAGACCTTAACCAAGCAAGTTAGGTAGTGCAACTTTTCTGTGGATATTGTGTATTGTGGTTAGGCCACTCGCATCATTACAAAACATAGTTTGTTTGCTTTCTCAAAGTCTTCTTTTATTATTGATAACAGTTGCACTGTGCTCCTTATTAATTAAAACGAATTGTTTCATTTAACACAAATAAATCAGGTTTATGATCTGACTCCATTTATGGATGAGCATCCCGGCGGTGATGAGGTCTTACTCGCTGCTACTGGTAAAAACATTTGTTCTTTTTATGCCTTGATTCTGTTCTGCCTTATACTCCTATTTAATTTCGTTTTTGTTCTGGTTTTGTTCTTAATGGTTTCAGCCTCTCTCTATGATATGACAAACTCTAATCAGAAACTACATGTACTTATTTATCTCCATTGAGTGGACAAAATTAAGGGAAGGGATCACTTGACAATGGTTATCTTGATAATCTTGACAATGGATTTTTCAAATAAATATGAAAAAAAAAATTAAAAATAGAAAAAATTTATGAATATATTCTTTTACTTATAGATCGATAGTGATTTAAATTTTATATAATTTCATTATCATTGATATTTTATCAAATACCGTCAAATTATAATCGTTGCAAATTGTATAAAATTTTGATGGTCCTTGATGGAGTATCAAACGATAATGAAATTGCATGAAATTTAAATCACCATCAATCTATAAGTAGAAGAACATATTCATAAAGTTTTTTCTATTTTTAACATTTTTTTCATATTTATTTGAACATCCATTGTTAAAATTGTCAAAATAACTCATTATCAAGTGATCCCCATCCTAAAATTAATGTCTTTCTTTCTAAAAAGAAAGTGAAACACAATTGACATCTTATATATATCAATTTCCCAAATTAATTGTTTCCATTCAAAAAATTCAGCCAAAGATGCCACAAATGACTTTGAAGATGTCGGTCACAGCAATTCGGCAAGGGAGATGATGGCCCAGTACTATGTTGGAGACATTGATGCATCAACTGTCCCCGCCAAGCGGGCTTACATTCCCCCCGTACAAGGGGTCCAGAGACCTGATGCTGGCTCTGACATAATGGTCAAAATACTCCAGTTCCTTGTACCAGTGTTAATCCTTGGTTTGGCATTTGCTGTGAGGTACTTCACCAAATCTGAGGATCAGTAAAATGTGCTGTTTTGAAAGTAGTCACGATTATCTTATATTAACGAGAGCTGTTAATTTGATTCGCTGGACATTGACTTTGGTATTATAATCTGTCAAGAATTGGTAGTTCTGTTGTAGCACCGAGGCTTTGAGAGCTTATTGGAATGCAATAGTGAACTTCTTTTTTAGTTATAATGCGTATAATAATGAATTATTTGGCATTGTAGAAGTCACTTGACATATTGTCAGTAAACTTCTTAGCCCCCCCCCAAACACGTCAGCAAACCTGGCATGCTTACCTTCTTGCCTTTATTTATATTATCTTTTCTGAAGTTGTGCATTTATTTGTATTATCAACATTATTGACTCTATACTGTGGTGATCCATGTTACGTTAAAGTGATACACATTGCTTAACACAAATGGTCTATAAAGAGTATACCATGCATCTTATCTTTGTTTTCGTTTTTGGGGTTCATGAAGATTGAAAGATTAAGTGATAATCTTTAAGGTTTGTTTGGAAAGTACTTTGATCATTAAGTACTTCCTTTAAGGTATTGAAGATGCTTGATATAGGGTTTTGAAGTCAATGTCAACTGTGTATGTGATTTGTATTCATTAATATTAGAGGTGCAAACGGATTGAATATGATCAGATAATAGTTAAAATCATATTTGTTTTAATTTTCCAAATGTGAATATAGAAAGAGATATTTTCGAACAATGATTTTAAATCGTATAATGTATCGTGTATCGTAAAATTTAGTGTCGTGTATCATATCGAATTGTTTAAGATACAGTAAATTATTCTAGAAATTAAATAATATAACTAGTTACAAATGAATTTCATTAAAATGAAGTTTCAATAATAAAATCTATCATACTTCTATGACACAGTATTATGTTGCATGCTATATGACCATTAAACACTATCAAAATAAATTATTACATTATCAATTCTCAAAAATATAGTTAATTTATAAAAGAAAGTCACATACAAATGTACAAGTTAAATATTAATACTGTAACATAAAGAAAACATATTTATACCTTGAAAAAGATAAATTATAAAATATATTAGTTTTCTAATATGTACACACTACACAGAGAAGTCACATTTATAATTTTATACCTTGTGAATAATTCTACGAGTATCATACTAACACACTAACACATAATATACAGTACACTAAATAATAAATAGTCAAATATTAATACTGTAAAATCGTACCGTATCGTACGATTCGTATCGCCAACCTATAGAATCTTATTGTATCGTACGATTCGTATCGTGAATTGTAAGATACTGAAATCATTGTTTCCAGATACGGATAATTTTTTATATGAATACAGATAATATGTATATATTTTCACAAATAAACATATAAATTTTGTAAAAATCTATTGAAATGTATAATAAAATAAGTTTTTAATACTAATACTAATTTTAAAACTATT
This sequence comes from Schoenoplectus tabernaemontani, assembly GCA_037127355.1. Taxonomy (NCBI): domain Eukaryota; kingdom Viridiplantae; phylum Streptophyta; class Magnoliopsida; order Poales; family Cyperaceae; genus Schoenoplectus; species Schoenoplectus tabernaemontani. The sequence goes on from CM073758.1 coordinate 13,127,849, forward strand.
AAAATTCATAATATCATTCAAATACAATGATGAATAATATTAATTTTTTTATGATATATATTAAATAATATATTACATATTTAGTATTTAGTATTTGAATACTGATAATTAAGATTGAAGATCATATTTATATTATTTTCTGTCCGGATATTTAGATACAGATGTTTTTATCTAAATTTTCAGATACATACCGAATATGCTCAGATATTATCCAATAAGTTTGCACACCTAATCCACAAGTACATCCTATCCTTTTGTTTTATCTGTTAATATAGCACACTAGAAAAATGCTGTCTTTTGTCTAGTACTGTTCTATCGAGTTATGTTACCAGTATTACAAGACAGCATTATCTCAAGTTAATTTCTATTTGTTTTAACTTTACTCTTTTAAAGCCATTTTGTCGGACAAACTCTTGATGTTGCAATGCATGCGTCAGTATCCAGTATCCACTGCCATAAAAACCAGCACATATGCTTCCATTAGATAGTTTTCACATCGCCTGATTTTATTTATACATCTCGAATTTAGTTATAAGGGTGTTGTTTTTTTATGGGTCCCGTTTTACTCATCATAGATAAAAATAATAATTATGACACAATGGTACCAAATAGAAAAAGCATGGCAGCAGACGTGAGTTCTGCAATGTGTATGTTTACACTAGAATGGCCTGAGAAAGTTACCCCACCGCTGTCCTCAGCAGGATTTTTATAGTCTGGATATAAGCTACTTAAATCCCCAAATCAGCTCCTAATAAAAACTATTGATCTCGATCTACTTTACAGGCGAATTAATTCTTCAGGTTTTAAATTTAAAATTTAAGATATCAAAATGGAAAGGTCTCTAAGTTCTGTCCAAACAGAAGAACATTGGAGCAATGCAATGCACCGTAAGATTATATTTGCTATCAAAGTACACATTTTTGTGTCCCTTTTCTTTTGAGTCCTTGTCAAAAGGCACGACCATCACAATCGCTGTCTTTATCGTCATACAGCAAAAGTCGTAACGCAGATCTCAACAATAAGGGGGGGCCAATGCCATTGTACAGACTCTTTTTTTCAATTACAGTTTTCACTAAATATAGATCAAAACAAAGGCAGCAACAGAAATAAAATTACAAAACGTTAATTTTCTGACTGATAAACTGCCTTCAATTTATTACAAGGCAGCTGTTGATATATACAGAGAATGCAGACTAGTTCCATGATGTACCTTTTCTAAGCCTCTTACAATTAGGTTTCTGTAATAACTATTTCAATTATTTGCAGTATATTTAGGAGGGGCTTCTATCATGAATTTGTTTCCAGTTGAAGAAAGGTCTCCTGCTTGCCTCTTATGAAGAATTCCAGCTCTGATGGAGTTACAACTAACTTTAGCCACTCTTGCAACTCCTCTCCTTCAACCTTCTCTTTCTCTGTATTTATGACGAAAATCAAAATGGCATTGAATTAGGATGAAGAAGACAATAGGTTTTAGTTTTAATCGTTATTTCAATGTAAGATGGCTGAACTTTAGCACAATTTCAAATTACCTTCCAAATAGGCACCAAGCCCCTCCAGCACAGTAGGATTTGCCTTTATCACGGAAAGAGCTACTTCAAGAGCTGATTGAAGCAGTCCTTTAACTTCTCTCTGGACCATATCTACCAAATGACCCTGCAATTTAGTACCCAGTTTGTCAATAAATACTTCTACTTTTACCACTGACAAAGTACATAGTAGATCATCCTACCATAATAACTTGCAGGATCCCTTTGTAGCATTCATTAAAGAAAATAAAAAGAACTAATAACAACCATTAAGATGAGAAATAAAAACCTGATCTTTTCCCCATCCAGCTCCTCCAGACTCATCAAGTCCTCCGCCAGACAAAGTCGCCAGAGACAACGGGCCAATATTTTGGTTCAGCCCATACTCTGCCACGGCTTTATAGGCCATGTCAGTTGCCCTCCTTATATCATCAAGAGCCCCAGTCGAGACACGGCCAGAATATGACACCTCCTCGGCTGCCCGACCACCCAAAAGAGTTACCAGCCGGCCACGCAACTCATCTATAAATAGCAAGTATCTATCCTCCGTAGTGGGAGGGATGTAGGTGAAACCTAATGCACCACCCGACCTTGGTAATATGCTCAATTTCTGAAATTGATTAAAGAACAATAAAGGTTAAACAACAACAACAACAAGCCTTTAATCCCAGATAAATTGAGGTAGCCTAGATATGAAACCCAATACGAAATCATATAGATGAGAGCTCAAGGATCAGATAGATAATAATAATAACAACGACAGCAACAACAACAACAGCAACAGCAACAACAACAACAACAACAACAACAATAATAATAATAATAATAATAAGAATAAGAATAGTCATAGTGGGAATCAGATGACATTTTGTTTTACATTTTTCCTACAGGAAATTAAGAATGACGTGGTTTCTTATAATTAAGAAAATAATTAACAGCAAGCGTAACAAAACTATTAGAGCAAAACAATTTTGTATTTGTTGTTCACAAGAAAAAAAATATGAAAATGGCCCTTAATTATTTGTTATACATCATTAATTAAAATATATTATAATAACAGTAATGCTGTCAAATTAGTCATGCCAGGTCACAGCTAAAACTAGGGTAGAAATTATACCCTCTGAATTTTGGTTTCAAGAATTGGATCTGATGTTGTTACTCGAATAAATAGTCAAGATAAAGAAACTAGCTCCAGCAGTAGCCACATATGTGAAAAGAAAATTTATAAATTATTCATTAGAATTAGACCTCAACACGAGGCTGCCCAGGGAGCAGGTTGGCAACGGCTGTCCCCACAAGTGCATGACCAGCCTCATGCCGTGCAACAACCGCTTTCTCACTGCCCTTTAACTTTGCATGCTTCTTCTCTATACCCTGGAAAATAACTTGCAGCTTAAAAAAAGTACATGTCCATTAAATAGTTTGATGACTCTGGGCACTACAGAAAGCATCTTAAGGCTGACATCAGAAACAGTGCATGTTCGTGCAAAAACATAGGTATGGCCAGTTTTGGGGTACCCTTAAATAAATTCATAGCATCATTTTTATTTTTCATTTAATTTTACAATTGAATTTTTGTATCAATTTACATCAATGGTTGTATAAGCTAACAGTTATACTACAGAATCATGAAAGAAAATGTTATTGGTGAAACTACGATAATATTCAGATTTAGAAATTAAACTGTCCACTGTACACTAACAATTAAGAATTGAATTACATGAATTGTCTCCTTCATCCAGTAGATATGGAGAAAATAGAAGGCAATAAAATATCCACACTGTGCCAGTTGGATGATTCGTCTTATAAGTGCGTCTATCACTTTTTTATTTTTGTTTCCACCAACATTGAAAATGCAGAGAGTGGTTCTAAGAAAAAATAAATTAACTCGCATCCATGGGTAACAAATGCTTACATTAGCAGCACTGTCAAAAGGAGATTTGTGCATATAACAAGAGAGGTGTGAACTAAAGCACAAAAAAAGTTGCATCTCTAAATATAAGGTGACATTGACCGCTCTTGATATCTGGCAAATACACATTTTTTACAAGTTTAGAAAGAGAAGTGGCACATACAGCTATGGATCTTTCAACTGCATTGATGAAATCAATCCTCTCCACAACTTCTTTACTTGACCTTCCTGCTAACAAAGCTGCCTCATTTACCAGATTGGCCAGATCTGCTCTGCAACATTTTTGATCCATAATTCATGACGGAGGACAATGTCAGTTTAACTAATAACTCGAATGAGAAGTGTAATATTTGAATATACTTCTTAGCTCTTACCCGGTGAAACCGGTTGTCATAGATGCAATCTCAGTCAGATCAACATCCTCTGCAAGTGGAAGCTCTTTATTGTTCACGTGCACTTTTAGGATAGATTCTCTACCATATCTGTCAGGTGCTTCCACCTGTCATTCAATTTATGAATATTAATATCAGAATGTTTCCAGTACCACTAACTGGTGTTGCAAACCAACTTGCGTATAACCAAACTCATATCAGAACTGAATGCAGAATGGCCTACCGTAACTATACGATCAAATCTGCCTGGTCGGCGTAATGCTGGATCCAGAACATCTGCACGGTTAGTTGCTCCCAGTACTATAACAGCCGAGTTGCTATCAAATCCATCCATTTCCTAAATAAACAAATGTTTTTTATCTTTCCTAAAATTTTAAAATGAGAGATGTAGAAACTAGAAAAAAGTGAAGAACCAAGCAGGTTTTCCTTACAGTAAGAAGCTGGTTGAGTGTCTGCTCGCGCTCATCATTGCTGACAATGCGAAATCTTCCATCGCGACTTTTTGCCACTGCGTCGATCTATTCACAACAAGAAAACAGGCAAATTAGCGAAATATACAAAATTTCAGTAGGAACAAATCAAGGAATATCAGGCCAACAAGAAAATAAAATATCAGCTCTTAACCTCATCAATAAAAATGATAGAAGGTGCCTCCCTTTTGGCCCTAGAAAACAAATCACGAACCCGTGAAGCACCCATACCAACATATAATTCAACAAACTCACTAGCTGAACAGCTTATAAAGGGAACATCAGCTTCCCCCGCCACTGCTTTTGCAAGAAGTGTTTTTCCTGTGCCAGGCATACCCACCTATAGAAAAATACTTCAAATTAAAATTATGGAACTTACTCAAGTCATATTTGGTGCAGGTAACCATAGCCACAAAATTGTAAAACGTAGTCATCCATACAACCAAATACTTCGAATCAAGAAAATTGCTAAGACAAAACATAACTGGTGGATGTCTTCATGTCTATAACAGTACGTCTTTACTCATTTGACTACAATGGATAAAAATCCATAAATAAAACTAAGCTTACCAACAAAACGCCTCTAGGAGGGCGGGCGCCAAGGCGAATATATTTCTCAGGGTTCCTTAAAAATTCCTAACCAATATTGCAAGGATTAAGATTAAAATTCATCTACAATAAAAATTAACTAGTTAATTATTTGAATGTTCAATGTATACAGCTCACTACAGTGATTAACATACAACAATTTCTTCTAACTCTTCTTTTGCTTCGTCTACCCCTGCAACATCAGCAAATGTGACCAAATCCGTTTGTTCTGACACCTTTGAACCACCAGAACCTGAGTTCTTTCCTTTTCTCATTTGCCCTGTGGTATGCTGTAATTAAGCAGAAAAAATACATAAACAACAAACAGATCATTAACCTAAGTAAAGTTCATATACAGCTTATTAAAAAAGAACATCTGTACCGTTGAAAAGGATATGGGGAAGCGTTGAAGAACCCCAGCAATCAATACCAAATAGAAAACAATCACCTGTGTTGGTAGAAAGAATGCAGTTAGAAACACGTCATATTTTTCACTAATTCGATGAACACGTGCAATTTCTTATACACATGGTATTCCTCATAAATGAAGTTTCATTTAGAGACATTTTTAAGTACATTGTACTCCATTTTTTTCTTATTTTCAAATCAGTTACTGCTAATTAATGGTCCGGGAACATTAATTTAGTTGAATGTTCCTTTTCAGTCTTAACTTTTTTTTCCTTGAGATACAGTTAACTAAAATTTAAATCCACAGAGATACACAATCATTTTTTTTCTATTACATAGGTTACATAGTAGACAGCAATTACTGCACTAATGAGCTCAACAATGAAAACATTCCGATATGTCAGGTTTGAAATGAGAATAATTATTAGAATCAATGCTTCAATGCATTAATCAATGTCCAAAAATGAGTGAATTTACGCAAACAATATAGTGAAATTTTCCACATATAATTTTGTCAAGGGGAGCAGCAACAAATTTGACATAACTACTAATAATGAGGAAATCACAGAATTCTATAATCAATTCAATTACATTGATTAAGAAGAACTTTTTGAGAAATTATAAAAGAATTGAGCCCTCATGCAGTCATTTGTCAGATGCACAAACATAGATTTTGAAACTTAAGCATATCAACAGAGAGTTCTGAACTTTCTCAAAGGTGCACAAATCACAGATTCTGTGATGTACGGTAGCAGCATAGTAAATTATGTATACTAATTAAATTTGATATGCATAATGAACATGTACTTGTCTGATCTGAATCAGGTAGCTCAAATGATTTACTGAGCATAAGTTACCTGTTCCAAATTAAAGGGTAACATTAAACACGCCGTAAGTCTGACAGGACAAATATTCTGTTCTACTGATTTAAAGTTCATTTATATAACAATTCCCGCATACAACAATTGCGGCACTGACATAAATAATTAAAGAGAAGTGTGAAAGTAAAGGGGAGAGAGCCCAGAAACCCACCAATAAAGAGTTCCAGAACCCGCCTGAACGTTTATCTGGCGACCCGAACTCCACTTTGTTCTCAAGCATCTTTTCATAAGGCGTCTTGATATCAACAGGTCGGGTTGTGGTGTATAGGATCCGCTTAGTCGGTGCTGCATTTCTTATCGCATCTTCGATCTCCTGTGATGGCCGGGTCAACTCACCTGTCAAGTGTGAACCGAATCCAGATTGATCAGGCTTCAATTTGAACATGATGTGCACCCCATCCACCTCCACTTTTTGTACCTGATTGCTGTTTATCTTGCTCAGAAACTCGCTATATGGCACGCTAATAGTAGTAATGGGTTCTGAAGTCGGGAAGGAATTACTCGGGCGGAGCATCCGAAAAGCGAAAACACAAACCGCTAACTGTAAGAGGAGAAAACCAACATCCTGATTTTCACTTATGGGTTTCCACTCCCACCGGGTCCGGTTCTCTCTCCACCACCAATTCTTCCATTTCCTCTCTCTTTTTGGAGGATTTGATGAAGGAGGATTTGATGCAGAGGCTGAACTTGAGCTATTACCCGGTTTCTGAATCCCTTCACTACTATTCGAAGTAGTTTCGGTAGTGACGTCGCTTGAAGAGCTCTCACTTTCTTGCTCGTGTGAACTGTTCGCATGAATTTTGGTCGATTTGTTGTTCCGGCAGGTGATAATAAGATGTAACGGGTCAAACCGAGCTCGGTGAACGGGGACGGAGGTGAATAATCTGGATTTACAACATAAAGTAATCGAATTAATTGCACGCTCGCGGGTGGAACAGCTGGGGAATCGGAGAGAGCGCTGTTTCGAGTGGAGATTGGAGAGGACGGGTCGAGGGGTGAGCGATTGGAGAGAATCCATAGTAGAGTGCATTGGAGTGATCCGAACCCTGGTCGAGGAGGAGTAGGAAAGAGAGAGTGTTGTGTTAGTAAGGGAGGAGGTCAGCCGTTGGATTTACGCCGGTGCAAGGTACAAAAATATATTGGATAAGAGAGAGGTTTAGAAGATGAAATGACAGCGAACTCGCGTTCTGATTATTTTCTTGAGGTTGTTTGGAGGGGAAAATTGGGAAATAGACGGAGCGGCGGAGAGGAGAGCTATGACTGAAAGTACAACCATATAAATGAAACCCGGTCCACCATCGTACATATAAACATAATGGTTTCGTTAGTTCTTTTCTAATTTCTTATTGACCACCTTTTGTACGGAGAAGTCCGGAGTGTTGTTACGTTCCTGGAGTCTATAACGTTTCTTCAAAAGTTATCCAATGTCGTAAATTTGCTAGCACATGGAGTGCCACGTAGATCACTGCACAGAACCACCGGTAAGTGGGACCCGATATTTTTGAATATAGACCGGACATATGATGTGAATTGGGATTGGGAAAGCCCTTCGCGGGCATGGAGAGAAGTTGATTTGTACACGTAGCAAGATCACATCCAATGTTGGGATGATCCAACGGCCGAGGTATCGATTGGTTGATCCGGAATCCAAATAGATATTTTATTGGAATTCCAAAATCAAACTAATTGAACGGCCAGGATAAACTAAATGACGCCATCCACATATGCCGATCTTACAACTGGTTGATTGTTTTTTGTTCCTTGCTGCCTCACCACCATTTTGTTTTTTGGTCTCGGGAGCTGAATGTTGGCGAAACCGGAAGAGGGTTTGAATAACTGGACTGGATTTGTGATAATGTGATGTTATCATTAGCAGATACGAGGGGACCGCCAGTTGCAAAAACACCGGCTGGTTTGAGGATGTGATATTTATCACTTCAATTATAAAAAGACGGGGGAATTTTTTTTAAAATTAAATAAACTTTTCATTCTCGGGATTTGAACCTTACTCCATAAAAAGACATATATTAACATTTTCGATGAATTATTAATTTATTAATCTTTTTGAAAGAAAGTGTATGTTAGTTTTATAATTACTTCATAAGTGGTACGAACATCTTTGATTTTTATTTTTTGTACTTGAAGAAGGTCGTCTTGTTTGTAAATTTTGAAAATTATTTTTTACCGCATCAGTGATCTTCAGATTACAGAGATTAATTTTTTCAAACTGACAGGAGAAATTTGCTAATGTGTTGATGTAGTAAATAAGTTGAATATTTACGGAGGAAAGAATGAAGATGCAATTAGTCCTTACAAATTTTCTTACTCGAGATTTTATAGTTCTCTAGTACTATCCTTGAGACATCTCCATCTATAAAATTGTAGAAAAGAAAAATCAAAATGCATATACGATATTAAAATTGGAAATATATCAATTGCTAAATTAGTGATTAGTCAATTTTCTAAATGGTTGAAATTGTAATTTTCATGTTGCCAAATAAATAATTGTAATTTGTAAAAGTGAAAATGTTGCCATATAAATAATTGTAATTTGTATTGTGGAAGTTTAATATTAAAGAATTACTTAGATAAACTTTTAATGGACATAATTAAAAGTATTTTTATAAATTTGTATAAATTTATGTATAGATATAAGGTCATAAATGATAAAAAAATGCAAACAACTTATTTAATTTCAGTTTTTAATGTATCTAAGTTAATTTTTTTGCAATATTAAAATCAACAAAATCTTTACAATGAAAATTTATTTAGACAAATCTATTATATACATAATTAGAAGTATTTGTATGAATCCTTATTTAGGTGTGGCTATTACGTCAAAAATTATTAAAAATACAAAAAACCTGTTTACAATGCATTTTTTAATGAATTTGAATTGTGTTTTGTGAAGAATTAGTGTCACGGATATTTCATATTGAAGAGTTAATTATATAGCTTTATAATATATATTTTTAGAAGAATTTTGTATGAATTTGTATGAATTTGTATGAAATTATGTATAGAATGAGCCAAAAGTTATTAAAAAAATAGATAGCTTGTTTAAATTGTAGTTCTTAATGTATCTAAATTAAGATTTATACAAAATTAGTATATGTTATAAAATGAGAGTATAAGGTGGTAGTTAACCAGGCTACCAAGTTATGATCAATATAAGTCAATACATGTCAAATCAGTTTAGTAATCCTACTCCAAACACTCTAAATTGCCAAGGAGTAATAAAGAACAAAGATTTTTGTAGAAATTAAGACTAGTAATGATATTAACCAAGAACACAAGGTGGTCAAGTCAAATTCATAATCTGTTGGTAACATAACTTTTTAATTATAAAAATATAATATGAGACTAAGAGAAAGATGCTATAAAAATGCTCAAAAACTTAATCCAATAGATGCACAAGAATGAAATATAATGAGAATCGATTAAACATTCATTGCTATAAAGAGAAATTAATATAAAATAATATATCGATAATTTTTCACAAGAAATAAAAACTTCAAAGAATTGAGATTATAGAGAATTAGAATAATGCAATTGCTGAAAAATAAATGAGACAAGGATTTTTACGAGTTTTTGGTATAAAAATCTATGTTTTCGGGACTCATTCCAAGAATGGAGTGTTGATATATTGATAAAAAGCATTTTATAATGAAGTTTTAGCTTCTTTACAAAAATCAGCATAAGAAGATTAAAGAACAACAAAACTAGCACTTAAGGCGCAGAAAAATAGAGCTAGAAGCTCGAGTGAAAATGAGTCAAATGCTCAAAAATGAGAAGAGCAATAAGAGTTCAAAGATTACAATAAGAATCTCAAAAAGATTGGGCTTGATTCAAAAGCTTGAAAGTTTCTTATAAGTGTTTGCAAGGAAAGAGTTTAAGTGCCTTTGTGCTCAATTAGGAGTGTTCAAGAAGATTAAGATTGTGAATGTTTTGAATGAATTGACAATTCTGAAACAACCCTTTTATAGAACATCAAACAATTAGATAGTCATCATTCTTGCGTAGATTATAATGATTTTTGAACTATTATAATGTTTGACTTGAAAAGTCAAGAATATCTCTTGTCGGAACTTCAATTACCTTTATAAATCGTTATAACTGTTTTTAATGAATGAGCTAAATCATTACAATGATATGATGAAGCGTTGAATATTTTAGGAAAACGTTATAATATTTTGACCATATTTGACTTATCTCTAACAAGTTGCCTTTATACAGAGGCGTTATAACAATTTGGGAAAGTCTTTTAATGACTAAAGTCGTTCAATATTTCCCTACCATCACACAACTATGATATTTCATACTTCTGTGAAATTTTATCTTAGAAAATTTTGAGAGTAGAATCATAAACCATTATAACGGGTTATGAACAGTTATAATATTTTCCTGTGATTGAGAGTTTTTTCCTTACATACTTATATAAAAATTCAAGTTTTTGAATCATATCTTTATATTTTGAGATCCTAGGTCTTCATGAGACTTCTCCCAGTTGTCTTCAACAACATACATCTTGATCATTTGATAAAACTGTCATAGAATCCTATAAATATCTCAAAAAAATTTATTAAATTCAAGTATATTTTGTAAAATAATAAAATTAAAAAATTTAATCAATACAATAATCTCTCTTTTTATTATTTTATAAAACCAAAATGCATGAGAGATAAGACATCAATTTTCTCCTCTTTTTTGAAAAATGAACGAAAAATATGAATATAAATTTAAAGCTCTCCTTTACTCAAAGCTCTCTCTCACTTCATACATAGAAATATAATAATAAGAGCATGTAATGACAAATTTCATAGATAAGATATGACAATTAAAATATAATATCACAAATAATGCCCTTGCATACAAACATACAACAACTCAATATACATTTTAAATTAGATTAAAGTCTAAATATGCATGCATACATAAATAAGTCATAAAACATACAAACATAACATAGATTTAAAGCATAATCCTCGTCTCATAAAATGAAAAAGTCAAAATAAAATATAAGAGTTCAAAAGGAATCCTAAAGAAAAGTTCGTAACAACATCATCATCAATCTTGAGAGAGTGAATTGGTTGGCTCAACTTGTACATGTTATTCATCTTCTTCATCTTCTTTATCATTATTACCTCCATCACCATCTCTTTGGCATGTTTGGTCGGTCATCTCAACATTCATGTTGCTTAGAGGGGCCAAGTCAAAATAATCATCTGAATTATCTATCTAAGTGCCATACCGATTAACTCTTTGCTCATAAGCCATCCTAACTTGCATTTTTTTGTTCAAAAACACAACTTTAGCTTGCATCTTATGTTGTTGATTGAGTTAGAGATGGTATGATGAATCGATAATGTACCCAAAATAATCTTGCATACCACCGGTATTTGGTGGAGCCATGGATGGGTCAAAGGTAGTACAATAATTTAGGTCATATGCAAAGGTAGGCATTGAAGTAACAATTTGCGGTTGAGTGGAGGTACTAGCTTGTGTTGAAGGTTCTAGTTGAGTTGAATGTGAGACATGTAGATCTGTGTATTGGTTCACTTTGATATTTGAATATCTATCATTTATTGATTTGGTGTTGACCATTAGGTGTCCAAGTTGAGGGATCACCGACCGCATCGTTAACCCATCCAATATTAGACAATTCATGAAAGAGGTTATTGGGTGGAATCAGTTTATTTTGAGGTATCTCCCTATGACGCAATTGGTAAATTCGGGTTATTAGATTGACATATGGTAAATTCATATTCTTAACCTGAAATACATGTCTCATATGACTAATGATAATGTATGAAATGCAAAATTACCTGAAAATTAGGTGTCTCAAGTAAAAAAATTGAATTCATTTTCATGTTAGTTTTTAGTTTGGCTTTTGGAGTTATAAAAATTGAATTTATTTTCATGTTAGTTTTTAGTTTGGCTTTTGGAGTTATGATATTATTGATAAAGTGGTAGGCCAAACAAGGAACGACCGGTAAGGATGTGTCATCATCAATATAATCAGGTACAAACCATCTCTTATATTCCTTTTTTGTACCCTCAGTTATCTCGGGCCATTTTCATAGGCCTACACTTGTTCATCGATATCTTGAGATACAAATCATTGAACTATTATGAGATAGTTATAAAGATAGGTTGACCACATATTAAATAAGTAGACCCTCGTGGTTCATCAATTAATTACATATTGGTATAGAAAATTTGAGTCATTGAAGTATGAGCATAGTCATCACATTCAATTATCTTTTTTCATGACCAAAATGCAATATAGGTATAAATTAAGTTTTATTTTCATTGGTCATTCTATCATTCTCACCCATATTATAAACATAATAATTCATTGTAAATGCTATAAGCATTAGGATCACAATAGTAGAAATAGTTATCGCGGTCATTTGACGCATTGGGTTGAAAAATTAGATTCGGGCAAAACCAACCCCCTTGCATGGTAGTCTTATCTATATTGAATGGTTGATGATTGATCATAACCGTTTGTTTGACAATAAGTGCTGGGGGAGGTACGGTCATTGCACAGGTTGTTGGTCGATTCGGGTCTTGATCCGGTGCTTGATTAGAAGCTTATGATGGTGCCTCGGTTATACCTTGTGCTTGAGTCGGAGCTTGATTCAGGTCTTTTATCTTTCTTTAACTTTCTTTGAAGCGTTATAATGGTTCCTCCAACCGTTATAACATTTTGTCTCTGTCACTGACACTTGAACCCACCTTGTCAAGGTTCAAAGAACCTTTGTAACGACTTGCTTAGCCGTTGTAATATCTGTTAAAACGTTATAACAGTTGATAATGTTGAATGAATCATTATTTAACATCTGTCTGAGAGAAAGATTAAGGTTTTGAGAAAAAACTACAGACATTCAAATCATGAACCATTACAGAACGACTCATGAACTGTTGCAGAACGGCTCATGAATCGTTATAATAGTTTAAGACAGAACTACGAATTTGAAGCATTCTTCTAAAGGAGTTTAAAACAAATAAGATTATTATGCTTTAAAATATACTTATACATGTATTTTATGACTATAATCGGTATGGAAATTTAAGCAGTCTAATTTAAATCATAATTCAGCATATTGTTGTGTGCTTAGGAGGCTTTGTAAAGATATTGATTATTTAGTGTTTTGTCTCAACATGTGCAAGTTCAATATCGTCTCTTTCAATATGATCATGAATAAAATGATAGTGTATTTATATGGGCTTGGTTCTTAAAGGTAAGATCATTTTTTTTTGAGATCACTATAGCGTTTGAATTGTCACACATAATTGATACGTGATAGAAATTTAGATTATAGTCTTGCAATGATTGTATCATCAATAAAATTTAGGTGCAATAACTTCTAGCAACGATGTATTCGACCTTAGAGGTTGAAAGAGCCACTGAGATTTACTTGCGGCTTGATCGCTAATGATGCCCCAAAGAATTGACATGTGTCACTAGTATTCTTTCTATCAAGTCTATCACCTTGTTCGGTTTCAGACTCGATATAACCAACTAGATTAAGCTCGATTTGTCTATCATACTATAGTCCTAAGTTTAGAGTACTTTTGACATATCTAAGAATTCTTTTGTAAGCAAATAGATGTGATTCCTTGGGTTTGACTTTGTACCGAGCACATAAATATATGAAAAATATAATATTCAGTCTACTAACCGTAAGATAACATAAGTTACCTATCATCGTTTTATATTGGTGTATGTCGGTAGACTTTCTTCCTTCATCTACGTCTAGATTTGCATTGATCGCCATGTGTGTCTTGCAATCGTCAAGTCTAAACTTCTTGGTCAACTCTCTAGCATACTTAGTTTGACTTATGAAGAAGTCATCCTTTATTTATTTTATTTGAATCCCTAGGAAGAAGGTTAACTCACTTATCATAGATATTTTAAATTCGCTGCTCATAAGAGAAGAAAATTCTTTAGTAAGAGCCACATTAGTAGAACTAAATATAATATCATCAATATAAATTTGTACCAATAAAATATCACTATCCTTTGCTTTTGTAAAGAGGATAGTGTCATTTTTACCTCTTGTGAAATTATTTGAAACCAAGAAAGGAGTTAGTCTGTCATATCAAGCCCTTGAAGCTTGTTTTAGACTATATAAGGATTTGATGAGTCGATACACATGGTCGGGATGTTTGGTTTACAAAGTTGGGGGACTAACAAACAGTTCCTCATCTAATAACTCATTTAGAAATATATTTTTAACATATATTTGTTACAATATAAAATCCTTGTAAGAGACATATGCTAAAAGCATTCTAATGGACTTAAGACATATTATCGGTGCCAAAATTTCTTTAAAGTCAATACCGGCTTGTTGGGTATAGCCCTTAACAATCAGCCTAGCTTTGTTCCTAACTATTATACCATTTTCATCTAGTTTATTATGAAAGACCCACTTGTTCATATTATAGTTCTATCATTTGATCTTGGAACAAACTCTCATACTTAATTTCGTTCAAATTGATTTAATTCATCTCGCATAACATAAATCCAATATAAATTATTATTGATATCCTTAAAAATTTTAGGCTCAAGTTGAGATACAACTGCACAATGAAAAATCGTTTGGATCATTTTGGACATTGTTCTTACACATTCTCTAAGGTCATCAATTACACTAGAAAGATGATGAGAAAAAACTTCTCTTAAATCAATTGGAGCTTGATAGCTTGTATCTTAAAGTGGTAAGATATTATCTTGACCAATGACTTCATTTAGGGTATGTTTGGCACTCAATGGAATAGCAAAAAGTTAGAATAGAATTGTTATTCCGATGAATTAATTTGTCAAATAAATTTTAGACTAAGTAGAAGAGTACGGAAGAGTGCTAATCCGGTATACCAAGTTGTAGATCCATATTGCCCCTAATCGAGCATCCATTTAATCTTGTTGATGCTATATTAGGTTCAATTATATTTAATCAAGGGTTGATTGTATGTCAACGCTTGAATCAAATATTAGTTTAATCAGATGAGTTTTGTATGAATTCGCACAAACTTGTGTGTAGATATTACACCAAAAATGAATAAAAGTAAAATTCTTGTTTACATTGCATTGTTTAATGAATTTGAGTTATGTTTTGCATGAAATTAGTGTTTGTATAATTTCATATCGAGGAGTAAATTAGATAACCTTATAATACACATATGTTAAAGTATTTGTACAAAGTTTTACAAAATTATGTGCGAAAATGAACCCAAAAGTTATTAAAAAGCAAATAGTTTGTTTAAATTATAGTTTTTAATGCATCTATAATAAAAATCATACAAAATTAGTATCATAGAGTCTTCATATTAAAATATTAATTATAAAAAATATTATAGACATTATTAGAACTATTTTTATTAATTTTCATGAAATTATGGGTAGAAACGAATCCAAAATTAATTAAAAACTCATACAACTTATATAAACAACAATTTCTAATGCTTTTGAGTTTTTATTTTGTTTGCAAGAAGTGTTGTAGACATTTCATATTAAAAGTTAATTAGATAAGTATTTGTATGATAGACATTTGTTTAAGTATTTGTATGAATATTCACGAAATGATGTGCAGAAATGAGCCCAAAGTTATTAAAAACAAAGAGTTTGTTTAAATTGTAGTTTTTATTGCTTCTAAATTAAGATTCATACAAAATTAGTATCATAGAGTCTTCATACTAAAAATTTAATAATAAAAATATATAATAGACATTATCATTTTTTGAATTGGCATGAATTTTTTGTGGAAACAAGTCAAAAAATGATTTAAATGCAAACAACTTATTTAAAAAAGTAGATTTTAATGCATCTGAGTTAAATTTTGTGTGAAATTAGTGTCATAGAATCTTCATATTGAAGATTTAATTATAAAAAAATTATAGACATTATTAGAAATATACATATGATTTTTGATGAAATTATGCGCAGAAAGGAGGGCAAAATGATTAAAATCACAAACAACTTATATAAAGAGTACTTTTTAATGCATCTAAATTAAGTTTTGTGTAAAATTAGAGTCGTAGAATGCTCAAATTGAAGATTTAACTAGACAAGCTTATAATAGACATAATTAGATGTATTCATATGAATATGTCATGAAATAATGTGCAGTTATGAGGTCAAAATGATTGAAAGTTCAAATAACATTTTTAAATAATTATTTTTAATGCATCCAAATTAAAAAATTAGTGTCATAGAATTTTTCATTTCAAAGAGTTATATAAACTTGTAATAGACACAACTGGGAGCATTTCTATGAATTTGTATGAATTTAAGTATAGATATGAAGCCAAAATTATAAAATACGCAAATAACTTGTTTAAACTATAGGTTTTAATATCATAAAATCTTTACAGTAATGAGTTAATTAGTTAAACCTATTATATACATAATTTGGTGTATTTGTATAAATTTATATGAACTTTTGTGTGGATATTATGTCAAAATGATTACAAACACAAACAACCTGCTTACATTGCATTTTTCAATGAATTTGAGTTACATCTTGTGAGAAAAAGTGTCATAGACATTTCATATTGAAGAGTTAATTAGATAATTTTATAATCGACATTTGTAGAAGTATTTGTATGAATTTTTATGAAATGGTGTGCATAAATGAGTCCAAAGTTATTAAAAGAAAATAAATTGTTTAAACTGCAGTTTTTAATCCATCTAAATAAAAATTTATACAAAATTAGTACCATAGAGTCATCACATTGAAAATTTAATCATAAAAAATATATAATAAACATTAACATTTGCATAAATTTGTCCAAAATTATGTGTAGAAATGAGTCAAAAAAATGATTAAAAACACAAATAATTTATTTAGACAATAGTTTTTAAAGCATCTGAGCTAAGTTTTGTGTGAAATTAGTGTCGTAGAATCCACATATTGAAGAGTTAATTATAAAAACTTTTGATAGATATTTAGAAGCATTCATATTATTTGTAGAAATGAGGCTAAAATTTTATAAAAAATAAATAACTTGTTTATATAGCAGTTATCATGCATCCTAATTATTTATTTGAATTTGCACAAACTTATTCTCACTTATGAGGCAAAAAATAATTAAAAACTCAAAAAATCTAACAAACAGTTTGTAGTGTATCTGAATTCAATTTTGTGCAAAATTAGTGTTATAAAAGGTTCACATTGAAGTGTAGATTGGAAAATTTTATAATAGACATAAGTAAGAGTATTATATGAATTTTCATAAATTTATGTGACGCCGTGAGGTAAAAAATGATTAAAAACTCAAATGGCTTATTTTAAATTTAGTTTTCAATTTGTCTGTGTTAAATTCTGTGCAAAATTTGTATTCTGAAAGTTTGATATTATAGATTAACTTAGACAAACTGATAATAGATATAATTAAGAGTTTCTATGAAGCTATTTTATGTATAGATATGAGGTCGTGAATAATAAAAGATGCACATAACTTGTTTAACTGCAGTTTTTAATGTATTGGAGTTAAGTTTTATGCAAAATTAACATTGTAAAGTCATTAAGTTTAAGTGTTAACTAGATGAACATATGATGTGCATAATTAGGAGTATTTATATGACTTCGCATAAATTTGTGTGTAGATATTACGCATGGATATTACATTAAAAATGATTAAAAATGTAAATTCCAATTTACACTGCATTGTTTAATGGATTTGAGTTATGTCTTGCTTGAAATTAGTGCCATATACATTTTATATTGAGGATTTAATTAGATAAACTTATAATACAAATTTGTTAAAGTATTTGTATGAAGTTTTATGGAATGAGCCCAAAAGTTATTAGAAAAGCAAATAGCTTTTTAAACTGCAGTTTTTTATACATCTAAATTAAGAATTATACAAAATCAGTATCATAGATTCTTCATATTGAAACTTTTAATTATAAAAACATATAATAGACATTATTAGAAATATTTTTGTGATTTTGCACGAAAATAGAGTAGAAACGAGTCCAAAATGATTAAAAATACAAATCACTTATTTAAATAACAATTTTTAATGCATTTTAGTTTAGCATACACATTCAACCTTATTTTTATATTTTTATTTAATATAGGCATTCAACCTTCTAAACCATGGACGATTTGACCACAGGTCAAAGAAGGGAAGAATGCATGTGCTTTCTTTTAAGAAAACAACAAAGAAATAAATCTCTCTTTTTTTATATGTTTTGAAAATATCTAACAAATAGAAATTAAACAAGTATTCTAGATCTTGGTGTGATGTTTACACACATACCAGAAGAGAGAGATATCCTACTAACACTAAAATGCTTGCTAGTTGCTAATAAGATAGATGCATATGCTTAAAAGTTGTTTTATTTTATCAACTTGGATAAAAAAAAAGTTCAAACTTGAACAGACTTGGCGCGTTATGTTTATTGTAGGCCACAAAGGTTGGCATGTGGGGGCCTGCCTCTTGCCTCGGCTCATGCATTAAATGTGCAACCTTTGCTGATTTTTTTAATTTTCTCTCAAAATCTTAGTGATTTTGAATTCGTTTTGAAGGATATCTTTCTCTAAGATTCATTAAATTTTGCCAAAAAAATCTTATAAATCATGCCCCATTTTATGATAATTTCTGTTTATCATTTTATTTCTTAATTAAACATCAATTAATTACTTAATGCTCAATTAGTTCAATTAATCGTGCTAGTCGATGATTTTTTAAATTTCCCTGGCATCCGTAACTCCAAAAATATCAAATAGCATATGAAAATTCTCATAATTTTATGGAAAACCCAATTATCACATAAAATTTTAATTTTGAAGTTTATGGTTTTGATGAGATTTTTTATTTAAATTTCTAAGGTTTTGGCATTTGATCTTTTCTTGAGAATTCTTCTATATTTTTTAATTTATCACCAATTCTGAATCTTTGGGCCCGTGCTAGGCTCTCCGGGCTTTTCTCATGATTAATAGGCCTTTTTAAGCTTTTCTCGGGAATATCGGGCCTCTCAGGGTCTAATCTAAGTTTTAATTTTCCTTTTGAATTATTTCTTGAATGTTTTTTTAGGGGTAAATAAAGAGCCACCCACCAAAGCGGATCGTGAACACTTTGAAAAATTAAAGGGCCTACTTGGTGACTCTAAAGTTAACACTTGTTCTTATTTTTGTAGAGGTTTTGTAATTAAACTTTCTTGTGAAGGGTCTTCTGTCTGGATGTCTTCATCTGAAGAGGTTTCAACCTCACTTCTTCATCACAAAGATTTCTGATTACTTTACTCTAATAAGGTTGTCTTTGACAAAATATACAGGGCTTAAGACATTTTAACTCTGTAGTGCTATGCTAACTCACGTTAGGGCCTGTAATTATCGGAAGACGGACTCAACTTTCTGCGTCTTATCCAATCTTCTAAGTCATGAGCTCGAAACTTTCTGCTAGCTTTTGGATTCGGGTCTCAAACTCCTTACTAAAGTAATATTCGAATAGAGTTTAATTTTAAAGAGGTTTTGACTTGAATTTTTCATCTGATAGGATCTTTAGTGGAGTATCTTCACTCCAAGAAGTTTCAACCCTAACTTCATTTTAATGATTTTTGGCCAGGGCTTGGACCGAGGCAGTGGAGAGTTTAAATAAACAACAATTAGGGTTTTGAATTAGGTTTTTGTAGTTTGGATTTTAGTGATTATCCCTAGGGTTGGGGTTTCTAGTTTGGGTCTCGGTTGACTAGGGTTAGGTTAGGGTTTAGGGTCGTGGTTTAGTTAGGGTTTCAAATTAGGGGTTTTGGCTAAGGCTATGGCTGATGTGGTAGTGAACTACCCAATCAAACATCACCTATGCTTAACGTACCCAATGGCATGCCGCTAACACGATAATGCCGGCACACAATAAAGTTACCTAGAAAATGCCAAAACTGTTTAGTTCGAGTTTACTTGGGGTTAGTGTGTTGGCGTTAATTTGTTCGGTGTGGACTTTGCTGGTAAGAGGTCGACGTGTGAGCGCTAGGCCTCGATTATTGGGACACTCCAGCCTTCTTACGTCTGCCTCAACCTCCTAGGGCTTTGCTGCCTCGGCTTTACTTTGATGTTTGGGTCGGCCATAACTCATATTGGCTCGATATCGTCGCCACCTTGGTTTGACCGCCTATGCTCCCCTTCTTTTTTTTTTCTCTAAGTTTTTTTTCATCTTCTTCATTTTTAGGGTTTCAAGATTCTCTCTACACACTCGAGTCTTGCTGAAATGCATACGAAATTGGGCTCAGAATTTGGGGTGCGATTGAGTTTATTGACTTTGATCATGGTCGATTTGGAGGTTGTTCTTGAGCTATCGAAGAAGAAGAGAAATGGGAAAAAGTAGTGCTGGTTAGGACTAGAACGAGGAGTATTATCGGGTTAGGGACAACACTCGAAAGATGATCATGGGTTCAAATGGTAAAATGAAAAATATCCGAGGATTGAATTATGAATCTGACAATGATCCATGATTCATCAAGCTATAGCTCCACCATACATAATTAGTCGTGGAGTGTAAAAATAAAATAAAGGCCCCAGTAGGCACAAAAAATAAAAAAATAGAATAAAGACCTCAATAGGTCTGAAAACCCAAAATAGAATAAAGTTTTCAGTAAGGCTCGAAAACTCAAAAATAAAATAAACACCCCAGTAGATCTGAAAACTTAAAAATAGAATAAAGACCTCAATATCCTAGTTTGAGTCTAACTAAACCTAAACCTAATGAAGTTTTGATTAAGCTCTTGTATCCCATCATTAGTCTTGGTTCTTGTACACTAATCCATTTATATTTTAATCTCTGCACAAAACTCAAACAAGGTAAATTATAAAATTCAACGTTGTTTTGCAAATCGATAAACCAAAGAAAGTGTTTAGTGTAACATTTTGTATCAAGCTTTTAAAAAATATTTAATGGCTCTTAACAATGAGACTACTATTTAACAGTTAATGTTAAAACCGAATTACATAACTATTAAATCATAAAATAAACAATCAATTTATACCTACTTTTGACATTTAAAAATATTAGACCATACGATCTCACACCAAAATACTTAATAATTAATACTTGAAGTTGAAAATCTTAAATACTATTAACTTTTATAACAAAAAAATTACAAAAAAATATAAACAATAGTGAGAAATATTTAAGTTTCTTAATCATTAAATTGGGTGGAAAAAAAACTTACATGGACTTCTAAACGGTTGAAAATTCTGCAATATATTTTAATGGAATTTAAATGCCTCTAAAACATAGATTTTAACAGTTTTAACTTCGTTAAAAGCATTAAATCATAATTTATTAAATCTGTTTTTACAAATAATTCTAAGTGTTTCAAAATCATTTTAATGGTTTACATTAAGTTTAAATTCTATTTTTTAAAAGCTTGTTTGTATCCAAAAGTATTGATATTTTAATCTGGATAGCGTGATAGAAAATGATCCTGGCATTTTCTTTTTGATAAATTATAATATTTCATATTTTTGTCTCATGACATGTTTCAATCCGAAATTACTAATACTTTTGATTTGAATTGTATGTGTTTCTTTGATAGATTTTAAGTCGTTCATACTTTTGACTTTTGACTTGCATCACAAAATAGTAAATTACTAATAATTCGATTTGGATTACATGTTAAAAAATGTAAAAACGACAAAAAAGCATAAATAGTACATAAAAATTTCAGCTTCTTTCACTAAATGAGAATTAAAATTCTAAAAGGACGAAAAGTAATAAAAATATCAAAAACACAAAAAAAACTTGGTGAAAAAGTGCCGAGAACCGTAAAAGAAACGCTGCAAATTGCAATTTTCTACTTTTTCATGCATGTACAAGGAAAGTTTAAATGTCTCAATTTTTTTGTGTGCCTTAATTATAATTTTACTTTTTGAATATCTAACTCCTCAAAATTTAAAACTGAAATATCAAAATAAAACCGTTAGATTTGATCTAAGTCATTTTATTTATGTACAGTATAGATTAAAAATTGTGATCAATATTATCTTATGTGACATCTTTCAAAAAATATATTAATATGATTAATTTTTGGATGTTGATTTACATAAAATGAAAGTGGAAAAAATAATTTTTATGTATAAGAAGAAAATATAATATAAATCAAATCTAATGATTTTATTTTGATATTTCAAATTTAAATTTTGAGTTATTAAAAATTTAAAATGTGGATGCATAATTGAAACATAAAAAATTATGACATTTGAATCCTCTTATAAATAATATCTTTTAGTACACTTTTCATTTAGTATTAATATAATAAAATTAGTGCTCGATATAAATATTTTTAAAATTAAAAAAGTCAGCACAACGAACAGATTCCGTGATAGTATAAATAATATCTTTTAGTACTCTTCATTTAGTATTAGTATACTATTTACTTATTGTCGGTCCGATGTATTAACTTTCGTCATTAGATACAAACGATCCCAAATCAAATCACCCAATTTAAAATCGAACCCATACTTAACTAAATAGAACTATTTTAATTCAAATATTCAAGCCAATTGTTCGTATCCCTGTTTTTTTTTTATAATTACCCGCAGGCATATTGCATTAAATAAAATATTATCAAATTACATGGTTTGCGTCTTTTCCTACATGCAACCTACTTACTCAGATGCAAAGCTATTTAAAAAACTACATGCATTAAATTACTTCAACAGTGAGAAGCCCTATAAGTCTGCAAAGAGCTGGAAGAACTCTAGAACCGGATTAAAATTTAAAATCATGTTTAATGAGCGTGGTCCCATTTATCAGTTCAGAACTCGAACGATGCATCATAAATGAGGACTATAAATCTGTTGTTATTCTTGTAAAAGAAAATGATCCTGTTATTTATTTTAAAAAATATAAAAAATTTAGAAATAAAAAAATTAAAGATATATTATTTTACTTGTAAATTGATAGATCATCAAATTTATGTAATTTCATTAATGATTAATAGTCAATAAAATATCGTTAATTTGAAACTATTATAAATATTAATGAAATACCGTTAGATTTGATAATTTTTGATAAAATATCAAACATTATTAAAATTATATGAAATTTGATGAATTATCAAAGAAAAAAACATATCTATATCTATATTTTTTATTTTAAGAAACTTTTTATATATTTTTTAAATAAATAATAGAACCGTGGAGAATAACAGCACATTTTGATCCATAAACGAGTACACCCGGAGCGCTATTCCACTTTCCCACAAGCTACCTACTACCAGTCTACCACAGTCACTCCCTCGAAGTAGAGGCGATAACTTTCGGACGCGCACAAATGGCGAACACACATCTACTCTTCTCTCCCGCTCGACCTAATCCTACTCTCCGCCGCTCGCTCCTCCCTGTCTCGGCAATGTCTTCGACCTCGGCCACCAAATCCGATGATATCTCTTCTTCCTCGCTCGAAGTCATTGGCGCGCGACGGTCGTTGCTATTTCGCTTCGCCAGTCTCCAGCGTTCGTACGTTCCTTTTCCACTGCTGGGATGGAACCGCCACGTGGAGACCATTTTCGCCGCATTCTGTAGGTCGCTGCCAGTTGTTAAGCTGAAGCGCGAGTGCCTCCGGACTAAGGACGACGGCGCCATCGCGCTCGATTGGGTGTTGGGAGATGAGACAGAGCTACCTTTTGATTCTCCTTTACTCATTCTTCTGGTAGTTTCTCTGCTTCCTTTCTCTGTCATTCTGGTGTGGTGCGTTGTCCATAGTTATCGTACCAGACAACTACACCAGACCGTTTGGTGTTAAGCCTGGACCGTGCATATACTGGCCGACATCTAATTCGGTGATTCCTGGTGCTTAATTGTGCTGTTGGACTTTGATTCGGTTGGTGTCATATTGTTTAGGCCATACCAAACCTGTATTTATGTAATAATCAGGCACAAGAACTTCTGTAGGATCTTATTTTTATACATTGCAATGGGGAATGATTTATGTTTGCCTGGGCCAATTTTGCTCCCAGTTCAACCCGACCCCAGTTGAATGCGTGTAAATCGTGCAGGGAATTAAGTATGAATTACGTTCAAACCCTCAATTGCAATTTTGGGTACTTTGCAATGTTTTTTGTAGGTTCCTGTGAAAAAAAAGCTACTTTTTAGGCTTACTTTTATTGATAATTGATTTTAATAAAATAAATATAGTATTATTTTCTGCACAGCCTGGTCTAACAGGAGGCAGTGATGATACATATGTGAGGCATATGCTTTTGAGAGCAAGAAAGAAAGGATGGCGTGTGGTGGTTTTTAACAGCCGTGGATGTGCTGAAAGCCCTGTAACTACACCCAAGGTACTCTATCAATGAGAAGCAGACAAAGAAAAGTCTCACTTGTTTTCTCATCAAAACAAGGAGACTCATTGAGTTTCTCTTCCTTGTTGTAGTTTTATTCAGCTTCATTCACAGATGATCTCCATGATGTAGTATCACATGTCTCAACTTGCTATCCAAAGTCAAAACTTTATGCAGTTGGTTGGTCTCTTGGAGCAAATATTCTTGTTCGTTACCTTGGTCAGGCATGGTTATTTTCCTTTCTATACTTTCATATTGAATATTTTGGACAACTGTTCCCTCTAATTTATAGACAACTTTAGGTTCTGTTTGATATCACACTTTTCTTCTGGAATAGAGTGGAAGAATGATATTCTAGAAGATCTCTTATTTCACTTTATTCCAAAATTTTGTAATTGTGTTTGGTAGTGATGTTTTGGAAGAAGAAAAATATACTCGTTTGGAAGAAAATATTTCAAAACTCCAAAAGACTACATAAAATAATAATAATAATTAATAATAATAATGACAATGATGATGATTATGATATATATTGAATAAATGCATGGACTAATTTCATTTTTCACTTTTTTACCACTGATTCAATTGTGAAAGATAATAGAAAGAAGTGTAAGAGAAATAATAATCCTATAAAAAGGAAGGAAAGAAAAATAATAAACTAATGTACTTTGGTCAAGGGATAGGAGTTGTCATTGATTTTCTTCCGGAAGTAACTGTCTTTCACCAAATTGTTGGAAGAAGCACTTCCAAAACATTTTTCGTATCTTCCACCTAATTCTCATCCTGTTTTGGTACCTTTCTTCCGGAACTTCCACTCTTCCATCTTATTTCAGAAGAAAAGCAGTGTGCCAAACACCCCCTTAAGTTAAATGCCTTCTTCTGTACTTAATTATTGCTTAGTTCAGAAAATTAATGTCCGAACTTTCTATTCAACAACAAAAAAAGGAACAAAATCTTTTTTTTTTAAATGATCTTTTTAACAGAGAATATCTAGACTGTTCCATTTATGGATTATGTAAAGATACTTTTGTTGCTGTTTTTTTATTGTTCTTGTTATCATTATTATTTGCAGGAGTCACACAATTGTATTCTCTCAGGAGCTGTGTCTCTGTGTAATCCTTTCAACTTGCCAATTGCAGATGAAGATTTCCATAAAGGTTTTAATAATGTTTATGACCATGTTCTTGCTAGAGGCCTGCGCAGGATATTAAAAAAGTAAATAATAATTTTGCATCCGCTGCAAATCTTAAAGAAAAAGGATCTTTCAAGAACTCCACGGTAATATGTTTTATTTTATCCAGACATGAATTACTATTTGGAGGCATTGATGGCGAGTACAACATTCCAATGGCAGCAAATGCAAAATCTGTTAGAGATTTTGATGATGGATTGACACGTGGTAACTAATTTTTTTTAATTTTCTTATATGCTTCCAATTGTTTGAGTAAATCCTGACAACTAACAAGGGATTTTTTTTTGGCTGGTAGTAACATTTGGTTTCAAGTCAGTGGATGATTACTACTATAACTCAAGCAGTTCACGCTCCATCAGTGATGTTTTAATACCTCTGCTCTGCATCCAGGTTATTTTCTTTTCAGTACTATAACTGGAAATGGCTGGTGGTTACTTATAGCTGAGCGCATAGCCGCATAATGATGATTTTTACCATTATTAAACGCACATAAAAGAAAGAGTATAATTGTGCTTGGTAGGCTGGTCATATGATTCAGGAGAAGATGTTATTTTTTCCCCTAATTAATTAGTTTCTACATCAGTTTATGCTCTGCTCTGTATTTAATCAGGCCGCAAATGATCCGATTGCACCATCAAGGGGAATTCCTCGGGAAGATATAAAGGTACTAACTCTCTATAGCTTGCACTTTAATGTATCAAGATCTGTAGCTACATTTTAGCCAATGACATTTGTAATTATTATGTCTCTGTATTTCCTTTGGAACAATAGGAGAATCCAAATTGTCTGCTTATAGTGACACCTAAAGGAGGCCACCTCGGCTGGGTGGCTGGGGATGAGGCCCCATTCGGTTGTCCATGGACGGATCCTGTTGTAATGGAATACCTTGAACATCTCCACAATCAAGGAGATGAAAAATCAACAAACGCTACTTACCATTCTAATGAACTTAGTGGGATCGATCAGCCTTCTGATTCTCCTGTAACCGTGCACATACAACAATAACAACACTGGTGGGTTCTGCTGTTCTGCTTCATGCATTACTTCTGCAAATAGGCAATTTCCATAGGTATTGTGAGGATAAACCATGCTCTGAGTGGGAGCAATATGGCTTTAGATTTGTTTCCCAAATCTTTTTTTTTATCAGATATTTTTGAGCGGTAGGCAAATTGCCTACTGTATTCATTAATAATAATAAAAATTGATATACTGTTTATTTTATATTGCTTTGGTTTAACTGCTCAATTGCAGCAGCTTATATCGAAAAGCTGACAAAAAGAAAAGTGCAAGTCTGTATCCATTGCAAACATGTAGCCAGTCCAGTTGCTGAGGGAGCTTCTTTGAAAAGGCGACACCTCCTTAATTTAGACTAGCCAATATATTTGAATATTTGATTATTCTCATGTATCGATTCTTAGTAACGTGCAGCTTTTCCCATTTGGTTTATCAAATAGTGATTTTAAAAGCACAAATTCAGTTATCATCTATAACAATATTCTGTTCATCTGCGACTTTCGTCGCTTTGACCATGCTAGTCATCTTTTTGCTATTTTGTTATATCTTGACTAAATCATAGCGTGATGCGGTGATTCACAAATAATAACAATCAACGGCGTATCGTACTGAAACTGTGAAAAGTTTGACTTTTTATTTTGTTGGGTCTGATTGTAGCAGAAATTTCAGCAGTATGATTGAGACAGACGCGTGTTACATGGTGGAAATTAATTTCTTATAAATATTAACGATGATTCGTTGGAGTGAACTTCTAAACTCGCATTGTTGATAATTGCTATTTTTAATCCTTGTATAATATTGCACTCTCTCACAAAAATTTCGTTTACGCAAGTAACGCCATAAATATAAAATATCTAAAAGAAGGGCAAGCATTGGTAATTCATCATCCCATCTGGTAGGATCGAGCTGATGGGCCCTACGGGCTTGAAAGAGTGGTTGTGGACCATAAAGAAAAAGGGGGCGGGTTCTGATGTGGTACATAAACTTGATCCAAAAAAGGTGTGGTCTCCACTCTTTCGAGGTAAATCCGTGCGATTCTGGACTCGTTTGGAGCGCATTATACACCACTATACCACTGATTTTTCCTTGCAACGTACTGCATTCTTATTTCTTAGATGTTGAACGTATACTATACTAACTTATTTTTGGAGGAAGCATTGCTTGTTGCTTTGATGTCTGCAGTTCAAAACCACCAAGTGAAATGGCATAAAGTTCTACTTTCTACTTTCACAATTATGGAAGGTAAGGTTCGAGTTTCTAATTTCAATATGGGAGGTAGGATCAACATACTCATCGTTCAATTTATTTGCTCAAACTGATATTACATTAATCAATGAATTAATTTCTTGCCCAAACGGAACCCAAAACTGTTACAAAATATAAATGCAGTGTGTATGGAAAAACACCATCATGCATCTATAGTTGCCTTCGCCTAAAAAGATCTCCTAGTTGGAAGTTATCAAGCCATAATTAACCCATCAAACACAATTTTACGGCACCAATCTTTTGTGGAGCAAGGCGTTTGTTAATCTTTTCCTCCCAACTTCCTCAAACTCTCCCTCGTTCCCTCTTTCCTGCTCTGTGCAACGGTGCAAGCCTCTTTATTTAAGCTTTCTAGCTTGAACAAAGTCGTCTCAATTCGAGGCAGACTAAACCATAGGCAGATCTCTTACTTAAACTGAGCTTGGGTCAATGGCAAATAAAAGATTTGATTTGTTGATTTTTTTTGTTTGAAGAATTTTCTATGTAAGCTGAAATTTCATACTTTTTAAAGGTTCATATAAGTGCATAATTGAGGAATCACTAAAACATAATAAATTATATCCACTGATTCTTAATTGAAATATTGTACTAAGTTTTGTCATAATTACAACAGTAAAATGTCTTAGACTCGACATTTTTTAATGACAGCTAATAAAAAAAATCTTATAGTCACTATGCAATTTTTAGTCGGACCAAGAAACTGCTTTAAGTTTATTTATGCAAATTTCTAATTATTCAAGTTATGAAGATGATAATTTGAGTTTAATGTCGAGCAACAAATATACAATTGGTGGTTTATACGGAAATAAATTTGTTAGATAGATACTGATAGGAATATTGGTGTATAGTTAAAGGAAATTTTATTTTTTCGAAGTCGGACACTGAAAACATATAAAATATAATTTTTTATGTCTCTATCATTACAACACAAAAATCATTTGAAAAACATAACATTATAAACTTGCAAATATAAAGATAGTTCTATTTCTTCCCACTGCTTGATGATCCGTTCAAAAAATTATGAATCTTTTCTCCTAACATTTTTGGCTTGCTGCTAGCACCAATTTCTTCTGAATTTCCTATAAATATGAATATCAATAAGAATAATTCATTTAGGTTTTCTCAGAATGCATAAAGATCATCATAATACATCTAACTGGCAAGTTCGTTGGTCTCATTACTCCACTCATTGAGTGTCATGCAGTTTGTGCACGAGCTACACTAGTCGGTTCATCTGTTCATCCAAAATAAATTATCTCAAAATATTATTATGTAAAATATATTTACTCACAATGTACAAATATGTAAGATATTTTAACCTGACACAAATTCATTGAGTATATGCACATTTGATTGATTAACATAGGATGAACATCATGCAGCCAGTTCATATTCATTACCTCTCGAACATGCCCGATACTTCTTTCTATTATGTCCAGTGGCGTCACATTTCATGCGTTGTTTGTCCATCTCATCCAATCCCATCAGAATTCGATGATGTTTTCGTCGACCTCATACCACTTGAGTGTGATCCGGTATGAATACATGACCATTATAAGGCGGCCATGCTTCCTTACTACTACATGATATCAATAAAGGCTCGCAGGTATTGCACATCGATTGTACACTATAATAAGGTAAAATAAAATTATTTATGTTAAAATTTCTTTCACTGAGTACAACTTTGACATGGAATACCTATCAAATCCAGTTTTTGACATGTGCATGTCGATTTGTCAGGCGGGAGAAGTTTGACTTGATATTTGAACCATTGTTGGTCATGCTATTTTTCTTCCTTTGCTTTCACCTCCTACATGTACAAGCTCACACTCACTATTTTTTATTTTCATTGCTTGTGATTTTTAGATTCTATTTTCTATTTTAGCACATACATAAGGCGATCATTGCCTGCCCTCTGTAAGATTGGTCATGATAAGTTCCTTTCTATCAGCAAACCACTACATAGTTTTGTAGAATATTTCCTCAACAAAATAATAATTGGTAAAGTATGAGTATCTTTATATATCTTATTAAGAGACTCTGGCCTATTTGTTGTCATGATCCCCAATGGTTTGTACCGCCATCGTGACTGATAGCTCCAAAAATCAAAATATTTAGGCTCCTTCTTTTTCTCCTCCATGTCTTTACTACTTTTTTCTTCTAATATCCATTACATACCACCAAGCCTCTTCATTTCTGTCTTTCAAAATTTTCATTCCGACTTCAAATTTTTTTTCTTTGTATACGCCGCTGCTTTGAATTTTTTATTTACATCATGACTGTTAAATGTATTATGTAGATTATCTATAATGTATCGTATACAAAATCAATATCTCTTTTCATTTTTTTAGTAGAATCCTTTGTCTCTCCTTCTAAAAATATTTCTAATGGACTTGCATTTATCAAAAATTATAGTGTATTTCATATTATTGTCAATAACATACTAACGTAACCATTTCATCTACCAACCACGTGATTAATTGTCCTCTTTGTTAACAAGTTCGTAGGCAAATGGGAACAACTGATTATTGACATCATATGCAATAGCAACTAAAAGTTTTCCTTTATACTTACCTGTTAAGAAAGTAGCGTCAATGACGAAAACTCGATGAAAACTGGATAAACATGTATTAATTCCTAACGAACACCACCGAAAGACCAAGCTGCACGCTTGAAAAACTGATATTCCCCATCCAAATTCAGTGGATCTCCTCCGACACAAATCACCGTCCCTGAATTGGTTATCACAAATGCATTCAATAAACGTAAAAGAAGCCAATAAGAATATATCAAGTTATCGAATATAGATGCAATCATTTTTCCCATAGCACACTAAATTTTACTATAACTTGGTTGCTGGTGGAACTTATCTTCAATTATGGATTGTAGGTCTTTCATGAAAATTCTGAGATTTCTTTGCAATGTCTCAAGTATCTTATCGAAAATAAAAAAAGTGATTAATTATCTGTGATCGCGTCTTGCAACATCAGCATGACAAGAATGACTATATAGATATTTTTGGATTATAAATTTTATCTCGTCGAAACATTTAGCATACAATCGCCAATTACAAACCGATTTTCACATCATACGACGTATTATTTTCTATTACTACTAATTATTATGTATTATCTGTTCTCGTTAATGTGAAACTTTCTTACTTGTTTCATCAATCTTTCAAACAAAATGTCTTCCCCTACCACCATAAGTGTAAGCATCCATGCTTGTTTCTTCCATCATGCATTGGTTGAATGTTTCTACTAGATGTTTACTGACCCAATTCAGAAAATATAGCGAACCTTAATATCTACGTTCATTCTCATTACTATCATAATTATCGCTATCGATTTCAAGATTATCACTATCACATTCAGAATTACTGCTATCAGTTTCAGAATTACTTTCATCACTCCTAGAACTACTATCATCCTTCTCTGTTATCATTACATCTACCTTTTCTATGTCGGTATCATCAGTAGGTCCGTTACAATTCATGAAGAAATCATCATCATTTGAAAGAACTCTTTTGCCTTTGGATTCTATTGGATTTTTCTCATTTATAGTTCTATTGGAATTAGGTTGATTTTTTTTCCAGGTAAATTATAATGTGGTTCACTGGCATAAGACTAGTTCATTGTTGAGATTGATTTTCTGGTATGTTCTCCGCTGAATTTGGTGTTATGTTCCAATCGGGTTCATAATACATATTCATTTATTTAGGTTGAAAATTTGATATGTTTGGCAGGATATTATGGTATGGAGTTGACTAGATAATATAGGTTCATTTGTTGAGCTTGATGCTGTTGAAAGAAGTATAATAAAATGCGGCTTCATACGATGCATATACGGCCGCATATGCGTATGCGGACAGTCACTTACGACTAACTCAATATGTGGACCACATATGCATTGTGACCACAGAAAAACAGTGAAAGTCCATCGGATCTTATAGGGTTGCCACATCATTTTCGTCACAAAAAAATCAGAAAATCATCGGAAATTGCAAAATTCAGGGTGATGGGTATCAAAACCATGCTTGAGTGGTGGGAGGAAAGTGAATTTCCACTGGGCCAATCAACTCTTTGTGTAATCTCGCTGAATAAATTAATTATATATAAGTTATGCATTTATTTTTAATCACATATATATATTCGCGTATGCGGCCATATAATATATGCTTTATACAGGATCTCTCTGCATGCATATTCAAATTCGCATTTTAAAACCTTGATTGAAAGTTTTGTACTGAATATTATGGTGTATACCAATTATGATATTATTATTGTGGTACACTATAATTATATTCATTGCTGCTACCTATTAAATTATCACTAGTAGGGATGTATGCATTGCTAGAAAAACGAAATGATTGTCACAAATAATTCTACCATTGACATGTACTGATCAATCATTGTTTGAGTAATAACGGTTGATAATTTGTGATAATCAAATATTGAAATCAGACTGAAGTAAATATTATTACGGCCGCCTATGTTCATTTTGACTTGGAAGCTTAATTTACACTAATTTTCTAATAATCCTAAGAGTTGATATATTAATTAATATAAATGATCGAATGATATATTCACATCTGATAAAAAAATAAATTTTAGAGGTTGTGAATAATAGACACTCCATCAGACCAATATATATAGAACTACCAACATAAATAACAATTGATACCACAATCTCATCCTACATGATAATAATTATTTATTATACAAATTATGTATAGTTGTTTAAAAAAATAAAATAATATAGAGTTGAAAAGTACTAACATGAAATAAAAACTTTTCAAGAGGAGAAATTCAATCATTGGGAAGCAGATGAGCAATTTAATTAGAATCACTAAACAAGAGAGACTTAGCAATTTAATTGCCAAATATGACTCTTTGACTTTAGTTATATAGAGCGGATGAGCACTAAACAAACGCAAAAAGCCTAAAAATTCTATAAATTTTGTACTTTTCTAGGCCACATACCTAGTATGTGACCCAAGGATAAAGCCGCATATCTGGCCGCGGATCATGCATGCGGCCCTTCATTTTTTGTAATTATTTTATTTTTTATAATTTATAATTATTTATTTTTAATATAAAAATAACCTTTCAAATATCCCGAAGAATTGATAAATGTGGGGACATGTAGAACTATACTCAACTAAAAAATTATTGTACATGTAGGGTGAAAATTTAGATCTACTAACTAATGTATGAGATGACTCGCGCTGTGATAATGTATAAAATTTAATGTATAAAATTTAGACAATTCAGAGTGTATGAAACATAATAGTAAATTGAATGAAATGATGAATGATGCTATATTAGATTTTGTTGATATACCTAAAATCTTAAAAATTTTGGGCAATGATCTAACATATAATTATTTTCTGATTGTACGAAATTTATGAAAATATCAATTATTTTTGAATTATATAATATAA
Organism: Schoenoplectus tabernaemontani; assembly: GCA_037127355.1. Taxonomy (NCBI): domain Eukaryota; kingdom Viridiplantae; phylum Streptophyta; class Magnoliopsida; order Poales; family Cyperaceae; genus Schoenoplectus; species Schoenoplectus tabernaemontani. The sequence continues at coordinate 13,161,230 of CM073758.1, forward strand.
AAATCAAGAATAGATGGAGCGATAAAAAAATATTTCTTTTACTTCAACTCTTAGTAGATATGTTTTCAAAAAATAATGAGTTGTCAGATTCGACATATAAAGCAAAAAAAAATACTTGTGTCATTTGAGTATAAAATTAGAGAGAATTTATACATATTTGAATGATTGTATATTATATCGAAATACGTAAAATGACAAAATAAATATCTAAAGTGTAAGGTTTAATGGTACAAGCAAAAAGACAATCAAACTGAAAATAAGAAGGATGATGAGATTGATAATAAAAAAAAGATGAGCAATGAAAGTGTTATGGTATTTGCCGATAAAATCAAGATTTCAGCGTCTTTTATCAAATGAGAGAGATGCTAAATTAGTATAGTGACACATAGAATGTAGAAAAGAAAATGGAATGCTCATATATTCTGCTAATTCTATAGAATGGGTGAATATTAATATGGTGTCACACCCCAAATCAAAAGATACAGTACGGGACACGACAGCCGCCACGTGTACACAAAGGCACGCATACTTATGAGGCTTATCAAGATACAAACCATTCATTTATCTCAATAAAATTACATGAAGTCTATAATACATGCTATATAAATAAACATAAAGATCTTCGATACAACTAAATTCTGAATAGAATGCGAAAGCATATAAAATAATATAAAAGATAAGACACAAGACAAAAGTACCATCAAATCTAACCTATCCCGACTATCCTAGCATCAAGGACATGGACATCATTGACTTGCCTACTATCTATCCTCATTGTCTATAGCCTAGCTCCAAACCTGGACCCCATAACCAATGTAGAACCTGAGTGATAAGTCACTCAGTACTGTTTTCGGTCCAACCACCAAGATATTGAATATATCTAGATTTGGACTTAGAAACTCATTTAATTTAATTTATATGAAAATAACTTTATACTTTTACTTAAACTTTTAAGTTGATCAGATTATTTCATAAGTGTTTGTATAATGTGAATGCGAAAAAAATTTATATATGAATGCCATGATAGTCATTTTTATTTTTTAAAAAATAAAAATATCTCCAAAATATAATAATAATAATAATAATAATAATAATAATAATAATAATAATAATAATAATAATAATAATATAGGTATAAGAGATAAATCCCCGAACACACATATATATGACTCAATGGGATATAGAGTTTTTATAGAAAAGTTTTTGAAGTGAGATATGCAATTTGCTTATATATTGAAATAAATTATTGATCCCGTTTGATCCCTTACTAATATTAAAATAAATTAAAATAATGACTTGACTTGTCATATGTCTAACAATCTTAAAAATAGGGAGACTATCCATGTGCAAGTATTAAATCCGGGATACCTCATAAGCGGTACCCGACTCACCGCATGGTACTGAGAATTGACGATGATGTTAGAGGATTAGCTGGTATAGCTCCTTGGTCATAAAAAGAATGACACGCCTCATAATGCAGTCAAGCCTCAACTATCACTCGTAAAAAATGAATATATGTACAAAAGAAAATGAATATATTGGTACCTCCAGATGTTTTCCCAACCTAAGAAAACAATTCTCCGACTCACGTGAGCTCGCACTCAGTGCATGAATACATTGATATTATTCATGACTTTATCTAATTCAAAATTATCACTTATTTTTAATTAATTACGATTGTGTAAGTATAATAAATTTATAATTTCTATTTCAAGTCCCGGTATCTTGTAAATTCTATATAAACACATTAAATGACTTTGTTCTTGTGGTGGAGGGGAGAGTTCTTCTAAGGACAGAACCGTTACAACGATTTGACTTGTTTGACCAACCTTCTGATAAGTTTACTGATCTTCAGAAACGTTATAACGATTCACTGAATCGTTGAACGCTTTATGAAGCGTTACATAACGATACACTCTGTTAATTTTAGTTTATTTATGCTCACAAAGAACTTAGAATATTTTTGAGTAGGTGTATTGAATCGTTACAACACTTTATGAAGCGTTACATAACGATACACTATGTTAATTTTGGCTCATTTCTACGCACAAAGAACTTAGAATATTTTTGAGACTTGTATTGAATCGTTATAACGATTGGGGAATCGTTATAATGGTTCTCTACGACAGAGAATTTTTCCTTGCATAATTATGAAGAATATAGAATTTTGAATTATACCTATACATTGAATATGATCTTATATCTTCATAGAAGCCTCTGTATTGATCTTGATCATTTTTTCTTCATCCCCTTGAAGTTTCTTAGAATCCTGCAATCAAAACTTAAGAAAAACTTGTTAAACTCAATAATGTTTTGCAAAACAACAAAATTAAAGAAATTGTTAAGTATAACAATCTCCTCATTTTTGTTGTTTTGTAAAACCAGATATATGAAGATTTGAGCGAGCAAAATTTTTCTCCCCCTTTGTAAAACAAACAAAAAGATTGAATTTCACAATTAATATTTGATATAAGAGAACTCCCCCTTAATCTTTGCTCCCCCTATCTCCATACACTCTTTGCATATAAAAAGAGAAAGATCAATAATGCCTTGAATCTTAAAAGAACAATAATATAGCAAAGACAATTCAAAATATTCAAGCATACATATTCAAGGCATTACATAGACATGCAGAAATTTAAACAAGTTATAACATACAAACTCTCATCTCACAAAATGGTAAAGCCAAAAATGAAAGATAAGAGATCAAAAGAGATCCTAAAAAAAAAAAAAAAAAAAAAAACTGAAATTTGTCTTCATGCTTGATCTGGTGGGTCGGTGGAAGTAACATCTTGTTTATCCATTGTCTCAGTTTCTTCTTCTTCCTCCTCTTCATCCTCTTGACCCCGTTCATTAGGATCATCAGCCATTTCCATGTGAACATTATCCGGTTCTAAGTCAAAATCCATGTCACCCGTATTATCCACCAAACTCCCGTACTTAATAACCCAATTTGTTTGAAGGTTATGTTGCCAATCCTGTTAAATTTCCTTTGAGTATGGAAATTTCATTGTTGATATTTGCAAATTCATTGTTCACACGGTTTTGAAAAACTTGTTGGTTCAAGTTCATTTGATACATGGATTGAGCAATATAGCCGAAGTAGTCTTGCATAGAATCGGTTTGTGGTGGAGCAAGATAGGGATCAAATGAGGTTTGATAATCCGATTCAAAGGTGAAACATGGTTGGATATGAAGAAGGTTGAGAAGAAGTTCCGGCTTCTTGAATTGGTTCGGGTTTCAAGAAAAGTTCATCCGAATTAGGGTCAGTATATTGGTTTACCTTAGCATTTGGATCCTTTATCTAACTATTGATCGAGTATTTATGGTTCAGAGTCCATTCCGGTGGTTCACCAATCGAATTATTAAACCACCCAATATTTGGCAATTCATGAAATAAATTGGTGGGATGAATCCTATCTCTTTGCGGTATATCCCTTAAATGCAACCGTAGAATTCTAGTAATAAGATTGGCATATGGTAAATTGGCATTCTTAACCCGATATACATGCTTATATGACTTATGATAATGAATGAGATACAAAATTGCCTATCCATTGAAAGAAGATGACGTAAATAAAAAATGGAATTTATTTCCATATTAGTTTTCAAGATAGCCTTTGGAGTTAGAATGTTGTTGATGAAATGAAAGGCTAATCGATGCACGGTCGGTAAAGATGTTGCAAAAATTTCCCGATCATTTATCAACCGAGGTACAAACCATCTCTTGTAATCCCTTATTGTACCCTCGGTGATTTCTGGTCATTTTCAGTAGGCGACTTGTTCATTGGTTTCAAGTGTTGAAAACCATTTTACAAATTGTGGTATTATAACTATAATTGGTTATCCACAAATAAGTGTAGTAAAACCCCGTGGTTCATTTATGAATTTCATATTGGCATAAAACTTTGTTCATGAATTGGATATTTAAACGATATTTTGTTTCCTTGAGTATTATTGAATTTATGAATCATTCCGAGTTCATGACTGGAATTGTGAAACTTCATAATATAGAATATACTCTTAAAAGTCACTAACCAAGGTAATTAGCAGGAACACTAATTAACCGTTATCAGGTTAGTATATGGATTAAATGATGGTCAAGTTTTACAGACCATAGATAAATAGTTGTCATTTTAATCACATAGATAGATGTTCAAGGAACATCGTATTTGATAGACCCCGAATGAAACATTAAATGGAATTGTGTTCGTGTCATTAATGTTTTTGTTCAGTATTAAATTCTAAAGTATGAGGTATTTATCTTTCCTACATAAGATATGTATGTGTGTGATTTCTACCAAACGTTATCCGTAAAAGGTGGCTATAAAGGTAGCTCTTCGGTATACATAACTTATGCGGAGGAAGAGATGGTTTGCCAAAAGTACTATTGTCCCTCGTATTTCTATACGAGTTATAGCATCACTTGGCCCCTTGATAGAGTAAGATTATCTCTAGCGATATAATTACAAGAGTAATTATATTTGATAATTTATTCAGGATCAAGAAAATATTAAGTTTGCAAGGATGACACATACCTACCTTGAAACTGATCGATAAATATGAGACAAAAGAATTAAACACAAGTAAATAGTTCTTGGATCATGATATTGTACAAGACATCATCATCTGTGTAATTGGATGGTCATAGTGCATTCTCGCTGGATGCCTCCTATGATTATAGAAGTTAAAACGGTTTTAACTCTATTTATCAACATAACACGGATCCTCAGGTCACACCGTATAGGAGTTAATCGGAGAATCTTATTGATTAATTATAAATTGTTTATAATTAATAATAAAATAGTTATAATTAATTATATATGATATAATTATATTTGTCATAGATATGACAAGAAGCAAAAATCGATTGAATTTATAACGTGTTGGACACGTCGTATAAATTAAACAACAACAATGAGAGAAAATATAATTGTAGATGACAATTATATATATTTGATTTGGATTTTAAATGTTAATTATGGATTTGAATTATGGGCCAAAGCCCATTTATAATTAAAGTCTTAATTAATAATTAAAAGCCCAAAATCAGAAAAGCCCAAAAAAGCCCAAAATTAAAAAAGCCCAAAATCTGAAAAGCCCAAAAAGGCCCATGAAAAGCCCATGACGACCTCCAAGGGTATTTTGGTAATTTGTCCAAAAGCCCAAGGGTATTTCGGTAATTTGGCCAAAAAGCCCAATGGCGTTTTGGTAAATTGGATGAACTTTAAGGGTATTTTGGTCTTTTCATATTGGAACCTCCCTACTATTCATGAGGGTATTTTGGTAATTTGCCAATCTCACATTTTCTATAAATAGAGGGGTAGGGTGAGAGAGAAACTCCCACCAAATCGCCTCTACTTTCTCTCTCCCGTATACGGTTGTTTCGAATTCACAGATCGGTGAATAGTGTTTTTACGAAAGTTGCGGTATTTACGCACATTTGTGAAACAGAATTATCATGCGAGTCGTGAATAGTACTATTTCGTCTTTTCTCGGGTGAATAGTGTTTTTGCGAGAAACCGCGTTTACTGGTATTTCGGCAAAAGAAATAAGCGCTCTCTGGTCGATCTGTTGGATAACCTACGAGGCATCAGATGTTTGGTGCTCCGAAACAAGCCGATTTTCATTCCAATTGAAATTTGGAAGCGAGGTATAACATCTTATATTAATCTATTTAATTGTTAAGTAGATTAATATTTTAGAAATCAATCATGGAGTAGATCAATAAAGGTTTAAAGTGGTGTGTATCTCTCGGTAATCATCCGACACATCACTTTAACCCTAAGCTTAAGTTAGAAGTAAAATAAAATTTTATCGTCTTTTGTAAAGGATTAAATATCTGTAACTCTCGGTTATTATCCGACATACTTTAATCCCTAACTTAAGTAGAAGTAAAATTTTTATTCTACGGTCTTTCCGAAGCTTGAGCATTAATGGGATTTGGGCATTCCGAATCCCTACAAGAACAATTGAGTAAGAATTTTGTGGGATGCGTCATTACACTCAATTATGTTTTTCCATGGCCAAAAACTGATATAACTTTCAATTTGGGTATCTTTCCAATCAGTCATTATATCATTTTCACCCTTATGTTAAAAATAACAATCAATAATTTTTCTGTTTTTGAAATTACCAAAGTAGTAGCTTGCTACATTGTTTGATCGGTAGAGAAATCAGTTTCTTCGATCATTCGGTGCAGTGACATGTTTATCGTCTGGTAGAACCATGAACCATCCTCCAGGAGTGGTAATCCCAGTCATCTCAAATCACTGCCCACTAAATTTGAACTCGAAAGTGGCAGGATGACCAAGTGGTGATGGTGAGCGGATTATAGCTTAAGAAAATGATCCTCGGGATTGTCTTGTCCTTGAGGTTGAGATGGTGGTTGTGAAGCTTAATCCTTGAGGGGTCAGATGATGTTGGATAGAAGCTTAATCCTGGGATACAGTTTGGATCGGCTATAGCACTTGATGAATGGAATTTTTGGTGTCATTGCCACAAGAAGGATGAGAAGAATGTATGATAGAGACTCTGGAAGACATTTGGGAGAGTCCAGGAATTGAGGAAGACATTTGACATAATTTTTTTTATGGAAGACAGAATGTATGACAGAGACTCTGGAAGGAGAAGTTTAGAAGAAACTTTTTCTCTTGTGTATTCGGTGGAAGAGAAAGAAAGATTGAGACCTTTTATAATGTGTGGAGAGAGGTTAATATGAACAACCGTGAGCCAATGACTGTTGGTTTTTAAGGCATGTAGTCCAAAAGGCGCCTCTTCCAATAACCCAGATATCAAGGAGATTCTGTAACGGTCAGAAATCTGTTAGTTTTTCTGAATCATTATAACGTTTTACCAAGCATTATAACGTTTTACCAATCGTCCAACTGTCATAGGAACCGTTATAACGGTTCATTCTGTCACTGTCAGGTGGACCTTTTATGTCAGAAATAAAAATTTAATACCTTTTCTGAATCGTTATAACGCTTTATCAAGCGTTCAATGCTTCCTGAATCGTTCAATGATCTTCTGAATCGTTGTAACGTTTGTACTTCTCTGTTAGATGGTGAATAAAAATAATACCTTTAAGGAAGCGTTATAACGTCACATGTAATGTTAACAGTCTGGTGAATCGTTGAACGATTTGCTGAATCGATATGTCAATCGTTGAACGATTTGCTGAATCGTTGAACGATTTGCTGAATCGTTGAACGATTTGCTGAATCGTTGCAACTTCTCTTTTGTGAACCCACCCTGTCAGGATTTATTTTTTGTGAACTGTTATAACGATCCTTCAATCGTTATAACGGTTTGAAGTTAAATCTGTGACTAAATCCACCCTTTTAGGATCCAAGAACCATTAAATGATTTCTGAATCGTTGCTAACAATTGTCTGGAAGTTTGAATCGTTGCCAATGGTTGTCTGGAAATAAAGTCAAGAACAAAGAAAGATACTACATACATTTAAAGGAATCGTTATAACGATTTCTCAATCGTTATAACGTTTCAGGGCAAGACACATGATTTTTATTGATTTTTCAATAAGATTTGAAAATAAATATGATAATTATGCTTTGAAACAGACTTAAGCATGTATGTTATAGCTTCAATTATTAAGAAAGATCAAGCATGCCTAATTTAAATCTTAACTCACAATGTTATTGTGTATTAAGAGGTTTTGTGAATATATCTGCTATTTGATTTTTGGTATCAACATGTATGAGTTCAATATCACCCTTTTCAACATGATCACGAATAAAATGATGTCGAATTTCAATATGCTTGGTACGTGCATGTAAAATAGGGTTCTTTGAGATCATTATTGCACTAGTGTTGTCACACATTATTGGTACTTTACGGAAGCGTAAATTGTAATATTGTAGAGTTTGTATCATCCATAATATTTGTGTGCAACAACTTCCTGTGGCAATATACTCAGCTTCAGCGGTTGAAAAGAGCCATTGAAGTTTGCTTACGGCTACACCAAGACACTAATGATCCCCAAGAAATTGACATGTCTCACTAGTACTTTTTCTATCAAGTCTATCACCGGCAAAATCCGCATCGGTGAATCCAATAAGATTAAATTCGATTTGTCTACCATACCACAATCCAAGATTAAGAGTACCTTTAACATATCTTAGGATTCTTTTTAGTGCAACTAGACGTGACTCTTTGGGATTTGCTTGGTACCTTGCATATAAACAAACGAAAAACATTATATCCGGTCTACTAGCCGTAAGATAAAGAAGATTACCAATCATTGCCCTATATCGATGTATATCGATTGATCTTTCTCCTTCATCTACACCTATGTTAGCATCAATTGCCATAGGTGTCTTGCTTTGTCTTGCAATCAACAAGGCCAAACTTCTTGACCAACTCCTTAGCATATTTGGTTTGACTAATGAAGATGCCATTCTTTATTTGTTTAATTTGAAGTCCCAAGAAAAATTTAAGTTCTCCCATAATTGACATTTGAAATTCACTGCCCATTAAAGAAGAAAACTTCTTGACAAGTATCGGATTAGTAGAGCCAAATATGATATCATCAACATAAACTTGTACTAATAAAACATCATTACCTTTCTTTTTAGTAAAGAGGGTAGTGTCATTTTGACCCCTAACAAAACCATTTGAAAGAAAGAAAGAACTAAGTCTTCCATACTAAGCTCTAGGAGCTTGTTAATAAACCCTGATGGTTGTTGGGATAAGTTTGGTTAATAAACCCCGGTGGTTGTTGGACATACACCTCTTCATCTAAGAATCCATTAAGAAATGCATTTTAAATTCAAGATATGGATGCGAAGCATGGGAGGTTTTGTACTTCGCGAAGTACCATAGTCTCTCTCTCTTTATATATATATATATATATATATATATATATATATATATATATATATATATAGAGAGAGAGAGAGAGAGAGAGAGATAATTAAAAATAAAACGCAAAGCACACAACGCCTCTGTGCTTTACAAAGTACCATAGTCGGACTCATATAGAATTAGGTATGGTGCTTTGCAAAGTACAAAAGCGTTGTGTGCTTTGCGCTCTATTTTTAATTTTAAGTAAAAAAATGATCGATCCAAACCACTTAATCTAATCTCTATATCAAAATATATTAGTAAACCAAATTTTATATTTTTTTGGAATTTATTTGCTATTTTTTTTATAGGGGGGAAACCATCATTTTTGGATGAACCAGAATTCTCAGATCAAGTCATTTTTCTCCTCATCAGAAAAAATAACAAAAAAAATCTAAAAAATATAAAATTTGGTTTAATAATAGATTTTTATATGAAGATTAGATTGAATGGTTCAGATCGATTATTTCTGACTTGAAATTAAAAATAGAACGCAAAACACACAACGCCTCTGTGCTTTGCAAAGCACCATAGTCGGACTCTCTCTCTCTCTCTCTATATATATATGTGTACATATATATATATATATATATATATATGTACACATATATATATATATATGTACATATATATATATATATATGTACACATATATATATATATATGTACAATATATATATATATATGTACATATATATATATATATGTACAATATATATATATATATATGTACATATATATATATATATATATGTACACATATATATATATATATGTACACATATATATATATATATATACATATATATATATGTGGTTATTTTGTAAATCATCAAAAATGAGGAGATTGTTTGTAAATAATTCTTAGAATTATATTTGACAATTCATAAAATAATCACATATGAATTTAATGATTTCTTTGAGAATGTGAAATATCGAAAAAAAATATTAAGAAAATAATATGCATGAAGATCTCAAAAGAATTAGTTTAGTTTAGATTTATAATAAATAATGATAACTAAAATAATCTTGAGGTTAAATCAAATAAAATATGGGTATTATGCTATAACCATTGCAACTATTATGACAATTGTTGTCATAGAATAAATCGAAACACAATCAAAGCTTGATCAAAACTCCAACCGTTGTAACAGAATAAATTAAAAAATAGTCAAAACTTGATCAAAACTAGAGCTTAGTCAACCTCTAGTCGTTGCAAACTTCTTTCTTCTCCATTTTTATAATTTTGATTGTCTAAATTCTTCCTAATCCTAACCGTTATTGTTCTGGACCTAAGAAAGTTTTATCTATTGAGTTTAGCCTTAAAATTATATTGATATACCTTTATAAAATGAGATTGAGAAATTCTTTATTAGATTACTTTTGTTTCTCCATTGTGAATTTTAGAGGTATTGTCCTCGCTTTTCTTTGATTGATAATTGTCTACTTAATTAGTGTAAGGAACTGAAATTTCATAGTTATAAGAATAATTATGATTTTTAGTGACTTGGTGCAACTCAACCATTGATTGTTGTGGGTCCCGAAGATGTAGACTCTTCAAAGTCGAACTCTGTTAAATTCTATATCTTCTCTCTATATTTTATTTATTGTTATTGTTATTAAATCTAATTGTTAGGTCCTTTAAAACAACAACGTGGCTCAGAGTGAACTGTTAGATTCAGTAAATGACATCACCTAAATTTGTCAAAGAGCCACCCATATTTGGCCAAACCATAAATAACTTTAGTCATTGGAAGAAGTCAATGATAGATTATTTGAATACTTTAGAGGTATAGGGTATTGTAATATAAGGTTATATATCAAAATATAATTCTATCACAATTGTATTGACAACCGAGTCACTGTTAGAAAAGAAGATAAATGATAATGTTGTAAATGCTATTTTAAACTCAATAAGTTGAGGAGTAGCCCTGTCATTTGATAATATGATAATTGCACACAAGATATGGGATGTCTCAATAACGAGTTATGAAGGTAATTCATAGAGCAAAAAGACCAAAATAATCAGAATAAAAAATAAGTTTGAAAACTTTAGGTGAAAGGATGGTGGAACCTTAGAGAATATGTACGATAAACTTATACTTAAATAATTTTTATGAATTGAAGAAATACTATATAATAAAAAAATTATAGGAAATTTTGTGTGTGTGATGTTCGAAAAATCAAGATAAGAAGGATATGTGAGCGCATTGGAGATGATACAAGAAATGCAAGCCATGGTAACTCCAGATGAAGTATATACTTATCTACGTAACTTTGAAGAAACCTAAAGCAAACTGTTGAATCTTTGCATGAATTCAAGACGCTAGCATTTCTAGTACAAAACCTCAAAAATCACTATCTGACCACCTCAGGTTCTTAATTCACAACCAATTTCTTCAATCATGAAACCTCAAAGAATGTATTGCTTCTCTTGAAAATATTCCAAAGGATGTTAAGCTTCGAACAAAAATACAATAAGGAACGGAAGACAAAAAAAATATTGTTTCGCATGTCATAAGGAATGACACACAATTCAATTTTATTTTAAGTTTTCCTTATGTGAAAAACAAAGAAAATGAGGGGAGATAATATCAGGCAAAAGAGCAACAATCCATAGTTATTGTGCATAGTTATTTGGATGATTTAAGCTTTTCAAGTTTATGAATTAAGCTTCCGCAGAGTGTCAATTATGTGTGACAATACCAATACCATTATAATTTCAAAGAATCATGTCTTATATTTGCATACCAAACACTTAGAAATACAACACTATTTTATTCGAGATCATGTTGAGAAATATGATATAGAACTTATTCATATCAGTACCAAGAATCAAATAGTGAATATTTTTATAAAATCTCTGAGTATTCAACTTCACAATGTTGTGGTTTAATCTAGGGATAGCTTGAATTTTAGGATTGATTATATGCCTCAATTTTTTTTACTCTTGGTTATTTACAATATTACTTAATTGAGGGAGAATGTATATTTTAAGGGAAGTTTTGCCAAACTTTCTTTTTTTTCTCTGATTTTCAAATCAAGGGAGAAAAATTACTTGACATAATATTATTTTGAAAAATACATAAAGGGATAATATATTTGAACTAATTAAAATATATATATTTATTTGGTTATTTTATAAATCATCAAAAGAGGATAGATTATTATTGTAAAATATTTTCAGAATTATATTTGTCAATTTGTAAATCAATTATATATGAATGTAATGATTTCTTTGAGTATGTGAAATGTAGAAATGAAGCAATAGGAGAAGAATATGCATGAAAATTTCAAGAAAAAATAGGTTAGATTAGATTTATAATAAATAAAAATAACTAAAGTAATCTTAAGATTAAACAAAATAAAATAAAGGTAATATGCTCTAACCATTGCAACATCTATGAGAACCATTATAATGAAATAAATCAAAACATAATCAAAACTCTCCAGAGCATAGTCATCATCTAACTATACAACAAATCTCTAACCATTGCAACTGTTGTATTCAACATAATTTATGTTGTAACGGTTACAATAACCGTTGATAATTATTGTAATGAAATAAATTATCCAAAAATTTTCAGAACATTGGCCTCATACATCTGTTATAATAGATTTCACATCCATTATAATGGTTAATCTCATTAAGGTTAGTAATGCCTAACTGTTATAATTGTTGCACAACCGTTGTAACAAATAATGATGATTTCTTGTCTTGTTTGCCTCCCGGCTATAAAAGTAAATTTCTTTCTTCTCCATTTTCAAGATTTTGACTATCTAAACTCTTCCTAACCCTAGTCGTCTTTGTTCTGGACCTAAGAATGCTTTATCCATTAAACTTAGTCTCAAGATTATATTGTGAGATCGAGAGAGACTTTATTAGGTTACTTGTTTGTTTCTCCATTGTGAGTTTTAGTGGTGTGTCCTCACTTTTCTTTGGTCGATGACTACTCATTTACTTGATATGAGAGACCAAAAATTCACAGTTATAAGAACAATTATGTAGGATCTTCAAAGTAACTCGACATTTGGTGGTTGCAGGTCCCAAAAGATGTAAGATCTTCAAAGCCAAACTCCATTAAATTATGTATCTTCTCTTTATATTTTATTTATTTACTGTTATTGTGATTGAATCTAATTATTAGGTCTTTTAAAACAACAAAAAAAATTTAGTAATGATTATTTGAAAGAATCATTACTAAAATAGTAAAAAAAACATTCAATATATATATTTAATAATGGTTGCTTCATTAGAACCGTTACTAAAGCTCAAAGTTTAATAACGGTTACTTCATAAGAATTTTTACTAAATCTCCGAGTTTAATAATGATTCATTCATCATAACTGTTATTAAAACTTTGAATTTAGTAACGTTCTAATCTAAGAATTATTTCTGAATCTGTGCATTTTCGTCTACAAGGGACAAACTTTTAATAATGGTTGTTTAATATTTTTATTAACATTCCTCTTTATTAACGTTTTAAGAATCATTATTAAATTTGTTTCAAAATTGTTAGCAAAACTTTTAAGTTGCAGTGATATTTTAAAAGTTAAGGTAAAATATTAAAATACAACCCGTAAATCTGATCTATCTCTACTCTTTATGTATTAAGCATCTAAGTGTTTTGACCCTACAACGATCCGGATTTCTTATTAAATTTTTGAACCTAATATCAACAATTAGATTGAGTTATTTTTCAAATAATATTACTATTTGTATGCTCATTTATATTGAAGTTATAATTTTCGATCAATTTTGATTGTTACGTGAAATGCTACACAATAAATGAGTATAATTACTTTAATTTGATTTCGCTTTTTTCTTAAATTCCTCATAATTCTGATTATTAACTTTTCTTAAATTCTAAATATTAATTTTCTTTATTATATATTAATTTTATATTCATGATTAAAATTTGATATTAATTTTCTTTGTTTTCTCGCCAATTTGAATTTTTGTATTTTTAAAAATGATCACCTATAGCAATGTAAACACAATATATTAGTATCTCATTTAGTGGTGTCAATGGGTCGGGTCGGGTTCGGACCGAGTCACATTATTTTATTATTTTCTTGACCCGACCTGAACCCGACCTGATTAAATTCGGGTCAAAAAATCTTGACCCATATCCGACCCGACGGGTCACGAGTTGACCCGACCCGTAAAAAATAATTAAATATTTTTATATAATTTTAAGCAATAAAATATTAATTAATTTATAATTAATCTTAATTAGTGTATATTTAAGATTTAATTAGTACTAAATCACAAAATTACTTCAAAAAATATAATTAATTGGGTCGGGTCGGGTTGACCCAAACCCCACCCGATCCGATTCGGGTCAAAAAAAATTAAACCCATACCCGATCCATTTATCTTCGGGTCATGTCGGGTCGGGTTCGGATCGGATCGGATTAATCCGTCCGGTCAAATCAAGAATTGACACCCCTAATCTCATTTCTATATAGATAAAAAATATAATATTTTTGAACATTATCTTATATAATATAGAGAGCTTGAAAACTATTTTAATATAAATAATTTTTTATATGTACAAAAAGAGGATATATTTTAAGATCAAATCGAACTATATTTTGGCATTTTAATTTTAAAATTTATATATCATAAAAAGTAAAAAAGTATAGAAATGCAAAAAGGAGATTTGAATCTTTCCGCAATTAAATAATAATGATGAGCTTCCAAATTTCTTATGAAATTTATTGTTCTCTTGTTCGGACACTCAGAAATCTTTGATTTTTTTTATTATAAAGCTAAAAAGAGGGTGCATATATCTATGAGTTCAAAGTTGCGCTTTAAATTCGGTGGTTATACGTAGGCATAGTGTATAAAAGATCAGTCTTTGAATCTGATCCAATCACCTCTTTAAAAAATCTGATTTTTATTTGGTTTTTATAAATTCAGTCCGACCTTTTTTAATAATAAGAGTCAAGTTTAATCTTTAAAAAGTAGATCTTTTAATTCAACCCTTTTCAATTTTTATCCGGCTCTTCTTAGACTTTTTTTCTAATATTTTATATTATATATTTATTACAGTTAAAAAATTTAAAAGCCGAAAAATTAAAATTAAAATATTAAAATATAATTTAATATTTTTATATAAATATAAATTAATATTAAAAAATATCTAATCATCAAAAAATATATATATTGAAGTCTTTCCTTTTCCAGCCTTTATCATGTCTTACACGATCTTTAAAATCTGAAGGACTTGATATGGACTTAACTCCTTAAAGACCGGATTCATATTTTAAAAATTAAGATCTTTGAAATTAACTCTCTAAAAATCTTTTTTAAATATGATTCTTATCGACCCTTATTCGATTCACTCTCCTAAACTTGACTTGAGAAAGCGGACCGACCCTTAAAACGTGATGCTTAGTTACATGTGCTCCATCTGCATCTTAAATTAGATTTTATTCCAAAAACCCTGCAAGGAAAAGATTGCATGCTCCAGACCTCCACGTGTTTGTTAGTTCTTTATTGTGTCGTTTTCTGACCTCCAATACTAAGTTATTTTCTCATTAATTTTATTAATTTATTTATTTGATATTCCGAGTATATGGTTATATTCTATCACACATCACAACATACCATGCCTACCACTGAAGTTATACAAATGTTGAGGACAACCACAAAGATTTTTCACAAAGAAATACAGACAAAAAGGAAGTAAAAATGATGAAGAAACTGAACCGCAATCGCCAAACTCCTTCCGTCTTAAGCAACAGAATTTAACTCCGTCAGAGGCCAATGATCCCATAATTCGACATTACTAGTACAAAATTGGTCTTGATAGGCACCATAGTCATCTACATCTAAATCTAAATCACTGACATTTCCCTGCCCAACTAATCCTATGCATATAGCAGTATCATTTCCTTCAAGGTATAATATATCATCAGATTCTTGTCTAAGAGACTCAAGCTCTTCTCTCTGACTCTGACCACTGCTTTGATCTGTCGACTTATCTGATTGCTGCTCCAGCATCTCCTTTAGTTTTTCTAACTACAATAGAAAATACAAGAACATGCATGTTAGATGAAATCAGTACATAATTATCCACACATGCAACTAAAACAAGAAAAAATATATTTTTACCGGTGATCAGTGACATACCTGATTTGTAAGGAATTGGTTTTCTTTCTTTAAAGACTCCACACTCTTAAGTAATCCATCATAGTTGGATTTTAAGAAAGAATACTCCTTCTCGAGTTGCTTCGACTTCCACCGAGCTCGCTTGTTCTGGAACCAAATGGAGATTTGCCTCGGTTGTAAACCCAACTCGCGTGCCAGTTCCTGTTTCTGTTTAGGTTCAAGCTTAGTTTGCGTCTGAAACATGGTCTCGAGTAACCTGATCTGATAATCGTTGAATCGCCTCTTCTTCTCGTTCTTTCCTTTGTTTGTCAGAAGGCGCTGCATGTGGATGTAAAAATTCTCCGGTGGTTTCGCTGAGAAGAGCTGGTCTCTGTCCATTGTTGATTAGGTTTCTGATTTTTGTTTTGGTTATAATTGTTGGTTTTTATAGGCGAGGTAGGTGAAAAGAAAAGGAACGTCTGGCCTTAAAACGCGGCTGGGAAAATTTTAGAAGCTTCTGTTGCCAGTGGCTCCTCAGATGTATAAATGGTGAATGGCTTTCTTTCAGTCTGGGTTTTCTGTGTTAATTGCCCATAATTACATTGTGTTGCTTGATATAATTATAGTTATTATTTTTATTGTATTATAATGTTTAATTACAGGGTTATAAGTAGAATATCAAATATATATATAGTTAGACTATGGTGCTATGCGTAACACAAATGGATCGTGTGATAAGGACCGTTTTTTGTCTTTAAATTTTAAATGGTCGATCTGACCGATTAAAATATTTTTTATATAATTTTTTTGTTAAGGAACAAATTTATATTTTTTAGAATTTTTTATTTTTTAAGATAGTTAGAAAATCACTTAGAATGACTCATAATAATTAAATCAAAGTGATTTTTCTATCTTCAAAAATAGTAAAAAAATTAAAAAAATATAAAATTTTGTCATCAACTAGAATTTCATATGAAAAATATTTTGATCGGTTAGATCGATCATTTAAACTTTGAAGCTGAAAAAATAGTTCGTAGTACATGAGCCATCCATACTATGCGTAACATGTAGCCTAACTAATATATATATATATATATATATATATATATATATATATATATATATATATATATATATATATATATTATATGAGGAAATTAGTTTTTTGTCACTATAAAATTTATAATTTTGAAAATTGCCACTAAAAAAATTGCCACTACAAATTTTATTTATTCTTAAAATTATCACTAAGCTTACTTAATCATAATTAAAAAATCAGAAATTTTCTAAATACCAGAAATACCCCTAATTTATTTTCCTAGAACCCAATCGATCAACAGATTGATTCCCTTCCTCCCCTTCGTCGACAAAGAGGGATCTGTGATTTCTGAGGGAAAAAAACCAAGCGATCTGAAAAGCGTTGCTAACATTTTTGTTGCGATTTCTGATGCTTCATCGACAAAGATTAATTACCAATTGAGAAGAGCTGTAATTTCTGCTGGCACTTCTTTGTTTCTGATGCTTATCCTCATCAATCAAGTAAAAATGAAACAAATAGAGGAAAACACTAAACTTGCAATGTGAGAGATTATCTTGTCACAAAAGTCAAACATGACAATGCAGATGTCGCAGCGAAAAAATAAGATAAATCTTGACAATGCTTTTACCAGTACCATGCTTTTACCATGGTTCCGAGTAAAAATTTATTATAAAAGATTTGTTATCCATCACCTTACAAGGCAGTGTTGCTCAAGCTGTAACACCAAATTGAAAATTAGTTACTACTGATTTCCTCAGAAACATTAATTGATTGTATGGAGTGAGGGTTCTCTATTCTGGCAAATTCATACTCGTCAATGAAGTCAAGTAGAATTGATTGACTCAATACGCCTAGTTCTTTCTAATTGAGCAGCACAAGATGCAAAGATAACCTTCTAAAATCAGAGCAAGGATCACAGAAAATATTATGCATCAACAACATTTATCTCCTCTATGTTGGGGCTATGGAAGACAAAGGTATGGAGCAAAATTGCTAGCTTCGGTAAGCCTAGTGGTGATGGTTCCGATCGGTATGAAATGACAGCAGCCCTTCTCTTTGTCGACGAAGAAGCGAAAAGGAAAATCACAAATAGGGCTCCTCTTCGTCAACAAAGGGGAGGAAGGGAATCGATTGGGTTTTGAGAAAAGAAATTAAGGGGTATTTTTGGTATTTAAAAATTTTCTGATTTTTTTAATTATGATTAAATATGTTTAGTGGCAATTTTAAGAATAAATGAAATTTGTAGTGGTAATTTTCTTATTTGAAACTTTGTAGTGGTAATTTCCTAAATTATGAATTTTGTAGTGGAAAAAAACTAATTTTCCCTATTTATATTATATTATAATGATTAATACAAGGGTTATAAGTATATCTTATTTATATATAAATATATATCTATCTCTCTCTATAATATATATATATATATATAGGGAGACCTTACGGTGCTTCATAAAGCAAAAAAACGTTTTGCTTCAGTTTCAAATATTATATACCGAAAACTCAAAATATCAATCTAATTAGTCCACAATAATCTAGATATTGAAAACTTGTTAGGTACCAAATTTTACTATTTTTAGAGCTTTGTAATTATTTATTTTTTTTTTGGATTTTTGAAAGATGATAATTTTTTAAGTGCACCTATCATTATTTTATTATTATTTTTAGGCATTTTTCAAAAATTCAAAAAAAATAGTTCAAAATTTTTAAATATAATCAAATTTGGTATTCTATAAGATCTAAATATATAGTTTATGTTGGGATAATTAGATTAGCAATTTGAACTTTAATTTTATGAGATTTTTTAGCTCGAAATAAAATGTCTCTTTGCTTCGTGAAGTATCATAAAATATCCCTATATAAAACGCAACGCGTTGCGCAGATACGTTCGTACATCATGTCAAAATCTCAAATTTCAAGTTAAAAATGACTGATCTGATCTGTTCAATTCATTCCGCATATCAATCGTTTGTAGAAAATTAAATTTTATATTTTTTTAAAAAAAATTCTAACTTTTTGGTAGGAAAAAAATCATCACTACTGAATGATCCAAAATCTATAAATAAATCAACTTTTTCTTAGCCCAAAGAATAGCAAAAAAATAAAAAATATATATATAAAAATTGATTTTCTACAAGAGTTTGATATGAAGAATAAATTGAACGGTTTACATCAGTCATTTTTAACTTGAAATTTAAGATTTTGACATGGTGCATGAACGTATATGTACAATACAATGTATTTTACACCTTCGTGAGCTCACGACAAGCCTTCATGAGGTTAAACTCACATTATCTTTACTCTCTCTCTCTCTCTCTCTATAGTAAATCTTGTGTGCTCTTAAGCTCAGAGAGGCTTTACGTGAGTTTAAATAAAAAATTATATCAAATTATTTTCAAATTTTAATTTATCATGCTCATTAATTCTTCATATGAAAATTTTGTGGGATGCAAAAAATTAAGGTGTCTCGAGTTTTCTAAGTCATCGTTTTTAATTTTTGAAAATAATGTACAAATATTAAATATTTTATTATTATATTTAGAGTTGATTTTCAAAAATAAAAAAATGAAGACATAGAAAACTCAAAATACCTTAAATTTTTGCATCCCAAAGATTTTCATATGAAGAATTTAATGAGCAAGATAAATCAAAATTTAGAGAGATAATTTGATATATTTTTTGAATTAAACTCACGGAAAGTCTCCGTTACCTTAAAAGCACGCCACATATATATATATATATATATAGAGAGAGAGAGAGAGAGACCTTACGGTGCTTCACGAAGCAAAGAGGATTTTTGCTTCAGTTATAAATATCATATACCAAAAACTCAAAATATCAATCTAATTAATCCATAATAATCTAGATATTAAAAACTTATTGATTATCAAATTTTACTATTTTTGGAGGTTTGTAATTATTTTTTTTTTAGATTTTTGAAAGATGATAATTTTGTAGGTGTATCATTATTTTTGGGATATTTTTAAAATCCGAAAAAATAATTAGAAAGCTCCAAATGTAATCTAAATTGGTATTCAATAATATTTGAATATATAATTTATGTTGGGTGAATTAGATTTACAATTTGAACTTTGGTTTTGTGAGCAAAATGACTCTTTGTTCCGTGAAACACCGTAATATCTTCCTCTCTCTCTCTCTCTCTCTCTCTCTATATATATATATATATATATGCGAGTGGAGATAGCGTGAGCTTAAGCTCACGGAGGTCATTCGTGAGCTTAACTCAAAAAACATATTAAATCATCTCGAAATTTTAATTTATCATTCTCATTAAATTCTTTATATTAAAATCTCATGGGATGCAAAAATTTGGAGCGTTTTGAGTTTTTTAAGTCATCGTTTTTAATTTTTGAAAATCATCTCTAAAAATAATAATAATATATTCAATACTTGAACATCATTTTAAAAAATTAAAAACGGTGACTTAAAAAACTCAAAACGCTCCAAATTTTTGCATCCCATGAGATTTTCATATAAAGAATTTAATGAGAATGATAAATTAAAATTTCGAGATGATTTAATATGTTTTTTGAGTTAAGCTCACGGATGGCCTCCGTGAGCTTAAGCTCACGCTATCTCCACTCATATATATGCATACAAACTGAATTTTCCTTCGAGATGTTGATAATTACTGTTAAGTCCTAAAAGAAAAATAATCTGAAATTGTATTATAAAATATGAATAAGTGAATGTCAATATAATAAAGCATCACAGGACGCACAAGCTCCTTGGATAATGTGCCATGCTACAATTATAATTTTTTATATTTATATATAGTTAATTGAATTGCAGAAGAAAAAACAGTCACCAACAACAAATTACTTCGTGCATGTAGGATTAATTAAATTTCTCTGAAGTGACTGACATGATATATAATAAACTGAAATTGTTGGTGTTAGTTAATAGCTAACACATAGAAAAAACATTATCAGCGAAAACTATTTGAAATAGTTAACATAGAGCAAAAAGACATTAGTAAAGACAGCTGGTCAAATCAATTTTGTAATATAACAGTTAGATGATATAACATTCGTACATCAAGCAAGCGCATGAAAGATCCACAAATGCTACAGAAGCCCTTGGGAGTCTCGCCAGAGGATTAACATGAGAACCTTATTCTAATCCACCTGAAAAGAAAAAAAACAGCAAATGGACCAATGGAAACGTGTACCGCTACAATCCCCTCACACAGTCACTTTCAAGGTGTCAATTTATGTTTCGGCTTTTCTGCCTATTAGCAAGGTGAGGTGGCACTTGGATTTCTGTCATCTTATTGATAAAATCAAGATAGAGATATGCCTCTTAATTCAAATAAAGGCTATAGATGCCTCCAGACTCCAGTCAGATCCCTCCTCAAAGCAAGGCTATGTGTCACCTTGGTGAATCTCGCACATAGTTTCACGGAACAAGTTTTTAGGCGCCCCACGAGATTCTGCCATGTGGCGTGCAGCGAGTAATTATACTTTTGGCTTTTCACTCTTTTGAGGAGATCGGATCCTTATCCGAAGTGCCTACATGTCGAAATGGAATTGCACCAGCACATCACTTAGTTTAGAGAGCTATTTGTGTTCACTGACCATCCATGTGGATTTTCATCATGGCGGCCCAGTTGCAAATTAATATTCAAGTATCTTTTCATATCGAAATTAAGGCTGATTCCATCTCATGTCCTGCTAATTACTAATACCTTAGTAGAACAAATAAAAAGCTTATTTTATATTATTATTATTATTATTATTATTATTATTATTATTATTATTATTATTATTATTATTATTACTGCTACTACTACTATAATTATTATTATTAGTGGGGATCCTTGATAATTAGTTATCTTGACAATTTTGACAACTAATTTTATATAAATTTATAGAAATTTTTAAACATGAACGTATTGTTTAATTATGGAATGACCATGTTTCTAATTTCATATAATGTGGATGTCTTTTGACATTTCATCAAGAGACATCATAATTATATAGTATGTAATAGTATTTGATCAAATATCAAATGACACCAAATTGTATGAGATTTAAAAAATGTTCAATCCATAAGTTAAAATTATTTTTTATAAAGATTTTTTATTTTAAAATTTCTATGAATTTATATAAAGTTGATTGTCAAAATTACAAGATAACTAATTGTCAAGGGATCCCACCATATAATAATCATAATAATTATTTATTATTACCCATAAATTTGAAAACTTCCATAATTAACTTAATACACCACCTACTAGCAGGAACGGATATATGATTTGGTTAGGGGACAATAATCAAATTATAATATAATTTATCAGGTTCAAACTTATTAACTAATTGAATACTCAATAAAAAATAATAATTTAACATATAATTTTACCGAATAAAAAACTATCAAAATAATATCCTTTTACATATTAAAAATACTAACAAAATAAATCTTAAAGTAATAAATAATCAAGTCGATAAAGAAAAATTTCTCTACGAGATTTCATATTTGAAATTTTTTGCATAATTCTTTTCTTATATATGATATTAAATATTTTTCTCAATGAAAATAAGCAAACAATTTAAGAGGACAAAAAATAGATACAAAGATATAGATTAACAAAAACTTAATCTAAAAACACTATATTTTAACCGCCACAGATTACACAATAGATCGCCCCAGCCTGCTGGTATAACGCACTTCTCGTTGCTTTTTAAAAAGAGGTGTCAATGATCCCCTATCGCCAATTTAGAGTGTATGAATAAAAGTATGTCAATAATAATAATTTCTCTTTAGAATGTTGCATATTCAATATCCACATGAAAGCGAGAGAGGAAAGCTTTTCCTAGACATTTTCTAAAGTTTGATCTTTTAGATCAAATATTTATTTCTAAAGAAAATATATAAAAGGTGTGCTATGTAAAATCTATATATGATATTTTTGTCATATTTTTTCAACTAAATTTAATTTCTATATGTTAAATTATAATTTCGAACTAGTATCTCCTTATATTTTCAAAAGGTGACCCAAGTTCATAGAGTTTATTCTCAAGTGCAATCCTTTCGGAGAAGGAGGTTGCATATTCAATTAATATCCACATGATCAGAGAAAGAGATGAAAACTTTTGGTATTTTTTTTTTAAGTTCCATGGTTTGGTCTCATATTTATCATAAATACTTTCATAGAGTTTATTCTCAAGTGGTAATTTCTAGCCATATTTGTCAGTAATAAAAGTGGATGAAGTGATCTGTCAGTTAACATATACATACTTGTGTTTCCAACTTGCTAGTCTTGAGTTACAACTGGCGCGGCGAGCCAAAAAAAGTGAGGTCTATCGTCAAACTACTTAATTACAACCCGTTAAAATTAAATTAGCTGACAAATATAGGGACTTGAATCTCTATCCCCCCCCCCCCAAAAAAAAAAAAAAGAAAGAAAGAAAGCTGATATATATACAAATATAAATTGATTTCAAAATCGATACAAAGTCATATTAAAAATTTCATTATCCAACTGATATATAAAATATTTAACGACGTTTACCTTAAATAATAAAAGTATAGTACAAAATAAACTGCATAATAAACTTATTAATATCTATACTATTATATAAAGTATCTAAGAATTAGAGGGTCCATTTTTTGTCAGGGTATTTTTTTTATTATATCTATTTTATCCCTCAAATAGATGGATAATATTTATTTTTGGTTGATAGAACGTATGTAATCGCGTCCATTGATTCCCTCTTTCTCTCCATTTCTTTCTCATATATACTACTATTTCCATAATATTATTTCTTTTATTTAGCAACATTGTGCATATTTGGTAAAAAATTAATGGTGATAATATATGTTAGAATAATTTACTTTTCTTGCCATAAAAATCATAAATCATTAACTCATATTGTGCAAAAATATCATTCAAGATTAAATATAGTCTTTATTATAGGTTTTCTCTATAATTTGGTGAATTTATAATTTAATATTAGATAAATTTGAATTTTTTTTATCTTATAATATTTTAATATTTTAATAAAAGAGTCTGCTGCAACGCACGGATATATAGCTAGTAAATAATATTTATTTAACATAAATAAAAGAAAGAATCAATTTTAGTATCTTCATAACATTTTATATTTCCATAAAACTACTATTATAATTCCTTAATTAATTTCTCGGACAAATCAAAAGAACAAAAAAGAAGGAAAGATAAGAAAAGAGATGACCAGAAAAGTTAACTTGTACGAATGTGCTGTATACTTGCAGAAGACAATTTTTAATTGGCTCCAACACAAACTTCTTTTCGTACAAGCAATATTTTTCTATGATTCTATCCATTTGAATATTTGATAACTTCTGCTTTAAATAAATTTCTCGCCTCTCACAGCTTTGTTCAAGACACATGCAAAGTGTTCAATAGAAAAAATAAATAAATTTGACAATGTCTTCTCTTTAATTAATTAAGGTCGGTCTCGATTTTTTATTCCGTTGTTAGCCTATGCCCTATGACCACAACTTTCTCAGGTGCATCATTTAAGGACTAGTACTGACATTGGCACTGAGGTCCCCTCTCTTTACTCTTCGAATTAGAAATAGAGAATTAGAAATCGAGAAAGATTTAATTACCATCATTATTAGTATTTATGGTATTTATTTATATATAAATTTAAAAATATGAACCGTTAGATATATTCTATATCATTTCAATTATATGTATATGAAAAAATCATAAAAAAATAATTTCATTTGAATAACCTTCAAGTAACGTGTCTAAATTGTAAAATTTAATCCGTTGATTTTATTAAAGCTTGATGCCTATATAAATAATATTGAAATGATATAATTTTTATATACATATATAAGATGATATTTACAAAATATTCCTTCAATTAGTTTTATTATTAAGAATTTAAATAATAATAATTTAATATTTAATTTTAATAACACCAATGTGTCATCAAAATGATGAGAATTAAATCCCTTCTCTTAGAAATAACCCAATTGGTTAACTTTTGTATCATGAAAACGGCTGGAAAATAAAGTACCTCCATTCTCAGGTTACAATTTCAATGGGTCTACAGTGTTCCATCTTAAATGTTGACATAGATACCTCAATTCTAGAATATTTTCGCATTTATTGCTATTGCTCATGTCAGTGAATGGACCGCAATTTTAAAGGGGGTTGACAATTTTATTTTGAACAATTTGATTATGTAACGAAATTTAATGTATTTTTTGTAGCTAATGAACTGGTTTGAAAATTAAATGGTCCTAAGTCCTAACATAATATCAAATAATATTAAAATTACATGAAACTTAATTGCTTTTCAATAATAATGTCAATTTTTCCTAAAAAAATGTCTATAAACCTATTTTTGTAATTTTCCGAATTTTATTGATTTTTCCGTAAAAATATCATCATTCATTGTCATGTATATTAAGTATGGATAGAAAAAGTGAAAACCAAACATTAGAGTAACACCGGATTTGAAGACGGAGTTCAGATATATGATCTTTGCTCTTCCGAAATTCTCCTACTTGCGGTGAAATTCTTTAATTCACGATTAACGAGTTACCTCGCCTCCAGATCGAAAAGGAAATCCTAGCTTCCTCCAAAGAAAAATCTCTTTGATGGAAAAAACACTAATTAATTTCTCCCCATCATTCTTTTCCTCTACTAATTTCTTTGTTAGTTGTCTTCTAAATTTTATTTATTTTCATTTTTTCATCCATTATTTCATCATTCCTCTTGTTATAAGTTTATTAGTGTTTCTTTTTTTGAGGTGTTATGCCTACAGATCAGTTCAATCTTTACCGCTCCAGAAGGTAATCTTATCAACGGATGAGATTGACCTTCACGGAGGGATGAAAGGGGAGTCAACTACAGAACGACTCGACCCTAGTTGACTTAGAAGATAAACCAACTACAGAACGGTTTAAACTTCACTAGTCAACAACCAATCACACAAAATACAACTCGAAGCACTTAGCCGGTTGATCTTGAGGTTGGGGAATCAAGGGAAGGGTGGATTTGGCCCACGTATTTCTTCTCACTGATCTTCTAGATTATGAATTCCAAGCACTAAGCTGATTCATAAACCTAGGAACACAACTGCACACAAAGTCAAACATGAAGCGCTAAGCCAGTTTAACATTGAGGCGTGTGTCAGTGAAGAAACCAACTACAGAACGGTTCACATTCACTGTTTTGTGGATGAATCAACTACAGAACGATTTAATCTCACAATCTCGGGAGATGAATTAGAAGACAAACTTATCAACGGACGAGTTCAGTCTTACTAATTCAACTAGTCATGAATTACTTGTTCATGACACCGAGTCATTAAGATGTCACTTCTTTCGAACATCGTAATATTCTTCTCTCTTAAAGTCGACATGTTTCTTCATGTTGATGTCGCAGTCTTGGTTATTCTTCAACGAGCGTCAAGATGTTCTTGTCCCGACTAATTGTCCTGAATGTTGCATTACTTGTGCAAGATCACTGTATTACTCTTCACCCCTTATGAGCATATTTAATCATCTCTGAAGTGTAGAAAGATTATTACATTTTTATTAATTCTTTAAGATAATTCCTTTCATTATTATCTCAATTACAAAGGTAGATTTATCTTTTATTTTTGAACTCTATTTATTTCTGTAGAAGATTACTTATAAAAATAATAAAAAATGGGTTAGCTATTATTCAGAATTTTTATTTAGATTTTGGGATTTTATAATAGCTAAAGTAATAGAATTTTATTTTTGTAGAAAGTTACGTACAAAAATGATAGGAAATAAGTTGGCTATTTATGATTTTATTTGAATTTTTAGGATTTTTTATAATAGCCAGAGTAATAGAATTTTATTTTTTATTATTTTTAAATCCTATTTTATTTTTGTAGAAAATTATTTATAAAATAAAAGATGAGTTAGCTATTTTTATTTTGATTTTTAGTATTTATGATAGCTAAAAGAATTATTATTATTTTTATTTTATTTATGATTTTTGTTTACTTTTTTTCTATTTATTATTTGTAGAAAAGCAATGAAAAATGAATTTTATTTGAGTTCTAAACCTTTTAAAATTGGATTTTATTTTTATTGCTTTTATTTTATTTATTATTTGTAGAAAAATAATAGAGAATGAATTTTATGTTTTTATTTGAATTTTAGGATTTTTAAAATAGGATTTTATTTTATTATTATTTTTATCATTTAAATTTTAGAATTTTTATAATAGCTAATAGAATGAAATTTATTATATTCTTTTATTACAATCATTATTTTCCTTATTGAATTTTATTCACCAAAATATTAAGAATGATTTAATTTTTATTATATTTTTATTAGTATTTTTAAACTAAAAATAATAGTATTTATTCTATTATTATTATATTTTTATTTGAGTTTTAGATTTTTTAACCAAAAGAATGTAATTTACTTTATTATATGATTTTATTTTGGATTTTTAAAATGGAGTAAGGTATATTTGTTATTTAATATTATTATTTATTTTATTTTTTTATGAAAAAGATTAAAAATAATATTTAACCATCGTTAATGAATTTCATTCTTATTTATTATTTTTATAATATTTAAGGAATAGAATTTATTCTATTATTTCTTATTGTATATTTTTATTATTATTATTATTTTATGAAAAATCACTTGAAAATCAGTAAAATATATCTAATCATAATTTAAGATTTTATTTGAATTTTTTGAATTTTCGTCATATCTAAAATGATAAATCAAAGCTAAATTAAATAGGAAAATGCAATATAGTATCTTTTTCTTTTAGATTACTTTTTATATAATAATATTTTTATAGTTGGAACATTTTATACAGAAAAATACTATGGAAAACAAAGAATTTTTAGAAATAATTGAGTTAATTTGGAGTTTAGGAACATTTTCAAATGATTTATTTACTATTTATTTTTAATTTTCTGTTATTAATTGAATTTTGGGTTTAGTTGAATGGGCCGAGGTTTAATTTTACTACTAGGCCCATTTTATTTTCTCTTTTATTTTTGTAACTGGGCTTAGATTTATTTGTTCTTTTATTTTCACAGTTGGGCCCAAATTCTTTTATTTCTTCAGTTGGGCCTGTTCACTTAGCAGTGGATTACTTGGGCCGTTAGATCTGCTTTGAGATCCACCTATCTGAGATGAAGGGTTCAGATCAACTCTTCCCTTTTTCCTTTAAGCTGCGATTTACAGCTGACGTTGGATCTCTTCCAGATGCGTTCTTGAGCATCAAACTTCGTGTTTATGCGCTGAAAGTCGTGCACACTCATCTCTCTGATTGTCCTGTTGACTGCTATGCTGAGATTCGCGCTGGAAGCCATTTCCGGTGACCGGAGCTCCGCCCTTCCGATCAGGTAGGCCTAGTAGCGTCGCCTTACTGTCAGGAACCTTTCTATCACATCTGATCGAAGATCGGTACGGTACTCTAGCATGTACGAGGGTACCATTTCAGGTATAGTGTTCAACTCGGTACCGATTGAGTTTTCAATCACAAATTTAGTTTAATTGATCAACGATTCTCATAATTGATCTTCTGCTGTTGATCGTCTATGCCTTCTAATCTCGTTTGTGAGGTCAATTCTTTCTGAAATTGTCGTATATGGCCTGGTTAGCCTTGGTGTTGCTCGACACGGTACCAATCGTGTTTGTTCAAGGGCTGTGTACCGAATTACCTTCAATTACTGTACTTTCTTACACTTTGAATCGATTGTAAGTGTCATAACAATCATTCAAGCGATGAAATCAGGAGGATTAGACAATCCTACTACTGATTCAATACTGAACTGGTTCTTAATTTCCGCGATGAATGGGAGAGCTATATAGCTCTACTACCAATCTCATTTGTACAATCAGGTAATAGGAAAACAAAAGAGAGAAGATGCAAATGATCACATGAAACTCAAACTAGAAGCTCAGATCTTTGCTTATTCAAGGTTCATGACAAATTTTATATGCAACACTGGTAATTCTTGAAATTCAATCGAAAAGTAGAGATGGAGAGCAAAGAATTCAAAGAGAAATACAAGAATCAAGATATAAGACTGAAATTGAAAGAAAAATA
This sequence comes from Schoenoplectus tabernaemontani, assembly GCA_037127355.1. NCBI lineage: Eukaryota > Viridiplantae > Streptophyta > Magnoliopsida > Poales > Cyperaceae > Schoenoplectus > Schoenoplectus tabernaemontani. The sequence goes on from CM073758.1 coordinate 13,190,312, forward strand.
GCAGATTTATATACTGTTCAATACAAGAGCCGAGTTTATTGCACAATCCAAAAAAATCTTTTTCAATTACATCTCAAACTCAAAGAAATACATACCAGTGATCTTGTAGATAATGAATAGAATGTATAGTAGCTTTGAATGGGCCGAATTGAGAGACTTTGGCTTGAGAAAACCAAGGCTACTATCAATTGACTCAATTAGCTCCTTTTTACTCTTTCTCTCTTCTCTCTTGCTACTAATTGATAGGTCGCTCTCTCTTTTGTTAACTGTCAATTGCCCCCCCCCCCCGATTCTTGCTGTTAGGGTATATATAGGAATTGATTAAAGTCCAAATGTGTTTCTTTCAACACAATTTTGTGTTTTTTGTGAGCACACGGATTGATGACATGGCATGGCATCCTGCCCTTGTCTCTCTAATTGAATGGTTGAGATTGATTCACTTGTGTTTGTTGTGAGCAAATTCCAAGGCCTAGATCGCCAGCTTGGCAAATACTGCAACCGTTTATGCCACTACTTCAATTTCAATTCCCTTTGTTTCAAACACCTATTCACATCCACTGTTAGGATTGATCTTCGGTCTTGTACACCAACCCCATTGAGAAAATCATGTAATGAGTGACGGTTTTGTGCCAGTAACGACTTCAACGGAATCATGGGACCCACTTAAACCCCTCTGAACCGCCAATTCATTTGTTCATTCTCCAAATTGCCCAATTGAACTCCATACCCGATTTCTTTCCCCTTGAGTGCGAGTGACTTACAGTGAACTAAACCGAAAACAAATTATTCTAGAATGTTCTCCTCGCTGAGAGATTTCCAACGGTATATTATTTGTAATTTTTCATCGCCGTTTGACCCCTTTTTCATTTTTCCGATTGAATTTCGTTCAAAATCGGGTCAGCAATGGAGAAGCTGCAGCAGGGAAGAAGGAGGTGGCGTTTCTGTCCCTGTGGGGCCCAGCAGCAGTGAGGGGAATGAATAGAGGGAATGGTGCAGCTCGGGTGGACTTGGCGTACAGGTTTAGGCCCCACCTGTCATGTTTAATGAGAGACAGAATTGGTGCACCGGGTTCATGCAATATTTTTCCCTTCAAACTCTTTTCTTCAGCGCCAAAGTTGACCTCCATTGTTTGTTGTCCCCAGTTTGCACCCAGTGAAGTGTTATCCCCAAGTTGCACTCTTAAAAGCCCCTTGATTGAATCTCAGCCTTTGAATTGCTCTGATTTTCTTCTTCAATTTATTTTAATAGATCCCCTTATCCAAAAATTATGAAAATTTCACCAAAAATCCCTAAATTCATGATAATCACCTCTGTATTTTTATATTCCCATTTTACCCCTGTTTGCTTGTGCTAAAAATTCTTTGATCAAGAAAACCCTGTTTTATTCTTATAAAATCCCTATTTATCAGTTGTAGCTCAGTGTCTCTGCCAAATAAACTCTCCTTGCAGAAACTCCCCCTAATTAAACACCAATTAGACTTGTATTGATGCTTATCAGGGTTTGATTTGATCAACAGTTGATTACTAGTCAACAATTGATACAAATCTTGACTTGATCAGATGGTTGCTCCCAGCTTTGGCACCCGATCAGTCTTGTGAAATTGACTTTCAATCCATTCTTATGAAGGTGATTTGGTCAAAAGCTGATTACTTGTCAGCAATTGGCACAAATCATAGCATGGTCAGGTGGTTGCTCACAACTTTGACACCTGGTCAGCCTTGAAAGCAAAATCACATTGAGATTTCTTGTGATTGGTTGTATCAAAATACTGGCTTGACGTTGACACAATTCTTTGTTGTACAGGGATAATTTTGTCTTCAGCTCTTAGGGTTTGATCTTGGCTTTTCTCTTACATTTCTTCCTTCGACCTTTCAGGGGTAAACAAAGTTTTAATAGGACAATCTTATAATAGGTATAATCAGGAGTAATTATTTTAATTTGCACGAAATTATGTGTAGTTGTGCGGCCAAAAATTTTCATAAAGCCAAACAACTTATTTGAACGTCAGTTTTTAAAGAATCTTACTTATGTTTTCTGCAAAATTAGCGTTATAGAATATTCATATCGAAGTTTTAATTGGGCAACTTTAATAGGCGTAATTATGAGTCGTTATATTAATTTTCATGAAATTATGTGTGGTTATGAGGGCAAAAATATTGAAAACTCAAACAAATTTTTTAAATAGCAGTTTCTAATGCATCTTACTTATTTTTGTGCAAAATTAGTATCGTAGAATATTCATATCAAAGTGTTAATTGAAAAATCATATAAAAGACATAATTAGGAGTAATTATATAAATTTATATGAAAATATTTGCAGTTATGCGGCCAAAAAAATTGAAAAGATCAAACAACTTGTTTAAACAACAGCTTTTAATGCATCTTACTTATGTTTTGTGCAAAATTAGTGTCGTATGATATTCATGTCGAAGTTTTAATTAGAAGATCTTATAATAGGCATGCTTAGGAGTAACTATAATAATTCATAAGTAATTATGTGTAATTATGCGGCCAAATTTTTTTAAAAACTCAAACAACTTGTTTAAACAGTTGTGTTTAAAGCCTCATGCTTCTGTTTTGTGCAGAATTAGTATTGTAGAATATTCATATTGAAGTGTTAATTAGATAATCTTTTAATAGGCATAATTAGGAATGGTTATATTAATTTTCACTAAATTATGTGTAGTTATGGGGCCAAAAATGTTGAAATACTCAAATAACTTTTTTAAATAGCGGATTCTAATGCATCTTGCTTGTGTTTTGGGAAAAAATAGCGTCGCAGAATATTCTTATCGAAGTGTTAATTGAACAACCTTATAATAGGCATAATTAGGAGTAATTATATTAATTTGCACGAAATTATGTATATTAATGGGGCCAAAAATTTTAAAAAAGTTAAACAACTTGTCTAAACAGCTGTTTTTAATGCATCCGGCTTATGTTTCGTGCCAAATTAGCGTCATAGAATATTCATATCGACGTTTTCATTAGATAATCTTATAATAGGCATAATCAGGAGTAATTATATTAACTTGCACGAAATTATGTGTAGTTTGGCAGCAAAAAATTTAAAAAAAAAAACAAAAACTCAAACAACTTGCTTAAACAGCTGTTTTTAATGCATTTACTTATTTCTTATGCAAAATTCATGTCGTAGAATGTTCATATCGAAGTGTTATTTGGATAATATTATAATAAGCATAAGTAGGAGTAATTATATTAATTTTTATGAAATTATGTGTCGTTATGTGGCTAAATGTAATTATTATCTAAAACAACTTTTTTAAACAGCAATTTCTAATGTATCTCTCTTATATCTTATGAAAAATTAGTGTCCTACGACATTCATATCGAAGTGTTAATTTTACAATCTTATAATAGACATAGTTAGGAGTAATTATATTAATTCGCTCGAAATTATTTGTTGTTTTGACGCAAAAAATATTGAAAATCTTAGACAATTTGTTTAAACAACAGTTTCTAATGCATCTTACTTATATTTTGTGCAAAATTAGCGTCATATAATAATCACATCGAAGTTTCAATTGGACAATCATATAATAGGCCTAATTAGGAGTAATTATATTAATTTTCATAAAATTACATGTAGTTATGTGGCTACATGTAATTTACAAAAACTCAAACAACTTGTTCGAACAACTGTTTTTAATGCATCTTAATTATGTTTTGTGCAAAAATTGTATCGTACAATGTTCATATCGAAGCGTTAATAGGATAATCTTCTAATAGGTATATTTAGGAGTAACTATATTAATTTTCACGAAATTATGTATAATTATGAGTCAAAAAATGTTAAAAAATCTTAAACTACTTGTTCAAACAGAAGTTTCTAATATATGTTACTTATGTTTTATGAAAATTTAGTGTCGTAGGATATTCATATTGATGTGTTAATTGGACAATCTTATAATAGGCATAATTAGGAGTAATTATATCAATTTGCATGAAATTATGTGTACTTATGCGGCCAAAATTTTTGAAAAACACAAACAACTTGTTTAAGTAGCTGCTTTTAATGCATGCTACTTGTCTTGTGCAAAATTAGTATCATAGAATGTTCATATCCGAAGTGTTAATTGGCTAATATTTTAATAGGCATAATTAGGAGTAATTATATTAATTTTTACGAAATTATATGTAGTTATGAGGCCAAAACTGTTGAAAAACTTAACTTTTTTAAGTAGCAGTTTCTAATGCATCTTACTTATGTTTTGATGAAAAATAGTGCCCTAAAATATTCATTTTGAAGTGTTAATTGAACAATCTTATAATAGGCATAATTGAGAGTAATTATATTAATTTGCAACAAATTATGAGTAGATATGCGGCAAAAATTTTCATAAAACCAAACAACTGGATTAAACAGCAGTTTTTAACGCATCTTACAAATGTTTTGTGCAATATCAGCGTTATAGAATATTCATATCAATGTTTTCATTGGACAATTTTATAATAGGCATAACTAGGAGTAACTGTATCAATTTGTACGAAATTATATGTAGTTATGCGGCCAAAAATTATGAAAAACTGAAACAACTTGCTTAAACGAAGTTTTTAATGCATTTTACTTATGTTTCGCGCGAAATTAGCGTAGTTGAATATTCTTATAGAAGTTTTAGTAGGACAATCTTATAATAGGTATAATCAGGAGTAATTATTTTAATTTGCACGAAATTATGTGTAGTTATGCCAAAATTTTTCTTAAAGCCAAACAACTTATTTGAACGTCAGTTTTTAAAGCATCTTACTTATGTTTTCTGCAAAATTAGCGTTATAGAATATTTATATCGAAGTTTTAATTGGAAAACTTTATAATAGGCGTAATTAGGAGTCGTTATATTAATTTTCATGAAATTATGTGTGGTTATGAGGGCAAAAATATTGAAAACTCAAACAATTTTTTTAAATACATCTTACTTATGTTTTGTGAAAAATTAGTATCGTAGAATATTCATATCAAAGTGTTAATTGAAAAATCATATAAAAGACATAATTAGGAGTAATTATATAAATTTATACGAAAATATTTGCAGTTATGCGGCCAAAAAAATTGAAAAGATCAAACAACTTGTTTAAACAGGAACTTTTAATGCATCTTACTTATGTTTTGTGCAAAATTAGTGTTGTAGAATATTCGTATACAAGTTTTAATTGGAAAATCTTACAATAGGCTTATTTAGGAGTAATTATATTAATTTATAAGAAATTATGTGTTGTTATGCACCCAAAAATTGCAAAAAACTCAAATAACTTGTTTAAACAATTTGTTTTTAATGCACCTTACTTATGTTTTGTGCAAAATTAGTGTCGTATGATATTCATGTCGAAGCTTTAATTAGAAGATCTTATAATAGGCATGCTTAGGAGTAACTATAATAATTCATAAGTAATTATGTGTAATTATGCGGCCAAAATATTTAAAAAACTCAAACAACTTGTTTAAACAAATTGTGTTAAAAGCCTCATGCTTATGTTTTGTGCGAAATTAGTATTATAGATTGTTCATATTGAAGTGTTAATTAGATAATCTTTTAATAAGCATAATTAGGAATGGTTATATTAATTTTCACTAAATTATGTGTAGTTATGGGGCCAAAAATATTGAAATACTCAAATAATTTTTTTAAATAGCGGATTCTAATGCATCTTGCTTGTGTTTTGGGAAAAAAATAGCGTCGCGAGAATATTCTTATCGAAGTGTTAATTGAACAACCTTATAATAGGCATAATTAGGAGTAATTATATTAATTTGTACGAAATTATGTGTATTAATGGGGCCAAAAATTTTAAAAAAGTTAAACAACTTGTCTAAACAGCTGTTTTTCATGCATCCGGCTTATATTTCGTGCCAAATTAGCGTCATAGAATATTCATATCGACGTTTTCATTAGATAATCTTATAATAGACATAATAAGGAGTAATTATATTAACTTGCACAAAATTATGTGTAGTTTGGCAGCCAAAAAAAAATAAAAACTCAAACAACTTGCTTAAACAATTTGCTTTTAATGCATCTTACTTATTTTTTATGCAAAATTCATGTCGTAGAATGTTCATATCGAAGTGTTATTTGGATAATATTATAATAAGCATAAGTAGAAGTAATTATATTAATTTTTATGAAATTATGTGTCGTTATGAGGCTAAATTTTATTATTATCTAAAACAACTTTTTTAAACAGCAATTTCTAATGTATCTCTCTTATAACTTATGAAAAATTAGTGTCCTACGACATTCATATCGAAGTGTTAATTTTACAATCTTACAATAGACATAGTTAGGAGTAATTATATTAATTCGCTCGAAATTATTTGTTGTTTTGACGCAAAAAAATATTGAAAATCTTAGACAATTTGTTTAAACAATAGTTTCCAATGCATCTTACTTATATTTTGTGCAAAATTAGCGTCATATAATATTCACATCAAAGTTTCAATTGGACAATCATATAATAGGCCTAATTAGGAGTAATTATATTAATTTTCATAAAATTACATGTAGTTATGCGGCCAACAATTTACAAAAACTCAAACAACTTGTTCGAACAACTGTTTTATGCAAAAATTGTGTCGTGCAATGTTCATATCGAAGCGTTAATAGGATAATCTTCTAATAGGTATATTTAGGAGTAACTATATTAATTTTCACGAAATTATGTATAATTATGAGTCAAAAAATCTTAAACTACTTGTTCAAACAGAAGTTTCTAATATATGTTACTTATGTTTTATGAAAAATTAGTGTCGTAGGATATTCATATTGACGTGTTAATTGGACAATCTTATAATAGACATAATTAGGAGTAATTATATCAATTTGCATGAAATTATGTGTACTTATGCGGCCAAAATTTTTGAAAAACACAAACAACTTGTTTAAGTAGTTTGCTTTTAATGCATGCTACTTGTCTTGTGCAAAATTAGTATCGTATAATGTTCATATCCGAAGTGTTAATTGGCTAATATTTTAATAGGCATAATTAGGAGTAATTATATTAATTTTCACGAAATTATATGTAGTTATGAGGCCAAAACTGTTGAAAAACTTAACTTTTTTAAGTAGCAGTTTCTAATGCTTCTTACTTATGTTTTGATGAAAAATAGTGCCCTAAAATATTCATTTTGAAGTGTTAATTGAACAATCTTATAATAGGCATAATTGAGAGTAATTATATTAATTTGCAACAAATTATGTGTAGTTATGCGGCCAAAAAATTTCATAAAGCCAAACAACTGGATTAAACAATGAGTTTTTAACGCATCTTACATATGTTTTGTGCAATATCAGCGTTATAGAATATTCATATCAATGTTTTAATTGGACAATTTTATAATAGGCATAACTAGGAGTAATCTGTATCAATTTGTACGAAATTATATGTAGTTATGCGGCCAAAAATTATGAAAAACTCAAACAACTTGCTTAAACAAAGAGCAGCTTTTAATGCATTTTACTTATGTTTCGCGCGAAATTAGCGTAGTGGAATATTCTTATAGAAGTTTTAATAGGACAATCTTATAATAGGTATAATCAGGAGTAATTATTTTAATTTGCACGAAATTATGTGTAGTTGTGCGGCCAAAATTTTTCATAAAGCCAAACAACTTATTTGTACGTCGATTTTTAAAGCATCTTACTTATGTTTTCTCGCAAAATTAGCGTTATAGAATATTATATCGAAGTTTTAATTGGAAAACTTTATAATAGGCGTAATTAGGAGTCGTTATATTAATTTTCATGAAATTATGTGTGGTTATGAGGGCAAAAATATTGAAAACTCAAACAAATTTTTTAAATAGCAGTTTCTAATGCATCTTACTTATGTTTTATGAAAAATTAGTATCGTAGAATATTCATATCAAAGTGTTAATTGAAAAATCATATAAAAGACATAATTAGCAGTAATTATATAAATTTATACGAAATTATTTGCAGTTATGCGGCCAAAAAAATTGAAAAGATCAAACAACTTGTTTAAACGAAGCTTTTAATGCATCTTACTTATGTTTTGTGCAAAATTAGTGTTGTAGAATATTCGTATACAAGTTTTAATTGGAAAATCTTACAATAGGCTTATTTAGGAGTAATTATATTAATTTATAAGAAATTATGTGTAGTTATGCAGCCAAAAATTGCAAAAAAACTCAAATAACTTGTTCAAACAATGGTTTTTAATGCACCTTACTTATGTTTTGTGCAAAATTAGTGTCGTATGATATTCATGTCGAAGTTTTAATTAGAAGATCTTATAATAGGCATGCTTAGGAGTAACTATAATAATTCATAAGAAATTATGTGTAATTATGCGGCCAAAAATTTAAAAAACTCAAACAACTTGTTTAAACAAATTGTGTTTAAAGCCTCATGCTTATGTTTTGTGCGAGAATTAGTATTGTAGAATGTTCATATTGAAGTGTTAATTAGATAATCTTTTAATAGGCATAATTAGGAATGGTTATATTAATTTTCACTAAATTATGTGTAGTTATGGGGCCAAAAATGTGGAAATACTCAAATAAATTTTTTAAATAGCGGATTCTAATGCATCTTGGTTGTGTTTTGGGAAAAAATAGTGTCGCAGAATATTCTTATCGAAGTGTTAATTGAACAACCTTATAATAGGCATAATTAGGAGTAATTATATTAATTTGCACGAAATTGTGTGTATTAATGGGGCCAAAATTTTTAAAAAGTTAAACAACTTGTCTAAACAAATTGTTTTTAATGCATCCTAGCTTATGTTTCGTGCCAAATTAGCGTCATAGAATATTCATATCGACGTTTTCATTAGATAATCTTATAATAGGCATAATCAGGAGTAATTATATTAACTTGCACGAAATTATGTGTAGTATGGCAGCCAAAAATTAAAAAAAAAAAACAAAAACTCAAACAACTTGCTTAAACAGCTGTTTTTAATGCATCTTACTTATTTTTTATGCAAAATTCGTGTCGTAGAATGTTCATATCGAAGTGTTATTTGGATAATATTATAATAAGCATATGTAGGAGTTATTATATTAATTTTTATGAAATTATGTGTCGTTATGAGGCTAAATTTTATTATTATCTAAAACAACTTTTTTAAACAAAGAATTTCTAATGTATCTCTCTTATAACTTATGAAAAATTAGTGCCTACGACATTCATATCGAAGTGTTAATTTTACAATCTTACAATAGACATAGTTAGGAGTAATTATATTAATTCGCTCGAAATTATTTGTTGTTTTGACGCAAAAAAATATTGAAAATCTTAGACAATTTGTTTAAACAATAGTTTCCAATGCATCTTACTTATATTTTGTGCAAAATTAGCGTCATATAATATTCACATCAAAGTTTCAATTGGACAATCATATAATAGGCCTAATTAGGAGTAATTATATTAATTTTCATAAAATTACATGTAGTTATGCGGCCAACAATTTACAAAAACTCAAACAACTTGTTCGAACAACTGTTTTTAATGCATCTTAATTATGTTTTGTGCAAAAATTGTGTCGTGCAATGTTCATATCGAAGCGTTAATAGGATAATCTTCTAATAGGTATATTTAGGAGTAACTATATTAATTTTCACGAAATTATGTATAATTATGAGTCAAAAAATCTTAAACTACTTGTTCAAACAGAAGTTTCTAATATATGTTACTTATGTTTTATGAAAAATTAGTGTCGTAGGATATTCATATTGACGTGTTAATTGGACAATCTTATAATAGACATAATTAGGAGTAATTATATCAATTTGCATGAAATTATGTGTACTTATGCGGCCAAAATTTTTGAAAAACACAAACAACTTGTTTAAGTAGTCGCTTTTAATGCATGCTACTTGTCTTGTGCAAAATTAGTATCGTATAATGTTCATATCCGAAGTGTTAATTGGCTAATATTTTAATAGGCATAATTAGGAGTAATTATATTAATTTTCACGAAATTATATGTAGTTATGAGGCCAAAACTGTTGAAAAACTTAACTTTTTTAAGTAGCGCTTTCTAATGCTTCTTACTTATGTTTTGATGAAAAATAGTGCCCTAAAATATTCATTTTGAAGTGTTAATTGAACAATCTTATAATAGGCATAATTGAGAGTAATTATATTAATTTGCAACAAATTATGTGTAGTTATGCGGCCAAAAAATTTCATAAAGCCAAACAACTGGATTAAAAATGAGCTTTTAACGCATCTTACATATGTTTTGTGCAATATCAGCGTTATAGAATATTCATATCAATGTTTTAATTGGACAATTTTATAATAGGCATAACTAGGAGTAACTGTATCAATTTGTACGAAATTATATGTAGTTATGCGGCCAAAAATTATGAAAAACTGAAACAACTTGCTTAAACTGCAGTTTTTAATGCATTTTACTTATGTTTCGCGCGAAATTAGCGTAGTGGAATATTCTTATAGAAGTTTTAATAGGACAATCTTATAATAGGTATAATCAGGAGTAATTATTTTAATTTGCACGAAATTATGTGTAGTTGTGCGGCCAAAATTTTTCATAAAGCCAAACAACTTATTTGTACGTCGCTTTTTAAAGCATCTTACTTATGTTTTCTCGCAAAATTAGCGTTATAGAATATTATATCGAAGTTTTAATTGGAAAACTTTATAATAGGCGTAATTAGGAGTCGTTATATTAATTTTCATGAAATTATGTGTGGTTATGAGGGCAAAAATATTGAAAACTCAAACAAATTTTTTAAATAGCAGTTTCTAATGCATCTTACTTATGTTTTATGAAAAATTAGTATCGTAGAATATTCATATCAAAGTGTTAATTGAAAAATCATATAAAAGACATAATTAGCAGTAATTATATAAATTTATACGAAATTATTTGCAGTTATGCGGCCAAAAAAATTGAAAAGATCAAACAACTTGTTTAAACGAAGCTTTTAATGCATCTTACTTATGTTTTGTGCAAAATTAGTGTTGTAGAATATTCGTATACAAGTTTTAATTGGAAAATCTTACAATAGGCTTATTTAGGAGTAATTATATTAATTTATAAGAAATTATGTGTAGTTATGCAGCCAAAAATTGCAAAAAAACTCAAATAACTTGTTCAAACAAATGGTTTTTAATGCACCTTACTTATGTTTTGTGCAAAATTAGTGTCGTATGATATTCATGTCGAAGTTTTAATTAGAAGATCTTATAATAGGCATGCTTAGGAGTAACTATAATAATTCATAAGAAATTATGTGTAATTATGCGGCCAAAAATTTAAAAAAACTCAAACAACTTGTTTAAACAAATTGTTTAAAGCCTCATGCTTATGTTTTGTGCGAATTAGTATTGTAGAATGTTCATATTGAAGTGTTAATTAGATAATCTTTTAATAGGCATAATTAGGAATGGTTATATTAATTTTCACTAAATTATGTGTAGTTATGGGGCCAAAAATGTGGAAATACTCAAATAAATTTTTTAAATAGCGGATTCTAATGCATCTTGGTTGTGTTTTGGGAAAAAATAGTGTCGCAGAATATTCTTATCGAAGTGTTAATTGAACAACCTTATAATAGGCATAATTAGGAGTAATTATATTAATTTGCACGAAATTGTGTGTATTAATGGGGCCAAAATTTTTTAAAAAGTTAAACAACTTGTCTAAACAAATGTTTTTAATGCATCCGCTTATGTTTCGTGCCAAATTAGCGTCATAGAATATTCATATCGACGTTTTCATTAGATAATCTTATAATAGGCATAATCAGGAGTAATTATATTAACTTGCACGAAATTATGTGTAGTATGGCAGCCAAAAATTAAAAAAAAAAAAACAAAAACTCAAACAACTTGCTTAAAAATTTTTTTTAATGCATCTTACTTATTTTTTATGCAAAATTCGTGTCGTAGAATGTTCATATCGAAGTGTTATTTGGATAATATTATAATAAGCATATGTAGGAGTTATTATATTAATTTTTATGAAATTATGTGTCGTTATGAGGCTAAATTTTATTATTATCTAAAACAACTTTTTTAAACAAAGCAATTTCTAATGTATCTCTCTTATAACTTATGAAAAATTAGTGTCCTACGACATTCATATCGAAGTGTTAATTTTACAATCTTACAATAGACATAGTTAGGAGTAATTATATTAATTCGCTCGAAATTATTTGTTGTTTTGACGCAAAAAAATATTGAAAATCTTAGACAATTTGTTTAAACAATAGTTTCCAATGCATCTTACTTATATTTTGTGCAAAATTAGCGTCATATAATATTCACATCAAAGTTTCAATTGGACAATCATATAATAGGCCTAATTAGGAGTAATTATATTAATTTTCATAAAATTACATGTAGTTATGCGGCCAACAATTTACAAAAACTCAAACAACTTGTTCGAACAACTGTTTTTAATGCATCTTAATTATGTTTTGTGCAAAAATTGTGTCGTGCAATGTTCATATCGAAGCGTTAATAGGATAATCTTCTAATAGGTATATTTAGGAGTAACTATATTAATTTTCACGAAATTATGTATAATTATGAGTCAAAAAATCTTAAACTACTTGTTCAAACAAGTTTTCTAAATATATGTTACTTATGTTTTATGAAAAATTAGTGTCGTAGGATATTCATATTGACGTGTTAATTGGACAATCTTATAATAGACATAATTTGGAGTAATTATATCAATTTGCATGAAATTATGTGTACTTATGTGGCCAATTTTTTTGAAAAACACAAACAACTTGTTTAAGTAGTTGTTTTTTAATGCATGCTACTTGTCTTGTGCAAAATTAGTATCGTAGAATGTTTATATCCGAAGTGTTAATTGGCTAATATTTTAATAGGCATAATTAGGAGTAATTATATTAATTTTCACGAAATTATATGTAGTTATGAGGCCAAAACTGTTGAAAAACTTAACTTTTTTAAGTAGCAGTTTCTAATGCTTCTTACTTATGTTTTGATGAAAAATAGTGCCCTAAAATATTCATTTTGAAGTGTTAATTGAACAATCTTATAATAGGCATAATTGAGAGTAATTATATTAATTTGCAACAAATTATGTGTAGTTATGCGGCCAAAAAATTTCATAAAGCCAAACAACTGGATTAAACAGTAGCTTTTAACGCATCTTACATATGTTTTGTGCAATATCAGCGTTATAGAATATTCATATCAATGTTTTAATTGGACAATTTTATAATAGGCATAACTAGGAGTAATCAGTATCAATTTGTACGAAATTATATGTAGTTATGCGGCCAAAAATTATGAAAAAAAACAACTTGCTTAAACAATGCAGCTTTTTAATGCATTTTACTTATGTTTCGCGCGAAATTAGCGTAGTGGAATATTCTTATAGAAGTTTTAATAGGACAATCTTATAATAGGTATAATCGGGAGTAATTATTTTAATTTGCACGAAATTATGTGTAGTTGTGCGGCCAAAATTTTTCATAAAGCCAAACAACTTATTTGTACGTCGCTTTTTAAAGCATCTTACTTATGTTTTCTGCAAAATTAGCGTTATAGAATATTATATCGAAGTTTTAATTGGAAAACTTTATAATAGGCGTAATTAGGAGTCGTTATATTAATTTTCATGAAATTATGTGTGGTTATGAGGGCAAAAATATTGAAAACTCAAACAAATTTTTTAAATAGCAGTTTCTAATGCATCTTACTTATGTTTTATGAAAAATTAGTATCGTAGAATATTCATATCAAAGTGTTAATTGAAAAATCATATAAAAGACATAATTAGCAGTAATTATATAAATTTATACGAAATTATTTGCAGTTATGCGGCCAAAAAAATTGAAAAGATCAAACAACTTGTTTAAACGAAGCTTTTAATGCATCTTACTTATGTTTTGTGCAAAATTAGTGTTGTAGAATATTCGTATACAAGTTTTAATTGGAAAATCTTACAATAGGCTTATTTAGGAGTAATTATATTAATTTATAAGAAATTATGTGTAGTTATGCAGCCAAAAATTGCAAAAAAACTCAAATAACTTGTTCAAACAATGTTTTTAATGCACCTTACTTATGTTTTGTGCAAAATTAGTGTCGTATGATATTCATGTCGAAGTTTTAATTAGAAGATCTTATAATAGGCATGCTTAGGAGTAACTATAATAATTCATAAGAAATTATGTGTAATTATGCGGCCAAAAATTTAAAAAAACTCAAACAACTTGTTTAAACAAATTGTGTTTAAAGCCTCATGCTTATGTTTTGTGCAGAATTAGTATTGTAGAATGTTCATATTGAAGTGTTAATTAGATAATCTTTTAATAGGCATAATTAGGAATGGTTATATTAATTTTCACTAAATTATGTGTAGTTATGGGGCCAAAAATGTGGAAATACTCAAATAAATTTTTTAAATAGCGGATTCTAATGCATCTTGGTTGTGTTTTGGGAAAAAATAGTGTCGCAGAATATTCTTATCGAAGTGTTAATTGAACAACCTTATAATAGGCATAATTAGGAGTAATTATATTAATTTGCACGAAATTGTGTGTATTAATGGGGCCAAAATTTTTTAAAAAGTTAAACAACTTGTCTAAACAAATTGTTTTTAATGCATCCGGCTTATGTTTCGTGCCAAATTAGCGTCATAGAATATTCATATCGACGTTTTCATTAGATAATCTTATAATAGGCATAATCAGGAGTAATTATATTAACTTGCACGAAATTATGTGTAGTATGGCAGCCAAAAATTAAAAAAAAAAAAAAAAAACTCAAACAACTTGCTTAAACAAATTTTTAATGCATCTTACTTATTTTTTATGCAAAATTCGTGTCGTAGAATGTTCATATCGAAGTGTTATTTGGATAATATTATAATAAGCATATGTAGGAGTTATTATATTAATTTTTATGAAATTATGTGTCGTTATGAGGCTAAATTTTATTATTATCTAAAACAACTTTTTTAAACAGCAATTTCTAATGTATCTCTCTTATAACTTATGAAAAATTAGTGTCCTACGACATTCATATCGAAGTGTTAATTTTACAATCTTACAATAGACATAGTTAGGAGTAATTATATTAATTCGCTCGAAATTATTTGTTGTTTTGACGCAAAAAATATTGAAAATCTTAGACAATTTGTTTAAACAATAGTTTCCAATGCATCTTACTTATATTTTGTGCAAAATTAGCGTCATATAATATTCACATCAAAGTTTCAATTGGACAATCATATAATAGGCCTAATTAGGAGTAATTATATTAATTTTCATAAAATTACATGTAGTTATGCGGCCAACAATTTACAAAAACTCAAACAACTTGTTCGAACAACTGTTTTTAATGCATCTTAATTATGTTTTGTGCAAAAATTGTGTCGTGCAATGTTCATATCGAAGCGTTAATAGGATAATCTTCTAATAGGTATATTTAGGAGTAACTATATTAATTTTCACGAAATTATGTATAATTATGAGTCAAAAAATCTTAAACTACTTGTTCAAACAGAAGTTTCTAATATATGTTACTTATGTTTTATGAAAAATTAGTGTCGTAGGATATTCATATTGACGTGTTAATTGGACAATCTTATAATAGACATAATTAGGAGTAATTATATCAATTTGCATGAAATTATGTGTACTTATGCGGCCAAAATTTTTGAAAAACACAAACAACTTGTTTAAGTAGCTGCTTTTAATGCATGCTACTTGTCTTGTGCAAAATTAGTATCGTATAATGTTCATATCCGAAGTGTTAATTGGCTAATATTTTAATAGGCATAATTAGGAGTAATTATATTAATTTTCACGAAATTATATGTAGTTATGAGGCCAAAACTGTTGAAAAACTTAACTTTTTTAAGTAGCAGTTTCTAATGCTTCTTACTTATGTTTTGATGAAAAATAGTGCCCTAAAATATTCATTTTGAAGTGTTAATTGAACAATCTTATAATAGGCATAATTGAGAGTAATTATATTAATTTGCAACAAATTATGTGTAGTTATGCGGCCAAAAAATTTCATAAAGCCAAACAACTGGATTAAACAGCAGTTTTTAACGCATCTTACATATGTTTTGTGCAATATCAGCGTTATAGAATATTCATATCAATGTTTTAATTGGACAATTTTATAATAGGCATAACTAGGAGTAACTGTATCAATTTGTACGAAATTATATGTAGTTATGCGGCCAAAAATTATGAAAAACTGAAACAACTTGCTTAAACAGCAGTTTTTAATGCATTTTACTTATGTTTCGCGCGAAATTAGCGTAGTGGAATATTCTTATAGAAGTTTTAATAGGACAATCTTATAATAGGTATAATCGGGAGTAATTATTTTAATTTGCACGAAATTATGTGTAGTTGTGCGGCCAAAATTTTTCATAAAGCCAAACAACTTATTTGTACGTCGATTTTTAAAGCATCTTACTTATGTTTTCTGCAAAATTAGCGTTATAGAATATTATATCGAAGTTTTAATTGGAAAACTTTATAATAGGCGTAATTAGGAGTCGTTATATTAATTTTCATGAAATTATGTGTGGTTATGAGGGCAAAAATATTGAAAACTCAAACAAATTTTTTAAATAGCAGTTTCTAATGCATCTTACTTATGTTTTATGAAAAATTAGTATCGTAGAATATTCATATCAAAGTGTTAATTGAAAAATCATATAAAAGACATAATTAGCAGTAATTATATAAATTTATACGAAATTATTTGCAGTTATGCGGCCAAAAAAATTGAAAAGATCAAACAACTTGTTTAAACAGAAGCTTTTAATGCATCTTACTTATGTTTTGTGCAAAATTAGTGTTGTAGAATATTCGTATACAAGTTTTAATTGGAAAATCTTACAATAGGCTTATTTAGGAGTAATTATATTAATTTATAAGAAATTATGTGTAGTTATGCAGCCAAAAATTGCAAAAAAACTCAAATAACTTGTTCAAACAGCGGTTTTAATGCACCTTACTTATGTTTTGTGCAAAATTAGTGTCGTATGATATTCATGTCGAAGTTTTAATTAGAAGATCTTATAATAGGCATGCTTAGGAGTAACTATAATAATTCATAAGAAATTATGTGTAATTATGCGGCCAAAAAATTTAAAAAAACTCAAACAACTTGTTTAAACAAATTGTGTTTAAAGCCTCATGCTTATGTTTTGTGCAGAATTAGTATTGTAGAATGTTCATATTGAAGTGTTAATTAGATAATCTTTTAATAGGCATAATTAGGAATGGTTATATTAATTTTCACTAAATTATGTGTAGTTATGGGGCCAAAAATGTGGAAATACTCAAATAAATTTTTTAAATAGCGGATTCTAATGCATCTTGGTTGTGTTTTGGGAAAAAATAGTGTCGCAGAATATTCTTATCGAAGTGTTAATTGAACAACCTTATAATAGGCATAATTAGGAGTAATTATATTAATTTGCACGAAATTGTGTGTATTAATGGGGCCAAAATTTTTAAAAAGTTAAACAACTTGTCTAAACAAATGTTTTTAATGCATCCGAACTTATGTTTCGTGCCAAATTAGCGTCATAGAATATTCATATCGACGTTTTCATTAGATAATCTTATAATAGGCATAATCAGGAGTAATTATATTAACTTGCACGAAATTATGTGTAGTATGGCAGCCAAAAATTAAAAAAAAAAAAAACAAAAACTCAAACAACTTGCTTAAACAAATTTTTTTAATGCATCTTACTTATTTTTTATGCAAAATTCGTGTCGTAGAATGTTCATATCGAAGTGTTATTTGGATAATATTATAATAAGCATATGTAGGAGTTATTATATTAATTTTTATGAAATTATGTGTCGTTATGAGGCTAAATTTTATTATTATCTAAAACAACTTTTTTAAACAGCAATTTCTAATGTATCTCTCTTATAACTTATGAAAAATTAGTGTCCTACGACATTCATATCGAAGTGTTAATTTTACAATCTTACAATAGACATAGTTAGGAGTAATTATATTAATTCGCTCGAAATTATTTGTTGTTTTGACGCAAAAAAATATTGAAAATCTTAGACAATTTGTTTAAACAATAGTTTCCAATGCATCTTACTTATATTTTGTGCAAAATTAGCGTCATATAATATTCACATCAAAGTTTCAATTGGACAATCATATAATAGGCCTAATTAGGAGTAATTATATTAATTTTCATAAAATTACATGTAGTTATGCGGCCAACAATTTACAAAAACTCAAACAACTTGTTCGAACAACTGTTTTTAATGCATCTTAATTATGTTTTGTGCAAAAATTGTGTCGTGCAATGTTCATATCGAAGCGTTAATAGGATAATCTTCTAATAGGTATATTTAGGAGTAACTATATTAATTTTCACGAAATTATGTATAATTATGAGTCAAAAAATCTTAAACTACTTGTTCAAACAGAAGTTTCTAATATATGTTACTTATGTTTTATGAAAAATTAGTGTCGTAGGATATTCATATTGACGTGTTAATTGGACAATCTTATAATAGACATAATTAGGAGTAATTATATCAATTTGCATGAAATTATGTGTACTTATGCGGCCAAAATTTTTGAAAAACACAAACAACTTGTTTAAGTAGCTGCTTTTAATGCATGCTACTTGTCTTGTGCAAAATTAGTATCGTATAATGTTCATATCCGAAGTGTTAATTGGCTAATATTTTAATAGGCATAATTAGGAGTAATTATATTAATTTTCACGAAATTATATGTAGTTATGAGGCCAAAACTGTTGAAAAACTTAACTTTTTTAAGTAGCAGTTTCTAATGCTTCTTACTTATGTTTTGATGAAAAATAGTGCCCTAAAATATTCATTTTGAAGTGTTAATTGAACAATCTTATAATAGGCATAATTGAGAGTAATTATATTAATTTGCAACAAATTATGTGTAGTTATGCGGCCAAAAAATTTCATAAAGCCAAACAACTGGATTAAACAGCAGTTTTTAACGCATCTTACATATGTTTTGTGCAATATCAGCGTTATAGAATATTCATATCAATGTTTTAATTGGACAATTTTATAATAGGCATAACTAGGAGTAACTGTATCAATTTGTACGAAATTATATGTAGTTATGCGGCCAAAAATTATGAAAAACTGAAACAACTTGCTTAAACAGCAGTTTTTAATGCATTTTACTTATGTTTCGCGCGAAATTAGCGTAGTGGAATATTCTTATAGAAGTTTTAATAGGACAATCTTATAATAGGTATAATCAGGAGTAATTATTTTAATTTGCACGAAATTATGTGTAGTTGTGCGGCCAAAATTTTTCATAAAGCCAAACAACTTATTTGTACGTCAGTTTTTAAAGCATCTTACTTATGTTTTCTGCAAAATTAGCGTTATAGAATATTATATCGAAGTTTTAATTGGAAAACTTTATAATAGGCGTAATTAGGAGTCGTTATATTAATTTTCATGAAATTATGTGTGGTTATGAGGGCAAAAATATTGAAAACTCAAACAAATTTTTTAAATAGCAGTTTCTAATGCATCTTACTTATGTTTTATGAAAAATTAGTATCGTAGAATATTCATATCAAAGTGTTAATTGAAAAATCATATAAAAGACATAATTAGCAGTAATTATATAAATTTATACGAAATTATTTGCAGTTATGCGGCCAAAAAAATTGAAAAGATCAAACAACTTGTTTAAACAGAAGCTTTTAATGCATCTTACTTATGTTTTGTGCAAAATTAGTGTTGTAGAATATTCGTATACAAGTTTTAATTGGAAAATCTTACAATAGGCTTATTTAGGAGTAATTATATTAATTTATAAGAAATTATGTGTAGTTATGCAGCCAAAAATTGCAAAAAAACTCAAATAACTTGTTCAAACAGCGGTTTTTAATGCACCTTACTTATGTTTTGTGCAAAATTAGTGTCGTATGATATTCATGTCGAAGTTTTAATTAGAAGATCTTATAATAGGCATGCTTAGGAGTAACTATAATAATTCATAAGAAATTATGTGTAATTATGCGGCCAAAAATTTAAAAAAACTCAAACAACTTGTTTAAACAGCTGTGTTTAAAGCCTCATGCTTATGTTTTGTGCAGAATTAGTATTGTAGAATGTTCATATTGAAGTGTTAATTAGATAATCTTTTAATAGGCATAATTAGGAATGGTTATATTAATTTTCACTAAATTATGTGTAGTTATGGGGCCAAAAATGTGGAAATACTCAAATAACTTTTTTAAATAGCGGATTCTAATGCATCTTGGTTGTGTTTTGGGAAAAAATAGTGTCGCAGAATATTCTTATCGAAGTGTTAATTGAACAACCTTATAATAGGCATAATTAGGAGTAATTATATTAATTTGCACGAAATTGTGTGTATTAATGGGGCCAAAATTTTTTAAAAAGTTAAACAACTTGTCTAAACAGCTCTTTTTAATGCATCCGGCTTATGTTTCGTGCCAAATTAGCGTCATAGAATATTCATATCGACGTTTTCATTAGATAATCTTATAATAGGCATAATCAGGAGTAATTATATTAACTTGCACGAAATTATGTGTAGTATGGCAGCCAAAAATTAAAAAAAAAAACAAAAACTCAAACAACTTGCTTAAACAAATGTTTTTAATGCATCTTACTTATTTTTTATGCAAAATTCGTGTCGTAGAATGTTCATATCGAAGTGTTATTTGGATAATATTATAATAAGCATATGTAGGAGTTATTATATTAATTTTTATGAAATTATGTGTCGTTATGAGGCTAAATTTTATTATTATCTAAAACAACTTTTTTAAACAGCAATTTCTAATGTATCTCTCTTATAACTTATGAAAAATTAGTGTCCTACGACATTCATATCGAAGTGTTAATTTTACAATCTTACAATAGACATAGTTAGGAGTAATTATATTAATTCGCTCGAAATTATTTGTTGTTTTGACGCAAAAAAATATTGAAAATCTTAGACAATTTGTTTAAACAATAGTTTCCAATGCATCTTACTTATATTTTGTGCAAAATTAGCGTCATATAATATTCACATCAAAGTTTCAATTGGACAATCATATAATAGGCCTAATTAGGAGTAATTATATTAATTTTCATAAAATTACATGTAGTTATGCGGCCAACAATTTACAAAAACTCAAACAACTTGTTCGAACAACTGTTTTTAATGCATCTTAATTATGTTTTGTGCAAAAATTGTGTCGTGCAATGTTCATATCGAAGCGTTAATAGGATAATCTTCTAATAGGTATATTTAGGAGTAACTATATTAATTTTCACGAAATTATGTATAATTATGAGTCAAAAAATCTTAAACTACTTGTTCAAACAGAAGTTTCTAATATATGTTACTTATGTTTTATGAAAAATTAGTGTCGTAGGATATTCATATTGACGTGTTAATTGGACAATCTTATAATAGACATAATTAGGAGTAATTATATCAATTTGCATGAAATTATGTGTACTTATGCGGCCAAAATTTTTGAAAAACACAAACAACTTGTTTAAGTAGCTGCTTTTAATGCATGCTACTTGTCTTGTGCAAAATTAGTATCGTATAATGTTCATATCCGAAGTGTTAATTGGCTAATATTTTAATAGGCATAATTAGGAGTAATTATATTAATTTTCACGAAATTATATGTAGTTATGAGGCCAAAACTGTTGAAAAACTTAACTTTTTTAAGTAGCAGTTTCTAATGCTTCTTACTTATGTTTTGATGAAAAATAGTGCCCTAAAATATTCATTTTGAAGTGTTAATTGAACAATCTTATAATAGGCATAATTGAGAGTAATTATATTAATTTGCAACAAATTATGTGTAGTTATGCGGCCAAAAAATTTCATAAAGCCAAACAACTGGATTAAACAGCAGTTTTTAACGCATCTTACATATGTTTTGTGCAATATCAGCGTTATAGAATATTCATATCAATGTTTTAATTGGACAATTTTATAATAGGCATAACTAGGAGTAACTGTATCAATTTGTACGAAATTATATGTAGTTATGCGGCCAAAAATTATGAAAAACTGAAACAACTTGCTTAAACAGCAGTTTTTAATGCATTTTACTTATGTTTCGCGCGAAATTAGCGTAGTGGAATATTCTTATAGAAGTTTTAATAGGACAATCTTATAATAGGTATAATCAGGAGTAATTATTTTAATTTGCACGAAATTATGTGTAGTTGTGCGGCCAAAATTTTTCATAAAGCCAAACAACTTATTTGTACGTCAGTTTTTAAAGCATCTTACTTATGTTTTCTGCAAAATTAGCGTTATAGAATATTATATCGAAGTTTTAATTGGAAAACTTTATAATAGGCGTAATTAGGAGTCGTTATATTAATTTTCATGAAATTATGTGTGGTTATGAGGGCAAAAATATTGAAAACTCAAACAAATTTTTTAAATAGCAGTTTCTAATGCATCTTACTTATGTTTTATGAAAAATTAGTATCGTAGAATATTCATATCAAAGTGTTAATTGAAAAATCATATAAAAGACATAATTAGCAGTAATTATATAAATTTATACGAAATTATTTGCAGTTATGCGGCCAAAAAAATTGAAAAGATCAAACAACTTGTTTAAACAGAAGCTTTTAATGCATCTTACTTATGTTTTGTGCAAAATTAGTGTTGTAGAATATTCGTATACAAGTTTTAATTGGAAAATCTTACAATAGGCTTATTTAGGAGTAATTATATTAATTTATAAGAAATTATGTGTAGTTATGCAGCCAAAAATTGCAAAAAAACTCAAATAACTTGTTCAAACAGCGGTTTTTAATGCACCTTACTTATGTTTTGTGCAAAATTAGTGTCGTATGATATTCATGTCGAAGTTTTAATTAGAAGATCTTATAATAGGCATGCTTAGGAGTAACTATAATAATTCATAAGAAATTATGTGTAATTATGCGGCCAAAAATTTAAAAAACTCAAACAACTTGTTTAAACAGCTGTGTTTAAAGCCTCATGCTTATGTTTTGTGCAGAATTAGTATTGTAGAATGTTCATATTGAAGTGTTAATTAGATAATCTTTTAATAGGCATAATTAGGAATGGTTATATTAATTTTCACTAAATTATGTGTAGTTATGGGGCCAAAAATGTGGAAATACTCAAATAACTTTTTTAAATAGCGGATTCTAATGCATCTTGGTTGTGTTTTGGGAAAAAATAGTGTCGCAGAATATTCTTATCGAAGTGTTAATTGAACAACCTTATAATAGGCATAATTAGGAGTAATTATATTAATTTGCACGAAATTGTGTGTATTAATGGGGCCAAAATTTTTTAAAAAGTTAAACAACTTGTCTAAACAGCTGTTTTTAATGCATCCGGCTTATGTTTCGTGCCAAATTAGCGTCATAGAATATTCATATCGACGTTTTCATTAGATAATCTTATAATAGGCATAATCAGGAGTAATTATATTAACTTGCACGAAATTATGTGTAGTATGGCAGCCAAAAATTAAAAAAAAAAAAAAAAAACAAAAACTCAAACAACTTGCTTAAACAGCTGTTTTTAATGCATCTTACTTATTTTTTATGCAAAATTCGTGTCGTAGAATGTTCATATCGAAGTGTTATTTGGATAATATTATAATAAGCATATGTAGGAGTTATTATATTAATTTTTATGAAATTATGTGTCGTTATGAGGCTAAATTTTATTATTATCTAAAACAACTTTTTTAAACAGCAATTTCTAATGTATCTCTCTTATAACTTATGAAAAATTAGTGTCCTACGACATTCATATCGAAGTGTTAATTTTACAATCTTACAATAGACATAGTTAGGAGTAATTATATTAATTCGCTCGAAATTATTTGTTGTTTTGACGCAAAAAAATATTGAAAATCTTAGACAATTTGTTTAAACAATAGTTTCCAATGCATCTTACTTATATTTTGTGCAAAATTAGCGTCATATAATATTCACATCAAAGTTTCAATTGGACAATCATATAATAGGCCTAATTAGGAGTAATTATATTAATTTTCATAAAATTACATGTAGTTATGCGGCCAACAATTTACAAAAACTCAAACAACTTGTTCGAACAACTGTTTTTAATGCATCTTAATTATGTTTTGTGCAAAAATTGTGTCGTACAATGTTCATATCGAAGCGTTAATAGGATAATCTTCTAATAGGTATATTTAGGAGTAACTATATTAATTTTCACGAAATTATGTATAATTATGAGTCAAAAAATCTTAAACTACTTGTTCAAACAGAAGTTTCTAATATATGTTACTTATGTTTTATGAAAAATTAGTGTCGTAGGATATTCATATTGACGTGTTAATTGGACAATCTTATAATAGACATAATTAGGAGTAATTATATCAATTTGCATGAAATTATGTGTACTTATGCGGCCAAAATTTTTGAAAAACACAAACAACTTGTTTAAGTAGCTGCTTTTAATGCATGCTACTTGTCTTGTGCAAAATTAGTATCGTATAATGTTCATATCCGAAGTGTTAATTGGCTAATATTTTAATAGGCATAATTAGGAGTAATTATATTAATTTTCACGAAATTATATGTAGTTATGAGGCCAAAACTGTTGAAAAACTTAACTTTTTTAAGTAGCAGTTTCTAATGCTTCTTACTTATGTTTTGATGAAAAATAGTGCCCTAAAATATTCATTTTGAAGTGTTAATTGAACAATCTTATAATAGGCATAATTGAGAGTAATTATATTAATTTGCAACAAATTATGTGTAGTTATGCGGCCAAAAAATTTCATAAAGCCAAACAACTGGATTAAACAGCAGTTTTTAACGCATCTTACATATGTTTTGTGCAATATCAGCGTTATAGAATATTCATATCAATGTTTTAATTGGACAATTTTATAATAGGCATAACTAGGAGTAACTGTATCAATTTGTACGAAATTATATGTAGTTATGCGGCCAAAAATTATGAAAAACTGAAACAACTTGCTTAAACAGCAGTTTTTAATGCATTTTACTTATGTTTCGCGCGAAATTAGCGTAGTGGAATATTCTTATAGAAGTTTTAATAGGACAATCTTATAATAGGTATAATCAGGAGTAATTATTTTAATTTGCACGAAATTATGTGTAGTTGTGCGGCCAAAATTTTTCATAAAGCCAAACAACTTATTTGTACGTCAGTTTTTAAAGCATCTTACTTATGTTTTCTGCAAAATTAGCGTTATAGAATATTATATCGAAGTTTTAATTGGAAAACTTTATAATAGGCGTAATTAGGAGTCGTTATATTAATTTTCATGAAATTATGTGTGGTTATGAGGGCAAAAATATTGAAAACTCAAACAAATTTTTTAAATAGCAGTTTCTAATGCATCTTACTTATGTTTTATGAAAAATTAGTATCGTAGAATATTCATATCAAAGTGTTAATTGAAAAATCATATAAAAGACATAATTAGCAGTAATTATATAAATTTATACGAAATTATTTGCAGTTATGCGGCCAAAAAAATTGAAAAGATCAAACAACTTGTTTAAACAGAAGCTTTTAATGCATCTTACTTATGTTTTGTGCAAAATTAGTGTTGTAGAATATTCGTATACAAGTTTTAATTGGAAAATCTTACAATAGGCTTATTTAGGAGTAATTATATTAATTTATAAGAAATTATGTGTAGTTATGCAGCCAAAAATTGCAAAAAAACTCAAATAACTTGTTCAAACAGCGGTTTTTAATGCACCTTACTTATGTTTTGTGCAAAATTAGTGTCGTATGATATTCATGTCGAAGTTTTAATTAGAAGATCTTATAATAGGCATGCTTAGGAGTAACTATAATAATTCATAAGAAATTATGTGTAATTATGCGGCCAAAAATTTAAAAAAACTCAAACAACTTGTTTAAACAGCTGTGTTTAAAGCCTCATGCTTATGTTTTGTGCAGAATTAGTATTGTAGAATGTTCATATTGAAGTGTTAATTAGATAATCTTTTAATAGGCATAATTAGGAATGGTTATATTAATTTTCACTAAATTATGTGTAGTTATGGGGCCAAAAATGTGGAAATACTCAAATAACTTTTTTAAATAGCGGATTCTAATGCATCTTGGTTGTGTTTTGGGAAAAAATAGTGTCGCAGAATATTCTTATCGAAGTGTTAATTGAACAACCTTATAATAGGCATAATTAGGAGTAATTATATTAATTTGCACGAAATTGTGTGTATTAATGGGGCCAAAATTTTTTAAAAAGTTAAACAACTTGTCTAAACAGCTGTTTTTAATGCATCCGGCTTATGTTTCGTGCCAAATTAGCGTCATAGAATATTCATATCGACGTTTTCATTAGATAATCTTATAATAGGCATAATCAGGAGTAATTATATTAACTTGCACGAAATTATGTGTAGTATGGCAGCCAAAAATTAAAAAAAAAAAACAAAAACTCAAACAACTTGCTTAAACAGCTGTTTTTAATGCATCTTACTTATTTTTTATGCAAAATTCGTGTCGTAGAATGTTCATATCGAAGTGTTATTTGGATAATATTATAATAAGCATATGTAGGAGTTATTATATTAATTTTTATGAAATTATGTGTCGTTATGAGGCTAAATTTTATTATTATCTAAAACAACTTTTTTAAACAGCAATTTCTAATGTATCTCTCTTATAACTTATGAAAAATTAGTGTCCTACGACATTCATATCGAAGTGTTAATTTTACAATCTTACAATAGACATAGTTAGGAGTAATTATATTAATTCGCTCGAAATTATTTGTTGTTTTGACGCAAAAAATATTGAAAATCTTAGACAATTTGTTTAAACAATAGTTTCCAATGCATCTTACTTATATTTTGTGCAAAATTAGCGTCATATAATATTCACATCAAAGTTTCAATTGGACAATCATATAATAGGCCTAATTAGGAGTAATTATATTAATTTTCATAAAATTACATGTAGTTATGCGGCCAACAATTTACAAAAACTCAAACAACTTGTTCGAACAACTGTTTTTAATGCATCTTAATTATGTTTTGTGCAAAAATTGTGTCGTACAATGTTCATATCGAAGCGTTAATAGGATAATCTTCTAATAGGTATATTTAGGAGTAACTATATTAATTTTCACGAAATTATGTATAATTATGAGTCAAAAAATCTTAAACTACTTGTTCAAACAGAAGTTTCTAATATATGTTACTTATGTTTTATGAAAAATTAGTGTCGTAGGATATTCATATTGACGTGTTAATTGGACAATCTTATAATAGACATAATTAGGAGTAATTATATCAATTTGCATGAAATTATGTGTACTTATGCGGCCAAAATTTTTGAAAAACACAAACAACTTGTTTAAGTAGCTGCTTTTAATGCATGCTACTTGTCTTGTGCAAAATTAGTATCGTATAATGTTCATATCCGAAGTGTTAATTGGCTAATATTTTAATAGGCATAATTAGGAGTAATTATATTAATTTTCACGAAATTATATGTAGTTATGAGGCCAAAACTGTTGAAAAACTTAACTTTTTTAAGTAGCAGTTTCTAATGCTTCTTACTTATGTTTTGATGAAAAATAGTGCCCTAAAATATTCATTTTGAAGTGTTAATTGAACAATCTTATAATAGGCATAATTGAGAGTAATTATATTAATTTGCAACAAATTATGTGTAGTTATGCGGCCAAAAAATTTCATAAAGCCAAACAACTGGATTAAACAGCAGTTTTTAACGCATCTTACATATGTTTTGTGCAATATCAGCGTTATAGAATATTCATATCAATGTTTTAATTGGACAATTTTATAATAGGCATAACTAGGAGTAACTGTATCAATTTGTACGAAATTATATGTAGTTATGCGGCCAAAAATTATGAAAAACTGAAACAACTTGCTTAAACAGCAGTTTTTAATGCATTTTACTTATGTTTCGCGCGAAATTAGCGTAGTGGAATATTCTTATAGAAGTTTTAATAGGACAATCTTATAATAGGTATAATCAGGAGTAATTATTTTAATTTGCACGAAATTATGTGTAGTTGTGCGGCCAAAATTTTTCATAAAGCCAAACAACTTATTTGTACGTCAGTTTTTAAAGCATCTTACTTATGTTTTCTGCAAAATTAGCGTTATAGAATATTATATCGAAGTTTTAATTGGAAAACTTTATAATAGGCGTAATTAGGAGTCGTTATATTAATTTTCATGAAATTATGTGTGGTTATGAGGGCAAAAATATTGAAAACTCAAACAAATTTTTTAAATAGCAGTTTCTAATGCATCTTACTTATGTTTTATGAAAAATTAGTATCGTAGAATATTCATATCAAAGTGTTAATTGAAAAATCATATAAAAGACATAATTAGCAGTAATTATATAAATTTATACGAAATTATTTGCAGTTATGCGGCCAAAAAAATTGAAAAGATCAAACAACTTGTTTAAACAGAAGCTTTTAATGCATCTTACTTATGTTTTGTGCAAAATTAGTGTTGTAGAATATTCGTATACAAGTTTTAATTGGAAAATCTTACAATAGGCTTATTTAGGAGTAATTATATTAATTTATAAGAAATTATGTGTAGTTATGCAGCCAAAAATTGCAAAAAAACTCAAATAACTTGTTCAAACAGCTGTTTTTAATGCACCTTACTTATGTTTTGTGCAAAATTAGTGTCGTATGATATTCATGTCGAAGTTTTAATTAGAAGATCTTATAATAGGCATGCTTAGGAGTAACTATAATAATTCATAAGAAATTATGTGTAATTATGCGGCCAAAAATTTAAAAAAACTCAAACAACTTGTTTAAACAGCTGTGTTTAAAGCCTCATGCTTATGTTTTGTGCAGAATTAGTATTGTAGAATGTTCATATTGAAGTGTTAATTAGATAATCTTTTAATAGGCATAATTAGGAATGGTTATATTAATTTTCACTAAATTATGTGTAGTTATGGGGCCAAAAATGTGGAAATACTCAAATAACTTTTTTAAATAGCGGATTCTAATGCATCTTGGTTGTGTTTTGGGAAAAAATAGTGTCGCAGAATATTCTTATCGAAGTGTTAATTGAACAACCTTATAATAGGCATAATTAGGAGTAATTATATTAATTTGCACGAAATTGTGTGTATTAATGGGGCCAAAAATTTTAAAAAAGTTAAACAACTTGTCTAAACAGCTGTTTTTAATGCATCCGGCTTATGTTTCGTGCCAAATTAGCGTCATAGAATATTCATATCGACGTTTTCATTAGATAATCTTATAATAGGCATAATCAGGAGTAATTATATTAACTTGCACGAAATTATGTGTAGTTTGGCAGCCAAAAATTAAAAAAAAAAACAAAAACTCAAACAACTTGCTTAAACAGCTGTTTTTAATGCATCTTACTTATTTTTTATGCAAAATTCGTGTCGTAGAATGTTCATATCGAAGTGTTATTT
Source organism: Schoenoplectus tabernaemontani (assembly GCA_037127355.1). NCBI lineage: Eukaryota > Viridiplantae > Streptophyta > Magnoliopsida > Poales > Cyperaceae > Schoenoplectus > Schoenoplectus tabernaemontani. Next base: position 13,219,790 of record CM073758.1, read on the forward strand.
GGATAATATTATAATAAGCATAAGTAGGAGTTATTATATTAATTTTTATGAAATTATGTGTCGTTATGAGGCTAAATGTTATTATTATCTAAAACAACTTTTTTAATCAGCAATTTCTAATGTATCTCTCTTATATCTTATGAAAAATTAGTGTCCTACGATATTCATATCGAAGTGTTAATTTTATAATCTTATAATAGACATAGTTAGGAGTAATTATATTAATTCGCTCGAAATTATTTGTTGTTTTGACGCAAAAAATATTGAAAATCTTAGACAATTTGTTTAAACAACAGTTTCTAATGCATCTTTACTTATATTTTGTGCAAAATTAGCGTCATATAATATTCACATCGAAGTTTCAATTGGACAATCATATAATAGGCCTAATTAGGAGTAATTATATTAATTTTCATGAAATTACATGTAGTTATGCGGCCAACAATTTACAAAAACTCAAACAACTTGTTCGAACAACTGTTTTTAATGCATCTTAATTATGTTTTGTGCAAAAATTGTGTCGTACAATGTTCATATCGAAGCGTTAATAGGATAATCTTCTAATAGGTATATTTAGGAGTAACTATATTAATTTTCACGAAATTATGTATAATTATGAGTCAAAAAATCTTAAACTACTTGTTCAAACAGAAGTTTCTAATATATGTTACTTATGTTTTATGAAAAATTAGTGTCGTAGGATATTCATATTGACGTGTTAATTGGACAATCTTATAATAGACATAATTAGGAGTAATTATATCAATTTGCATGAAATTATGTGTACTTATGCGGCCAAAATTTTTGAAAAACACAAACAACTTGTTTAAGTAGCTGCTTTTAATGCATGCTACTTGTCTTGTGCAAAATTAGTATCGTATAATGTTCATATCCGAAGTGTTAATTGGCTAATATTTTAATAGGCATAATTAGGAGTAATTATATTAATTTTCACGAAATTATATGTAGTTATGAGGCCAAAACTGTTGAAAAACTTAACTTTTTTAAGTAGCAGTTTCTAATGCTTCTTACTTATGTTTTGATGAAAAATAGTGCCCTAAAATATTCATTTTGAAGTGTTAATTGAACAATCTTATAATAGGCATAATTGAGAGTAATTATATTAATTTGCAACAAATTATGTGTAGTTATGCGGCCAAAAATTATCATAAAGCCAAACAACTGGATTAAACAGCAGTTTTTAACGCATCTTACATATGTTTTGTGCAATATCAGCGTTATAGAATATTCATATCAAAGTTTTAATTGGACAATTTTATAATAGGCATAACTAGGAGTAACTGTATCAATTTGTACGAAATTATATGTAGTTATGCGGCCAAAAATTATGAAAAACTGAAACAACTTGCTTAAACAGCAGTTTTTAATGCATTTTACTTATGTTTCGCGCGAAATTAGCGTAGTGGAATATTCTTATAGAAGTTTTAATAGGACAATCTTATAATAGGTATAATCAGGAGTAATTATTTTAATTTAGTTGTGCGGCCAAAATTTTTCATAAAGCCAAACAACTTATTTGAACGTCAGTTTTTAAAGCATCTTACTTATGTTTTCTGCAAAATTAGCGTTATAGAATATTCATATCGAAGTTTTAATTGGACAACTTTATAATAGGCGTAATTAGGAGTCGTTATATTAATTTTCATGAAACTATGTGTGGTTATGAGGGAAAAAATATTGAAAACTCAAACAAATTTTTTAAATAGCAGTTTCTAATGCATCTTACTTATGTTTTGTGAAAAATTAGTATCGTAGAATATTCATATCAAAGTGTTAATTGAAAAATCATATAAAAGACATAATTAGGAGTAATTATATAAATTTATACGAAAATATTTGCAGTTATGCGGCTAAAAAAATTGAAAAGATCAAACAACTTGTTTAAACAGCAGCTTTTAATGCATCTTACTTATGTTTTGTGCAAAATTAGTGTTGTAGAATATTCGTATACAAGTTTTAATTGGAAAATCTTACAATAGGCTTATTTAGGAGTAATTATATTAATTTATAAGAAATTATGTGTAGTTATGCAGCCAAAAATTGCGAAAAAACTCAAATAACTTGTTCAAACAGCTGTTTTTAATGCACCTTACTTATGTTTTGTGCAAAATTAGTGTCGTATGATATTCATGTCGAAGTTTTAATTAGAAGATCTTATAATAGGCATGCTTAGGAGTAACTATAATAATTCATAAGAAATTATGTGTAATTATGCGGCCAAAAATTTAAAAAACTCAAACAACTTGTTTAAACAGCTGTGTTTAATGCCTTATGCTTATGTTTTGTGCAGAATTAGTATTGTAGAATGTTCATATTGAAGTGTTAATTAGATAATCTTTTAATAGGCATAATTAGGAATGGTTATATTAATTTTCACTAAATTATGTGTAGTTATGGGGCCAAAAATGTTGAAATACTCAAATAACTTTTTAAATAGCGGATTCTAATGCATCTTGCTTGTGTTTTGGGAAAAAATAGTGTCGCAGAATATTCTTATCGAAGTGTTAATTGAACAACCTTATAATAGGCATAATTAGGAGTAATTATATTAATTTGCACGAAATTGTGTGTATTAATGGGGCCAAAATTTTTTAAAAAGTTAAACAACTTGTCTAAACAGCTGTTTTTAATGCATCCGGCTTATGTTTCGTGCCAAATTAGCGTCATAGAATATTCATATCGACGTTTTCATTAGATAATCTTATAATAGGCATAATCAGGAGTAATTATATTAACTTTCACGAAATTATGTGTAGTTTGGCAGCCAAAAATTAAAAAAAAAAACAAAAACTCAAACAACTTGCTTAAACAGCTGTTTTTAATGCATCTTACTTATTTTTTATGCAAAATTCATGTCGTAGAATGTTCATATCGAAGTGTTATTTGGATAATATTATAATAAGCATAAGTAGGAGTTATTATATTAATTTTTATGAAATTATGTGTCGTTATGAGGCTAAATGTTATTATTATCTAAAACAACTTTTTTAATCAGCAATTTCTAATGTATCTCTCTTATATCTTATGAAAAATTAGTGTCCTACGATATTCATATCGGAGTGTTAATTTTACAATCTTATAATAGACATAGTTAGGAGTAATTATATTAATTCGCTCGAAATTATTTGTTGTTTTGACGCAAAAAATATTGAAAATCTTAGACAATTTGTTTAAACAACAGTTTCTAATGCATCTTACTTATATTTTGTGCAAAATTAGCGTCATATAATATTCACATCGAAGTTTCAATTGGACAATCATATAATAGGCCTAATTAGGAGTAATTATATTAATTTTCATGAAATTACATGTAGTCATGCGGCCAACAATTTACAAAAACTCAAACAACTTGTTCGAACAACTGTTTTTAATGCATCTTAATTATGTTTTGTGCAAAAATTGTGTCGTACAATGTTCATATCGAAGCGTTAATAGGATAATCTTCTAATAGGTATATTTAGGAGTAACTATATTAATTTTCACGAAATTATGTATAATTATGAGTCAAAAAATCTTAAACTACTTGTTCAAACAGAAGTTTCTAATATATGTTACTTATGTTTTATGAAAAATTAGTGTCGTAGGATATTCATATTGACGTGTTAATTGGACAATCTTATAATAGACATAATTAGGAGTAATTATATCAATTTGCATGAAATTATGTGTACTTATGCGGCCAAAATTTTTGAAAAACACAAACAACTTGTTTAAGTAGCTGCTTTTAATGCATTCTACTTGTCTTGTGCAAAATTAGTATCGTATAATGTTCATATCCGAAGTGTTAATTGGCTAATATTTTAATAGGCATAATTAGGAGTAATTATATTAATTTTCACGAAATTATATGTAGTTATGAGGCCAAAACTGTTGAAAAACTTAACTTTTTTAAGTAGCAGTTTCTAATGCATCTTACTTATGTTTTGATGAAAAATAGTGCCCTAAAATATTCATTTTGAAGTGTTAATTGAACAATCTTATAATAGGCATAATTGAGAGTAATTATATTAATTTGCAACAAATTATGTGTAGTTATGCGGCCAAAAAATTTCATAAAGCCAAACAACTGGATTAAACAGCAGTTTTTAACGCATCTTACATATGTTTTGTGCAATATCAGCGTTATAGAATATTCATATCAATGTTTTAATTGGACAATTTTATAATAGGCATAACTAGTAGTAACTGTATCAATTTGTACGAAATTATATGTAGTTATGTGGCCAAAAATTATGAAAAACTGAAACAACTTGCTTAAACAGCAGTTTTTAATGCATTTTACTTATGTTTCGCGTGAAATTAGCGTAGTGGAATATTCTTATAGAAGTTTTAGTAGGACAATCTTATAATAGGTATAATCAGGAGTAATTATTTTAATTTGCACGAAATTATGTGTAGTTATGCGGCCAAAATTTTTCATAAAGCCAAACAACTTATTTGAACGTCAGTTTTTAAAGCATCTTACTTATGTTTTCTGCAAAATTAGCGTTATAGAATATTTATATCGAAGTTTTAATTGGAAAACTTTATAATAGGCGTAATTAGGAGTCGTTATATTAATTTTCATGTAATTATGTGTGGTTATGAAGGCAAAAATATTGAAAACTCAAACAATTTTTTTAAATAGCAGTTTCTAATGCATCTTACTTATGTTTTGTGAAAAATTAGTATCGTAGAATATTCATATCAAAGTGTTAATTGAAAAATCATTTAAAAGACATAATTAGGAGTAATTATATAAATTTATACGAAAATATTTGCAGTTATGCGGCCAAAAAAATTGAAAAGATCAAACAACTTGTTTAAACAGGAACTTTTAATGCATCTTACTTATGTTTTGTGCAAAATTAGTCTTGTAGAATATTCGTATACAAGTTTTAATTGGAAAATCTTACAATAGGCTTATTTAGGAGTAATTATATTAATTTATAAGAAATTATGTGTAGTTATGCAGCCAAAAATTGCAAAAAAACTCAAATAACTTGTTCAAACAGCTGTTTTTAATGCACCTTACTTATGTTTTGTGCAAAATTAGTGTCGTATGATATTCATGTCGAAGTTTTAATTAGAAGATCTTATAATAGGCATGCTTAGGAGTAACTATAATAATTCATAAGAAATTATGTGTAATTATGCGGCCAAAAATTTAAAAAAACTCAAACAACTTGTTTAAACAGCTGTGTTTAAAGCCTCATGCTTATGTTTTGTGCAGAATTAGTATTGTAGAATGTTCATATTGAAGTGTTAATTAGATAATCTTTTAATAGGCATAATTAGGAATGGTTATATTAATTTTCACTAAATTATGTGTAGTTATGGGGCCAAAAATGTGGAAATACTCAAATAACTTTTTTAAATAGCGGATTCTAATGCATCTTGGTTGTGTTTTGGGAAAAAATAGTGTCGCAGAATATTCTTATCGAAGTGTTAATTGAACAACCTTATAATAGGCATAATTAGGAGTAATTATATTAATTTGCACGAAATTGTGTGTATTAATGGGGCCAAAATTTTTTAAAAAGTTAAACAACTTGTCTAAACAGCTGTTTTTAATGCATCCGGCTTATGTTTCGTGCCAAATTAGCGTCATAGAATATTCATATCGACGTTTTCATTAGATAATCTTATAATAGGCATAATCAGGAGTAATTATATTAACTTGCACGAAATTATGTGTAGTATGGCAGCCAAAAATTAAAAAAAAAAAACAAAAACTCAAACAACTTGCTTAAACAGCTGTTTTTAATGCATCTTACTTATTTTTTATGCAAAATTCGTGTCGTAGAATGTTCATATCGAAGTGTTATTTGGATAATATTATAATAAGCATATGTAGGAGTTATTATATTAATTTTTATGAAATTATGTGTCGTTATGAGGCTAAATGTTATTATTATCTAAAACAACTTTTTTAATCAGCAATTTCTAATGTATCTCTCTTATATCTTATGAAAAATTAGTGTCCTACGATATTCATATCGGAGTGTTAATTTTACAATCTTATAATAGACATAGTTAGGAGTAATTATATTAATTCGCTCGAAATTATTTGTTGTTTTGACGCAAAAAATATTGAAAATCTTAGACAATTTGTTTAAACAACAGTTTCTAATGCATCTTACTTATATTTTGTGCAAAATTAGCGTCATATAATATTCACATCGAAGTTTCAATTGGACAATCATATAATAGGCCTAATTAGGAGTAATTATATTAATTTTCATGAAATTACATGTAGTCATGCGGCCAACAATTTACAAAAACTCAAACAACTTGTTCGAACAACTGTTTTTAATGCATCTTAATTATGTTTTGTGCAAAAATTGTGTCGTACAATGTTCATATCGAAGCGTTAATAGGATAATCTTCTAATAGGTATATTTAGGAGTAACTATATTAATTTTCACGAAATTATGTATAATTATGAGTCAAAAAATCTTAAACTACTTGTTCAAACAGAAGTTTCTAATATATGTTACTTATGTTTTATGAAAAATTAGTGTCGTAGGATATTCATATTGATGTGTTAATTGGACAATCTTATAATAGACATAATTAGGAGTAATTATATCAATTTGCATGAAATTATGTGTACTTATGCGGCCAAAATTTTTGAAAAACACAAACAACTTGTTTAAGTAGCTGCTTTTAATGCATTCTACTTGTCTTGTGCAAAATTAGTATCGTATAATGTTCATATCCGAAGTGTTAATTGGCTAATATTTTAATAGGCATAATTAGGAGTAATTATATTAATTTTCACGAAATTATATGTAGTTATGAGGCCAAAACTGTTGAAAAACTTAACTTTTTTAAGTAGCAGTTTCTAATGCATCTTACTTATGTTTTGATGAAAAATAGTGCCCTAAAATATTCATTTTGAAGTGTTAATTGAACAATCTTATAATAGGCATAATTGAGAGTAATTATATTAATTTGCAACAAATTATGTGTAGTTATGCGGCCAAAAAATTTCATAAAGCCAAACAACTGGATTAAACAGCAGTTTTTAACGCATCTTACATATGTTTTGTGCAATATCAGCGTTATAGAATATTCATATCAATGTTTTAATTGGACAATTTTATAATAGGCATAACTAGGAGTAACTGTATCAATTTGTACGAAATTATATGTAGTTATGCGGCCAAAAATTATGAAAAACTGAAACAACTTGCTTAAACAGCAGTTTTTAATGCATTTTACTTATGTTTCGCGCGAAATTAGCGTAGTGGAATATTCTTATAGAAGTTTTAGTAGGACAATCTTATAATAGGTATAATCAGGAGTAATTATTTTAATTTGCACGAAATTATGTGTAGTTATGCGGCCAAAATTTTTCATAAAGCCAAACAACTTATTTGAACGTCAGTTTTTAAAGCATCTTACTTATGTTTTCTGCAAAATTAGCGTTATAGAATATTTATATCGAAGTTTTAATTGGAAAACTTTATAATAGGCGTAATTAGGAGTCGTTATATTAATTTTCATGAAATTATGTGTGGTTATGAGGGCAAAAATATTGAAAACTCAAACAATTTTTTTAAATAGCAGTTTCTAATGCATCTTACTTATGTTTTGTGAAAAATTAGTATCGTAGAATATTCATATCAAAGTGTTAATTGAAAAATCATATAAAAGACATAATTAGGAGTAATTATATAAATTTATACGAAAATATTTGCAGTTATGCGGCCAAAAAAATTGAAAAGATCAAACAACTTGTTTAAACAGGAACTTTTAATGCATCTTACTTATGTTTTGTGCAAAATTAGTGTTGTAGAATATTCGTATACAAGTTTTAATTGGAAAATCTTACAATAGGCTTATTTAGGAGTAATTATATTAATTTATAAGAAATTATGTGTAGTTATGCAGCCAAAAATTGCAAAAAACTCAAATAACTTGTTCAAACAGCTGTTTTTAATGCACCTTACTTATGTTTTGTGCAAAATTAGTGTCGTATGATATTCATGTCGAAGTTTTAATTAGAAGATCTTATAATAGGCATGCTTAGGAGTAACTATAATAATTCATAAGAAATTATGTGTAATTATGCGGCCAAAAATTTTAAAAAACTCAAACAACTTGTTTAAACAGCTGTGTTTAAAGCCTCATGCTTATGTTTTGTGCAGAATTAGTATTGTAGAATGTTCATATTGAAGTGTTAATTAGATAATCTTTTAATAGGCATAATTAGGAATGGTTATATTAATTTTCACTAAATTATGTGTAGTTATGGGGCCAAAAATGTTGAAATACTCAAATAACTTTTTTAAATAGCGGATTCTAATGCATCTTGCTTGTGTTTTGGGAAAAAATAGTGTCGCAGAATATTCTTATCGAAGTGTTAATTGAACAACCTTATAATAGGCATAATTAGGAGTAATTATATTAATTTGCACGAAATTATGTGTATTAATGGGGCCAAAATTTTTTAAAAAATTTAAACAACTTGTCTAAACAGCTGTTTTTAATGCATCTGGCTTATGTTTTGTGCCAAATTAGCGTCATAGAATATTCATATCGACGTTTTAATTAGATAATCTTATAATAGGCATAATCAGGAGTAATTATATTAACTTGCACGAAATTATGTGTAGTTTGGCAGCCAAAAATTAAAAAAAAAAAACAAAAACTCAAACAACTTGCTTAAACAGCTGTTTTTAATGCATCTTACTTATTTTTTATGCAAAATTCATGTCGTAGAATGTTCATATCGAAGTGTTATTTGGATAATATTCTAATAAGCATAAGTAGGAGTAATTATATTAATTTTTACGAAATTATGTGTCGTTATGAGGCTAAATGTTATTATTATCTAAAACAACTTTTTTAAACAGCAATTTCTAATGTATCTCTCTTATATCTTATGAAAAATTAGTGTCCTACGATATTCATATCGAAGTGTTAATTTTACAATCTTATAATAGACATAGTTAGGAGTAATTATATTAATTCGCTCGAAATTATTTGTTGTTTTGACGCAAAAAATATTGAAAATCTTAGACAATTTGTTTAAACAACAGTTTCTAATGCATCTTACTTATATTTTGTGCAAAATTAGCGTCATATAATATTCACATCGAAGTTTCAATTGGACAATCATATAATAGGCCTAATTAGGAGTAATTATATTAATTTTCATGAAATTACATGTAGTCATGCGGCCAACAATTTACAAAAACTCAAACAACTTGTTCGAACAACTGTTTTTAATGCATCTTAATTATGTTTTGTGCAAAAATTGTGTCGTACAATGTTCATATCGAAGCGTTAATAGGATAATCTTCTAATAGGTATATTTAGGAGTAACTATATTAATTTTCACGAAATTATGTATAATTATGAGTCAAAAAATCTTAAACTACTTGTTCAAACAGAAGTTTCTAATATATGTTACTTATGTTTTATGAAAAATTAGTGTCGTAGGATATTCATATTGATGTGTTAATTGGACAATCTTATAATAGACATAATTAGGAGTAATTATATCAATTTGCATGAAATTATGTGTACTTATGCGGCCAAAATTTTTGAAAAACACAAACAACTTGTTTAAGTAGCTGCTTTTAATGCATTCTACTTGTCTTGTGCAAAATTAGTATCGTATAATGTTCATATCCGAAGTGTTAATTGGCTAATATTTTAATAGGCATAATTAGGAGTAATTATATTAATTTTCACGAAATTATATGTAGTTATGAGGCCAAAACTGTTGAAAAACTTAACTTTTTTAAGTAGCAGTTTCTAATGCATCTTACTTATGTTTTGATGAAAAATAGTGCCCTTAAAATATTCATTTTGAAGTGTTAATTGAACAATCTTATAATAGGCATAATTGAGAGTAATTATATTAATTTGCAACAAATTATGTGTAGTTATGCGGCCAAAAAATTTCATAAAGCCAAACAACTGGATTAAACAGCAGTTTTTAACGCATCTTACATATGTTTTGTGCAATATCAGCGTTATAGAATATTCATATCAATGTTTTAATTGGACAATTTTATAATAGGCATAACTAGGAGTAACTGTATCAATTTGTACGAAATTATATGTAGTTATGCGGCCAAAAATTATGAAAAACTGAAACAACTTGCTTAAACAGAAGTTTTTAATGCATTTTACTTTTGTTTCGCGCGAAATTAGCGTAGTGAAATATTCTTATAGAAGTTTTAGTAGGACAATCTTATAATAGGTATAATCAGGAGTAATTATTTTAATTTGCACGAAATTATTTGTAGTTATGCGGCCAAAATTTTTCATAAAGCCAAACAACTTATTTGAACGTCAGTTTTTAAAGCATCTAACTTATATTTTCTGCAAAATTAGCGTTATAGAATATTTATATCGAAGTTTTAATTGGAAAACTTTATAATAGGCGTAATTAGGAGTCGTTATATTAATTTTCATGAAATTATGTGTGGTTATGAGGGCAAAAATATTGAAAACTCAAACAATTTTTTTAAATACATCTTACTTATGTTTTGTGAAAAATTAGTATCGTATAATATTCATATCAAAGTGTTAATTGAAAAATCATATAAAGGACATAATTAGGAGTAATTATATAAATTTATACGAAAATATTTGCAGTTATGCGGCCAAAAAAATTGAAAAGATCAAACAACTTGTTTAAACAGGAACTTTTAATGCATCTTACTTATGTTTTGTGCAAAATTAGTGTTGTAGAATATTCGTATACAAGTTTTAATTGGAAAATCTTACAATAGGCTTATTTAGGAGTAATTATATTAATTTATAAGAAATTATGTGTTGTTATGCAGCCAAAAATTGCAAAAAACTCAAATAACTTGTTCAAACAGCTGTTTTTAATGCACCTTCCTTATGTTTTGTGCAAAATTAGTGTCGTATGATATTCATGTCGAAGCTTTAATTAGAAGATCTTATAATAGGCATGCTTAGGAGTAACTATAATAATTCATAAGTAATTATGTGTAATTATGCGGCCAAAATATTTAAAAAACTCAAACAACTTGTTTAAACAGCTGTGTTTAAAGCCTCATGCTTATGTTTTGTGCAGAATTAGTATTATAGATTGTTCATATTGAAGTGTTAATTAGATAATCTTTTAATAAGCATAATTAGGAATGGTTATATTAATTTTCACTAAATTATGTGTAGTTATGGGGCCAAAAATATTGAAATACTCAAATAACTTTTTTAAATAGCGGATTCTAATGCATCTTGCTTGTGTTTTGGGAAAAAAATAGCGTCGCAGAATATTCTTATCGAAGTGTTAATTGAACAACCTTATAATAGGCATAATTAGGAGTAATTATATTAATTTGTACGAAATTATGTGTATTAATGGGGCCAAAAATTTTAAAAAAGTTAAACAACTTGTCTAAACAGCTGTTTTTAATGCATCCGGCTTTTGTTTCGTGCCAAATTAGCCTCATAGAATATTCATATCGACGTTTTCATTAGATAATCTTATAATTGGCATAATCAGGAGTAGTTATATTAACTTGCACGAAATTATGTGTAGTTTGGCAGCCAAAAAACAAAAACAAAAACTCAAACAACTTGCTTAAACAGCTGTTTTTAATGCATCTTACTTATTTTTTATGCAAAATTCGTGTCGTAGAATGTTCATATCGAAGTGTTATTTGGATAATATTATAATAAGCATAAGTAGGAGTAATTATATTAATTTTTATGAAATTATGTGTCGTTATGAGGCTAAATGTTATTATTATCTAAAACAACTTTTTTAAACAGCAATTTCTAATGTATCTCTCTTATAACTTATGAAAAATTAGTGTCCTACGACATTCATATCGAAGTGTTAATTTTACAATCTTATAATAGACATAGTTAGGAGTAATTATATTAATTCGCTCGAAATTATTTGTTGTTTTGACGCAAAAAAATATTGAAAATCTTAGACAATTTGTTTAAACAACAGTTTCCAATGCATCTTACTTATATTTTGTGCAAAATTAGCGTCATATAATATTCACATCGAAGTTTCAATTGGACAATCATATAATAGGCCTAATTAGGAGTAATTATATTAATTTTCATGAAATTACATGTAGTCATGCGGCCAACAATTTACAAAAACTCAAACAACTTGTTCGAACAACTGTTTTTAATGCATCTTAATTATGTTTTGTGCAAAAATTGTGTCGTACAATGTTCATATCGAAGCGTTAATAGGATAATCTTCTAATAGGTATATTTAGGAGTAACTATATTAATTTTCACGAAATTATGTATAATTATGAGTCAAAAAATCTTAAACTACTTGTTCAAACAGAAGTTTCTAATATATGTTACTTATGTTTTATGAAAAATTAGTGTCGTAGGATATTCATATTGATGTGTTAATTGGACAATCTTATAATAGACATAATTAGGAGTAATTATATCAATTTGCATGAAATTATGTGTACTTATGCGGCCAAAATTTTTGAAAAACACAAACAACTTGTTTAAGTAGCTGCTTTTAATGCATGCTACTTGTCTTGTGCAAAATTAGTATCGTATAATGTTCATATCCGAAGTGTTAATTGGCTAATATTTTAATAGGCATAATTAGGAGTAATTATATTAATTTTCACGAAATTATATGTAGTTATGAGGCCAAAACTGTTGAAAAACTTAACTTTTTTAAGTAGCAGTTTCTAATGCATCTTACTTATGTTTTGATGAAAAATAGTGCCCTAAAATATTCATTTTGAAGTGTTAATTGAACAATCTTATAATAGGCATAATTGAGAGTAATTATATTAATTTGCAACAAATTATGTGTAGTTATGCGGCCAAAAAATTTCATAAAGCCAAACAACTGGATTAAACAGCAGTTTTTAACGCATCTTACATATGTTTTGTGCAATATCAGCGTTATAGAATATTCATATCAATGTTTTAATTGGACAATTTTATAATAGGCATAACTAGTAGTAACTGTATCAATTTGTACGAAATTATATGTAGTTATGTGGCCAAAAATTATGAAAAACTGAAACAACTTGCTTAAACAGCAGTTTTTAATGCATTTTACTTATGTTTCGCGAAAATTAGCGTAGTGGAATATTCTTATAGAAGTTTTAGTAGGACAATCTTATAATAGGTATAATCAGGAGTAATTATTTTAATTTGCACGAAATTATGTGTAGTTATGCGGCCAAAATTTTTCATAAAGCCAAACAACTTATTTGAACGTCAGTTTTTAAAGCATCTTACTTATGTTTTCTGCAAAATTAGCGTTATAGAATATTTATATCGAAGTTTTAATTGGAAAACTTTATAATAGGCGTAATTAGGAGTCGTTATATTAATTTTCATGTAATTATGTGTGGTTATGAAGGCAAAAATATTGAAAACTCAAACAATTTTTTTAAATAGCAGTTTCTAATGCATCTTACTTATGTTTTGTGAAAAATTAGTATCGTAGAATATTCATATCAAAGTGTTAATTGAAAAATCATTTAAAAGACATAATTAGGAGTAATTATATAAATTTATACGAAAATATTTGCAGTTATGCGGCCAAAAAAATTGAAAAGATCAAACAACTTGTTTAAACAGGAACTTTTAATGCATCTTACTTATGTTTTGTGCAAAATTAGTCTTGTAGAATATTCGTATACAAGTTTTAATTGGAAAATCTTACAATAGGCTTATTTAGGAGTAATTATATTAATTTATAAGAAATTATGTGTAGTTATGCAGCCAAAAATTGCAAAAAAACTCAAATAACTTGTTCAAACAGCTGTTTTTAATGCACCTTACTTATGTTTTGTGCAAAATTAGTGTCGTATGATATTCATGTCGAAGTTTTAATTAGAAGATCTTATAATAGGCATGCTTAGGAGTAACTATAATAATTCATAAGAAATTATGTGTAATTATGCGGCCAAAAATTTAAAAAAACTCAAACAACTTGTTTAAACAGCTGTGTTTAAAGCCTCATGCTTATGTTTTGTGCAGAATTAGTATTGTAGAATGTTCATATTGAAGTGTTAATTAGATAATCTTTTAATAGGCATAATTAGGAATGGTTATATTAATTTTCACTAAATTATGTGTAGTTATGGGGCCAAAAATGTTGAAATACTCAAATAACTTTTTTAAATAGCGGATTCTAATGCATCTTGGTTGTGTTTTGGGAAAAAATAGTGTCGCAGAATATTCTTATCGAAGTGTTAATTGAACAACCTTATAATAGGCATAATTAGGAGTAATTATATTAATTTGCACGAAATTGTGTGTATTAATAGGGCCAAAATTTTTAAAAAGTTAAACAACTTGTCTAAACAGCTGTTTTTAATGCATCCGGCTTATATTTCGTGCCAAATTAGCATCATAGAATATTCATATCGACGTTTTCATTAGATAATCTTATAATAGACATAATAAGGAGTAATTATATTAACTTGCACAAAATTATGTGTAGTTTGGCAGCCAAAAATTAAAAAAAAAAAAACTCAAACAACTTGCTTAAACAGCTGTTTTTAATGCATCTTACTTATTTTTTATGCAAAATTCATGTCGTAGAATGTTCATATCGAAGTGTTATTTGGATAATATTATAATAAGCATAAGTAGGAGTAATTATATTAATTTTTATGAAATTATGTGTCGTTATGAGGCTAAATGTTATTATTATCTAAAACAACTTTTTTAATCAGCAATTTCTAATGTATCTCTCTTATATCTTATGAAAAATTAGTGTCCTACGATATTCATATCGAGTGTTAATTTTACAATCTTATAATAGACATAGTTAGGAGTAATTATATTAATTCGCTCGAAATTATTTGTTGTTTTGACGCAAAAAATATTGAAAATCTTAGACAATTTGTTTAAACAACAGTTTCTAATGCATCTTACTTATATTTTGTGCAAAATTAGCGTCATATAATATTCACATCGAAGTTTCAATTGGACAATCATATAATAGGCCTAATTAGGAGTAATTATATTAATTTTCATGAAATTACATGTAGTTATGCGGCCAACAATTTACAAAAACTCAAACAACTTGTTCGAACAACTGTTTTTAATGCATCTTAATTATGTTTTGTGCAAAAATTGTGTCGTACAATGTTCATATCGAAGCGTTAATAGGATAATCTTCTAATAGGTATATTTAGGAGTAACTATATTAATTTTCACGAAATTATGTATAATTATGAGTCAAAAAATCTTAAACTACTTGTTCAAACAGAAGTTTCTAATATATGTTACTTATGTTTTATGAAAAATTAGTGTCGTAGGATATTCATATTGATGTTTTAATTGGACAATCTTATAATAGACATAATTAGGAGTAATTATATCAATTTGCATGAAATTATGTGTACTTATGCGGCCAAAATTTTTGAAAAACACAAACAACTTGTTTAAGTAGCTGCTTTTAATGCATGCTACTTGTCTTGTGCAAAATTAGTATCGTATAATGTTCATATCCGAAGTGTTAATTGGCTAATATTTTAATAGGCATAATTAGGAGTAATTATATTAATTTTCACGAAATTATATGTAGTTATGAGGCCAAAACTGTTGAAAAACTTAACTTTTTTAAGTAGCAGTTTCTAATGCATCTTACTTATGTTTTGATGAAAAATAGTGCCCTAAAATATTCATTTTGAAGTGTTAATTGAACAATCTTATAATAGGCATAATTGAGAGTAATTATATTAATTTGCAACAAATTATGTGTAGTTATGCGGCCAAAAAATTTCATAAAGCCAAACAACTGGATTAAACAGCAGTTTTTAACGCATCTTACATATGTTTTGTACAATATCAGCGTTATAGAATATTCATATCAATGTTTTAATTGGACAATTTTATAATAGGCATAACTAGGAGTAACTGTATCAATTTGTCCGAAATTATATGTAGTTATGCGGCAAAAAATTATGAAAAACTGAAACAACTTGCTTAAACAGAAGTTTTTAATGCATTTTACTTATGTTTCGCGCGAAATTAGCGTAGTGGAATATTCTTATAGAAGTTTTAGTAGGACAATCTTATAATAGGTATAATCAGGAGTAATTATTTTAATTTGCACGAAATTATGTGTAGTTATGCGGCCAAAATTTTTCATAAAGCCAAACAACTTATTTGAACGTCAGTTTTTAAAGCATCTAACTTATATTTTCTGCAAAATTAGCGTTATAGAATATTTATATCGAAGTTTTAATTGGAAAACTTTATAATAGGCGTAATTAGGAGTCGTTATATTAATTTTCATGAAATTATGTGTGGTTATGAGGGCAAAAATATTGAAAACTCAAACAATTTTTTTAAATACATCTTACTTATGTTTTGTGAAAAATTAGTATCGTATAATATTCATATCAAAGTGTTAATTGAAAAATCATATAAAGGACATAATTAGGAGTAATTATATAAATTTATACGAAAATATTTGCAGTTATGCGGCCAAAAAAATTGAAAAGATCAAACAACTTGTTTAAACAGGAACTTTTAATGCATCTTACTTATGTTTTGTGCAAAATTAGTGTTGTAGAATATTCGTATACAAGTTTTAATTGGAAAATCTTACAATAGGCTTATTTAGGAGTAATTATATTAATTTATAAGAAATTATGTGTTGTTATGCAGCCAAAAATTGCAAAAAACTCAAATAACTTGTTCAAACAGCTGTTTTTAATGCACCTTACTTATGTTTTGTGCAAAATTAGTGTCGTATGATATTCATGTCGAAGCTTTAATTAGAAGATCTTATAATAGGCATGCTTAGGAGTAACTATAATAATTCATAAGTAATTATGTGTAATTATGCGGCCAAAATATTTAAAAAACTCAAACAACTTGTTTAAACAGCTGTGTTTAAAGCCTCATGCTTATGTTTTGTGCAGAATTAGTATTGTAGATTGTTCATATTGAAGTGTTAATTAGATAATCTTTTAATAAGCATAATTAGGAATGGTTATATTAATTTTCACTAAATTATGTGTAGTTATGGGGCCAAAAATATTGAAATACTCAAATAACTTTTTTAAATAGCGGATTCTAATGCATCTTGCTTGTGTTTTGGGAAAAAAATAGCGTCGCAGAATATTCTTATCGAAGTGTTAATTGAACAACCTTATAATAGGCATAATTAGGAGTAATTATATTAATTTGTACGAAATTATGTGTATTAATGGGGCCAAAAATTTTAAAAAGTTAAACAACTTGTCTAAACAGCTGTTTTTAATGCATCCGGCTTATGTTTCGTGCCAAATTAGCCTCATAGAATATTCATATCGACGTTTTCATTAGATAATCTTATAATAGGCATAATCAGGAGTAGTTATATTAACTTGCACGAAATTATGTGTAGTTTGGCAGCCAAAAAACAAAAACAAAAACTCAAACAACTTGCTTAAACAGCTGTTTTTAATGCATCTTACTTATTTTTTATGCAAAATTCATGTCGTAGAATGTTCATATCGAAGTGTTATTTGGATAATATTATAATAAGCATAAGTAGGAGTAATTATATTAATTTTTATGAAATTATGTGTCGTTATGATGCTAAATGTTATTATTATCTAAAACAACTTTTTTAAACAGCAATTTCTAATGTATCTCTCTTATAACTTATGAAAAATTAGTGTCCTACGACATTCAT
Organism: Schoenoplectus tabernaemontani; assembly: GCA_037127355.1. Classification (NCBI taxonomy): domain Eukaryota; kingdom Viridiplantae; phylum Streptophyta; class Magnoliopsida; order Poales; family Cyperaceae; genus Schoenoplectus; species Schoenoplectus tabernaemontani. Next base: position 13,237,437 of record CM073758.1, read on the forward strand.
ATCGAAGTGTTAATTTTACAATCTTACAATAGACATAGTTAGGAGTAATTATATTAATTCGCTCGAAATTATTTGTTGTTTTGACGCAAAAAAATATTGAAAATCTTAGACAATTTGTTTAAACAACAGTTTCTAATGCATCTTACTTATATTTTGTGCAAAATTAGCGTCATATAATATTCACATCGAAGTTTCAATTGGACAATCATATAATAGGCCTAATTAGGAGTAATTATATTAATTTTCATGAAATTACATGTAGTCATGCGGCCAACAATTTACAAAAACTCAAACAACTTGTTCGAACAACTGTTTTTAATGCATCTTAATTATGTTTTGTGCAAAAATTGTGTCGTACAATGTTCATATCGAAGCGTTAATAGGATAATCTTCTAATAGGTATATTTAGGAGTAACTATATTAATTTTCACGAAATTATGTATAATTATGAGTCAAAAAATCTTAAACTACTTGTTCAAACAGAAGTTTCTAATATATGTTACTTATGTTTTATGAAAAATTAGTGTCGTAGGATATTCATATTGATGTGTTAATTGGACAATCTTATAATAGACATAATTAGGAGTAATTATATCAATTTGCATGAAATTATGTGTACTTATGCGGCCAAAATTTTTGAAAAACACAAACAACTTGTTTAAGTAGCTGCTTTTAATGCATGCTACTTGTCTTGTGCAAAATTAGTATCGTATAATGTTCATATCCGAAGTGTTAATTGGCTAATATTTTAATAGGCATAATTAGGAGTAATTATATTAATTTTCACGAAATTATATGTAGTTATGAGGCCAAAACTGTTGAAAAACTTAACTTTTTTAAGTAGCAGTTTCTAATGCATCTTACTTATGTTTTGATGAAAAATAGTGCCCTAAAATATTCATTTTGAAGTGTTAATTGAACAATCTTATAATAGGCATAATTGAGAGTAATTATATTAATTTGCAACAAATTATGTGTAGTTATGCGGCCAAAAAATTTCATAAAGCCAAACAACTGGATTAAACAGCAGTTTTTAACGCATCTTACATATGTTTTGTGCAATATCAGCGTTATAGAATATTCATATCAATGTTTTAATTGGACAATTTTATAATAGGCATAACTAGGAGTAACTGTATCAATTTGTCCGAAATTATATGTAGTTATGCGGCAAAAAATTATGAAAAACTGAAACAACTTGCTTAAACAGAAGTTTTTAATGCATTTTACTTATGTTTCGCGCGAAATTAGCGTAGTGGAATATTCTTATAGAAGTTTTAGTAGGACAATCTTATAATAGGTATAATCAGGAGTAATTATTTTAATTTGCACAAATTATGTGTAGTTATGCGGCCAAAATTTTTCATAAAGCCAAACAACTTATTTGAACGTCAGTTTTTAAAGCATCTAACTTATATTTTCTGCAAAATTAGCGTTATAGAATATTTATATCGAAGTTTTAATTGGAAAACTTTATAATAGGCGTAATTAGGAGTCGTTATATTAATTTTCATGAAATTATGTGTGGTTATGAGGGCAAAAATATTGAAAACTCAAACAATTTTTTTAAATACATCTTACTTATGTTTTGTGAAAAATTAGTATCGTATAATATTCATATCAAAGTGTTAATTGAAAAATCATATAAAGGACATAATTAGGAGTAATTATATAAATTTATACGAAAATATTTGCAGTTATGCGGCCAAAAAAATTGAAAAGATCAAACAACTTGTTTAAACAGGAACTTTTAATGCATCTTACTTATGTTTTGTGCAAAATTAGTGTTGTAGAATATTCGTATACAAGTTTTAATTGGAAAATCTTACAATAGGCTTATTTAGGAGTAATTATATTAATTTATAAGAAATTATGTGTTGTTATGCAGCCAAAAATTGCAAAAAACTCAAATAACTTGTTCAAACAGCTGTTTTTAATGCACCTTCCTTATGTTTTGTGCAAAATTAGTGTCGTATGATATTCATGTCGAAGCTTTAATTAGAAGATCTTATAATAGGCATGCTTAGGAGTAACTATAATAATTCATAAGTAATTATGTGTAATTATGCGGCCAAAATATTTAAAAAACTCAAACAACTTGTTTAAACAGCTGTGTTTAAAGCCTCATGCTTATGTTTTGTGCAGAATTAGTATTATAGATTGTTCATATTGAAGTGTTAATTAGATAATCTTTTAATAAGCATAATTAGGAATGGTTATATTAATTTTCACTAAATTATGTGTAGTTATGGGGCCAAAAATATTGAAATACTCAAATAACTTTTTTAAATAGCGGATTCTAATGCATCTTGCTTGTGTTTTGGGAAAAAAATAGCGTCGCAGAATATTCTTATCGAAGTGTTAATTGAACAACCTTATAATAGGCATAATTAGGAGTAATTATATTAATTTGTACGAAATTATGTGTATTAATGGGGCCAAAAATTTTAAAAAAGTTAAACAACTTGTCTAAACAGCTGTTTTTAATGCATCCGGCTTTTGTTTCGTGCCAAATTAGCCTCATAGAATATTCATATCGACGTTTTCATTAGATAATCTTATAATAGGCATAATCAGGAGTAGTTATATTAACTTGCACGAAATTATGTGTAGTTTGGCAGCCAAAAAACAAAAACAAAAACTCAAACAACTTGCTTAAACAGCTGTTTTTAATGCATCTTACTTATTTTTTATGCAAAATTCGTGTCGTAGAATGTTCATATCGAAGTGTTATTTGGATAATATTATAATAAGCATAAGTAGGAGTAATTATATTAATTTTTATGAAATTATGTGTCGTTATGAGGCTAAATGTTATTATTATCTAAAACAACTTTTTTAAACAGCAATTTCTAATGTATCTCTCTTATAACTTATGAAAAATTAGTGTCCTACGACATTCATATCGAAGTGTTAATTTTACAATCTTATAATAGACATAGTTAGGAGTAATTATATTAATTCGCTCGAAATTATTTGTTGTTTTGACGCAAAAAAATATTGAAAATCTTAGACAATTTGTTTAAACAACAGTTTCCAATGCATCTTACTTATATTTTGTGCAAAATTAGCGTCATATAATATTCACATCGAAGTTTCAATTGGACAATCATATAATAGGCCTAATTAGGAGTAATTATATTAATTTTCATGAAATTACATGTAGTCATGCGGCCAACAATTTACAAAAACTCAAACAACTTGTTCGAACAACTGTTTTTAATGCATCTTAATTATGTTTTGTGCAAAAATTGTGTCGTACAATGTTCATATCGAAGCGTTAATAGGATAATCTTCTAATAGGTATATTTAGGAGTAACTATATTAATTTTCACGAAATTATGTATAATTATGAGTCAAAAAATCTTAAACTACTTGTTCAAACAGAAGTTTCTAATATATGTTACTTATGTTTTATGAAAAATTAGTGTCGTAGGATATTCATATTGATGTGTTAATTGGACAATCTTATAATAGACATAATTAGGAGTAATTATATCAATTTGCATTAAATTATGTGTACTTATGCGGCCAAAATTTTTGAAAAACACAAACAACTTGTTTAAGTAGCTGCTTTTAATGCATGCTACTTGTCTTGTGCAAAATTAGTATCGTATAATGTTCATATCCGAAGTGTTAATTGGCTAATATTTTAATAGGCATAATTAGGAGTAATTATATTAATTTTCACGAAATTATATGTAGTTATGAGGCCAAAACTGTTGAAAAACTTAACTTTTTTAAGTAGCAGTTTCTAATGCATCTTACTTATGTTTTGATGAAAAATAGTGCCCTAAAATATTCATTTTGAAGTGTTAATTGAACAATCTTATAATAGGCATAATTGAGAGTAATTATATTAATTTGCAACAAATTATGTGTAGTTATGCGGCCAAAAAATTTCATAAAGCCAAACAACTGGATTAAACAGCAGTTTTTAACGCATCTTACATATGTTTTGTGCAATATCAGCGTTATAGAATATTCATATCAATGTTTTAATTGGACAATTTTATAATAGGCATAACTAGTAGTAACTGTATCAATTTGTCCGAAATTATATGTAGTTATGTGGCAAAAAATTATGAAAAACTGAAACAACTTGCTTAAACAGCAGTTTTTAATGCATTTTACTTATGTTTCGCGTGAAATTAGCGTAGTGGAATATTCTTATAGAAGTTTTAGTAGGACAATCTTATAATAGGTATAATCAGGAGTAATTATTTTAATTTGCACGAAATTATGTGTAGTTATGCGGCCAAAATTTTTCATAAAGCCAAACAACTTATTTGAACGTCAGTTTTTAAAGCATCTTACTTATGTTTTCTGCAAAATTAGCGTTATAGAATATTTATATCGAAGTTTTAATTGGAAAACTTTATAATAGGCGTAATTAGGAGTCGTTATATTAATTTTCATGAAATTATGTGTGGTTATGAAGGCAAAAATATTGAAAACTCAAACAATTTTTTTAAATACATCTTAATGCTTTATGTTTTGTGAAAAATTAGTATCGTAGAATATTCATATCAAAGTGTTAATTGAAAAATCATATAAAGACATAATTAGGAGTAATTATATAAATTTATACGAAAATATTTGCAGTTATGCGGCCAAAAAAATTGAAAAGATCAAACAACTTGTTTAAACAGGAACTTTTAATGCATCTTACTTATGTTTTGTGCAAAATTAGTGTTGTAGAATATTCGTATACAAGTTTTAATTGGAAAATCTTACAATAGGCTTATTTAGGAGTAATTATATTAATTTATAAGAAATTATGTGTTGTTATGCAGCCAAAAATTGCAAAAAACTCAAATAACTTGTTCAAACAACTGTTTTTAATGCACCTTACTTATGTTTTGTGCAAAATTAGTGTCGTATGATATTCATGTCGAAGCTTTAATTAGAAGATCTTATAATAGGCATGCTTAGGAGTAACTATAATAATTCATAAGTAATTATGTGTAATTATGCGGCCAAAATATTTAAAAAACTCAAACAACTTGTTTAAACAAATTGTGTTTAAAGCCTCATGCTTATGTTTTGTGCAGAATTAGTATTATAGATTGTTCATATTGAAGTGTTAATTAGATAATCTTTTAATAAGCATAATTAGGAATGGTTATATTAATTTTCACTAAATTATGTGTAGTTATGGGGCCAAAAATATTGAAATACTCAAATAACTTTTTTAAATAGCGGATTCTAATGCATCTTGCTTGTGTTTTGGGAAAAAATAGTGTCGCAGAATATTCTTATCGAAGTGTTAATTGAACAACCTTATAATAGGCATAATTAGGAGTAATTATATTAATTTGCACGAAATTATGTGTATTAATGGGGCCAAAAATTTTAAAAAAGTTAAACAACTTGTCTAAACAAATTGTTTTTAATGCATCCGGCTTTTGTTTCGTGCCAAATTAGCCTCATAGAATATTCATATCGACGTTTTCATTAGATAATCTTATAATTGGCATAATCAGGAGTAGTTATATTAACTTGCACGAAATTATGTGTAGTTTGGCAGCCAAAAAACAAAAAAAACAAAAACTCAAACAACTTGCTTAAACAAATGTTTTTAATGCATCTTACTTATTTTTTATGCAAAATTCGTGTCGTAGAATGTTCATATCGAAGTGTTATTTGGATAATATTATAATAAGCATAAGTAGGAGTAATTATATTAATTTTTATGAAATTATGTGTCGTTATGAGGCTAAATGTTATTATTATCTAAAACAACTTTTTTAAACAGCAATTTCTAATGTATCTCTCTTATAACTTATGAAAAATTAGTGTCCTACGACATTCATATCGAAGTGTTAATTTTACAATCTTATAATAGACATAGTTAGGAGTAATTATATTAATTCGCTCGAAATTATTTGTTGTTTTGACGCAAAAAAATATTGAAAATCTTAGACAATTTGTTTAAACAACAGTTTCTAATGCATCTTACTTATATTTTGTGCAAAATTAGCGTCATATAATATTCACATCGAAGTTTCAATTGGACAATCATATAATAGGCCTAATTAGGAGTAATTATATTAATTTTCATGAAATTACATGTAGTCATGCGGCCAACAATTTACAAAAACTCAAACAACTTGTTCGAACAACTGTTTTTAATGCATCTTAATTATGTTTTGTGCAAAAATTATGTCGTACAATGTTCATATCGAAGCGTTAATAGGATAATCTTCTAATAGGTATATTTAGGAGTAACTATATTAATTTTCACGAAATTATGTATAATTATGAGTCAAAAAATCTTAAACTACTTGTTCAAACAGAAGTTTCTAATATATGTTACTTATGTTTTATGAAAAATTAGTGTCGTAGGATATTCATATTGATGTGTTAATTGGATAATCTTATAATAGACATAATTAGGAGTAATTATATCAATTTGCATGAAATTATGTGTACTTATGCGGCCAAAATTTTTGAAAAACACAAACAACTTGTTTAAGTAGCTGCTTTTAATGCATGCTACTTGTCTTGTGCAAAATTAGTATCGTATAATGTTCATATCCGAAGTGTTAATTGGCTAATATTTTAATAGGCATAATTAGGAGTAATTATATTAATTTTCACGAAATTATATGTAGTTATGAGGCCAAAACTGTTGAAAAACTTAACTTTTTTAAGTAGCAGTTTCTAATGCATCTTACTTATGTTTTGATGAAAAATAGTGCCCTAAAATATTCATTTTGAAGTGTTAATTGAACAATCTTATAATAGACATAATTGAGAGTAATTATATTAATTTGCAACAAATTATGTGTAGTTATGCGGCCAAAAAATTTCATAAAGCCAAACAACTGGATTAAACTGCAGTTTTTAACGCATCTTACATATGTTTTGTGCAATATCAGCGTTATAGAATATTCATATCAATGTTTTAATTGGACAATTTTATAATAGGCATAACTAGGAGTAACCGTATCAATTTGTCCGAAATTATATGTAGTTTTGCGGCAAAAAATTATGAAAAACTGAAACAACTTGCTTAAACAGAAGTTTTTAATGCATTTTACTTATGTTTCGCGCGAAATTAGCGTAGTGGAATATTCTTATAGAAGTTTTAGTAGGACAATCTTATAATAGGTATAATCAGGAGTAATTATTTTAATTTGCACAAAATTATGTGTAGTTATGCGGCCAAAATTTTTCATAAAGCCAAACAACTTATTTGAACGTCAGTTTTTAAAGCATCTTACTTATGTTTTCTGCAAAATTAGCGTTATAGAATATTTATATCGAAGTTTTAATTGGAAAACTTTATAATAGGCGTAATTAGGAGTCGTTATATTAATTTTCATGAAATTATGTGTGGTTATGAGGGCAAAAATATTGAAAACTCAAACAATTTTTTTAAATACATCTTACTTATGTTTTGTGAAAAATTAGTATCGTAGAATATTCATATCAAAGTGTTAATTGAAAAATCATATAAAAGACATAATTAGCAGTAATTATATAAATTTATACGAAATTATTTGCAGTTATGCGGCTAAAAAAATTGAAAAGATGAAACAACTTGTTTAAACAGGAACTTTTAATGCATCTTACTTATGTTTTGTGCAAAATTAGTGTTGTAGAATATTCGTATACAAGTTTTAATTGGAAAATCTTACAATAGGCTTATTTAGGAGTAATTATACTAATTTATAAGAAATTATGTGTTGTTATGCAGCCAAAAATTGCAAAAAACTCAAATAACTTGTTCAAACAGCTGTTTTTAATGCACCTTACTTATGTTTTGTGCAAAATTAGTGTCGTATGATATTCATGTCGAAGCTTTAATTAGAAGATCTTATAATAGGCATGCTTAGGAGTAACTATAATAATTCATAAGTAATTATGTGTAATTATGCGGCCAAAATATTTAAAAAACTCAAACAACTTGTTTAAACAAATGTGTTTAAAGCCTCATGCTTATGTTTTGTGCAGAATTAGTATTGTAGATTGTTCATATTGAAGTGTTAATTAGATAATCTTTTAATAAGCATAATTAGGAATGGTTATATTAATTTTCACTAAATTATGTGTAGTTATGGGGCCAAAAATATTGAAATACTCAAATAACTTTTTTAAATAGCGGATTCTAATGCATCTTGCTTGTGTTTTGGGAAAAAAATAGCGTCGCAGAATATTCTTATCGAAGTGTTAATTGAACAACCTTATAATAGGCATAATTAGGAGTAATTATATTAATTTGTACGAAATTATGTGTATTAATAGGGCCAAAAAATTTAAAAAAGTTAAACAACTTGTCTAAACAGCTGTTTTTAATGCATCCGGCTTATGTTTCGTGCCAAATTAGCCTCATAGAATATTCATATCGACGTTTTCATTAGATAATCTTATAATAGGCATAATCAGGAGTAGTTATATTAACTTGCACGAAATTATGTGTAGTTTGGCAGCCAAAAAACAAAAACAAAAACTCAAACAACTTGCTTAAACAAATTTTTTAATGCATCTTACTTATTTTTTATGCAAAATTCATGTCGTAGAATGTTCATATCGAAGTGATATTTGGATAATATTATAATAAGCATAAGTAGGAGTAATTATATTAATTTTTATGAAATTATGTGTCGTTATGATGCTAAATGTTATTATTATCTAAAACAACTTTTTTAAACAGCAATTTCTAATGTATCTCTCTTATAACTTATGAAAAATTAGTGTCCTACGACATTCATATCGAAGTGTTAATTTTACAATCTTACAATAGACATAGTTAGGAGTAATTATATTAATTCGCTCGAAATTATTTGTTGTTTTGACGCAAAAAATATTGAAAATCTTAGACAATTTGTTTAAACAACAGTTTCTAATGCATCTTACTTATATTTTGTGCAAAATTAGCGTCATATAATATTCACATCGAAGTTTCAATTGGACAATCATATAATAGGCCTAATTAGGAGTAATTATATTAATTTTCATGAAATTACATGTAGTTATGCGGCCAACAATTTACAAAAACTCAAACAACTTGTTCGAACAACTGTTTTTAATGCATCTTAATTATGTTTTGTGCAAAAATTGTGTCGTACAATGTTCATATCGAAGCGTTAATAGGATAATCTTCTAATAGGTATATTTAGGAGTAACTATATTAATTTTCACGAAATTATGTATAATTATGAGTCAAAAAATCTTAAACTACTTGTTCAAACAGAAGTTTCTAATATATGTTACTTATGTTTTATGAAAAATTAGTGTCGTAGGATATTCATATTGATGTGTTAATTGGACAATCTTATAATAGACATAATTAGGAGTAATTATATCAATTTGCATGAAATTATGTGTACTTATGCGGCCAAAATTTTTGAAAAACACAAACAACTTGTTTAAGTAGTCTTTTAATGCATGCTACTTGTCTTGTGCAAAATTAGTATCGTATAATGTTCATATCCGAAGTGTTAATTGGCTAATATTTTAATAGGCATAATTAGGAGTAATTATATTAATTTTCACGAAATTATATGTAGTTATGAGGCCAAAACTGTTGAAAAACTTAACTTTTTTAAGTAGCAGCTTCTAATGCATCTTACTTATGTTTTGATGAAAAATAGTGCCCTAAAATATTCATTTTGAAGTGTTAATTGAACAATCTTATAATAGGCATAATTGAGAGTAATTATATTAATTTGCAACAAATTATGTGTAGTTATGCGGCCAAAAAATTTCATAAAGCCAAACAACTGGATTAAACAATGAGTTTTTAACGCATCTTACATATGTTTTGTACAATATCAGCGTTATAGAATATTCATATCAATGTTTTAATTGGACAATTTTATAATAGGCATAACTAGGAGTAACTGTATCAATTTGTCCGAAATTATATGTAGTTATGCGGCAAAAAATTATGAAAAATCTGAAACAACTTGCTTAAACAAGTTTTTAATGCATTTTACTTATGTTTCGCGCGAAATTAGCGTAGTGGAATATTCTTATAGAAGTTTTAGTAGGACAATCTTATAATAGGTATAATCAGGAGTAATTATTTTAATTTGCACGAAATTATGTGTAGTTATGCGGCCAAAATTTTTCATAAAGCCAAACAACTTATTTGAACGTCAGTTTTTAAAGCATCTTACTTATGTTTTCTGCAAAATTAGCGTTATAGAATATTTATATCGAAGTTTTAATTGGAAAACTTTATAATAGGCGTAATTAGGAGTCGTTATATTAATTTTCATGAAATTATGTGTGGTTATGAGGGCAAAAATATTGAAAACTCAAACAATTTTTTTAAATACATCTTACTTATGTTTTGTGAAAAATTAGTATCGTAGAATATTCATATCAAAGTGTTAATTGAAAAATCATATAAAAGACATAATTAGCAGTAATTATATAAATTTATACGAAATTATTTGCAGTTATGCGGCTAAAAAAATTGAAAAGATGAAACAACTTGTTTAAACAGAACTTTTAATGCATCTTACTTATGTTTTGTGCAAAATTAGTGTTGTAGAATATTCGTATACAAGTTTTAATTGGAAAATCTTACAATAGGCTTATTTAGGAGTAATTATACTAATTTATAAGAAATTATGTGTTGTTATGCAGCCAAAAATTGCAAAAAACTCAAATAACTTGTTCAAACAAATTGCTTTTAATGCACCTTACTTATGTTTTGTGCAAAATTAGTGTCGTATGATATTCATGTCGAAGCTTTAATTAGAAGATCTTATAATAGGCATGCTTAGGAGTAACTATAATAATTCATAAGAAATTATGTGTAATTATGCGGCCAAAAATTTAAAAAAACTCAAACAACTTGTTTAAACAAATTGTGTTTAAAGCCTCATGCTTATGTTTTGTGCGTAATTAGTATTGTAGAATGTTCATATTGAAGTGTTAATTAGATAATCTTTTAATAGGCATAATTAGGAATGGTTATATTAATTTTCACTAAATTATGTGTAGTTATGGGGCCAAAAATGTTGAAATACTCAAATAACTTTTTTAAATAGCGGATTCTGATGTATCTTGCTTGTGTTTTGGGAAAAAATAGTGTCGCAGAATATTCTTATCGAAGTGTTAATTGAACAACCTTATAATAGGCATAATTAGGAGTAATTATATTAATTTGCACGAAATTGTGTGTATTAATGGGGCCAAAAATTTTAAAAAAGTTAAACAACTTGTCTAAACAAATGCTTTTAATGCATCCGCTTATGTTTCGTGCCAAATTAGCGTCATAGAATATTCATATCGATGTTTTCATTAGATAATCTTATAATAGGCATAATCAGGAGTAATTATTTTAACTTGCACGAAATTATGTGTAGTTTGGCAGCCAAAAAAAAACAAAAAACAAAAACTCAAACAACTTACTTAAACAGCTGTTTTTAATGCATCTTACTTATTTTTTATGCAAAATTCGTGTCGTAGAATGTTCATATCGAAGTGTTATTTGGATAATATTATAATAAGCATAAGTAGGAGTAATTATATTAATTTTTATGAAATTATGTGTCGTTATGAGGCTAAATGTTATTATTATCTAAAACAACTTTTTTAAACAGCAATTTCTAATGTATCTCTCTTATATCTTATGAAAAATTAGTGTCGTAGAATGTTCATATCCGAAGTGTAATTGGCTAATATTTTAATAGGCATAATTAGGAGTAATTATATTAATTTTCACGAAATTATATGTAGTTATGAGGCCAAAACTGTTGAAAAACTTAATTTTTTTAAGTAGCAGTTTCTAATGCATCTTACTTATGTTTTGATGAAAAATAGTGCCCTAAAATATTCATTTTGAAGTGTTAATTGAACAATCTTATAATAGGCATATTTGAGAGTAATTATATTAATTTGCTACAAATTATGTGTAGTTATGCGGCCAAAAAATTTCATAAAGCCAAACAACTCGGATTAAATGTGCCAGCTTTTAACGCATCTTACATATGTTTTGTGCAATATCAGCGTTATAGAATATTCATATCAATGTTTTAATTGGACAATTTTATAATAGACATAACTAGGAGTAACTGTATCAATTTGTACGAAATTATATGTAGTTATGTGGCCAAAAATTATGAAAAACTGAAACAACTTTCTTAATCAGTAGTTTTTAATGCATTTTACTTATGTTTCGCACGAAATTAGCGTAGTGGAATATTCTTATAGAAGTTTTAATAGCACAATCTTATAATAGGTATAATCAGGAGTAATTATTTTAATTTGCATGAAATTATGTGTAGTTGTGCGGCCAAAATTTTTCATAAAGCCAAACAACTTATTTGAACGTCAGTTTTTAAAGCATCTTACTTATGTTTTCTGCAAAATTAGCGTTATAGAATATTCATATCGAAGTTTAAATTGGACAACTTTATAATAGGCGTAATTAGGAGTCGTTATATTAATTTTCATGAAATTATGTGTGGTTATGAGGGCAAAAATATTGAAAACTCAAACAAAATTTTTAAATAGCAGTTTTTAATGCATCTTACTTATGTTTTGTGAAAAATTAGTATCGTAGAATATTCATATCAAAGTGTTAATTGAAAAATCATATAAAATACATAATTAGGAGTAATTATATAAATTTATATGAAAATATTTGCAGTTATGCGGCCAAAAAAATTGAAAAGATCAAACAACTTGTTTAAATAGCAGTTTTAATGCATCTTACTTATGTTTTGTGCAAAATTAGTGTTGTAGAATATTCGTATACAAGTTTTAATTTGAAAATCTTACAATAGGCTTATTTAAGAGTAATTATATTAATTTATAAGAAATTATATGTAGTTATGCAGCCAAAAATTGCAAAAAACTCAAATAACTTGTTCAAACAGCTGTTTTTAATGCACCTTACTTATGTTTTGTGCAAAATTAGTGTCGTATGATATTCATGTCGAAGTTTTAATTAGAAGATTTTATAATAGGCATGTTTAGGAGTAACTATAATAATTCATAAGAAATTATGTGTAATTATGCGGCCAAAATTTTTAAAAAACTCAAACAACTTGTTTAAACAGCTGTGTTTAAAGCCTCATGCTTATGTTTTGTGCAGAATTAGTATTGTAGAATGTTCATGAATTAAAGTTTTGCGATGTGCTCAAAAAAAAAATAAAAATAACCCTAACACCTTCGAATGAATTTTTGCGTTTCTTCAAAATTTATTTCTCTATGTATTGGAGACAATCTAAATTATTAAGGTGGAAAAATTGCTTTAGATTTATTTGAAAGTTTGTGTTATTTAATCTGGATCGAAAAGTTTATTATTTTTTAAATTTTCTTATGATATATAATCATCTCTTTAAAAAAAAAGTTGACTATGCACCTTTAATTTCTTTTTTTTTTTAAGTTATTTTACTTAAGGTAATAATTGCACGCATCCTCAAAAACGTCTAATAGTTTAAATAACCACAAAATCCAATTATGAGTGAATAAATCATCACATATAATTTGTGATGGTTATTTTGCGGTTCTAAACGCGCGATTAATCAGATGTTTTTTTAAAGAAAAAACTATTGGTGGGTCACAAATGGTTTAATCGATCGGCCGCCAAGTTGAATTAATCAGCTGATTCTTTTTTAAAAAAAAAATATACGGCCTCAATTTAAATTTATTGAACATTTTGAAAAATTATAGTTTAATGATAAAAATTAGACACTACGAGAGAAAAGATTTTTGACAACGGTTGTTGACTATATTTAACAACAATTATTAAACCGTTAGTAAAGGAGAGTGTCAGGAAAAGTATTGAAAAATGTTGTCAAATATGTAGTATACATGAGTCGAAACAGATCAATAACAACTCAGGAAGTAGGTTTTCGCAACGGTTGCTAAACTTAAACCAATTAATATTCATATATATGCAACATACGTATATATTTAGCAAAATTAATTTATACATATGCATCACACATGTATATATATGATAAACAAGATTATATATGACATCACACAGATTCCATCACAAACAATTAACATATATGCATCACACATGCATGCTGGTGGTTTTGTTAACTGATCTCATTCTGTCTCAAATGCAAATGCATCACACATGCATATATCATACACAAATATAAATAGCACATGCATAACACATATCAAAGAACTAAATATATAAAAATAAGTAACCAATAACTAAATATATCAAAATATATAATGTAATCAAATACACATATAGCATCCAAATAACAATGGTCAAATATTTTCAATGAGATATAAAATTATCATCTTTTTTTTACCTCGTCGATATCACTTTGATTATAATTAGCAGTAGGTCTTGGGTCGATGGTCTACAAAATAAATAAAAAAGACTTAATGTTAGTTTTTTATGGGAATATAAAGTAATGCAATAATATAATAAATGGATCCATGTTATTTTTGAATATCTCAGGCAAAGTATCCTCGGTGTGTAAGTGTTGATTATGTCATGTATTAATAAACGCACTCTGAACCGTCCAGTTGTCTTGCACACTAAGTATCTATCCTTGCACAATAAATTCTGATTTTAAAATTAAAAGATAAGTGAGTTACGCACGCTGACAACGTGTATAGGTAAATTTGGATTTCTTCTTCTCACCCTTTGTCATCCGTTGTTGTCGTATCGCGCTGCAAATAAGCATGTTATAAATATGTATTACATATTATTGAGATAAAATATTAAATGAAGAAACTTACGTATTTAATGCATTCTAAATTACGATTGCCCCCGTAGAGTAATTATTAAGAGGATCCATGATGTAGACGATTTGTTTCGAAAATTGACAACAAGAAAAATCCAATGGTTCATGTAACTCACTATATTAATTAGATAAATGGTGCAGTAATTAAGATTTAATTCTATAAAAAGAAAATAATCTAACCCTTTATGGTATAGCAGAAACTGAAAAGGCACATTCTCGGCTTTTGTAAACATCTCATCCAAACAATTTAAAACCACAACGAAGTTGAGCTTACAATTAGCCTCCAAGCATTTATACAGATAAAAAAAGCGACAACTGGTGATGTTAAATTCACTTCATCTCTTTGAGACTGCATTTGTTGATCCTTTTGCCTTAATGTCTCTTTAAGATTCTCAATTTCGTTAAGAATATCAGATTTTGTTGGTGCCATTCCTTATGACTGAAAAAAAGGATGATATTTTATATATTTTCATAGTTGGATTGCTAAATGATATTTTATCCTCGGTTTAGGGTTTAGAGTTTAGGTTTTTAAGTTTTTAGGTTTAGGTTTAGGGCTGTAGGGCTTTAGGATTTAGGGTTTTGAAATTTAGGGTTGAGAATTTAGGATTTAGGGTTTTATGACTTATGGATTTAGGGTTTTAGAATTTAAGGATTACAGTTTTGGGCCGGCCAACCATCCAAACCCACTTTTTAAATTTTTATCTCATTCGTGAAGATACGTTAGTCAATCTGGTGTTTAAAAAAATCCAGCAGCATTTCTCTTTAGCTCCTCGAGTACGCCAATGCACATTTACATGCACATACGTACTCACAAGAACAAAAGATGAAATATTGTACCGGATAATTTTCAAACATAAGATTGAAAACCAACATATCTTCACTATTTCTATATGAGATAAAATATTCAAAAAGTAGTCCCAATAGGGACTATTCAAGATTAATCCCTATTAGATTAATCTCGAATAGGCACCGACCTAAATTATTAGAATTTTCGATAACATGGTCCTATATGACAATACTATTAATTACATATATTTTTTCATTAATATATATGTAATCAATTTCATGCAAGTAATGCTAATTAATTATTTACTAATCTAATTTATACACACGCACATGCTAATTAAAAAAATATTACTATGTCAACAGATCAAAATCAGCAGATTAAAATCATATTACTATATAGAACAAAAGGTCTAAAATCAGAGATCTAAATCAATAGATCATATATAATTAACTATACAGAACAATATTACTATCATCTACTAATCAAACTAAATGTCTAAAATTTTAAATTATACCTTAGCAGTAAAATTCCTAAAGAGAGGGAAGGGGATCAAAGAGGTAGCACTAACTTGAACAGGAAAAGAGATTGAGCAGGAGAGAGCCGTAGCCAGAGAAGAAGAGGGAAGGAGAAGAGATGAGATAGAAAATATGATCGAAGTGGTGCAGACCTAAACCTATAAGGGTTTCAGGAATATATATTTATCAACGGTTCTTTAAAGAAATTATTGTTAAAGCCCCTATTTAGTAACGGTTTTTTTGTGAAAACCATTGTTAAATTCTTTCACAATGGTTCTTCAAAGCAACCGTTGTTAAAGTAATTTGCAATGGTTTATCCCAAGCACCGTTGCTAAATAGAAGAGAGAAAAAATAGATGTTATGGTTTATAGTTTTAACAACGTCTCTTTTTAGAAAATCATTATAAAATATGTTCTTTAATATTTTAGAATTGCCACTCAACTCTTTTAGCAATAGTTAGTAGTTAAAACCGTTATTGAATGAGTGTTGTCTAAAGTCCATTATGTTGTAGTGAGAGGGGGGAATCAGACAGGTTTGGGTCGGGTCAAATTGACTTAGCAATTTTGGATTTCAAATTGTATCAAGTTGGATCGGGTTAGATTTCATATCATCTTGTGTTAGATCATTTTGGAATTTAGATTACATCACTCAAGTCAGATCGGGTATTGGGTCATCTATTATCGGATCATTTTTATTTTTGGGCGGGTGAGTTTATCGAGTCGGGTCGGGTTAATTTAGTAATTAATATCAACTATGATATTTAAATATTTGCTCATATATTATAATTGATAATATTTATTGCAATAGATTCATATTTTTTCTAAAATCATATCACATCTAATTCCTAAGTTGTATTTGATTGTGCAATGATATATTCAAAAGATTAAAAACTTAAATTGAGAAAATATATATAGAGAAATAGTCAAAAGAAAATAATAAATGAGATAATGACTATCATAAACAAAACTCTAGATTATATTTCCTATCCAGAAATTTTACTACGAGTTATATTATCTATGTATGCATTACTTTTAAATTTTAAATGACGTGTGATCTATTCAAATAATTCCAAGTCATAAAAAATAAACCATATATAAATCAAACATGATTCAGAAGCTACTATAAACACCAAAACAATAAAAAATATCGTATGGATCCTAAAGTTGAGAACATGTCTTTAACTTGATGCCAAAATTGTAAAATACTGAACTTATGTCATATCGTGTGCATTTTTTATTTTGTGCCGTGTCATGTCTAGATTTGTACCGTTACATGCCGTACTGTGCTGATTTTTCAAAATATCATATACGGTGCGATTAAAGCACAAATCAAAAACCGTGTTGTACTGTACCATATCGTATCCGACAACCGTATCGTGCCGCTCTCGGATCGTGTTGTTTTGTACAGTACTCAGTCATAGTAGACACAAATTTAGAGCACTACATGCGACTCTTGCTGCTTGTAATGATTGAAATGTTCCTTCTTAAATGGAAAAAAAAAGATATGTGTTCTTGATATGACAATATATATAGCTCGGGTCCCTTGTACCCATAGGATCAGACGATTGGATAACCAACCCGTTCGGAAAAAGATATCGTATGGTTGGACCCATGACATCCGACAAGCCGGAGCGGATAAGGATTCTGGAGATAGACTTGTCCGCTTTATTTCAAATATTCATACATATGTGTATCATTAATATAAAATATATAATATATAAAGTATTATGAAATTATTAATATATTATATATTTTTTAAATTTTAAAATAATATTAATATGATTTAAATTATATATAAATTTTAATTACGAGATATAAATTGATATATAAAATATTTCATTAATATTTTAATATTTTATTGAGTATAAATTGTCGGAGGGAAAAGGGAAGGATCGAGATCCAATAGCTCGCAGGTAGGTGGTTAAAATAAATTTAAAGCATCCGTATATATCCATCTTTAAGTCGAGTCAAGTTTTGCTAACTCTGATTTCCGTTAATATACTATCCGTCTCACAGAAAACAAAGAATTTCATTTTGCAGGAAAACACCAAAATAATTGGACCAGTAAAAAACTTTCGCGTGTAAATGTAATCCACTTATTATTAATTAAGGGAGTACATATACAGATATACTACAGAATAAAAATAATAATTGATCAGATAGAATGATTATTAATTCACGTCTCAATTATCCTACCATTTTTAATACCGCGTGTTTCTGATAAGAAAATTTTCTACCACAGAATTCCCACCCATCTGCAAAGAGAATATGTGTTTGAATTGAATTAAAAAAACAGAAGAAAAATTTATATTTTATATTATAAAGAGCATATGTATTTTGAATTTATTCATTAATATTTAATTTTTCAGTCTTTTTAATGATTAAAATACCTCTAATCAATGGTGCTGATCAATATTTTTAAAAATTAACGATTTAATCAGTGTCATTTTTTCCTCCATTTTATTTTCTGTTTTTATCATATATTAATGGGAGGTCTAAAATATTATGAAAAAATAATTATTTTTAAATTTTAAAGCTTTCTATTATACAACTTTATTTAAAAAATATTATGTTTTATAAATGATTTTTTATTAAATAATAAATTAAATTTATTTATAAATTTAGAAATCTTCATAACCAAGTTAGACAAAAATTATATCTAAATAAAATATATTATTTATTTATAATTAAATTATTATTAAATATAAATATTTTTAAAATTAAGAGAGATCTATTTTATGCTAGTAACATCAATGGATGATCCTCGAACGTTGTCGGATACACCACTACTTTCATGGATGATGGCAATAACTATACTCCCAAATTTGTTATGCTTTTTCAGCCCATCCACCTGTTGGGTTATTTTTAGAATAACAAACCAGTGGGCTTCTCAGCCTTTGACATTCGTCCCGGTCAATTTGGTTATATACGGCCAGCAATGTTAGCCAGAGCCCAGAGATTATTATTGCGTATAATTTGTGTGTATATATTGAGTACGAATGTATGATGCTTTCCCGATCGGCCCACTAAAAAATCCTCACACGCGTTTTTATCCCATGGAGTGAAGTGAACCCCTTATTTGCAACTGAAAACTGAATAAAAGTGAATCTAAAATCGGCCTGAAAATAGGCATTGATTCCCCTTATTTGCGTCCTTTAGAATTAAAATTTTTAAATAAATGCACACTGATAAGCTTTTTTGTATGGCTAAGATTATTACATAATTAATTTCACAGATAACATATTCTACGACATTTAAAAAAGAACACTGTCATAAAATTAAGTATCAGAATCTTCAAAAAAGTGTGCATTTGGTCCATTAACAATACTTTACTAATTTAGCACTAATGAAGTTGCCATGTAAAAATCTGGCTCCACTTCAATTCTTCATATTTCCAATATTAATTGTCTTGCAATCTTGAATGATACTATACTGTGATATGATCTGCGCTTGTCAGGACATCAATATGTGAGGCCAGAAATGTCATTATGGAGGGTAATAAAAGGGTCTAAAAAGATAGAACCAAACGAAGAGGTTCTGGCATCAACAATCGTAACACTACAGAAATGTATAAAAGTTAGGGAGCAGTGCTCACAAACAATGCCTAGCGCGAACAAACATTTTGTTAGTTCGTGAGTTATTTCTATTATATTACTTTATACAGTAATGTGCTAACTTAAATACATCATATAATGAAAATTAAGAAAAGGTGCAAAGGAAGATGCAAGAATATCTTTTCTGGCAAATTTACTCCACAAATTAAGTAGTCTTTTCTGAAGATAGAAAAGATCGATAGTGATAGAAAACCACAAAAAAATACCAATTGTTAGTGGTACCAGGCTTTCTACTCTGAGGTGGGCGGTATCCGAATAGGAAAGGTGCATTTATAAAGATCTGGATGTTAGACTTTCAAGTCTAAGAAAGCACATAATTAAAAGAGAAAAGTTTTCTATACCCCATTTTATACCCAACTAATCCAATTACTTTGTAACTGTTATTCAATTTAGATTTAAAAGAAAAAATAAAAAAATACGGGTCACGTATTAGACCCGTTTGAACCAAAGCTCTAATGGTATCTCCCTTATCTTTGAGAGTTACCCTTTATGCTATATATCGTTGGAAAGTTAGCGATGAGGAGAACACACGTACAACAGATCCTAGATTTAATAATGATTTTTAAAGCTCTTTAACAACGGTTCTTCAACCATTATTAAAGGGAGTGTTAGGAAAAGTATAAACAACCGTTGTTAAAACTATTTTTGGAAGACATTTAACAACAATTCTTAACTAATAACCGTTGTTAAAGGGTCATTTAACAATGATTTTTAAATAAAAACTATTGTTAAAGCGTATCTTACCAACAAATATTTATTAAAAAAATTTGAAAAAAACCTTTAGCAACGGTTTTTAAATAACCGTTGCAAAAGGACTCTTTCGCAACGGTTACTAGTTAAAAACCGTTGCTAAAGGTTTTTTTTTTTAAATTTAACTTTCTTTAAAGGTGCGAGTCAGATTGATATTGAGTCCTATTGATTAACAGTCAAAAATGAATATAGAGTTATATTGATTAGATAAGAACAAATATTGTTATATATTATTCATTCAATAATTAATATGAAAGAAATACAATTATTCATCAAATGAAAAAATATTTACTCAAAAAAATACATACATCTTGCTCATACAATAATATGAAAACCTATAAAATTTCTAAGAAAAAACAGAAAAAAAAAAATTCAAATGCATTTTTGAGTTTGAAGATATTGAGGTTCATATATAAATGGCAGTAACAGCATAAGCAGCTAACCTTGTAGATCTTGTCGTTAGCTTTTCGTGATCGCGTAGAACGCATCAATCAAAGTTTCCTATCAAAAAGTTAAGGTCGTTTGAAGTTGAGATGGTCATATTTCAGTTTTTATTTCTTCTATCTCTTTTCTCTCTTATTTTTTTATTATTTCTCTCTCTCTCTCTCTCTCATCTCTTTTTTTATATATGAAAATAGATAAAAATGGGTTGGTAATCCGTGAGTTTTTAGTTTTTAAATTTTTATTTTTGAAACGTTGGATTGGAATTAACTAACAGTGAGATGGGCAATCAGTGGGAGCAAATATTATTGGTTGGAGCAAAAAAGCAAATGTCAGACCTAAAAAAATAGCAGAACCATGTAGCAATAGTTCCTTAAAGGAACCATTGCTAAACACACCATTTAACAACGGTTCTAAGTATAGAACCATTATTAAAAGTAGTGTTTAACAACGGTTCCTTCAAGGAACCATTGCTAAATGGATCTGCTATTTTTTTAGGTTCTAAGAATCTATTTTAATAATATTTTTTTATTATAAACCGTTGTTAAAAAGTTTTTAATTTTACAATGATACCACTGAGCCATTTAACAACGGATTTGATATATAACCGTTGTTAAATCGGTATTGTCTAAGGTCATTTCTGTTGTAGTGACACAATGTGCTAAATTATAAAATAAAATGGATCAACGATTTGGGAGAAATCAAGAGAGAAAATATTTCGGTTAGAAATTCAATTGGACCGATTTAGTGCAAGTGAATCTCAAATGATTGATCAAATATTTTTTCTAGGCTAAGGAGATGATATGTGAAGTTTTAAACAAGTGCTTTAATTTTCTAAGTGTTTGGATCACCATTGCACTTCTCATGTACAAAGAGAATGTGTTAAAACTCATATTTTAAATCTCGGTTGTTCAAGAAGTGAAACTAGATCAATTTCAGAGAGTAAGAAGATAAAATTTGAGTATTTATTCGATTGAATTGGTTGAGAGATAGAAGAGAACACAAGAAAGATATTTTATTATACTAAATATATGTGTGTCAGACATAGTATAATAGATATGAAAACTTAATTGTACTAGGTATAAAATATTATTATACAAACTATAAAGACTTGGATCGTAATATTGAGAATTGAGATTGAAGAAACTTCAACACAAAACTAACTGAGACTATATTATTTGTACTAATAAAAATTAAGACTAAACTATAAATTATATTTTGAATGATATTTTAATTTAAATTTTACTCAGTAAATATACACTACATATTGAAGCGTGTATATAATAAATATTTAGATTTGTTTGTAATAGTGAAAATTATGACTAAATTATAAATTATATTTTGAATGATACATTAACTTGTATTATGGTAGATATTAATACTTATTTTTATTTAATATTAAACTTATTTTTGCCATAATTATTTTGAAAAATATTATTTTGTGCTACATATCTATTATATATTGTTGACAATATTATGACTTAATGATATAAAATATAAAGATAATTTTTATTATTTATTGAGATTATTTTTTATAAATATAAATTATAAGGTCTTAAGATATTATAAAATACTAAATATAAATTTATCAATTGTAAGGCCTTAGTTAAGATAATAAGAATATTTATATACAGAAAATATTATGAAATTTTATATCGTTTAAAGTTAAATATGTCTTATTAATCAGCTTTAAAAATTTAATTGTAAGTCTTAAGACGGGAACAATTAGGTATAGAGATTTGACACTAGGAGTGTTTGATAATTTTTTTGAATTATATATTATTCAAAATTAAAAGTAAGATTTGTGTTAATATATATTAAGACATCAGATGAATGATCTTAAATCTTCTAATGCTAAATTTTATGACTTTATTTATGAGATTTTATATAGAATATAAATTACATAAAAATATTATTTTAGATAAAATTTATTAAGATTTCATTTCTTAGTTGTTACATTAGATATAAATATTTAATTTAAATAATGTTCAATAAATATTCAATATTTATATATTTTTTTAAGCTGAAAATGACTTATAGTATTATGTATTAAGACATCATATGATAGCTCTTATGACTTTAAATATTAGATATTAAGATTTTGAATATCGTCCATAGAACGGTCTAGAGAGTTTCAGAAGAACCGTTATTGTTTAGTGAGCAGTTTGACCTCATCAGATGGTTGTTGCTGCCTTTGTGTAACAACGGACATTATATCCTTATTGTTATCGCCTTATCCAAGATAAAAATTTAATTGTATAACTCTTTTTGATATTCAAATAAGAGAGTAAACAATTATTGTTGACTTAGATTTTAAGACATTATAGTTTTGGGATACAGACTTGTTCATATTCTGATGATCGTTCAAATATAAATTTGAAGTTCAAAATTATGACTTATTATATTAGATATTAAGACATCATTTTTTGTGTGTTAGGACTTGGAATATTCGATTTTAGCACATTAAAATTTAGACATATAAACTTATCCTTATTCTGATGGATGCTCGAAATGTAAATTTTAAGTTAAAAATATGATTTATAATATTAAATATTAAGGTATCGTATCTCTCGTATTAAGACTTGAGATATTCAGTTTTAAAATAATGAGTTTCAAGTATAAATACTTATCAATATCCTGATTATTGTCCAAATACAAATTTTAGTTCAAAACATAATTTATAATATTAGATATTAAGATGTCGTATTTCTCTTGTTTAGACTTGAGACATTCAGTTTTAAGATATTGAGGTTCATATATAAATATTTGCTACTATCTTGATTGTCATTCAAATATAAATTTTAAGTTTAAAATATGACTTGATACATTAGATATGAAGAATTTGTTTCTCCAGTATTAAGATTTAGGACTTTCGATTTTAAGACTTTGATGATTGTCCGCAGACGGATGGTCTGTTGATGTTCGAAAACGTGGTCAACGTGATCAACGATTTTTTCAATTGGGGTACAGATCGGGAAATAGATGTGAATTACAGTTAGTTGGTCTTTTTTTGCCCAATTAAATTTATTTTCTCCACAGCTCCACAGCTCCACAGCTCAATAATTTGAAGGGAAAAAGAATGAGAGAGGAGGGGGAGGAGGGGAGAGAAGGGAAAAATCTTTTATACAAACTTCATAAAATTTTATCCCTAAATTGAGATGTATAGTTCCTTTTTCAGTTCTGTTCTTACTTTTCTCAATAGAATGCAACAATAGATCTAAGGTCCAATATAGCTCGATACAAACTTTCTGTATAAAAGATTCGCAGAAAATGTAGAATATAAAACGAGACACTAGATATAAAGTTTTATATTCCCCAGACTCAGAAAAAGTCATCCTTTTCTGGACCCAAGAACTGCTAGTGAGAGAAAGTGACATTGGAAAGTTGCCACAGTTAAAAACACGGAGAAAGGAAGAGATCAGTAGAGCACCAATACCTACAGTGAAAGCATTAATTACATAATTAATAACTAAGTTGATTGACTGCTAGATTCCAAACATGGATTTAATTTAAGCCTTGGGGTTAGTGCTAACACCCTTTTTAAGGAAGTACGGCCAGGAGAGATCGAGAGGTGCGCGCTATCCCTTGACTACTCAATTCCGCGCGAATTAATTTTCTCTATTTTGAATTTTTGCACTAGTAAATGGACAAGGTAGAATGGTAGATGCATCAATATTTTATTAAATTATTACGCAACACAGAAACAAATGAACATGACATTTCTAAAAAGAAAATTATCGCATTAATGGAATACAGGTGACAAGGGAGACATGACAAAATAGAGAATACAGTGGTTATAAGAAATGGAGATGATATCATTATAGGATAGGATCCAATCAAATGATGACGTGGGGCTTTCTCTGTTAGGGTTTGGCGGTGATTTGAGGGAGGGATTACTAAATTCATCTTCTCCTTTGCAAATTAGAGAAACCCTAATGCACCAATTTAGTACAGTTCTGAAAACTAATTTCAACCATATTGATGTACAAGTCATGGTACTTGAAAAGTGTTCCACTAGCATGATTTTAGGTCTGAAAGCAAGTTCAACACGTGTTTCTCTTCCTAGCTTAGGTGTCCTTTCATAAAAGCGAACAGAGACAGTGGCCGTGTTTGCTTAAAGTAAATTGAATGTGCACAACTGAAGACAATACATGCATGGCTTAATGCGACGAAGAGAAGGCGATGAATGCATACTGTAACATCCTTATTTAAAGCTCATTAAAGGATGAGAGGCGCAATTTACTATACAGGATGCTTAAATAAAATCAATGACACGGCAAAGGACAGCTCAACTCCCCAAATGGTTTAATATTTACTGATCAGTCTTCCCAAGGCGAATAGAATAATTTGGTTGAAGTTCGAGAGTTATGTTTAAGTAATATGATTATTCTTAGAGTTCATATTTGAAATAAGAAGAGGTAAAACAGTTTTTAGTAATAATAAGTTTTAGTAAATTAATATTATTAAAAATAAGAGTGAGAAACGTAAAATTTCAAATATATGAATGGCGCTATACATAAGCAGTGGCGCGCGTTCATCACAAGCGTTTGAAACGCGCGCATGCTTCGATGGCGCGCGTTTCATTATTTTTACCAAATGCGCCACTAGCGTGGCGCGTTTCCTTATTTTTACAAAATGCGCCATGCTTACGATGTATACATATAATTCGTATATTTGAAATTTTACGTTTCTCACTCTTATTTTTAATAATATTAATTTAATAAAACTTATTATTACTAAAATCTGGAGGTACAAAGTTCATATGATTTCTTCATGTTCATGACGTGTTGTGTTTAATATATACAAGTCTAAGCATACTGATGTGAATAGAAGTAGGACTAGTTTAGAGTTCATTATTTACATGCTTAGATGGTTCCATTAGATAGAGAAAAGACAACAACATATGCTGAAACAAAAATAAAACCGAAGTTTTCAAAGATTAAATAAAGTATGATGAATCAACAAATAGTTTGAACGAGAGGGGCTTTTGTTTTTACATATGAGGACTAGCTCGAAAAAATAATGGTTCCCGATCGAGAACGTAATCTAGAATCTTTAACAAAGATGGATGGAATAAAATTTTCTATCAAGTTACCAAACTTATTTTTGGCAATTAAGCAGTTGTATTCTAAAAAAGATAAAAGAAAAAAAAGCAAGAGGACTAATAATTGGAAATATCACTTGTGAAGGCGCAATTTAACTTCGGGACAAAAAACTTTGAAACGAAAATTATTATTTCGTGAGCATTTTGACCACTATGGTTAGTGCCAAATATTTCTATGAAATTATTTTGTAGATTACAACAGAACAAATATTAGATGTTTGAACAGAGGAAAAAGAAATTACAAAAGATTGTAGACTCCTCCCATCAATGAGTAATGATGAAAGCCTTTTTCATTATTGTCAGAATAGAAACTGAAAAATTAAATATTAAGCAGAAGAGAGATATCAAAAGTGTCAAGAAACATCATGATTGTCCCAATCAGCACCATGTGCACTTGACTTGCATGCACATCAGTGCTGATCGCAGCATAACAAAAATATCACCATGCAGTCCATCCAGTTAATTGAACAGCCGTGTACATATGATTTAAGAATTCACATCCCCCCTCCCCCTACCACACCCCCCCCCCCCCCAAAAAAAAAGTGTGCATTAAAAAAAACCAAATAAAAAAAAGAATAAAAGAGGAAAATAAAGCAATTACGGACAAAAATGCAAAGAAAACAACTTCACATATAAAGAAAACTACTAATAGATCACTTACGAGAGCCCTCGCAGTACAAGCATATATATATAGAGAAAAAAACCAACAAAAGATTTTGATCTTAAGGGCCGAAATAGTTATTTATTTGGGCGAACAAACAAAGTAACGAAACTTAGGGTTAAATCTTGTAAACAAGAAACTTGTCTAACTTAACCCTGTCAAGTGCAATCTAATACACCTGGCCAAAAGAAAATAATAAAGCATAGCAATAACATACTTTGACTTCCTGACCAATTAAGCGTACTAGAGATCCAAGAGAAGCAACAGTTTCGAACCATTATTGGAAGCTATTACTGGGGGGAATGAAGCCTGGTCCGAGATCCACAAAGAAAAAGAGAGAAAGAGAAGAACCAGAGCATCTGTTTCTCTTAATCAAGCGGCCTAGAACCAGACAACATTCCCCTCAAAGAAAAAGCTTCCTGGAGTTTATTTCTCTCGTGCATATTTTTGCTCTCTCCCGTAGACAGCGGCTAGTTTTAAGGGGAGAGAAGGCAGACTGAGCCGGTGGGGTATCTATAGGAGGTGTGTTAAAGAGAGAGAGAGAGACAGAGAGGGGAGGGAGTGGGGGGTTGTGATGATAGGTGAAATGATTGCAGAAATGGGGTCAGAGATTTTAAGGGTGCAGGGAAGAGGATAAAAAACAATAAAGAGGGATCAGGGGGGAGGTGGAAAAGAGAGCCGGGTGCAATAAAGACGAGCACAGAGAGGCAGAGAGCCTGGCCCTACACACATCTGGGCTAAGTCAGAAATTCAAACAAGGGCGTCCCAACTTTTTTTTTTTCAATTTCATTTCCTTTCATTTTCTCTTATTTTTTTCCCTTTATTTCTCATTTTTAAATCTCTCCGCTTCTAGTTAAGAAATTAATTAATGATTTTTTTAATTTTAAGAATTCTATCCTATATTGATAAAGCATGCGTGAATAATTTGGATGAAAGTATGTGAAGAAATTTCCATGATGTGCCATAAAGGACTGTCTTTAGCTTTTAGAGGTGGTCAGGGGTGGATGCAGGATTATAGTTAGGGATAATTATCAGATTTTAATAGCTTATCGGGTTCAAACTCATTAACTAATAGGGTAATAAATAAAAAAATATTAATTTAATATATATTCTTATCTAATAAAAATAATAATAAAATAATAACATTTTATATATTAAAAATAACAACAAAATAAAGCTCAAAGTAATAAATAATCAAGTTGATAAAGAAAATTGTCATCTACAAACTTTATATTTTGATATATCTTTGTATAATTATTTCATTATGCACAATATTAATTATTTTTTCTCAATAAAATTAATCAGACAATTTATGCGGGGAAAAAAATTTCTAGAGGGGCAAATTATCGAAAAACATTGTTTTTCAAAATCCAGAGAGGCAGCTCCGTCCCTGGGGTGGCACTGGAAATTTATTATTATACATTTCTAGAGTAAGCAGGAAAAACATTTATTTCACAAGGGCATCCAACTAAATATAGATGAGAGTTAGTTGAACATTATAATGAGAGGAAAAAAAATAATGAGCTAAAAGAACTAGAGAAAAGTACACATCCCATGTTAATTGTACCAATAACCTTACATGAGAAAGAGAAACCCTAAAAATGTCCGGTCTATCAAAGTCTCTTGGTCGATCTCCTATGCTAGAGTACGAGGCAGTCAAGATATTAATTGACCAGAGAATTATGCGGTTCATTTTCTTTCATATAAACAATTTAAAGTTTAGATATTATAAACGTGAGATAGTAGGGAGAGACGTCGTTGATGTGGTATTACAAGATATATACAAATGTAGGCGGCGAAGAAAAATTAAAGGGAAAACCAATATATCTATTTTTTAATATTTAGAGCGTAAGATTGTCTCGTAGAAGAATTGAAAAGATAATTGGAACGCATAATGAGAAAAATGGCTCGTCATTCCTCACAATGAATCATTCTTGTATATTAATAATTTCGGGTTTGACAAATTTAATAGTTATATATATATATTTTTTGAGACAGATGAGAGAGAACATGAAAATTTTGGATGTTCGAGAACTTCCAAGTTATAATTTGTATATTAGTAGATCCGATTAAGCTGCATGAAACGAGTTAGCTATCGATCATGAGATAAATTAATTAACGGACAAATATTATAATATGACACATAACCATTAATTTCTTGTACAACTGAATATATTAAAGTCCAGTGTCATATCACGAAGTACGTACCAACCGTGTTACAAGACAAAGCACAAACTTAAGTATGAACAAGTGATAGTTTCAATCGGGAACTCTTTTTAACATTTTCTTTCGTTTCCTACGATTGTTGTCTTCGAACCCTATCTATTTGGCAAAATTGGATATATATCTCCCATTACATTCTAATTTGGACATTTACCTTTCAAATTTAAAAATTAGATATTTATCCCTGAAAATATTAAAACTTTAGATATTTATCCATAACTAGTATTATTCTCATAAAAATTAAATTAGCAATAAATTAAAATTATCATAGGACAAAAATATCACTCTATATTTTTCCGTCATCCATACAAGTGTGTAACAAATTATTTCATTTTGCTATGCACATTCACATTATATTGCTGCTATATTTCTACTTACACTTACTCTCTTTCTCCTTGAGCTTCAAGTGTGTAACAAATAAAGTAATAAATTTCTTCGAATTGAAACTGAAACAATCCAAAACCGGTACAAATCAGACCTGACCGTAACTAGTGCCCAACCCAATGAGATTGATATTTATAGCAATAAAAATAGTTCCATAATTATGATAATTTTGTGCGCTTAGGTAATAAAATTAACAAGAAGATTTACGTCTAAATAAAAATACCTTGAATAAAGTAATAAATTTCTACAAATTGAAACTGAAACAATCCAAAATTGGTACAAATCAGACATGCTCGTAACTAGTGCCCTACCCAATGAAATTGATATTGATAGCAATAAAAATAATTCCATAATTATGATAATTTTGTGCGTTGAGGTAATAAAATTAACAAGAAGATTTATGTCTAAATTAAAATACCTTGAATAATTAGAAGGGTATTATTGTCTTATTATAATTATAATTAATTATTAATTTGATTTTTATGAGTATAATATTAATTATGAGTAAATATTTAAGGTTTTGACATTTTTAGAGAGAAAAACTCAATTTTCAAATTTAAAAAGGTAAATATCCAAATTTGAATGTATTAAGGGGTATATACTCAATTTTGCATATCTATTTGATGATCAACGCCATTTATATGAGCATAGATGGTGGTGATCGATGCATAGGAGTCGCATGAGTCGTTTCAGCACCGAAAGTCCGAAACCCTAGAAACTTAGAAATTAAGCAAGCGATGGAAGAGGCGTCGTCAGAGGCGAGGAGCGATCCATCGATTAAAAATGTGTTTCTTATGACGCGAAATGCTGGTTCAACAACCCCTCCAACTACGCCCCAATTTTTGGTACATTCTTGAATTTATTGCCTTCCTGCGTCATATCATATTGATACGCCCAATAATGCTGTAATAATTATATAAAATGTTTAATCTAATTTCGTCGGTTTGGTATTCGGAATTTATTCAATCTGATCCGCCTTTAAGGAATTTTATTTGTTCAAATTCCCTTAATTTATGGAGAATTTAATACAGTATTGTATATGTAAAGTGTTTTCATTCAGACTCTTTTATTTAAACATTAAAATATTATAAGATAAAAAATTCACATTTATCTAATATTAAATTATAAATTCACCAAATTAAAGAGAAAACCTATAATGAAGACTATATTTAATCTTGGATGAGATTTTTATGGCAAGAAAAGTAAATTATTCTAACATGAGTTTGGCTACGGTGCTACGCGTAGCACGGATGGCTCGTGTGCTACGGACCGTTTCTCCGTCTTCAAAGTTTAAATGGTCAATCCGACCAGTCAAAATATTTTTCATATGAAAATCTAGTTGGAAACCAAATTTTATATTTTTTAAGATTTTTTTACTATTTTTTAAGAGAGCTAGAAAATCATTTAATTTAATTATTATAAGTCATTCAAAAAGAGTCATTTTCTAACTATCTTAAAAAATAGTAAAATATTCTGAAAAAAATATAAAATTTGATCTCCAACTAGATTTTCATATGAAAAATATTTTGAACGGTCGGATCGACCATTTAAACTTTAAAGACGGAGAAATGATGCGTAGCACATGGGACATCGGTGCTACGCGTAGCACTGTAGCCAAACTCTTCTAACATATATTATTACCAT
This sequence comes from Schoenoplectus tabernaemontani, assembly GCA_037127355.1. Taxonomy (NCBI): domain Eukaryota; kingdom Viridiplantae; phylum Streptophyta; class Magnoliopsida; order Poales; family Cyperaceae; genus Schoenoplectus; species Schoenoplectus tabernaemontani. The sequence goes on from CM073758.1 coordinate 13,268,246, forward strand.
TAATTTCTTACCAAATAAGTACAAGATTGCTAAATAAAAAATAATAGTATGGAAATAATAGTATATATGGGAAAAAATGGAGAGAAAGAGGGGATCAATGGACGCGATCACATACGTTCGATCAACCAAAAATAAATATTATCCGTCTAATTGAGGGATAAAATGGGTATAATAAAAAATACCATGACAAAAAATGGACTCTCGAATTCTTAGATGCTTTATATAATAGTATAGATTTTTATTTAAATAAATTTTGAATTCCGACATATTTTTGTTCATTGAGACCTTGACTGTTGCTCAATTACATCTTATTATTTGTACGATAGAAAATTAATTAGTGTGCAATTTAACTTTTAAGTTAAAAGTAATCACAGTACTATATGCATGAGTGCATGATTTCAGTGATGTTAAAATCATATAATTCACGACTCGAATCGTACTATTCTATATAATTCGATAGCTTTTCAATACAAATCGTGATGAGATATCAAAGAGGTTGTGGATCGCGTGAACCATCACATATCGTTTGTGATTCACAATTCAAAAATGATTCGCGATTTAGAATTTCAAACTATTATATGCTAACAATGAAAATTAAATTTAGCTCTCTCGCACCAAGTTTCTTCCCCACACACAAAGCTTCTTTATAGTATTTACTCTTTTGATAGCAAACTCTAGTCCACCGAGTGAGGAAGAACGAGCCGGATCGATAAAGAAAAATGAGAATAAAATCGATAGAGGTAGAAAGCGAACAAGAGAAAAAAAAGTGGAAGGAATGAATCTAAAGTCATGTGTATGAATATATTTGATTCATAAGTTTCTAGCAAAATAATTTGAAACATTAGCATGGTTCATGGTGAACCAGAGAGCGTCTAGGGCTCTCACAAGGTATTTTTTGAGTTGATTATTCAATATTTTAGTTAGAAATTAGATGTACTTTATTTAACTTTTTATCCAGTATATTTTCAAAGATGTGATCCACAACCATTAAATTCTTTATTCTAACTATACAAATGATCATTGCACACGGATGCAACTAAAAATATATTTCATCTTTGATAAATAATTAGTGACACTAGAAAAAATATTGAATAAAAATAAAAAAAAATTATCTAATATATTAGTTCAATAAAAATGGTCTTTGTTGAAATATATATATATAGTAAAACTAATATGCTCCTAGGAGCACTGAGTCCCTCCGTAATCCTAACTCAAAAATTATATTAAATGATCTTCAAATTTTAATTTATAACTCTCATTAAATTCTTCATATTGAAATCTTGTGGGATACAAAAATTTGAGGTGTTTCAAATTTTCTAAGTCATTTTTTTTTAATTTTTCAAAATAATGTACAAACATTAAATATTTTATTATTATTTTTAGAGTTAATTTTCAAAAATTAAAAAGAGTGATTAGAAAATTTGAAACGCTCCAAATTTTTGTACCCCATAATATTTCAATATGAAAAATTTAATAAGAGTGATAAATCAAAATTTGGTGATCATTTGATATATTTTTTGAGTTAAAATCACGGAGGGACTCTGTGATCCTAGGAGCACGCTAGCTTTACTATATATATATATATATAGAGAGAGAGAGAGAGAGAGTAATGATACCGTGAGCTTAACTCAAAAAATATATCAAATCATCTCCAAATTTTAATTTATCATGCTCATTAAATTCTTTATATGGAAATCTGATGGGATGCAAAAATTTGGAGTGTTTTGAATTTTTTAAGTCATGGTTTTTAATTTTTGAAAATCAGATCTAAAAAGAATAATAATATATTCAATACTTGAACATCATTTTAAAAAATTAAAAACGGTGACTTAAAAAAATCAAATCACTCCAATTTTTTACAACTCACAAGATTTTTCATATAAAGAATTTAATGAGGATGATAAATTAAAATTTGGAGATGATTTGATATACTTTTTGAGTTAACTCACGGAAGACCTCTGTGAGATTAAGCTCACGGTATCTTTATATATATATATATATTATATGTGGTTTAATTCCTATGGTGACTCAAATAATAAAGTGCTTTTCGTTAATATTTATGTTATCATTATTAGTTGGTCTATTATATGAATTATATGTTTTTATATATCATTTACATAGTGCACATCATGTATTGTACTATGATAGAAAATTATATTATAATGAATTTTTAATAAATTTCTTCACTAATTTTAACAGTTTACTAATTTTGAAAATAAAATTTAGTGTATGGTAATGATACTATATGATACAAAATACAACAATTCATGATAGAAACTACGATTCAACAACATTCCATGAGTTGGTCTTCTAATTAAAGCGTGGATGTTCAATTCTCTATTAGGTGCTTTTTATATAAACTTTATTTTTTTATCAGTGGCAGGCGCTTGAATCAAGATTATAAAGGGCTAAAATAAATTATAATAAACCTAAGATTTTATGTCTCTGATTAGGAGTTGAATAGAAAAACTTTAGTATAGTTATTATTAAAAAATATCTAAAATCCTCTATTTATTATTAGTTTAAAAATCGAGGGGGCTGCATGCAATCTCCTCGGTCTCCACTCTCCACTAAGCTCCATCATTCTCCATCTTTCATGTGATTATAATACTTTTAACAATTACAAAATATCAATTGAAAATCATATGATATGATTTATATCATCTTTCTAAACAAATATGGAAGTACGATATTTTCGGAAATGATGTGATTTGTTTAAAGAGCTTAAAATAAGTCACTAAATTAAAGTGAAGACAAAAATATTCATATTTTAAGTTCTCGAAATCTATCAAAAAGAATGTCCTTGTTTGAAAAATAATGTATATCATAAGTACTTGTTAATTAATTACTATATATTTAAATTTCAGGTTTTGATTATTAGTGATTTTAAATTTGTTAGTAGGGTGGATGTTGAAAAATTGAAGATATTGGAACTCTACAATAATTCACCATATCGCTTAAAGTACCGTTTGTCAACATGGACTACGAAACTAATAATTCAAAATTTTACAATGACCTAATAAACTTGTGCTTGAAAAGATGATTAAAAAAATAAGGATGCAGGATTGCAAATAGGCTATAGTATGATAATTAATATAAAAGGCCAAAATATCATTTTAATATGATGATACATATGTTGGAATAAATAACAATGTAATATAAATAATTAACTGAACTAACATACAGTCAGGTTATGTATTTTTATACTAATTAATTCCATTATATATATATATATTAATTAACCTTGATTTTTATAAATAAAGTATAATTTTCTAGTAATAAAATTACATGATTATGTTAATACTTTCAATAGATTTAATCATAGAAGCAATATTTAAGGCCGTTATGGTAATTCTAAATATATTAGAGGAAGATTCGAATGCCTTCAGTTTCTATGCTTCCATCATGCCTCCGCTTTTTTTTTCGGTGACATAAATTTTAAAACTACAATGTCAAAATAAAATCATTTAATTTGATCTATATTATATATTTTTCATGTACATAAAAAATACTCACTTTTTAACTTTCAATTTGCATGAATCAATAAATTAAAAATCGACACCAAGAATTTACTCATATGAGTGCATTTTTTGTAAGCTCTTCACATCACATAAAATAATATTAAAATATTATAATTTCTTATCTATATATAAATAAACATTGATCGAATTTAATGATATTTGTTATATTAGTATTGTATCATGATATATAAACTTTGCACATATAGATTTAATCATAGAAGCTATTGCATATATAATATATGCTAATCGGTATGGCATAATCAATCTATTTTTATTAAAATTTTTAGGGTTATATTTAATTAATTTTATTTTCATCATTGATTTTGTTTCCCTCTATTATTTATCTTAATCAAATGACTCATATCATTTTCTCTTTCTTCATTTAAATAGACGATATGATATCTTTAAGGTACAATTTAAATACTAAAATAATACAACTCTTTATATTCTTTTAATGAATTATTATGTAACTAATTATAATTTAAAAAACTTCCTAACAAAAGCTATTTTATGGAAAAAAATTATTTTGAATATTTGATTATTTATATATACTATATTTTTTCATAACAAAGCCCGATGAACAACCTAGTTGGCATAATTACCGTAAATGGAAAATTGTGAATATATCTCATGTCTCCAATAAGAGAAAATCAAGATAAGCTAACACAAGTATTGGCATCATTATAGTAGTTGGAAAATATTGATGTGTTTTAATAAGTTGCTTGAATCAATCGTTCAAACATAAAAAAAAAAAGCTGTTTGCAATTCAATGATATGTTTTTTTTGACGTCAAATGATATGTTAAGGTTAGTATCTTAGCATAACTAGAAGTAATCTTAATGCATTCCAAAAGCGTGTGTTTATTTTCTTAATTTGAAAACAAACCGTAATTTGATACTATAACTTTTAAAAAATTGGAAGGGATCACTTGACAATGGTTATCTTCCCAATCTTGATAATGAATTTTTAAAAAAAATACGAAAAAAAATCTAAAAAAAAAAAATGAATATGTTCTTCTACTTATAGATTGATGGTGATTCAAATTTCATACAATTTTATTATCATTTGATAATCCATCAAAAACCATCAAATCATAACTATTGTAAATTATATAAAATTTTGATGGTCCTTGATGGAGTATCAAACGATAATGAAATTGCATGCAATTTGAATCAACATCAATCTATGAATAGAAAAATATATCCATATTTTTTTTTCTATTTTTAAATTTTTTTTAATATTTATTTAAAAATTTATTATCAAGATTGTCAAAGTAACCCATTGTCAAGTGATTCCTCCGAAAAACTTAATAATTTTTTAAAATATATCGGATATTTGGCTACAATTTTACTTCTATGAAAAATCGAGTGCGTTTTGAACTTTTGATTTCCTCATATGGTAGAAGGTGTGTCATATATAAAACTGTTCAACCAATAAAACAGTACCAAATCGACGATTGAACTATTGTACGTAATTCACTCATTCATGGTCTCAACTGTTTCCATATTATCACTTTAATTCCCTGCTGAACTGCCACGTAGAAGATAAGTGTTAAGCGCAGCCGCACAATTCTTTTGAGGTGTGGGATCCGCTGCTATATTTTTTTTCCATGGCACAAATGTGACATTGAGTGTGTATATATATATATATATGATTCACATTAAAAATATTTCTAGCTACTATCTAAAATTTGAATTTTTTTAAATCAATCTAACGGACTGAAATGAGTATGACAATTTATTTTCAGTCTTTTATAGTAGCAGATGGAGATTCAGCCTTAGGCATGTCACTAATAGAGGTGACAATCGATTGGATCGGGTTTCGGATGGATCATATTTGAGTTCAAGCAAGTCAAATTGTTTAATTTGACTTTATAGAAGAAATCAAGTTAAAATCAAGTCATTTGTATGTTAATTTTTTTAGATTTTAGATTGATTTTGTTTGAATTGTAAATCATTTGATTTTGAATTGATTCATATTAGTTTGATTTTATTTAAAATTCAGATCAGGTTGGGTTCAAATTCGAATGAGTTGTTTGGGTTGGGTCAAATTCTACCACCTCATCAGATGTATCGTATAGGGTTAATTTGACCTTCTAAAAAATATCAAATTGAATTGGTTTGAGTTAGAGTCGGATTTAGAATAATTTAACTTTAAAAAAATAAATCAATCTTATCGAATTCAAATTTGAGTCGGTCAGATTATGACTTTCTATAATCAATATACAGTGAAAGAACAAAACGACAGAAATCTGGGGGCAGTTGTGACGCTTCTCATGGCAAAACCTTATCGTGCATTGTGAAGTTGGTTGTCATGTTTTCTTTTCCATCTTCTTTCCTCTTTTTTTTTTCAAAAATTTTGTTTGCAAAAATTTGGTAGAAACCAAGTCTCGGTCGTATATATTGTACGGAGAAATAATTTTAAAGTCTATCTGATACTGGCTAGTTAAATCTTGTCAGAGTGTTATATATCTTAATTAAAAATTACTTCAGAGTGTTATATATCTGAATCGATTCTGGAATGTCCAATTCTTTATTCTTGAACAAATAAACGGTTCAGATCGATCTATGCCAAAACTGAATACTAATTCGACGGTTGGATTCTGTCCGGACCCAGAAAACCCTAGGGATGGTTGCAAGATGGTTCCATAAAATGGGCCAGGTTAAACGGAGTCCTGTTTCTCTGCTGCGCAGTACCGCGCTGCATAGAACGTGGGCCGTTGGATCAACTTCGAGATGACTCGAATCACGAGAAAATCCAACGATCGCGTCTTCTGTTGCCGGTGCAGCGCAGCAGAGGATATGGATTCGGTTAAACGTGGTGATGTAAGACCATAGAGAGACCGTATGGTACGACCCATTTAGGATGTCGAGTTGGAGGATTTAAATACTCTTGTTTCCTGTTCTAGTTGGCTAATTCAAACTACAGGACTGGTGGCGTCTACGTATAAAGGTTGCTCGAAACTATAAAAATGTAACAGTGATATGATGGTTTTGTTTTGTTTTCTGTTCTTTCGTCATTGATTTATTCAGGGTGCTATTTTTGTGTATAAATTAGTGTGCTGATAATGAAAGGTGACAAAATTTGATCTGACTCAGAAATTAATTCAATATGTCCGAGTCTGAATCGGATTTGATTTGATTTTTTTCAAAAAGTCAAGTTGATCCGAATCTAACTTGATTCAAACCTGAACGATCCGAAATCTAAGATGACTCGAAATCGAGACATTAGTTTGTAATAATCTTGAAGTCAATAATACGATAAATTTGTTATATAAAGCTTTGTTCATGAATTGGATATTTAAACGATATTTTGTTTCCTTGAGTATTATTGAATTTATGAATCATTAGAGTTCATGGTTTGGAATTGTGAAACTTCATAATATAGAATATACTCTTAAAAGTCACTAACCAAGGTAATTAGCGGGAACACTAATTAGCAGTTATCGAGGTTAGTATGTGGATTAAATGATGGTCAAGTTTTACGGACCATAGACAAAGAGAGTTGTCATTTTAATCACATAGATAGATGTTCAAGGAACATCGTATTTGATAGACCCGAATGAAACATTAAATGGAATTGTGTTCGTGTCATTAATGTTTTCGTTCGGTATTAAATTCTAAAGTATGAGGTATTCATCTTTCCTACATAAGATATGTATGTGTGTGATTTCTACCAAACGTTATCAAGTAAAGGTGGCTATAAAGGTAGCTCTTGGTATACATAACTTATGCGGAGGAAGAGATGGTTTGCCAAAAGTACTATTGTCCCTCGTATTTCTATACGAGTTATAGCATCATTTGGGCCCCTTGATAGAGTAAGATTATCGCTAGCGAGTATAATTACAAGAGTAATTATATTTGATAATTTACTCGGGATCAAGAAAAGATTAAGTTTGCAAGGATGACACATACTACCTTGAAGCGCGATCGATAGCTATGAGACAAAAGAATTAAACACAAGTAAATAGTTCTTGGATCATGATATTGTATGATACATCATCATCTGTGTAATTGGATGGTCATAGTGCATTACGCGGATGCCTCACATGATTATAGAAGTTAAAACGGTTTTAACTCTGTTTACCAACATAACACGGATCTGTCGGGTCGCAGTATAGGAGTTAATCGGAGAATCTTATTGATTAATTATGAATTGTTTATAATTAATAATAAGATGGTTATAATTAATTATATATGATATAATTATATTTGTCATAGAGATGACAAGAAGCAAAATCGATTGAATTTATAACGTGTTGGACACGTCGTATAAATTAATAAAACAACAATAGAGAAAAATATAATTGTAGATGACAATTATATATATTTGATTTGGATTTTAAATGTTAATTATGGATTTGAATTATGGGCCAAAGCCCGTTTATAATTAAAGTCTTAATTAATAATTAAAAACGCAAAAAATCGAAAAAAAACCCAAAAAAAAAAAGCCAATCAAAAAGCCCAAAAAGGCCCATGAAAAGCCCGTGATGACCTCGAGGTATTTTGGTAATTTGTCCAAAAGCCCAAGGGTATTTCGGTAATTTGGCCAAAAAGCCCATGGCGTTTTGGTAAATTGGATGAACTTTAAGGGTATTTTGGTCTTTTCACTGAAACCTCCTACTTATTCACGAGGGCATTTTGGTAATTTGTCGATTCCACTTTTTCTATAAATAGAGGGGTAGGGTGAGAGAAAAAGTTCCACGAAATCGGTTCTACTTTCTCTCTCTCGGTATACGGTTGTTTCGAAATTCACGGGATCGGTGAATAGTGTTTTTACGAAAGTTGCGGTATTTACGCACATTTGTGAAACGAAATTCTTGCGAGTCGTGAATAGTACTATTTCGTCTTTTTCTCGGGTGAATAGTGTTTTTGCGAAAAACGCGGTTTACGGTATTTACGCGAAAAATAAATAAGCGCTCTACAGTTAGTCTGGTGGATAACTACGGAGGCATCGGACGTTTGGTGCTCGAGACAAGCGATTTTCATTCCAATTGAAATTTGGAAGCGAGGTATAACATCTTATATTAATCTATTTAATTGTTAAGTAGATTAATATTTTAGAAATCAATCATGGAGTAGATCAATAAAGGTTTAAAGAGGTGTGTATCTCTCGGTAATCATCAGACACATCACTTTAACCACTAAGCTTAAGTTAGAAGTAAAATAATATTTTACGTCTTTTGTAAAGGATTAAATGTACGTAACTCTCGGTTATTATCAGACATACTTTAATCCACAACTTAAGTAAAGTAAAATTTTTGTTCTACGGTCTTTCGCGACTTGAGCATTAATGGGATTTGGGCATTAGAATCCTACGGTGTATCGAGCAAAGGCTCTCCCGTGATTGATTTTCTATAAGGTTATATCTTATGCAAATAAGATGCATATACCAAATATCGGTTTAATTCTTAGATTTGCGGCTTAAAGTCCAAACCAAATAAAATTGGATTTTCTTGGTTCGGCTCTCTGTCGACTAAGAAAGTTAAATTAGATTTAAGCTTTCTTTATACTTTCTTTACGCTTTCTTTTCGAAAACTTTCGATTGTGTTAAAGTATATCTAAGAATGTGATGAAGCGATAAAGTACACGAGTAAGAAATTTGTTGATCTCCACATAAAAATAAGGTGATGTCAAAGAAAGATGGGAAGTGGATACCTTCGGTATTCTTTACGACAAGCTCTTTTACGTGTCACGATAAGCGGCCCAAAAGGAACTTTGTCACGTTACCAAATTACTTTTGCGCTTTCGAAGCATGGCAAATGTAACTCTTTTGCTTTTTCGGAAATATTTGGTTATGAAAAGTATATCTAAGAATGTGATGAAACGATAAAGTACACGAGTAAGAGTTTGTTGATCTCCACACATAAAAGATAAGGTGATGTCAAAGAAAGATGGGAAGTGGATACCTTCGGTATTCTTTACGACATGCCCTTTTACGTGTCACGATAAGCGGCCCAAAAGGAACTTTGTCACGTTACCAAATTACTTTTGCGCTTTGAAGCATGGCAAATGTAACTCTTTTGTTTTTTCGAAAATTTTGGTTATGAGAAGTATATCTATGAATGTGATGAAGCGATAAAGTACACGAGTAAAATTTGTTGATCTCCACACCCAGAAAGAGATGGTTAAATCAGGAAAGATTGAATTTAAAGTGGTCCTCGTGACCCGATCTTTCTGGGAGCCCTTTTACGTGTCTTGATAAGCGGCGAAAAGGAACTTTGTCACGTTATCAAATTACTTTATTACCGAAGGAATTAAGCTGTTTTGAAATCATATAAAATGTTTATATGCTTTTTACGGTATAAATAAAGAACAAAGATGTAGTTGCAAAATAAAGAATTGAGAAGCGATAGTTATATATGTAGTGATTCACGTATATATATACAAAATGTTTGTATGAGCGGGTAAATTAGATTCTTGCTTTGATATGAAATGTATCTTATCATAGATGCAAAGCTACTTATTGGATAGATAGTAGTTATATACGTGAGTGATTCATGTATATATACAAAATGTTTGTATGAAATTTGGTAAATTGGATTTACCGCTTTGATAATAAATGAGTAAATTAGATTTATCATTTTAAGGAGCAGTGAAAGAATGTTATGTCAAAGAAAAGGCGGAAAAGGAACTTTCAATGGTCTTTACGGCGAACGTCTTTTCACGTGTTCATAAGTATCATTTAAAAATCGACTTAATAAAGCGACTAATTATAAATGTGTAAATTAGATTTATCATTTTTAAGAAAGCGTGAAGGAAGGTTGTGTCAAAGAAAAGGCTGGAAAAGGAACTTTCGGTGGTCTTTACGCGAGACATCTTTTACGTGTTCGTAAGTACATTTAAAGTCGGTTTAACAAGCGGCGCTTACGATGTTAAACCGAAAAATTAAGTAATATGCCTACTACTCTGTCCTCGCATATCATTGTTCATTGGCGGACGTGACTACTCGGTAGGCGTCACCTTTTACCTTTGGTTTTCGAGGGTTATGTCAGACATAACGAACGAATAGAGTGAGGTTACTTACGATGATTTCCAAAACAGTTTTGGGCTTGGGGCAAAGTTTCGTTAAAACATATGATGTTTAGCGAAACCAAGAATCACATAGAGATGTGATTAGCAAAGAGTTGCTTACCTAAGATAATTAATAAACGAGTTATTCAACGATAACTTGATTATCGATGAAAATAGGGATCTTGGTCCTAACTACAAATGGGAATAGAACAAATTTGTAGTGGGAGTTTTATTTGAAATAAAACATTACATGAACAAAGCTAAAAATCTTTACATTTTACGTTGTAGCACATGGCTAAAGAAACTCTTACTAATACGTTAAATGCGCTCATACTAAAGACATGAGAAACTCGAGTACGTCCTTAACACACCAATCCTACTTGCGACTGCGGTAGGTGCCTGACAAATAAAGTCACCATGTACAACAAGCACAAAGAAGATGAGCTTGATGTACAAAGTTTATTGGTCGAGAAATTTAAGGTGACTAAATCTCTGTGAGTCATAAGATGAGCGAGGCGACTCTCTTGACACTCACATGCTCGTATGACGAACGATGTTGAGCGATTGGAGAAGCTTAACGGTCAGTTGAGCAAAGAGTTTGTTACGGATGTTATCTGAACTCTCTCCTCCAGCTATTCTAATTTCATCGGGAATTATCATATCTTTGGGAATGGACAAACTTGCGGGAGCTCAAGAGATGTTGAGGATCGGCGATGGGGACATGAAGAAGAGTTCTTCTATCCTCGTGATCCAAGAAGGTGCGAAGAAGATTAAAAAGATGAAACGCAAAGCGACTCTCAAAATGGCACCTAAGTACAAAGGGAAGATAGTTCCTAATCAGAACACTTCCAAGGCAAAAGCTTCTACCTCATTGCTTTTATTGTCAAGGCAATGGTCATTGGAGGAGGAGCGCCTAAGTATCGGAGGATTTGAGGACGGGAAAAGTTCCCAAAGTTTCAACCTCGGGTATTTTCATGATTGAAGTTAACGTTGTTACCTCTATTCATGATTGGTATTGATCTTGGATCATGTGCTCATATTTGTTTAAATATAGAGGCACTAAAGAATAGGAGAAAACTACGTAATAAGGAAATACAACTCGAGTTGGAAACGGTGCACAAGTTGCGGCGTAACGATCGGAAGTATAGAGTTGTGTTTGCACTAGCGGGTTTATAATGGAACTTGAAAATGTATATTTTGTTCCAAGTATTTTAGAAACATCATTTCAATCTCATGTTTAGAAATGAATGGTTTCTCTTTTGTTATAAAGGACAATGGTTGTTCATATACAAAGATGAGTTATATTATGGATCTTCTTTTATGATGAATGATCTTTATATACGAAAATAGACAAACCTATATTTAACATCAATAAATGACTCAAAACATCTCATGAAAGTATGACTTTCATATGGCATTATCGCCTTGGTCATATAAACGAGAAACACATCAAAAGTTACATGAAGTTGGACTTCTTGGTAATTTTAATATTGTGAATCTTGTTTACGTGAAAAATGACCAAATTGCCTTTCTCGAAGAAGGGCGAAAGGACAAGTGACTTATTAGCCCTTATACACACGGATGTATGCGGACCAATGAGTACTTGTACAAGAAACGGTGATCGCTACTTTATCACATTTATTGATGATTACGGTAGATATGGTTATGTCTACTTGATGAGACATAAGTCGAATCTTTTGAAAAGTTCAAGGAATTCAAGGCGAAGTAGAAAATCAAGCGAATAAAAGTATTAAGGCCTTACGGTCGGGCAGTGGAGCGAATACTTAAGTTATGAGTTTATAATGTACTTAAAAGAATGTGAGATAGTCTCACAACTCACACCTCAGGGAACGCACAATGGAATGGTGTTTACGAGAGGAGGAATCGAACTACGTTAGACATGGTTCGTTCCATGATGAGTAATACCACACTCCCAAAAATATTTTGGGGGCACGCAAAAAGCTTTGCACTAATAATAAATAGGGTTTCATCCAAGTCGGTAGAAAAGACTCCATATGAGTTATGGTTTGGTAAGGTACCAAATATGTCTTATCTTAAAATTTGGGGTTGCAAGGTATTTGTCAAACGTTCGACTTCGACAAACTTGGACCCAAAGTGATAAATGCTTTTTCGTAGGGTATCTAAGGAAACGAAAGGATATTACTTCTATTATCGGTCAGAACAAGATAATTGTTGCTCGTCATGGTATATTTTTGGAGAAAGAGTTTCTCGCAAAAGGAAGTAGTGGGAGTAATGTAATACTTGAAGAAATTCAAGATACATCACACATACAATATACGATGCGATCGGATAAACCCACCACTTGATTCTTCGACTAATGAGCATTTGGAAGAACCAAATCTACAAATAGTTGTGGAAGAAGTTCTAGTCCCGAGCTCATCTACTTCAACGCAAGTTGAAATAGAACTAAATCATATCTTGATGTGGATGAAGTTCGACGACTGAAGAACAAGTGCTATGAAGGTCACATAGGACGATCAGTGCACACGAAAGGTACATGGGGCTGCATGAAGTCTCGGTATTTGATGCTTGAAGATCCTTTGACCTATGCGGAAGCGATGGATAGACCGACTACGATAAATGGTGGAGGCCATGAGATCGAAATACAATCCATGTATGACAACACGGTTTGGAACACAGGTTGCACCACTTGTTGGGGTAAAACCCATAGCTAACAAGTGGGTTTTTAAAAGAAAAACGGGCATGGATGATAATATGATTTGTTTACAAAGTACGGCTAGTAGCGAAAGGTTTCAAGCAAATTCTCGACGTAGATTATGATGAAACTTTTTCGTCGTAGCTATGTTTAAGTCAATTCGGATGCTCTAGCAATTATCGTATTTCATGATTATGAAATATGGCGGATGGATGTCAAAACGCTTCCTAAATGGAAATTTGGAAGAGGACGTGTATATGATACGACCCATAAGTTTTGAGGATCAAAGAATCTTTGGGAAGTTATGCAAGCTTCTCGGATCCATTATGGATTGAAGCAAGCATCACGGAGTTGGAATCTTTGATTTGACGAAGAAGTCAAACAGTTTGACTTCGTCGGATGCGAAGAAGAACATTGTGTATACGGGAAAACTAGTGGGAGTGTCATCGCTATTTTAATCCTACATGTGGACGATATACTCTTAATGGGAAATAATATTCCCTATTGCAATCGACCAAATCTTCATTAAAGAAAGTGTTCTCGATGAAAGATTTGGGCGAGAATATCTATATACTAGGCATAAAGATCTATAGAGATAGATCTAAGAGACTTATTGGATTAAGTCAAAGTACATACATTGATAAAGTCTTGAATCGGTTCGGCACGTAGAAATTCTAAGAAAAGATTTACGCGATGAATCATGGTGCACGACTTAGCAAGACTCGGTGTCCTTTGACAAGCGATGAGCAAAGCATAATGAGTAGAGTACCATATGCTTCGGCTATTGGCTCTATCATGTACGCCATGTTGTGCGCTCGCCACGATGTCTCGTACGCTTGGAGTGTGACGAGTAGATATCGAGGCTAATCCATGCTAGAACCTTTGGAATCTTGCAAAGAATATCTTTAAGTACTTAAGAAGAACTAAGGATATGTTTCTCATCTACGGTGTTGACTCGGAGCTCGTGGTAAGTGGTTACACGAGACGTTATCACCTCATATGAAAAATCATAAATAGAGCGACGTAAAGATTTGTAAAATTGACACACGGTGATCCACTTGTAAGATCTACTACCTCGAACCAAGCACTAGTTGCACATATCTTCTATGGGTTTGAGACACATAGGAGATTGGGCATGAGATTTTCCTTTAAATGCGAGAGATTTATAGAATAAAGAGATTTGTATAAGGCATGGCTCGATATGATTGACTCCAAGCTTAAGTGGGAGATTGTTAGTTTGTAATAATCTTGAAGTCGATAATACGATAAATTTGTTATATAAAGCTTTGTTCATGAATTGGATATTTAAACGATATTTTGTTTCCTTGAGTATTATTGAATTTATGAATCATTCGAGTTCATGGTTGGAATTGTGAAACTTCATAATATAGAATATACTCTTAAAAGTCACTAACCAAGGTAATTAGCGGGAACACTAATTAAGTTATCGGGTTAGTATGTGGATTAAATGATGGTCAAGTTTTACGGACCATAGACAAAGAGTTGTCATTTTAATCACATAGATAGATGTTCAGGAACATCGTATTTGATAGACCCGAATGAAACATTAAATGGAATTGTGTTCGTGTCATTAATGTTTTCGTTCGGTATTAAATTCTAAAGTATGAGGTATTCATCTTTCCTACATAAGATATGTATGTGTGTGATTTCTACCAAACGTTATCAAGTAAAGGTGGCTATAAAGGTAGCTCTTCGGTATACATAACTTATGCGGAGGAAGAGATGGTTTGCCAAAAGTACTATTGTCCCTCGTATTTCTATACGAGTTATAGCATCATTGGGCCCTTGATAGAGTAAGATTATCGCTAGCGGTATAATTACAAGAGTAATTATATTTGATAATTTACTCGGGATCAAGAAAAGATTAAGTTTGCAAGGATGACACATACACCTTGAAAGCGATCGATAGCTATGAGACAAAAGAATTAAACACAAGTAAATAGTTCTTGGATCATGATATTGTACGATACATCATCATCATGTGTAATTGGATGGTCATAGTGCATTACGCCGGATGCCTCACATGATTATAGAAGTTAAAGCGGTTTTAACTCTGTTTACCAACATAACACGGATCTGTCGGGTCATGCAGTATAGGAGTTAATCGGAGAATCTTATTGATTAATTATGAATTGTTTATAATTAATAATAAGATGGTTATAATTAATTATATATGATATAATTATATTTGTCATAGAGATGACAAGAAGCAAAAATCGATTGAATTTATAACGTGTTGGACACGTCGTATAAATTAATAAAACAACAATAGAAAAATATAATTGTAGATGACAATTATATATATTTGATTTGGATTTTAAATGTTAATTATGGATTTGAATTATGGGCCAAAGCCCATTTATAATTAAAGTCTTAATTAATAATTAAAAGCCAAAAATCGAAAAAAAAAAAAAAAAAATTGAAAAAGCCCAAAAATCAAAAAAGCCAAAAGGCCCATGAAAAGCCCGTGATGACCTCGAGGGTATTTTGGTAATTTGTCCAAAAGCCCAAGGTATATTTCGGTAATTTGGCCAAAAAAGCCCGATATGGCGTTTTGGTAAATTGGATGAACTTTAAGGGTATTTTGGTCTTTTCGCTTTGAAACCTCCTACTTATTCATGAGGGCATTTTGGTAATTTGTCGATTCCACATTTTCTATAAATAGAGGGGTAGGGTGAGAGAAAAAGTTCCACCAAATCGGTTCTACTTTCTCTCTCTCGGTATACGGTTGTTTCGAAATTCACGGGATCGGTGAATAGTGTTTTTACGAAAGTTGCGGTATTTACGCACATTTGTGAAACGAAATTCTTGCGAGTCGTGAATAGTACTATTTCGTCTTTTTCTCGGGTGAATAGTGTTTTTGCGAAAAAGCGGTTTACGGTATTTACGGCAAAAGAAATAAGCGCTCTCTGTTAGTCCTGGTGGATAACTACGAGAGGCATCGACGTTTGGTGCTCAGAGACAATGATTTTCATTCCAATTGAAATTTGGAAGCGAGGTATAACATCTTATATTAATCTATTTAATTGTTAAGTAGATTAATATTTTAGAAATCAATCATGGAGTAGATCAATAAAGGTTTAAAGAGGTGTGTATCTCTCGGTAATCATCAGACACATCACTTTAACCACTAAGCTTAAGTTAGAAGTAAAATAATATTTTACCGTCTTTTGTAAAGGATTAAATGTACGTAACTCTCGGTTATTATCAGACATACTTTAATCCCTAACTTAAGTAGAAGTAAAATTTTTTCTACGTTCTACGGTCTTTCGCGACTTGAGCATTAATGGGATTTGGGCATTGAGCTTAATCTCACGGAGATCTTCCGTGAGTTTAACTCAAAAAGTACATTAAATTATTTTTAAATTTTAATTTATCATGATCATTAAGTTTTTTATATGAAAATCTTATAGGATGCAAAAATTTGAAGTGTTTTAAGCTTTGTAAGTCATGGTTTTTAGATTTTTGAAAATCAGCTCTAAAAATAATATTAAAATATTCAATAATTGAACATCATTTTTGAAAACTAAAAACGATGACTTAAAATTCTCAAAACAATCCAAATTTTTGCATCCCACGAAATTTTCATATAAATAATTTAATGAGGATGATAAAATTAAAATTTAAAAATGATTTGATGTACTTATTGACTAAATAATTAAAAATATGATGTCACGCATTCATATATATATTTTTATCGCTGATTGTGTCTAAAATCAAGATTAAACTTTCAATCTCATATTTTATTTCATTTGCATTATATATATATATCCAATAGATGTAATATTGAAAAAGTCTTCCTTTTGGTAGTATGAATTCAGAAAAGATTTGAGATTTTTAAATGAATGCATTCCATATTTTTTTATAAAGTTTGTCGATCTGCACCGTATCGGCACAAAATAATAATAAATAAATCAAAATAAAAAAATAAACGAATGAAAAAATATAGAAGAACGCAGGGAAGGTGCAAATATTTTATTAATAGAAAAGGTAAAAAATAATTTTGACAGATTATAGAATGATCATTTGAGCTTTCATATAATTCAATATGGGCCGAAATTTTTTTTTTGGGACCAGCTTCCATCCATATTTTCTGCACTCTTCTATGTAGCCATTGTGTAATCGTCTTGGACTGAATTTTTAATTCAGGTCAGTGTCGCTTTTTTTTTGTTTGAAAATTTATTTTTTACTTGCATTATTGTTTTCATTTCTACTATTTATTTTTTGCTACTTGTATTCTTATTTTTTCTATTGTTTTTCATTTGTTTATTCATTTTCTTAAGGTAAACAATTTATTTAAGAAAACTAAATGATTTTTTTTAAAATATTTATATAGGTTGAAGTAATAATATTTATAATATCATTGTTCAGATTAATCAATAAAATAATTGATAAAAAATATAATTATTTTCTAATAATAAAAATAAAAATAAAATTTTAATAAATTATAGAGGTGATGAGTTCGCCGCTGAAAGATTTTTGAGTCATTCGGATGAATAGAGAAGTAAAAAAATTAGAAATGAAATTAGTACTTCAAATAGTCATAACTTTTTATAGGAATGTCCTGAGAAAATACTCAATCGCTTTTTGAAATGACAAAAAAGTTCCACTGGGAGTTATCGGGCAAAGCTCGTAACATGGATTTTTCAGCCCAAAAAACGCTTTTGAATCTCTCTAATTTCAGAATTAAATTTTATGAGTTTAGTTTTTCTAACCGAAAACTAATATTTCAACATATATAATATTCATCAAATTTTGAAATAATTTCTTATATAAATGCTTCCCTTAAGAAAATGAATAAATAATAAATTATTATATTTATTTTTAGTATTCAAATCGTAATTATGTTTAATTGTAGGATATGCACTAAAATTGTGATAATCATTTAAATTCGGTTTCTCACCTGATACAATTTTTATTTTGGCCCAGGGACCTTTTCTTCACATGATCTGGATTATTTTATGGAAGAAAGGGGTCTAGCGTTCCAAAAACAAATTCAGACCAAGATATCTGGAACGCAAAAAAAATTCGAATCATACTAGATCATCTAAAAAACCATGCAATCATTCTAGAATCTAAAAAAATAATTTTCTTTTCTACTAATAAAAAAATTGGGGAGGAGGACGAGAAATGAAATATATAATTAATATCGTCCGCTGTCACAAAGTTTCTTAGCTAGCCTTGCTATGTTATATCCTATTCCTAATTGATTGTATATTCAATTCAGTTAGGCTTTCATTTTTCAAGCATAATTCCGGGAGATATTGACAACTCCATGACCTCATTCTCTTCCCCACGTTCAAGCTATTTTTCAACGAAAGGATCGACGTCACTCTATTGGTCATCATTTTTGTAGTTTGATATCATTTTCTCAACGGATCAAACACAAACAAAAGAAAGGGTAAATTGATTTATAGACAGTCAGCAAGAAGCCAGGACGGAGAGATTAGCATGATGTAATGTTTTAATTAATTTCATGGTCAGAAAGGTGTTATCGGCATTCGGCGGTAGTTAATGACTTTATTATTTCAATTGCGTGATGTTTACGTAACCACTAATTAATGTTTGATTTTTTATAAGATGGAGAGTCCAATTAATTAGTCCATTAAATATTTAAGCGAGAAGGGCATGTACGGGGGGGGGTTGCCAGCATGCTAATCAATCCATGCCTTTTAAAATGTGACAATTGTCTTCATGATGCAAGGATGACAACGGTGACAGCGATCCTTTCGATTTAATTTTATTTTAAAAATTACAAAACGTACTTAAATTTATAGAAAAAGAAATGACAGGAATAACCGAATAATAAATCCCATCCTCGGATTCTACTTTATAAATATGAAAAGTAACTTTTTCGTGGTCATCTTTGTGAAAAAAAAGTAGGGATGAAAATGCAGACAGATATTACACGACACATAATTCGAAATTATCTTTTTACCATCAATGGCGGATTTAGTAAGTGAGAAACGAGTTACTGAATCATTTTTTTCTGAAATACTACCATATATATAAATTTATATCATGTACCATTAGTATTTTATACATCATATATATATATAAATTTATATTATGTTTCATTAGTATTTCATACATCCATATAAGTGAACTCTTATTAAAACTGTTTAAGTATATATTATTGAATTCCATTTTTTGTAATTTTATAAAAACTTATTGGTATATTTAGCACTTAATTCTGAATGAACCATATGTTAGAATGTTAGACAATTTTTTGGTCGTGATCATCTAGTGAACCCTTAATTATAAAATAAATTATTTTGATTCATGTTGTCGATCTTCCAGAGAAACACAACCTCGTTGATCACTGAATTTCTTTAAGCCTTCTAGCGATCTTCTTCTAATACGATGGAGCGATTGTGAGTACCAGCGTAGACAGTTTTCGTCTCTTCTGAAACTCTATTTTGAGAGAATAATTGGATTCTATCTGATGGAAATGAAATGGTGCTCGAAAAATGGAGAATATGAATTGTCTCGAGAAACAACAGTCTCCTTGTATATAATGGACGCCCATAACTGAGCTAACAGTTATTTCTTAGCGGGTCCATATCAGATTCAAATTCTCTCTTAATGGGTTCGCTGCTTAAATAGAATAATATCTATAGTTGTATTCTTTAGGGACCAATAACATAATTGTATTATTATCAAATTTTATATAATTTAGACCATCACTAAATCATAAAGTTATTAATACACATTCTACACAATGAAGGACCCAATTCGCATGACACATATTTAACCCGATTAATAATACATAATTTGATCACTTCATAATGGGTATAATTTGACAGTCCATTATATAATATATATTTATTACATATAAGCCCATACATATTGTAATTAATTAATTTTAATAATCTTCCACTTGGACTATATGTATTTGAAATATATATATGTTGAATTGAGTACTCTTAACTGTGCTGCCTTAACATTTTGTGTCATCATCCAATTCCGTCTAACAATCATATTTATAAGGACTTATGTAGTATTTATCTCATAAAGAGAAACTAAACTAACACAAATCACTATATAAATATAACTGAATGACATGAATCATGAAAGGGATGTGTAGTTTGAAAATTATATGCAATGTGATTCACATGTATATTTTCAATTTGGTCACCTTAATTAATCTGAATTTGAGGTCAATCATAAACTCAGAGTGTATATAAAACTGAATAACTTCATGATACATACGAAATCACAGAATATCATATAAAAATAACTGCATGATATATATAAAAGTATATCAGATAAAACATAAAAATATAAAATATAAATGTAAACTCTCACTCAACCTAATAATTCTCTGTAACATATATACTTATATGAGCGACATGCTCATGAAACTGTTTGGGTATCAATCCCTTAGAAAGTGGATCTGCTAGCATGAAATATGTACTAAAATTTTCAATACTTACAAGTCCACTCTGAACTCTCTCCCTCACAATAATGAACTTAATGTCGATATGTTTGGATTTTGATGAGCTCCTGTTGTTGTTAGAATACAACACTGCTGAACTATTGTCACAATATAACTTAAGTGATAACTTAATAGTATCCACAATACGCAACCCTATGACAAAGTTCCTTAGCCATATTCCATAGTTTGATGCCTCAAAACATGTAATGAATTCGGCTGCCATGGTGGAAGAGACGATTATGGTTTGTTTTGCACTCCTCTAAGAAATAGCTCTTCCAGTCAATATAAAGATATAACCGGATGTTGACTTTAAGCTATCCACATATCCCGCAAAGTCGGAATCAGTATATCCGATGACCTCTAGCTTGTCTGATGGCCGATATGTCAATATATGATTCTTCGTTCTTTGCAAGTACCTTAGTACTCTTTTGGCAGTTTTTCAGTGATTCATATCAGGATTACTGAGATAGCGACTAGGCATTCCCGTGATATACGCAATATCCGAAC
Organism: Schoenoplectus tabernaemontani; assembly: GCA_037127355.1. Taxonomy (NCBI): domain Eukaryota; kingdom Viridiplantae; phylum Streptophyta; class Magnoliopsida; order Poales; family Cyperaceae; genus Schoenoplectus; species Schoenoplectus tabernaemontani. Next base: position 13,289,423 of record CM073758.1, read on the forward strand.
ATGTACACACTTAATCATACATAAGACTTTCTATTAAGGAAGCGTATGAAATTTGATGCATTTCTGATTTCTCGAGTTCAGTTTTTGGGTACTGATTAAGACTGAACTTGTCTCCTTTAGCAACAAGAGTATTTCCTGATTTATATTTTTTTCATACCATATCGCTTGAGAATTTTATCGATATATGTCTATTGTGAAATCCTAAAATACCTTTATTTCGATCTCTGTGTATTTAAGGTCTAACACATATGATGTTTCGCTAAGATCTTTCATGTTAAAATGCTTAATTTTTTTTTAATTTCACGCATCATATTTTTATCTTTATTGGCAAATAATATGTCATCGACATATAAAACCAGAAATATAAACTTACTTCCACTGAACTTGTGATATATACATTCATCCACCAAGTTAGGCTTAAATCCGAATGAGATAATTACTTGATGAAATTTGAAATACCACTGTTGAGACGCTTATTTGAGTCTATAGATAGATTTTTTAAATTTGCAAACCATCTGTTTCGAGTCATCAGAGTCATAATTCGGTGGTTGCGATATATAAATATATTCATCAATGTCGCCATTGAGAAATACGGTCTCAACGTCCATCTGATGTAACTTAAGGTCAAAGTCTATCACTAAAGTCATGATAATTCTAAAAAAAATCGTTGACATAGACGAAAAAGCTTCTGTAAAGTCGATGCCTTCTTTCTGTGTAAATCTCTTAGTAACTAGTCATGCTTTATATCTTTTCATATTACCTTCCGAATACTTTTTGGTCTTAAATATTCATTTACAACTAATAAGCTTCACACATTCAGGTAAAAAGACGATATCTCAGACTTAGTTGTCATACATTGACATTATTTCTTCACCCATGACTTTGGTCCATTTGTGAGAATTCACACTTTCTAAAGTCTGACGAAGAGTGAGATGATCATCTTCCATCATATCAATGTTGAATTTATTTTTTTGAATGATCTCAATATAATCGTTAGATATTGCGCTTTTTCTCTATCTGGTAGACCATTTTAGAGGCACTACTTTTTGAGGTTCTTGAGGTGGTATAGGTTCCTCTTCAACATCAATATTGTTGTGTTCCGGATTCTCTTTTATTTATGGAGGTTCATTGACTATAAGTTCATTCACCACAGGATTCTGAACCAATGAGTCTCCAAATATCCCTAATATTATTGGTACCAATGTGGGTGCCTCTTGTATAGGAGAATCATATGATTCTTCAAAGATAATTTAATTTGTATTTCCCCTATGAACCATAACATCCTCAAAGAACATAATTGTATTTGTCTCGAAAATTATTAAGTTAGTGGGATCATAAAATTTATACCCATAGGACCTTCTACATATCCGATAAAATAGCAGCTAATGGTCTTTTCATCCAACTTCTTCTCTTGTGGCCTATAAGGCCAAGTTTCAGCTGGACAACCCTAAATTCTAAAATGTTGGAAACTAAGATTTCGTCCAATCCATAACTCATATGGAGTTTTATTTGCTGCCTTAGTCGGTACCCGATTTAAAATGTATGTTGTTGTCTTAAGTGCTTCTCCCCAAAGGTTCAACATGTTTCGCACCATCTCCATTAATGTTCAATTTTGCCTTTTAGTCACACCGTTCATTGCCGGTGAACCCGATATTTTATATTGTGCACAATCCCGTTATCCTCCAAAAATTTAGCAAAAAGTTTTGGACTTTGCTCTCTGAGTCGTCAGAGCGACTATAATATTCACCATCACGATCTGATCTTACGTTTTAATCCTTTTATTGAGTTACAACTCGACTTCAAATTTGAAAGATTTAAATGTATCAAAAACTTGAGCCTTTTTTTAATTAAATATATATAGCCATATCTTGAATAATTATCAATGAAACTGATAAAATATACATGACCATTTCTAGTTGCCATAGGGAATGGTCCGGATATATCCGTATGTATCGGTTCAAGAACATATGTCATACGATTGAGTGTATATTTACGCATACTTATTTGTTACCCTCAATACATTCAATGCACAGACCAAGGTCTGACATGTTCAAGGGTCGCGGGATTTCACTTTGAACAAGACGTATAATTCTTTAGTGAGAAATATGACCTAAACACTTGTGCCAAAGTGCCGCTGAATCCTAATATTTTAATTTTTGTCTAACATTTCAAATTTCATTAATGAAGGTCTCATTATAGGAAGTAATAGTATCTAAAGCATAAAGATTATCCATAATGGATAGAAAACTAGAAGTAACCATATTGGAGTGTCGAACAAAAGTATCAAACAAATCCAAATATAAACTAGTTTTCAGAAGTAATCTAAAATGCCTTATGGCTTCAACTTCTGCCTTATTGTCATCGCCTATATAGATGTATCTTTCACGATCTTTTAGCTTACGGTAACTTTGGCAACCCTGCATAGACACAGATATGTGAGTAGTTGCACCCAAATCATCCACCATGTGTCAATTGAAACTAAAACTGAATTCTTTTTTACAAGCAAGAGAAAAAATATCTTTCTTGGCACGCCATGTGTGATAATTGATACAATTTTTTCTTCATGTGCCCTTCAGATCCACAAAAAATAAACACCCTTTATTTTCCTTATCTGGCTCTGTTTTGACAATCGGTTTCTTGTCTTAGTAGGTTTTTTCTGCGAGCTTATAGTTACAACATCTGAATTAATTTTATGTTTCTATTTTTCTTTTTCCTTAAATGTGGAAGCAATATTTATGCTTTCACTCTTGTCCATCTTCAAACGCTCTTTCTCCCGAACACAATGCGAGATGAGATCATTGACAGTCCATGATTTTTTCTGACAGTTGTAACTCATCTTGAACTGTCCAAAAGATGTGGGAACAGAGTTAAGAAACAAATAGACTAATATATCTTCGAATATGCCCAGTTTGTGTGCCTTCAATTTTGAAGGGTTTTCATCAGTTCAAGAATGTACTCCCTAACATTATTTTTGCCATTATACTTCATTGTGCAAAGTTTATTTAACAGAATACCTATTTCAACCTTCTCATTCCTAACAAACCTCTGTTCAAGTTCTTTAAGATAGCTCAAGATAAAAGTGGAATCATAAATAGGTCCCCTAAAACTTTCAGATATGGTCATTTGCATAACCTTAAGACACAAGCGATTTGACCTCATCCACCATGCATGTGCATTTTGCACATTTTCAGAACTATCTTCAACAAACACTGGTGGTTTATCCTGCTGTAACGTTATGTCTAGGTCAAGACATTCAAGAATAATCTCTAAGGTATCTTTCCGTTCCTTGTAATTAGAATCTGTCAGATCGAAATATTATAGATGCCGACAGTAAGATCAATATTTTTTGCTGAAAAATACATGTAATATAACGAATCAAATGTCTGAATTATAATATTAAATCAAAATAAGATATATTATATCAACTAAGTATTCTTGAATAATTAGTGCTATTTGAAATCAATTATTATTCAAAGATAATTAGGTATAATAATGATATATAACGATCCATTTAATGTCAATTAATCAACATTCTTTTGGGCTAATCAACTAATTACATCTAAAATTTATTAACCATTACATATTCATTACTACAATATATTTACATATAATAAATGATTATTGTCTTTCCTTTTGTGCTAGTCTAAGATTAAATATTATATGTATGTCCTTCGTATACAAGTCTGAAAAATAATTAACGCCAATGCGAGAGCTTACTTTGGTAAAATAATATTTTTATTAATTATTTAAAAAAAATTATCTGAAGCCTTCATAATGATTTAACATTATCTGAATAAATTTCTCAAATATGTTAGTTTTACCTAAATATCAATTTCATGAGTTCATGTAATCAATATAAAATAACTAACATAAGTCAATTCATAAGTGAGATAGTATGATCTAAGGCATGATGATATCCTTTGTAAGAATATCTTCACAACAGCCATCATCCTGTCCTTTATGTAATTCTTTCATTCTTACTAAATTACTATCCTTATAATAAATAAAAATTACACAAAGTTCTAAGAATGATACATACATATGTGACATGCAAGTCACCAAAATATTTTTTTTTGAAAAACTGCCAGTTTACATAACCAACAACAACTTGATCTTGACTTGATTCAAAAATAACCGCAGCGGAATACATATCAGAAATTTATACTTTCTTAATAGAATCATGAAATTTGATAGTTAATCATATATAATTTGGAAACTACTTTGTTGGCCGATCAGTTTCTGAAATAAAACTAAAATACTTCAAATTTCTGAATTCTGATAGACTGATAAACTTGATTTTCGAAACTAATTTGCAAATCTTCTTTTTAATTTATGGAATTTCAATTCTAACAATTATATCTACAGATTTCCAAATTATTCATAAACTATTTGATTAAAAGAACAGATCCAATTAAAAAGTATAAATTTCTGAGAAATTTTCGAATCAGTCATCAGTTCTTAACAGTTCAACTAGAGTAGGTTCTGACACCAATTATTAAAAAATCTTTTGACCATGATCCTCTAGTGAACTCCTAATCATAAAATAAATTACCTTGATCCATGTTGTTGATCTTTCAAAGAAACACAACTTCGTTGATCACCGGATTCCTTTAAGTCTTCTAGTGATCTTTCTCTAATCCGATGGAGCGATTGAGGGGACCAGCGTAGATAGTTTTTGTCTCTTATGGAACTCTATCTTGGGCGAATAATTGGATTCTATCTGTTGGAAATGAAAGGGTACTAGAAAAATGGAGAATATAAATTGTCTCGAAAAATAACAGTTTCCATATATATAATGGACGTCCATAACTGAGCCAGCAGTTATTTCTTAAGGGGTCCATATCAGATCCAAATTCTCTCTTAACGGGTTCTTTGTTAATCAGAAAACTGTCTATAGTTGTGTTCTTCAGTACCAATAGCATAACTATATTATGAGAGGGGATCGGTTGACAATGGGTTATTTTGATAATCTTGACAATTGATCTCTAAATAAATTTAAAAAAAATAAAAAAAAAAGTTTACAGATGTGTTCTTCTGCCTATAAATTGATGCTCATTCAAATTTCATGTAATTTCATTATCGTTTGAGAGTTCATCAAAGACGTTAAATTGGAACCGTTGTAAATTATATGAAAATTTGTTGGTCTTTGATAGACTATCAAACGATAATGAAATTGCATGAAATTTGAATGATCGTCAATCCATAGGTAGACGAACACATCTATAATTTTTTTATTTTTAAGATTTTTTGTATTTATTTAGAAGTCCATTGTCAAGGTTGTCAAAATAACTCATTGTCAACTGATCCCTTCTCTTGTATTATTATCAAACTGTATATAATTTAGACCATCACTAAATCATAAAGTTATTAATACGTATTCTACACATTAAAGGGCCAACTTCTCGTGACACATGTTAAACCTGATTAATAATACATAATTTGATCACTTCATAACGGATATAATTTGACATTCCATTATATAATATATATTTATTATATATAAACCCATACATGTTGTAATTAATTAATTCCAACACCATAATACATAAAAAGCAAGCAAGAAAGAGAATAAAATAAAGCTAATAAATCCGAAATCTCTCTTATAAGATTACGTTATTAGATTTGATGAGATAAATACAATAATAAATTTGATAAGATAAATTCAATAATTAATTTGATGAAATAAATTCAATAAAAGAAGCGTGCATCCGTCAAAACAAGAAGTGCAGAATAACGTGCGAAAAAAACAATTTGACTTCGTAAACTCTACTCCAGTTCCAGTATGAACATATATTGATATTGGTGTCTGTATAACTGTATTTGTATATCAGCTCATCCATCTTCTTTATGGATGATGATGATTTTCATGTAAAGGCGACCCATTTTGGAAAATTTACCGTATGTTGAACTCCTTAATCGCTTTTTTTTTTTTTCAAATTGACGAACACAGATCTTTCCGGCGCCAACTACAATAAATCATAGGGCTGCCTTACGAGTATATGCCAATTAGTGCTGACTGGTCAAATCCTCCCTTAAGAAGAACAAACAGCGGGTCTCAGTAGAAGATCGACCTCTCACCTCAGCCGAAAAGAAGCTGAATTATGGGCCAGATATCTTCCGTGACGAATTCTGTATGACAATTAGTGTGTTCATCTTATATTTAACTTGTGTTAAACCCGCTACATGGAAGAACATATAGCGGGGTATCACTGCGTGGGGAGGTACCGCTGTTGCGCTGTCGAAGTTTTGACACAACTAGGACACGATGCACCTCCTGCCTAATTTCTGACCATCCGGCAACAAGGGTTACGTCTTCTTCGACTCCTCCTATATACTAATTATATAATAATATACTATTAAGTCATCTGAGATTGTAAAATCCTAGATGAATTAAAAACAGTCAATTTTATTAAAAACTCTTATTCAACCTGAGAAATATCATAACAAAGACTCCACTTTATCAGCAATTAATGATAACCATCAGATTCTTTAAGACAAGCTGAAATCATTTTTCAGATTATTATCTACCGCTTCATCTCCCGGTTAAATTAGCCTTCTTAGGTACCGGTACAATCCCCTTACCAAGCGGTACAATCGGCGTTACAATGGAGTTTAATATTGTCTTATGTCTCCATTGACGAACTAGAATAAAATTCTAGTGGAGTCATCATATTTTTTAAATTAAAAACAACAAAAAAAACTAAAATGATGATATTTTCAATATTTAGCTATTTAAGTCAATTATTTAACTATATATATTTCAAAATACAAAAATGAAACATCAAACAAATCAAATATATCATAGTATTACATAAATTATATTTTATTCAAAGCTAACAACTCTTCTCTGCATGTTCTCATTCTTTGATAATATTGCATGATCGATTCATTAAAAATTTCATCAAACGCATCATTCTCTATGTATGTCAATCATTCATCCGCCCGTCACTTTTATTTCTAAGTTTCGTCTTTATGTATTTCATTGTCAAATAAAACTTTCAATGGTTATTGTGTAAAAGTAATGCTAACTTTAAAAGCATGGACACATTGGGATACATAATATTTTTTTGCGTCTCCACTAACTTCTTTGATAGGTCATTAAGATCTTTGAGATCAAAAAATCTTTTATCAGATATAACATCGAGAATATAGATCTCAAGTAAATGCAATAAGGTTAATGTTGAAAAACTCGGATGGATAAAATGATGTTAACTTGAATAATATTTTCTTATCAAATGTATTGAATGACTCTTTTGAATTCAAATAGGCTACACAAAGTAATAGTTCTGAACTCACCTCATCAAATATTAAGTCCAATTTTTAAATATCCAAAATGCACAACTTCTATATACACCTCAGTATACACCTTACCATTATTTATCATACTGATATTTGAAGGCAGCTCGACAAGCACAAGCAATATTAAAATTATAAAATTCCAATTTCAAAACCTTATGCTAATACCTCAAATTATTAAGATCTTACCATTAAAAGTGGTATAATTCAGTTTAATTGTTCCTAAAATCAAATGATTAGTAATTTCACTCGGTACTTTTGAGTTGCGGCTTGCGAACTTGTAATTTGACGACAAGAAAATGCCGAGAAATTGGTAAGGGCTGAGATGCGAAGTCGATGATCTGACGAATAGTCGAAGGCAGGACACAGACATCATGCGACGCAGCGATGCATCAAGCGAAGAAACTGATTGGATAAATTATTGGACGAAGGCAGAGGCAAGAATCAACGACGAGGGGAGAGTCAATAACTCAGGGGTCCTCTTTAGAATGGGCTCAACCGCTTAAGTGAAACTGTAATTGAATGGACCAATGAAGACATGGGGTCCTCTTTATAATTATTTTAGATTTTAGTGGGGTCCTCTTTAGCTATTTCAGCTGACAACATTTCAAGAAATTGATCTTCAAATTAGTCTAAGTCTTGTAAAACTTTGAGTGAGGTCCTGTAACTTCATTGAATCCCATGCATATAGTTCCGCCTCTGTATGTCGCATTGATTTGATCATGAAGTTTGATACATTACAAGATAATGAAAATATCCATTTGAATCATCTATCTAGATTATTATAATTTTTGAAGCAAAATATTCAACTCAGTAGAAAAGATTTAACTCGAAATTTATGGTTTTATTTTTTCAAAACTAAAACTTTTTGAAATAAAATAATTTGTTTCAACAACAAAAAAATGTGATTGACTTCATCTGTATATAATAATTACTTGGTTATAATAATCACTTGTGCAGTCTATAATAAACAATTCTTATAAAAAAAATGAAAAATGAAAAATGAAAACATATTTCGTATGTATTAGATTTTTTTACATACACTGGCAAGGGACGAATTTTTTTGGGCCAGATATGGTTGCCCGGAAATCAGTTTGGACCAGACCTTTTTTTTACAGTAAAAGTGTCACAGGTAGGCCAGTTCGAATTTTTAATTCGGGTCAAGTATTTTAGTCTGAATTTTTATTCGGATAAGTGATTGCAACTAATTTCAGGAATTGTCTTCTAATTCCAACCATGGTGTCTTCTCTTTCTGACGATTGAATTTTTTTTAATGATAATGGTTAATTTTTAATTTTTAATGGTAATGATTCTCTTTGTTTAATTTCCTTGAAGTATATCATTGATATATATATGAAGAATCTTGCATGAATGCGTTGTTTTACCCAAATTCAGCAATAGAGGAGGAAAGTGAGGCCTTCATGTTTCTACATGTATATATTAGTATCAGAAGATTACGTGAGATGGTTTGTTAAGCCTGAAATTATTTTTGGTGGTCACGTACGGTGGCAGCATGCAAGAACGTAGCAGCAGTCAGAAACGTGTAACAGTTGGCCAACTGGCTGTCATGTTACTTCCCAATTACCCAAATTTCTCTGTTTTCTTGTCGTCGGCACTCGAGATTGCCCAATTAAGCATCAGCGCAGGAGTCAAAAAGGTTTGCTGAGCTAGTCAACAGAGTGCACTAGTTGGGCAGGGCTAAGCTCGGTCAAACCTGAAACGATACGGTCAGACGATAGTGCCCGTGATACCCGCTGCCTGCTCCCCGTCTCTCCTCTCCCTCTCTCCCTCTCTCCCTCTCTCCCTCCCAAATGAGGGGTTGGGGATCCAGTGACTACAGTCCAAATCAATTGCGCATGGGATTCGAACGGAATTGAATTGAGAGGGGGAGAAAGGAGACAAAAAGGAGAAGATGCGACGTGGTACCGTCTGTCCCCAATCCCATGCAGTAATTAACCAGCACAGCATCCATCCCCTCGGGGGGTGCCCTGCCCCACCACCTCTTCCCTGCCAGTGTGCCAATCGCTACCCTACAACACGTAAACGTCAAGTCATTGCGCCCTTTCTCTCTTTTTTACCGCGCTTCCTTTATATTGTATTCTGTTACTGACGTGGAACTCACTGTCTTCCTGCACCTAGTTTGCATCTTTCATTGAGGAATTGATATTGATCACTCAATTATTTATCTTCCCTTGCGAGAACATTTAAAATTGAATAGCAAATCTAGCTCGGTAGGTCCCAACATTTATCTCTCATGTCGGGCTGTCCCTCCATAAACATGGAGATAGTATGATTGCAAGTTTGCAACTAAATACCATTTCGATCATGCCAAATTGCCAATTACCCCGTATATACAATACAAGCGAGTGATTAATCTAACTTACCCTTCTTTAAAGAGTAATGAGTGACCGTCTGATTGTGGTCGCAGTGCATCAATAACGCTATATCGATCCCACTCCAAACTGCTCAGTTCTTTCTGATTTTTCACCAGGACAGCAAAGGATGGGGCTTGCAGTTTGCAACATCCCATCCTCAGTACATCTGCAAAAGATACAATAAACAAATATAAAAGCCTGTCATGTGTTACTCATATAATATCAGATTTGAAATCCCTTGAACAAATTAAGAAATTGGGAGGCAGAAAGGTCCAACGCTTTTTGGTCGACAAGCCAGACCACGAGGTCACATCAATCATGCGGAGACTTCTCCATGCTACACACGGATTTCAAATTTGAAATCTTGGGTTAGTCTTGGAAGGAATGCACCGTGGAGAATGTTAACAAATTAAAGCGATCCATTGCTGGGTTGCTTGGCGACTCTGCAGTGATATGGATGACCTATATCTAATAGGATAGAGATATTTTTATATTTATATATGTTAAATCTTTTTTATTTTTATTTTATTTTTATTCGTTAAAAAATAATTTTATTTACATTTTATACTTATTCGTTAAAAATTTCAGATAATGAACGGGTGATGATAGATAATGGATAATAATAATAATAATGATTTAATACAAAAATTTTATATAAATTGAACAAATAAATAATATGAAATAAACATACTAATAAAGTGCAAGAATAAGCGCTTTAGATATAACAAAAATCATACAATTTTTTCATCTCAATTGACATTAAAATCATTAAAAAATATATACTAATCATAATTTAATTTGACTACTATTAAAAATATAAAATAAATTATTATATTTATATATTTTATCTATATATTTTTATATAATTTACTCTATAGATAATGAATATGGAATAACTTTTACCTGATAAGTAAATAATTTTTTTTCCTTATCCATATCTAATAATTTAACGAAAATAAAATATCACTCATATTCATCTTATATGATACGATATGAATTGGATAAATGAGCCAACGACTTTCATCGAAAGCCCTACTAATAGGGCCTGTTTGATTGCTTCAAATTCTATGGATTTCGGTGGAGATACGCAACTTTATATATAATTAAAATTTTACAAAAAGCCAATTATAATTTCAACATTGATTGGACTTGATTTATTTTTATTCACAATCGTTTCTGATCTCTCTTCTCCATTTCTGCAAATTTATCTAATTTTAGTTTCGAAATTTTTTAATTTTTGTCTTAGAAAAAATCGTTCTGGACTCATCTACCAATAATTATGTCATGTGAATCGTGTACTAATGTACAGAAAGTATAAGCATTATTAAAACAGATAAGAGAGTTCACAATGCTTTGTTTAAAATCTTGTACAGAATTCTGATGAACGATGTTGATGGGCAAGACAAAGGCATTTTGTCCTGATTGATTGTTTACAGATTTTATTTTAATTCATGTTATCTCTCACCGACGAAATATTAAATCCTTGAATTTTATGCCGCCAATCAACCGTGTTGCTACCAACAGGCTAGTTTGGTTAATTTCGGAATATGTACCGAGTCTTCTTTTTGGCAAACTCCTAATTGCACTATTTATTTAACTAACTAGGTCACGGTGTTAGATTTTTTATAACAGTTTTGCTGTTTTATATGATGAAAATATTACAGTCTTATTTATTACTGTTTTGATACAGAACCTATTTATAGACAGCTTTATATGAGAAATAAAAAACAGTAATAAAGTGTTATCGTTGAAATACCTAACACTATTGCTTGACTGTTGTCTAATACACTATTGTCTAATATAAAGAAAATTTATAACCCCTCTTCTAATTAATTAATTAGAAAGGTTGGATGCATTTTTCCTAATTAGCCAATGATAAAAATACCCTCATAGGTCTGAGGCTAATTAATAAAACCCTAATATGTTTTTATTTCTTAACACTCCCCCTCAAGCTAAGATGGTAGATATTGTATAATCCTAGCTTGCACGAAATATTCTCGAATGCTTTGACACTTAAACCCTTAGTGAAAATGTCAGCCAATTGATTCTCTAATAAAATGATAATCCATTTCGATGTGTTTGGTGCGCTCATGAAAGATGGATTTATTGTAATATGTCTTGCCGATTGATTATCACAAAATATTTTCATTGGTTTCTTGATCTTTATTTTCAAATCAGCTAGCACTTGCTTAATCCACGTTAATTCACTTGCGGTGGATGTCATTTCTCGATACTCCGCTTCCACGCTAGATCGAGCAACGATATTTTGCTTCTTGCTCTTCCATGTGACTAAATTTCCGCCTACAAATGTGCAAAAGTCGGTAGTTAATTTTTTATCAAAGCTTCCCGCCCAATATGTGTCAGAATAGCCACATAGAGTATTAGTATTATTTATTTTCATCCAAATTCCTTTTCTAGGTGTACCTTTTCGAGGTGTACCTTTTAGGTACCTTAATATTCTATTAATGGCATCAATATGTGGCGTTCTTGGTGAGTGCATAAATCTACTAATTTGACTTATGGAAAATAAAACATCCGGTCTAGTAACGGTCAAATAGATTAATTTTCCAACAAGACTTTGAAAGTGATTTATATCTTTCAATGGCTCACCCTCCTCGGATTGATTTTCATATTTGAATCAGTTGGGTTGATGCCGGCTTACACCCTAATTTTTCAGTTTCTTTAAGCAAATCAAGCGTGTATTTTCTTTGAGATATAAATAGCCCTTTAGAAAAATGAGCAATTTCTATCTCGAGAAAATATTTTAATTTGCCTAAATCTTTTATATCAAACTTATTCTTTAAGTCTCTCTTAACACAATCAATTTTTAATTGTTTATTACCGATTATGATTAAGTCATCTACATATACTAACACTACGGTCATTCCATTGAAATTATTCTTACTGTGAAATTACATGAAATTAAAAAATTACTAAGCTTGTCATACCATACTCTTGGAGATTATTTTAGTCCATAAATTATTTTTTTTTAACTTACAAACAAGATTAGAAATATTCTCCTCTCTATGGCCCGGTGGAAGGTTAATATGCACCTCTTCTTTAAGTATTTTTTGAAGAAAAATATTTTTTACGTACATTTGATGAAAGTTCCAACCATGGTTTACCGTAATGGACAAAAAAACCTCACTATGTTCATTTTTGCACCCGGTGCAAAGGTCTCATGGTAGTCTATACCATAGATTTGGGTATATCCTTTGACAACTAATCTTGTCTTATAATGTTCTATGGTTCCATCATTATTATTCTTGATCTTATGCACTCATTTACACCCAACCGGTTTTTTATGTTTTGGTAGAAAATATATTTCCCATGTTTAATTTTTTTTCTAAGGCATGTAGCTCTTCGTCCATCGCCTTACACCAATTTGGGTTATGTTTTGCTATCTCAAAGGTTTGTGGTTCATCGGCTTGTGATATGGAGTTTAAGAAAGCACATTGTTCATTAGTGATATTGTACCGAATATGTGACAAAATCCTTCAATCTTGTTGAGGGTTGTGTGTGTCGTCTTGATCTCCTTATCGATACTTCTTCTTCTTGGGTTTCTTGTAAATCTTCATTTTCTTCGGTCTCTCCTTGTGAAGATTCATGATCCTCTCTTTCTTGATCACCTATTTAAACATGATTTTCTACAAAAACCTCTCTTACTTCTTGATTAGTAACATAAGGAAGAATAAAATCATTTGAAATATGATGATCATGATACTTTTCTTCAATTATTTTAAAGAAAGGTTCATGTTCAAGAAAGAATACATTTCGTGAGATGTGAAGTCTTTTAGTTTGTGAGTCATAGCATTTATATCTCTTTTTTTGAGAGGAATATCCTAAAAAATAGCTTTTATTGAGGTAAAATCTATTTTATCTAATTTATTTTTATAAACGAAACATGTGCACCCAAAACACTTTTAAGTGATCTAAGCTAGTTTTTCTTCCATGAAGAACTTCAAAGGGGCTTTTAAAATTTAAGATTGCACTAGGCAATCTATTTATTAAATACACCGAAGTGAGAATGACTTCCGACCAAAATATTTTGGAAACATTATTTTGAAATAAAATAGTTCTTGTCATTTCGAACAAGTGACGATTTTTCCATTCGGACACTCCATTTTGTTGTGGTGTGTAAACACACGTGATTTGATGTATCATACCTTTGATTTTATAAAATTTGAATTTTTTTATTAATAAATTATGTTCCATTATCCGTCCGAAGAGTTTTAATATTTTTATTATATCAAGAAACTACCAAATTTGTAAATATTTGAAAATGAGTAAAAACCTCACTTTATTTTTCATAAGATATAACCATGTATTTTTAGAAAAATCATCAATGAAAATAACAAAATATCTAAAAATCATTGTAAGAGGTTACGGGGGCGGGACCCCACACATCGGAATGAATAAGTTCAAAACACTCATTACTATTGGAATTAGAATTACAAAAGAGAAGTTTTATAAGCTTAGCAAGTTTATAAACTTCACAGCTACTATAATAGTTTTTAAAAATATTGAACATAGAATTTAAAATTTTGTTGGAAGGATGTCTCATACGCTTGTGCCAGAGTTCGCTTAAATTATCATCTTTCTTATGATTGAAAAAAGACTTGTTGCAATCAAAAATGCATAAGTCATTTTCTAACTGTCCTTCACCAATCAATTCCTTGATGACTAGGTCCTGAAAAATCATAATTTTGCCTTTGAAAATTATCTCATAATTTAATTCTTTAGAAAGTTTGCTAATGGATAAAAGATTTACCGAGCAATTTTCAACATAGAAAATATCTTGAAGAATTTTTTTTGAAAGATACTAATTATACCCCAACCCTTAATTTTAATTTGTTCTTTATTTGCAACCGTAAAATATTGATCACTTATGATAGTATGATAATTTTTTAGTAATATTTGATTTCCCATCATGTGATATGTAGCTCCCGAGTCAAGTACCTATTTAGTATTGATTGGTGAATTAATTTTAGTGCTAAGTCCTATGGTTAAGCAATTATTCTTATATATTGGATCTAAACCAGAACCTTTAGCACTAGGGCAATTTATTTTTCCACAGTTTGGGCCTTTGCTGCCTTTTTTTGCACTTCCTAAATTAGTTGGGTTGACTAAATATGAGTTAACAAAAGAGTTAATTGAACCTGAGCCCAAATTGTGATTTAATAGGGCCAACAACATTGTCTCAAAGCAATCAAGTCTATCCCCTTCATTTCGACTCGATTTATTTCCTTCTGGCTCGTTCTTCGCCGACATCAAGCCTATCCCCTTCATTTTCTCCCCTCTCCGCCATCTAGGGTTTTTTGCGGAAATCGTCATCTTGCCGCCTCAGATGTATTCCTCTTTGGTCGGAGATAGGGATGAAGTATTCAACATTTCTCTTGAGAGTGACCATCTCATTTGCAGTGAGAGCATCTCTCGATCTCCCCCATTCTCTTGCCTTTGTCTCTGCTTGAGTACTGGGCTGAGAAAGCATGAACCTCGGGCTTAGGGTTCGAGTCAGAGGCTCCCATTGCCACTCGTCCGGTTGCCTCTTATCTGACTAGGGTTGTTACTCCATCAAAAGTAAGCTTGTCGGTTGAAAGCAGAATTTGTGCTCTTATCACTTCATAGCTTGAGTCAAGGGCCGCGAGAAAGG
Organism: Schoenoplectus tabernaemontani; assembly: GCA_037127355.1. NCBI lineage: Eukaryota > Viridiplantae > Streptophyta > Magnoliopsida > Poales > Cyperaceae > Schoenoplectus > Schoenoplectus tabernaemontani. The sequence goes on from CM073758.1 coordinate 13,304,747, forward strand.
TATAGACTCGATCTGTCTCCTCCCTCTCTTGAAGCACACTAAGGTTAGTAGTTGGAGGTCTATATAACTTTAATTCTTCGAATTTGGCTCTCACATGCCCGATTAATTGGGGGTACATCTCTGGTTTCTTGTGAAATTTGGACTATTTATCTCTAGAGTTGATAAATCTATGAATGATTGTTCTTGTTGCTAAACTGGTTTTTGATTTCTTGTCATAGTTATGATGAGGTTTTACAGTAAAAGGTTTCAGATAGTTGAGGGTCAAGGGAATTTGAGATTAGAGTCATTACTTGACTATCAATTATATCCCACTCATCTTGTACTCCCGCCCTTCTGTGGGTCTCACTCTATTTCCATTCACATATCCTAGTAGGCCCTTACCTTTGAGAGTCACCCTTGCTGCCTTAGCCCATGAAATATAGTTTTTTTTCCATTGAGAGGAACATTGGTTAGTTTCTGTGAACTATTGAAATCAACATTTGGTCTTATGATTGTGGATATTTAAGTTGATTGGTTTGGAGTTGGAAATATAAATATTAGTTATGTAATTTTGGCTATTTCTTAGTATCGTTGGCTTTGGCTTTTGGCTTTTGTGAACAAAAACTGAATTCTGTATTATTGCTGGTACAAGACTCCTCACTATTATGTAGGTTGAAGTTCTGTACTAGTCACTGGTACAACTTTGGTTGATTGTTGCAATTTTATGTTGATGCTGGTATAGTTACTAATAGTCGTTGCCTTGGAATTTCTTACGGAAATCAGGATTTAACACGCTCTGATACCATGTTAGATTTTTTAGAACGGTTGGCTATTTTATATGATGAAAATATTATAGTCTTATTTATTACTATTTTGATATAGAGCCTATTTATAAGCAGGTTTACATGAGAAATAAAAAAATGATAATAAAGTGTTACCGTTGGAATACTAACACTGTTGCCTAGTTGTTGTCTAATACATTATTGCCTAATATAAAGGAAATTTATAACCCCTCTTCTAATTAATTAATTAGAAAGGTTTGATGTATTTTTCCTAATTAGTCAATGATAAAAATACGCTAACGGATATGAGGCTAATTAATTAAACCCTAATCCGTTTTTATTTCTTAACACACGGGGTCATGTCTAGAGGTGGCAATCGGGAGGGTCGGGTCGGGTTCGAGTTCGGGTCGGACGGGTCGGGTTAGTTTGACTTTTTAGAAGAAATCGGGTTGGTCTTGGTCGGGTCAGGGTCGGGTCGGATCGGGTTGGGTTGGGTCAATTTATATGTTGTATTTTTTCAGATCGTTGTTAGATTTCGATTGGATTAAAGTCCATTTGATCTCGGGTCGGGTAGGGTCGGGTCGGGTCGAGTTCGGGTCGGGTCGGGTCAATTTGACTTTCTTAAAAAATTGGATCGGGACGGATTCAGGTCGGATTCAGATCCGAGCGGGTCGGGCGGGTTTCTCGGGTCGGGTCGGGTTCTGCCACATCTAGGACTCATGTCCCAAATGCTTCGTGGCAGGACCATTTCTTTTTAAGTGGATCATTTCAATAAAAACTTTTTTAGTGGATCATTTCAATAAAGGCTAGCTGATTTTTATTTACATCTCTATTTGACATCTCCTTTTTAACCCTAACTAAATTTAATAAATTTCTGTACAGATATTCATTCTCCTAAAGAATTGACTTTAATCATGATATATTCCGATTTTGTTTTATCCAACATATTTACTCTTATTAGGCAGATATAGTCTTTTTTTTTAGAGTCTGATTTTGGTTTATCGAACCGTATTGATTACACTTAAGCAGATATCGTCCTTGCTCTAAGTCATTTTTTTATTTAGCCCAAGATATTTTTTTCAAGGACTAGTATAATTTTATGTTCATTTTGTACTATCCCACAAAAAAGTTACATATATGTTCTTTTTGCACAATCTCGTAACGTTTTATCTATTTATTTTATTATAGCAAATTTTCGCTCGAGTGCAAGCCTTAAAGTTCTTCTACTTTCTATCAGTACAATCTTGGATATTTAAGAACTATATATATGTTAAAAATATCACATAGATGAAAAGTATAAAAGGGCCTCAGTACTTTTTTTGGCTAAAAGAAAGGTCAGGATTAGTCAATTAAAAATAAATAATTAAAGACTTTTATGGAACTTTGATATTTTTGTTGCAACGTCTCTTGATAATTCTACGAATCTGTTGATTGGAATTGTCACGAAATAGCGGGCCGAAAGAAATAGTGGACGGTCAACATTTAATTCAATGACTGTGGATTAGATGGGTCCATGACTCCATGTAAGATAAAGATTAAATGAAATCCCCCCCCCCCCCCCCCCCCCCCCCCAATTAAATTTATCATCAGATGGGCAAGCGGAAACAGGAACCCAGAAGTAATCCATTTAATGTTCGTTGTGCATTTCTTTATAGTCCATTGGATCGAATCAACACACAATCTTAAATAAATCAACGCTGAGGAGACAATTGCAATATAACGGTAACACACCTCTCTCTTCGTGTATAAATTGGCGGATACCTTGGCAATGGCAAATCTCCAGTTAAGACAAATAACGGACCAGATAGAAACAGCTGGACTTGTCATCAAAATAGTACAACCGGAGCCCGACCCGTTAGATACCCACAGTTTGGGCCGACACAATCCCAGAACTGAATTGGAAAGGACATAAATTAGGCTAGCCAAGGCCCGTTTTAATAATGGGAAGGGATCACTTGACAATGGTTATATTGACAATGTTTACAATAAATTTTCAAATAAATATAAAAAAATTGAAAAAAATTTACAGACATATCCTTCTATTTATAGTTTGATGGTGATTCAAATTTCATACAATTTTATTATTTTTGATAGTCCATCAAAGATCGTCAAATTATAACCATTATAAATTATATAAAATTTTGATCGTCAAATTATAACCGTTATAAATTATATAAAATTTTAATGATCCTTGATGGAGTATCAAGCAATAATAAAATTACATGACATTTGAATCATCATCAATCTATAAGTAAAAAAATATATCTATAAAAAAATTATTTTTAAAATTTTTCGTATTTATTTAAAAATTCATCATCAAGATTAATTTTTTTTTATAATTTTTTCGTATTTATTTAAAAATTCATCATCAAGATTATCAGTCAAGATTATCAAAATAACACATTGTGAAGTGATCCCACCCTTTAATAATTCTTAGTTTATAAGCAGTTAAAATACTAATTATCGTTTAAAAAACATCAACTACAGAATATAAGACAACTACAATGTAAGATAGACTTCAGCCATTTTGACAGAACAAACTATGTCCAAAATCTAATTATTTTGGGAGGCAACATGCAGTATAAAATAGAAAACTTTCAGGTACCAATTTTGATGTCTTCACGCACTTGACCTTATATAAATAAATACAAAGACAAAGGAAAGAGGCAGCCTGTAATCATCAAAAGACCGACCAGTTTCACTGACAAGGTACCAAGTTGCTCTCTTATACAAGTGTACATAATGAATCCCACCAAAACCACTACATTACATAACAAAACCCTCCCACAAATCAACTGACAGAATGACAAACGACGGGAAAATTAAAAAAAAAAATCCCTCACATATATGCTGCCATATAAGCACTCAAATATACAAAATAAAAGAAAATAATATCCCCTAAATAAACAAGTTTGGTCCAGTCTAACTCAAGCAGCTTAAGACGAGCATGCTCTCTGTCTTTCACCGGTGGTCATTTCTATAACCAATGAGAAGTGGACATAAAACAAATACACCCTGCTAAAATTAGTTAGGTGGAACAAGAAGCATACGTCTCAGCTACCTGTCAAGTTCAAAAGATTTACATCTCATACATGATCAGTTCTAGGAATCGTGTCTGCCATCTGCACCACAGAATCTTTCATGTATTGTTAAAAATGAGCTTCATTCTTTATACACGATGCCTGGCAGGACGTCCAATAAGTCTATACTGTTCGGGTAAAATAGAACACAATACTTGTCCCTTGACTTGTAAAAGTTCACCATCTATGCCACACCCAGCTTGTGTTTTTGACCCTGGTTTGAGCTTCACTGACTTTACCTGCAACATTAGCATAACATGTAAAAGTAAAGTCATCAAAATGTGCAGAGGATTTTGGAATCAGATACGAGAGAAAATATTTTGGCTATGAAAATTTTGAATTTGTTAATACAAGAAAAATGGCCATGGTAGTAGAATTAAAATATTTTGATCTTAATGACATTTAAGTCATAATCATCTGATTTTTAACAATAACTGAAATTGCAACGCTAATACCTTTATCTTATTTATTTCAAGAGTACATTACAGAATGGCACTACCACTTGCCCAAACCCGAGTAGCATATGTCAATTAGCAGTTTTTACTGAATGCATGTTTTGCCAACAGGAATTGAGTTGTGGGATATGGTCATGACCTCAAATGTAATTCTGGATCAACAATGTTGGCACATTGAAGTTAGGTACTTAGGTATATCAGTCATTTCTGATAGAAGTAAATATAACAATGCCTAATGTTGCTTAACAAGCCCAAAACCTCAGAAGATAATTACCAACAAAATCAGAAGGGAAGTCCTAAAAAGCTTTGACAAGATCGTGCTTAGCTCATATGAAGTCAGCTTACTGGCCAGATTGAATAGTTTATGAGAATACAACCACATTCTATTAAAATAATGGTCTTGCTTGATATGAATAGAGCGGAACCATAAGGTGCATGAACTTTGTTGTCAGCAAAGGGTACATCTATTTGTCACTTCAATTTAAACTTTACTAACTCGAGATGTTTGGCAGGTTGACTGGAAAAAGAAGATAGTACTTTACTTTTTAGTACTGAACTGCCTGATATTTCCAAGATCGAAATGGTTCTAAACCACCTAAAGTGGCGATTGAAGAATCCCAGATGAGTTGAATGTTAAAATTAATTGTGCAATTTTACAGATCGAGATTGAAACTGAGCAAAATACCTTCATATACTCCACATAAGGGAGGGAAAGATGGCGGCCAAACTGCAGCTGAATAAAAAACCTTAGTAACCTCCACCTTCCGGTCCCACATACCAGCAGCAGATCCAAAGCCCTGTCATCAAACTCTGCTTTTGGCGCAATCACCTGCGAACTCAGACTCTGCACTGTTCTGCATGAGTGGTTACAAACCAAAACCCCTAAATATTTGCCTTTCCTCACCACCCATTTCTCATCCATGCTCGGTACCAACATCCCACCTCCTACCTCTAGGTCATCAGGTGGCGAATCGGGCAATTCAACCGTACTTCCGTTCTCTCTTTCCTCCCAGGTTGGTGCCGTGTCCCATCTGGGCTCAGCATCCCACTTGGGTTCTGCATCCCAAATTGGACCAGGGTCAGACACAGTTGAGGAGATATCTTCCCTGTCATATGCCGATGTGGTAGCCCATGAGGACCGTGACTCATTAGTTGTAGTCAGGCCCGAGGCAGTTGAGGCCTTGTCAGTCCTTGACTTGGATCGAGTTCTTGGCCAGTTTGGGTTAGATGAGAAATGAGGTTGCGGATGCAAGACTTCTTCGGGCTCAGATACTATGTTGTTGCTTCTGCCAATTGACAGACGCTTTGATTTTGGGTCCAGAGCACGTACAACCTCTGAAGGTTCATTTGTTGCTGAAGTAATGACACCATCCACTGGGGTTCGGCTTGGACTCATCATTGAATCAATGCTTGATAAACTGGATGCGCGAGGGATGCCTTCTTTTCGGGACCTTTGCAGGATGTCATCATAGAGTTCTGACATGTCAACTCGCTGGACTTCTTCAGGTGAGTTCATTCTCTGTCGTGACTCAGATATTTCCTCCTTTGTCATGGGTAGATACTCCAGCTCGAAGCTGTACTTGGGTAGGCTAAGGAATTTAAGAAACCCAGCAACAAAATACCGCAGCGGACCAAATCGCTTTTGATACTTTTCTGAGAGGTCCAACACTGCAGAAAAGGAGGAAATTGAATGCAGATGTGCATAAAGGAAAAAAAAATGATGTTAACTGAGAAATATGTATGAAGTGCTTAACAGTTAACATACCATCACTAAGAAAACCAAAGTATGAGACAGTTGTGCCATAATGGACAACCCCTGTTTGAATCCACTTAACAGAAAATACATCTGCAGCAGTGAGGCCTCCCTATGACAAGCAAGAACATGAGAATTAGTTATGGGTTTGCTTCAATTAACTGCTTAGTTTTGCAAGAAACTTCAATGCAAATACAGTAGCTCTTTTAAATCAGAACCTTGATAATGGACATTGCAGCTGAAATCGGATCTCTGATTCCAAGAACAGTCCAAACTAACGAGTTGTCAGAACCGGCTGGTATTATGCCAATAGGAACAGAAACAGCTTCTTTCTGATCATTTCTGCTAAGAAGCCCATTAAGGACCTGTAAAAAAATAAATATTGGCAATAAATATTACTAACTTTGCAAGTTAATATTTCTTTTTTTCTTTTCAGGTTGCATTATTTGATCTCCCAAACTGCAAGACAAAAGGTTAAACATAGTCATTGTTGGATCAAGCAAATACCAACCTCATTCACAATTCCATCTCCTCCAACACATACAATCCCTGCAAGAAAGTACATTCTGGAGTCATAAGATTTGCCAAAAAAAAAAAAACAGAAAAGTGTTGTATTTTTAATGAAAATTATGTAAATCAGTGAAGATCAATGTTCAAAACATACCATCAGGACAGGTAGTAAAATCAACGGTAGCAGCAAGGTTTTTTGCGTGACCCGCATGACTAGTATTTACTATTTCCATCATAAAACCTGCCAGCTGTAACCAATCCACACCCAATTAATTGCAGATATTACCAAATACATCAGAAAATAAAATAAAACAAAATATAATAAAATAAAGTGGCACTATGTACTCTTTGTTCTAAATGTTTTCAAGGCCGACCACATGTTCATTCAAAACTAAACATGCCTGTTTTGATATTTTCTTATATAACTGCAAATTTGTGCCTCAAGTTCAAGTTTTTTTATATATCCTTTACTTATCAATAGAAGAATTACATAGACATAGAGTCAGATGAGTCAACTGTCCATCCAAGCACATCGAAACTTCAAACACAACCGAGTGATGCCAACAAACTATATAGAAAATTAAACATATGCAGGCAGAACAAAATGCATCAAACCAAAATTACTTGGCCTTGCTACAACCAGGAAATAGGAACTAGAAAATGTTCAACCAGTACACTGAATCACATGTAGAAATATCAAAAATATACCTTGAAAATAGGCTCAACTTTGTTGTGAAACACTTTACTTGACCTCCCGTGCCCAGATCGAGGATTCAGTATAACAAGAATTCTTGGTGTGCTTCTGCGCTTGATAGCTGGCTGATCAAAAATGGTCTCGTCTATAACAAAATCAGATGGTTGCTTCTTGCTAGAGACTAAAGGATGAGGCTGTAGGTTCACAAAGCACTGCTGCTCAGCAAACCCTGACACCCACTGAACCGCGTCATCTGATGTATTGGCTAAGAAGCGGAAGTCCTTTTGTGTTCTCTCTGATTTTCGACTGAAGCAACAGAGCAAAAATGATTTCTTCTTGGAAGGGTATGCATGCACAGTGAAATGCCTGAGGCCATTACTGTATGTCACCTGTGAAGTACATTAGTTTCATGTAGATGAACAATGTTTTGACAATTATGATGTCATGTCACCAAATTTAGTGTCACAATTTTGTACTATGTATATGTTATTGGGTAAACAAAAAGACCACTACAATTATGTTACAACTTTTAGATATCAAACTGCACGATAATCTAAAAAAAATAAAAAAATCATAGATCCTATCTATGTACAATTCTAGAATATCCATTTTAATATAGTGTTTGCGCCTGTACACTGGTACAAACATGTCAGCACTTGAATGTTTGATTCCCCTTCAACCAGTATAGATATTGCATTTTGTTCTTGATTTGATCTATATATCAATTACAGCCTAAAGCATGCTGCATAAAGATACAAACCATTTTTTTTTGTATGATACAAGTACTAACATGGCGGTTTGCACTACCCAGTGCAGCATGAGTCATAAGAACTTCTAATCCCTAACCACACAATATGAAAATAGCTATGTTCATATAAAACTTACAGAAACAATATCATCTAAGCTAAGGACATTTGAACCCCAGAATAGTGCCTTGCTGGTAAGCTTTGCATTTACACTATTTGTCTTCTCAGCCCCAGGCCCTGCATTTTCATCCACGCTCTTGTCCTTCTTATCAAGCACAAGCTGGCCTGTCAGAACCTCATATCCCAACAAATCAGATTTTTCATCTCCAATAATATCAATCCTGTGCTCATGTGCCTTTTCCTTCACAGAGTGGACCACATGTGAGCTCTTCTGTTTTGCCGGCTTGCTCTTGCTTCTTTTCTCAGGAAAGACAGTTGGTGAGGAGTGCTGCCCTGATGATTTTTGCGACCGCCGGCCACTTGAACGACGGCTTGATTTCTGCGAGGAGGTTCGTGGGGTGGTGGAGACAGTGGGTTGATTTTCAGCAGATACTTCCATTGCTCTTTATGGAAATATCACCATACAAAAATAATGGCATCACTAAATTCTCATGAGAGTGTCATGTAGGTGATGGCACCTGAAATAAATAGAGTGATAATCATGAAGATAGCAAGACAAACTTTTTTTTATAATGCATTTTATTTGAAGTGATCAAGTTGCATCAACTTGATATCCCTAGAATAAAACAAGCAATAGGTAAACTGAATTGTAAGCAAAGAGAACTAATTTTCTCAAATTTCTTCTCCAGGAAGACCACAATATAGGGCATAATTCACTGAAGGACAGACAATTAAAAATATCAGTGTGCATTCTGAGTATATCTGTATTTGTTGGAGACACTATGAAAATGATTAGGATAAGAAGGCGCCTCAATAACAGACAAGGTAGGAAACCATGCAATCGTACCCACAAAAAATCTGATGTGTTAGCTAACCTCTGGTTGCCTACCTTCAACTTGAAATTGTAATTTCAATTTTGGATGGATAAAGAAAACTTTAGAGAATAAACTTATTGAAGCTCCACTCCATTAATGCCATAATAATTTTCTCCACCTCTATTTACCCGAATTCCAATAAATTTCAGATAGAAACAAGAATAAAGCTTCAGCAACGGACTTGGTGACCTCAACTCAATATCCAAACTTCACCCCAATTCCAGAAAATTTCAGCCGATAAGAGAAAAGGAAAATCAAGCTAGTTCCAGCAAAACCCATTTCGGTCTATCCTGTTACGATCACTCAAGAATACTTAAATTCCTAAAAAAAATTCCAGCTCATTTCAATGAAGCACAAAGCTCGGGAACAGAAAAACAGAGAGGATCTAACCTTTGAAAAGGAGATCGGACGGCGGAGAAGTAATCTCCAGAGATAGATCGATCGATAAAGAGAAGGAGATAACGAAAGAGAGTTTAGGGTTGCTAAAGTGGAAATATGTAAACGCAACAGAGAAGAAAAAGAAGGTGGAGAAGAAAAGGGACGATCAAACGATTGAAAATGAAAAGGAAAAATCGAGAAATGAAAAGGAGGGGAAGAGGCGAGAAAACAAGGCAGACTTTGGTTGCTGATGCTTTAGATATTGGGTCCGCTTCCTCTCCAGTTTAACAATACCGTTCGCTCCTGTCAGAATCAATTTCTCCAGTTAGGTACTCAGGAAAGAAACTGTGATGACTGTGACCGATTATTCATCTCTCCATTGATAATTTCTATATGAGATTAGGTGCTTAATTTGAAAAGGGTTCTGGACTTCTGGTACTAGTAACACCGCGTTCTGGTGGCACTGGATATTATATTATTTTTTATATAAAACATAAATTTATGGAGTAATTTACGTAGATGCAAATAATTGTCGGATTTCAATATATTGAATATTGATAGGCTTTTGGTAACATTAATTTATGTTTTAAACGTTTCAGTTAATCGATAGTAAAACGAGATGACCCTGCACCAAAATTAAAAAAAATGACTTTACGATAATATCAATAGATTGGATTTATTAGTTTTGACTTATGACTTTTGCATTGTAAGCAGGGTCGAATTTACTATGTGCGTGTGGTCTTAATTCTTATTGACATTTATTTTTTCAAAATTTTACTAATATATATATATATAGAGAGAGTTTGTTTATTGTGTTTCCAAGTAGCACTTTGAGCCGAAATGCTATTAGTCTAAATTTTAATTTTTCATTCTCAAAATTTCAATTTAAATAGCTCAATAAAATCATTATATCATAATCTTATAGAATACTAATTTTTATCGTGTTTGGAGTTAGTTTACTATACTTAATGATTTTTAAAATGTAAGCATTTTTCTATTATTTTAGAGCTATCTTTTAAAAATTATTAAGAATAATAATTAATTTCAAACATTATAAAAAATAGTATTCTATAAGATTATGATATAAAAATTTTATTGAGCTATTTAAATTAAAATTTTGAGCATGAAAAATTAAATTTTAGGCTGGTAGCGTTTCGGAAGTGCTACTGAAAGCACAATAGACAAACTATATATATATATATATACATATATACTTTTTTTTGTTAATAAAAATTATAAATAGAGCTTAAATTTTATCTCCAATTTTCTTAATATAAGTTTGTCAATATGAGCCCACAATTCTGAAATCTGAAAGTACATATTGAATTTAGAAGTATTATAATATTTGTATCATTGACTTCTAATAAAATAGTTTTTGTCTTTGTTTCTGATTATTACTTAATTATAGATATTTAAACTTATAACTTTTTGTAAGTTATTTATTGATATCCAACCTATCAAAAGATGGCAACAATTTAATTTTAGTGACATGCTAAACCTTGAGGGCAAGCTATGTCCATGAGAAGCGACTTCTTCTTTTTTCCTCTAATTTTCATCTCATAGCTAATTCTGAATAGTTGGCGAGCCGCTTTAAACTCTGGGTCATTAACTATTTTTATACTGTCAATTTTGTCGAAATATGTGCAGTACACTTTGATCTAGTGACTCAGATTTTGAGTAAAAAATTTCACCGTTATATGTTATATCCCACATTTCTGAATTCTTACGATGTAGTCTTGCCAGTAAGTCCCCGTCATAACTCATAAGTTCCATTGACTAGTCAATTTATGAAAAAAAAAACAGACAACGATTATACTACTTCCGCTATTGATATGGACATATGGTTAATGGAAACACTCATCAAGTACTAGAGGAGTCAATAATATTTTCGTTAATTTATTTGATATGAGGAGTAAAAAAAATCATTAAGTAAATGAATAAGAATATGGATAAAGATCATTTCGTACTCATTTATCAATGATAAAGTAAATTATTAAAAAATATCTTAAATTATTCTAAATAATTTTCTTGTGTAATAATTTTTTCTATGTTAGTTGCCCAGAGTTGTGTGTTTTAATTGTTATGAATTATAATTATTATCTTCTTCAAATTTAATCATTTTTATAAATTATAATATTTAAATAATATTTAGTAGAATATTTATTAAAATAATTAAATGAGATAATATAAGATTTTATTTTTGACATGATGCTATTTTTGTTTTAAATATATTTTATTTTTTAGTTAAAAATGACAAGAGAAGTTTGTATTTTTTAATTTATTTATTTTGAAATGACTCAAGTTAGAATTTACTGTATAATTATATTTTGATTTTATACTAACAAAATAAATATTTTTTTATGAAATGAATGAGTTTGTATATATTTTTTATATAAATAATGATAAACTAAATAATATATTAGTATTATTCGTTAGTATCTATTATCGTTTCGTTAACCGTTTATTTTAACGGGTAAAGGTAGGGTATAAGTAAGTCTAATTTTAATGGGTAAGAGTAAGATATAGGTAAAAGTAATTTTATATGGGTATGATAATGAAAATAGCTCCACCTGATATGTACCGTATTCATTGACACTCCTATGACCCTACCTAGTACTCTAACACATTACAGATCAATTTTTGTAGTTGAGTTGTCATTGACAAATATTAGGGGTGTCAATGGGTCGAGGGTTCGGATGGGGTCATTATTATTTTATTATTATTTTTACCTGATCCGAACCGACCCGATCACGGATCGACCCAACCCAATCCAACCCTATAAAATAATTAAATATTTATTAATTAGTTTTATATTATTTTAAATAATTAAATATGAAATAATTTATAATTAATTTAAATTAGTATATAATTAGGGTATATTTAAGATTTAATTAGTATTAAATAATAAAATTATTTCAAAAAATGCAATTAACCGGGTCGGGTTGACTCGAACCCGATCTGTCTAGGTTCGGTTTAAAAAAAATTAGACACATACCCAATCTATTTATTTTTAGATCATGTCGGGTCGGATCAATAATTGACACCCCTAACTAATACTAACTTTTTATTTTTATTTTCAAAACAATTATTTTTTGATCAATTTTAAACTATTGTCACTATATCCACTGCAATACAAATATTTATTTAAGTAAAATCTGAAATACATGCCTTAGCTAAATTTAAAATTTTCTCTGTACTTCACTAAAATTAGTGTCAATGTTATAAGTACTAGCCATATACTCGCGCGTTGTAGCAGACTCTTTTATTTAAATATTAAAATATTATAAGATAAAAATATTCACATTTATCTAATATTAAATTATAAATTCACCAAATTATAGAGAAAACCCATAATAAAGACTATATTTAATCTTGGATGAGATTTTTACACAATATGACTTAATGATTCATGATTTTTATGGCAAAAAAGTAAATTATTCTAACATATATTATCAACATTAATTTCTTACCAAATATGCATAAGGTTTCTAAAATAAAAAAAATAATATTATGGAAATAATAGTATATATGGGAAAGAAATGGAGATAAAGAAGGATCAATGGACGCGATCACATACGTTCGATCAACCAAAAATAAATATTATCCGTCTAATTGAGGGATAAAATGGGTATAATAAAAAAATACCATGATAAAAAATGGACTCTCCAATTCTTAGATGTTTTATATAATAGTATAGAAGTATAGATATGATGTGTAAAACTTTCACGTCTAACAAAATTTGTTAAGCCATTATATTCGTATAAAATATCACATTTTTTCAATTTCAATAAACGTTTACGTGACTTAAAGTGATTAGACGAATTAAAACCTCATGTTAAATATCTTTAGAAGACTACCTAAAATCAAACACATTAAAGTATAATAACAAAATTTAAGTAACAATTTTCGTTTAACCGTAAATATAGTACAAATAATAACAACAAGTCTCATTTCTACATATTGCAGATTCAAATTTTCAAAAAAATACACTGCAAATTTAGTATAAATGATAACAAGTTTCACCTCTCCATATTGCAGATTCAAATTTCCATAAAAAACATATGAATGATAATGTGCCAGATTAATGGAGCTCTATAACAGCGGAAGGTATGTAAATCTTTACCCAACAAATGTTACATAACAGAGACCATCTGTTGAAATTCGGGGAAGAGACAACTAGACCACATATATATTTACATATATCTTATCTGTTTTAAGAAAAAAAAATAATATTTTTATAATATTTACATGTGATGAAACACGTGTCTGTGTTCCAAAAGCATGTGTAGACACTTTATTTAATGCAATATGAAATCTTATATAATTTCAATATGTATACAATCTAATATAAAAAAATTCATCCATGTATAAAAATATTTTTTAAAAAATATAAAACTCGCACTAAAAGTGAAAAAAAAAGGATACAATAATAACTTTTAAATTCAAAATTTTAAGAAAAATTTTAAGATGAAAAGTGAAGACAATCATTAAACTACCAACACTCCTTTAAATTAAAAACTAAAACTTATTTTATCTCTAACGACCTCTGAAACTACAAATGGTTGTTAGTAGATGACACATCATAACTACTAATTGTTAATGAACTTTCTGGTCTCGCGAAACAGATAGGTACATTCAAAATTAAATTGAGACAAACTAATAAAAGAGGCCCACCACACCAACGCTTGGATTCAGTGCGGTCCATGGCGCGGGTGATGTTTATGCGCAGCTTCGAAAGAAAAGATCGAAACTTCATTAAAAAAAAAGTGGGCATCACTTCACTTTTACATAATTCTTTCATTATCGTGCGATATTAAATATTTTTTTTCAACGAAAAATAATCAGATAATCTAAAGAGGTCAAATTAATAAAATATTAACCTAAAATACTATTTTTTTTAATCCAAAGGGGTCAACTAACTCCCCTGGCAAACGCTAGGTCCACCCCTGACTATACAACTATTTTTTTGACAACTTTAATAATAAATTTGAAATAAATTTAGATAAATCTTAAAATATAAAATCTTTTATGAATATTTTTTAAATTTATAGATTATTTATGTTTTAAATTTCATGCAATTTGAGTTTTTTTTTTATATTTCAACAAAGACTAAGAAAATTATATGATAATTATAATGGTACAAATTTAATAAACTTTGATGGAATTAAATTTATGTCAGATTTAATTCAGGTGGATATTATTTAATTATTTTTTTATCTGAGCTTATCTGACTTGGATCGAAATTCTTTAACTCAATCGAGCGGGTCATGTATCGACTTTTTAAGCCCGGTTTTAATGAGTTAGGAGTCGATCTGACTAGATACACATAAATTGATTAAGTACATTTTTATAGATAAATTCAAAACTTAGAAAGATAGTATGGTTTCTTATATATTAAATGCTAGAGTTATATTAATTTAACTTTATGGATAAAATGAAAAAAAAACTAAAGACTTAAATTCTATACAAAATATATTCTATAGTGAATGCATAAATATGAAAAAAAAAGTTTAAAGAGTTAAATGTCGTACAATATATACTACTAATGCATTGATGAATTTATGGATAAACATAGAATAAAGAAAGAAGTTGAATGATATATATATATAGAAAGAGAGAGAAGGGATCAGTTGATAATGGGTTATTTTGACAATCTTGATCTATAAAATAACCTATTGTCAAGGTTGTCAAAATAACCCATTGTCAATGGATCCCCACTCATATATATATATATATAGAGAGAGAGAGAGAAAGAGGTAGATTATTGTGAAAACATTTACATTTCAACCGATATGCAAACAGATCAAAAATTATATTTTAAAATCTCAAAAATTTCAATTTATGGTCTCCATTAAATTCTTTATCTAAAAACCTTGTGGGATACAAAAAATAGAGTGTTTTGAGTTTTTAGCCACTCTTTTGAATTTTTGAAAAAATAGCTCTAAAAATAATAATAAATATTTAATATTTGTGTTGTTTTTTCAAAAATTCAAAAGAATGACTTAAAAAACTCAAAACACTCCAAATTTTTGTATCCCACAAGATTTTTATATGAAGAATTTAATGGAAATCATAAATTATTTTTTTTAGATTTTAAAATATTATTTTTGATCCGTTTGTATATCGGCTGAAATACAAACATTTTCACAATAGTCTATCTCTCTCTATATATATATAGAGTAAAGATATCGTGAGCTTAAACTCACGAAGGCTTTCCGTGAGTTTAACTCAAAAATTATATCAAATCATATTTAAATTTTAATTTATCATACTCATTAAATTCTTTATATGAAAATCTTGTGGGATGTAAAAATTTAGAGTGTTTTGAGATTTTTAAGTCACCGTTTTTCATTTTAAAAATGATATTCAAACATTAAATATATTATTATTATTTTTAGAGCTAATTTTTAAAAATTAAAAACTATGACTTAAAAAGCTCAAAACACTCCAAATTTTTGCATCCCATAAGATTTTCATATAAAAAATTTAATGAGCATGATAAATTGAAATTTGGAGATGATTTGATATATTTTTTGAATTAAGCTCACGGAAAGCCTCCGTGAGATTAAGCTCACGGAAAGCCTCTGTGAGATTAAGCTCACGGTATCTTTACTCTCTCTCTCTCTCTCTATATATATATATATGGGTTGTAAACAAGTCGAGCTGGGTCAAGCTTGTGCTCGACTCATTAACTTAACGAACTGAGTTAGCTTGCTAATTACTTTTGAGCCAAAAGTTTTTGCTTGAGATCAGCTCGTTAAATTAACGAGTTAACCAAGCTAGATCGTTAAGACTCATTAAGGCTAATTTAATAATTAATAATATTTTTATAATATTTTATATTAAAATTTATATAAAAAATATTAAAATAACTAATGATAAAATATTTCATAAAATTTAATATAATAATTTAAGTACATATCATATTATAAATTATTTACTATATTAAAAGTCCATAATAAAATATATAAATAATAAATATTAATAGTTTAACGAGCCGAGTCGGCCTAAATTCAAACTCGGTTTATTAAATTAACGAGCTTAATGAATCAGCTTGTTAACGACTCGATTCATTAACGAACGAGCCAATAGCGAGTCGATCTTAAAAGAGCCACGAGTCACGAGTTTTTTGCTGGCCCTAATATATATACCAGCCCAAAAAATATTGAAACGGTGGGAGCTGGTTATATAACATAACAACAAGTCAATAATAGTCATTTGATGTTGACACCTCTGCTACCGTCAAAAGTTTAATTAGTACATCTTGCATTTTTATATAATCAAGCTATAGATAGTTAATGGAAGGGTTTGGGTAGTGGGGCACCAACATTCAGCTAGTGATTTGAAGGATTTCTCAGAAGGCACTCCGAAGTTGATTTTTTAAAAAGTAAAAAGATATCACTTCGCCTTGGAAGCAACGAAGTGAGAGAGCGACCAACGATATTTTTGAAGTGGGCTAGCGAGTCGCGACGAGTCCGTCTGGAAGAACTGAAGAAGCAAGCAAAAGGAGAGAAACGAGTATTTCGAGAAACGGAGAGAATAGCGTCGTTGGAGGGAACGACACGTAGATTCCATATTTGCTTCTGTGGTCCCTCGCGCCGTTAAAACGTGAATGATTATTTTTTTCATGAGATCTTTAATTGGAGTTTAAACTTATACCTTTTATACGCAAACATTATTTTTTTTAGGGCAGCATAAAAAAATCAGATTTGACTCAGATTTAAGCTAATTTAGCTCGAGTTAGATAGCGTCGTTGGAGAGAACGACATGTAGATTTCATATTTGCATCTGTGGTCCTTGCGCCGTTAAAATAGAAATGATTATTTTTTGAAGAGATCTTCAATTGGAGTTTAACTTATATCTTTTATATGCAAACATTATTTTTTAGGGTTGCATAAAAAATTCGGGTTAAGTTAATTTAGCTCGATTTAATTTAGTTCAAGTTAATTTAGTTTAAATTAATTTTATTTAGTAGTTAAATGAACTAATTTGAGTTGGGGTTGACTTGACTCATGATTCGGTTCAGCTTGAATAACAATAGTTTATAAACTCTATTTTTTGTCAAATTCTAATTCCAATAACTTCTCTTTCATTATCTCTCAGCATCTTATAGTCTTAGCGGCTTAACGATGTTTTTTACTCACTCATGACCCAACTCGTATATTTATCTCGAATAGTTTTTTATTGGTTTATCCGTTCAAACTAGTGTAATGAAGATGTCATTAAAATATAATTTATTGATATACCAATTTTATATCACTCTTATACCAATTTTGTAGATGTACTAATCTTATAGTTTGTAGATGTACTAAATGTAAATGTCAAATTGAGTCAACGCACATATATTGGCTCGTGAGTCAGCTCGTGAGCTAGCTCAAATGGTGACAAGCCGAGGTTGTGTTAGATTTTTCAGCTTGAAGTATTTCATGATCTCAGCTGGACTCAAATTTTCATGAATCGTGCTTGAGCTAAACCAGTTCACTTAAAATTGACTCATTTTCTACCCTATTTTTGTCTTTACATCAAAGACTTACTTGAAAACATAATGTAAATAATCTTTGTAAGAAAACATCTGCTAATAATTGGTTTATAGTTTTTCCATACGATTTATTTTTTCTATATTTTCATATTTTTCATACCATCAATATTTTGTTTTCTATTTTTATTTTTATTTTTTGTATTTATTTAAAATCTCATTTTCAAAATATCAAAATAACCACAGTGATCTCTACCAAATATTTATATGTAATGGTATTTATTAATGGGTGCGTCTAAGGACAGTAAATATAATTTATAAACTACATTCATTTATTAACAGAGTTTGAACATTTTTTTAATTTTTAGTATACAAGGCCTCATGTTATTGGTGGTCTCACATTTTTTAATTTTTAGTATACAAGGCCTCATGTTATTGGTGGTTGACCGCGGGACGAAATTGCAGCAAACGAGAAATTATCATTTCGTTTTACATTAAAAAAATCCCTTTGCACTTGTTCTAGAATTTTCGAACACCCTCTGCACTTTTAAAAATAAATAAATATCTCCCTCTCATTTCTTAAACGGTGCAATGCTTCCTTTTACTCAACTTTTTTTTTATTAAACGATTTAAAAAATTATACTATACTTCCTTTCTATCAATTTTGAAAAATCAAACATGCTCTTTTTCCTCTAAAAATAACCTCACTTCATGGATGACAAATTTTGATCCGAAAATAAATAAATCAGATATGAATCAAGATTGTTTGTCCGTTACGAGTCATATCGGATACGAGGTGACCTGACACAAGCCCTTTAATTATATTTTTGAATTTATTTTATGATTTAATGATAATTAAATATTTTATATACATTAATAAGAATTAATTATATATTATTTAATATTAAGTTGTGAGAAGGGATCGGATGTCGAGGCTCTTCAGCGCCAAAAACTTATTTGGTACAATCATGCAAGCAAGAATTATCTAGTTCGTCTGTGATTGTCCGTAAAACTGGGCAATTAGAGTGTTGTGCATTCAAAATAGAATTGGCATCACGTACAAATAAAATACTTTAATAAAATGAAAAATACTGTGAAGTAAAACTGTCCGCTTTATACATCTTTATGGTGAAGTAACTGTCCGCTTTATACATCTAAGATTTCCCATTGTGACTGCCTGTTCGCGTTCCAAATCTGTCGACTGAAAAAATTTGGTAGTTACTTCATGCGTGAAGCAATACAGAAAATACATACTCTTGAAAACTAGACCATCACTACGAATATCATATTGAGCTCACTAATTTAAGAACTAATCTGGCTGCACCATCAGCGTTAGCTAATTCTGGCATGCAGAAGGAATGCTTAGCATGTCTCGTCGAAGTACTCACAAATAGAATGAAAAGAAAGTAAAGATTATATATTCATCGAAGTGCTATCGTTATGTAATATTCTTTGAATACTTTGAAACAATCCAAATTAATAAAGATTGAGCTACATAAGTATAAATGCTAGAATACAGAGTAAGTGGTACATATTCAAATCATAAACCAAAATTTGTCGCACATTCAAAACCTTATGTAAATAATTTTCCAACAGTACTGAGGAAAAGCACCAAATTTTGTTTGCATAATCACACTTGTGTCACACTTTCATTAATTTGATTCCACCAAAGTTTCATAATACCGCAGCTCACAAAGAGAAGATTTCAATGTAGAGGATAATACTGTAGCTTTGCATCTGAAATGGATGAATTCATTTTTTACCTTTTTGACTTTAGGATAATCGAAAAAGTTACTTCAACAGGAGGTGTTAGAACTTTACTGTATGACCATGATTCTTTAGTGAACATCAAACATAAATTATATTGCCTTGATTTATACTGTCGGTCTTTCAGAGAGACACAACCTCATTAATCACCAGATTCCTTTAATCTTCCAGTGATCTTCTTCTAATCCGATGGAGCGATTGAGAGGACTGACGCCGACAGTTTCTTCTCTTCTGGAACTGTGTTAAGAGAGAGAGATGGATCTGTTGGGAAACGAAAGAGTGGCAAAAAGTGGAAAAAATCAGAATCATTTTTATAAAACCAACAGTATCCCTGCATATATATGGACGCCCATATAACTGAGTGCAGTTATGTCTTAACGGGTCCATATTGGATTCAGATTCTCTCTTAACGGGTTCATTGCTTAATCAGAAAGTTGTCTATAGTTGTGTTCTCCAGGGACTAATAGCATAATTGTATAATTATCAGACTTTATATAATTCAGACCATCACTAAATCATAAAGTCATTAATACGCATTCTACACATTAAAAGGCCCATTTCTCATGACATATAATAAATCCGATACATAATTTGATCACTTTATTACGGGTATAATTTGATAGTCCATTATATAATATATATTTATTACATATAAGCCCATACATGTTGTAATTAATAATAATTAATTCCAACAATCTCCCACTTGGGCTATATGTATCTGAAATATATATATATACCGAATTGAGTACTCTTATCTGTGTTGTCATAACCTTTTATGTCATCATCCAATTCTGTCCATCAATCATGTTTATAAGGACTTATGAAGTATTCGTCTCATAAAGCGAAACTAAACTAACACAAATCACGATATAAATATAACTGAATGACATGAATCATGAAGGGGATGTGTAGTTTGAAAATTATATGCAATGTGATCCACATGCCTATTTTCAATTTGGTCACCTTAATTAATCTGAATTTGAGGTCGATTATAAGCTCAGTGTGTATATAAAACTGAATAAATGAATAATTGAATAACTGAATAACTGAATAACTGCATGATACATACGAAATCACAGAATATCATATAAGAACTACTGCATGATATTTGAAAAAATATATCATATAAAACATAAAAATAAAATATAAGTACAAACTCTCACTCAACCTAATAATCCTTTGTAACATATATACCCATATGAGCGACATGCTCATGAAACTGTTTGGATATTAATCCCTTAGTCAGTGGATCTGCTAGCATGAAGTTGTACTGATATGCTCAATACTTATAAGTCCACTCTGAACTCTCTCATTCACAACAAGGAACTTAATGTCAATATGTTTGGATTTCGACGAGCTCCTGTTGTTGTTAGAATACAACACTGCTGAACTATTGTCATAATATAACTTAAGTGGTAACTTAATAGTATCCACAATGCGCAGCCCTGTGACAAAATTTCTTAGTCATATTTCATGATTCGATGCCTCGAAACACACAATGAATTCGGCTGCCATGGTGGAGGAGGCAATCATGGATTGCTTTGCACTCCTTCAAGAAATAGCTCCTCCAGCCAACATAAAAATATAACCGGATGTTGACTTTAAGCTATCCACACAGCCCGCAAAGTCGGAATCAGTATACCCAATGACCTCAAGCTTGTCTGATCGCCGATATGTTAACATGTGATTCTTCGTTCTTTGCAAGTACCTTAGTACCCTTTTGGCTGCTTTCTAGTGATTCATACCAGGATTACTGAGATAGCGACCAAGCATTCCTGAGATATACGCAATATCCGGACGCGTACACACTTGTGCATACATAAGACTTCCTATCAAGGAAGCATATGGAATCTGATGCATTTCTGATTTCTCGAGTTCTGTTTTTGGACACTTATCAAGACTAAACTTGTCTCCTTTAGCAACAAGGGTATTTCCTGGTTTATAATTTTTCATACCATATCGTTTGAGAACTTTATCGATATATGCCTGTTGTGAAAGTCCTAAAATACCCTTATTTCGATCTCTGTGTATTTTAAGGCCTAACACATATGATGCTTCGCCAAGATCTTTCATGTCAAAATGTTTGAATTTTTTTTCTTAGTTTCATGCATCATATTTTTATCGTTACTGGCAAGCAATATGTCATCGACATATAAAACTAGAAATACGAACTTACTCCCACTGAACTTGTGATATATACATTCATCCACCAAGTTATGCTCAAATCCGAATGAGATAATTACTTGATGAAATTTGAAATACCACTGACGAGACGCTTGTTTGAGTCCATAGATAAACTTTTTTAATTTGCAAATCATCTATTTTGAGTCATCAGACTCGTAATTTAGTGGTTGCGCTATATAAATACATTCATCAATGTCGCCATTGAGAAATACAGTCTTAACGTCCATCTAATGTAACTCAAGGTCAAAGTGTGCCACTAAAGCCATGATAATTCTAAAAGAATTTTTCGTTGACATAGAAGAGAAAGTTTCCGTAAAGTCAATACCTTCTTTCTGTATAAATTTCTTAGTAACTAGTCGTGTTTTATATCTTTTCACATTACCTTATGAATCCCTTTTGGTCTTAAATATTCATTTGCAACTAATAGATTTCACACCTTCAGGTAAAGGGACGATATCCCAAACTTTGTTGTCATACATTGACTTTATTTCTCCATCCATGGCTTTGGTCCATTTGTGAGAATTCACACTTTCTGAAGCCTGACGGAGAGTGACAGGATCATCCTCCATCATGCCAATGTTGAATTTATTTTCTTGAAGGAACACAATATAATTATTAGATATTGCGCTTCTTCTCTCTCTGGTGGAACGTCTTAAAGGCACATCTTCTTGAGGTTCTTGAGGTGGTATAGGTTCCTCATCAACATCAACATTGTCTTGTTCTGGATTCTCTTCTATTTCTAGATGTTCATTAACTATAGGTTCATTCATCACAGATGTGGGTTCAGGAACCAATGAGTCTCCAAATATCCTTATTACAATTGATACTGTTGTGGGTGTCTCTCGTATATGAGAATCTGTGATTCTTCAAAGACAATTTGATTTGTATTTCTCCTCTGAACCATAACATTCTCAAAGAACTTAACTGTATTTGTCTTAAAAATTGTTCTATTAGTGGGATCATAAAATTTGTACCCACTGGACCTTTCTGCATATCCGATAAAATAGCAGCTAACAGTCCTTTCATCCAACTTCTTCTCTTGTGGCCTATAAGGCCGAGCTTCAGCTAGACAACCCCAAATTCTAAAATGTTGGAGACTAAGTTTTCGTCTAGTCCACAACTCATATGGAGTTTTGTTTGGTGCCTTAGTCGGTACCCGATTCAAAATATATGTTGCTGTCTTAAGTGTTTCTCCCCAGAGGTTCAATGGAAGCGAGGTATGAGAAATCATGCTTCGCACCATTTTCATTAATGTTCGATTACGTTTTTTAGCCACATCGTTCATTGCCGGTGAACCCGACATTGTATACTGTGGCACAATTACATTATCCTCCAAGAATTTAGCAAAAAGCCCTGGACGTTGCTCTTCCGAGCCGTTAGAGCGACCGTAATATTCACCACAACGATATGATCTGATGCCTTTAATCCTTTTGTTGAGTTGTAACTCGACTTCAGACTTGAAGAATTTAAATGTGTCCAAAGCTTGAGTCTTTTCTTTAATTAAATATATATAGCTATATCTAGAATAATCGTCAATGAAACTGATAAAATATACATGGTCATTCCTAGTTGCTGTAGGGAATGGTCCGCATATATCCGTATGTATCAGCTCAAGAACATTTATCATACGATTGGTTGTATATTTACGCATGTTTGTTTATTTTCTCTTAGCACATTCAATGCACGAACCAAGGTCCGACATGTTCAAGGGTCGCATGATTTCACTTTGAACAAGACGTGTAATTCTCTGTTGAGAAATATGACCTAAACGCTTGTGCCAAAGTGTAGCTGAATCCTGATGTGTTAATTTTTGTCTAACATTTCGAGTTTCATTATTTAAGGTCTCATTATAGGAAGCAATAGTATCTAAAGCATAAAGATTATCCATAACGGACAGAAAACCAGAAGCAACTATATTGGAGTGTCGATACAAACCAAACTTTCCATCTCCAAATGAACAAGAAAAACCTAATTTGTCCAACGCGGAAATAAAAATTAAGTTTCATCTAAAAAACGACACGACAAAAGTATCATACAAATCCAAATATAAATCAGTTTTCATAAGTAATCTAAAATGCCATATGGCTTTAACTTCTGCCTTATTGTCATCGCCTACATAGATGTATCTTTCACCATCTCTTGCCTTACGGTAATTTCGGCAACCCTGCATAGACACAAATATGTGAGTGGTTGCACCCGAATTTATCCACCATGTGTCTATTGAAACTGAAACTGAATTAACTTCTTCACAAATAAGAGAAAAATTACCTTTCTTTGCACGCAATGCATGATAATTGGTACAATTTTTCTTCATGTGCCCTTCAGATCCATAAAAGAAACACCCTTTTTTTTTTTCTTATCCGGCTCTGTCTTGATAACCGATTTCTTGTCCTTAGTGAGTTTCTTCTGCAAACTTGTAGTCGCAGCATCTGAATTGATTTTACGTTTATGTTTCCCCTTTCCTTTAGATGTGGAAGCAATGTTTGCACTCTCGCTCTTGTCCGTCTTCAAATGTTCTTCCTCCTGAACAAAATGCGAGACGAGCTCATTGATTGTCCATGATTCCTTCTGACAGTTGTAACTCACCTTGAACTGCCCAAAAGAAGTGGGAAGAGAGTTGAGAGACAAATAGACTAACATATCTTCCGATATGTCCAGTTTATGAGCCTTCAATTTTGAAGCGGTATTCATTATTTCAAGAATGTGCTCCCTGACATTACTTCTGTCATTGTACTTCATTGTGCAGAGTTTGTTTAATAGAATGCCTATTTCAGCATTCTCATTCCTAACAAACATCTACTCAAGTTCTTTAAGATAGTCCAAGGCTAGAGTGGAATCAGAAATAAGTCCCCTAAAACTTTCAGGAATGGTCATTTGCATGACCTTAAGACACAAGCGATTTGACCTCATCCACCGTGCATGCGCATTCTGAACATTGTCAGGACTATCTATAGCAGGTACAGGTGGTTTAGCATGCTATAACGCTATGTCTAGGTCAAGACACCCAAGAATAATCTCTAAGGTATCTTTCCATTCCTTATAATTAGAACCCATCAGCATCAGAATGCTATTGATGCAGGCAGTAAGATCAGTAATCTTTGCTGAAAAATACATACAATATAACGAATCAAATGTCTGAATTATAATATTAAATCAAAATAAGGCATATTCCATCAACTAAGTATCCTCAAATAATAAGTGTTCTTTGGAATCAATTATTATTCTAAGATAATTAGGCGTAATAATGATATATAACGGTCCATTTGATGTCAATTAGTTAACCTTCATTTGGGTCAATCAACTAATCACACCTAAAACTTACTGACCATTACCTATATATTACTACAATTTGTTTACATATAATAAGTGATTGTTGTCTTTCCTTTGGGACAGTCCAAAAATTAAATATTATATGTATATCCTCTGTATACAAGTCTTAAAAAATAATTAACGCCAATATGAGAGCTTACTTTGATAAGATAATATTTTTTGTTAATTATTTCAAAAAATGTATTTTATCTAAAGCCTTCATAATGATTTAACATTATCCGAATAAATTTCTCAAATATGTTGGCTTAACCTAAATATCAATTCATAGATTCATGCAATCAATACCGAATAAATAACAACCAACATAATCAATTCATAAACGAGATAGTATGACCCAAGACATGATGATCTCCTTCGTAAGAATCCTATTCTTAATGCCATCATCCTGTTCTTAATGTAAATATCTCATTCTTACCAAATTATTATCCTAATAATAAATAAAAATTATACAAATCCTAAAGATGATACATATATTATGTGACATGCAAGCCACCAAAATAAAAAAAAATAATTAATTGGCACCTTAGGCCGCTTACACACATTAATCATTCATGCATTACAAGTTTCACACAAGGCAACAGGGTCATACTATCTCATAATCCTTCTGCAAAAAAGAGTTAGACATGAAAATACAAAACAGACTTCCTAATTGCGGCGGTCCCTAAAATGCGAATTTACATAACAGTCCGTTCACATAACCGACAATATTTGATCTTGACATGATTCAAAAATAACCGCAGCGAAATACATAACATAAATTCATATTTTCTTAACAGAATCATGTAATAGAACAGTTAATCATATTCAATTCGAAACTACTGTGTTGACCAATCAGTTTATGAAATATTTCTGGATTCTGATAAACTGATAAACTTAATTTTCGAAACCGATTGTCAATCTTGATTTAAATTTATGAAAATTTCATATCTAACAAACAGATCTATAAATTTCCAAACTATTCATAAACTATTTGATTAAAAGAACAGATCCAATTATAGAAATATAAATTTCTGAAAAAATTTTTTGAATCAGTCATTAGATCTTAACAGTTCAACTAGAGTAGGCTCTGATACCAATTGTTAGAACTTTACTGTATGACCGTGATCCTCTAGTGAACCCCAAACATAAATTATATTACCTTGATCCATGCTGTCGGTCCTCCAGAGAGACACAACCCCGTTGATCACCAGATTCCTTTAGCCTTCCAGCGATCTTCCTCTAATCCGATGGAGCGATTGAGAGGACCGGCGCGGACAGTTTCTTCTCTTATGGAACTGTGTTAAGAGAGAGATGGATCTGTTGGGAAACGAAAGGGTGACAGAAAGTGGGAAAAATCAGAATCATTTTTTTAAAACCAACAGTATCTCTGCATATATATGGACGCCCATACAACTGAGTGAAGTTATGTCTTAACGGGTCCATATTGGATCCAAATTCTCTCTTAACGGGTTCACTGCTTAATCAGAAAACTGTCTATAGTTGTGTTCTCCAGGGACCAATAGCATAATTGTATTATTATCAGACTTTATATAATTCAGACCATCACTAAATCATAAAGTCATTAATACGCATTCTATACATTAAAATGCCCACTTCTCATGATATATAATAAACCCGATACATAATTTGATCACTTTATTACCGATATAATTTGACAGTCCATTATATAATATATATTTATTACATATAAGTCCATACATATTATAATTAATAATAATTAATTCCAACATGAGGTTGCAAACTAAGTAATTAAGCAAAGACATAACTAAGCAACCATTTTAGCAAACTTAGCTATTAATGGTGCAAAAATCAAATTGACGATTAAACAGAAAGGGAACGAGAAATTACCATAATCAAGGAGTAAGGTAGTCTTATTTGATGTCAATGAGATCGGTGAGATGTGTAGAGGAAAATTCAAGATCATCGACGGCAGATACTCTTTCACGCAGATGCTTCATGGCTCCAAGGAGAAGTACACACTAGGGAGGAGAAGTGATCTGTCCATTGTCATCCGTCGGACAATTTGAAGAATTGATTTTCATTTTTATCTGTATTTGATCCACAATCAAACATATAATTCTGAACTTAACCTCATTACACACTACAACAGATTGGAATTTTACTAACACTCAATTACTAACGATTTATTATTAAAACCATTAGTAGAGAAGGTCGGTGGTATTTTGGTAATATTTATTAACTATTTGGTAACGGTTATTAAAGAAAATCGTTACTGATAGATGTGTTGGATGTGTGGGATTTTTTCGAAGAAGATTTAATAATAATTTTTTTATAAAAACCATTATTAAAGGTGCCGAATTAATAACTGTTATTTGATAACAACCGTTATTGATTGTTTTAATAACGGTTTTTAAATATTAACTGTTATAAATGCTCTTTTTATACTCTGATGCCCTAGCTAGCTCGCTCAGTAAATTAATTACCTCTCTCTGGCCGCCTCTCTCTTCGAGCTTTAAAGCTCTTGCCTCTGCCTTCTATCCTCTGCCCTTTGCCTTTGATGTTTGAGATTGCTCTTCTCGCTTGCTGATCAATAACGATTTATGAACTGTTATTAAATGATAAAAAAACGTTATTATTTTTTTTGCGGTGGTGACATCTAAACTGATAAAAGTATAAAAGTACGATGTAGATCCATTTATAAATTAAAAAGAATATTTAGAAGTATGGAAAAAATATTCATAAATATATATCTGTGAACATATTTTCAAGATTGTCAAGTTACTCATTATTAATGGGTCCCACCCAAAAAAAACTTTCAAGTCTAATACTTATTTTTTTTTATTAGTAAATTAATTTGTTAGTTTACACTTGGTAAATAACTTTTATTATTAATATATTTCTGTTCACATATTTTATCTTTTCTAATTTAAGTTAATGAAAAGGCACATAAATTTTTATCACACAATTCACAAGGACTTGTCCTTAGATACATCGCTATCCCATTAAAATTATTTACATCTAATAGAATTCTTGCTTGACAATTTGACAACAATTACACAGTAGCCAACCAACAACTTGTGCTATGCTCTAGAAAATAAATGGTAATTACAATGTTTTCTTTTTTCACTAAAAATAATGTAAGTTATCCAAATTGATACATCCATATAACAATCACAGATAAAAATACTGCAAAAATAATCACAGATAAAAATACTACATATTTGCACTGTACATTAAATACCTAACACCACATCACCTGTATGAGATTTAATTATCTAATATTGGATTGATATTCAAGTAAACTTTATTAATGCTATTATTTATATTTAAAATGTCCTAAGCAGGAGCACGACATTTTTCAGCACACCTGAGACAAAATAACAAAAAGAAAAAGCATGACACCAACCTTTACAATTTAAAATTTTCACCTTTTAAACAATAACTAGAAACCTTTGCGGTCACCATAGTGAGGAGAAGTGTCCCGGAACTCGTCAGGCATTTGCCTTAATTGTTCTATTGTGATCTTCTATGTGCTTCCATGGCTTAGGCTTCCTTAATTTTTTTTTCAGTCCCTTCAATTGTACAAATTGCAGGGTTATTGATAGACAAATGTCAAAGAGAAGAAGTTCATACAAGCCCCTAATATTATAAGCTATCTCACCTCCAACCCCTTCCCTTCTCATCTCATGAAATATAACCCCAAAAAAAGAAAGTTGATTTCACTTTACCAGCAGAGAGAAAAAGAAGTTAGGGATACTTAGGTGTTATTTGAAAAGAATATAGAACCTTAGTCAGAAGATTTGTTTGTAAGGGCCATAATAAGTTGAAGAAGAAAAAAATGTGTGGTAGTGAAATAATAACAGATGCGTAGAAGAAATTATAAGTAGAAATAATTGTATAAATCTAAATAAAATGGCAAAAGAATCTCCAATTCTGTCCACCAAAGCGGGGAGCGTCTTGGACTCACAATTTTGGGAGATATAGCTAGTATTTCATTCAACTTGGTTGTAACTTCCCGCATTGTGAGTCTTTGCTGCGGATCATTTGAGAACATTTTTGGATTACTTCCCATATTACATCTAATTCCTCTGATTTGTGGGACTTAAATGTGGGGTACACCAAATGTGGTGATACTTCCATTTTTTTTGGCATTGTAAAGCCTAAAAAAATATCAATCAAACGATTATGTAACATATAATAAAATCAACTACCATAAATATATTATATTGTGAATTGAGTAAATTAGTCTATGATGACATTATGATCAAATAAAAAGACTGATTGAAGCAAATAATATAATATAATCATACCTAACTAAAATTTTATAATTTATTAAAATAAATAATATAATCATACCTCACACATCTTGCAAAACTTCTCTAAATACCACATTGGATGTGTAACTTTTTGGTTGATCGAAATATCTAGCTAATAGGCTTCACCAAGACTCTTGTATTTGCACGTGATGTACCTCTAGATAATGCAACATACAATTGACAATGTGAAAAAAACTGATTGAGGCAAATACACACCGACATTCGGGATTGTTTATCCTTGTACTTTGTTGATTGTCATGACAAACTTAGGCGAATAGAAAATTGCTTGCGCTTCAATCGGAAAGAAAACATATCATCATCTGATGGACATAGAGGAATTATTGACAAAAATGCCCTCTTCCTAACATGTTTGTCAACTGCTATTTCTGCATCGATCACATTACACTGGAATCCCCTGCATATTAACCTGGTAACGTTGCATAGTCTGTTTGGGGGATCAATGTTCCGCAAAAGTATTATGGGACACCCTAACTTAAGCCTGAGTATGTGTGGGGGCAAGCCTCATGGAGTCGGAGAGTTTAAGAACTATACTGGATTAGTTATTATTTTTATCATCTTCAGCAACATCGAAACTGTAGTAATATTTTCTTCGCTTGGAAATCTATCAATCATGATGTTGTTAAGCTTATCAACATGTTCATTCTTAGTTGACAAGATTGCTCTGGAGATAATGTATTGTGAAAATTTATCATGAAGCTCTAAAAGATTGCCTCAATAAGCTTTTCCATTGACTCTCTTTCATCGGTGTAAGGAATTATCATGTCATCGGGAATTCAAATGAAGTTTTCTTCCACGACTTCTTCAACTCCATCACCTACACGTAGTAAAAATTCTGAAAATCAGGAGTCTGATCGCGCTCTCACATTATGAGTTAGTCACAATCTTCCTAATCGAATGCCACAATGTAGACTTTTGTATGCTTGAGTCAATAATTTGCGCTCTGGTACCGTGTCTAACTACTGGTAGAACTTGTCGAAACCCAAAACCATGACCTTCCCACCAAATGGCGTATCAAAACCCGTAATGTCCCATAATGTTCGGTCAAGCGCCTCAAATGCTTGCCTTTTGTCATTAAGACCTCATCCCAGATGATTAACTTTACTTTTCGAAGTAATTTTGCTGTCCTACTTTGCTTTTTGATGTTCCACATGGAGTTATTCTCCAAGTGAAGAGGAATTTTGAATCGAGAGTGAGCCGTTCTCCCCCTGGAAAATTGTTGGCAGCAGCCCCAGATAAAGTGGTTGCTATTGCAATGGAACCTTATGAACACACCTCAGATAATAGTGCTTTGTATAGGAAAGACTTTCCTGTACCGCTTGGTCCATCGATGAAGAAAACTGCACCGCGATTTTCATTCATATGTCTCATGATCTCTTCAAATATAGCTTTCTTATCTAAGTTGAGAGAGCCACATGCTAGTAGATGCTCCTCTTCTACCACAATAGAGCACTCCTCGTTGACTTCACGAAATCCTCCACCTTCCAAATCTAAATCTTCATTCAATAGTGACAAATCAAAGGAGGATATATTTTTACCCATTGATTGTAGTAAGTGTTTGATGTTTGTTAGAACTAATTGCTTGACCTGTTCATCATTTCATCTTGATGTAACATGAACCAAACTAAACGTGAGGTTTCTATCTTGATGTACATATCATCAACAAACAATTTGTTGAAACAACTTACCTCCTAGTAGAAATAAGTTTCTCTTTTCAAGTCATATTTGTAGCTTGTAAGTATAGTACTCCTGCATAGAGACTTTGTACCTACCTCTTCTTGTATTATAATCTGAAAAAAAAATAGATTTTTGCTTGATATTAGAGAGATTTTATGTGTTGGAGATGATGAGATTTACAATCCTCATGTCATGTTATATATTATGCTAGAATTTAAAATGAATGAAAAAATAATTTATCTTTCAGTACCTTGTGTTTCCTCTTCATCGCTGGATTCATTTTGTTGTGTAGGTTCTAACATGTGAGGTTTGACTCTCTATATGTTTTTATGCCATCCAGGTTCATCGTTAGAATGAAATAAGGGATAAACTAGCGGATCATAGCATGCTTCATGTGCGGGGATTATTTGTGACCTGCCACTTATCCCGTATACAATGATACTTCTATTGAAAGCATTTATATTATCATTACCTTCTACCCAAATTGCTGCAACCTGAGTAGATTACAAACTAAATCAGCTAAAGTGCATAATGTAATAATATTTTAAAAAAGAGCATAGATATTGTATGTACCTCATTTTGCAGTTGGTTGGTTGTACCTCCTTTGGTCTAGTTCTACCAAGGTATTTTGTCAAGGGGTCCAAGTTCACCAAGTTTCCTGAAGGTATATACATAAGGATTGTTCGTGAGAACACGTCTGATTATTTGTGTGGTATTTCTATCGAGGTTTGATTTATTATTAAGCCTGGAAGCAAGTTCAGCTTGAGCATAATAAAAGTATAGTTGGAGATGTCTGGGTGTACCATCTCTAGGTACTAATTGGTCGATTTTGTGATAAACTCCTCCATGAACACGAAAAGTGTAGGCTCCACCTCTCATATTGTTCATAGTTTCATCCACCTTAACTCCCATAGATGCAAATGAATATTCTATGTTATATGCGTGGATCTCATGTCGAAAATATTTTCCAAATTTATCCTGAGCCATAAAAAGATTATATAAATCATTCAATACTTCTAGATCTGCAAGTCGTATCTTGTCTTTCATGCAACAAAAAGAGGGGGACTTCGTATTGAAATCTTTTGGCTCCACAATATTTACAATTCTTTTGCTTTTTCAACGTGCGGTATGTGTTGGGGAGACCATCATTGACAAAATCATGAGGGTCCGATTCGGGGTTCTCCTCTTCCTCATTGAGATCTGTAATGTGTTAAATTAATTACAATTGAACACTATATTATCAAGACATGGACTGACAATCATAATTATGGGTCTTTTGTAAAAGTTATATGTTAATTCTAACATTTAATGTCATTCAAAATGCATCATGTTGCATCAAGCACTTCATTTGCTGCATCGAGCACTTCATCAAATCCATCTGTTATGTATGTCTCACCTATTGGTAAAGCCAACAACATTAGCATTATAAATTTCCTATTCTCTTTTTTATTTTTCCATTAAAATATTTGAAATCTGTTTAAAACAATCTCAAATAAAGGCGTGTTGTACACAAAATTTGTTCCTAGAATCAGTGTTTAAAATTCTATGATTTTACATTTTGATGTTCTACATAAAAAGTTAAAAGTATAAGATCAAAATACCATTATCAGCTCACTATGTTAAGTTTCTAAAGCTGACAATGATTTTCTTTTCCCTTTCCCTAATCTCTTTAATGTAATGTGATAATTCTTCATTAGTATCATAAAATATACATCTGTATAAGCATAACTATAAAGTTTTATGATTTTCTGACATTTATTTGCATTCTTCATCATCTCCCTCTCAAGGTCGTTGTTAACTTTTGACAAGTTTTAAAACTGACGGATAATATTTTGCAAACGTTTACTTCTTTATGAATAATGATCATTTTATTTATTATTTACATGATACAGATTTTTTCTACTTTCATTTTTATGTTCAAAATTAAAACATTACTACCATCAAGTATACTATTTGGCAAAAGAGCATCAAAAGACTGTTGTGATTCGTTGTTGCATGTATGTTGTATTCTTACAGGTTTATTTGTAGAATATAGCTTTTTACGTTTACTTGTCACACCTGAAATAAGATTGATAAAATAATTCTTGTCAGAATCGATTGTCCTAATCTATGTTATTTTTAAGATATTCAGGGAATCAAAAGGAATATATGAAAGAATAGGTGATTATCATGTATTGGCATTAGCTTGGGTGTATACTGATTTCCTCATTTTCAATGGGTTGATTGGTTTTATACAAATCCTAAGAACCTCGATATCTTGCAAAATTACGATCGTCAGAAATTATGAACGAATTTTTTTATATAAATCAAAGAGCTGCAGATTTCACGGAGGGGGTTTGGCTTCGATCTAGGGTTTTCCATAGAAGGGGAAGGGGCTCAGCAGATTGGAGAGCAGAGAGGTTGGAGCAGTGCAGAGAGGTAGAGAGGAGAGGGTTTTGTTAGAGAGAGGATGGAGAGCATGAAAGGATGGGAGCGGTTTCTCAGATCAGAGAGGCAAGGCGATTTTCTTTAGACACGAAGGGTTGTTTAGCGATCCACGCTCGCGACTCGACTTGACTCAACTGAGATGAGAAAAATAGACATTCGATCACATCTGGACTTTTTACTTAAAAGCCTAATAATCAATGTTATTAGAGCAAAGTTATTTTTACAAACGACTTAAATAAGGGCGTGAGTTAAACTCACGTCCTTTAAATGTTGATGTGCTTTGGTTGTTATCTTTCAAAAACATCGAAAATGAAAAAAAATGATATAAATACGATATGTAGATTTAAAGGGCATGAGTTCAACTCACGTCTTTTGAACCATTTTGCTCTCTTTTGTTTGGGCAGCGGACGGGCAGAGAAAATGATGTTTTAAGGGCGTGAGTTCAACTCACGCCCTTTGTTAGGCCGTTTGTGAAAATAAATTTGTTTTTAGCCTTTTCTGTGTAGTTAAGATCTGTTTTTGGACCGTTTAAGTAAAAAATCCTCACATCTCAACTGTTATTTTTTTCTAATTGTGTAATCTACGCCATTAATTAAAGTAGGAGTATTTCAGTCATTTCACTTTAAAT
The DNA here is from genome assembly GCA_037127355.1 of Schoenoplectus tabernaemontani. Lineage (NCBI taxonomy): Eukaryota > Viridiplantae > Streptophyta > Magnoliopsida > Poales > Cyperaceae > Schoenoplectus > Schoenoplectus tabernaemontani. The sequence continues at coordinate 13,338,903 of CM073758.1, forward strand.
GATAACATTATTGGACGCCTTCAGTCCATACGCTCTTTATAATATAGTATAGATATAGATACAAAAGCTAAAATTAATATTGATTTATTCTAGTTAATACTGAAGTGATAATAAATGGGTTCTTTTTAATAAAAAAGAATTATTTTTATAGAAAAAATGTATTTGATTTTTCATTTTTCAATTTTTAATAAAAAAAAATAGATGAAAGGACGACATTTATAACTGTTTAAAAAAATACAAAAAAGACGTTTATTTAGTTTGAAAGTATGAAAAGATAGTTTGCAACTGGCCATACGATTATTTACGTTTATTTCTTATTTTTGCTCCTTTTTACTCATATCTTTTCCTATGATTATTCATCAGTCACTCTCAAATTGTGCTTACCATTTGTCTGCGAGCCGATGGCCTACCTGCTTGGATTATGCGCCTCTAGATGATTAATGCTGCAATGAACCGCGTCTGACTAATTCTGACTAATGTCATATTGCTGTAACTCCTTAAATGATGAATTTAATATTTGAGTTCATCATCTTTAATTAATTTGTTCATCAGATATTTTGAAAAGGAAATAATTTTGATAGGTTGCTACTTGCTGAGAACTAGATGCTCAAAGCAATAAGGAGAACTGACCACACAAGTCCAGAGGAACAATGAACAGTTCTGAGCTAGTTATTAGTTACATCCCTGGGCCCTCCTAACCCTGTTCTGGGTTGTCAATACAGTTACTGCTTTATATTTTTTGTCCATTGTAATTATACTGGCTTAAATTATACCAGTATCTGGCCCAACCCATGAAATATTACGGCAATTGTTCAACAACGTCTATATAGAAAGTTAAATTTGTAAAAAAATATATAAAAAATTCTTTGCTGATGGTTTATTTGTAAAAATTATTAGTAAAAATTCAAAAACTCTTTGCTAACGATTTATTAGCAAAAACCGTTAGCAAAATTCAAAAAAAAATTGCAGCACCCTTTGCTAACGGTTCTTGACTAAAAACCGTTAGCAAATATCCGTCCAGCGTTCCTCTTTTCCTAACGATTGCTTATACTTTTTCTAACCCCCATTACTAACGGTTGTCAAACCGTTAGTAAATTACTTTAAAAATCGATAGTAAAACCCAGTTCTATTATAGTGATTAAGTCATAAATAAATTTAAAAATATAATTAAAAGGGTCAGATCGACATCTACCATTCTATCCATGATAGATCAAGCAATCTTGACACATATCCGACTCATTTAGTATCTGATCATTTTAGATTGGGTGGGATTCAGTCGGGTTGATTCTCGTCTGATCATGTTTGTCACTCTAGTTAATTGCTACATTATAATTAACAAAATGAAAAGAAGTCCATGCTCGAATGCTGCTTGATGTCTCGCAATAATTACTTAGTAAACACAATTTGTTTTGTCTTCTCTTTTTTTCACATAATTTGTTTGAGTTTGTACAGGGTTTTAATTCGAAGAGAAACTTCGAGACCTGTTTTTTTTTCAAGAAAAAAAATCATGTAACAAATGCTGCACTTATTAATTGCTCGGGATAAATTGTTTCAGTGTATCCAGTAAATGTCTTTAAATGAAGATTCGGCCTTCTAATTTGAGCCCAGCCAACACAATATGTGGAAAGATTTGGAAGCAATTACCGAGATATGTAGGTTCAAATCTCATAAAAGTTATATGAAAAAAAAGTATCACAGCTCAGCTAATGAAATTCTATTTAAAAATATTTTTTATTTGAGTTTTGAATGTAACTTCTCATGCGGACTGCATCAAATAATACTGATTTTGAATATGGATGTTTATAATACCCTATTTTTGAGAAGTTATCGACATTCATTATATGTTTACAAATCTCTCTGCTTGGCAATCGCTTCTTAGTGTTCTCGAATGCTAATGTAATATTTGCAATTTCAATTGTCGGTATAAGAAGATTTTAATGATTTAATTACTAATTTAATAATAGATGAGGATTCAAATATATTATTAAATTAGTAATTAAATTATTGTCTTTGCAAATATATAGTATTTGCAAAAGAAAATAAATATATAGATACATTTTGTAATTCACGAATTACTTGTGTTTCAAACTTCAATCAAAGTGTTATCAGAATGATTTGGATGAATATACTAACTAATTTATTATCCTTGAAACATAAGAATACGTTTTGTGTCAATTATTTGCTATATGATATCTGAATAATTATAAAATAGAAATATATCATTTTTTATCAATTATTCTTTCATGATTTCTTAAAGATTAATTATGATATGATTAATCGTTAATCATATGATATGTACATAATAATTTATCTTTATCAAGGGGTCTAGAGATATCATAATCTATATCATATATAGATAGCAATCGTATCTTGATGTATATTATTCCTCCATAAGTCATATATACTACAATAATTGTCTATATAACTCCTGATTAAAGTAAGTGTTGGACAATACCAACAATGCATGTATCTCATATCAGAATAATAAATATTTCAACTTTAAAATTTAAGATACAATAAAATATCAATGACACGTAACACAATTCATATAATATTTCATTTTGAATATGTCTAGTGGTATACAACTTTTTTGTATACACTTGTGTGTTTAGATCGATAACTCCTAATCGAGTTACCTGTAGAATTTGATCAGCATCTACCTTATACACTGATCTTATGATGATCAATTAGTATTCCTTCTTAATTATCAAAATCAAAGTTAAGAGTAGTTATATTTATTTCATTAATGGACCTCTACAATTCAAGTCATCAACCCGAATGATCTAGAAAATATGTTAACTCAAGTAATCAAATGATATAAGCATCCACTAATAAACTAAATAAGTCATTAAATGATTGGGTCTAGAACATATATCACTAACAGACTTCAACAATGATAAGAAACCATTGCTAAATGCTAATCCTATTTTTTAACTCCTTTGGTCTCCATTTTAACAATGTTTTTTTATTTAAAACTGTTGTAAAATATTTCTTTAATATTATATTAATGTCACTTTCCACTTTCAATAACGGTACAAGGATGGATCCATAGAGGGCCAGGGGGACAGCTGCCCCCCTAAAATTTGAAAAATAGTGCATCCCAGATTGTCCCCTCCTGAAAGAGGTAATACTTTCGGTAATATGTTCCTTCCTGAAAAAAATTTTGCATCATGGATTGTCTGATTATTTTTATTGAGAAAAAATATTTAATATCATTCATAATAAAATAATTATATAAAAATGTCAAAATATGAAGTCCCGTATAGGAAAACGTTTTTCATCAACTTGTTTATCTATTATTTTGAGTTTTATTTTGTTGTTATTTTTAATATATAACATATTATTATTTTGATAGTTTTTTATTATGTAAGAATGTATATTAAATTATTAATATTTTTATTTAGTATCTGATTAGTTAATGAATTTGAACTCGTTAAACTATTACAATCCGATAATTACCCCTACCAAAATCCTGCATCCGCCTCTATAACGGTATTTATCAAAAAACTTTAGTAAGTGGGTGTTGCGTTTTATGTTGTAGTGATCAATATTATATTATAAAGCACAAAATGAATTAACATGTTCATTATTTTTGTGTTTGATATATATTACTAGTTCAAAAATACTCTTTTCTCAAAAAATAAGTGACGTTAATTAAGATAATACTGAAATAAATTTAATTATTGTAAAAGTTCTCAATATATGATTATTTTTTGAATAAAACATTTTCAATGTACATATTTTGATGATCAAATTTTAGAAAAGTAATGAAATGTCATTTTTTGAGAAAAAAATGAGAGTTAATTTAAAAAAATAGTTTGTAAAAGATATATCAATTCAAAAGATACAGTTTACTAGTATGGATAACATTAGAAGATATATCAATTCAGTATATCATCACTCATATATTTAAAATTTAAAAATCCGTACAATGAGCTGGTTTACTTCTGATATGGATAAGTAAATGTAATTTTAATTTTATTTTTTCATAAAGACTAATTAACTTCATCAGTTCTTTCTATATATTTGACTCCCACATGCTATAACTCTAAACATTTTATTTCTTTTTCTTTTTTTTTAAAAAAAAACCATGGCTAAGGCAAATAGCAGATCCAGGCATTAGTTGTATTCATTTATCTCATATTTCGTTTATCCTGAAAAACTAAATACTCAGTATTATATATGTTTCAACATGAAAGTAGTTCGTTTGTAGTCCTAACTGCCTTTTTTATATCTAATTATAAATTATAAGTACAAAAATGTATTGTGCTTTCCAAACTCAGAAATACAAGATCACTAATTTTCTCATTTTTTTATTATCTTATCTCTCCGATTCAGTCTTCATTATTTTAATCGGATGAATTGCGTCCCATAATTTCCTCATAATTTCTAATCCTCTATGAATTATTGCGTGACTTATTGCATTATTTTACATTACAAATCTTTAAAGTTTCCAAAATTTTCTATCACCAATGTATACTAACTAAAATAAATATATTTTTTAAATAAAATTGTATTTTTTAAAAAATTCATCAATAAATTTCTTTTTAAACTAAAATTTTAGAAAGTTTAAGGTTTTGGTAGTTGGACATCTTAGAAACTAAATGAAATAATAATGTAAATAACTTAAAGGTAAGAGAAGTAAAATCATTTGGGGCTTCATGTTCAACTTATAATAGCAGAAATTTTTTTAATTCTATTCTCATAAGAATATAACAACGAAAGAAAAAAGGAAAAATAAAAGAAAGATCTACTAAGAATACAAAATATAATGGAGTTAAACATACAATACCTATATTTTCAAAACTCTCAACCCGCCACAACAAATGATGTTGAGCTGAAACACTAGAAACAAGTATCTTATAAATGAAGAATTTGATCCCTTATACAAAAAATGAGTTGTCAAATCTAATGATAATAAAAAGTGATAACATGCTCAAAAATAAAAATAAAAAAGTGACAACACATTCAAAAATAATAAGAAAATATGATCAAATTTGGAAAATGAAAAGAAAAACTAGATTGAGCTTACGACAATGATTTTGCTTATCAAGTTCTATCATCCATTGAGTTTATCTCTCTTACTTTATAGATTTGACTTATTAGCTTTTAGAAATTTGGATTTAGTTGTATTAAATAAGTGAATTGGGAATGAGAGAGTAACTCCTTTATATAAACTTTCTAAAACTGATCAAGAAGCTATTTTTGGTTTAAGCCATTATGACGGTTTGGAAATGATAACTATTGAATATTGAATCTTGAGATCTTAATCTATTATGTCATTACAATGGCTTGTATCATTGTAATGATTTTCCAAGTCATTACATAGTGATGCACTTTAGTCTTTTTTCTGAACTATGAGACAGTCAAATTTTGAAATGATTATCTAAGTCGTTATAATGACTTACTGGCAAAAACATTTATTTCTTATTATTTAAGCTTAAATTATCATAACTAATTCATGAGACGTTATTACGACTTACTGACATAAATACTTTTCTTGTTATTTAAACTTAATTTACTTTAACTAATTCAACTCAGTTTGAATCTAACTAAACCTAAGCTCAATGTGACCTTAATTTAGCTCTTATATCTTATCATTAGTCTTAGTTCTTGTGCACTAATTTATTTTATATTCTAATCCGTGCATAATACTCAAATAAGATAAACTATAAAATTTAAGTGTTATTTTATAAATTAAAGAAATTATTTAGTATAGCAAAAAAAAACTCTAGTTTAATGTTTTTTTCAGAAATAAATTCTCCCGTTAACCACAACACCCATATCTAACAAATTTATTACTGCAGAATTCGTGTTACTGGTCAATTTGTCGGTCAAATTTTTTTTTCCAATTTTTTCGAACTTGTCCAAATAAATAAACATAGATTCCTCTTCACGGACGAAATTAATATAATGTTGACCTCATAAGTACGGACAGGCTTAGTTTAGGCCCAAAAAAAGGTCTCAACCCACGGGTGATGTAATAAGCCATTTTACCAAAATTAATATTTAAATAAATGTTTTGGTTAAATAAATTTTCTGTTTATATGCACGAACGGGCCTAGGCTTGGATATTGACGAGAAGCTATATTGTTTGCTGGTTGAGGGGCAAATTAGCATACATCTTTGTCTAATTTCTGTCTTTTGAGTAATTAATACCATATCACATATGCGTAGTCTACCAGCTATTGTCTAACATGTAGCATTAGACGCAAGCACGTAATTCTTAAAATTATAATATATGACTTATTTATTTATTTATTTGTCACCAGCCAGGCAGCCAGTATCATATTTTCATTACAATTAATGAAGCGCCCGGGCTACGAATATATGCTTCCTGTCTAAAAAATAAATTTATTAGCAGGCCGGCAGTTTAGAACTTTATTAAACTCGCCTTGGTGCTAAATTTGATTCTTGCTATATTTTACTAAGTAAAATCAGATTTTGTTGGCCAATCAATGTCATATATTAATTAACTTTTAAGTAGTTTATAGGGATGATGTCTTCATATGTTTCTCAAACTTTTGGTATATATGACAAGTTGATAAATTTTTAGTTTAGAAAAATCACTCCGAATTACACAATTTGCAGTTAATTTATAATCTAATATTCAATTTTGAAATATAAATGACCTAACACTCTGATATGATAAGTTTATTGTTAAAATATCTGTGTTCCATCATTCTGAACTGGCGAAACTTAGTAACTAAAAAACGAATATAAGAACCAAGTAAAACATTCATAATACACAACCTTTCTCTGCCTGCCATTTCAACTTGATTTGGTCATACGTTTACCTTACCTCTGTAACAGATAGATTGTTACAAAAATTAATTTAATATTTTTTATGTAAATATGGAAAAAAAAACAGACATTTTGAAGTAAGTAAAATTTTATTAATTTATTCAAATGCCTCAATATTTTGTTTTTCAATCATGTCTTCACTTTTTAAAAATTCTAATAACTCAAAAATTTAAAACTAAAATATCAAATAAAATAGTTAGGTTTGATCTAGGTTATTTTAATTATTGTTTACCCTTAAAATATTTCAGGAACTGAGCATAAAAAACCCTAAGTATATGATACTAAAGAAAAAAAAAGAAAGAGAAATAATAAAATGAAATAGACAAAGAAAGATAAAAGAGGCAACCAGTCAGGAAAAGTCGTCATTGGAATCCTAAACTCCGGATCAAACTTGATTAGTCCCACATTAAAATCTAAGTAAAGAGTTAATGATATAAATACCCCATTATTACCATTTCATTTGAGTGGATGGCTCGCCAAGAAATCTAGTGTGAGGAAAGAAAGGGAAAATAGGGAAAATAGGATGATATCCTGGTGCGTCATCTACGTGATCGTTTTATCTGACAAGTGGGACCCACATAACAGTCATATGGAGACAACAACAACAAACTAAACCTAGCTCAGGCACTAAAAATAATCTAGCCTGAACAAGAATTAAGTAATAATCTCACAAGGGAAATCTGATGCAAAAGACATGAATATATATTTGAAGTTGAACTTGCCTTCCTCAGGTCCGACATGACCATCAGGTGTCAGGAACCAGCTTCCAGAGGAGCTAGGTACTTGATGGAGTATTATCAGTCATATCTTTTAACTCTGACAATGGGACCCACACTTCACTCATAAAACAAGAGGAGAATAAAAGCCAAAGGAAAACACAAAATAAACCCAAGATGTTGAAATAATGAAATTCCAATGCAACAAGAAATATGCTAATGCTAAAGCCAGTATTCATATACAAATAAATACATAAAAAATTCAATGTGATTTTGCTTTCATGAATATGAATTGAAAGTCAATTTCACATGAGTTGATCAGGTGCTAATATGAACAACATTTGATTAAACTAATATTTGATTCAAGTATTGACATGTAATCAATCCTTGATCAAATAAAATTGGATCTAGTGAAGCATCAAAATGATCATATGGATGCTTAATTAGGGACAATATGGGAAGATAATATTTTTAGCATAAACGTTGAGCTCCAACATTAAAATTTTGGAATTAATGTGGAAAAGAAAGTGGTTTTGTGACAAAAAATTTTTTATTCAAGGAGACAATGGCAAAATGAAAATTAAAAATTACAGGTGATCATCATGAATTTAGAGATTTTTTGATAAAAATTTTAAATTTTTTGGACAAGTGGAGCTAATAAAATAAATTCAGGGAAAAAACAGAATAATCAAAGGCTGAGATTAAATCAAAGAACTTTCTGTGTTCAAGTTGGGGACAAAGACAAGTCTGAATACAAACTGGAGATTAAAAGCATGAAAATACAGAATAAGAAGGGAGAAAGTCAATTGCCACATGGCAGTGCGAGGGTAAGCTGTGTCAACAGGCAAAAGTCACGTGACAACTTCCTATTGGCCCATGTCACCACAGATGGACCCCATCATGGCAAAATCTGATTGGAAGTGGGTTCCACTTGTGCCACGTGGCAATCGAACATTGGTCCATGTCAGCATGCATGGCCCCACCCTAACAATATCAACCAAGAAGTAGGCCACGAATGCCACATGGCATCACTTAATTGGTACAATGTCAACAAAGATGCCACATCACAAAAGGCCATCAGTTAATAAATGACACATGGCAACTTATAAATGGACCAGGTCAATGATAAGGAGCCACATGACAGTTCATTATTAGTCCATCTCATAGAAATGGGCCCTATTAGTAATACATGTCACCTATCACATAATGCCACATCAACACAGACTGCCATGTCATCACAGAGCTTTAACTAGAGAAGAGTGTGATTCAAATATGTGGCCCTATAGCATGGTACCATATCAGCATGATTAAGACCTAAGCGCTGACATGGATATTCTTAGCTAATACACTGTTATCTCACGTGAGACGCTTTGGAAGAGTGATAGAATAGTATTTTTTTTGGAAGAGTGGTAGAAGAGTGGTCTTGACTATTTGGAAGAGCGAAAATATCGTTTGGCAGTTGTTACTCAGAATAGTTAAAATATGAATAATTATGATACTAATAATGATGATGATGATGATAATAATAATAATAGTAAAATAATAATCATTTAAGTAATAAAAATTAATCATAATAAATAATAATATTATAATAGTAATATAATAAAAATATAAACATAATCATAATATAGTAATATAATAATAAAAAATATAATTACAATCATAATTATAATAATATAATAATAATAAGTAGTCATAATTTTAATAATATAATCATAATCATAATCATGATAATAATAATTATAGTTATAATCATAATAATATAACCATAATCATAATCATAATAATATAATAATAAAAATATAATCATAATCATAAAAATAATTATAAATAATTATAATTATAATAATATAATAATAAATTAATCATAAATATAATAAACATATAATAATATAATACAACATAATAAAATAATAATAAAGTAATAAAAAATAATCATAATAAATAATAATATTATAATAGTAATATAATAAAAATATAAACATAATCATAATATAGTAATATAATAATAAAAAATTATAATTACAATCATAATTATAATAATATAATAATAATAAGTAATCATAATTTTAATAATATAATCATAATGTAATCATAATATAATAATACAATAATAAATAATCTTGATCATAATAATATAATAATAAAATAATTATATTTATATTCATAATATAATAATATAATATTAAAATTATATTTATAATAATAATAAATAATATAATAATACTAATGGTAACGATAATATAATAACAATAATGATAATAATAATTTAATAATAATAATAATATAATGATAATAATAATAATAAATAATAATCATAATATTAATATAATAATAAATTATAACCATAAATATAGTATAATAATATAATAATACTAAATCTTAATCATAATCATAATAATATAATATAATATAATATAATCAAATAATAATCGCTATTCCGACGAGAGCTAATCCGGTATTCGACCTATAAATTAGTATACTGGATTAGCACTATTCTGCATTTTTCTACTTAGTCTAAATTTCGTTTGACAAATTAATTTATCGAAATAGCTATTCTATTCTAACTTTTTATTATTTTTTAATTGAGTGTCAAACACTGCCTATAAGACGGGCGCACAATCGCTGTACACTAATTTTATGCTATAAAGTCAAAATTTAAATCAAAAGGAAAAGAAAGAAAAACGTACCTGGCTCACGGGTGACACGTATCTGGCGGTGGGCCCTCATCCTTTGTGGATCATGTGCGCCGAGTTCACCCAATGAGGAGCGCTCCCCTCTTTCTGTCCTCCTCTTTCTTCTTCTTCCGCCGTTGTGCGATGCAGATGGCGCCATTAGCGTACGGTGAGCTTTTCAAACCTTCAATCTTCGAATCCTTTCCAGATGGAGCTACAGAATACACAAGGACAATAGTACTGAAGCTTAAATTCCAGGGACAGTCGTAAAATAGATGAATGAAAGGGATCAGATGCGAAGGATGATCAATGAAATACTCGGATTTCTGTGATTCAAAATCTAAATTAATAATGTAAATTTCTTTTTCTTACCTCCACGAATCCAATGGCTACCTCAGAGCAAGTCTTAAAGCCTTTCTACTCAGTGCCTCACCGATTCGCCAATAGAAACAGAAAGTGAGATGCTCAAGATCGATACTAGCATGTACAAATGACTGGACAAACGAATTGAATTGACTTCTAAAGCCGATAGGACGCTGAATAAGATTGAAATTAGGAGAATTAGCGAGAGAATGAATGAAATTGTGTAAAGATGGAGAAACGGGGAATTGATAAAGAAACAATCTTTTGATGTGAAATTGAGCTCGCACACCAGCCAAATCGATACAATGGAATGTAGTACTGGTGTTTAAATACTCAAGGATTTCGAGAAGGTTCTAAGAAGGTATAAGCGATTGAATGGAAGCAATGGCAAGACAGTAAAATTCGACAAAATATAACTAATTCCAATTAGTGTTGTATAAGGCTGTTGGAGACTATATGGATCTTTGAAACTGGTTCAGATGGACCAAGGTGTGTGTTGAAGATGCTCAGACTAACAAAGAAAGAAGACCAAGTGCAGACTGTCAGAAAGGAGGTAAAGCGATAACCATGCCAGTCAAACCCAGTCAAAGGGATCTGGCGCCTATATAAACCCCAAGAGGGAGATTAAAAAAAATAAGAGATTCAGAGCTGGTAGCAATCGAAAAGAGAGAAACAAGGAGTAAGGGAGTAGTTGAAGGACCAATAGTAGAATCAACTCAAGAAATTGAGTTTTGATCTCTCAGTTAGAAGCATAGTTCAAGCTCTTTGCAAACCCATCCAATCATCAATCAGTCAGTACAGGTAGGCTTATAGGATGAGGAGTAAATCTTGATAAATCTTAGGGTTTTATATTAACAATTCATTATAAGTGAATGAATTGAATGAATTACTGTTGTAGTTAGTGTTTTTCGTGATTATTGGAACTTTCTTTGATTGATTCTCAATGTTTTCTTCTTTCCTTTTTTTATATCTTTTACCCACTAATGGAGCTTGCTAGGCTTGTGAATCTCAGTTTGTTCAAAATCATTTGTCGTTTAACTAATATGAAGCTTATTCAAGATACTTGCCTTCTTTTTTTTTTTTTTTTATTCTGTTAATTGTTCTTCCTTCATCTTTCTTGATCCTTTTTTGTTTCTTTCTGGTGAGTAAACAAAAGAGTTTATGATTCTCAAGATATAGATCGAAGAAATCAGGAGATGAAACTCAATCTCACAATCTCTTTTACTGTTCAAATTATTCAACTATTTCTTGCTTGTTATCTTTGTTCTACATAAGGATAGTATCAATATGCAATTAAAACAACAACAAAATGGATTAATGGGAAAGGGATGGTTGAAGGGTTCAAGTAATCCTCCCAAGCCCTCCATCTCCATGTCGCATAAAAAAGGAAATGAAATGAGTACAGTAATGAAATGATCAGTAGGTCAGTAGAAGGGTTCCATTAATCCTCCTGATCTTGTGAAAACCAAGTAAGTGACGAGTGAACATGGATTGCTGTATTCAATCCTGATATTTCCAAATGGAAATTAAATTCAAAGAAACATGTGCTAATCCGATTCACAACTTAGCATTGGTCACATTTTAAATTCAATTATCTTTGAGTTCACATATACATGTTTTAAGCTGGAAGATTGAAAATCCAGTTTAGCCAATTGACTCTATAAGGTTCAAATCAGTACCAAGTTCAAAATCAGTATTTGAATAACAGACACAATCATATCATAAAGAATTCGAATTTTGTTATTGTTAAGACCTTGAGTATGATTCATAAGATGAGCTAGCATCACATGTATGCGAGGAATCAATCACACAAAGGAAGAAATATGTGTTGGATAGTCAGAATTCTGAACCGGTACCGGACGGTACAAAGCGGTATTGGTTCTCCCATGAAGTTATAATGATTCAGAAGAATCTTCAACCATCAATAGATTCACCTTGCTCTGGCGATGCCAATGGTGCTTTCGGGGAGGCGCGCCGGCGACCGGAGGTGGAGGACCCGTTAACCCGCTCTTTGAGAGATCCGCATCCGAAGGATTGATAGCGTCAGGACTCAGGATTAAAGAAATTGAGTAGCACCAATCTTTTAACAGATCGACGACGCTTACAAATTAGAAAATAAGTTACGAAATAGAAACAGTATCTGAGCCCTTATCTTGTGAACCCTAATCTTGATACGGATCTAATGATCTAAATTAAAATCAACAAAGGTGAATAGGCCCAGAGGGATGGAAAGCCCAAGAGGAAAAAAGCGGTAACAGGCGGCCCAGGTTTAAAATAATTCAAAACAGGCTTAATCATAATAAAATTCAAAAGCGGTAACAGGCGACCCAATTCATTGAAGCCCAAATTTAATTAATAGCAGAATAATAAAATAATAATGTAAATAAATTATTTGGATGATTTTTCGAAGTCCAAATTGATTCAAATTTATTTTTAAAAATCCTCTGTTTCTTATGATATTTTTTAATATAAAAATATTTTCATAGTGCTTATGACATCATAATAATTTAAATCCAAAACAATATTTATACTAATTTCTGTTTGATCATACTTTGACTTTTCATTTTGAGTATAATAAAATATTATAAATTTTGCATAAAATTATGAATAATAATCAGTATACTTTCTGATAGTTTGATATGCAATTTTCTGTAAATAAAACATATATATAAAATATATACACATCCATAATGATATGATAATAGAAATAACAAAAATATTACTTCGATAATGGAGTAAAATATCATAATAATAATAATAATAATAGGCTTTGGTAATGAAATAAAAATATAATAATTCCTTCGTAATAAATTATTAAAAATAATGAATATATAAAAAATATATAATAATAATAATAATAATAATAATGATAATAATAATAATAATAATATATGAATAATAATGTTATGATAATCAAGAAATAAAATATAAATATAAATATAAAAATGATGATATATAATAATAAAATAATATAGAAATACTAGGATAATAAAAACAAAATAAAAATATTATAATAAAAAAATGTAAATAATATGATAATAAAACATAGAGATATTACTGTAACAAAAAATAATAATAATAAAAGAATAGAAGTACCATGATAATAAAATAAAAATATGAAGATATTGTGGTAATAAAAATAAAGTAGACATAGTATGATAAAAATATAGATAATAAAAATAAAATAGATATAACATGATGATAAAAAAAACTTAAGAGAAATAATAAGATAAATAGTAGAGACAATATGATAATAAATGAAATAAAGAATATGGATAATATGATAATGAAAATAATAAAGAAAATAATATGATAATGATAATAATAAAAGAGATAATATGATAATGAAAATAATAAAGAAAATAATATGATAATGAAAAATAATAAAAAAAAAAAGTAATATGATAAGGATAATAATTGAAATAATATGATAATAATGTGATGGTGAGATAATAACGAAAGAGAAAAATTTTCTATACCCCAATTTCTATACCCTATTCTATACCCTAACTATCTTAACTAAGCTAATTATTTTCTAACTATTATTCAATTTAAATTTGAAAGAAAAATGAAAAAACGTGGGTCGCGTACTTGACTCGTTTGAGCCAAAACTCCAATGGTATTTCACTCATTTTGAGAGTTGCCCTTCATGCTATATATCATTGGAAAGCTAGTGACGAGGAGAACACAATGAGATAAATTACACATTAAATGGATCAAATATTTAGGAGAAATTAAGGGAGAAGGTATTTCGGTTAGAAATTCAATTAGAGCAATTTAGTGCGAGTGAATCTCAATTGATTAATCAAATATTTTTTTCTCTAGGTTAATGAAATGATATGTGAAGCTTGAAGTAAGTTCTCTAATGTTCTAACTGTCTAGAAGGGACTGAAAGGGCTTGCAAGAGTGTAAAGGCCGACTAGTGAAAAATGAGTAAATAATTGGATGTTATAACCGAAACTCAGGCGGTTATACGGCGATAAAATAAGTATGGGGGCTTGGTCCAGTAGATCATGGGGCACCAGAGAGCAGCTGAAGTGAAGGAATTGATGCACCGAGTGCAGATGAATTGAGAGGAGTCAAATCTGGTCAAATAACTCAATTATCAATAAACATGGCTCAATCTCAATCGTTAATTAAAGTGAAGTGAAGGGTGGAGATGTGTCCAAGCTGGAAATCCAACTAAAAAATGATCAAGCAATCAGAGCCAAGAAGGTGGCCAATTGAAGTCTATATAAACCATTTATAATAGTGAATCAAGGAAAGAAAAAGAGGATAAATATTAAGAGACACACATAATTATTTTAAATATATTATTTTGTGACACGAGAGAGAGAGAGAGATAAGAAAGCAGCATTAACACAATACTCATATCATTCTTGTGTTACTCAAGAACCCCAGAGAGCAAGAGAGAAGCCTATTCAACTAAGTGACCTCGCAAGTGCTTGAGAACTTAGTATACACTCAACTTCCGCCATCATTAACAGTCAATTCGAGGTCTTGGAGCTAGAAAGAAGAAGGAGGGTGAGTGTCTTCAATAAAAATCGTAAGCTTAGGGTGTAATTGTACTCAATTTTGATTGATTCGAGGAATTTCAATACTGTTTCTTTTCATTTTCTCAATTTTTTTCTTTAATTCAGTCGAATTCTTTGTACTTTCTTGATTGAATCTTTTCCATAGGCTATCGTTTCGCTATTTATATTGCTGATCATTCATTTTCTTGATTATATTTTGATTAATGGATATAAGAATGTAACGTATAAAAGTATAAATCTTGATCATGATTGTCGTCAAAGACCAAGTGATCTCCCAGCCCTACAATCATGCAATTGCACTGGTCGAAGATCATTTGATCTCCTAGTCTCTTGCATTTCCAATTGATTGTTCAAGTTTCTCCAATTTCTAATTGATTCAACAATTAGAAATGTGAAAATCTGAACAATTATTAGAACTTGAGATTGAACAAGCCATAATTGTCATCTCCTCTCATAATTGAGATGATTAATCGTTCAATTCAAGTGCAATTATGATTGACGATAAGGTTCTGAGAGAAGAGAACTTGTCAATCAATTGGAAATGTAAGAATTAGCTCGTCTCAGCAATCGGTACCGATCGTCAATCCTAGAGCTTAGTGATTATTTATAATCTAGAAGATCAGTAAGATGATCATATGGGCTATATCTATTATCTTCTGTACACGGGACATGAACTTTCACGTTCTAAATTCATGACATGATAAACTATCAAGATTGAACTGATATATTTGTAAATTCACCTTCTAAGATAGTGAGATTGAACTAATCTGTTTGTAAGTTCATCCACTAATACACATGTCTCAATGTTAAGTTGGCTCAGTACTTCAAGCTTAACTTTATGTGTGTGGTGATCTTAGGTTTATGAATCCGCTCAGTGCTTGGAATTCATGATCTAGAAAATCAATAAAATGTGCACATGATTCATATCCGCTAATCTTCTGATTTACCAATCTCAAGATCGACTGACATTGAGTATCAAGTCGGATTTTGTGTGATTGGTCATATTATCAGATATTGGATCGCTCTATTCTAAGTCCATAATCTAATAGGCTAACAAGATTGAACTGATATATTTGTAAGTTCATCTTCTAGAACAATAAAGATTGAGTCGATCTGTTTGTAAACTCATCTTTCATCCTCCATGTAGTAATAAATATTGAACTGATCTGTTTGTAAGTTTACCTCCTGGAGTAATAAAGATTGAACTGATCTGTTTGTAAGTTCATTTCCTGGAGTAATAAAGATTGAACTGATATGTTTGTAAATTCATCATTCGCTATTTCATGTAGATTGAACTAATATATTTGTAAGTTCATCTCTTAAAATTGAACTGATCTGTTTGTAAGTTCATCTTTTACTATTTCACATAATTGAACTAATATGTTTGTAAGTTCATCTTTCATTATCCTATATCTATACTATTATATAAAGCATTTAAGAATTGGAGGGTCCATTTTTGGTCAAGGTAATTTTTTATTATACCCATTTTATCCCTCAATTAGATGGATAATATTTATTTTTGGTTGATCGAACGTATGTGATCGCGTCCATTGATCCACTTTTTTTTCTCCATTTCTTTCCCTTATATACTATTATTCCATACTATTATTTTTTTATTTAGCAACTTTGTGCATATTTGGTAAGAAATTAATTGTGATAATATATGTTTCTCATCAAGATTAAATATAGTCTTTATTATAGGTTTTCTATAATTTGGTGAATTTATAATTTAATATTAGATAAATATGAATTTTTTTATCTTATAATGTTTTAATATTTAAATAAAAAAGTCTACTGCAACGCACGAATATATAGCTAGTAAATGTAAAATCATCTTGCAAACTACCCCTCTTGTATTGTAAGACCACGTTTCTCAATGTACCCCGACCACTTGACCACTTGACCATCGCTTAGCTATTATATTTGCTTTCCTCATTTTGAGATCTAGAGGTGCCTCGAGATTAAAAACTTAGGGTAATTAACGGAGGGGGCTTGCACCCATTGGAATCTATAAGAACTCACAATATCTAAAAACTCTAAATGTGCATTCCATATTCACGATATACCCCAAATACATGTTTAGAGGGATTCCGTGTCCTTCTTCCGCAGAATCGCCACCCCGAATGGTGAGGCGCGCGAAAAAGGATCGTATAATTATGTATAGATGAAAATTTGTGATGTTTGAATATTATTTTATATGATATTAAGGGCTTATAAAAAATACACTAATACGATAAATTTATGGACATTGATTTTATAACTTGATGATTTACATAAAATAAAAGTGAGAAAACGAATAATTTTTTTATGTGTAAGAAGAAAATATAATATAGATCAAATTTAATAATTTTATTTTGATATCTTATTTTTATTTTTGAGTTACTAGAAATTTAAAAAGTGAAGACATGATTGAGGCATTTGAAAGCTCCTTTTAATTTACATTTTATGCATTTAGATATCATTTGATAGTTCATCATATACAATCAAAATTTTATATGATTTGTGATTTAATGATATTTTGATGGACCATGAAATAATAACTAAATTACATAAAATTTAAAACACCATAATCTATAATTAAAGAATATATTTATAAATCATTCTATTTTTAAAATTTTTTATATTTTTTTATAATATCACTGTCAAGATTATCAAAATAATCCACGGATCCATCCCTAATTAAATATATGCAGAAAGTGATAGGAAAGGTAAAGTAAAAGTAAAAAATATAATAAAAAAGTTTAGCTATGCGCTAAATTTTATTGTCGGGGAAGCATTTGAAACATTTTGAATAATCAAACTGATATATTAACATAGTAGGATAATATGTATTGTTAGCTTGTTATCAGAAATCTATGTGTAATCAGAGAGCTAACTGCCTTTTTTGAATTTCAAAAAATAGTAGTTTTAGATTAATTTTTTGCTAATTTTCTTCTGGATCTACTCTTTGTGCCCTCCCTGGGGTCGTTTGATTTTAAAATATGGATCAAAGTTCCGTAGAGGAAAGTTATCTTTCAACTTGATTATATATTATTCTAAGATTTATTTTGTTGTTATTTTAATATGTAAAATGATACTATTTTGATAGTTTTTTATTAGATAAGAATATATATTAGATTATTAGTAACTAATTAGTTAATGAATTTGAATTTAATAAATTATTATAATCTGATTATTACTCTCTAATCAAAATCCTGCATCCGCCCCTATTTATTACTATCAGATTATTTAGATTATTATTAGTTCATATTATGATGACTTTCGAATCAATCACGATATTTATTATATGTTGCATAAAAAGAAAAGTGAAAATTATGGAAACAAATTATTTCAAGTTTAAGACGAAACTAAGACTTCATTACGTTACGATGTCAATTTTCAATAGAGAAATTGAATTGCCCTTTCTCATGTCATGACTCGCATTTTTGTCTTTATTTTTTCCTTCAATCCTTTTCCTTGATGTTGCCATTACTTAATCTTTGTGATTTTAATTAATGAAAATTAAGCGTTTGGAAGGGGACAGCGGATCTAATTTTGATGACACAGTCCAAATAGTAGGCACACCCCTATCAATGGGTCAACATTTTTGTGTGGCCCAATGGGCCCGAAGCTAAAGTAAATATCCAAATTAATCCCAGCGCTACATCATGGAAATCAAACGATCTTGATGTGTTTCAGAGTTGGTTACCTTACCCCGCCATATTATTTCCGAGCGAAGGTATTGACGAATCATCCTTTGGTTATAAAAATAATAAAATAAAAAAATGTGAACAATGGGTTCCAGAAGACTGAAGACATGATTACCATTAACCGCGTCAAGCAAGCATTTTTTGAAATAAAAAAGAAGCACCAGACTTGAGAGCTAGATTGAAAATAACTAAACAGACTTGCAAAAATCTCAAAAATTCATCTCATTCAAAATGTCAAAACCTTCAACTTGAAAAAAAAGCATACGTTGAAATTGCAGCAGATGTGTTTGATTTATGTATTTTTACAAGAGATTTAATATCTCACTTCTTCTCAATGAAACTAATACTGAAATATATTTATACAAGTCACTACGATTTGTGCTTTGTATAACTATAAGAGTTTATAAACCTCTTTGACATTTGAAGTGAGATTTGGTCCCATATTGTACTTGTAAACCAACATGGTTTCAACAATCTAAACCAATTAAAGGGACAACAAACTCTATATATATAGCCAGGTCGATTTTGTAAGCCTAAAGTTTATGAGTTCATCACCAGGGAGGGATTCACATTGGTTCCCGGTGTGGGGGTGGGGTCAAACGACCTTCTTCTATATTTTAAAAATAGTACTTTAAATTAATATTTTTTGAATTTAAGTTCCCCTGAAATTAATTTTTGACTCCTCTAAAAATAATTTCTGATCTCCTAGATTGTTTGATTAATTTTCATTGAGAAAAAATATTTAATATCATGAACAGTGACAAAAATATAAGTTTCAAAATAAAAAGTTTGTAGAGAAAAAATTCTTCATCTACATGAATATTTATTATTTTTAATATATGAAAAGATATTATTTTGATAATTTTTATTAGATAAAAATGTATATTAAAATAATTATTTTTTATTTAGTACCACGATTAGTTAATGACTTTGAACCCGATGAACTATTATAATCTGATTATTGACCCACCAATCAAAATTCTACATCGGTCCTCATTCATTACACTGTAATTTATTTGTTTTATTTGAGAGGCAAGTGCTTCATCCAATTATAACATGCAGTATTCATTGCACAGCTCCTCACTTCACCTTTTATTTTATTTTTATTTTAAGCAACTTATTTTTCACTTTCATTTTCTTTAGGACCAAGAAACTCACTATAGCTTTCTGACTCACTTTATTACTCAACTTTTGACTTGTCTCACCATTTATGGATAAGCTTCTAGTGATATTTCACTTTTACTACAATTAAAGGTTCAGAGTATTTTATCCGTTACCATTTCTGCAAGAAAGGTCACAATAATGGAACAATCCGTCAATTGCAATAACTACTACCGAAATTCAGTTCAATTTGGAAAAAGTATTACCTGTTCAAATGCATAATCAAACAAATTTAGTAAAAGAATTACCAAAACAAGAAAAAAAAAACAAGTTTGAGGCTGCCCAATTATGTTGCGAGAGAGAATGTGACGGGCGCAAGTTGATATTCCAAGAGAAACATATGAAAAATAATGTATACTGAAGAGACCAATAAAAACTTAATTCATCATTGTTAATTTCATTCTTAAAAGACAACTAAATGAGCGAAGTTAAAGCTATGGACTTAGGGTGTCAATGGGTCGGATCGGGTTATATTATTTTATTTTATTTTTGATCCGATCTGAATCTAAATTCGGGTTAAAATATTTTGATCTATATCCAACTCGATGGGTCACAGATTGATCCAATCCGACCCGTATAAAATAATTAAATATTTATTAATTATTTTTATATAATTTTAAGTAAAAATATTAATTAATTTATAATTAATCTTAATTAGTATAAATAATGTATATTTAAGCTTTAATTATTAAATCATAAAATTACTTTAAAAATATAATTAATCGGGTCGAATCGGGTTGATACGAACCCAATCCGACTCGATTCAGATCAAAAAAATTAAACTCATACCCGACTCATTTATTTTTTAATCATATCAAATCGGATCAGATCAATAATTTACACCCTGAAACGCTTCCATTTAAAATTATAGCAAAATATCTCTATATATGCGTCTTAAATTAGTGGGTTGTAACTTGTTGGCTCTCAAATTAAAAAAAATAATTTGAACAAACATTTCCGTAATTATCTAACATATGAGTATATGACAATCACTCCCAGCAGTAATTAATCATTTAATACCCCATTATGATGTAAGAAAAAACCAAAATGCACTTGTATGCCTATAGCATAATTTATAATAAAAAATAACAACCTAAAAAAATTATAGGCACCCAATTAAATATTTTAACGCATAATAATATAATATATTTGTTATTTCACTGTTAATTTTAGTTTCAATGCTTTGTTTTATCTTCATAAAAAATATAGTTACATAACTAATTAAAATTGATGAAAATATTATTATCTTAGTATTAAACTATTTTACATTCCAATTTCAATTTAGAATTAATGATGTTCTTAACTTCACAATGTTCGTCATTTTTAATATTGATTTTTTTTTATCAATCTCAATTATTTACACAACTATATATTTCTTGTAACAAAATTAATAAGGCATATAAAATTAAACAAACAATAATATACGAAATAAATTATGAAGTATTAATATTTCATGAAGTGCCAACATTTTTGTAGGTACTTAATAAATTTTTGTTGTAAATTTAAAATTTTCATATATTATGCTATAGATATAAATTGATATATTTTTTTTCATTTCACACTTTTAAATAATGTATTATATGGTTAATATACTGTGCACGTGTGCGCCTGCGCGGGAGTTTTGAGAGGGCATGCATAGTTATTGTCACAAGTGAGTATTTGTTCAAATTAAGAAATTTAGTGGCCACAACTTACCAATAATTTACAAAGATGATACCATTAAATTAGAAAATATAATTCTCAATATATTCAATATATGCACAAACGACATACAAATACCGAAGATACCATTAAAATTACCGATGATATTGATACCATTGAATTGGAAAAATATAATTCTCAATATATGCACAAGCGATATGCAAATTCGCATGGTATTATTTGGGGATTTGTATTTTAGATTTGTCGTACGCCGAGATAGTTGTATTATCAATTTTCTGTAGTTAATTAACAAGATGAGAATTAAAAAAATAATTTATTATTTATTAGTGTATGCTTTTTATATCAAAATATGATGGGATATAAATATTTTCTATTTTTTGAATTTTCTAAGTATTAGTTTTAGATTTTTTAAGATGATTCAATAATAATAATAAAATAATATATATCTAGGTCATTTTAAAAAATTCAAAACTAATACTTAGAATATTCAAAAAATATTATTTTATATCCCATCATATTTTGATATATAAAATTTATTCAAACTCATAAATCAAGATTTGAAAATGATTTAGCTATAATTTTTAATCCGTAGTATATTTCATCATTAACTACGCGTAGCACCATAGTCTAACACACACACACTCTCTCTCTCTCTCTCTCTCTATATATATATATATATATGAGGTGTGCTAATGTGCTTTATAAAACATAAAATATTTCATACTTTACGTTTATATTGTATGTTTCAAAATTCAAATGGATGATCTAAACCATTAAATATGATCTTCATATCAAAATCTCCTTGGTGATCAAATTTTATATTTTTTATATTTTTTTGCTATTTATTTAAAGGGATAAAAAATCATTGATATTGAATGATTCAGAAGACGTCAGATCAATGAATTTTGTAGCCATTCAAAAAATAGTAAAAAAATTTCAAAAAATATAAAATTTGATAATCAAGGAGTTTTTGATATGAATATCATATTTAACGGTTTGGATCATTTATTTGAATTTTAAAATATGTGATATAAGCGTGAATTATGAAATATTTTGTGCTTTATAAAGCACATTAGCGCGCGTATATATATATATATATATATATAGAGAGAGAGAGAGAGAGTAGAGATACGCGCTCATTAAATTCTTTATATGAAAATATCATAAGATGCAAAAATTTGGAGCGTTTTGAGCTTTTTAAGTTGTGGTTTTTAATTTTTGATATATATATATATATATATATATATATATATTTAATATATTTTTTGAGTTAAGAGTAGAGATACTCCACTCTATATATATATTCAATGGTATTTTGCAAAGCACGGATGCGTTGTGTGCTTTGCACTCTATTTTTAATTTCAAGTCAGAAATAATCGATCTGAACCGTTCAATCTAATCTTCATATCAAAATATATTAGTAAATCAAATTTTATATTTTTTAGATTTTTTTTGCTATTTTTCTGATGAGGAGAAAATGACTTAATATGAGAATTCTAGTTCATCCAAAAATGATAGTTTTTCCTCTATCAAAAAAATAGCAAATGAATTCCAAAAAATATAAAATTTGGTTTACTAATAGATTTTGATATGGAGATTAGATTGAGCGGTTTGGATCGATCATTTCTGACTTAAAATTAATAATAGAGCGCAAAACACACAATACTTCTTGTGCTTTACAAAGCACCATAGCCTAATTATATATATATATATAGAGAGAGAGAGAGAGAGAGAGAGAGTTGGGCTATGATGCTATGCATAGTACGAATTGCTCTCGTACTATGGATCGGTTCTTCGTTATCAAAGTAAAAATGATCGATCCAACCGTAAAAAATAATTTTTATATGAATATCTAGACGTTGACCAAATTTTATATTTTTTAAATTTTTTTTACTATTTTTAAAATAATTAGAAAATCACTTTTTTTAAATGACCCATAATAACTAAATCAAGTGATTTTCTAACTATCTTAAAATATATATATATATATATATATATATATATATATTGCATAATGTGGCTACATGTATGTCTATGAACAAATAATTGAGTAATTCTGTAACATTCACAAGAATTGATTTGACCTAACCTTTGTTTTTTTATAAATACCAGGTCCCTTCTTTATTTCGCCTTTCTGTGAAAAATTAAAGTAACCGAGTCTCAAAATAAATGAAAGAACAAATCCTCTTGCACGTCATAGTATATAATAACCAGTCGGGAATAAGCCACCATTGGTCCCCCCCTCGCTCTCGCCCATTAGACCATTACTCCGTGCCCCGCATGAGCAAAAGTAAAGAGAGAACATATTCTTCCACTGCCTCTAAAAACCTCTCCTTCCCTTTCCCACCACTCTCTCGCATTCAAAAATGTTTGAGAAAATGAGATGCTTATTCTGTGCAACCGGCTTTAGTGGAGCGTGCTCTAAGGACCGCCGGGACTGTATAGACCGGGTACGTGGAAACAACCGAGTATCTGATGAGCCAAGCACAGAAGAGAATGAAAAGCTCATAATTGTACAGTTCCGGTGGACCGAAGTCGAGTCTATGACAGGCGGGTTCATTTCTGCAGTGATCGGGGAAGGTGGGTTCAGTACAGTTTATTTGGCACGGTTTTCAAAGTGTCTTGGTGCGGTGAAGGTGTGCCGCAGCAGTGAGCGGTTGCAACGGTTATTCCGGCAGGAGCTTGACGTGCTCCGGACAGTGAAGCATCCTCATATCGTGCGGCTTCTTGGTTTCTGCGATGAACGAGGTATTTGAGAATTGACACTCCGACAATCTTTCTTTTAATTTCTCAAGATAATTTTACAAAATTGATAACAGTGATAGAATCCCTGAATTCGTGAAGCCTACCCCAATTTATTTGGGATTAAAGGCTTTGTTGTTGTTGTTGTTGTTGTTGTGAATGCTGGATGAATTATATTGCTGAAAATAAGCAAATTTTCTTAATTAGCAATAATTAATGAAGAAAAGTCTGGGAGATTTGTTAATATTTGAAAACAAGTGACATATTTTTGTTAGCAGTTAGTACCCAGGAAATGTTTGATTTTCCCTTGTCCAATTCAATTCCCGTCAAAATGCACCTAACCTTGAGTTGTTTTCACATATTGTGAAGAATGAAAATTAAAATATTTATTTCTCCTCTATTTAAGAAAATTGTCTAATTAATTCTTTTTTCTTTGAACAGATGAGGGAGTCTTGGTCATGGAGTTCGTACCGAATGGCAACCTTCACGAGAAATTGCATGGTACGCAAAGTAACCAGCTGATCCTCTCATGGTCTCAGCGCATGCTAATTGCCTTTCAAATAGCAAAAGCATTGGAATACCTCCACGAGTTATGCGATCCTCAGGTTATCCATGGAGATGTTAAGGCATCCAACATACTCCTGGACGGAAATATGCATGCAAAACTTTGTGATTTTGGTTCGGCCAGGGTTGGTTTTTCAGCTACTGTGCAGCCGCAGACCAGAGCAACCCGGATAAACCAGATAATGGGCTCACCCGGGTATGTCGACCCACATTTCCTTCGTTCAGGCATGATTACAAAGAAGAGTGATGTATATAGCTTCGGAGTGCTTTTGTTGGAATTGATTACTGGTATTGAGGCATTTTGTTCAAAAACTGAGACGAGATTGACAGTGTTACTTGCACCCCAATTAAGCGAGAGAGAGAAGGGGATGAGGGAATTGGTAGACAAGAAATTGGGAGGTATCTATGATGCAAAGGAAGGAGCAGACATGGTGGATTTGGCCATGTCATGCATAGGCGAAAACCCGAGTTTAAGGCCGTCTATGACAGAGGTAGTTAGGATTATCAGGGAAAAGATGATTGCTTCAATCGCTTGTACCCATGAACAATTCGGTCGCAAATAATAGAGCAAACAATTGGCTGCAGATTTTATTTTCTAATTCATACATGTATCGTGATTTTGTAACTTTGGTAGTATCATGTAAATATTTATTTAGGATTTGAGAGGGGTAGTCTCAAACTGACAAACTCTCAATATTCTCCCAAGGAGACCAAGGAGAAAGATACATTTTGGAATAAAATAAACTGAGTGCAATTTCGTATCAGATGCCAAAATAAAACCGGTAGGATTATTAATTAAAAGCTTTGGAAGGTCGATGCAATCTGGTCACATGTATTTATGTGCTTTGAAAGTAGTTGCCTGTTGCGATCCTTGGACAAGCTAGCGCGCTTGATCCACAGTACAATGCACTGTATACTAAACATTTGAACAGAGTCCCAATTACTGTACATGAACACTACAGTATAAGTATTTTCTTTTCGACATGTATTTAATGAGACGAACCTATTTCTATTATTTTTTTATTGCAATAACATCTATATTGATCTTTCTTCCATGAACTATTGAATCCAAGAGAAAGTGGTTACATATCTATATTATCTAAGGACGCGACTAACACTATCCAGCATTAATCTCCTAAAAAATCTCTCCGCAAATGATTTTTTATTTTCAAAATTTCGCTCAACCGTGCTTAATAAACTTTCTTTTTTTCACACGCATATGATTATTTCTCCGCCGAATAAAGTCCATATGCACAAAACTCACGTGATAATTTCCAAAACGCCAAATACGTGTAGTATGTAATCATATTGTTCAGGTATATATATAGTCTGACTATGGTGCTTTGCAAAATACAGAGACGTTGTGTATTTTACGCTTTATTTTTAATTTCAAGTTAGAAATAATCGATCTGAATCGTTCAATCTAATCTTCATATCAAAATCTATTAGTAAACTAAAATTTATATTTTTTAAATTTTTTGCTATTTTTTTTGATGAGGAGAA
This sequence comes from Schoenoplectus tabernaemontani, assembly GCA_037127355.1. Lineage (NCBI taxonomy): Eukaryota > Viridiplantae > Streptophyta > Magnoliopsida > Poales > Cyperaceae > Schoenoplectus > Schoenoplectus tabernaemontani. The sequence continues at coordinate 13,365,317 of CM073758.1, forward strand.
AATGACTTGATCTGAGAATTCTGGTTCATCCAAAAATGATGTTTTTCCCCTTATCCAAAAAAATAGCAAATGAATTTCAAAAAATAAAAATTTGGTTTACTAATAGATTTTGATATGAAGATTAGATTGAACGGTTCAGAAATCAATTATTTCTGACTTGAAATTAAAAATAGAGTGCAAAGCACACAACGCTCTTGTGCTTTGCAAAGCACCATAGCATAATTATATATATATATATATATATATATAGAGAGAGAGAGAGTAAAGATACTGTGAGCTTAAGATCACGGAGGCCTTCCGTGAGTTTAACTCAAAAAATATATCAAATCGTCTTCAAATTTTAATTTATCATCATTATTAAATTTTTTATATGAAAATCTCATGGGATGCAAAAATTTAAAGTGTTTTGAGATTTTTAAGTCATTGTTTTTAATTTTTTAAAATGATATTCAAGTATTGAATATATTATTATTATTATTAGAGATGATTTTCAAAAATTAAAAATCATGACTTAAAAATATCAAAACACTCCAAATTTTTGCATCTCATAAGATTTTCATATAAAAAATTTAATAAGCATGATAAATTAAAATTTGGAGATAATTTATTATATTTTTTGAGTTAAACTCACGAATGCCTCCGATATATATATATATATATATATATATATATATATATGAGTAGTATTTAAAATTTTTTATAAGTATTTATATTTCTATTTTTATATAATGTGATTTACTTATGTTATTTATTGAGATATATATCATCCATATTTAATTATCTATTATAAGTATTTAGATATAATATCTAGGTATTTAGATTTCTTACTTAGGTATTTAGATATGTATTTTGGGTATTTAGATATGTGTTATGGGTATTTAAGTATAATATCAAGGTATTTAAATTTCTTATTTAGGTATTTAGATATGTGTTATGGGTATTTAGATATTTATTCTGGGTATTTAGATATGTGTTCTGAGTATTTAAGTATAATATCTAGGTATTTAGATTTTTTTATTTAGGTATTTAGATATGCGTTCTAGGTATTTAAGTATAATATTTAGGTATTTAGATTTCTCATTTAGGTATTTAGAGATGTGTTTTGGGTATTTAGATATGTGTTATGAGTATTTAGATATAATATCTAGGTATTTAAATTTCCTATTTAGGTATTTAGATATGCATTATGGGTATTTAGATATGTGTTATGGGTATTTAAGTATAATATCTACGTATTTAGATTTTTTATTTATGTATTTAGAGATATATTCTGGTATTTAGATATTTATTCTGGGTATTTAAATACGTGTTCCGAGTATTTAAATATCATTTATATATGATTATCTGGAGTATGTGATTTCTTTCAATTATTTATTGAATAACATGAAAAAAATTAAACTTCATAAAATAATATTTTCTCATAAAACAAATACACTTTAAATATATCTTTATATAATTTTATCAGCCTTATAATATATTTAATATCACAACATTCTAATTGATGTTCAACATCAAAGTTGTAATATATGAAACACATTTCAACATCATAAGTTCTAAAAAAGAGTGAATTCAAAAAAAAAAAAGCTAGACGCCATATCTAATTGAGGAAAATATTGAAAAAACTATATATATGAGATGTCGGGCTCAATTAGCACGTTCTCAATTAAAGAAATGAGCGCTGATAGTGCGGAGATTATCTGAGGATGAAGGATGCGGGGAATAAAAGATTTTCTCATTATCTAATTAAAAGACTACTGCAAATTTTAAGCGCAAAAGTATCTCTCCCATCTCTATTACTTATACAGTAAATCTAACGTGTGTGTGTATATGTTATTAAAGAAATTAACTAACATATATTCTCTGATTAATGTTTTTCAACTGCAAATTCAGACGTGATGATTAACATTAGTAAGCAATTGACAAACAGAGGTGGACCCACATTTTAATTTGCTAAAATCAGTTGAGATTAGATTTTCTTGTATTATTTAGATCAAAATGCTACAAGTATTGTAAAATGACCCCTATTTTTTATTGCAATAATCATCTTAAGAAAGAACAAATTAGGATTAATAAAATGATTATAATAAGTTAGAAAAGTAATTTTTGTGCTAAAATAAGCAAAATTAAATTTCAATGAACAATAGTTATAACAGTTGTTATAATAGTTACATCAATTATACCAAGATATAAATTTCAGTGAACGATAGTTTTACTCGCTTTCTTAACTGACGATTGTCTAATTACTTGATATAAGAGATCGGAGGTTCACCTTGTTCAGTGACTTACTGACTAACTGACTCCGGAGTCTTTGTTCTCTCTTCCATCAAACCCAAACTCTTTACCTGAAATCAATTTTCCGGTAACCTTAGATGATCTTACACTTTTTCCACTTAGTGATGTGATACAACCGAGAGTTGGTGGCCACAAATCCCAAAAACACAGATTCTTCATGGCCGAACTCTATTAAATTGAGCATTTACTTTTCTTTTTATTTCATTTTACATCTTGGTGTTGCATTGTAAAACCAGTCCACTAATTGTTCATTGTGATTTAATTGAGAATATCAAAAAAGTAATTTAAAACGAATTAATTAAGTCTAAGTTTAGCATCTTAGATAAACACAAGCTTAGTTTTTTTTTATCGTTTATCAATATAAATTAGTTATTTTTGGGGATTTGAGGCACTTTGGATTATCGATATCTTTATACTATATAATGAAATATTGAAATTATGATATCTATGGAACAATTTTCGTTATGATGAATATATTAGTATTTAATTCAAACTATGATTAATATATATTATTATTTTCTTCAATTCTAAATTTAATATTTTTAATTTTTATATATTTAACCCCATTATTTGAAAGTCTGCCTCCGCTCCTACTATAAATTAAAGATAAATTATGATAATTAGGGTTGTAACTCGGGTTTCGTCTCAACAATATAGTCTTCAAATAAATAATTAATAATATAAGATTTTAAATATATTTAATAAAATTTCATATTAAAAAATTATAGATACAATATTTTTAAATGCTAAGTAATACTGATGATAATAATAATTAATTATATAATAAAAATTATTATTATAATAATAAATAATATAATTAAATATCTAATAATCTATAAATGATCATATAAAATTTTGGATCATTTTGAAAGTTAAATTTCATCTTAAATATATTACACACATCATTGGATTCAAGAAGATGAAAAAATTAAAATAAAATTAATGATGAAGAAAAATGATGATGTGACATATTTAAAAAGTTTAAAAAGTTATTTTTTTATGTATTATGAATTTGTTTTGAAAGCTTGTTCTCTGTTGAGAGGGTCGTTTGGAACTTGGAAGGTATTGTGAGAAATTTTAGTGCTTGGTTTTTTGCGGTGCGTACACAGAAGGAGAGATTAGTAGATCCTTACATCAATAGGGATTGGGATGGTCGGAGAGTTATTCCGTCATTGTTTGATCTCGACCGATGTTGTAGAGACAAAATTTTCCTAATTTTTCCATTTAATAAAATCGAAGTGGTCATACTAGAGTCTCGTCATTTCGGTTTATATTTATGCAACATAAGCAGATTCGGAATTTCGTATATATTAGCCATTTTCGTTTTTTATATTTTTATTATAATAAAAGATTGGCGGATAGGTAGAGATAGCGATAGAGATGTCAATGGGTCGGGATCTGATCAGAATCGGATCATTATTATTATTGATTCGATTCGAACTTGATTCAATTATATACGGTCAAAAACCTTAATCCATACTCTATTAGATCAGGTTACGGGTCGACTAGATCCGATATGTATAAAATAATTAAATATTAATTAATTACTTTTATATTATTTTAAGTAATTAAATATTAATTAATTTATAATTAATCTTAATCAGTGTATAATTAATACATATTTAATATTCAATTGGTACTAAATTATAAATTTACTTTAAAAAACACAATAAATAGGGTCAGATCGGGTTGACCCGAAACCGACCCGAATAGATTCAGATCAAAAAAATTAAATTTATATCTAACTCATTTATTTTCGGATCATATCAGGTTGGATCAAGTTCGGATTAACCCGTTAGATCGGGTCGGATCAAGTTTGGGTTAACCCGTTAGATCGGATCGAGTAAATAATTGATACTCCTAGAGAAGATGAATTAATTTGAAGGACAAAAGCCGGAGAGAAAATTAGCCTCGAAGAGCGCACAACATAAAATGAGAGCGCAACATTTCTGGTACCAGATACGTCTTTGACTGTTGAATCAAGGGGAAACTGGTATTGTCAGTGGTATTTCAGCAATTTCAACCTAAATTACCTTTTTTATAATAAGTGTTTATAAAAAAATGTTATTTGATCTCATTCCTTATTATTATTTTTTTTTTTCAAAATATCTCTACAAGTCCACATAATCGGAAGGGTTGTAAGTGAAGATGACTCTTGGAGTTCCGCTTATTAGCGGATTTATGAGATATCCTCCACTTATCACGGTGAACACGGTGTATGATATTTCTGTGTTTATGCATAATGACTTAAAATATATGCTTTAATAAATAATAATGAGTTATTATTATTTAAAATGCTTTGAATGGAACTGTATTATTCATAATACTGTTATAGAGAAGTTGCGTCGTTAAATAACTGGTTATTGAGTTTTATAGTTGACTTCGTTTTGTTTCTTCTGTCTCTTGTATTTTTCTTTTTATTTGTTGACGATGTAGGTTGCGGGTCGTTGGATGGATGCGGAAGATGTCGACTCTGTAGTGTCTCAATCGGGGCGCTATAATTTTGTAGAATTTATTTAATATTATTTTATAGGAAGAAAAATATGTTTTTAGATGAACCAAAATTTTTAGATCTAATAATTCTTTTCCTCATCCTAAAAAATTGCTAAAATTTTAAAAACATGTAAAGTTTTTTTACTAATAGACTTTAATATGAATATTATATTGAACTATCCAGATCGATCATTTTTAGTTTGAAATTAGAGTTTTTATTCTAAAGCCCTTCCAAAACACCATAGCATCATTATATATATATATATATATATATATATATATATATATACATATGAGAGAGTAAAACTCGAATGTTTTTAGAAGCACGATGTATCTTCATACTCCTAACTCAAAAATATATTCAATCACCGGAGATTTTAATTTAAGATAAGCCTAAAATAGTAATAAAATAATAAATATTTGCATATGAAAAATATATCACATTCAAAAATCCAAAATAAATACATAAAAATTTATATATCCTAAAAGATTTTAATGACAAATTTATTGAGTTAAGAGCACAAGAGGCTCTATGCTCCTGCACGTGAGCTTTAAGTTCACGAAAGTCTCTAGTGAATTTAACTAAAATATATATCAAATCATCTTCAAATTTAAATATATGTGGCTCAATAAATTTTTTATTTTTAAATTTTATGAAATAAATAAAAAATATATTTTTTAAACTTTTGAACTATTTATTTTAGATTTTTAAGATAGCTCTAAAATATATTCAAATAATCAATATCTTTATATGAAAGTTGATCACTTTTAAAAAAATAAATGTCTCAATAATTGAAAGAACTAATATTGCTCTTAATATTGTGTTATTTATGTTTTTGTGAAAATATTAATCTGCTGGTTTTGTACAAAAAGTTTCACGACTCTCTTTCTCTACTTTCTGTTCGCCTCCCAAATTACATTGTTTAGTTTTTGCTCGCTGCGAAATCCTTATTTCATATGTGAGAAGTCAGAAGAAGTAATAAATTAAAAAGGTGCTCCACGATGCTATTATAACTTTTTTCTCATTTATTCACAAATTACAACATCGTCATTATGCAAATAAAGCATCTACATTTTGTTATCAAATTAATTATCAAAATTTATTTAATAATTATTAATTTACTTTCAGAAATACATGAAGTATGTAAAATTAAACAATTATTAAATTTTGACAATCTCTTTGATAAGTCATGTAAGCGCGACATTTATCATTTCGCACTACAACATAATGGAGTTTAGATAACATCCATTTAATAATGGTTTTAAGTACTAATTGTTTCTAAAAGAGTTGAGTGACAATTGTAAAATATTGAGCAACATATTTTATAACGATTTTCTAAAAAAGACGTTGTTAAAACTATAAACCGTAACATTTATTTTTTTTCTCTCCTATTTAGCAACGGTTTTTGGAATAAACCGTTGCGAAATCATTTAACAACGGTTCTTCTGAAGAACCGTTGCGAAAATATTTAACAACGGTTCTTCTGAAGAACTGTTGCAAAATCATTTAACAATGGTTTTCATAAAAAATCATTGCTAAATAGGGGCTTTAATAATGGTTCTTTAATGGAACCGTTATTAAATATATATTCCTAAAACTTTAATTTAGGTTTGCGTCGCTTTATTTTTTTCTATCTCTTCTCTTCTCCTTCTCTCTCCTTCTCTGACTGCGGCTCTCTAGGGCTTGATTTCTCCTTTGTTGTTTAAGTTGGTGATGCCTCTTTAATCCCCTTTTCTTCAGATTTATTGATGATCTCCTCTTTGATCCCCTTCTCTCTTTTTAGGTTTGTTGTGATTTCTTAACTCTTTTACCAGAACTTTCTTACCTCTCTTCTAAAACCTAAACACCAGAATTTTCTTACCTCTTTTACCAGACCAAATAATAGACTGAAACCACAAAACACTAGCATTTTTTTCTTTCTCAAGAGATGGAGCACTACATTTATGCTTCGCGACACCTCTCGACATTGTACTTAGACCGATCGTATCTGCTGGGGAGAGACGCTTCCTCGGCCCAGGCAATATTGGTAACCTACCAGCACACCGACACCGATCGATCCATAAACTGCATTCAACGGTATATTGCACGGCGATATGGAGCCTCAGAATAGGTACTCCCGGCGGTAACACACATAGATAGGGATTTTATCATAGACATACCGAACAAACTCTCCCCACGGGATATCATTGCAAAGAGCCGGGAGTGGGGCCCCACCTATGTAGACTATGTTGAGAAATTTGAAGGGGAGCCTGAACGACCAAGGCCAGCTTCCATCCGAGTGACAGTATACGTGAAGAACATACCGCTTAAACTGTGGTCTAAGGCGGTGGCAACAAGGATCCTTGAAGACTTTGGTGAATCGGTCTTCCTCGATGACGTATCATTTGATGGGCCGAATAGAAGGGCGGTCTACGCAATGGTGGACTGCCATGTTAGGCGGATGATAACGAAATCGATGATGGTGCACGTATGGGTTTCTGTGAGTAGGTTTTAGTCACTGTCATTGACCCGCCGCCGACCCGCCGGCCCCTCTTGCAAATGACTACCAGTATATGCGAAACCAGCAGGGGAAGTTTGGGACTAAGGATAACACTCACAAATCCCTGGTCTGGGGCACGGATAGAATTCGGACACACTACAACCGATGAGGTGGAGAGAACTTGGAGGGCACTGAGTCATCCGGGGAGAAGCAGGACCAGCTTGCCCCGAATGTACAACATGATGAAGAGGGGGAGTATACCGGATACTAGTAAGGCGCTGACTGGGGTGTTAGATTGTGATATGTGTTATGCATATGCTATTTATATTTATTTATGATATATGCATGTGTTATTTATATTTTGATATATTGTGATATGTGTTACTTATTATGGCATATTTAGATGATATGTTAATTGTTAATTATTTGTGATGCATGTGTGTGATGCATATGTTAATTATTTGTAATGCATGTGTGATGCATATATTAATTATTTGTGATGCATATGTCAATTGTTTGTGATGCATATGTTAATTACATATATGTTAATTATTTATGATGTATATAATAATTATTTGTGATGCATATGTGATATTAATTATTTGTGATGCATATGTTAATTGTTTGTGATATATGCATATGTGATGTATATATAAATTAATTTTGTGAAATATATACATTTGTTGTATATATGAATTTTAATTGGCAACGGTTCCAATTTATTAACCGTTACAAAATAACTATTTCACAACGGTTCACATAATAAAATTATTGTTAAAACCCTATTTAACAACGGTTGTAGTGTGGAAACCTTTGTTAAAACTCTATTTAACAACGGTTCCTGTGAAGAACCGTTGCAAAAGCCTACTTTTTGTTTTTAATCTGTGTCGACTACGTACACTACATATTTGATAACGATTTTCAATATTTTTTCTGACACTCCTCCTTTACTAATGGTTCAATAACCGTTGTTAAACTTAAAGTCAACAACCATTGTTAAAGTTTTTCTCTCTCATAGTGTCATATCAAAAAAAAATTACAAATATATCATTTGACATTGTTAGCGATGCATCAATTTCTTCATAAAAAGTTATTGTCTATTCAAAATAACATATTAACTTATAAATTTAATTGACAATGACATGATGCAGATATTAAGCAGGGACAGAGATAAGGGAGGGCTTGTCTTCCCAATATTATAGGAATTATATATCAACGTTAAAATTTATTAGGTATTTTTATTTTATCACATATACTAATCTCCTAATTTATTAATTTTAATACTCTAATAACATAAACCTATATCTCGATTCTCTTTATATTAAAATTTTGATTCCGGATGCTGAGGTAGCGGTTCTGGATACTTCGTCAAACAAAGAGGAGGACCTTGACTGTTCACCAACTCAGTAGCTATTATTTATTCACGGATAAAGGAGATGGATTGTGACTCAAGCTTCAATAATCTGATTTTTAAGAGCCTAATGGGATATTGTCAGTAATTTTTAAACTAAATTGCTGGCTTATAATATGAACCTCATAATTTTATCCTAAAATAATTTATCGTGTCATTGATATAGCGGTGGCTCTGTTGGTTGTTAATTAGGGGTCGTTTTATTTTCGTTTATTGGAAATCTTAAAATAATCATCAGTGGCGTTAAAGCAAAAGTCTGTGTTTAACTTTTTTCTGGATTTTTTTTTTATTTGCAAGTGGTAGTTTTATGGTTCTTTGCGTACCGAGGTGGGTGTCAACTACGGCAAAAAAAAAAAGTCAGAGATTTAGAGTATCAGTGGGTTTTGGCATACGACGCCCATAATTGAGTTTTTTTTAAAGAAAAGTGGTTTAAAAAATAAAGAAAAATATCTTTCTAAAAAAGAATATAAATCGTCATTATTTTTTAGGCAATATATGTGAAGTAGGGTTTCGATCCATATATGTGTGTGAGGATCATTTGATTGACAGTGTCGATTATTAAATAATTTACCATTATGAAATTATGACTTAATACTAATTATCATTATGTATGTAAGAAATATAATATTCTGTACAAGTATAGTAATCAATTAATATTTAACGTCGTCTATATCTAATTGTCTTAAAATAACACATAATTTGTCATATTATTTGATATCTTAACATCTGAAAAAAAAATCACTTTTATAATTTATAATTTTTAAGTTTTTTAGTTACGTGTCTACAAATTCTTAATATATAAAGAAGGTTAAAATTTTAAGTTTTTCAAGCATATCATATTATCATTTTTCTCCACCATTAATTTTACTTAAATCTTTTCATCTTCTTCAATCCAAAGGTTAATATAAAATAGTTTTTCTCTCCTCATTTAAAGTAATGTGTATAATACACTTAACGTGAAAATTAACTATTAAAATGATCTAATTTTTATATGACTCTTTATAAATTATTATGTATTTAATTATATTAAATATTTATTACAATAATATTGTTATTATTTAACATTTAAAAATATTGTGTCTAAATTGTCTTCAATATAAATTTTATTAAATATATTTAACATTTTATATCATGAATTATTTATTTGAGGACTAGTCAGAGCAAACCTGAATTATAACCCTAATGAAAATTTTTTTACTAGTATTGACTTGTTGAGAATAGGTTTCAAACTTTTTAAAAACGTGTCTCTATATATGTTCTGCAATTAATTTCAAACAGTAGGTGTCAAAGGAATATTTGTGCATATGTACGTACGATTTGCTCTCGAGAATTAGCTACATTTTTTTCTTTGATTTATAATATTAATATATTTTTTCTTTATTTTTTTGAACTAATTCGATTATATATATAACTATATATATATATATATAGCTATGCTATTATTAATCGTAAAGTATAAAATATTTTTATACTTCACATCATATCTCTCTTTTTGAATCCAAAATATCGATTCAACCGTTGAAAGTGTTCTCCATATTAAAATATATTTGGAGATTAAATTTTATATATTTTTAAAAAAAAATTATTTTTATGGATAGAAAATGTATTGAGTTTATAATTTTCAATAATAATGATTTTTTAACCCTAAAAATAGAAATAATTTTCTAAAAAATATAAAATTTGATATCGTAGTAATATTTTAATATGAAAATACTTTAAATGATTGGATTAATATTTTGAATTAGGAAATAAGGGATACAACGCGAAGTACAAAAGTATTTTGTACTCCATGATTAATGGTAGCATAACTATTTACTCTATCTCTCTCTCTATTATCGTAACACGTCCGAAATTCAAAATTATCATTCTCATTAAATTCTTAATATAAAAATATTGAGAGATACAAAAATTTGGGTATTTTGAGTTTTCTAAATATTTATTTTGGATTTTTCAAAATTAGCAACAATAATTTAATATTTTATTATTATTTTAGTGCTGATTTTCAAAAATCCAAAATAAATACTTAGAAAACTCAAAATACCCCAAAATTTTGTATCCCTAAATATTTTGATATGAAGAATTTAATGAGAATAATAATTTTAAATTTCAGATGAGTTACAATAAAATTTGAGTCATATGCACTTGACCTCGAAATGCAAATGTTTTCACAATAGTCTAACTCTATGATGCTTCACGAAGTACAAAATGTCATGTGTTTTGTGTTAGTATCTTGAAATTGAGAGTCCAAATGACTAATCTCAACCATTGAATATTATTTTCATATTGAAATATCTTTGGGGATCAAATTTTATATTTTTTAAAATATTTTGCTATTTTTAGATGGGTATAAAATTTATTGATCTAACGATTTATGCACCGTCCAATATTAGTGATTTTTCATACATCTAAAAAATAACAATAAAATTAAAAATATATATATATATTTTGATCTTCAAATATATTTTAATATAAAGATCATGTTCAATAGTTTGAATCGGTCGTTTGAACATTCAAATTCTTAATAATGAAAGCAAAACATAAAAGATTTTGTACTTCATAAAATACCATAGCCTCAATATATATATGATAGCCCTAGGATGATGGTATTAAAGAACAAAAATAGTGTAAGAATGTAAAAATCTAAGGTAGAAATATATATACCGATTTAGGGCTTAGTGTTCAAGTGTAATGACAGCGGAATATAATTTAATACAATTCAATTCTCACAAGAATATAAATATGAGAATAGAAAAGAAAAGAACAAATAAGAACACAAGATGTAACGTAGTTCGGATTAAAAATGCCTACGTCTCCGGGACCCTCAACCTCCAACAATTGAGATTGAGCCGATATACTAAAAATAGTTTTACACTTGTAGAACTTGGTCCCTTACACAAAAATGGACTGCCAAGCCTATCGGTAACTAGAGTGACAACACACTCAAAAAGGATGAGTGACAACACACTTAAAAATAAGAAGTGAGTGACAACACACTCAAAAAGGTGAGCACTACAGCTCAAGAAAATTTTTGCAAGAAGATCACGAATGATCAAGTTGGGAGAATACAGAGAAACTAGATTGAGCTTAAACAAGAATTTGGCTAATTGAGTATTTCAATCTCTTGAATTATCTTTCACACTATGTATATAGCTAGTAAGCTCACTAGAGTAATGATTTTGCTAGATGAATCTTATATAATTTCAGTGAGAGAGGTGATCCTTTTAAAATAACTGAATAAACTATTTTTCGGCTAGAACCATTATAACGGTTTGGAAATCGTTATAACGGTTTAGAAAGAATAGCTGTTGGATCAATTGAGCTAAAACGTTATAACGATTCATTGAATCATTATACATTTCATGAATCGTTGTAACGGTTACTGAATCATTACATATAGATACGCTCTGGTTTCTATGAATATTTTTCTGCCTTAGAATATTTTTGAGTATTGAGATGAACCGTTATAACGATTACTAAATCGTTATAACGATTCACTGGGCATAAGCATTTTTCTCTGTTGTTTAAGCTCAATTTATCTTGACCAATTCAACCCAGATTGAGTCTAACTGAAACTAAGCCTAATGCAATCTTGATCAAGCTCTTGTATCCCATTAGTCTTGGTTCTTGTGCACTAATCCATTTTGCATGTTAATTCATGTATAAAACTTAAACAAGGAAAATTGTAAAATTCAAGATTGTTTTGCAAATCGACAAATCAAAGAAGATTTTTAGTGTAACAATCTCTCCCTTTTGTCGATTTGCAAAACATGCATGGGTGCATATAATATTTGATATGTGGATTTCACCCAAAAACTTCCCTCCTTTTTTGGAAATCGGGCAAAAGGGTGCAAATAAAGAATTTATTTCAATTTAGCTCCATCTAAATTGATTGTTCCCCCTTAATGTATGCACCGTGTATAAAATAAAGAATTTTAAAATACTTCCAAACAAAAAAATATAATTCATTAAACAAAAATTAGCTAACTCCCCCTAAATATGTTGCATATATGGTTTAAAGGGAAGATTGAGCATTGAGGTCTCTAATTTTTAATCTTAGGAACCCAAACAACATTTGTGATGTTATTTTCCTTTTTAAATTTGCAATCAAGTGAGATATGACCAATATGACAATAGTAATTATAAAATACACATGTTTGAGATTTCTTACTACCTTTAACAAATGTATTTTTGTAGCTTTCTTCTAATCCTTGAGTTTGAGTCTTGGGTTTTTATTTAGAAATATTTTTATGTTTTTGAAAAATAACCCGTTTATGCTCATATCTTTGAGATTTGATTTGAAAATCATTTTGATTTTTAAACTTATAAAACCATCTATCAGGTCCTTTAAAATATAATTTATGTGACCAACTAGGATTGAAAAATGTAGCATTGTTGCTTTGAAAATTCTTTTGTCCTTTGTTAATCTTTTTTATCAAATTTCTTATATTGAAATACATAATTATATTTCTTATTGAAGGATTTAGCATTAGTAGATTTCATAATTTTTGCATTTGACCCTTGACCTTGTTTCTCTTTTGATTTAGGGTAATTTAAAATCTTAGAAGATTTCTTATATTCAAGACCCGACTTGTTGCTAGGCCTTTGACCTGTAGCCTTGTCTAAATCCATTGAAGTGATATTTGTTAAAGTACATGAGGATTTTAGTGTCTTATTTTCAGTTTCTAAAGTTTGCACTATCACTTTTAATGTTGTAATTTCACCTAAGTGTATTTGACAATTCTTTTTCAGATTTTGTAATTTAGACTCATAAGATTGAACATTTAACTCAAACTCTGAAATTTTATTTTTAAGTCTCTCAATTATCTCTTGTTGAGAAGATGAATCATGAATAGGACTTTCTAAACTAGATAAAAAAGATTCAATTTCAGTCTCATCATCAAAATTATTTGCATTTTCAACACAAAATTCATCATTCTCAATAAAATTATCATCACTATCATCCCAAGTGGATATAGTGCAAGGTACTACTTGATTGTGCAATTGAAATTCTTGAGAAAATTGTACCTTAGGTGCAAATGAGTCCATCTTCATATTCTTGGATATGACAATGTCATGTAGGATCTCCAATGTGCACAAGTCGGTGATATTGTTTCTTGCTACAATCTCATCAACATCTATTATGGGTGAGCTCTCCTTTACTTCTGCAATTAGAGCAAGATTGAGTGATTTTTTTCATCATTATTTCTGTTAACATGGTTACTTGTAGCTAGCATAGCACTAATTCTCTGAAAGTTTTGCTTCTTTTTATGTGGAAAGACCAAGGAACAATCGTGTGTTGTGTGACCTTCCTTACGGCATGAGAAGCATATGCACGTCATTACTTTTTCATCTCGCTCTATATTGTGCTCCTTCTCTAGATTTAGCATTCTTTCAAATATTTTCGTGATGATTTGATCGTTCATAGAAGATGAGCTAGATGATGTCTTGCTCGAATAGTGGTGCGATGGAGATTTTTGAGCTTGAAGTGCGATTTCTAGTGTGAGCTCTCTGTTTTGTTGTAGCTTCTCCTCGAAGCATAGAAGATGAGTGAACACTTCTTCATGTATAAATTCGCCAAGAGAACCTTGCATTGCCTCTAGAGTGCTTATCATGCTCTCCCACCTTGGTCTTCTCATCATTGCTCTAAAAATCTTGCCTACAATATTAGAGTTAGACAAGGATTCTCCAACTTCATCAAATTCATTTAGAATATATATTAATCTTGAATACATATTCTTAATTGACTCTCCTTCTTGTATATAAAAATTTTCAAATTCGGACTCTAGACCCATTAGTTTTGTTCTTTTCATTTGAGAGTTGCCCTCAAATCTATTCAATAGAGTCTCCCATATTTCACTAGCAATTTCGGTAGTACCAAATAATATAGCAATCTTTTCACTAACCGAATTTAAGATAACATTGACGGCATAATCGTTTTGAGATTTCAGTTCTTTGACCTTTTGTGTCAATGTGAGGTTGCTAGGATCATAATTTGATACATAAACATATTGGACAACATCCCAAAGTCTACTATGTTGAGGTAGTTCACCATACATTTCTTCCAAAAGCTAAAATTTTTACAATTAAGACTTAGAGTTGGGGTTTCTTTTACTTGCATCAAAGAAGTCATATTGGACCAAAAATACCATAAATAAAGCAATTAAAAATGAGCTTCTACTCTGATACCACTTTGATAGCCCTAAGATGGTGGTATTAAAGGTCAAAATAGTGTAAGAATGTAAATAACCTAAGGTAATGTATATGCCGATTTGGGACTTAGTGTTAAAGTGTATGACAGCGGAATCAATTTAATACGATTCAATTCTCACAAGAATATAACAATCAAAGAAATGTGAGAATAGAAAAGAAAAAAACAAACAAGAACATAAAATGTAACAAAGTTCTGCTTAAAAAACCTACGTCTCCGGGACCCTCAACATCCAACAATTAAGATTGAGCCGATATACTAAAAATAGTTTTGCACTTGTAGAACTTAGTCCCTTACACAAAAATGTGCTGCCAAGCCTATCGGTAACTAGAGTGACAACACACTCAAAAATAAAAAGTGAGTGACAACACACTCAAAAAGGTGAGCACTACAGCTCAAAAAGGATGAGCACTATAGCTCAAGAAAATATTTACAAGAAGATCACGAAGGATCAAGTTGGGAGAATAGAGAGAAGCTAGATTGAGCTTAAATAAGAATTTAGCTAATTGAGTGTTTCAATCTCTTGAATTATCTCTCTCACTATGTATATAGCTAGTAAACTCACTAGAGTAATGATTTTGCTAGATGGATCTTATATAATTTCAGTGAGAGAGGTGATCCTTTTAAAATAGATCTTCTGAAACAACTGAAGAAACTATTTTTCGGCTTGAACCGTTATAACGGTTTGGAAATCATTATAACGGTTTAGAAAGAATAGCCGTTGGATCAATTGAGCTGAAACGTTATAACGATTCATTGAATCATTATACGTTTCATGAATCGTTGTAACGATTACTGAATCATTACATAACAATACGCTCTGGTTTCTATGAATATTTTTCTGCCTTAGAATATTTTTGAGTATTGAGATGAACCGTTATAACGATTACTAAATCGTTATAACGATTCACTGGGCATAAGTATTTTTCTCTGTTGTTTAAGCTTAATTTATCTTGACCAATTCAACCCAGATTGAGTCTAACTAAAATTTGATTCATAAGCAAAATTGATATTTTAGCTATTTTAAATTTTATGTGAGAAGAATTTGGGCAGAAGAATAATAAAATAAAACCAGAGCGTATCGTTAAATAATAAAATAAAATCTGGACAGAAGAATTTTTCTTTGTTGTTTAAGCTCAATTTATCTTGACCAATTCAACCCAGATTGCTCAATATTTTTTTATTAAAATCTTATGGGATATTAAATTTTATTATTTTTTGAGATTTTTAACTATTTTAAATTATATTTTAAAGAGTAAATAAGATGAGACCATTTTTATGTTGCACAAGACTATTTTTAAAATCATTTAGAAAATAGCTAGAGAAAAAAAAATAATTAAATTTAATACCCATAAAATTTTGACATAAGTAAATTATTGAGTAATTTAGATTAACCGTTTGAACCGTCAATACATTATATTTGATGTCAAAGTAAAATTAGTTTTTTTATAAAGCACCGTAATTCATTTTTCTTATATATATAGAGAGAGAGAGAGAGAAAGAGAGGTTATGGTGCTTCACGAAGCACAAAATCTTCCGTGTTTCGCATCCGTATCTCAAATTTAAAAGTTCAAATGGTTGATCCAAACCGTTGAACATAATCTTTATATATTTTTTGGAATTTTTTTTATTTCTTAGATGGGTATAAAATCGCTAGTTTTGGATGGTGCAGAAATCGTTATATCAATAACTTTTGTACCTATTTAAAAAATAGCAAAAAATTCAAAAAAAATATAATTTTTTTATCTTCAAAGATATTTCAATATTAAGATCATGTTCAATAGTTTGGATCGACCGTTTAAATTTTCAAATTTGAGATACGTACACGAAACATAGAAAATTATGTGCTTCACGAAGCACCATGCCTCTCTCTCTTTCTATATATATATATATATATATATATATATATATATATATATATATATATATATATATATATATATATATATATTTATATAGTGTAAAGCTATGGTGTTATGTGAAACATAAAAAATTTCGTATTTCGTATTCATATCTCAAATTTGAAAGTCCAAATGACTGATCCAAATAGTTGAACATGATCTTCATATTGTAATATTTTTGGATATTATATTTTATATTTTTTGAAAATTTTTGCTATATTTGAAATGGGTACAAAGTTTGTTGATCTAATGATTTTTGCACCATCCAAAATTAGTGATTTTGTATCCATCTAAAAAATAGCAAAAAATGTTAAAAAAATGTTAAATTTGATCTTCAAAGATATTTCAATAAGAAGATCATGTTCAACGTTTTGGATCGACCGTTTGGACTTTTAAATTTGAGATATGGACAAGAAGCACGAGAGCTTTTGTGCTTTGTGAAGCACCATATATATATATATAGTCCGACTATGGTGCTTTGCAAAGTACATATGTGTTGTGTGCTTTGCGATTTATTTTTAATTTTAAGTCAGAAACAATCGATCCGAACCGTTCAATCTAATATTCATATCAAAATCTATTAGTAAACCAAATTTTATATTTTTTTACATGCGTTGTGTGCTTCGCGAAGCATCTAACTTCTCGTACTTCGCGTCCGTATCTCGAATTTAAAAGTTCAAATTGCCAATCCAAACCATTGAACATAATCTTTATATTAAAATATCTTTGGAGATCAAACGGAGCCTGATACCCTTGAGGTACTTGAACAGTGGTTATGATTTTAATGAGATTATAGCAAAGCATTTCAAATTTGTATTAAGAGAGAGAGAAACAGAGCCTCTTGACCAACTCTGTTTTGCCATTTTTAATTTTTGATCAACTTTTTCGGCTATTTGTCGCCTCGAGATCGACTAATTATTTTGACACCCAAAGCGCGAGCAAGCAATTAAATGAAGGGCCAATATCTTCTCCTTGATCTTCAATTGATGTTATTCAGACACCCATCTTCCACATTCCACATGTCGTCTATCTAACACCAAAGTCAAGCAACGATCCTACCTTTACGGTAGTTCATAATGCATGCACTGTTTTCCCTGTTGCATTATTGGCCTATCTTATTTCTTCTTGTACTCTCAGTTCTAAATATGGTCCTTCCTTTATTATGTAAATAGTCCCGTGGGAGCCCAAGTTTGTGTGGTACTGGTCATATATCTGAGACTAAATATAATTTTGGGACTTAAATGGATCAGATGAGTTGATTTGTCCAGATATTTAGTCTGCTTGAGAGTAATTGGATTATAATAAATTTAACTAATTACTAACAATCACGAGTCAAGAGTGACTCAACTCATTCTTATTTAGGTTCTAAGATTTTATTTTTACTTTTCTTCTAGTAATTATTCCAGATTAAGCATCTCAACTTAAATAACAACTACGAATTTCTAAATCGAACACGCCACTTTCTGTGAATTTGCTTTAACCACTAGCCCAAAAATTGGTTCAGAAAATTTATATTTTTCTTTGACAAGAAAATTTGATATGAAATAAAAAAAAAGGAATCCCTTGACAATGGGTTATCTTGACAACCTTGACAATGGATCTTCAAATAAATATGAAGAAAATCTTAAAAATAGAAAAAAAAAACTTATAGATATGTTTTTCTATTTATAGATTAATAGTGATTCAAACTTCATGCATTTTCATTATCATTTGATAATTTATCAATGACCATCAAAATATTATATAATTTATAATGGTTCTAATTTAACGATCTTTGATGGAGTATCAAATGATAATGAAATTATATAAAATTTAAATCACCATTAATCTATAATTAGAAGAATATATTTAAAAGCTTTTTAATTTTTAAGTTTTTTTCTATTTATTTAAAGATCTATTGTCAAGATTATCAAAATAGCAATTGTCAAGTGATCCCTTCTCATAAAAAAATGTATGGCATTCTCAAACAGATAGAATAAATTAAAATAAATTATATTGATGAAATAAAAAAAAAAGAGATTGAAGAAACAGAGAAGTCATAATGAGCATGCAAAATTGTCCTGAAACATATTGATATATATGAATTAAGTTATTTTTTTGCTATATTTAAATTAATTTTTCTGCTAATATAAAGAATGAAAAGTGAGTTACCTGTCATTTTGTTGATTTAAACCAAATCTGATTCTTAATAACCGAGACATTTTACTTGTTATCATAACTAATTTATATATATCACAGCTCACAAGGACATAGCTAAAGGTGGGGATCCCTGACAATGGGTTATTTCGACAACAAACTCATAAATAAATATAAAATAAATGAATATATTTATAAACTATTTTTTATTTTTAACCCTTTTATATTTATTTAAAAGTTTATTTTCAAGATTGTCAAAATAACCTTATTGTCAAGTGACCCCACCCATAACTAAACCGCCATTACTTCTTTGTTTCAGATGAAACAAACAGTATTTCAAAGCAAGCTGGGCGATTTTGTTTCATCTTTATCTAATGGAAATAATTAAAAAATAAAAAGTGAAAACAAACTCTTTATTTATTTATTATTCTTTTTTGGCAAACATCCAAGCCCGGCGCCGAATTGATTAATTAAGAAAGGGCCCAAGCATTTCACATGATATTGCGTTCCTCAATATTGTTCGTTCAACATAAGCGGTCCTAGTACTAGATTAGTTAACTAACTGTGCTAGATTGAAGGAGTTGACCAGAGCAGAGAGGCAGAGGCCATTATTTTGAGCAACACCAAATTTTGTGGGGCGCCTGACGCTGAGGGAACATTCTACTAATGGAAGGTGTTAGCCTCTATGGACTATGGCCAACAGCACCACGTTAGATCCTCTGAAGTGCCATAATTGTTGGAGCCCACTGGACAGATAAGCCCACCACCACCACTACCTATCGTCGCTTTGATACATGATATATCTTCAATTTTCTCCATCCACCTGTTGGAACTGCATATGACGATGGGGCTATTCTGCTTTAATTGTTCTAGGAAGTTTTTGGTTGTTATATGTATTTTTTTTGGTTTAACAAACAAAGATAATGTTGCATTATAAGAGTTTTCTATTTGAAATACATATGACTTGGCATCTATATATATTATACTTCAATTTTATTATGAGCACACTAATAGTAGTATTACAATGTTGTTATTATTTTCAACATGAATAGCTTGTTATTATTTTCAATATCCTAAAAAGAAAACTTGTACAGACTTTTGAGGATGACCTGCTACTCTAGTTTTTGTACTTCAAAAGAAAGGGTTCTTCTACATTATTTTAAGTGAATATTTTGTTAGAAAACATCACTTTGCAATTTATACACAAAAGGCAACATTCTCTTAGTAACATAAATTTCTTGCTGACTGTTTGATAAAAAATATTCCAAAGTCAATTTTTAGTTCATTTTGAAGCGTAAAATTATTCAAAATGGTGTTATAAGTTATATAACGAATTAAGGATCATGCATATACCAGAATAATCACTAGCAAAATACTGATATACACGATAAAATAACGAATTAATTATTAAGTTCCTACAAGTCTAGGACTACAAGTTTACAACACAACTGAAGAAGAAACAAATCATTTCAGCCCCCTTCCTAGTGCTATTATTAGCAATGTATTATGCATCCAGCAAAGCACTGACAAATCTTTCAAACCATGCATTCATAATCTGAACTCAGAAAAGGAAAAGGACTATTGCTGATATCAGCATATATCAGATAGTCTAGCTGGGATTCAAGAGCAGTTGCTGTCTAAATTCAAATCCTCGCGCTCTTTCTCACCACTGGTGATCAGTTGCCACCCTATAACCACGCCTAACGGATTAGTTATGATTTATGAATGGCTTTTATGCCTTACAACGCATTTGACATACTGCATGTGGGTTTGCATGTGAACATGTGCTGCCTCTCAGTTTTCTCTCCTGCACTCTTCCCTTTCTTTTTCTTTTTTTCTTTATGTAATAAAGCAAGAGTGCCAGACTGCCAGTTGAAAATATACGTGAAAATCCTGTCAATCTTTCTGGTGGGATAGGATAAGAACTTGTAAAGCGAGAAGTAAAAAAACATTTTTTTTCATAGGAAGCCCGTCGATGATAGCAATTAATCACAAACAGACTAAGATTGTACAAGATTCTTCACTCGAAATTAAAAAAAAAATTAAAAGGATTGCTGGAGATTGTTTATAATAGAATCCAGCATTTTACTATAACAAAGTTTACTTTTTAATCAGGTATACAGTACATTAATCAATTTTCTAATTTAGACCATAATAGCAATATTTATTAATAATTTATAATTTTTTTTTGCAAAATTATTAGTTTCCTGTTGCTTCTTGAACATATAGATATATAATCTAAGCGAATTTCTAAGTTTTTTTTAATAACATACAATTTATTTGCAGGTTTTTTCTTTCTTTCGATAATTATCTTCACAAATATATTTTGTAATTATTAAAGAGCAAATTATTTACATTATATCCATGTTACTCGAAAGAGAATTTTTGAACCCGACGAAATAATAATGAATTCTGAACGTTGTCACTATGAATTTTTTTTGTCGTTTCTAACAATTAATTAAAGCTTAATGATAAATAAAAAAGAATTTTAAACAAGACATCAATATTTCAACAAAATGGACGCTAAAGTATCCGGGTAAGCATAATTATAATTTATTTTGTTTAACGAATCCAGAAAACGATTGGGCAGTCAAATAGTAAATATTTTACTTGATGCCATTAATATTTATTGACAGGAGATGCGTACATATGAACTAGGATGCAATACTTCATAAGATAAAATTTTGATTTATTAATTGAATACTTCAATATTGTGAGCACTCACCAATAAATTTAAGTGTTCCTTTAGGGAAAACTTCAGAGGCTTAATTAAGCAGTCATTACTCATGAAATTCGTCAATGTAAATCTCAATTCGTTAATGTACGGTTGAGACTTCACGAGAAGGTACATGCATGTTTCCCTTTGACTGATGAAAATAAATACTAAAGGTGCACTGCACTTCCGTTGTACGTAGCAGTAACCTGAAAGAAAAAAATTTCTACGAATTAATTGAACATCTAGCTAAAGAATAAAGATCGTAGAGGAGTCAAATTAAATAACCAACGGACCACCACCAAACATCATGAATTCATGGAGATAATTCGGGAGTCGCGACAGCAGGAATGAAATTAGGCTACGTGTCATGCTCGTCACGTGACGTGGTATGATTTGCAGTTCAAAAAGCAAGTGGTGTTTTCTTTAATCATTCAGCTTGGACTCTCCTATATCTCTCTCTCTCTATCCGAGCTTGAAAGCAAGCACAGCACATGTCTATTGCTTTAGTTTCTTAATTTCTACGGAGCTTTGCTCGCTTCCTACTTTGGCATCGGTTCATCTTTTCTTTCCAGCTTGGCAAGTATTTTATATATAGGGAGGAATTATTGGTTTCATCTTTAATTTCTAACCTTATCCAACACGCCTCGTTGTTTATTAATAATGATCATGATAAATGATAACTGGATCATTTATCTAACTGATATTCAACGTTATTAGATTTGATGAATTATTTTCAGAGACATAATTCAAAGGCATGCCAGAGGGCTCAAAGCACGAGGCTCATACCTATTTCTCTGATCTAAAAAAATAACTGGAAGTTTTAACTTTGGGTGGGAATCATTTGAGAATTGGTTATTTTGACAATAGATTTTAGAATAAATAACAAAAAAAAATCTTAAAAATATAAAAAAAATTACATATATATTTTTTTTTTACTTATGCAATGATAGTGTTTCAAATTTTATGTAATTTCATTATCATTTGATTGTCCATAAAAAACCATCAAAAAGTTCTACAATTTTTTTATTTTTAATTTTTTTATTTATTTTAGAGTGCATTGTTAAAATTATCAAAATAGTCTATAATCAAGTGATTTCCTCCCTTTAATTTCGAAGGTCTGTTCAGCCTTTTTACAATTGCCGTGTGAAATTAAAAATTCAGTTCAACAGAATTTTTTTCCCTCACGCACAATGATTTCTAGTTCAAAATCTCTACCTATCCCACGACGTGGGTGGCAAATAAACAGGGCCTAAGGGCCGGTTTGACGAGGCACATACCCATGGAAATCTTTGGGAAATCTAACCCATCTCCCGTAGGAAGTATCAAAAATAAATTAATGTTGTTTCATGAACATTTCAAATACCTCCGAACGGCTGTTTGTACTTTTTTTTTCTGAACACTGGGAAAATGCAAAATTTACAAACGGATACCAACTCCAAAAATTTACAACACTGGGCCTTAAAGGCCGGAAGTGATTCGTTGTCTAAAGAAAACGGGCCTTGTAGTGTGTAAATCAAACTTTCTGAACTTAGTCTGATTGGGTTTATGCGAATGACGATATTGGGCTTGAGTTTAAATAATAGAATTTTAAGGCTGATATTGCATCCAAGTGCCTTCTTCCTTCCAGATCCAATCCCTCTCCAATGGCATCTAGGCCTAATAAAGCCCATTTAAAATCGCCGTGGGAAATGGAATGCAATCAATTTACTGACAATCATGAACTCCCAACAACTACGAATATTTTTTTCAAACATGTCAGAATAATTGTTTTAGAAAAAAGTATTTATAGATGTATATTTTTGTCGCCTAAACTAGTTTGTACCAAGGTTTTAAAATATGAATTTTAATATGCGTATGGAGGGGCACCACATATCGTATATGCGGCATGCGAACATATATGTAGATTTTTATGCGAATTTATATATGCAGTTAACTTTTATGAAATTTAGAATTTTAATATGTAATTTAAACATCAATATATATATCCCATCTCTTTGAACAAATATGAAATATGGTGTGGTGGTCTTGCTCATCCAAGAGGTATGGGGTTTGAATTTCACCTCTCACAATGTATTTTTTTTAAGAATTTTGAAGTACTCTAACTGACATGACGATTCAAAAGGGTTAGATATGAGATTTTTTATGACTAAAAATTCGCATATATCATATGTGGTCCGCATATTAATTTGACCACGCGTCCATTGATCCGCACACGCATATGTGACCGCACAGAACCGCATTTTAATACAATGGTTTGTACATATTCGACCAGAAAAAGTGTTTCTTTTATAAGCAAAAAAAATGCGTTGTTTTCTTAAGAGAGAATAATGTTCCGAGGAAAAGAAAGTTGGAGAGCCGGAGCAAATGCTAAGAATTTGTTGCCATTGTGTCGACAAATTTTTGGCACGTTTGCCAACTTCCAACAGATGTGGGATCAACAATAATCCCACCAAACTCGTCCAAATTTACTAATCAATTCTCCCGGCCTAAAAAATGAAACTAGCCAACTATTACGTCCCAATATTACTCTACACATGCAAAAATTGCTGCAGTCTAACTAGCAAGGACTAAGAAATTGCCTCCGTATATTAATTATTACAATCTTGCACCATAATCGACATTCCACAATCCGGATCACTGAGGAATCTGAGATTAGTACTACTTCATCTTTAACTAAAAATAGAACGTACTTGTAGTAGTTTAACTGTTTAAGATATGCAGGGACAGTCTATAATAGCTCAAGTACGCAATTAATACGTATGGTCTATCCTATCAAATTTACGATTATATATAGACCTTGATCAAACTCCAACAAACTTATTTATAAGGGTTAACTAATTTTCAAACAAATAATTTGGGCAGAGTCAGAATTTTTTATATGGGGTTAACTAATTTTCAAACAAATAATAATATATTAAATAATAAATATTTATGAACTATCTCACTTCTTACACAAATCAAATGTCCACAAACACTAATCTAAGGCAAACAGTAAATTAACACAAACAAATCATTATACTTTTTCAATGACTAGCCATTTATTGGGCATTGCAGTGGAATATTTCTTATTTCTTATGTCCATTTTTAATTTGTTTTTGAACTAATGAAATATGATACCACAAATTTGAAAAAAAAAATTATTGAATATGTTGTATTATAACAATTATAAAATTAATATACTTTCATAACAAAGAAGAGCTCCTTTAGAACTTGAGATGAACTTAATGCCATATACACAAAATAAAAAAATAATAATAAAAAATAAAAGAGATTCTTTCATTAATAACATAATATAAATGAATTAATAATAGTACATATGATAGTTTCTTTTTTATAAAAATATTTAAAAATTGTTCATAGTTAATTTATTTGATGGACAATTTTTGTTCTAACTTCCTATAGTATTATTGCTCAGTCTAGGACCTTTGCCTTTTTGAATATTATCATTGATGGAAATAAGTATATACAGACCAGTGTAAATAAGTACCCCTACAAACGATTTCCAGACATTTGTAGGGGTGTAAATTAATACATGGTAAAAAATAATAAATAAAATAAAGAGAAAAAGTGGCATTGATAAAAATCTGAACCGTTAATTGCTGGAGATATTGATATGCATCATTTGATTAGGAGCATTTTAGTCAATAAGAAGAAACTAAAAATCTGAAAATATTCATAAATACATATGCTCTTTATAATATAGTATAAATTTTTTTACTAAATTTATTATCATCGAAATAAATTCTAAATATCTCATTTTCCTTTTGAATCAACACAAAATAATATCACTAATAACCCCTTCAATAATTTATTTTTTCAGCATAAATCATCAAACAATCATTCATGATCCCTACTTTATTCTATAAATCATTCTTTATGTAGTTTATTGGTGAAAAGAAATCATTCATTGATATTGTTACAACCAGGGTTGTAAAAACTTTATTCGACATGACCTGATCTGAAATGATCTAAGAATAAATGAGTCGGATCTAGGTCAAAAAAATTTTACATGTCACAAGTCGAGTCGACCTGTCCCATTTAATTATGTTTTTATTTATTTTATGATTTGATGCTAATTAAAGCTTATATGTACATTAATTGAGATTAATTATATATTAATTAATATTAAATTACTTAAAATATACAAAAATAATTAATAAATACTTAATTATTTTTATTCAAGTTGGGTCGGATCAGATCAGAAAAATATTGACTCAATTTTAAATGAGTCGGATTAGATCAAATAGGGTTGGGGCTAAAAAATAATAAAGTAATGATGATCCGCTGGCCCAATCAACCCTAGTTACAACCGACAAGTTCACCAAATATGTACACTTGAGGATGCATCCCAGTTTTTTGGGTCTCATTTATTACATACAAGTACGCATAATATTTTATTTATATTTATATGTTCATATTAAATAAGACAAGTATTTAATCCTAAATAATTTTTAATCTTATTAATCATTAATACACTTGAGCTAATTATACTCCAAAGAATAAAAAAAATAATTCAATCTCAATTATTTGCTGAAATCATGTTAGATATTAAATTTGAATTCAATTACAATAATGGCGCCTCATTCTTTGGTACATATTTATTGTTTTGTTGCTTTAATATTTTTTATGAAAAAAATGAAATTGTCGTATAAGAATTTGAAAATAATAAAATTGAAAGTTGATCAACAAAGAGAAACATAACCTAGCATTAATTTTCTAAAATCATCAAAAAGATAATTATTTATAGAAAATTACTTATAAAATTGTGATGAGAATTAAGAATTTTATTTCTTAGCGTGGTTATATTATTGGATAATCAAGAAGGAAGAAGAAAAGACAAAAGAGAAAAAAGAAATAAAATAGATTTTAGAAGATAAAATGGGTCTCGTTAGTTATTTATTATATTTCTTACCTAGTTTTTCTTTTACTTTACTGAAAAAAATAAGTGGTTTCATTCATTATTGTTACACTTAACATCTTCTTTGGTTTGTCGATTTGCAAAACAATCTTGAATTTTATAATTTGCCTTATTTGAGTTTTGTGCAGGGATTAACATGTAAATAGATTAGTGCACAAGAACCAAGACTAATGGGATACAAGAGCTTGATCAAGACTGCATTAGGCTTAACTTTAGTTAGACTCAATCTGGGTTGAATTGATCAAGATAAAGTGAGCTTAAACAACAGAGAAAAATACTTCTGTCCGGTGAATCGTTATAACGATTCAGTAGTCGTTATAACGGTTTATCTCAATACTCTTTTATATTCTAAGGCAGAAAAATATTCATAGAAACCAGAGCGTATCGTTATGTAACGATTCAATAATCGTTACAACGATTCATTAAATCGTTATACGTTTCAGCTCAATTGATCCAACGGCTATTCTTTCTAAACCGTTATAACGATTCCCAAACCATTATAACGGTTCAGGCCGAAAAATAGTTTCTTCAGCTGTTTCAGAAGATATATTTTAAAAGGATCATCTCTCTCTCTGAAATTAAGTAGATTCATCTAGCAAAATCATTACTCCAAAGAACTTACTAGCCATATTCAAGAGAGAGATAACTCAAGATATTGATACACTCAATTAGCCAAATCTTTGTTCAAGCTCAATCTAGCTTCTCTATATTCTCCCAACTTGATCCTTCGTGATCTTCTTGAAAATATTCTCTTGAGTTGTTGTGCTCAACTCCTTTGTGAGCTGTAGTGCTCACTTCTTGTTTTGAGTGTGTTGTCACTCACGTTTTTGAGTGTGTTGTCACTCGTGTTACTGATAGGCTTGGCAGCCCATTTTTATGTAAGGGACCAAGTTCTACAAGTGTAAAAATCCTTTTTAATATATCGACTCAATCTCAATTGTTGGAGGTAGAGGGTCCCGGAGACGTAGGCATTGTTAAAGCCGAACTCCGTTACATCTTGTGTTCTTGTTTTATCTTTACTTTTTTTTCTCACATTTCTTTGATTGCTATATTCTTGTGAGAATTGAATTGATTTAAATTATATTCCGTTACCATTACACTTAAACATTAAGCCCCAAATCAGTTTATACATTTTTACCTTAGCTTCTTTACATTATTGCACTATTTTGTCTTTTCAATACCACCATCCTAGGACTTTCAAGGGTTATCAATTATGATTTCATTAAACATTAAATACTAATATATTAAACAAGTATGACAAGTATTTAATCCTAAATAATTTTTAATCTTATTAATCCTTAATCCACTTGAGCTAATTATACTCCAAAGAATAAAAAAAATTATTCAATCTTAATTATTTGCTGAAATCATGTTAGATGTTAAATTTGAATTCAATTACAATAATGGCGCCTCATTCTTTGTTACATATTTATTGTTTTGTTGCTTTTGTATTTTTTATGACAAAATGAAATTGTCGTATAAGAAATTTGAAAATAATAAAATTGAAAGTTGATCAACAAAGGGAAACATAACCTAGCATTAATTTTCGAGGATCATCAAAAAGATAATTCATTTAATAGAAAATTACTTATAAAATTGTGATGAGAATTAAGAATTTTATTTCTTAGCGTGGTTATATTATTGGATAATCAAGAAGGAAGAAGAAAAGACAAAAGAGAAAAAAGAAAGAAAAATAAGTAGATTTTAGAAGATAAATTAGGTCTCGTTAGTTATTTATTATATTTCTTACCTAGTTTTCTTTTACTTTACTGAAAAAAATAAGTGGTTTCATTCATTATGATTTTATTAAACATTAAATACTAAATGTATTCAACAAGTATTTGTAAAATTTTAAGAGAATGGGGTTCAATAATAAAATACTTAGTCAATTTGAATGGGTTCACATGAACATATAAAATATTAATAATATGTAACTAGTATTTTGCCCGTGCCTTGCTACGGTGATGTCTTTTAAAAATATAAAAATTTATATCTTTATGTGAAAAAAATAAAAATAATTTAATAATTAATGTAAATTTCAATCATGAATACATAATATGTAAAATAACTGCAGAATTAAGAGGAAAATTGACATTCAGAATTTAAGTTAAAATTCATAATTGATGACAATGTAAGAAAAAAAGAAACAAAATAGAGCAATTATACTCCTAAGTTATGCAATATTTTGTGTAACAATCAAAATTGAGAGAAAATTACAAGTTCAACACAATTGACCATACATATAGTAATATTATTTGATAAATAACTCATTTCGATGACTAATATTAGATCTAAAAATTTAATAAAAAATTAAAACTGTTACAGAATCAAAACACTTACATGTTTAATAAGGACTAGAGATACTAATTTATATATGTAGTAGTAAAAAATGGGGTTTGTCATGCTTTGATTTAGTACTAATGTCGGTATCGTTGGTGGAGCTTTGTTGGAATTTCACGAATAATTATCATAATGCTTTTTGAGATTATAGGTCAGTTATCAGGGACAGACAGGTTCCTAAATAGGGTGGTAAGAATATTTAAGATAGATACAGTGTTGTACTTATTTTGAAAATTAACTATATGTTTATAATTTTTTATAGTAGAAGCATAGTTTTCAAGACATATTTTTGAAAAAAAAAATCCCAAGATAAGGTATAATAGCACATTTTTTGAAAATTAAATATATTTTTGAAAAAAAATTGAATCTAAAGCACATTTTCAATTTTTTTTTGGTGGGGGTCAGTTGCCCCCTTCTGTCAAAGGCTGGCTCTGTCGTGTTAGTTATTGAAAATATTGAGTTGTGTTGTAGTTCACAAAATTTATTTTTCATATTATTTTATAATTAGATATCTTGTGTATTATTTTTTTAGATAACTTAATTTGCAATATATCACTAAATTAAAATTAAGTTGGTTTCATGTATTAACTTTTAAAAAAAATTATGGCCAGATTGTCTATTAAAAAGTTGAAGTGATGGAACTATTAATTCCATTCAGTGTCCAGATGTTATATATTTTTATATGGGCATCAAACTACCACAATTTTTACCTTCATCGTTCTCATTCTACATTAGTTTGTAGGTGACCTTGGACCATTTGGAGTCGTACTACATTAAAACGTTAAATTCCTGTTCTCCATCTTTTCTGTCCAAAATTATAGAATACATTTTCTTTCAATTTCTTTTTGTTACCGAATGCAAAAGTGTATGGAGTCGCTGTGAACAGATATGCGAACAGTGAAAATTTTAAATAAACTAAATAGGAAAACAAAATTTATTAGTATGACGCTCTAGCCTCGTATAAAGGGTATTTATCCGCGACATGTACGTAGCAATCAAATATACCTTTTTGTTTGTTAGTGCTGTAGATCACTATTAATCGGTTCTATACTTATATGGTATGTTTGGATGGGCCACGAATAGCAGAATAACTGCTATTTTCGGAATAAAAATAACAGTTGTGTATCCAAACACAAATTTATTGTTCCGAAACAATGAGAATAACTATTATTCTGTTATTTTGTGATGAGAATGAAATAACTGTTATTCTTCTCAACTTTTCATTACTATTCCTAACAAATAATTCAAACAATATTTCTACCATCCGGAATAACATCATATTTTTATTATCCTCGCGCTAACCGAAAAATTACTATTTTTTCACTATTCTCATTTACTATTCTTAATTCCTCTATTTTTATGTTATTCTTTGCCTTAGATAAGATGTGAAAATAAGTTTGTTATAGAACCGATTAATAGTTGCTGAAGGATGGGCCCCTCTAGCTTTATTTGTTAATAAGTTTGTTATTTAATATAACACACCCCGCCGGTGGAATCAGATCAGCTATGTCGCGCGGCACCGTGCGGCGCAGCATGTGGTCCGTTCGATCACTTTGAGATTCGTGCTAATTCGAATCTTAAAGTACTAGCACGAATCTCGAAGTGATCGAACGGACTACGTGCCGCGCCGCACCGTGCCGCGCGACAGTGGATCCGGGTCCCCCGCCGGTGACTTGCTAGAATTGCAACTGTGATATGTTTCATGGATCGATTTTTCCTCTGCAATTACTTGAATTTCATGCCAGACATGATGATTTATTGATTCTCTGGTACAAATTAAATTTCTGCAGAGAGGTACAGTAAGAACTGCCTTTTTTTCTCTCTTCTTTCCTTTATAGGCGATATCCAGTACTAAAAGCATCCAACAGTAAGAAAGCAAAGCAGATCATATATATCTTTGTTTTAGCTACTAGTTGAGAATTGGGATCTCATTTTCAACAATAACACTTGGTTGGCTAGAGCTACTTGACTCCAGTAGCCTTCCTTACATAAGAAGTGGGGAAGAGCACAATGGCGCTCACAACTGGAAACAAGGTAGGAGACGAAGAGATGGGGGTTTTGGGACTGGAGAGTGTGGTTGCGGAGGCAAGAACAGCTTTTGAAAGTGGTAAAACAAAGGGCTTTGACTGGAGAAATTCTCAGCTTAAAGCTCTGCTCAGATTTCTTAAAGAGAGAGAGCATGAACTGTGCAGAGTCTTGAAGGATGATTTGGGCAAGCACCCTGTTGAGGCCTTCAGAGATGAGGTACTTCTGAAAAATGTCGTGTATCATGAAATTTGAGGAATAAAAACAAATGTACATATGTTTTCCATTTATAATTTGAAATGATTTCTTCTTCCTAGGTTGGTGCTTTGATCAAGTCATTAGACCATGCGCTTCTGAATTTGAAAAAATGGATGGCACCGGAGAGAGTGAGATCTCTTGTTTTTTTTTTATTGGAGTTGTTTTTTAATGAAATGCATATCACAGGCAGTAATAACTGAAGAGATTGAAATATGACATGCAGGCGAGCTTGCCGCTTGTTGTATTTCCAACTGTTGCAGAGATTGTACCAGAGCCGCTGGGGGTCGTTCTTGTGTTCTCCTCCTGGAATTTTCCAATAGGTGCGTTGTTCAATTAAGAAAAATATAATTTGTGTTTTAGAAAATATGGACCACCAACCAAAATGAAAAACAGAAAAACGTCTATTAAATTTAAACTATAATGTCTATTTTTGGAAAATGTTCATATCGTCCCCAATCTTTTTTTATTGATCTAATAATACCACAAAAAAAAAATTCCATCTGTTCATTTAGAAAAGATAGTATAGTATTCTCATTTAACAATTATTATTTACTCTGCACAAACGAAAATAATTTATTGAAGCAAGGACAATGGCAGCGGCCTCCATAAATGAAAGCAGAGTAGACGGGCCGCTATAAACTTAACAGCCATTTATAGAGTAGGTGCTAACACTGTATTGATAGAGTTGATATGTTTGGATTCTGAAGTATTAACTATGTAGAATAGATAATCAGAAAGATGAGCAGTGTCCCTGTTCTGTATGTTATCAGTGTTCATGTTCTGGTAGAAGTTAATACATCTATCTGCGGTCTTAGAGGTGGCAGAACCCGACCCGACCCGACAAACCCGTCTGACCCGTCCGGACCCGAACCCGATCCGATCCGATTTTTTAAGAAAGTCAAACTGACCCGACACGATCCGAACCCGACCTGACCCGACCCGACCCGAGATCAAATGGCCTTCAATCCAATCGAAATCTATCAACGATCTGAAAAAACGCAACATGTAAATTGACCCGACCCGACCCTGACCCGACCCGGCCCGACCCGATTTCTTCCAAAAAGTCAAACTGACCCGACCTGCCCGACCCGAATCCGACCCGACCCGCCCGATTGCCACCTCTATGCGGTCTGCACATCCTGTTTACATCAAAAGCATGTTGGTACAATTTCAAAAAGGTGTTTATCTTGATTATACAAGTA
The DNA here is from genome assembly GCA_037127355.1 of Schoenoplectus tabernaemontani. Classification (NCBI taxonomy): domain Eukaryota; kingdom Viridiplantae; phylum Streptophyta; class Magnoliopsida; order Poales; family Cyperaceae; genus Schoenoplectus; species Schoenoplectus tabernaemontani. Next base: position 13,397,697 of record CM073758.1, read on the forward strand.
TTTTTTAAATACTGTACATATTGCCACGATATACACTACATTATCTACAGTATCAGAGATGGTAATCAGATAAATTAGATAAGTTTGACCTTTTGGAAGAAGTTAATGGAATCGGGACAATTTATATATTAATTTTTTTTAATTTTAAATTGATTTTGATTGAATTATATGTTATTTGATTTCAAATCAGTCTGATTTTTTTTTTAAATTAAGTCAAAACATATTCATATCCAAACGAGTTGAATGAATTTCTCAGATCAAGTTTTACTACCTAAATACAAATATATTCAGTGTTATTTGATGAATGCTCGAGATGATTATAAATTATTGACTCTGTAGAGTAGACAATTGGAAAGATGAGCAGTGTCCCTGCTCCGTATATTATCAGCGTTGATGTCCTGGTAGAAATTATATGAGATACATTTTTGTAAATTAAAAAAAAAATCAACATTTTTCATATTTAAGAAAAAAAAACATTTTTTTGGCGCAAACAAAGGATATATAGAACATGGGATATAAAATATTGGGATAATATCATGGGAGGACTCCAATGACTCAAATACCATTATATATACCATAATATTTAAATTAGTTATGTTTTATCATTTATATTAATTTGTAGAAAATTAATACTATAAAGAAATATGCGCACAATCAGATATTCATAATACATTATTATTTAGTATTCGTTCTTATTTTGATTATATTCATTCATCTTAACTTTGTAAAAAAAGATATATTTATGAAAAAAATTAAAAAATGGTAAATATTTTGTTTTTCAACACGTTAACAATAAAAACATTACAATAGATTTTATTAATTTAAAATTAATATTGAAAATTGCAAAGTATTATAAATATAAAGCATAATATATTTTTTTCAATTTAAATTTATAAAAGAGTTAGGCTATGATGCTACGTGTAGTTAATGATCAAATTTATTACGGACTAAAAATATAGTTCAATAATCTTCAAATCTTGATTTATGGGTCTCAATAAATTTTTTATATCAAAATATGATGGGATATAATTTTTTTCTATTTTTTTAATTTTTTAAGTATTAGTTTTTTATTTTTAAAAATGACCTAGAAAATATATATTATTTTATTATTATTATTGAATCATCTTAAAAAATCCAAAATTAATATTTAGAAAATTTTTATATCCCGTCATATTTTGATATAAAGAATTTATTGAGATCCATAATCAAGATTTGAAGATGATTTACCTATAGTTTTTAGTCCGTAGCAAATTTAATTCATTAACTACGCATAACACTATAGCCTAACTCTTTATAAAACTATATCTTTATTGTAAAGATAGGATACAACATATAAAAAAATGAGGTAGCAAATAACTATGTATTGTAAATACTTAATTAAGTGCTTATAGTTTTTTTCAAATAGTTGCTAATTTTCTATAAATTAATAAAATGTAAAATATAACTATTGTAAATATCATGCTATATATACATAAGAATATTTGAGCCATTTCATATTTTGAAATTGAGTATTATATAATAAATTATGAAAAATTAGTTATGCCACTTCAAAGTTTTACATTTTGCAGTTTGAATTTGATAAATATTATTTCAAACTTAATTAGCTTCTAATTTTACCATTCTAACTATATAACTGTATAATTTTATTACTAAAAATATAATAATTTTCATAATATCAAAAATACCCTTATCTTCTCCCTCTTCCATCCAGTTGTTGGGTCTCTAAACATCAATGGCTGACAATTCTCCCTACCCCTTCTCGCTATTTCCCATCAATCCTTTTCATTCATACTTTGAGGGTACTAAAAGAGTAGGGTGAGACTATCGGTCCACGAATCATATGGAATTTCATCTCAAACCAGCAACTGAACTTGGTGCTACTGCCCATAACATTGGAAGCTAGGTGGCGGTGATAAAGATATTCATTTACATAATTCCTCATTAGTCATTACCTCTGCAAGCCGCTGAAAACAAAGACGTTGGGTTAGCCTCATAGGCTTAGAAAGGTTATAGTGATTCCACATGCACCTAGAAAGGGTATGATATATGTTTAAATTAACAAATTAATAATTCGCCTATTTATTAGGTGGTTGGGCTCTTTCACCATTCAGCTATGGACGCTTAGACTCTTGATGAAAGAGAGAGGAAAGAGATATTTTTGACATTATATTTTTATAATAAAATTATATAATTAGAGTGATAAAATTAAAAGCTAATTAAGCTTAAAGTAATATTTATTTAAATTTAAATTTTAAAATATTTTTTAAATTTAGAAATTTAAAGTGACATATAACTAATTATCCCTGAAGATTCAGGCTAATTTATCAAAGGTCTAAATTTATGGGCCTCTCATAATATTATCCCAAAAACATGTTTAAAAGAGACGGTTTCGAGGAAAATACGTTTGAAGGGGAATATCAGAATGGGCCAGCGGCTGGGGAAACCAGTGAATTCTGGATATCTGGGAAAAGAAAAGGTTATTCAAATTGTTAATAGAGAAATTGATAGCTTGTCAGTTGTAACTTAATTGATTCTGTAGGACTAATCCTTTGGTCCAATATATAAGCTTCCTGAAAAGAATTTATTCTTCTGTACACTGGACCTAATTAATGCATGCTTGCTCCTAGACAGACAAAGGTCCTGGATACAACAGTGTGCCTTAATTGCAAATAGCTTGGAGACAGCAAATAATGCGGTTTTTTATTTTGAAATGTACAATAACAGAAGAACAAGAAAACAAGCAAAAAGACGAAAGAATAATTGAAATTAATACAATAATTGAATTATTGAGTGAGGCTATATATGATATGTTATGAGTAGCACTATAGCACAAATCGGTTAGTAGTACTGATTCATATTCTTTTAAAAAACTTTTATTAGTTTTTAGATAAATTTATAATTAACATACTGAACATTTGAATGACTGTACTGATTTTGAAAATGAAAATATAAATCCATAGATGAACCGGTACTGTACATAGCACGCATAGTCTCATTGTTGAATTATAGGTTTTTCAGGCTTACTCAGCAAACTTAATTCGGGTTCAATACCCAATTCGCTCAACCTCAGTATGTTACATATTTCTACATGTGCAGGACTCTCTTTGGAGCCACTGATTGGTGTAATAGCTGCTGGAAACGCTGCCGTTTTGAAGCCATCGGAACTGGCCCCTGCAACATCTCAGTTGTTAGCAGACGAAATTCCAAAATATTTGGATTATGAAGCCATCAAGGTCATTCAGGGGGGCCCAGAGGTCGCAGAACAACTCTTGCATTTGAAATGGGACAAAATCTTCTTTACAGGTGCTGAGGATTGAAATTATTCCACTTATTCTTTAAAGATTCTGATCTGAAAATGTAATTGGAAATCTGTTAGACATATCCAGGGAGTCCCCGGATTGGACGTATAGTGATGACAGCAGCAGCAAAGCATCTCACACCTGTTACTCTTGAGCTTGGTGGAAAATGCCCGGCTATATTTGATTCATTGAAGAGTTCAAGAGACATCAAAGTATAATTTGTATATTATAATTTACATCTTAATTACATAATTATTAGTTCATCATGATGTATTTCTTTTAGTTCACTGAGTGTTGTTCTTGGCCTAAACTTAGGTAGCTATGAATCGAGTTGCCGGAGCAAAGTGGGGATCATGTTACGGCCAGGCTTGCATTGGTATCGATTATCTGCTTGTCGAAGAAAAATATGCACCCATTCTGGTACCTTTCTTTTTCATTTTTCTGTTTTTTATATTAATTTTTAATTTATATAACTAATTATGGACCTCATTATACAGTATATTGGTATATTCTACGAGAACTACAACAAAGCTTCCCTAGGGTCCAATTATCATTCAACAATAAACCCCACTTATAGTTTATACTATTTATAATCTATCAATCCATTGTAGATAGAGTCACTGAAAGGAGTTCTTCGAAAACTTTTCACCAATCCTGAGCACACGGCGCGCATAGTTAATAAAGATCAGTTCCAAAGGCTGTGTAACCTTTTGCAAAATGAATCAGTTGCAGCTTCTGTTGTGCATGGTGGTTCAGTGAACCCAGAGCAGCTGTAAACTCCCAAGCTTTAATTCTATTTTTTTTAATTTAATTTATTTACAAGACATAGGAACCAAATAATGAATTAGAACCTTTAAGTTCACTCAACACAGTAGCACAAAAATGTTAGTAAGATCCAAATCAAATTATCAGGTGATCTTTTTGTTGAGTTGTGAAACTTTCATTCAGGTTCATTGAGCCAACAATACTTCTAAATCCACCATTAGATGCAGAGATTATGACAGAAGAAATATTTGGTCCCTTCCTCCCACTAATTACGGTAATAATTCCATTTAATGGTGTCTACTGACCAGTTTCTTCTAATTTAATATTCAGAAAGTAAATTACGCCCGGAAATGTTTATGCTCTTCAGCAATTCAGGCAACAGAATTTCTCTATGACAATGGATTTCATGTTCAAAATTTAAGATGGATTACAGTATCAATCCTATTTTAGCCAATCGCTTCAACAGAGTTCAATGCACAAGAGAAAAACAATTTACTTGACAAGAAACTACATCATAGTTAAAGTAGGTATATTATTGTACTCACTGGTTTACTGTTACATGTATGATTCACTATTCAACTATTATTTTCTATGTGTTTGCAGTTGAAGAAAATTGAAGATAGCATGAATTTCCTAAGAGCAAGGCCAAAGCCTCTTGTAATTTATGGCTTCACCAATAATGAGAAGCTGAAACAGCGAATTATAGAGGAAACTTCCTCCGGGTGTGTAGTCTTCAATGACGCATTGATACAAGTAAAGCCTTGATTATTTTATTCCTCAAATATTACGATTTCCTGTCTAATTGTTCACTATACAATAACTTATCACCATTTTTCTTTTCTTTTTTAGAAAAAACTTGACAGACATGCTTTCAAGTGTTTAATTTATCACCATTTTCTACATTGTGTTTTCAGTACTTGTGTGATACCATACCGTTTGGGGGAGTTGGCCAGAGCGGTTTTGGGAATTACCATGGCAAGTTCTCCTTTGACAACTTCAGCAATAGAAAACCTGTGGCAAGAACAAGCTTTCATGTCGAGTTCAGTTTCAGATACCCCCCATGGAATGAAAGGAAATTACAATTGATAAGGCATGTCTATCGTTTTGATTACTTCGGCTTTGTGCTTTGCTGGTTGGGCCTGAAGTGATGCAAATTACAGGCCTTGTACTGTGGAATCATCCTCTTGTATTTTTTTTTTAATGATGTTGGCTTTCAATTGCAGAGATCCTGTTCTCAGGTACCAGTCTACAGAAGCATCTGTAGTACTTAATTTAATGTAGCTATGTCCCCATGTATTCAGTCGTCAAGAACCATGTAAACGAAGGTGCTGTATTCGGTGGATTTTTATTCAAACAGAAATTGGCGAAACCTAGTCGTCTGTTATCTATATAGCTTTTCAGTTCGGGCACTCATGGAATAGAAAAGTAAAATAATATTAATGAATTAATTTATTGAATAAATTTTAAACTGAATAAAAGAGTGAAAAAAATACTAATCTAATATGTCAAACTATAAGTAATATATCAGTTTAGCTCTTGTCAGAATAGCGACTATTATTTGATTATGTTATATTATATTGTTATGATTATGATTATGATTTATTATTATTATTATTATTATTATTATTATTATTATTATATATTATTAATTTATTTATTATTATTATATAATTATTATGATTATAATTATAATATTATTATATTATTAACATTAATATTATTTATGGTTAGTATCATAATTATGATTATTATTTTATTATTATATCATAATTATATTATTATTATTATTTTATTATTAATATCATAATTATTCTAATTAACAATTGACAAATAATATTTTTATTTTTCTGAATAGTCAAAAATCTATTATAATTATTCATATTTTAACTATTTTAATTAACAACCATCAAACAATATTTTCATTCTTCCAAATAATCAATAATATCACTCTTTCAAAATTACGGCTCTTCAAAATCTATTTCTTAATTTATCTAACGAACTCCTAGTCTTTTGCGAGGAAAACTAGGTAGTCTACTCTGTTATCACATCCACCGATGTCTTCTACAGTTCCACCGTTATAAAGTGACTTTTTATCCATCCTCTGGTACCATTATATATTTGCATTAGGTGAGATTATTCTTTAATGTATGAGACTTCGTTTCTATCTAATAAAAACCGGTGGCATCACCGCCTTTTCAATAAATAAATAAAGTAAAAAGTAATGTCAATATGCTATATGTCTACTCTTCCGTCCTAGTGAATGTTTATAACTACAGATCATTATATACATCTAGTTTTCTCCGACAAGCTAATGTCAGAAAGGGGTCCACAGATGTCTGATACATATTTCTAGCCTATCGTGCATGTTTGTCAGGGGGAAACTACACTGGACCATCAGCTACTCTCCAGCTCGATCCATCAACTGTTGTGGTCGGAATCTTCTTATACACTAACAAAAGGCCTACAATCAATCAACAAAAAACTATCAGGTTGGTCCCACAATTTTCAGTATGCAAATCAGCTCACATTCAATATTTCGGCGCCGTATCCCAAATTAGATGAAATTCAAAAGCAACACAAGTATACAACCATACAGAATAATAATAGAAATCAACAAAGTCATGCAGGACCTTCAGGGAAACTTACCGTATACAAATACTTGCCAAGTAAAAAATTTCGAGTGCACTTTAAGTGAGAAGAGTGGGCAAGGTTATGTGAATATTTGGGAACATCCTTTCAGCATGGCCCCTTCAATCAATCCTTTGTTGCTGAAGTGCTGCCTTTTTCCTTGGCTTCCTTTTCCATTTTCTTCTTTTCAGCTTCAGCAAACTTAGTATTCTCTTCATGTGATTTTTTAAACATGTTGACAAACAGGAGCAGAATTGATGTCACTGAAGACAAGGATGAAAATGACATATCAGTTCTAAGTTTTCATGTTAAAAAGAGGGAAATAAAACGAAGAAAAAATAAAAACCTTGCTCAAAAGGACACCGAGCTGGGTCTTCACCAAAATATTGTGCCAGAGAATCAGCATTCCTTCCCTAATACAGAAAATTCCCTATTATTCACAAAAAAAAATGGGTTCTCTACCCAAAAAATCAATCTGAACTTAGCACTACACAGCAAAATTTGGAAAAAAAAAATAATAAACCAAATTAATAACAAATCAACACCTGAACATGATCCAGCAGATGTCCAGTAATTACAAAATAACATAACTTAATCACCCAACCAAGTCCTTGTTATTTTATCAATTAAAATCTCCCACCTGAATCTGTTATGACAATATCATGATAAACCAAATCTCCAACCAGAACACAACCTGAGCCAAAAGAAGAGTAAAAACCCAAAAAGAGTGACCCAACCATATGATATGACCAACCTGGCTTGATTAAACTCAAAATGATCTGATATGAAATGACCTAAGATATGAAATACCAAGACCTTGAGTATAGTGGGAAAACTTAAAAGAACAAAAAAGAAAAAAAGAAAAAAAAACATAGAGATGCTTTAATGGTACTTACAACGTCAGAATATAAAGCTATGACAGACCGGACATCAGCCTCTGCAGTGTCAAGAAAGCCTTTCAGGGCCTGCAAAATAAACATGAGGTCTACTTACATTGTCTGTTCTTTTTTTTTTCTTTTTAACCAGATTTTATGTAGTTCTCTGTTGGTATAAGACTATCATACTTCACGAAAGTGCATGGAAATTGCACCATCATTCTCTGATGCAGCCAGCTCACGTTCAACCTTTTCAAGACCTTTGTTCACAGCCTGCATCTCCTCAGCAACTAGTTTTAGTTGAATCTGTCCAGTAAATAGTAACATGTATTGCTAAGTTTTTCAACATACTGCCAAAATTTAGATAGTTTTCTTTAGTACTTTTAATGGTACCTTAGAAGCAGCTTCTAAGTGGACCAAATCCTTGTCAAAATCAAGGAGTTGCGGCATTTTCTCAGCAATAACCTACAAAAGCAGCAGGCATGTAAGAAACTTAGCCCAGATTTCTCAAATATCAAAAACTGGAGAGGTTAGATGATATACCTTGCACAGATAATGCATTAAAGTCATCTTGTTATTTTTTGCACGGGTGTCTGACAATTTCAGAAGACTATCCAATCTAAATCCAACAGCAGAGCCTATGAAATCAGAGGGAAGTTAAGAAAATAACATGCCACTAAAATAATTGTATTCATTTTTTTTTACTAATTCATGCTTGTACCTCTAGTAGTGCCTTGGTTGAGTGCATTTCCTAATGTGAGGATTGTTTGCATTATCTGCCTTAGTTTTGCAGATTCCTTTATCTATATAAGAACACATAGCAGAAGTACTTTGTGGTAAGCTAAAAACAAAGGAAAAGTAGATCTTATGCTATCACAACAATGATCATTAAAAAAAACATTGAAATATTATTTGAAGGTACCTCTCGAGCTGTGTTGTTTATTGTACTTAAATTAGCACGCAAATCTTGCACCTATTGGAGCAGAAAAAAATTATTGATCCATAAATTCAAACAAAATTACACTTAAGCACAAACATCAGGAAAACTAAGGAAGACAAATGGTAGCACACCTGTAAGGAGAAGGTAATTCTAAATGCAAAAACCTGCAACTTGGACTCTACTCGAGGAACTCTCATCAGCTCCAGAAAAAACTGGAAACAGTTTGCAAAGTTTGAAGTGTTAATGCTACAGGAAAGATTGAACTTCGCTGGAGCTTTGAGGATTTATAAAGTGGTAGACAAAATGGAACTTGTAAAAAAAAACGAACCTGTTCACATTTCCCCAGCATTTCATTGTTCCCCATATAACTCTGCATGAAACAAGTTCAAGATGTCTTAATACAAGCAATGGTTAAAGATTGATTCATACTGGTATTAACTTGGCAGTCTTGACAACTATAATTTTGCAATCCAATATATTTAAATGTGATCTATACTTTATGAAAAAATGTACAGAGGCAAATTTTATTGTTCATCAAATGAGTTGAAATTAGCAGTAGTCTATATTTAATGAGTTTCAAGAAATATCAAATGACACTCAAATTGCATTAAATTTTATGCACAGCTAATCTATGAGACTAACAACATATCTATTATCTTTTTCCTATTTTTTCCTTATAAAAGATCTTGACTTGATCTTACAAAGTGTGGTCAAGATTGCCATTTGACATTTGTCAAGTTAAGCAGTTATAGATCCTAACTCCATGTGTAATGCAAGTTGAGAGCCAAACATTTCAAACGACAAACTCTAATGGATGATCTTGACTTAGTTGAGAGCCAAACATTTACTTTTTGTGTTCTGTTTGTATATAAAAGCAAGAATTAGAAAAATGAATTAATTTGATGTCTTCATCTTCAAAACAATTCCAACCGATCTAATGGTTTTTTATGTTAGGTTCCTAGAATCTTCACATCTTTATTATGAAAAGGAAAGGTTGTTATGAATTACAAAACATTCAAGAGAGAGAGAGTGTAAAAGACTCTCCAACAAGATTCAATATTGATATCAAAGCAAGCAGCTCAGATTGGTTGTTCAAATTTCAAAAAATGAGAATTATGTGCAAAGATAGCAATTGCCTTCCACTATTGGCTATAAATTGAAAAATATTAGGGGTGTATCTTTTGTTAAACAATCCTAAAGATAGTATTTACCTTTAGCATCTCCACTTCTTCTTTGGTAGGGCAAAACTTAATGAGATTCTCCACTTGATCAATGTCTAACACTGTACCATCAAGAGCTAAGATGGCATTCTGTGAAAAAAATAAAATTAACAAGAGCAATGACACAATCAGAAACATATGAAAAAAAGGAATAACGAGATATGTAAATCCATCATTCAAACAGTAGTAAACATAGTTCACACTGTATTCATTTCTGCAAATTACTGTCCAAAAAATGCAAACTCGTTGAAAATTTCAAATTTTCAAGCTGAGTTCTCAATTACAAAACGGAGAATGGCCATTGAATCACAAACACTTACAATCATATCTGAAAGAGGCATTTTAATCTTGGTAAGCATGATCTCACAGTTATTTGCTCGCCTCATTTCAACCTGAAATATCATTAAAAAGCAAGCAGCGTACAATATAAGACAGGAAAACATAATTTTGATCTAGTAGTAAAATAGAAATATAATCTCCTACCAAATGGACAATCTCTGGCTTCTTAATTCCAGACCCACGTCCTGGTCCACCTTTTCCAACTCCAGTTTTCTCTGTTGTAACAGCTGTTGAAAACAGACTCTCCAGTTCATTAAAATCGATATCAGGCGCCCTATTCAATAAAATTACAGTTGTCATGTAAGACATTGTTAGTTAGGTTGCAATCAGTTGATTGAAAATTAAGACAATGCTTGTACATACTTAGATTGGCCCTCATGCTTCTGAGAATCAGCCCAGAGACTGCCTTGCATAGCCCTTGTGACCTTAACCCAATGTAGTGGCTTCAAGGGAGTCTTTTTTGGAGCAATAATATTCTGCACTACTCCTCGCCCTCTCCCTACGTCTGGACGGGCCATCACTCCTCTTCCCCTCCCCAAAGATGGAGGTGGCGGGGCTGGAGGTGTTGAGCCATTCAGACCACTTGAAGACGCTGACATGGGCCCTTTTTTACCTGAAACCGGTGGAGGTGGAGGTGGAGGGGCTTTAGATGATGGAGCACAAGGTGGTGGAGGTGGAGCTCGAGGTGGTCCAGCAGGTGGTGGAGGGATTGCACTGAATGGCCCTGGGGGTGGTGGTTGTGGTGGTGCTCGAACTCGAGATTGACCAGGAGGTGGTGGAGGTGGAGGGGGCGTACTGTGCGTTCCTAGAGGTCGACCAGGAGGTGGGAGAGGTGGAGGTGGAGGTGGAGGGGGCACTCTAGGTGGTGCTCGAGGAGCTTGCAGTGGTCCATGAGGAGCTGGAGGTGGTGGAGGTGGTAGTGGAACTCGAGATGATCCGGGAGGAACTGGAGGTGGAGGAGGTGGAGGTGGAGGTGGGGGTGGGAGTTTTGTAAGGGGTTGAAGGCATGCATTGTTGGCAGGTAGTGGGGGAGGAGGGGGAGGTCTTTTAACTCCCGTGTTTGGCAATGCTGGTGGTGGTGGTGGAGGTGGTGGAGGTGCTATGGAAGGACTTGTTGACCGTATGTGAGCTTCATCATCAAGTGACAAGGATACCTTTTGATGTGAATTATTGGTATGAGGTGGAGGTGGAGGTGGTGGTGGTGGTGGTGGTGGTGGTGGTGGTGGAGGTACTGAAAACAGTGTGGGTGCTGAAGCTAGAGAATCTGAACTCAGTGGAAGTGATGGAGAAACTGATGAAGCTGGCTGCATTGATGGTGGTGGGGGGGATGAAGGTATTGATGATGTCTGACGAACTTGTGATCGAGAAGGTGGCAGTATCATAGCTTGCTTTAGTGGAAGAGTTGCAACATGCTGGAGAGGTGTTTCATGGGGACCTATCGCAACAATGCAAGACCCCCTTATTAAACATGTTAATACATAAGTTTCATATACAACAACAACAAAGCCTTTAATCCCAAGTAAGTTGCATATACCTTTAAAATATTCTAAGTTACATTTCGGGTTTCCAAACCATTTAATGAAGACATATTCACAACTACATTTAAGCATCAGTACAAATAGAGCACATTCTTGTACCACATTCTGGAAAAAGGGCATCTCAAGAAGAGAAATTACCAGTAGAATCACCATCTTCATTTGATGTCTCATGTTCCTCTGAAATAATATTTGTGCCAACAGAATCTGAAGTAGTCGAATCCTTCTCTTCATCTGAATCCAAAGGAGACGTCATTGGAAACTGTGAACCAGCTCGGTTCTTCATATCACTTAAAACAAGCTTCTGTAATTTTCCTTGCAAGGAATTCTCAGATAATTCTTTCAGTAACAAAAGTGCAGCATCTTCTCCTCCTTCAAGCCATTCAATGCCACTAAAGAGCTCTTTAACCATCGAAAATGCTTCAATTGGTAATCCACCCTTTTCCTCTCCATTTAATGCTGCTACTGGTGCTCTTGGAGGAGATATGCTCTCAATATCACAAAAGAGCACCTACAATGAGAATTTGGTGGTTAGGAGTAATAACAGGAAACATCAAAAGCAAGACATATACTGGCATTAGTTAAAGCACTCAAGCCTCCCATGAAGCGTACATCTTCAAGAGAAGGACCTCAATTACCCAAAATAATAATAAGACCAAATCTTTAAACTCAGTACTGTTATTTATAAAAAAAAAATGTAGATTAAGATGTGGCTACTACTTCACCTCTGCTCGAAAATCTCTTGGATACCGGTCCCTCGAGTCCCAAAGTAAGTCCACATCATCAGAATTCAGCATAAGAATGTTTGATCGTATGAAGGCAGTATTGAACATTACACGGAACATCATCACCTCCTTCTCAGGATCCAAGTCGAGATGCACACATTCCAAAACAACATCTCCTTGAACTAGACATTGTATATCTATTTTGATAACATCACAGTCCCCCTACAAGATGAACCACTTGTTGATACTAAAAGTCTTGTGTAGAAATACATAGAACTACCATCAAATAACTTACCTGCCGGTAATGCCGTAAAGATTTCTTTTTAGGCATGGAGAAAAGCATGTCAGTGGCACCACACCTCTTGCCTAAAACACTCCTTCCAAAAATGCGTACCAGTGGCCGGCAACCATTGACAGGATCAAAGCTAGGAACAGCCCGAAGAATCAAACAATCCAAAGAGAGGGCCCGTTCAACAGGCGGCCATTCAGGCGAAATGTTTCGCCTGGCTACATATTGTAAATACCTCAGCTGAGACGGCAATGGGTTGAGGGGGCAAAATAGTTGTATAAATCCTCTTGGAGCTTCTCTGTGCACAATCTCTAGTGTCTTTTGTTCGCCACTATGCACCTTTCGAAAAATCAAGAGACAGGCCAGAAGAAATGCCAAAAGTGGCCATCCACCTCTCTCACAATGTATAAGTATAATGTTTTGGTTGTTTCCATAAAAAAGCCAGTTGTCGCATACTCTAAGGAAGTGCTGAATAAGAGAGAGGGGCAGAATTGGGCAGCCTTCATAGTGACGGGGGTATTCGATTGTGGTTATTTCAAATTCACATACAGCATCAGCAAATTGACTTCTTTTATTGCCTTCTCTAAAATTAAAAGCGAGAAAGGAAGACTCGGGAAATTCTTCATGTAACTCAGCTATGGTCTCGTGTAAGTAGAGGTTGTAGATTCCAGTTGGCAGAACTTCAGTTGAGAAGCATGAATCGAATACTACATGAGGGAATAGATAATTACATAAACGAGTGGCAGGTTTTATCCATGAAAATACACCACCCTCAAGCTGACAGTACCAAAGCTAAATTTACAGACTGTAACTGTATTGGTACAATCTTAGTAAATATATAGGAAATCTAAACGTCTGGTAAGATCCGTAAGCGATCAGCATCCATGCCACACAACTCAGGTAGAGCCTTAGAGGTTTTACCGTTTTAGCACAAATACTAGAGCAGTGCAAAAAGAAAAATATATAAGAAATGACAGATATTGGAGTATGTAAGATTTCACAATAACCGCAAGACACTTACTGTAGACCCGATCGATAAACTCGAGCAACCCGTCGGGCGGCCTTTTGTTGTAGAAGAATCTACTGAGGAGTGACATCTCATTCGAGAGAAAATTTGAACTGAAAAGCACAATTAGGCATTAAAATTACTAGAACTTAAAATCAGCTGAAAGATAAAATCTCTTCTTTCTAGGAAAGTACTCGACGGAGCAAGTACCTCTTTTAGAAACGCAACGAAAACCCTAGAGAAGTAAAATGAGAAAGCACCTTCTTAGCTGCAAGTTGTGGAGTAAAATCTGCCACAGGCGATCTCTCCGGCGAAGGCGGCCTGAGGCTTAGATGCTTCCTTTATTGGATGCTAATTTGACCAGAAGCTAGTCTCAGTACTTCTGTACTGTAGCGACCGAAGGGTCTGTATTCGAATGGTTTAGGCGTAAACTGAGAGCGTGATTACAAAAATTTCAAGATATCGGAGTCGAAATAAATTTTGGATCCGTTTGGGAATAGGCGGTTCGCGGTTGGACTTTTTTGCTCGTCTGGATCCGAACTTGATTATCGCCGGACATTCCGACTTGCAGTATTTGGAAATCAATTATTGGTGATTTTTAAGGGACACGCTTAAAATTCAGTTTTCTTTTGTTACAAACAAAATTAAAATTTAGTTTAGATCAGCACCGGAGGGAGAGCTCGGTTTTACAAAGTAATCAGTTCAAGATTTTCTATTGAATTCAATCTCCACCGCAGAATATATACAAATTGCAGTATGGCACTATGGCTTACCAAATTAGTACGTTGAGAATAGCACAAACTAGGCCTCTATGTCTTGTTTTGGAGGTTATCAATTACTAGGTATTCTATGATCTGCAATTATAATCAAATGGTTAAATTGTTTTGTCTATATTATATTTGACATATGTGAAAGAATTAACAGAAATTAATTTGTGTCAAAGCATTTGATAAATTTCAGAGACTATTTCTGAATTTTTGGTCATTATGTCTTTAAAATTGCCCCGAGTTTAGTATAGTAAAGAATAATAATAATAGAAGTGGTAAATGCATTCCTGCAAATTGCAAAGTTGACATGAACATGTATGTCATTTTTTTTTTGAAAAATATGTGTCAATTTTGGCAAATCTTAAGATATAACAATCCGGAAATAATAGATACAACAATAACAATCCGGGAACGATACATTTTTTAGGGCGAAAACTATTTGCTATATGCTTTTAGGGATTATTGTTACAATAGGAACATATCCATTGGGATTATATTGTAAACTCTCTTCCTTTTTATTAATACAAAATTGATAGTAGGCATTTCACCTACTACTACAAAAAAAAATGAAATCTGATTTGTGTGAATTTCTAAAAAAATATAATTTAATCTTTGTGATCATATAACATGATTTTTTTTTCTTTTTTGGAAGATCATGAACTTGAATTGATTTTAAAAAACAATGCAGCAGCATGATATAAAAAGCATTCGAGCAGCGCACGCAGCAAAAAAGATATAATTGCATTGGAGAAAATATTCTAGCTAACGTTAATATATCTTTTTAAGTTCAACAATTTAGAACAAATTGATTATTGATTATGCGGTTATTATTTTTATTTATTGGAGGCCTCAGATCCGTCATCCAATTCTTATAAAATGTTAATGTCCCCTTATAGGATGTTAATATCCCCTTCTAACGTTCACTGAGGTTTGAACCCACGAAATTAACAGTAGCGACAGTACAATAGGCTTGTCTAATTGTTCAATTATTTTTTCAACATTGTTTGTCAATCTTGTTATATATGGGATATATCACGAACCACATACCTAGTTTGATTCAATGATAATGCATCTCGTCTTCCCCGAAGTGCCACGAGTTCAAATCTTATAAATAGCATATGAAAAATAATAATAAATTAATGAAAACCCTACCTTTTAAAAAAATGGAGACAGAAATATTCTCTCAAATACTTGATAACAGAATTATTTTGCATTATTAACGACATATCATTTAGAATTAACAAAATAAAAATGTGTGAAAAATCTTGTACCAGAAAATCTTTTCGGGATTGCGGATACCTTTCCCTATTCGCAAGAAAATTTTCAAGTCTTTCATAGCAAATAAACAATCCCAACACTTTAGTGCCCAAAATTAATTTGAGTGGGAAGGAAGCCAACATGTTCAAGAAGGAAAGGACTACTTAGAAAAAAAATATCTAATTACAAAGAAAGAACAATTTTCTCGGCTTTAACCTCACAAGTGAACAAGAAACAAAATGGAAATTACAAATCATTTTCCATCACAGCTTTTACCGATTACCAGATTAAACGACTGAATGAGAAGCATTTTTATCAAGAAGCTTCTTAAGTTGCCCATTTTGAAGCGCCTTAGTGGTATCTGCAATTTGACAAAAATCAAAATATTAGATGATAGGAACAATAAATTTACAACAAAAGTGAAGCTCCCATTAAAATTGTACTGTTAGTCCTAGGTTTTGAAATACATTTCCGGACCATGGTGTTTTTTTTCAATCCATTTCTATTCTGAAGGATTCATAAGGTTGTGCTCCTGAGTTTTGAAGGAATTGAAAGGGAAGGGAAGAAAATGAGAGGGAGATTATAATTGTTGGAAAAAAATGAATAGTGTAATTCTCTCAATTTCCCTCCATATAACTCCTTTCACCTCTTAAAATAGAACTTGGGAGCAAGACAAAAAGATGTTCTCACCTCCAGTACCTTACCTCCATCCCCGTTATCCCTCTTTGGAGCACACCCTAAATGGTACAATAGGAAACAGCTGGTGCTAAATAACTGGCCAATATAATAGTACAATGATTAGATACAAACCATCACAACCACCAATGTGCTGGCCGTTGATGAAAACTTGGGGCACTGTGTGTCTGCCAACTAAATCTACAAGGACATTTTGTATTGCATAGCCATCATCTGCATCAATAAAAGTATAAAACAATGAGGATCCATTTAGTCCACAAGACTGAAGCATTTTTCTGTCAAATAACTAAATAATATGCTAAAATCAAACTATGTTAGTTTATAATTTTTCTTTTCTAATTGTAATTTGTAGCAATGGTGTCTTGTACGGTACTAATATTCACATGGTTCTTTTAAATTCTATATTTCTGCTCCTCAATATATGATAACTTGATTTTTTTTTCATTCAATAGAATGCAGTATGCCATGGTGCACTTAGTACTGCGGTTGCTATTATCGGTCCAAACCTTGGATCTTGAGGTCTGAATAAGCGATCCACGCCGTCCAATATGATTTTGATATTAAGTTTAGTAGAGTCACAAATTTATAATATTTTAATATTGTTAAGATATCTGTTGGATAGTTAAAAGCTGTCATTTTAAGGATGTTATTGCATCAGGAAAGCTTTCTAAGGCTGATTGCTAAACATTATAGATATAATTGAAAAGAAAATGCAAATGGAAGAGTAAATTGTTGTTATTAGGGGGTATAATAATTTTAATGATCAGCGAGCTGTCCTCAACATCTCTATACACACTTTCATTATCAGGGAGGCAGGAGCTAATAAGTGTGATTAAATAGATTATAGAATAAGAAGAACATTCTTATTGCATGGGACAACAAAAAAACAAATATACTCTTAGTTAAAATTTAAAAAAAAAATAGTAAAAAAAAAGATGCAGGGACATGAAGTGATTATAAGCATTACTTTGCATGCAAGTGGTGGCTTAAATATAGTGAAAAACTTTCAAAGTATGTGAAACAAATTATTCAAAAGAATTTTTTTCATACAAAATCCATAATTTCCCATTTTGGCAAGGTATTTTTAAAATCAAAGACTGGTTGATGAGGTCATGAGGGTATCCATAAAAGTTGGAAATTGACATGATGTTAACATCCAGCATGCCATTTGTCTCATCTGATAAATCTATAGTTTCCTTAAATTTAGTTGTAAAATTAAGACAGACAAAAAGAATCACATTCTCAAAACTCAAAAGGGATTTTGTGATTTTCTAGATCTTTCTAATACTGTACAGCAATCAATTGATCATTTGCTTACTTGTACACCTCACATTCAGTTAATTAGTTCGGACTTCTGCAATGATTCATTCTGCAATTTGATTTTTTGCAATCCGGGGAGACAGATTACAATATCCTTGAATGCGATAACTCAACATATCATCCTAATTACATGAAGGGCTCATGCATGAAGAAGGGGGAAGCTCAAGAGACTGGTACTATACCGGGAAATTACATGCAATCAGAGTTGTTGTGGTGGCTACATGAAAGAGATTGTTATGCTTAACTAGTTCGTTGTTCTTTGTGTAATCACGACTCAGAGTTTAAAAGTTTGTTTTGGTAATGTGTTTCAGAAGGGCATGATTAAAACACGATGATGGTAAAATACTGAGGTCTGGTATTTCAACCAGTTAAGCCTATGATGTGAGCTAAGGCTGTTAGGGACTTCAATCATTTATTTACATTTTGCAATTTTTATTTTGATGCTAGTAATGTAGAGTGGTTATATACATGCTTGATGCTGCGTGAGGTTTCTTAGATTTGTAAAACACTAGTTTATTCCAATAAGACTAGCACCAATATCATCAAGAAACTAAAAGTTGGCATAAATTAGCAGCTAGAACAGCATGAACAGTGCATAGATGAAGCAATTAAGTAAATCAATTAACTAGTTGTTTGCTTTGTGCTGTTCAATAGCTCTCGCTTTATCCTAGGAACAGAAATTTTGGAAAAAGAAAAAAAGAACATAGAATTTACTCCATTCAGTGTTGATGTCCAGGCCATAATGGAAAGCTTCGAGCACTATTCAGGATCAAAAGCACAACAATGTGACAGTACCGACTATCTGGGTACTTGGTACTGCAGACAATATCCATGTACAGTATTATACACCACATGCAGGGGCGGAGATAGAGATCCTGATTGGGGGGGGGGGGGGTAATTAAAATTTTTTAGGGGGTCAAAATTTAAAAAAATTCTTCAACATAAGGATAATTTTTTATTTTTTTCTGAAAATATACACAAATAGAAAGGTATTTTTAAAAAAACAATTTGACCAGGGGGATCAACTGCCAATGTATACTTCCGCCCCTGACCACATGGAAAGTTGACTACCACTTTTTTTTCGACTACATTCTTTGTGTCTCAGCCTTCTCTTGTTTAATATGGACCCTGGGCAACCATGATATTCTCTGGTACATATTACAAAGGACATACAAAGAGACATTCTTTGGTGCATGTTTTTTTGTTGATAATGTGGTGTTGATTGACGAGAGCAGGATTGAGTCGATCAAAAACTAGAGTTGTGGAAATAAACATTAAAATCGAAAGATTTTAGACTTAGTAGGACTAAAACCGAATATATGAAGTGTCAGTTCTGCAATGACAACTCGGATGATGGAGATGCTAGTTTGAACGGATAAGTAGTACCCATGAATGACATATTTCGATATTTGAGATTGATGTTGCAAAGTGACGAAGGAATCGATGAAGATATTAGTCATAAAATAATAGACATATGGATGAAATGGAGATAAACATCTAGTATTCTCTGTGACAAGAAGGTCCAAAATAAACTAAAAGGCAGGTTCTACAGGACGACGATAAGACCCACGATGATATATAGCGCAAAATACTGGGCTACAAAAGGACAACACATCTAAAATATGAGTGTAGTTGAAATGCAGATTTTGCGTTAGATATATGGCCACACATGGAGAGATCGAATCAAAAATGATGATATACATGACACACTTAGGGTAGCACCAATTCAAGAGAAGTTGGTCCAACACTGTTTGCGATGGTTTGGTCATATCCAACGAAGACCTCTTAAGACACCAATACATAGTGGTATTCTAAGTCGTCCTGAAAACACAACAAGAGGAATAGGTCGACCGAGACTAACATGAGAGAAAACAATAAAATGAGATTTGAATGAATGAAGTATATCCAAAGAGCTTGCTTTGGATAAGAGTGCTTGGAAGATGACGATCCATGTACCAGAACCATGATTTAGGAGTTAGAGTCTAGTAGAAGAGTTATAGTTTGTAGATTCTTAGATTTTAGAATTTTAGAATTTATAATTTATAAATATATTTTATAACATAAATTTATTGTATTAGCTTTATTATGATTATTATTATTATTATTATCATTACTATTATTATCAGCACATTATCAGCAGTATCATCATTATTATTATCATATTGTTATTATCATTCTCATTTATATTTATATTTATATTTATATTTATATTTTTTATTTATTTAATTTTTTTCATCATCATCATCATTATTACTATAATTGATATTTGAGATCTCCAATCTTATGCTTTCAGATTAAATTTCATTTATAACCTACTCAAATTTATTTGAGATTAAAGACTTTGTAGTTGTTGTTGTATTCAGCCTGAAGGAATGAGTGCAGGACCTTGATTTACAGGTCCAGTACATTCAGTCTAAACAAGATGTAATGTGTTTATGGATTAAAACCACATTTAAGAGATCAGTGGAGCATGGACTCAGTTCATACATATTTAGATCGGACGAGCAAGTGATAGAATGCAAAACCCTGATATTTATGATCAAAGGAGAATGTAATTTTATTTTGTTATCATGAAGGTTAAAAAGTCAAGTTAGGATCCCCATTTTCTGAAACAACTGATTAAAAAGCTAAGGCTTCTTTTGCCCACTTAGCAAGTGTATTGATCAAATGCAATAATCCAATCCATTTCCGTCTTCATTCTCTAAACTCCTGACTCGTATCATACAGCCCCTTAATTCATTCTTTTACAGTCATTACAGAAGTGTATGTGGCACATGCCACACCAGACAAGTTATTATATATCTCCTCCTCTTTCCTCGAGAAGTTACTGCATTAGCATATAGGCAACTAAGAATGAAATTTTTAAAAGAAAACACGTATTATTACCTCGCTGATCAAGTTCCACCACAAAAGGTTTTTCTTCAAGCTCTTCAAATATCCTTTTAGCACGCACAGAATACCTACAAGAATTGAGACTAGCTGTAAAACCTCAACTGGTAAAACATAAGATGCTTCATCTAATTCGTAGCTAATAGTAATAAAATGAGGGACTAATAAAAATGGACGAGAATCATAGATCTTGAAGTTTAGATCCCAAGTAATAACATATCCATCTTAGTTCTAACACAGTATCTATCTTAACTCAACAGAAAGTTTACAAAATTACAATTTTCAGCCTTGATGAGAGAGGGAGATTAAGGGGGAAGGAAGGTACGGGCAATAGGTTTTGGAGAAGATAGCTATGCGGTGGGAGTAGATGACGTTCTGGACGAAAGCCGAGGCCGACTTGACTCCGAGCGCGCCAATCGGCATGTAACCCAAGAGAAGCGTTAGAACAACCGCCACCGTAAAGGCCGAGACCGCCGTAGAACGGAGAGGTGAATGGCTCCGCATGGCGCCGGGAATTAGACGGTGATTTCTGGAGCGACCAACAGACTAGACCTGACGTGAGGGATTCGCCGCATTCAACATTCTATGACTATCGGAATTGAAGCCCATGTACGTGTAAATATTAAGCCCATTGTAGTAGCAAATAACCGTTACTGGACACTGATTATTGGGCCGACGACTTATCTTCTTTTTAATTTTCAAAATGATAGATTTCGCTATGGCAGCGTCTCCCATTGGAACAAATCATTTGTGCCTTTTGTTGTAAATGAAGGTCGAGAGTTTTTTTTTTTTTTTTTGAAAAGAGAAGTTAGCTCCCATTTTCTTTTTCTCTATAAATCGCACAATTTGGCTTAGAATATTATTCTTTATTTCTTACCAGTTGATTTTCATAATAGTTAACTGGTTAACCTTGATTACTCAAAAATGAGTCTTTTTTATGATCATTTGAGTATTTGAGTTGCTTTCTTCCTTGTCTGAAAATGCTAATGCAGTCTTGCTTTTCCTTCTTTCAGAGAACCAAATATCTTTCTTTTATGAATCCTTTCACACACCTTTTCCTATTTCCTAATAAACATGCCCCCAAGGCAATCAATGAAGGGAAAAGCAAAGTCCTGTGCAGTTAGAAATTAAGCACATCTCCTGGTAGAAATAAAGCAATATATCCTCTGCACAAAGCCATACCTCCAGGGAATTTATTACTTCTCTATGGAAATATAATTTATTGCTTCGGTTGTTGTTATTGTTGTTGTTTTGATTGATAATTTTATTTAAATCCGTTCATCTCCAGTTATGAATATACCGCAGCAATTTTCTAAATGCAAACAAAACGAGAACAATTAATACGCGCAGCACAAGTGCTTTAATTGAACAACAGAAGGAGCCAAAATAATACAAAAAATTAGCAGTGTGGTCTGTACTCATCCTGTCCCAATCAAAGTACAATAGAAAAATAGAGAAAATAAATTGAGAAAATTAGACACCCAAAAATTGATTTCCAAAACGCTTCCAACCACAGAGATAAGTCTATCCATGGTGCAAGCGCAAAAAACTGTTACAGATACAGTAAACTCACGTGCACTAGAAAGCTCCTAAGTTTGCACTTTGAACCAATACACTTAGCGACACAACAAAGTTGCAAAGAGAAGTGCCAATATTGTTAGGCCCAAATTTTCCATCGGACATCTCCATCTTCACCAATGATAAGAGGAAGGCATTTGTCTCGTGTTTGTACCAAATTCAGACTGCATCTGCGGCACCCATCTCTCTAGTGTTGTGTATCCATTGTTGTAGTTTTGGTCTTGATTAACCCAAATTGGGTATTCTTCAGACATTCCCTTTGGGTTAATTTCACCCTGTTCCCAAAAACACATATTGTCAAATGATGCCCTGAAAATATACTGTCATATGAAAGGTATCTACAACAGTTAATTCGATTACTGATCAAGAGTTTTCCTTCTGTTCTTCTGTTCCCAATCACTAACCTGATAAAATCCATTGGATGAAATAGATACAAAGGTGCATTGACAGGTATGCCACCAGTCGCCGCCCCATCACCGCTCAAGAACTCCTCGACGTGCCACCCCGGCAACATATTGATCAAATAATTGGATATGCTGCTACTGTTATTGCTCGTTGCAGATCCGCTACAACTGCCAGCCTCCTCTTGGCTAATTGCCTTGCTACTACAACTATTGCTTTCAGTGATAGTTTGTTTCTCTACCTCCTGCTCTATGATTTCTGAAGGAGCTGAACAGCTGCCAGTGATCGGGGCTGAAGAAAGTCTCACACCCGTTAGAAGAAATCGAGTGTGCTTCTTAGTTAAATCACTTGATGTGTGAATTGGCACGTCACAATCTCGGCAAAGGATGGCTCTGTCTTCTTTACAGAACAAGAAACCTCGCTTCTCCTGTGTGAAAACAAATTGACAAACTAAATGTTAGATTTTCCCTTCAATCATTTTGCAATTCAAATGCAAGTAATACGACTTGCTGGTGTCAATTTAAACCTCTCTAAATTACTTGCCGCAATAAAAAGAAAGAAGGAATACAATCTTCCAACACCTAAAAGAAATTAATATAGCTCTAATGTCACAGTCTAACAAATACTTAGATTAATCAACTGATAAGAAAATAGGTACGTAAATTGTTCACCAAATTAACCAGACTAACCTGGCATATGTCACAGAGAGGCGGTGGCTGAGCAGAGGAGGAGAGAGGGGAAGGATGGAGGAGTGATAAACGACGGTGTTTGCTGGCTACTTTGTTGGCCCGGTGTACCCGGCGATCGCAGTTATCACAGAGTGCCGCCTCGTCAGCGCAACAGAAGACCGTGGCAGCCTCAACCCCGCATCCATCACATTGCACCTTCATCTCCGCTGCTGCCTTTTTGGTTCTCGTTCTTCTTTTTTTTTTCTTTTTGATTGATATCACTTTTTGGAATTGGTCAAACGCTGGAAAGGAGATCGATACAAGAGGGAGGAGGAGAAAAGGCGATGTGCATTTATACTGGTACGAAGAGAGACTTTGGGGCCTTAATTTGTGGGGTATGGCCTATTTTAAATTTCCTTTCTCTGATTGGAGGCTGGGGTTGATTTCAACTCTCATGCAGAAACCAGAAAGTTCATAACAGTAGTAATAGGAAGTGGATCTGTTGCTGCCCAAAGTATTAACTCTGAATTTCGAAGTGATTGGACGGATCACGTCTGCGCTACACGGTGCTGCGTACAGCAGCGACAGATCTGAATTCAATAGTAGTATGGGCTAATTACGACTGTAGTGATAACAAGTCTAATTAAAATTTAAAAAGGTAACACACGGATATTTAGCTTTATTATATGGTGCTACAAGCTTATCCCTTCACATGGAGATTCATATTTTAACTTGCACACAACCGCTGTTTTCAATTCAGCGGGCTAGTGTTGAATTACATGTTAATTGTCTGTTGCATTCTATCAATATTTTTATATTATACTACCTACATGCACATAACACAATCCCACAGTTTTAAGTTGTTTTGGAAAAAAAAAAACTGGGTCTAGCAAAATGAAACTACAATAATGTATTGTAATTTCTCTCAAAAAAAAACGTATAGTTCTTAAATGAGCTAGATTTCTGTAGATGTCGTAGGTGTCACTGTCATAATTCCCTCAATATTTCAGCATGGGTCATCTACAAATAATTTGATTGCTTTCAATCAAATCGTTTGATTTTTTACTTAAAATTTCATTTGCAAATTTTCTAAATTGAGATAATCTCCTTATATTTGTACCATTTACAATCTTTTATCAAATTTTCTTAATACAATTACCCCATTAATTGTTCCTTAAAATTTTCGGCAAATATATCTAATTATTCTATTAAATAAAATTTATTCACAAGAACTAGAATTCGATCTAGCTGTGAAGACTTTGTCCTGCACAAAAGATTACGTGCCCGAAACTCGGATAAAAATCATTTATATATGAATATTTAAAATAAAAGATTTAACCCTATCCTTTAATAAAAAGGCATTTTAATATTTATTCACGAAAAAGGTTTCGTTTTATTGCCTCTAAACATTTTATGCTCTATACACATTTTTAAAATGATGAAAAGATAAACACGGCGAACATGATGGTATTAAAAGTAATATTTCTTCGAAGATATTGCCGACTTAATTAGGTAGGAGAAAAGGATGGGAAAGATGTACCTTTTCGGGTTGGTTATCAATCATTTTTTTAATTCTTTTTCTTTTAAATAGAGCTTCTAGACATATATTATTTGGATTAATTTTGCGATGATTAGATAAAAATATCAACCGTCCATTTTCATCTAAATCGGATGGTCTAGACGATGGAGCTTCAAATCAGCTATTATTCCTGCTCAATTGTAGATCTTTTTTTTTTCTCTATTATCCACCGTTTAATTTACAAATAACGGTTCAGATTTTATGTTTTGTATTTAAATATAATATGTTTCTGTCCTTATTATTTATGATATTTTTATTTTACCCTGTCACAAACTTGTGTTTAATGAAAATTATTTCATATATATTTTTGTTAATTACTTTTTTAATAAATGATATTATTGAACCTTTATTAACAAAAATGCACTTAACCGCGCAGCAAAAGGTTCATCTTTCACTAGCACTAAAATAATTTCTTTTATAGGAAAGATTATTAAATTAAATTAGTAAAAAAGTATATGGAAATTGAGATAACTTGATAAATGATTATTATTTTTATTTAGTATACAAATTTTGGAAATATCTTAAAAAAGAAAATTATATTTTTATTTATAGAATAATGCATAGCAAGATTTTCAACACTAATATTTTGTAAGGACGCCCTTCAATTTTTTTAGATTAAAACATTTTTTTGAACCACATTGGACATATTAACAATACAATATTATACATAAAATCATAATAACTATAAAATGTTATACATTTCAAAGCAGTGTGAGATTGTGAGGTGTTGCTTATAACGGATAATGAAAAATTTTCAGAAGATAAAACAAAGAAGGGTGATAATTTTTTGAGAAAGAAATTAATATAAATATTAAATAAATAAATTAAAATAATTATATATTTTTCTCGGAACTTGAATTTGCATCACTTGATGAAATTCGTTGCTATCCATGCTAAACTTGAGGTTCTACTAATCATGAAAACCAATTTGAAGACATTTAACATTTCTTCTGTTTATAAATTATTTTTTTTTTTTTACCGATTCCTATTGACATATGATATATCCAACTTCAGACATAATAGCGTACTAGGTTCATATGGTAAATCAATGAATAGTTTTGAAAGAGTGGTATATTTGATTATTCGGAAGAGCGATAATATAGTTTGCCATTTGTTAATCAAAATAGTTAAAATATGAATAATTATGACACTAATAATGATGATGAAAATAATAATAATAATAGTACAATAATAATAATAACAGTAATGATAATAATAATAATAATAATAATAATAATAATAATAATTCATAATAAATAATAATATTCATAGTTATAATCAAAATAATATAATAAAAATATAAACATAATAATAAAGTAAAAGTATAATAATAAAAAAAATATAATAATAATAATAATAATCAAAATTTTAATAATATAATCATAATATAATAATATAATATAATATAATCAAATAATCATAATCAAATAATCATAATCAAAATAATAATAATCATAGTCGTAATCATAATTTATAATAATATAAACATAATCATAATATAATAATATAATAATAAATATTATAATCATAATCATAATATAATAATAATAATAATAATCATAATCATCATCATAATAATAAGTAATAATAATCATAGTCATAATCATAATAATATAATAATAATAATAAATAATAATCATAATATAATAAAATAATAATAATAAATAATCATAATTATAATAATATAATCATAATCATAATATAATAATATAATAATAAATAATCTTAATCATAATAATAATACTAAATAATATAATAATAAAAGATAATCATCATAATATTAATATAATAATAAATTAATAAATCATAATCATAATATAATAATATAATATAACATAATCAAATAATAATCGCTATTCCGATGAGAGCTAATCCGATATATCACATATAGCTTGATATACCGGATTAACACTATTCCACACTCTTCTACTTAGTCTAAAATTCGTTTGGCAAATTAATTTGTCGGAATAGTAATTTTATTGCTAATTTTTGTTTTTCCATGGAGTGTCAAACATTACGAATAGCGGAATTGAAAAATAACAGATTGGCCAATAAAATTTACTTTGACTTTAATCTATTAATCACATTTCACCACCATCGATTCCAGGATATTAAAAACCCTATACTGGTGCTAAATAAGGTAAATTCGAATTTGGATATCAAATTATGAATTAAAAATGAAAAATTGAGTTTGTGATAGTTTCTGGTATAGAAAATTTTATTCTATCCTTAGATTGTTGGAATATTTTCCAATTTATTTTATTGAGGGCTTAAATAAATAAATCGGAATTTAATAAACAAATTATAACTAAATAGATACAACTATTTTCTACACATTAGTTAAATAAAATCAAATAAAATGATAAGCATGAGAAAAGCCTGAATTTTATTTTAGTCGCTGAACGATCAAGTTGTGTCTGTCTTAAAGATAGAATGGCGCGCCTTTCGTGCAGAAAATAGTTCGACCCGAGCAAATGTCTCAATTCCGCTCCGCTAGCATGTTACAGATTAAAGGGTGACTAGTTTCAATTTCAAAGTAGTAGTACCATAACACCTAATATATCATGTCAAAATAAATAAATAGGAAAACAAAATTTCTTCCCTCTTTTTCTCATTTTGTTTACTTTTTCCCTTCTTGTTCAGTGCATTATGGATAGATTTATTTTATTAGATTTTAGCTTATATTATAAATCTAATTAATTTTATATCTAATTTGTGTTGATATATTATTTTTTTATAATTTATGATACATTTGAACTACTAATATAATATTATTTAATATTTAATTTTTATAATTAATATTTAATTTTTATAATTAATGATTCTATTAATAACTAGTATGCAATTATTTTTTAATTAATCCTATAATATTTTATTTAATGTCCAAAATATATCCATATTTATATCCAGATTATCTATATTTAAATTCATATATAAAAATTATAACGAATATAAATATAATAAAACTATTATCTGTCGGTATTCGTTTACACCCTAGATACGTTGTCATTACCCAGCTTATTAAGTATTCCAAATAGTGTGACCCGCAGATTTATCTTTTAACTATTAGAATATTTAAATATTATAATATTTAATTTATTGTCTACTACTAATAATTATGAGCGACGCATTTATAGATAATTTATTAAATGATACATTATATATATAATATATATATATCAAAAAACATATTAAATCGATATATATATCTTAAAAAGCTCAAGAGGTGCATATGAAAAGTAAATCTAAAATCAGTGTATTAAATATCAAATAACTATTATTTAAATTCTTAAATAATAAAACTAATTGAAGGAATATTTTGTAAATATCATATTTATGAAAAAAATTTTATGATTTTTCATATACATACAATTGAGATCGATCTATATATATATATATATCTGAAGGGTGCATATGAAAAGTGCATCTAAAAAGTGTATCTGTATATTTATGAAAAATTCAGATGTCCAAATTCATTGTATTAGATCTCAAGGGTTGCCTCAATCTTTATAAAAGAGCTCATATTCTGTAGTTCTGCATACTGACTCATAAAATATTTCATCAACTAAAGAAAAACAGAAAAAAAAAGCAGGATAGAAAAAATGTCTAATTAAGTCATTATCATATCTGAAAAAAAATCTAAAAGATCAGTACTTCCGCTTCCGCTTCCGTTATTTTTTTTCTATTTTAAGATGTTTGTTCTTCAAAACTATGAGTTTTAATTTATATTTTATTATTTTATATGATTTACGTGTTCTTAGACTTTAATTTTAATAATAAAATATATTATATTTATTCATATTTTATTATATTAACCACACTCAAATCATAAAAAGCAAAGGGGAAGTTTCAGAGATAAAGGGCGTATTTCGACGATAGAGACTTGCAAGAGGTAAATATAATCAAATCAAACTGGGACCATTTCTGGCATCATGGGCTCTGATCAACTTGCGAAGGGGACCCTTTTGTTTATGTCAGTAGGAAATCTGAGAAATACAAATGCTACCTCTCATGAACCCTTCTCATAATGTATCCACTTAATTAAGTAGCCTCGTTATATGTCTCGTTATGTTGGAAAATTAAATTCTAAAAGATAAAAATATTTATGTGGTTTTTAATTTACAGAAAATAACTTGCTTACGAGGAAAAAAATGTTGCAAAAAGAAGCTGCCAAGGAGATAAATCTTGCCATATGTATCATCAAGCTAAAGAGATAAATAACTTGTTCTTATAACCTGGAAAAAAATTTCTTGCTCCTCGTATTTTTGCATTTGTTATATATGAAATAAGAAATTCGTGATAATTGCATTGCTTTTTCGGTATTTTGTTGAAATGAGGATCAAGAAATTAAATTCCGATATCATTTATTATTCTTAATTAAAAAATTACTGCCGGAATGTTGACGCAAACCCCCTCTTACCCAAGCCTTGCTCGCAACTTTTTAAATGTTCAAGTTTAGTTTAAATTCAAACTGAACTCCGACTAATACTTTTCCTATTAGCCTTTTTGACAACTTAAGTTTAAAATCAGTTGAATTAAGCATCTTGTGATATAATAATTATGTTATTCATAAGCAGAGGCGGCATTAAGGTAGGTGTCAACGCTCGAACACCCTCTTAATTCATTAAAAAATAAAGTTATTTTTAACTCAAATATTATATTTTTTTAACCCGACACTCTCTACTAATTGTTTTTGCTTCCGTTTTTGTTCATAAGGAGAGTGATAGAGAAGGAGCAACTTCAGCTCGTGTCCCCAAAGTGTGTGTGGATCACATCTTCTCCCAAAGCCCTGGACGAAGCAGTGGTCTCAATTTCATAGAGAGAAGCTCCCTTAGATGCCGGTCACCTGACCCGGATCATGCATGATCAGCTAGCATTGTCTTCAAATAGTAATAATGAATACGACACAGATTGGATTGGATGGATATGTTTTCGTATTAGTTTTCATCTGATGCTCATCTTCTATTTTATTATTATTCACTGAGAATTATTTTGTATTGTTTTAGCATTTTATTTTATCCGCTAAATTTAATGAATAATAGATGAAATTTTGTTATTTCTGAATAAAATTGAAAACAATCCAATCCAAAACATAACAAGCTATAAATTATAGAAAATGTTGTTGCGTAGATCAATCTGACAATACATTACCAATTAAATATGTATAACAAAAAATATTTTATATGACTCGATTTCATTATAATACTAATAATAGTACATTAGTGGTTAGCTAAAGTACGGATAAAAATTATCGTATGTAATTTTGTACATTGATTATCATATAGGATAGAATCTAAACCACTCAATTTTAAATGTCTATATAAAGAATTTTGATCCAAATTTCATTTGTACTTCTATCCACAATTTGAGTCTATCTGTGACTTGTTATTAGTATTTCAGATTTTGTTATATATAATAATTACAAAAATCATATTATTAATAATAAGAGTGATAAAAGCAAAATTTTAAATCTACGAATGGCAAAGTTGACGCGAGCAAATGTAATATCGCTTTGCCATGGCATTTTTTGTGTAAACGCGTCACTATCAGTGGTGTTTTTACTGAAACGCACCACTGCCAGTGGCGTCTTTGTGTAAACGCGCCACTGTCAGTGGCGCGTTTGCCTAAAAATGAGTTTTTGATCACTATAAATACACGCGTAAGTATCTATCTGCGCATTTCAATAAAGACGTCATTGGCAGTGGTGCGTTTGCTCCGCGTCACTGCGGCGCGCTGCCATTCGTAGATTTAAAATTTTGCTTTTATCATTCTTATTATTAATAATATGATTTTTATAATTATTATATTTAAAAAATCTGTTAGTATTCTAAAAAGCATTTTTGATAAAATGCAATATATTTGGACAGACTTGGCACTTAATGAGTTTGCTCTCCAATAAAAATATACATGTGCAGCAGCGCCGTCTGCAACTGTCAATTAATCGTCTGTCGGACTGCCAAACGCCACTTAAGTGTAAATTGAATAAAAATATATTGGCCTTTATGGATGATATGACCTATTTTAATTTATTGATAGATGAATTCATTTGCTTTACCGAGCTGAGCTAATTTTCAAATTTTATTTTTCAAATACTTTCTGATAGCAAGAAATTTAACTAATTAGGGTCTTAATTTATTGCCATAATTATTGTCATATACACTCATACTATATTGTACAAAAAATATTTTGTCCTGATATTTTATTCAGTGTTAAGAAAAGCAGAGGATTAACAGGATGGGCAAGATTGGATTAATTAGTTATGGGTACTAGAGTAGCACATCCAAACGGTATGGGCATATGAGACAAAAGCGAATAGCCATCCACTCGAACTGGGTCCGGATCCGACAATAAAGACATATCCGATTCGATGCTTTCTATCCTTTTCCAACCTGTCTATTTTTAATTATTGTGAATTGTTTAACTTACATGAGTTATGGCAGAGTAGTCAGCATAAGCTAAGCTAACCTGTGCCATCGGCAATCTATTGCGTTCAATGCAGCAAAATGATGAAGGATTACTTTAACTATATTTTCTGGTCCACACAGATTCCTCTTTTGGTTGAGCAACTTCTTTTTTATTTATTTTAGCTTAAAAAATAAAACATGAGTGAATCCACGTATTCAAGTGCGGAGCCGGAATATAATAATTGGAGACATTAAAATATGTTTAGAAGTTTAGTAACATTTTAAATCTTTTAAGCCAAAATAGTTTATTTATATTAAGTTAATAGCAGTAACCAAAATAAAACTCGACTTAATTGTCAATATAAAAACTGTCAGTAATTATTTAAAACAAATAGACACTTATTAAATATCTTTGATATATAATATATTTGCTGCACAACTTTTATTTTGATTCTGTATGGATTGTATTATCATACAAAAATAAATTTAACAAATTTTACTATTTATAACTTTTTGCGGTTTCAAAATCAATATTAAATTATTAAACTATTATTTTTTTGAGAGAGAAAAAGAGTCTACCATTTAAATTTATTTTTTGTATTCATAAAAGTTTGAATCCATGACCTCTTTAAAATTATTCTAGATAGCTATCACTTGTGCTGCTTGAACGCTTACAATTATTAAACTATTATAAATTTTATAATGTTTGTCAGTTTTTTTTTATTTATGTCAACTTTGTTATAGGTGAAAATTTTAGAAGTGCAAATCTTAGAGAGGGTATGGAGAGATTTTTCCTCAAGTTAAATAATTTATTATCTGTGTTAATAATTTTATCATGTAAATTTATTGTGAATATGAAAAATTAAAATTTGAACTATAAGTGTTTCGACCAAAGTGTTTATAAAAGCATAGTAGAAAAACTTAATTGATATGTACATTATTGTATATTGAATTCAAACAGCACTCTT
This sequence comes from Schoenoplectus tabernaemontani, assembly GCA_037127355.1. Classification (NCBI taxonomy): domain Eukaryota; kingdom Viridiplantae; phylum Streptophyta; class Magnoliopsida; order Poales; family Cyperaceae; genus Schoenoplectus; species Schoenoplectus tabernaemontani. Next base: position 13,429,846 of record CM073758.1, read on the forward strand.
ATTGTATCCAATATGAAAGTGATAAGTTGAACAAGTATGATCCTCTATTAGGAAGTAGAGCACGTTATGAATATGTATAAATAAAAACAGGATTCAAATGTCTTCATGTTTTGTGCATCCATCATAACTTCACTTCTTATTTTTTTAATAACTCAAAATTCAAAATAAATTATTAAATTTGGTTTATATCCTTTAATTTATACAAATAAAAATTATGATATTTGAACATTATTTATATATACTAAAAATGAAGGTATTTGAACTGTTCCTTATAATAACTCTTTTAAGTTGAATAATAAATAACTATATAAAATAAATTATTTAATAAAGTCATTACATGAATAGTGAAGTTAATATTGACGATGATATGAATGATAGTATTTGTTTATTCTACTCAATTCTTTGATTTTTGTCTTAAAATAAAATCGCCTTCAATTTTGAAAGTGATAGCGAAATTCAAATAAAAATGTGCTATTTGGTACATACATGCACATGTTCACCGTATTATAATCAGTGGCTAACCAGAACTGATCCGTAGGTGCCCTAACTAATATATATATATATATATATATATATATATATATATATATATAGCTTAAGCTACGAGTAATGCTATGGTGCTTAACTCAAAAACATATTAAATCATCTCGAAATTTTAATTTATCATTCTCAAACCGTTGAATCATCTTTATATGAAATATCTCTTGGAGATCAAATTTTATATTTTTTGAATTTTTTAATATTTTTAATTTTAAAATGATGTTTTGGATGTATTGAAATATTTAGATCATTAAACTTTGTACCCATCTAAAAAATATCAAAAAAACTTCAAAAAAATAAAATTTGATCTCCAAAGATATTTTAATATGAAGATGATAAATTAAAATTTTAAGATAATTTAATATGTTTTTTGAGTTAAGCTCAGAAGGCCTCCGTGAACTTAAGCTCAAAATTTTTTCTCCACTATATATATATATATATATATATATATATATATATATATATTATTGTGAAAATATTTGCATTTCAGTCGATATACAAATGGATTAAAATTATATTTTAAAATCTCAAAAAATTTAATTTATAATTTTTATTAAATTCTTCATATTAAAACTCTATGAGATATAAAAATTTAAAGTATTTTAATTAAAAGTAAAATAAAAATAACTTTAAAATATACTTTCATATCATATTCGAATATGACAACTCCTAAGAAAAACCTCTATATAACGACACAGCTAACCTCATGAGTTCGAAGTTCGAACACACCCCTAAGATAAACCTCTATATATATAATGCCACGGCTAACCTCCGTTAGAATTTCATCAATTAAAAAAGGCAACATTGCAATATGATATCTCGAAGCATCACCAATTCGCGATGGGATCCGTGTCAGGGCATCTAAAACAGCGCAATAAAAGCGTTTCATTTCATTTCATACATCCATCACCAAAATATGGCGCGCTTTCTCTTTACCGATTTATGCACTAAATCCATGAGGAAACTGGTGTTACGGAATTCATTTAATTAATGTTGCCCATTATTAAAAAAAGAAAAGAAAAACAATAGCAAAACAGGACTTGTAATTAACGTGAAAAGGCAATCGCACGTCCTACAGTTAATGCTTTTTTGGTAATTTGGTTAAGAGCTTGGTAATACTTTGTTACATCTTTTAGTAGAAGTATGTGCCAACTATTAGACAGCTCTTGCCTGTTGGCAATTTGTTAACATTCAAATATAGACGCTAAATAACAATGTTTAAAAGTGCACTTGGCTTTTATCCAGCTCATGCATTTAATGTTTAATAATTCATATTTCATATATCACGCCATCCACAAATACGAACCAAATGGTCAAGTAGAAGTAGATTTCAGTGGAAACAATCTTTACTTGTTGCAATAACTAAGATTTAAAATAGTGTTTGGCGTTTTTAAATAGTGAGGATGTCTTTTAGCATATTTTAACGATTTATTAACAAAAATCTTTTAATCCAGACTTTTATACCTCAAATCTTTCTTCTTAACTATTTACTCAACAAAATTTATTTTTCATTAATATTTTTATTTTTGATAAGTTTTTATATTACACGATCAGATATGAACACTGCAGTAGAGTACTAAAGACGGACCGGTCCGGAGCCGTCCAATCCAAACCCTCTCGGGTCACGAGTTACCGTGGTCCATGGTCTATGGTCCACCCCGGGCCATGGGTCACAAAACCCGTCCCGGATCATGAGTCACACGATCTGAATTAGAGCGGTCCAAAATTTGAAACCCCAACCATGCCAACAGCACTGTTGGCCTCTGGGTTGGATCCCCACATGTTAGGACGGGTTAAGCCCCAGCTGGTCCAGTCCGGGTGGTTCAAATTTATTTATTTATTTTTGTTTTTTATAATTTCAAAAAAACTAAAAAATCTTGTTATTAGACGACCATTAGTTTTATCTTCATACTATATTTTTATGTCCGTAAATGTAACGAGATTAGAAGTGTAAAATGCAGGTGGAGATGTGAAGAACATATCACTATGACATATGAAACGTCAGATATTATAGAGGTTCATTGAAACGTCAGATATTATAGAGGTTCATTGATGTACTTGTAGATCTTGATGTACTTTTACACTTAAGTTTACAATTTTTAGTTTTCATTGGTCTGTATTTTAAGCTATAAGATTTGCTAAATGAAAAAAAAAAATTACTTCATTGTTACTATTAATGTCGGTTATTTATAACACCTATATTATCTGTTCTGTTCCATAACCATTATGCTGGTATTGTCAACTGTGCATTAAGGAAAAACATGTGTTTTCTTCTGCATGAACTTCTTAAGAAATATAAATTGCAGTAAGAGGATTATTTATTTATTTTGTTCAAGATTCATACGAGGCGGGAGAGAATTTAATGCTTTTCTCTCAAGTATTTGCTGCAGAGTACTCTCTGATATGCAAAATATCATAGTACCGGAAGTCTTACATATTTTTGATGGATGGTGTGATTTATGACTATGAGATTTAGTAATGGATTATCTGGCCATGGACGATACCGTGTTATTACTGATGTTTTTATTTTCATTTTTTTCTTTTGCACTTTCCACTTTTCCAGATTAGACATGTGTTCATACTCCGTCATAAATGTAGATGCTCATCATTATTAAAAATAATTTTAATTCACCTGATGTGTTCATAGATGTTATCATTATTGTTATTAAATATCTAAGTGTTCTAATTCTATAAAATGAGTTCTTCAAATAATGTTATTATTTGTATGCTCATTTGTGTTGAAGTTATAATTTTCTCTCAATTTTAATTGTTACACGAAATGTTACATAATAAAATAATATAATTACTCTAATTTATTTTATTTGCCCCTTAAATTCCTCTAGTTATGAATATAAACTTTCGTTAAATGTTGAATGCTAGCTTTTTCTCAACTCTGTATTTATTTTATATTAATTATGTATCAATTATTGAAATTTATATTAATTGATAAATTATCTTTATTTTTTTTCTCATGAAAGTCTGATTTTTTCTATTTTTTAAAAATCATCAACATAGAAACATACCGCAAGATACTAGTTAACATATATTTATGTTTTTGCAATTTTTAATTTGCAAAAAAGTTATTAACTAATTATAGAAATATATAAGAACTTAGGTAATATTTGTAACACACAAAACGTTTGTTACTTCTTTCTTGTTATATCCATTTTATCTTTTGAAATATATTGTTACTAAATAATCAAAACTGATGTTTTTTTCTATATAATATGAAATTAGCAAACATTATGACGCAAGAAATATATTATTTAACCAGCATATTATGCATTATTAATATTCAATTAAGTACTTATATTTTTTAATTAGTTAATATTTGGAAAATTAAAATACAATAGAACATAAATATTTTCAATATCGTGCTATAAACATATAAGGATATTATATCATTTTATATTTCAAGTTGAGCATGAGAAAAAGTTTAAATGTCGTGACTCGAGATGGCAGTGTGATTGTCGTGACTCACAAATTGTACGAGTTCAGTGAAGTTTGTTTTATATTTCAAGTTGAGCATGATCAAAATTTTAAATGTCATGGCTCGAGATGGGTGTGCGCTTGTCGCGATTCACAAATTGTATAAATTCGGTGAAGCATTTGTTCGGATTAAAAGATTAAAGTCCCGAAGGTATTTTATCACAAGTAACGAAGTCAATTAACACCATTTAATTATATATATTACGTTTTTCAAATTAATCTTTAAAAACATTATTTATTTATAATAGTAAGTAAACTGATAAATTATTATGAGAAATAAGACATATCCATGTTAAGGAGGTGACTACATAATTTTTTTATTACCTAAAAATTTTATTCTTATCAATCATTTAATCAGATTTATTTTTCATGATTACTATTTTTAGAAAATAATAAGAACTGAAAAATATTACGGTAAATCATTATCCTTATTCTTATGCATGAGTTATATTATATTTTATCATTAAAGAATATTTAATAACTCAAAGAAGAAAAAATATTTGAAATTTTAATAATCTAATATAATCAAATAAATCATTGAAGTTGGGAGAAAAAATGCACACCCAATACCTCCGCATTAACACAATATTCGTGTTTCTATAATGGAGGACTTTGTTTAACTTGAATTTGATAACTACATGCATTGCAAGATGATGACACGATATTGATTGGGCATTTATATTTGAAGCGAGCGAAACTATTCCTCGTAATTACCATATTACACAAAGAATTGTTTTAATTTTCACTGTGGGGTTGAGGTTTCAAATTTGGAATGCTGAAACTTTGTAGGTTTTTAACTATTATTTACTAGAAAAAAATCTCAATGCTATCAATTTTATTTACCATCAAATGCCATCTTTAAATTTAAATTTTAAAATTTAACACTTAAATTTATAATCAAACTAGTTAAGTTTAGTTTATATTTATTAGAAAATCACTTCTTTTGAATGACTCATAATAATTAAATCAAGTGATTTTCTAGCTAAATATAAATTTTGGTCTCCAACTAGATTTTCATATGAAAAATATTTTAATCGGTTAGATCGACCATTTGAACCTTAAAAATGGAGAAACGGTCCGTAGCACAAAGGTCATCATTACTACGCGTAGCACCGTAGCCTAACTCTCTCTCTCTCTCTCTCTATATATATATATATATAAATAGAGGAAGTCTAAAATACAATGTGTTGCACGATTGTATTTGTATATCACATCAAAATCTCAAAATTTAAGTCAAAAAATTCTGATCCGATCCGTTCAATTTATTCTCCATATCAAACTCTTGTAGAAAATCAAATTTTATATTTTTTGAAATTTGTTTGTCATTTTTTTTGGTAGAAAGAAAATTATCATTATTGGACGATCCAAAATTCTTAAATCAGGTTACTTTCTCTTAGCCCAAAAAATAGTAAATAAATTTAAAAAATATAAAATTTGACTTTATATAATAGTTTGATATAAAGAATAAATTGAATAATTTGGATCGGTCATTTTTAACTTGAAATTTGAGATTTTGACATGGTATATGAAGGCATATGTGGATTGCGTTGTATTTTAGACTTCATATATATATATATATATATGCTCATAAAATTTTATTATTTTTGAGTTTATTTTATATTAGTTCAAATGATATAATTATGATTAATTGATTAATTTTATATATTAATTTTATTGTTATTTGTTTCAATATAAAATAACTTTCAAAATTCATGAAAATTTATGAGCATATTAAGTTAAAAATTAAAAAGATAAACGGTTTGGATTTCAAATTTAAATATTAAAATTTAAAAATAAATCGATGGCACTTAATGGCACATAACATTAACGACATTAAACCCTTTCATTATTGACTATTACTTGAAAATGTTGTAAAATTAATGTTGAGAGACTCGATAAATTCAGAAGATTTGTTGGTTGAAATCGGTGATAAATCATATATATATATATATATATATATATATATATTCAATTTGATATATAGCTCTCGATATATAAAACATTAAATCTACAATTAGGTGAACATCATTCATTCAATTGAGTCAAAGCATCTGTCCTGTCACGCAATTAAATGATTTCAGATTTTACGAAGATGAAGATGGTAGGAGGATCTTGCTAAGGGACCAGCGAAAAGGGGGAGTATGCAAAAAAAAAAAAAAAAAATTATAGTAACTAAAAAAGATACGAAATGGTAAGAGTATTTTTTATACCAGCTAATATGAATCGAGTTTGAAATTCAATTTTGAACTTTTAGATCGAGCTTCAAATTTGGATCCGATTTTTTCCCTCTTATGTTATTAAATTAGTTTATATATTATGTTTAAATATTTATTTTTTAATTTAGTTATATTAATCTAATTTAAAATGATTATTTAATTATGTCACACTAAAATTTTAAATGATATAAAACATTTTAAAAGACATACTATTAGAACACCAGACAATATTAGAAATATCACAACAATAATAATAAAATAAATTATTCTCATAATTCCAATAATAAAACATTGACATTAATCATGTTGTAGTTAAACGTTCTCGTCCTGGGCTCCGGGTTAAAAGTATGTTGATATGATCCTTCATTTTACTCATAGTCATTGGAATATGTATCTTCCTTTGTTGATTTTTTCTGGATCTAGTCAGATGATTGTACCGTTGTATATCAACTAATCTTGTTTATTATCATAATTATATCAGCGACCAGACTATGTGTTACTGTAATTGTAAATTCTATAATATGTGATCCAGTTTTCTGAATGAATAAACCGTAAGCAAGTGATCATATGAAATACCAGTCAATTACAGATTCTGACACCAACAATTATCAATTCTCATCCCACATAGTTGAACCTCATATTTTATCTCATCTTTGTATCCCGATATTTTAAAACAGAACCCATAAATTATAGTAGTATGACATCATAAGTTCTTCCTTTCTCGCCGTGATGTTTTATCACTTCTGTGTCTTTGGGAGAATATCAGACCATGGACTTCTCAAGCTGACCTAATTTCTGGACACTTATAGAATCACTGAACACATTTATACCGTATATTCTCAATGATAGCACATATAGATAGTTATCTAGCAATTTTGAACACGTTGTTTAGTAATTCTGAATAATTGCTTATCATTATACTCTGCTGATTAAGGTCTTCATCTAGATATTGTACCCATATTTCTTGATGTAATGTAGTCACTTAATCTAGGGTTAACTCTTCATCATTAAATTTTTCCGCTGACATTGACTGGATCTAAATCTGTACTGAGTAATTTTTAAATTATTCACATTTTCATGGTGGTTGTGGGATCCAAGTTTCTTAGGAGCAGGATTTTTCTTGGAGAGAGTGCTAGGAGCAGTCCTGCGTGATGACAGAGGTATTTCGCTGTATTAGCATGTGAGCTGAGTAGTTGATTAGGACTCTTCAGGATATTGAGTTTTGTTTATTTATTTTGGGCCTTTATTTGAGAGAATTTGCTGCCCATTCTGATGGATTCATCCCCCACCAATGTCGGGCGTTGTACCGTACTGTTTATTCTGGATTGCATATTATTTTATATTATTTTTATTTTATTTATTTTATGTTAATTTATTTTATTCATTTAGCCTTCCGTACGCATGTCTTATCGTGCATACGTGGCGGGATTGCCACTCCTAATTCGTTTTAATTATTTTGGGGAGTGATACTATTATTTTTATCATTCTGCAAATTTTCTTAGAAACTACCCCAAATAAGCTATAAAAACTCACCAGAACTTGGTTGAACAGTGTTGATTCATGCACTGATGATTAGGGAGCATCTCCAAACCGACATGAAACTACCTTCTCAAGTCCTGAACATTGATTGTGTAGTCGACAAAAAAAGAGCACGCGACATGAATATCATAACCCATGCCAGTTAAAGTATTCAAGTTTTTACCTTCGTGGTACACATTGATCAGCAACATAGTCAATTTTCTATATAAAATGAATGATAAACCCTACTGAGTAGTATATTTTAATTTTACATCATAAAATAATAGTGCAAATAAAAAAACTCACAATAGAGTGCTAAACACGGATCTGAACTGGATATGTTCAAACACACACTTTCAGTTCGAAACTCTTATAAAGCTAACAATGGCGATTTTGTAGAAATAGTTTCCGAAAAAAAAAAGAAGAAGACAACTAGTTTTGGATATATACTAAAAAAATTCTTGGACCGAATTTTAATTTTTATCAAGCTAGATGGTTTTCGATATATAAGCAAATAAAATCAAAAGAGCCAAAAAAACTAGGACCGACTTTTAAACTCAGTCCAAACTAGATAGTTTTTGAAATATAAATAATTTAACAACATAAGAGGAAAAAATCGTACTCGAGTTTGAAACTCGGTCTGAGGGTCTTAGATCGAATTTTAAACTCAGTTCGAAAGTCTGGAACCAAATTTCAAACTCGGTCTAGACTAGTCGACAGAAAAAAAAAAAATCTTACCACTTCATGTTTTTAGTTACTATAAATTTTTGTTTGAGGAGTATGCACATGTAGGGTGCACATTTCATCGTGTTTCATTTTGTGGTAAACGAAATAGTTAATGAAATAAATTTTTTTATTAATTAAAAGAAACGGTTAATGAAACTATTTTTTATTTTCGTGGTATTATACGAAATGATATTTTTCATTTCGTTAAATGTATTTCAGTTTAAATATATGAAATTTTGTGTTTCATTTCGTTTCATTTCATGCTAAATGAAACAGTTGACAAAATATTTTTTTATTTCATTTATTAAATGAAATGATTAATGGATTTTTTTTCTTAACACAACGATTAACGAAAGAAACTTTTTTCGTGTTTGTTTACCACGTTTGACAGCCTATGCATATGGCACAGTTGGAAGTTTAGAACACCGCCTCCGTGGAGGCAAAAAAAATAAATATACTAGTTAGGTACCCTCCGTGGTTATATTTATCAATTTAAAATGATATATTTTGTAGATATATAATAATTTTATATTCTAAAATATAAAAGCATCCGCCGCCAACATTGATATATCGTATAATAAAAAAATAAAATTATATTAAAAATAATATTTAAATGTTCTTCGATGGATATGTCTCAAAGAGATGTTCGGTGGAAAGGTGTTTATAAATAGTCATATAAAATTATAATATTCTTTAAAATTAAAAATATTTATTTAAGACAGAAAATATCTACTGATTAGGAAAAAATAAACGATTGTGATATAAAGAGCAATATGTTGGATTAAAATTAATAAATGTAAGATCAATTATAGATACTATATCAAATATAATCTCGCATGATTTCTCTCAACTTTTAATTCTCTTTCTCCTATATGACAAAAAAATTGAGAGGAATATAAAATAATGGACGCTATCGTGTTCGTTTGATTAATCAATATTAATATAAATTATTAGATAAGAGATATTTTAGGATATAAAAAATTTGAAAAGAAATAATAATAAAACATGGACTCGTTTAATTGTTATCTATATAATAGTATAGATATGTTTAGATCACGATCTTTTCATTTACGGCACACCACGTGATGAACCACAAATATTAATTGGATTATTCAGTCCGCCCCATCTTTATTGGACTCATCTTAAAGACAGGAATTTTGATAAACTATGACTCTTGAATACGAAATGTGTTCTCTTTTTCCAAAAAAAAAAGACACTTATGTCTATTTCATTGAATGAAAAATTCAAATTACAAAGTCTAGTAAAATAGCGAATACTAACCGCTCTATTGTAAATCCACCCGATCGTATGTGTCAAAACCAGTAAGCCACTGGTTACTGTAAAGTCAACGGTCTTTTCAAATTTGTTTACATCTCATTCCAGCACAAATGACATCCTTGTCATTTGTCAGTCTCTAAGGCAATAGAACCTAACGAAATGAAATAGCCAATATCCACACAAATTGCAATACTGCAAACAACTACATTTTATTACAAACAAAATCAACAAAATAAATACATTAATTATAACCAACGATCACCATAAGAATTTGAAATCTCAGTAAAAATAAAGAAAGTTACGGATTTTTTAATGTATACTAGCTAGCCCCCCTTCCTCCAAAAAAAAAAAATCAAATCAAATTTAGTGACTCATGCTAATTGTCCAAACAATCTCAGATATTTTAACAACTCTGATAGTTTTACTTGTTAAAATCAGAATGAATGGAGTCATTTTAATTAACGGAGCTTATTGAAGAATGAGTTTTTATGAGTTTGTTTCATTTTATCAATGATTTAAATGTTTATTTAATATTCTTTAACTGTATCTCAACTTGATGAATATACTTAGTCGTTAGTGTCTAAAGAGATGTTTGAGCAAATAATATTTTTTTTTTTTTTGCTACTTATGAGTCGTAGGGGTTATTGAGGGCATTAAGAAAAAAATATATAATTATTTTTTTTTTTACTTGAGGCCTTAAAAGTTTTGGTGTATGTTCCATTGACATGTTAAAAATATCAGATATTATTATCTTAATATGATAGTAAAAAATGTGGGTCTTCACGAGACAAAAATAGGTTATAAAATTATAGGGTTTGTTTGGCACATCATGGAATAGCAAAAAATAGGAATAAAATTTCTATTCCGATGACATAATTTGCCAAATGAATTTTAGACTAAATAGAAGAGTGTGGAATAGTGCTAATCCGGTATACCAACTTATAGGTGGAATACCGAATTAGCGCTCGTCGGAATAGTGATTATTATTTGATTATATTATATTATGATTAAGATTAAGATTTCCTATTATTATATTATTATATTATATTTATGATTATAATTTATGATTATATTAATATTATGGTTATTATTTTTATTATTTATTATTATTATTATTATTATTATTATTAAATTATTATTATTATCATTATTGTTATTATATTATCGTTACTATTAGTATTATTATATTATTTATTATTATTATTATAAATAGAATTTTAATATTATATCATTGTATTATGAATATAAATATAATTATTTTATTATCATATTATTATGATCAAGATTATTTATTATTATATTATTATATTATGATGATTATGATTATGATTATTATTACTTATTATTATTTTATTATGTTGTATTATATTATTATATGTTGATTACGATTATGATTAATTTATTTTATATAATTATAATTATAATCATTTATAATAATAATTATTTTATTTTTGTATTATTATATTATTATGATTATGGTTATATTATTATGATTATGACTATAATTATTATTATCATGATTATGATTATGATTATGATTATTATATTAAATTTATATTATGATTATATTATTAAAATTATAATTATTTATTATTATATTATTATTATAATTATGATTATAATTATAATTTTTATTATTATATTACTATATTATGATTATATTTATATTTATATTATTATTATATTATTATTATTTATTATAATTATTTTTTATTACTTTATTATTATTATTATCTTACTATTATGATTTTTATTTTACTATTATTATTATCATCATTATTAGTATCATAATTATTCATATTTTAACTATTCTGAGTAACAACTATCAAATGATATTTTCACAGAATAATCAAGAATCTCACTCTTTTAAAAAATATTATTCTATTATTTTTCTAAAATTACCATTTATCCAAAACTATTTTTTAATTTGTCAAAGAGACCCTAGTTATTTATTGTGTATTTGTATTCTTATTCTTGGGACTGGTCCGCCGCGTAAAATGGTGGGTGGATAATTATCAATTGCGTGGACACTTTTGTCTTTACTTCCGGAACTTCCAAGTTCTAACTAGAAATTAATATGGGTACGCAAGAAGTCGATCCACGTTATGGTCCTTGTTGTCGGCGAAAAGAATCAAAAGATGTTTGTTTATCCGAACCTCCACTTTCTCGTAGGAATTTTCAACTTTCTTCGTACTTGTGACAGAATTCATTAGTCCCGATTATTTGTTAAAATTTGATTTAAGTATTGATTAATTCTACTTTTGATAATACTGTGTTTAGTGCGCAACTCTAACACATGCAGTAAGATGGAGAAATACATATCTTTTCTAAGTTCTCAACACGGTTTTATATAATAGAGAAATCATAAATATGACTTATTAACATGTCTAATTTCTTAATCGATTTTATATAGGAAACGAATCATAAATATGATTCATCAAGGAGAGTTAACGGAGTTAATGAGTCTTTATTGGTCAAATTATGACGTGACTCAGGTGTAATAGTGATATCAATAAACATTTATGACATGATAATTCGATCTATTCTTGAGTTCGAGAATATCTAGTTCGAAAATATTTCGTATATGAACTTATATAGGCTTATTCAGGCCTGTCTAATGTATTGTTTAGGGATGTACCTCTTAGGTCGTAGTTATGAGTCTATATAGGGTTTTGAGGAGCACAACTCTGCTATCAGTCTCTTGAGTCGAAATATATTATAATGACATTTTTGAATACAATATAATGCAATAAGACTTTCGGAAACATAGTATAAAGTTCTTTAGGAGGAATAAACATATAGGATTTTCAGATTTTTCGGGTTATTCAGATTTTTCTCTTAACCCAAAATGGTCAGTTTAATGATACCTTCAATCCATGATAAACCTTTATTACTTAAAATTTTGAGAAAGCGTATGATAAAATTCCGAGAAATATCATGTGGTGGGCGCTCAAAAGGAAACTAGTCCCAACAAAGTACGTTACCCTTATTAAGGATATGTACACAAATGCGTGACTTGTGTCGAGCATGTGACGGCGAGTCCGATACATTTCCTATTAAGATAGGATTACATCAAGGGTCGAAGATTGAGTCCATATATTTTCACCTTAGTGATGGATGAGATCACAAAGGACATACAAGAAGATATTCCTTGGTGTATGCTCTTTACGATGATGTGGTCCGATTGACCGAGCGAGTGGAGTCAATCGAAACTAGAGTTGTGGAGACAAACTTTAGAATCGAAAGGTTTTAGACTTAGTAGGACAAAAACTAAATATATGAGGTGTCAGTTCAGCGGGAAAACTTAGATGACGGAGATGTTAGTTTGGATGGACGAGTAGTGCCCATGAATGACACATTTCGGTATTTGGGATCGATGTTGCAGAGTGAAGGAGAGATTGATGAAGATGTTAGTCATAGAATAAGTGCTGGATGGGTAAAATGGAGACAAGCATCTGGTGTTCTTTGTGATAAGAAGGTCCCAAACAAACTAAAAGACAAGTTCTACAGGACGGTGATTAGACTCGCGATATTGTATGGCGCAGAATATTGGGCTACAAAAGGACAACACATTCAGAAGATGAGTGTAGCTGAAATGCGGATGTTGCGTTGGATATGTGGCCACACAAGGAAAGATCGAATCAGAAATGATGATATTAGGGACAAACTTGGGGTAGCACCAATTCAAGAGAAGCTAGTCCAACATCGTTTGCGATGGTTTGGTCATATCCAACGAAGACCTCCTGAAGCATCAGTACGCAGCGGTATTTTAAGTCGTCCTGAAAATACAAGAAGAGGAAGAGGTCGACCGAGATTGACATGGAAGGAAGTAATAAAAAGAGATTTGAAGGAATGGAATATACCCAAAGAGCTTGCTTTGGATATGAGTGTGTGGAAGATATTAAACATATAACTTTCTAGTAGATCATGTCTAACGGATTTAGCAAGTTACATTGACAAAAGTTATCATACATGAAAAAATCATAAATAACAATTAGTAATAGTTAAAAAATATAAATAAAATATATCTCCAAAAAAATAAAAATATTCAATTTGCAATAAGAAATTAAAAAAAAAACATTATATACATGCAGTTGCATTCTATATAATCCAACACTAGCTATTTGAACTTTCAATAGAAATATTATTCATTAAAACACGCTATTATTATAATAATTATTATTACTATTTTTTATTAGTAAGTAAATAATAAACAAATTGAATGATGAGTAATCATAATTTATTTTAAAAGTAAAGGGTATTTGATATATAATTAACAACATGTCGACAAAATTACGTTGATTCTAAATTTTGAGAAATATAAATTCAATTATATTATGTGGTTGTATAGGGTTTCAACCGACATATTTTTATTTTAATATAATAAGTATTTGACACATTAACTAAACTGCAATCACACATAACTAAATGAAATCTGAAATTTATTGGTTTTTAATTTGACTGGATCAGGATGAAAAGATTGCATGAAGTACTTATACACCTCAATGACGGAATTAATTTGGAACAAGAGACATGAAGAAAAGTTTGGAAAAAGAACTATAAGTCTTATGTAGTGTCCACTTCTTTTAGTATCCACCTCTTATTCACCATTTTATTTGTTAACAGAAATTATCTATTTGTTAATTAGGAACACCCAATTATTGACTAAAGATTGTTATATTTTTTTTACACATTTCTATATTACAAAGTAGACATTCTTAATTAACTACTGTATATTTTTTGTTAGCAATTAGATATGAACAATTAATAAATAAAGGGCTGGGCAAGAGGTGGATTGCAAAAGAAGTGGGCACTATATTTTCCAAAGAATTACTAAATTAACTAAATATGAATAACACAAGTGTTAATAAATATTATGACATTATAATTTTAAATATATAAATTCCTAAAATAATTATCAAATTAGGTTTTTATGTTATTAGAAATCGAGCATATCACACTGCATCATATGGTGGATGTTTTTTGGTGAAGGATTTCTTTCCGTTAAATACGAAAAGATATTCTTTGTCGTTTTCCTGGAGAGATATAAAAGTAATAAAAAAATATGAAGACCAGCAAGGCCAAATAAAAAAAAATGAAAAGAAAAATAATTCGGCATTGGTTGTCTGAAACGAGGAGTAAAATAACTTTATTTTGTGTGTTGACTAACATGATTATCATAATTTATTCTCTTCAATATTATCTTGTTGGCTTCGGCTAGTTACCGTATCAAGCCGCATCATATATATCTTAATATCTTATTAGATTTCAGATTTTGTAGAGATATGCTGCCTCTCGTTGGACATCCAAGTACAGTGATTAGAGAAATATAAAGATTATCAAACCACACAAATACACAATTCAATCTGACAGCACTTTTTCCCGTCAAAAGCGGAAAAGGTACCCTTTGTCGTTTTCCCGAAGTGTTACGTGGCTAAATTATGTACACGTAGGCTTCGAACAGTAAACAAGAAAACGGAGCATAATGGTCAATCATGTGCTCTTTTTAATTGTCTATTTCTTAAGAAATCATCTGCTCTAGAGTTCAAGTCTAAAATATTTTCTTTTACAGTTGGCGTGATCCACATGGTCATAATTCCAATTTAAATGACACCTCACAAACGTCATGAGTGCGCATTCTATTACTTACACTTGCACAACTTGTAAGACAACTCAGATTAATTAAATATCAAATATGAAAATATAAGCAGAACATGATAAATCAAACTATTTATACATTTGATTCAATTTGACAATTTATACATTTGCTATTCAATTAACAGTTGCTCATTGAGTATTTCTAAAGTTTTTTTTAGATGTGGACGAAATCATGATTTTAATATAGGAGGGCCAATAGTTAAAGACACGACTTTACAATTATTAGAATATAAATATTTATAAATTAGGAGGAATCAACAAATCTCATAAAATAATTTCTACTGAATTTGGAGGTGAGGTGAGGTAAGGTAAGGTGGGGGCAAGAGCTAAGCAGTGGTAATGAAGATCTTGGAAGAGATGTCTTCTATATCACCTCTAGTACGTGTAAGTATCAATATAATTTGATAGAGTCATTTTAGTCTGAACGCTACATGAAAAACATAAGCCAAATGACTGAACAAAGAGGCTTGAGTAACGAAAACACCAGTGAGAATTAAATGCCCCCAAAATCTAAAGGTTCCTCTGCAAGGTTCATCCACGGAGGACGAGTCAAGACCTAAGATCAAGTCGAGAGGCTAAGTCTGATGAACAACAAGTATTCGTGTATTACTCCTTGTTGGTACGGAGGGGTGGAGGAAACAAGGTTAGCAAAAAAATGGTTATCAGTTCAAAATCGTAAGGTGACCCTGTTTTTTTAGTTTTCATTGTCGTAATTAAAATGTCTCGCATTGTAGACACACATGGTTCTAAATTAATGTCGGATAAAAAAGATTTTGGTTATAATTTTTCTTGTAACGGGTCAGGACGTGATGGTACTTATGATATTTCTGCGTGGGAAGATCTGACTACTTCTATTGATGAGACTAAAAAAAGAATGAGCATTTACTCTTTCTAACCGGCTCCAGACTGATCAATTCGTTAATTAATAAGAGCATTCTCCTTTAAGAGAGATATGCAACGTCTACCTCCAATCATGTCACATGACATCTGATCTTGGTGGACCTTCTATGAAAGAAGTGTCGGCTCTTCGTCACTTGAAGCTGTAGAGTGTTTCAAGACTATTTGCCCATTAAAGCAGAACATAAGCAGAATTCAGAACGTCATCGAGCAGAGAGGAAACTCGGTCTTCGTGATCCGATAATGCCGAGGGAAAGGATCGTCGCCCATTGAATGTGTTACTTTTTATTGCATTGGAAACATATTAATTTTACGGTAGAATAATATTTCACAATTTAGGTATGTTTGGATCGTATAAAGAATAGCGTAAGTATATATGAATTGAGAATAGTAAGTGAGAATAGTGAGAAAATAATGATTTTTCGGTTAGCGTGATGATAGTAAAAAGGAGATGTTATTTCGAATGGTAGGAATGTTGTTTGGATTGATTGTTTGAAATAGTAACGGAGAGTTGAGAAGAACAACAGTTATTCTATTTCTCCCTCAAAATAGCAAAATAGTAGTTATTCTCACTGTTTCGGAACAGCGAATTTACGTTTGGTTACACCGTTACTATTTTTATTCCGAAAACAACAATTATTCCGTTGTTCTCCATCCAAACATACCCCTTAAGATGAATGGCCTTATCCCCGCCCTGAAAGAATCTCTATAGATGATAAACATTTCACTCTCATTTTCATGCCACATCGTCATTAAATCATTCACTCCTAGGGGTTTTTAAAGTGCCGTGCCTGACTTTCAAAATGGCACTCCAATAAATAATCAAAGCCAAAAGATGTTTTGCGTGACACCAATTTGAGCCGTAGGATATTAATGGATATCTAAAATTTCAAAATTCTATCCAAATCTATATGAATGAATCCGCATATAGATCTTAAAAAGGATCTGTTTTACTTTCTGAATTCACATTTAAATCTTATATGATCTAAATTGAATATGTTATAAATTTAATAAAATAATTATCTTCTAATTTTTAATATGAAGATGTATATAGTAATAATTATTTTCTATAAAAAAATTATTATAATTATAATAGTTATATTAGTCTTAATAATAATTAGATTGCTTTATTAAAAAAATATTCAAGCAAGTTAGTTGAGTTAGTATTTTAGTATTATATTATGCTTTATGATGCATATTGTACAAATTTTATTTATGTTAAATATTAAAATTATTAATATAAATATTTAAATATAAAGTTCGATAATGATCTGAATCCGAACTGATATTCGCTACAAAAATAAATATGGATTTGCAAAGTGATTGTCTAATTTTGTATACTTCATGCATCGTTGAAAGTAGAATAATGATTATCAAATATAATTGGACAATCAATTTGACGGATTGATGTGGATACTATGATGATAATTTATTTTATTTTTATATAAAAATTCATATATTTTATTTCTATATAAATATTTTTTTAACGATAATGTATTGTATGCTGAAAACAACAACAACAATAATAATATTATTATTATTAATAGTAGTAATGATAATCAATGATGATGATGTACATGATAATGATAATGATAGTCGTATATATAGTTAAATGTAGAATTATATTTTTTATTGAATAGCATAATGGGTATAAAATAGTTCCTACCCATGCTTTTCTCCGATATGTTAATGATTTTTTTCTTATCAATATCTTTATGTTGTATTATATTATTATATTATGAATATGATTATGATTTATTATTGTTATATTATTATTATTACTATATTATTAAGTATTATTATGATTATTATTGTTATTATTATGTTTATGATTATATTATTATTATATTATCAAGCATTATATGTATTATTATATTATGATTATGATGATTATTTTTTATTATTATATTATTATGATTATGGTTATGATTATAATTTTTATAATTATATTATTACATTATGATTATGGTTATTATTATTCTTTTTTATTATTAATTATTTTATATTATATAATTATATTATGATTATGCTTATATTATTATTATATTATTACATTATGATTATGAGTATTATAATTATTATAATTATTATTATTGTTGTTGTCGTTTTACTATTATTATTATTTTATTATTATTATTATTATCATCATTATTAGTATCATAATTATTCATATTTTAACTAGTCTGATTAATAACCGTCAAATGATATTTTCGCTCTTCTAAATAGTCAAGAATATCACTCTTCAAAAATGACACTATTTATCACTCTTTCAAACATATTTCTTAATTTTCAAACGAATTCTAAGTTCATACAAAAAATATTATTTATTTATGTCTTATCGAATATAGTACAAATAGAATAAATGGACAAAAATATTTCATTGACGGCCCCATAAATACGGTTATGATTTTCTTTTGTAAAATTTTTAACCTCCTTCACTTCTTCCAAAAAAAAGCACTGTCGTTTGATATATTTATATTTTTTGTTGATTATATTACAATTTGTTGACGCGAGACTTCAGACAAATGGAGGAAACTTCCTACTTTTCTATGTTACTAGTCCATTTCTAAGTACGGATTCTTATATTTTATAATATTTTTAACAGCAATTAATATTTTAAAAATAAAAATGTATAACTGATATATATAAAATTAATTTCTATTTTATGTCATTTTTAGAAGGATTAAAGTTAAAAATATATTAATAGCCATTGTATTTAATACAAATATATTTTATGATATTTATGTAATTTTTAAATGTGGAGGGATTGCTTGATTGGCAATGGAGTATTTTGATAATTTTGATAATGGACTTTAAATAAATATCAAAATTCTGTAAAAAAAAATAGAAAAAAATATATACATTCTTTTACTTATAGACTGATAGTATTCTGAATTTCAAGCAATTTTATTATCGTTTGATAATCCATCAAAAATCGTCAAATTAAAATTATTATAAATTATATAAAATTTTGATGGTCAAGATTGCCAAAATAAAAGTCCATCGTCGAGATTCCTCAAAATAACACATTGTCAAGGGATATCTCTCCTTTTTAAATATGACAGATATTGTCTTTATACCATTTTGTTAGACTCCAATTTAAAAAAAAATAAAATGAAGAGAAGAAAATAATGAAAATCAATCGTATTTGTTATTTTTATTGTATTTTTTAATCTCAACCGCATAGATAAATATATTATATTGTGGACAATGAGAACGTTTCTTAATATTATTTGACTCTTTATTTCTTAGATCTTTTTAATATAGTAAAATATTATACGAAACAATCAAATGCCAACAAAATAAAAATAAAAACCCAAAAATAGGGTCCAAATGAGTCAGCGCAATTAAAATTAGTAGATGTGGTAAAATCTGATCCAAAAATATGTCCGGATCGAAATATGATCTGCCTCGATTTTATTATAAAGTCTAACTGATTCTATCTGAGATGATCCAAAACCTAAGGCAATATGAGATTAGAGGACATTAAAATTTTACCCGACCTGAACTCGAATGACTTGAAATCTAAGATGATCCGAAATCAGATGACTAAAAATCTGACATCGATCCAAACCCGAACGATGTGGAACCTGAGATGAGTCTGAGATCAATCAACTCAAAATTCGAGATGAGCTGAGCTCAAAAGGACCCGAAATGATCCGAAACCGATAAAAAAATCGTCAATAGTCGACCCGAAACCCGACTTGTGACCCAAATTTTTTTTTGATCAAACTAACCTTCTGACTTATTCGAACTCAAACACGACTCGACTTGTCCGAATGCCTTTAAAAATTCAGTTTTATAGTACCATCCGTGTACTAGTCTAGGATCAAGTTTTTAGTAATAATATGTTTTATTAAATTAATATTATTAAAAATAAGAGTGAGAAACGTAAAATTTTAAATATACGAATGGAAATGCGCCATTGGCAGTGGCGCGCTGTTTGAATTTACGAAACGCGCGCACCGGCAAGTGGCGCCATTTGAATTTACGAAACGCGCCACTCGCATGCGGCGCGTTTCCGTTTTTTTTTTTTTTTTTTTTTTGAAACGCGCCATCGCGCGGTCGCGCGTTTACTTCTTATATATACAAAACGCGCGCAGGCGCAAGTGAGATGGAGGCGCCGTGCGGCGTTTCATTATTTTTTGAAACGCGCCACCAATGGTGCGTTTCGTCCGCGCACCGCGACAGCGTGGCGCGCGCCATATATTTGAAATTTTACGGTTTTCACTCTTATTTTTAACAATATTAATTTAATAATATTTATTAATAATAAAAACTGTCTAGGATCTCTTACAGCACAGCTCCTGGAATCGTTCCATACGCTTCAGATCACAATTCGGTTAGCAGGAGATGACAGTAGGGATAAACATAGCTGGAATCTGTGTTCCATACTCAAGGGCCATGATTGCGGACCGATTGTTGAACACAGTCTCGGAGTAGTGTTATAAAAACGGGATGGGTCGGGTCAGGTCGGGATGGGACGGGTTATGGTTGGTCGGTAGGTTTTGATAGGACGGGTCGGGACAGGTTAACGGATTTTTACGGAACGGATTAGGACGGGTCCATTTTGGGGGTTTGGCCGCGACCCGTCGGGTCGGCGGGGCGGGACGAGGCGGGTCGGGGCGGGAACGGGACGGGTCGGCGTTTTGTTTTTCTAAAATTCAAAAACAACCCAATAAAATTCAAATAAATTCTCCAAAATTCCGAAAAATTCAAAAATAATTATTAAAAATATTTAAAATATATAACTATTTATATTCTTGACCAAAAAATTATTTTAATTTTTTTGTCATTTTTTAAATTGAAAATTAATAAAAAATTCAAATAAATTCTAAAAAAAGCAAAAATTCGAAAATAATTATTTAAAAAATAAATAAAATCTTAAATAATATAACTTAGAATAAATTTAAATAAAATTTTAAATGATATAACTTAACTAAAAATTTAAATAAAATCTTAAAAAATTCGAATAAAATGATATAACTTAAAAAAAATTAAGAAAAAAATTTAAATATTACAAAATTTAAAATAAATGAGTTAGAAATAAAGTTACCCTCCTCCTTTATTTCGAATTTGGGATCGACTATGTAATACATAAGCGGAGTTTTAACTTTTTTTTATTAGTAAAGTTTATTAAAAAAAATAAAAAAACCAATATAAATGCTAGAAAAATATTAACAATTAAAAAATAAATAAAAAGGATTTAGAAATACCATCTAAAAGTTGGAGTTCATATACCATAGATCATTTTTTGGTATACCATCTGAGTCTCCATCTGTTTCTGTCATAAATTCACCGGATGATTATTCTACGGGTGCATATTGATTGCGTTGTTCTGCATCAAACTAGTCTTTCAAGCATATGAATCGTTCGAATGTCTTTGTATCCAATATGCTGTGTTTATCTGTTAGTATCATGTTTGCTGAACTAAAATAAGATTCAGAAAGGACGGTTGATACGGCACGACAAATATATCGCGGATCATCATGGCAAGAGTTGGATATACAGTTTCAATCATCTTCCAATAACTAAGGATTTCAATACCGTCGGGTTTCATATTTCCTAAATAATAGATAACTAAATCATTCATGTTTGTTTGTATTTATGATTCATCATCTTCCTTCAAGTCTCGTAATAATGCAGATCGACTATTGCTCCTATCATGATTTAAAAAAATAAAAAATATAAGTCTCATAATATTATATAATATAAGAGTTCTAATATTATAAATATGTTAGATTTTAGTACATAATGTTACGAGTATTCCAAAAAGACGGTTGATTCGTTTGGTTCGCATGAAGTTGGATGTTGTATAGGCTGAACATTTCTTCCAATACGGAGGTCACACGTTGTTCCTCCCCGTTATGTGGTAAATTTAAATTCTTCTTATATCGTTCAATCAATTTTATGGTATACTTTTTTTCTTGAATGAAAGATGGAGATAATTGGTAAGAATTGTAACGAGAGGGACTTCGTCCTAATATTTCAGAAATTTTTCTCTCATGACTTCTATAATTGATGACAGAGGAGAGTCACCGTGTACATCCTCCGTGATTCGACGAAGTTCTATATCCTCTAAGTCATGGTACATCTTGAAAAAAATAAAATAAATTAGTAATGAAATAACTTGAAATTTATAATGAAATAAATATAAAGATGAAAAAAAATAAATTTTGGATATCAAATAGAGATGTGCGCGATGGTGTGTACGAATATGATAGTTGAACAATTGAATTGAATAAAACTTCTAGAAATATGTGAACTTGTTCGAGATGACCTCATTCTCTCGTGGAGCATAATAACGATAATCCCTCAGGTGAGTTATGTAGGGTCTCACTTGTAGCATGTTTGTATGGAAGAACACGTTGTAATATCCTATATATTGAATTTCAACGTTGAATTTTAACTTATTCAAATTTAATCGTCTACACAAGGTATAAAATTCTTGTTTTCTTATATTGTTAGAATAAATATGATTAAGACCATCTTTAAATTTATAAATTAAATTATTAACGGTGGTTGTCTTAAAACCCGCCTTAACAGTTAAACTTAGAATATGACATGCACATTTTTTATGAAATATTTTACCATCCATAGTTGGGTTTAGTGCATATATAAAATAATCAATAGATTTAATATTGTTGCTTGCATTATCAAAAGAAATTAAAATATTTTGTTCTCTAAATGCCTTTTCAAATTATAATCATGCAATACATTTATAATTGACTTGATAAATAATTTATACAATGTGTGGATAATCCATGGTTCAAAAACTTAATATTTTTTTGCAAAATCCAATCATGATCAATATAATGACGATAACACAATTATAACTAAGATCATGTTTATCGACGGTCCATATATCGGATATAATTGATAATTTATTTGTTGTAACTACAAATATGGCCAATAATTTATTTTTTCATTCAACATATTATTTTTTTAACTCGGATATCATTTTGTTATGATAGAACTTTTTATATAATGGTTGACCACAACCCCTAATTATCAATCGGGTAAAATCGGTACGATATGTCATACTTATTAGTTGTTCTTTTTTCGCTATGTATCGAGAAAACTTACTTAACATTCTTTTTTTGTCGTATTTGGTAAGTGTTCTAGTACTGTCCGAGTTCAAACAACTTTGTACCATACGGGTATCGGGTCTTTCTTGGGGTTCTTTATTTTTTACTATGTGTTTATCGGTATATATTTTTAAATTGACTTAAATTATTTTTTATTACATAATTGTACGAAGTTTTACAATTACTTACCTTGCATCGTGCATTTATTTGAACATCATCTTTGTACCATACGGGTATCGGGTCTTTCTTGGGGTTCTTTATTTTTTACTATGTGTTTATCGGTATATATTTTTAAATTGACTTAAATTATTTTTTATTACATAATTGTACGAAGTTTTGCAATTACTTACTTTGCATCGTGCATTTATTTGAACATCGTCAAGACCTAAAGTTTGTTCATAATAGCGCCATCAAGGTGTATCATAAGTTGGGGAAGCTTTTTTCCTTCTCTTGTTATTTCGGATTCGATCGGTGATTCCGGGACGCTTGAGTCGGGTATTGGTATGGAACATCCTGCACTCGTTGGATGTAACGGTGAAAGTCCAACACTAGTTATTATATCGGTGTTAAATTTGGAACTTAAGGGATATGAGGTCGAACCTTGTCCGGCACTAAATGAAGTGATTTACGGATTATAATTAAGGTCAACCTACGGTTGTGATATTATTGTGATAAAATTTATTGATAATAAGGATGCGGAGGGTTAGGATTTGCTTGATAGTATGGGTGCAGAGTGTTAGGACGTGTCATTTCTTCACTAAAATTTTAATGTTCAACCGATGTGCCGTTTCTTCGACATGAGAATGATTGGGAGATGTCATTTGATATTAATGAACATTAAAAATATATAAAAAAAACTAATTATTATAAATTAAAAATATAACTAATGAAATAAATAATGTAATAAAAAATAAAGAATATAACAAAAACTAATTAAAAGATACTAATGATAAAAAAAAAAAATAATATAAATATATATTTAAAAAACTAATTATTAAAGAATGTTCAAAATATAAAAAAGAACTAATTATTACAAATTAAAAATATAACTAATTTATAGAATGTAAAAAAATTATAAGGAACTAATTATAAAAAAATAAATAATATAATAAAAACTAATTAAAAGAAACTAATGACAAAAAAAGAATGCAAATGTATATTTTAAAAAACTAATTATTAAAAAAATATAAACTAATTATAAAATATAATATATATAGTATAACTAACCTTTTTTTGTCGGAATCGAAAGATTGCCGAAAGCCTGAAATTTTAAAACAAAATAATGAGATATAATATATAACGAATGTTAAATTGACAATAATAAATAAGTAACACTAATATAAATATTTTTGATTTTTTTCTAGATAAAGTAACTAGATTATTATAATAATATAATTAGAAAATTATTAATATCTAACGATTAATGAATTAACGAGATAGAGTTTGGTTTGGAGAATTGAGAAGAGAGAGAATTATTTTGTTTGTGTGAGATATGAGATGAAATAGGATGATATTTATAGGAAAAAAATTGAATTGTGATTTTTAATTTTTATTTTATTTTTTTTTCGAATTTCTTTGATATTTTTTTAATTGTAGCCGGTAATGTGTCGGGTTTAACGGGTAAAGGGGTCAGGTTTCACGGGTAAAGGGGGCAAGTAGGCCGGGTAAAGTGGGATGGGTCGGACGGGTCGGATTCACGGATTTCTTGGGATTTATTTCCAAGTTTCTCCTGGTCGATCACGGGTTTGCATGGGTTGGACGGTCGGGTCGGGTCTAGCACAGATTTTTTCAATTTTTTTGCTCGCGTCCATGCTAAATCCGTCGGTTCTAATAGATCACGAGTCTGACGAATTAAATCACGAATCGAAACAGATCGGATCGCGACCACGAATTACGCGGTCGAGTCCGACCCATCTGGATTTTTTAACACACTATCTCGGAGTGCTTCCCAGTCAGTGTGCATTTATTATGATATCCATCTCTGGTTCCCTAGTATAAAATGGTCTCCTTTCTCAAAAAAAAAAAAAAAAAAAAAAAAAATGGTCTCCGTGTGACCCAAAAAGGGCACTTTCCTTGGGAAGCATGATGATGCAATGCTCCCTGTACTATAAACTATGTCATCTCAACAACTGCTACGTTTTATTAGTTTAAGTGAAGTTCTATTGTTCTGTTTTTTTACCTTTCTCAAAATTACCAATCCAGTTATCTATTATGAGCAAAATTAAATTAAGAAACCTAACTCATTCAGTTTTGGTTTATCAGGTCTAATTTTCCAATTTTTATTTATTTTTTGAGATAAAAATGAAGTTTGTGTTCATAGGGGTGGAGACAAAGGAGAGAGTGGGGTGCTCCTTTCTCTCTCCCTAATCACTTGGAAGTTAAATGTTGGGTTAAATTTTATCATATGTTTTTTATTTTATAAATGCATTGGTTCTTTCTAATTTATCAATTGTAATGCTTTAATAACATAATTTACATCTTTTTTCCCCTATACAAAAATCTGTTCAACCTTGAAAATGAGTATGTAAAAAACTAAAACTTAATAATACTGGCTATTTGAAATGGAAGTTGGAGCAATTTTAGCAGGAGTTGAGGTGGTTGCTGAATTGTTTAACAGAATTTCCTCCGCATGCCAAGCTGGTTTTGCATTAATGAAATACTCTGTGTAATCACTGTTGGCATTGCTGTGGCTCGGTGAAACCAGAGACACCAACCTCATCTCGGCTATACACATTATAAAGCGAACTATCTTTTAATGCCAACATACCCGTATCGAAACAAATTAAACTCAAATTTTGGATTTCATGTTTAAATTGTAAAATTTAAGTGTAAGAACATCAAAGAGGTATATCAAAAAAATAATTGTGTAGCCCCGAAATTCTTCTGATCATGCAAGTTACCTGGCATATATCACAGAAAGGGGCCGATTGATGTGAGGCGGCCTGACTGGAGGAAGGATACACCAAGGAAAAACGACAGTGTTTGCTTGCAACCTTGTTCGCATGGTGAATCTTGCGGTCGCAGCTATTGCACAGTGCCGCTTCATCAGCA
Source organism: Schoenoplectus tabernaemontani (assembly GCA_037127355.1). Lineage (NCBI taxonomy): Eukaryota > Viridiplantae > Streptophyta > Magnoliopsida > Poales > Cyperaceae > Schoenoplectus > Schoenoplectus tabernaemontani. The sequence continues at coordinate 13,456,307 of CM073758.1, forward strand.
AAACAAAACAAAACAAAGAGGCGACCTCGAGACTGCAAATGTCACATTGCACCTTCATCTTTCCTCAAATCTTTTTCCTCAGATAAGTTATCTCATCTCGAGTTTAGTTCCATTGAGAGTAAGATTGTGTTATACAATAAGGCCTCATATGAAGTTGAAATAAAGGAGGGCATGCATTTATAGTGTTCGCAAAGAAGCTTCAGTAGTCATGTATTACAAATTACAATAGAGGATAAGGTGACATAACTGAAATTAGGAAGTGAGAAGATAGTAGAAGTGTCAATTTTAATGATATATAGACATCATTGAATTATTTTTTGATCCAATCCGATTTGACTCGAGTAGAAATTCTATAAAATGTATCTGATGTGAGACATTAGGTTCGGTTTTAGGTCTGGTTGAGAAAAGTAATTAAATAATACTTATATAATTTGATTTAAATAAATTTAGATAGAAATTAAAGAGTTAAGTAATATATAATAATAATTATTAGGCATATATAAAAATATTTCAGTAATTAAATATTATATAAGATATATTTGAGAGTCCATGGATAAATATGAAAAAATTTAGAGAGTTCATATATAAGATATATTAAATAATGATTAAATATGAAATAAAGGAAGAATTAAGGAGTTCTGAGTTATACTATGGTGAGTAGTGAAATAAAATAAAATACGTCGCATCATATCTTTTATTTTTTGAATTCAAAATACCGATTCAAACGTTCAAAGTATTCACCATATTAAAATATATTTGGAGACTAAATTTTATATATTTTTTCTATTTTTTTCTACTTTTGAGATGTAGAAAATCATTATTATTGAAAATCATAACCTCAATGTATTTTTCTACCTCTAAATAAAATAGAAATTTTTTTAATAAAATATAAAAATTAGTCTCTAAGCATCTCTACTCATTATTAAATGTGTAAGTATCATCATCATATAAGTTCAGATTGACTGAAATTTAATAATTAACTTTTAAATAGAACATAAATCGTTAGATATATTAGAATTTTTTTGTAATGTGATAGATTGTAACGAAAATATTTAAGTCTTTGTTTAATTTATAACACATCCACTATACAAAAAATTATACAATTAATAATATCTCTTTCCTAAGAGACATCATTTTGCGGAAGAGTTTATCAAATTTAAAATTTAATTATATATCTTTTTAGGAAAGTTACGATTACTGCATAAAAGCAATAGATTAATTATATTTGTTTCTTACTTTTTTGTTATCATATTTTATATTAGAATAGAATGATATTTTTAAATGTCTGATGTATAAAGATTATAATATAGAAATAACTCATAACAAAGCAAATATAATATACTAGTATTTTAATAATAAAATCACGTTGAATGGTTTAATTAGTCTTTTAAATTAAAAAATGAGAGAAATTACATAAAGTATACTTTGCCACTCACATTAGCATTTGAGTAATTAATCCAATATTAAATTACATACGACTGCATCGAGTGTCGTCACTCGTCACTGACATTATATTCGCTTCCCTGACGTTGATTATGATTGAAATGCACTATTTTTTTGTTTAAGAGATAGACTGAATTTATTAAGATAACGGAATCTTTTAACGTGATAAAATTAATAATAAAAAAATATTTTTTTCTCTAGTCCTGCATATTACAGTGAGTGTTGGACCCCCACAATAATAATTGATACAGCACTTTTTGTGACAACAAGTTGTGTCATGAATTTCAATCAATTTTTGGGACCATGGAGCGCCATTATGGATTTATGGGCTAGAGCAACTTGATATTTGATTTGGGACCATATGCCATTGTATTTATGTCACGCGACATTTAACAACCAGATTGTTTTTGGTAAATAAAATAAAAAAATAGAGAAATGATAAGAGGGTTTTTTTATGCGTTATTAACTTTGATCGAGTTTGAAACTCGATCTCAGATTCCCAGATCGAATTTTAAATTCAGTTTCAGATAATTTTTTGTACAGTTACCTATATATTTATATTAAAAACGAAGTATGACCCGAGTTTTATAATGTGAAACATAAACACGACAGTAGATTATTCTAAAATAGTGTTAAAAAATTAAAATATTACAACAACAGTTAATATTAAATTATAATAATAAAATGTAAACACTACACCATGTAATATAAATCATGTTTTGTTCGAACGAGCACGACCTAGAGTTGGTAGTTTGTTGATACGACTCTCTATTTCATTTATAACCACTGGAATGCGTATTTTCATTCTCTTTTCTTTGTTATTTTTTGTCAGATCTGACATGATGATCAAACCGTTGTACATTAGTCAATCTCATTTATTATCATAACTACGTCAATGACCAAATCTTGTGTTAGTATACTACTGAATGCTATAATATGGACTAACATATTGAGTGTAATCCAGTTTTCTGAACGAACAAATGGCAAGCAAGTTATCGCATTGAATGCCGGTCAATTACGATTTCTAGCACCAACAATTATCAATTTCGTTATAGCTAATTTAACCTCATATTTTATTTCATCTCATTGTCCCTATTATTTGAAATAAAAATTAAAAATTATTGCTTAAACTGTAAAGTTAAATAAAAATATATATAAGTATAGAATAATACTGTTTCAATAAGTCTATTTCAGTTGTAAACATCATACTTGTTTATACCCCAATTCAGTGGTATGACATTATAAGTTATTCTCTTATCACCGCATGTTTTATCAATTCCATAACCTTCTGAGAGAATATCAGACATTGTGCTTCCAAGCTGCTGTAATTTTTCGACGCTTATAGAACCACTCAACACATTTGTGCTACGTGTTCTCAACGATAGCATATATCAGAAGTTATCTGGCGATCCTGAATATGTTGTTCAACAATTCTGAATATGTTATTCCTCACCGATTGAAACCTACGTCAAGATGTTGTGACTATTTTTCTTGATACAATGCAGCCACTTGATCTAGGATTAACTCCTCATAATAAAAGATTTCGCGGCTAAAACTTCTTCAGTTGGCACAGATGAAGCGGTTTGGTTATTATGATTTCAGTTATTTCGTATCCTTCAGTTGGGCACTTGTTATGTTGGCAGATTTTTTTTGAATATTTTTGTCTTTCATATGTACTTATGGGATGCCAGTCTAATGTTGTTAATTTTTTTTTAAATTTCTCACATCCCCATGGCTTCTTATGTCTTGTAGCCTGTTTGAAAATAGTTTTTTACTTTTTTCATATGATAGTCATTATACACATTTTGTGCAATGTGTTGAGTATAAAAACAATGAAGAGTCTCGCCCGCTAATTTCTGTCATTCAACATCTGATCTCTAAAAAATAGCTCTTATACCCAGATGTTGATCTGAGATCATGGTAATTTTACCAAGACCGACAAACTCTTTACGCAATCAATGCATGAACCAATCCTAGTTTGCTGCACTTTCCTCACCCGCTACCACAGTAAATGTAAGTGATAGTAGTTATTGCTCTGCATCATAAACACATACCCATGCAACACGATTGAAAATTTTAACATCAAACTTTATTGAGGGTGTCGTCTATATGATGTATTTGGTGTCATATATAAATTTTTATATAGTTGTTAGCAGAGTCGGAAGCATCTCGTATGACCTCTCCTAATTACTAAAAATGTCTATAATTACCAATTTCCTTCCTCTTCATAATTTATTATAACTTGATTGTACTGTGGGGAACTTTTGTTTAACTAAACTCCTTGCTTTTTTTTAACTGTCATTTCTAAGTTCTCTCTCAATCGATTTTTAATAACATCTGCTATCATTCTAGAATTCATCTGATCGTGGTCTGCCCTAGTAGCACTGTCAAAATAAGAGTGCTCGAGTGAATTTATTCTTATCTCTCAAATACATGTTATGTTGGATGTGACATACAATCTCCATTGACAATCGGAATCTTTACATATCACAACTAAATTTGATTTGTTGTTATTTGTTACCTCCAATTATATATTTCGTTGAACATAAAAATTAATAATTTTTAATTTCAACTCTGATTTTATACTGAACTGCTGACTTATACCAAATTATTCGTCAATTTTAGGTGGTTTGCGAAAATAAGGGTCGTCTGCATACGATATTGATATATTATCGGCAAATTATACACATGGGTACTTCATTCCCTGATTAATGAAAGAAATAAATATTTGATACTCTTTAACTCTTTCTTCGAAATAAACCCTATTATTAGTGAAAGAAACAAATAAAATAAACCCTACAATTAGTGTATTTTAATTTTATAGTAAAAATTAATAGTCCAAATAGAAATAAAAATATATAATATTTATGAAAAAAGAGTGATAAATACGGATCTGGACTGGATCTGTGAAAGACACACATTCAGTTCAAAGCTATTGCAACAATAATAATAGCGATTTTGAAGAAATGACTGGAGAAAGATAAAGAGAACACTGCTGAGTGTATGACAATATATAAATAAATTATCTGGGAATGATTTTTAAACTCGGTTCATGCTTCGTGCTGCTTTTTAATACAAATATATAAGTAACCGTAAAAAAAAATTACTTGGGTCCCTATACTTGAGATCGAATTTCAAACTCAGTCCAAATTAATATCGCATAAAATAGAGTTCCTCTTACCATTATTCTATTTTTTTATTTTATTTACCAAAAAAAATTGTTTAACCACCACTTGACGAGCAGTGCGAAGCAAGAAAAAGCTCTAATTTCTCGAGGATGTAACAAGGAAGGGGCGAATTTGTCAATCCAATTGAATATTTAAATTGTACTGTGCTAATAAAAAAAACAGAGTAATATCTAGTGTTGAACTGTGAATAACTGAATATCATCCACGGGCCGAACCTGCTGCAATTCGAGGGAAAAACAAGATCATACCGAGTTAATCGAACAACAGTATGTTGTCATACTCATACGCAGTGTGGCGGAGCGTTCAGGCCAGAATTTTTCTAAAAAACATATTTAGAAAGAAATTTAAAAAATATATTTATATTGAAAATTTTTAAATTTTATATACTTTGAATTTTTTTTAATTTTTGTCTCCTCCGGATCGAAATTGACTCATCCCGATCATACGCCCCCCAAAATTTTGCTAGTTTTTGAACTGCAGTACACACTCAAGTACAACATCCTAAAACAATAACAACAAGAAGAAAACATGTTCTTATTGGCTATTCTAGTGTGTATATATATATATATATATAGTGAAACTATGATATTTCGCGAAACACCAAAACTTTTGTGCATAGCGTTTGTATCTCGAATTTGAAAGTTCAAACGGCCGATCCAAACAAGTTGAACATAACCTTTTTATTGAAATATCTTTCAAGATCAAATTTTATATTTTTTTTATTTTTTTTGCCATTTTTAGATGGGAACAAAAATTATTAATCTAACGAATTATGCATCGTCCAATATTAGTGATCTCCAAAGATATTTCAATATGGAGTATGCTCAACCGTTTGGATCATTTGAACTTTTAAATTGAGATATAAGTGCGAAATATGGAATATTTGGTACTTCGCGAAGCACCAAAGCATCAGTATATATATATGTGTGTGTGTGTGTGTGTGTGTGTGTGTGTGTGTATGTGTGTGTGTGTGCGCGCGCGCTAATGTACTTTATAAAGCACAAAATAATTCATATTTCATGCTTATATCTCATGTTTTAAAATTAAAATGGACGATCCAAACCGTTAAATATGATCTTCATATCAAAATCTCCTTGGTGATCAAATTTTATATTTGTGAGAATTTTATCCTATTTTTTTGAAGAGCTACAAAATATATTTTATATTTCGCATCGTATCACTCATTTTTGAATCTAAAATATCAATTCAACCGTCTAAAGCTATGTTGCACGGGTGCGGGTATCGTATCCGATACGGTGCAGGTGCGGTGATACAGGATTTTTCAAAAAATTAGGATATGGCTATACTAATATATAATAAATTTATATATAAAATAAATATAAAAAATAAAAGTAATGGTATTTAGAAGTAAATATATATAACTCAAAATGGTTAATGTCAGAAATAAGAGGTTGGTGCAGTGGTAGCCCATCAAAATGGGAATGCATGGGCTACAGTGTCCCACTCATACTTGGAATTTTAAAGAATTTTCTACTGAATTCATGGGATCGTACGTGGAGCAATCGATGCGGCAGCGCGTGTGGCTCCTGAAGTACAGCCCGGAAATGTGTCGGAACAACTCAGATACTCGGCGAAATGGCAAATCCAACGAATTATTGACCGAATCAACTAAGTCAACACATGCTGAAATGTTCTGATACTGCTTGGAATTTTAAAGATTTTTCTACTGAATTCATGGGATCGTATGTGGAGCAATCGATGCAGCAGCGCATGTGGCTCCTGAAGTACAGCCCGGAAATGTGTCGGAACAACTCAGATACTCGGCGAAATAGAAAATCCAACGAATTATTAACCGAATCAGCTAAGTCAACACATGCTGAAATGTTCTGATACGTTGACTGAAGTATCAGGTACGAATCACACACGGATACATATCGGATACGTATCAGATACGTGGGTTCAGTAACATAGGTCTAAAGTGATATTCATATTAAAATATATTTAGAGATAAATTTTAAATTTTTTTTAAACTTTATTTCTATTTTTTATGAAAAGAAAATCATTATTATTGCAAACCACTAAATCAATGTATTTTTTCCCATTCAAAAAAAATAGAATTTTTTTATAAAAAATATAAAATTTGGTCTTCATGTATATTTTAATATGGAGATTACATTAAATGATTGGATCGATATTTTAAACTTGAAATAGAGATATATGTCGCGAAGTACAAAAGCTTTTGTACTATGTGTAACACGGATGACTTATGTGCTATGGATTAGTCCTCCGTTTAAAAGTTTAAATGATCGATCTAACTGTCCTAAATAATTTTTATATAAAAAATTTAGTTGTACATCAAATTTTGATATTTTTTAAAATTTTACTATTTTTTAGATAATTAGAAATTAACTTCTTTTGAATGGTTCAAAATAATTAAATCAAATATTTTTTTATATATCTAATAATAGTTAAAAAAAATACATAAAATTTGATCTATAACTAGATTTTTCATATGAAAATCATTTTGAACGGTCAAATCGACCATTTAAACTTTAAAGATGGAGAACCGATACATAGTGCACTGATCATTCATGCTACACGTAGCACCTTAATCCAAACTTCATGAAGCACCATAGGGTTGATGCTTCATATTCAAATATATAACTCAAAATAAAAAGATTGATCTAAATTGTTCAATGTAATCTTTATACAAAATGGTAGCAAATTACATTTTTATTTTATATTTTTTTTACAATTTGTTTGATGAGAGAGAAAATCATTATTTTTAGATTAATCATAATTAAGTCATTTTCTCCAATCTGAAAAATAGCAAATAAATTATAAAAAAAATATTAGATTTGATTTGCTAATATATTTTGATATGAAGATCACACTCAATAGTTCGGATTGGTCATTTTTTATTTGAAGTTATAGATTTGACTCTGAAGCATCACATCCATGATGTTTAAGAACCTGAACACAACTCTATATATAGAGTTATGTTACGGTGAGTCACGAAGTATAAAATAGTTTTTTACGTCACGACATTTCTCTCATTTCTGAATTCAAAACACCGATCCAACCATTCAATGTGATCTATATAAAAATATGTTTGTAAACCGAATTTTATATTTTTTCAAAAAAAAAATCTTTTTTTAGGATAGAAAATACATTGAGAAAATGATTTTCAGTTATAATGATTTTCTATCATTCGTCTGTTGAAATTAATCAAAATTAATCAAGAAATAATATAATGTATTATTTTAGGTATACTCGACCCTAATTATTATTTGATTCAATATTAATTAAAAATTGCCACTCTAAATAACTTAGTGAGAATTTATGGATAAAGGAAAAAAACTAGTTAATTATAACTCGAACTATACTAAATAAATATCTTATATATTCACATTTATCTTGATCTAATAGCTTTTGTGCTTTCATTTTGTTGTTTCGAATTTTATTTTTTTATTTTTTTAAGGTGAACTAAGTTAATTAATTTAAGGTCGAATAAGTTAATTAATTAATAAAATTATTTTCTAGGATACGGTTGTTGATAACATTATCAATACAATTTATTATGTATGTTATAAGCTTTGAAATAGCACGCTATAATATTTTTCGATCCGAAATGCTATATTATATATTTATATTGTATTATTTGCATTATTAGCGCATAGTGGTGATCAGTGTTTTTATATGTGGCCGCATGACCCGCATATGTGTATGCAGTAGCCAATATGTATGAAAATCACTATGCAATCCCTGCTATGCGGTTTTCATATATATATACCTTCTCTGAAGGTGCCATAAAAGATCTGAAGACTTACTATTTCTATTGGATTGTGTAAAACTCCAAAAAAATATTTGTTTTGGAGGAGAATTGAATCCATAACCTCATGAGTATTCTCCATGAGACAAAACCACTAGACCCAATTTCTTTTTATTTGCAATATGCATTTAGGTTTCTATATATTCTCTATGAATATATATAAAAATCCACATACACATCTCTGCATTAAAATCCGCATATACGACACATCTCACATATGCGGTATGTAGTGGCTCTCCGCATGTATGGAAAAAAACCGCATTTTAAAACATTGGTGGTGATAGCGAACACTACTGCGTGTAGCGTGTAGCATGCAATATTACACAATATCGTATATTTGTTCACAATAAATTTTAAATAGTCATAATTTTTTTTCATCTAAATTTCGATTAATCAAAATACACCGAAAAGCTAAGAATATGATATACAATATTGATATATAATCTTAATCACTCCATATAAATTTTAAATCAAAATTCTTCCTTCTTTGTTATCAGTGTTCTGATTTGACCCTGACTTGTGTCATTTTTTTTACTTTCTTCTTGGGTTCCCTTCCTTATCTAAAATAATAATTAAAACTAGACAATACTTTGAACTTAAGTAGTTTAATCTAATTTTAACTATATTAATCTAAAAGGCTTTATTTTGAGACTTAATCTAATCAAATTTAGCATTTTAATAAATTCATCACGGACTTTAGTTAATAACGGAATGCGCTTGATAAAAAATAATATTTATTACTTAATTTAGTAATTTACTATATAAAATTATTAAGTTCCATAAGAATTAATATAATGTGTACAGTTAAGACCATATCGATGATATGGACAAGCGTATATGTACATCATCTTCCATTAATTAAAACACTTATGATGAAGGTGATTTAAAATTAAATCAACATTTTACGGTCTTTATTCAATCTACTTCATTAATATCCATCACTACTGTTTTAAAATGATTTAGCATTTATTCCACTTCATTTTTTTTACTGGGCTTAGCAAAGAAGGATAAACGAGCAGAAAATGGAGCAGCGTCATTCCACAGAATCCATTTGCATGATTCAAAAAACTCCAAACAGTGGCCTGTGGGGAAAGAACTTATTAAACAAATGTTACTTAAATGTCACATTTCTTTAATTTCGGAGTAAGAGATGAGCGAGCCACAAGACGGGTTCTCTCTCTGTGGTTGCCTTCACACCTCTGTTGAGTTTTGACCGGACCATTTTGACTATTTTTGGTTTAAAGATATCAAGAGCCGTATCAACAGAACTCTCTTCTTCATTTATTTTATTTATCTAACACATTGATAAATCAAGCACAAGAAAATTAATGTCGTTTATTTGTTGAGTACAAAGGAATGAACCCAAAAAACTTTTATTAATAATATGAACAAGAGCTTTTTTGTATCCATTAACTTATAGAATGAATTATCATATGCCATACAAATCGTCCACGGTACCGGCTAGTTGTGCACATGTTTAGTACACTAAACATGATCAAATTGCACTCTAATAAGTTATCGTAGTTGACAAATTGCATCCTAAACAAGAACCTAGTTGACAAAATGAGAGCATAAACAAGTAACTAGTTGACACTTTTCGGGACGTATAATATCTCTTTTTTTCTAATCTATTCACATCTAATAATATTTTTTTCATAGTCATGCATGCTTTGAAATTTGAATCTCATAATATCATAAACTAATTAATATGAAGTCGTTGTGATCGCAGCGTTGATATAGCTGGCAAAGCACTTTCCCAACGTGAGCGCGTAAAGGCAACTATTGTCGTTTTCCTCCAAGCTGATATGATTTTCTAATACAATTAAGATACACGCCTATAGACTATTAGAGTATAGACGACGTCTCTTACGCATGATTGACTTTGAGTTATAATTTCTTCAAAAAAATAATAATTGAATTATAAATAAAGCAAACAAGTTTGACATGCACTTCTGAATAAGAATTGGGGTTTACTGAAAAAGGTTTCGATGATTTTGGTAATTGTTAAAAATAATATATTTTTTAATTTAGTAGGGTAATTTTGAATATCACAAGGAATAAAGAATAATAGAGTAATTGAAATAGCAAATAGTAATCCAAACACAAATTTACTGTTTCAGGACGTGATAGTTACTATTTTATTGTTCAAAGTAAGGACTGAAATAATTGTTATCACATTCTCACCATTTGGAACAGTTACTATCCTAAATATACAATTTTAATAACACTTCTACCATTCGGGATAAAATTATTTTTTTACTATCCTTATATTTACCTATAAGTCATTATTTTTTACTATCCTTTTTACTATTGTTAATTCCTTCATTCTTAACTATTATTTGTACGATCTAAACAACCCATATTTAAAAATATGTTATTTCTTATATTTATGTGTACATAACAAGATAGAATATCTAGTCTGTATTTAATCGTTCATTGAACAGAAGTTTATAGAGTTTGGTTTCGTAAATTTTGTGCCAAGTGTATCGAATATTAGTTGTTTACTTCAAATTTATAACAGCCTTTATTATTGTTATTTTATGGAATTTTAGATGGGTCTCAGATAGGCAATTAAAGTACGATAGACAATAATTTACAAATAATTTCTATTTTTGGAAAAAAATAGTTTAGACTCCAAAAGGAAGTTCTTTAGTTTCATCGTCAATGCTGGTGTGAAGCAAGTAGATGTTGATTTCAAACCGTAGAAAATGATTGTTGTATGTCCTATGCGGGGAAGGTAATTAAGATATAATATGATATTGTGAAAACAAAACTGTACTAATAATGAAAAGACGAAATTTACATGTGACATGTCATTAAATTAGGTGTAGCAACTCTGATATTTGTCATTAAACCAATACATTAGATCACTTGGTCCTTGTTTATGTTATTAACTGGGCTTACTCGTTGAGTAGCATTGTCATTTGGATTTGGGCTTTTTCAGCCCAACTCTGATTTATGCCCTGTGAAGGAAAACATGAGACGCTAATTGGGGTAAATTTCATTGTCCACTAATGCGTTCCTAATTTTTTTATTAACTAGCAAAGATACTTATTTTTTTACGCACATATTTATATATTTAATTTTTACAATTATTGGGAACACAAATAAATGAGCATATAGTAAAAAAGAAAAAAAATCTAAGTACATGTAGTAAAAAAAAAATCTAAGAAACAAACATTTTAACCCCGGTCTTTCCTACACCATTCAAATCCTTAATCCAATATTCTTTCTCAATTCTAAAACCACAAATTGTCTAATGCCTAATGTGGTTGTTATTGCTTATAAATCCAAGCAAAGCAAATATTAACTTGTTCTCAAGAACTCAGGACCCTAAGCCATATTCTTCTCCTTTATTCATTTGCTTACATAAGCCGAGACATCATAGTATAAACTTTGTATGTTCTTACTTGGCTTTTGGGAGTTGGAATTTGACAAATCCATCAGGCATCTACCACCCACATCTTCTCTTGACAATGCTAGAATATATTTTTTTTTTTTTTGAAAAGCTAGTTTGGAAATCTGAACAGAAGCCTTTTGATAAATATGAGGTAAAGAAAATCCCTTGCAAAATTACAAGTAAATTTAAATAAAAAGACAGGCAACTTCAGGAACTTATAAGCAAATCATTATTGCTTTCTCCATTGTTATCTCAGGAACTTATAAGCAAATCTCTTTGGGTGATAAGAAAATTTGCTGCCCTTGAACTTGCACAAAAACTCTGTTTATCTTTGGAATAAATCTAGTATACTCTTAACATAGTAAAAAAAATAATTTATAATTTCTTTAAAAATTCTAATTAGATACCTCTACAAGATTAATTTCCAGAGAACGTAATCGCTCCCAAAGCCATGTGGTAGATCATTCTCTGATAAAATATATAAAAGGCATAATTATTGAAATGACAACAATAACCGTAATAAAAAATACAAAAAGACACTATAATAACGTAGTAATAACAATATGATCATAATACCTAATATACTCTTAGTATAGTAAAAATCAAAATTTGTAATTTCTTTAAAAATTCTAATTAATTACTAGGAAAATAGATGTCCAGGTTCCACATATAAAATAGGCGTTCTTGTTATTCTCATATATTTTTTAATAACCATTATAGTTCTTGTGTTTTACTATTTTTATTTTGTCATGAATAAAAAAAAATTTGGAACGTGTTAGCAGATATTCAAATTTATCCCAATTAGCGCCTCATGTTTTCCTTCACAGGACATAAATCGAAGCTAGGCTGGAAAAGCCCAAATCGAAAAGACAATGCTACTCAACAAGCCCAGTGTATTAACATAAAGATAATGCATTAGTTTAATGACAAATAGCCTAATATATACAGATGTAGAGCCCATAATTAGACCAATCAATCTTCAAATTGACACAGATTCCGACCCAAACTAACCTGCATTTTCTCCTCTTTTCTTTTTTCAGTAAAATAGGGTATAATTCCTACCTGTTTCATAACGAGAAACAACCTGAAAAATGAAAAATCTATTTCTTAACACTACCCTGTTTTCTACCTACTACTCTGACAAACTAAACAAAATTCAAGTATTTGAACCCTCACAGAAATTTCGACCCGACAAAATCAATGAATGTTTGAGCGAGCGGATTTGAATATGTTGTCATACAAAAATTAAAATTATGTCAGCAATGATACCATAGTTTTGAGACCATCCGGGTGTAGTTTATACGATCCAGACTTAGATTTAGGCAGCGATTGCTTTTTAGTGAGCCCCACAAAAAACAAGTAAATAATAAAAAAATTTAGGGAGCTGAGAGCACATCGCTGATGTTAACTGTTAAAAGTATTAAGCCGATCCCATGTACACTGCCATATTTTGTCTACATGAAATTGTCGAAGAGAAACTATTACAAAAATTTCTTAATCTTCTCAAAAGTTTTGTACAAATATAAAAAAAAATCTTTTTAAATTATCACGCCAGACTGTGTTATTCAAATCAAACTTATGTCATAAAATTTGTCCTCGCTTTTTAATGACAGTTGGTAATAACTTTTTTTATTAGAACTAGCTGTCCCCTCGGTTTCAAAATATAGTTGTATAATAAATAATTAGAAATATAATAATATACAAAGATACTTTTAATAAAATTTCTATATTAAGCAAAATATGAACATAATTTTAAAAAATGCAAAAGATGTACAGAATAATAATAATAAGTACAAGTAAATACATTATCATTTATAAAAAAGAACACAAAAATTGAATCATTTTAAGAATGAAAATTTAACTTTAAACATATTATACTCCATCGAGTTTCAATGTGGAGAGAGAGAAAAAATATTCATCAACAATTAGAAAATATGTCAAAAATGCAAATAAATAAACTAATTACCAACAGTTCTTTATTCATGATAAATATGTATTTCATTGAAAATTAAATGTCAGAGTTCAAAACAATTAATATGTATTTTCTATAATCAAGTGTATACTTTAAAATAGAATTATCTTTGGCAGAGGAATTGGTAAAAGTGTAAGGGCTTTAGGTCTGACAAAATATTGGAGCTTAAGTCAAGGTGAAAAATTCCAATCTAATTTACATCTTATTTTACCTACGTACAGACATGTTATTGTTGCCGGTACATGTTCTAGAAAGCACTTTACTCTTGGTACTAGTAGGGGAATAGATCTGATCTGATGCAGAACATGATAGACAATCTTAATTTTTCCCTGGTAACTAATATTTTGATATGCTATTAGTAATATTTTAATATGCTTTTAGTAGACAGTCTCAGTTTCTCCTTGGTTTCTCAGTTTCAAATATTTGTAGTGTAAAAGAGTGTCTCAGGAAGAACATTATCAATTTGTGTCATCTTGGATAAGAAAAATGTTTGAAGTGCTGGAATAAAGAATGATACAATGATTTTGTTTTTTTTTCCTGAGATAAATCCTATTAGAGATTGTTATGCCCAATTTTGATTAAGTAGTTAATATCTAGGTAGATCTTACAATACCAATTTGTGGTACTAAAAACTTTATTTCAATAGAAACATGTGGTATATACCATTATTTGACAAAAAAAAAGTGTATACTTTACAAAAATAAATATGCCGGCTGAATATTTAAGACCGCTGATAATAACCATTAACCAATATGTATGTTTAATCTGAAATTGAAAAGAAGTTCATTTATTGAGGGCTTGTTCGAAGTGAGCCTCCGAATGAGAATGAAAATAGAATTTGAACTTAAAAGCATTGTATACGGGAAAAAAATAAATTCATTCTGACTGAATTTCTCCCCACATGCATAGTAACTAGGGGCGGAACCAACATAGGCGCCAGCCGGCGTCCGGGCGCCTTCTTGGTTCACTGAAAAATAAAAAAAAATTGTACGGTAAAAAATAAAATTTCTTTTGATAAAAAATTTATTTATTTAAACCGAACACCCTCTATCGATCGTTTCTGATTCCGCCCTGATAGTAACTGTGCCCAACAGGCACTAGAAGAGATTGTGTGCCTACTATTGTACAGTGTACCTAAGAACAAGTGTTCGTTTATTCTACAGTAAAAAACCCAAACAGTAAGCGGGTACTTCAAAACGCGTATGAACTCATGGTGTTTGTGTTTAGATGTGATATTTCATTAGGATGATATACCTTGTTGACTATTTGCCTATTTATGCTGTGTTTTGTTTATTCTTTCAAATTCATAGGTAATTAATTTATCCCCAATGAAATAACTATAAATCTAATAAAAATACATAAATCTCATAAATTAAAACACTATCATATAAAAAATTAAAAAGCAAATATAACTATAAAAATCCTCATGTAAAGAAATTCGATTGTACTTAATTGTTCTTCAAGTAGTTCTTATGCATTGGTCTCTCTGATTGTGTTGAGTAGCTTTGTTGAAATGTAAATAAAAAAAGTCTCCAAATGATGAAGTACCAAAAATAAAACGATTATGACGATGTATTTTATTAATCCGGTTATAGAATCTGTAATGTAGCGCTATTATGATTTGTGTTTAGGAGCTACTATTTTTAAGTAGTTTCTATAATAAATCACAAAGTATCTGGTTATTTAGGGAAACGGCTTTTTTTTTACCTTTTTAAGGAAAATGACTTATTGCAGATGATAATTGGACAACAAGAAAAGTTTAAAAAGAAAGCGAAAATTCACTTTATGATCCCTGAATTTTTTTAAAAAAATCAAGTTAGTTCTTAAACTTTTGAAGGGACCAATTTAGTTTTTGATTTGTTTTAAAACACTAAGTTGATTCTTGTACTTCTTTTAAAAAAAATTGGTCCTTAAACTTCAAAGTGCACTAAATAGTTCTTGAACTTAAAAAAAAAACTAATTGCCTTCAAGTTTTTACTTTAATATTTTTGTTATCTAAGTTTAACTAAACATAGAAATGAAATATTTTATTAAGAAAGAAATGAAAAACTAAAAACATATGGCAAATAACTTATTAATGCATGGTATGAATATTTAAAATTCATTATCCTTGTAAAGCAGATTAGTCATTTTTTTTAAGTTAGGGGTGAAATTAATATTTATATAAAAAATTTAAGGTTTATTTCAAGTTCGGAGACCAATTTGATTTTTTTGGAGAAATTCAAGGACCAAGTTAATGTTTTTATTTTAAATTCAAGGATCAATCTGATGTAATTCGAAGTTTGAGGACTAATTTATTTTTTTATATAGAAATTCAAGAACCAAAATGTGAATTCTCTCAAAACAAAACAACTAAAGACAAAAGTTTTAAAAACATAATTCAATATAGTGACTAAAAGAAATTGAAGTGAAAGGAGGAAAGTATGAGAAATAAATAGCTCAGGTTACTTCGGGGAGGGCCGAGAAGAAGATTATTTTTTAGGAGCCTGATAATCGTCCCCATATGTTTGTCCCCAAGTTAAATCCCCAAATTTGACCGTCTATTTCAGCGCTTCAGCTCCTAACTAATCATTCTATTTATATTTTCTTAAACTATTTATACTAAATTATCATTCAATTTATATTTATTAGTGTTATTATTTATAACTTATACTTTAGTAGATCTTACATCACAACAAATGTTTATAATGGAGCGGATATTCATTTATACTTATTAAATCAATTATTAATTATTATTTTAATATATTTTTGAAGTTGTATATGAATTTTATTTTTGGATGATTCATATATAATATAAGAGGTTATTTGATCAATTTATTTAAATCAGTTATGCTATTTACAATAAATGTGTTGCTTGACAAATTTTTTATTTTATTTCACATCTTGCATTTCTATCATCAGGTCCATCGAAGTTATTTATATAAATTTGATATATTATTTATATATACAGAATTGTCTATCTATATATTTAATTAAGAAACTTTTAAATTGAAACAACATAAAAATATGGGTAATTTTTTGTATTAGTTCTACATATTTATCAATTATTTCATTTATATCCGCTTGCTAGTAAAAGGTTAACAAAATATTGTGCAACATCTCGGATTATCGATTGGTAATTGCATTGGGTTTGATGGATTACATCATGCCTCTTTAGATATATCAAAATCTCTTGTTATTTTGTACACATGATAAGTTTTATCAAAAATAATAATTTGAACAAAAAGCTGATAAAACAACTATGATCATATCATCTATGTGTCTAAGAATATCATTTATATTAAGATACCAAAATTATTATTTTTGAGTTATAAGACAAGAACAACTTCTTAAAAAAATATTTGCTATTTATATAGAAAAGTTTCTTAAAATTAAGTCAAATCAAATTGATAATTTAATTTAGGAAAACACTACGATCGTCCAATATAAATAAAGCAATCTTGAAAGTTTTCCTATGATAATTTTTTTTAAAAAAAAATTCGATCCAATCATAAATAAAAAAAAAAAATTAAACATTAATTGATACTTTTCTAATTCAAACAAAATCGTTGCTATTTGACGAAAAGATTAGAAACAATACAGATGAAAAGTAATTTTCAAAATTGCACATGGCACTTTTGAATTGAAGTGTGTTAACCATTTGCTCTAATATAGTACAACTGTGCATAGTTAAATCGATTCATTCAAAATCATTTTGCTCAATACATATGTTGAGAAATAATAAGAATTGCACAAAATAGAAAAAAATGATTCCTCACACTAAAAAAAATGATTTCAGAAGAATCGTACCAAGTGAGAAATATAATGAAATAGATATCATAGTTTTCAATCTTCGTATAACCAATTCGTGCATCGCCCATGAATTATTGCATGCCCTTGGAGTTTAAGATAGAGGACTAATTTTAATGTCAGACAAGAAAATAGATAAAGAGGTAGAGGCAATTTAAAATTCTAAATGACTGTATGACGAAACGGCGCAATTGACATTGTCTAAAAAGAAATGAAAATTTAAAATACGGTGTACAGAAAAGAAAAGTTGTGTTTGGAGATTTATTTTGGGGATAACACTCTGGGGATTACAATAATATTCCTATTTTTTAATGCATTTTCTTTATACTTTCCCAACGGTCAAACGGACCCTCCGTGTCTGGTTCAAACCTCTACAGTACGGCACCAAGCTAGTGCATGGATCTCAGCCGCTCTCCTACATCTACAATCGTGCAACTGCAACTGCAACATCGCATTCAATTTGAATGAACGGTTAGCATCCCATGAGGTACCAGTACTTGAGAGCGAAGAGGGCGCTGACAACTGGGGCCCATTAACCTTTATACTCTCTTTCGTTCTTTCCGACGCCACCGATGTCCAGATCTAACTTCGTTTCAAACTTGCGAGAGAGGGGCGACCCTCTTAACTCTAATCAAGTCTCTCTTCCCTTCTCTCTAATCGACATATCGTATCTTCTCGCCTCTCTTGGGATTCCACTTTCGCATCTCATCGCCCCCCTTCAATGGAGGCGATATGGAAGCAAGCCTCTAAGATAAGGGATCAAGTGGCTCGCCAACAACAGGTGCTACCAAGTTTTCTTTTGTCAGATCAAGCGTCTCTGATTTTTGGCCTCTATATTGTATACCTGAGTAGAATTTGTTCTTCAGTGATAGAAATAAGTTCATTCCATTCTGATCGTTGGAAGAATGAAAGCTTACTCCTTTGGGTAATTGTTATCCACTGGACCTTAGATTTGTAGAGTCCGAACAGATTTACCGCCACTGATTTTGAGTCCCGACTTGAATTTATGCCATAATCTCTGTGGAACTATCTAATTCATCGCAATTTCCAACCGTTGATGAGTTAGTTGTCAGGTATTGACTTCAAAACTTTAAGGGGATGAGGTTGGTTAATACTCTCTAATCATAGTGAACTTGCAGAATTTGTGTTTCATTTGCCACATGTTCCTTTGGGTGATTAGGATCAGTTGCTAATTATGAAAGAAGGTGAGTGATGGACAAAGGAGGAAAGTTAAGGGAGTTCCCTATTTCGGAACTCACACCAGGCCAAATTTTAAATTACCAGACAATTTGCTTAGGCTGTAGATCGCCTTCTAAACAATCTCAAACTTAAATTTTTTATAGCAGAAACCACTACAGGGCCTTTGGATCATATATTTGTTTACTGACAATTTGTATTGGCTTAGATTATACCTATTGTCCAATTATGATTGTACCCTGGCAGGGAACTGGAAGTTGCACCCTGATGACTTCATGTGTTGCTGACATCATTTTTTTTTCTGGTTTGTGCTTTTGGATGACAGGCTGTACTGAAGCAGTTTTATGGAAGTGACAATGCTTTTACTGATGAAGCAGAAGTTAAACAACACCAAAAGTTGGAGAAGCTCTACATCTCCACTCGTGCCGCCAAAGTTAGTTTATGTTCTTTTGTTTCTGTTTCATTTTTTTATCTCTAGACTTGGAATACAACTTCTAACTTCTTTCTCATTTTGTAATTATCATTGCACAGCATTTCCAAAGAGACATTGTCCGTGGTGTGGAGGGCTATATAGTCATTGGATCCAAACAAGTTGAAATAGGTATAAAATACCCTATAGTTTTTTTTGTTCAATTTTAACTTTTGTTTCATCTTCTTTAGTTATAAATATTGGTGCATGTACTATACTTTTCAAACATTGCATGTAGGAAACAAGTTGTCAGAAGATAGTCAGAAGTATGGGACAGAGACCACGTGCACCAGTGGAAATACCTTAGCAAAAGCATCTTTAGCTCATGGTAGGGCCCGTTCTCTGATGGAAAAAGAACGCAACAACCTGTTGAAAGCTCTTGGCACACAAGTATGATTTTTTCAGCTGTAATGTTCGTTACACCACATGATATTCATTACAAGGTTTATTATGTGTATTTCCATGACACAACAGGTGGCCGAGCCACTTAGGGCAATGGTCATGGGAGCACCTTTGGAGGATGCACGGCATCTGGCACAGAGGTATGATAGAATGCGCCAAGAAGCTGAAGCTCAGGTTTTCTCTCTTTCAGTTTTCTAACATTTGATTTTTGTTTTTTGTTTTCTCTCTTTCAGTAGCACCTCAAATGTCAACGTCCTTCCTAGCTAGCTGACTAGCAGTTCTGTAGAATGAACTTATATTAATATCTGGAGAGTACCTTATTTTCTCAAATTTCAGTTTATGTTTGCAAAATTACTGATTGCAACACACTAGAGAGAATTTATTTGGTATCTGTTGTTATAAAGAGGTTGACATAAGAGGAAAATAGTATTGATATTTTGTATTATCATATCTTCTAATTTCATCTATAATGATTGTGGTTGATGTAACCTTAATAAAAGAACAAAGGTTTTTACCATGGAAGCTTTATAATCATGAGACCCAACTATAACTATGACACAGATGTTAATAAATATATTTTGGGATTTCTCTTTTGAACTTTTCGGGTGAATTTATGGACTAAGTCAAGAATGTTCTGCATTTATATTGACTCTCTCCAACAGGCAATTGAAGTCTCAAAGCGTCAGAATAAAGTAAGGGAGTCACCTGGTAATGGTGAACTGATAACAAAGTTAGAAGCAGCTGAGCACAAATTGCAAGAATTGAAGTCGAACATGTCTGTTTTAGGCAAGGAGGCAGTTGCTGCAATGAATGCCGTTGAAGCCCAGCAGCAGAGACTCACTCTCCAGCGCCTAATTGCAATGGTCCCCTCTCTTTACTCTACCCATTGTTGCTGATGTACTAGTGTTTGAAACACAACCCCAGCTTTTTAGATAATTACAAATTGCACCCAGTCATCAGAACAGTCTGATGGTATAAGCATACGGCATACCCAATTTTGAGCCACTAGCTAGCATTGATGTAGTTGTTGGGTCAGAATATACATTTTACATAACCTGGTGTGAAAACTTAAGTAAACTGAAAATTTTGTCTGTGTTCTCCTGTCCGTAAGAGGCCTTGTTTTTTAGAGTTTTTCAGTTGACCTATACAGATCTGTGGAACCGTTAGAAATGCATGCAAATGTACAAAAAAACTTGGGTTATGTACAAATCTCTTCAACTAGAGATTTCCATTTTGGTTGTCTTTGGGTAAGAATGAGATTTCCGTTTTTCAGTGCATGGAAGTTGGCGATCCACGTACCACAAACATGATCGAGGAATCAGGATTAAGGAGTAGTGTTATAGGTTTTAGGTTCTTGGTCTTTTCTTTCAGAAGTAAGGACATAGATTTTAGAATTCAGATTTATATAATTTATAGTGTAGGCTTACTATCTTATTAGGATTGTGACTATTATTATTGACATCAATATTATTATTAGTAATATTGTTACTATCACTTTGGTCCTTGTGACTTTGATTGGGTTTCATTTCTAACCTACACCAATTTATTTGGGACTAAAGGCTTTGTTTTTGTTGTTGTTATTCTTTATAATATACAACATGCAATGCAATAATAGATTATCTTAATTAGCTCACTAAAATGGTCATAATAATAATTCTAAATTGCTTAATTTCATTTATGTATGATTGTGCCAATATTTGATAAAGATCATCGATCTTGAGATGCATGGAATGAAAAGAAAGTTTGTGTCTAACCGTCTTTGACTTTTGATATTATATCAATTTAGAATTTACATATTCTTTCTTCTTTTACCATGGAGATAAACTGATTGCAATTTTGTTTCGAAACATAACTTAATTGCAATTGGATGGAATAAAATCAAAATGTTTTCAAATTTGAAATTTTCTTACTAAAAGAAATGGCAAGTCAAGGTTTGCTGTCACTGCAAAAGTAATAGAGATGCACTTCTTCAATCTCAATTGGATTGAATAAGATCAAAGTGTTTTCAAATTTGAAAATTTCTTACTAAAACAAAAGGCAAGTCAAGGTTTGCTGTCACTGCAAAAGTGATAGAGAAACGTAACTCTTCAAATAGAGGATTTCATATGCCTCCATTTTTCCTGCCTCGACTGTGGCCATTCGTCAAAAATCAATCCAATGACCTGGATCTAAATATTTCATTCCTCCTTTCCTTCCTCTCCTTTTTCATCTGTTTCTGCAACAAATTCCAAATCGATAGGAACATTCGCAACTGTGGTGAAGGCCAGATCTTCATTTATCTCTATTACTTTTCTCTTCACTGAAACTCAAAAGAGACATGCAAAACCTAGTAGCACTCCTTTAATCTCTGACTTCCTCTGATCAGATCTGATGCTCTCTCTCCTCCTCTCTTTATTCCTTTTCTAGAATCTGTAATTCGGTCTAGTTTATTCTGAAAACAGAGAGAACGGTCAAAACGTAGGATAATAATCCAACATTCCAATAATATACACACCTTGAACTAATTGGAGCTGTGTTGTCCTAAATTGCATAACTGTGTGACTGCAATCAATATAACATCAAATGTCGGGTTAGCATCAATCAACCTCTCTATCCAAGTTGTTAGGAGATGAGACAATGTTTAAAAGCAAAAGAAAAAAAAAGGCAAGAAAACCCCTCAATTTTGAGATTGAAAAGAGCATTCATGGGGCCAAGAGTAAGAAATGGAAAAGTGGGGTTCACAGTAAAGAGATGCACACGGAGTAGAGCAGATGCTAGTCTAAGAAAAGATGACATTGATTTTAGAAGTGTTTCTCCAACCAAAGTGGCGAATGAAAAGATATGTTCTGATCAATGGCCCAGATATGAAGGCGCAATGGAGGTAGATAAAATTGAGGCATTTGAATCTTCCTCCGAATATTATATTATGAAAATAAGTGAGTAGAATAGTAATAGAGTTCCGTCATGGTGCTTGGTGAAATATGAATTTTCTGCTACTTCAACTGCTTGACTTTTTTTAACTGGTATATTCAGTCAAAATTACTGGCGTCTTTACCTCACAATGCACCATAGCACAACTATAGTAAGAAATTTGTTTTAAATTAACTAGTTTATTGAATGATTGATCCAGAGTATGTGTTGTTCTTCATCATATAAAAAAATAGTTCTAAAAGCACTAGCAAATGCAAGTGAGAATGGTATTTCACCCAATGATCATGGTCGCTTGCCTGTGGTATTGAAAAACTTCTGATTTGAGAGGGATGGCAGCAGGGTTTGACATATTGATATAGGATGTACCATGCAGGACGTGGATATGGTTTCTACCAGTTGCAATCTATAAATCGTATTTTGCTCATCTCATTGTAGAAATACCCTATAGCTTTAACTTATCACTCTAATCGCTGTTCAGCATGATTGAGCAGAATCTATAAGTTCAATGGTTTAATGGGAAGTTAAACTAGATCAGGGACCAAATTGATACTAGTTCAATAAATGGACCAATATAAGAGTTGACTTTTCAATGTTACTCCAGTAAGTCCTATCCATAGTAACAAGATTCGTGAATAATTCATTTTTTACTCTTAGCCAGATGTTTCATGAATAATACACCAATTTAATATGTAATGTATTTTATTCATCAATAAAACGTTTTATTCATGTAAATTTTAACATTTTAATTTATATTATATGAAACAAACTATTTCTGAATTATACCCGAATCGTGAAATTTTGACCTCGCCAACGTTTCTTGAATCGTCCATTTGTTACTATGGTCCTATCTATAGCAGTATCGGTTATCACCAAAACTACATGTCTTCAACTCTGCCTCTTCCGGATAAATAACACTTGAATTTTTTTGTGATTCATTTCACTTGAGTTCCCCAATGTATAGCACAACCCCCAGCCATGCCCTTTGTTTTTTGATCCCATGAACCATCTTATTTGTCATTTTCCTTGTATCGTGTTTACAAGTCAAACTAATTTAATGTTGTAAGGCGTAGAAGGAAGCAAATTGATAGTAATGTTGTTATTAACTAGCTATTTTGTTTTGTTATATTTTAAGGTTGAATCTGAGCGAGCCTATCATCAGAGAGTTTTGCAAATCCTTGATCAACTTGAAGGAGAGGTACTTTGTATTCTCCCTTTTACCAACATTTTACATAATTTTGGTCCGTATATATATATATTCATTTTGTATTGCTTATGACGCAGATGGTATCAGAACGTCAAAGGATAGAAGCATCTCCGAATCTGGCAAAGGAAACTGTAATGCAGTCACCACCTTCATATGAAGAAGTTAATGGCATGTTTGCATCTCCAAGAGTTGATGAATTGAATGAATCTATCAACTACTTCTTAGCAGAGGTAAATCATTGTCATCCATTATATTATACTTCGTACTGTGATATTGAATTTTACATTGATATATATGTAGGCAATCCAGTCATATAGAGCTGAGAGTGAGGTTGAGCTTGCTTTGTCAAGTGGTGATATTATTGTTGTTCGCAAGGTATTGACTTTTTTTGTCTTTATTTTTCCAACAGTATTTAATTTTCTATGTCATATTTGAGTTTAGTAACATTTAAAATATAATAACATGATGAACACAAAATGGTTTGCTGCTAACTGAACTGGAGGTCATTTGCAACATACAAGGTTTATTGTTTTGTTATTGGAAGTTTGAAATATCCATTGCAATTTCTTGTGTTATGTAGTTGTCAAACAATGGCTGGGCTGAAGGAGAGTGCAAAGGAAAAGCCGGTTGGTTCCCATATGCATATATTGAGAGACTGGACCGTGTGCTTGCAAGCAAAGTTGCACACATTTTCTGATATTTATACATGTTCTCCTTTCCTCTGGGGGCTTGTAGTGTGTTTAAATTATTTTTATACAAGTGGAGGATGTAGCATTGTTGTAGTATGGAGACCTCTCCGGTTTATATTGTCTTTGCTCCTTCCCATTGTTGATCTCCTTCTGGTGAATATGGTCTTTCCTCATGTGTACAGTGTAGTATTATACAATGTGATTTTGATGCGTAATGTTCTCTTGATAAGGCTTCTTTTACAAAACAGGGATTTCAGAGAGCGCTAGCAACACTAGGTGTACTATTACCAAGCATGTATCAGTCTCAGATTCTAAGCTGCTCTGTTATTTTTGTACTCATTTCGCTTCCATGAGCGGGAGACGTCCCACTGCATATATCATGAGGTTAAAGATGGTGCTGGTGTTTCAAGGTAGGATAGTGAAAAAGGTGTGAATAGGATGTCATTAAACTATCAAACATACTAACAATTCGTAAAAAAACTTATGGAATGCATCGACTACACTGGAAACGTTCACATTCCATCAAATGGACCTCAATTGGGTTTCTATAGGCCCGAATAGCTGTCTCATACAAATTTGTAATAAATATATGACATGACTGAAAAAGTATTATTTTTTGTTAGGGTACGTTGATATAGCGCACTATTTATCATCAACTATTTTTTTAAAATTTTTGCATACCTTTCATGTACATATTGTCTCTCAAATTCAAACCCAACGCAAAGTGAGAAAATTACGAATTGCAGTGTAAAGAGACTCCAATTATTTATTTATTTTCTTGCCGACCTCCCACAATTTTTTCGAAAGTTTGACGGCGTTGTCGTTTTTAATATGTGACAATTAATACCTACTTGTTGAAGTACAATTTGAAGAAGGAACAAGCACATGCGTCCATTGTCCAAATCAAACACATGCGTTGAGACTAGGGGTGTTAATGAGTCGGATCGGGTCAGTTCATATTATTTTATTATTTTTTCTGATCCGATCCGATTAAATTCGGATCAAAAAATCTTAATTCATATCTGATTCGACGGGTTACGGGTCGACCCGACTCGATATGTGTAAAATAATTAAATATTTATTAATTATTTTTATATAATTTTAAGCAATAAAATATTAATTAATTTTAATTAGTGCATATATAAGCTTTAATTAGTACTAAATCATAAAATTACTTTAAAAAATATAATTAATCGGGTCGGATCGGGTTGACCCGAACCCGACCCGATTTGGATCAAAAAAATAAATTCATACCCGACTCATTTATGTTCAGGTCATGTCAGATCGGATTCGGATCAAATTAATAATTGACACCATAATTGTTTAGGGGACTAATTCAGTTACTCCTTTTGTACGTATTTACATTTCCTTTCCGAAATCTGAATACATGAGAAGTCAAAAGGCAACATAATTTTATTCAATTGATGTAAAACTGGAATTAAATATTTGGAAGAGAGCTGGAATTGCCAATAGAAAAAACCTCCCGTAAATTAAGGGCAAAAGGTTTAGCACTTTTAATGGATCGTTAGGCCCACTTGTGTCTGCTTATCAAAGCCTTCACATGGGATTGAAACTTTTCAACTGAAAGGGGCACTAAACTCCACAAATTTGACTTTCTTTAAGATTTTCGCGTAGGTATAATTAGAAGAGCCAACCTACAAGAGATGGGCTTTGCAGTCGCTTGGGCTTAAAGATATTAATGGAGTAATACGAGTCCAGGTGTCCAACTGCTTTTCTCGACAATAATAAAGCACTAAGCCAAGGAATGGATTAATTTTCCACTGGTTTGGATCAAAATTTGTCTTAAACCTTGTTTCAACCATTAGATTAGAATTGAGATTGGAAAAAATATAAAATAAAAAATGAGTTGCATCGAGATTGGTGAAAAAATATTGATCCAATAGTTAAAACAAGGCTTGGGACAAATTTTAGTTCCAAACCATTGAAAAATTAACCGGTTCGTAAGCCAATGACTATCAGAATTAAGGTTTCAAAACAGGTTTTTGTGAAGGCGACATCTTGAAAATACTCTTAGCATCCATTAAATGCGAAACAAAACCAGGGGTGTTCCGAGAATCGAACTCGGGACCTCTCGCACCCGAAGCGAGAACCATACCACTAGACCAAACACCCAACTTCATAATTTGGATTACCATAAGAATAACATGTTTATGTTACTCTCTCTCTTCTATGGGCTGATTTTCTGGATTTGCAGTCATCTCTGCTTACCATTTATGTAGCACAGTGGAAGAATCTTCTTTCTTGCATGTCATACTTTTTTTGCTTTATTAGTCACAGGTCTTGTCATACGTACGGTACATTCATAGTCGTTCTTTAACAATTAACATATATATATATATATCAGAAAGGACTATTTTTTAATTAAGTAAAAGAAAATTTAGATATTGAATTAATTCTCAATTCAATTCCTACTCCCATCATTCTAACCAAAACAAATAAAATCAACTTCAGTGATGGAGTTTTCAAGCTGATTTTCATAACTTTGCTTACGTTATTTTCAACAAGATATGTTCTTCTGTGCATTTTTGTATCTTTCTACCTGAAAGTTTTATTGGTTTGGGGTTTTTCAAATAGATGTATATAACATTCAATATGTTAATGTTAGACCTGTGGTATAGTAGTTTTTTTTTATGCTGAAATTTTGAAATGGGTGGTGATACAATGCCCCAACATTACTCCAGCATTTCCCCCACTACCATGACACGTGTAGTCCGTATGTTATAGTATTTTACGGGGTTCATTTTTCAATTTTTGATAGGGAAAATGTTGAGGGCAAAGTATATTTTTTCTTTTTATAATTCTGGGGTTAGGGCTAAGCTTAAATCGTATTTAATGCTCTAAAGACTATGTCAAATTTTAGAAACTTCTCACATCGTCCCAATAAATGGGCTCGGAAATCTTACGGTTCTTACCTAATCAGATTATTTTCAGATTGATTACTTGAAAATTAAGGTCAGCATGATCTGATCTACAATTGATGGACTACATCCACACTAATGACTTGTAGGAAGCATTTTAATTTGATGTAATTTTATCGGGACTAAGTCAGATATGACGGTTTTAATTGAAAAGGTAAAATCATGTATTTTTCAAGGCGAGAGTAACAACATAGATGAATCCGACAATTCAATAACGATCTTTTTTTTTTTTTAAAGTGCTCTTTTTATTTTTGCTGTCATATTATTGTCGAAATTTCCAAATCAAAATTAATGTTGCTTGTATTTGTTGTTTATAAATTAAAATTGAATATTTGATCAGCTACAAAATGTTTTGACTGATTTCTATTTTTTGTATGATAAAAAAAGAAGTAAAAAGAAACATAAAGATGATCTAATTAACTTCGATACATGTTCTATTCAAATAATGAGTAATACATCTATAATTTGAACATTGTTATCAGAAATATGAAATTGAACGTCTATTAAAGATGAATATTTTTTATTGATTAATCATATACTAAAATTGTTGAATATCATGAACATATAACATTCCGGCATTATGCCGGAGTACATGTAGCAATATCTAGAAAGTGTGGTTGAGAAGTCTTACCTCATGACATGTTGAGTGGAAAATCTCAATTGTTGTGGGGTCTTGAACTCGTCTTATATCATGCCATGGTTAGTCGAGCAACCGAATAATTTTCAAGAGCTGGTAAACCCACCTAGGCCCATAGAATAGAATTGGGATAGAATTGAATTGACCCCTCAAAACGGCTAACAAGTAATTGACAGAGAGGAGGAGCAGGTGTTGCCATCTGTGGGACTGTGCCAACGCAACCCTACACGAGAAAGCCATCGTGCTTTCCTTCATTCATTGCCGTTTGCCAACCATGTCATGGGTAATGGGTTCCATCAACCTGCTAACCGTGCATTGTACATGCACTGGCCAGCCACTGGTAGACAGTAGACTGCTGAGTTGTTGGGGCTGACACCATCTGAGATTCCGGGATGGATCAGTCCGTGTCTGGTATGATAATGATGGCATCTGAACATCTCTCTCCTCTCCTCATGTACCTGATTTTAAGCAGATGGTACCTGGATCATCCGATCAGATGAAGTACACGGTGTGTGATCATCTGATCAAACCATTTTATGGATCTTCAAACTAATGGTAGTACTTGAAAGATCATGATCTCGTGATAGGTAGAAATAGAATGGTCGCTTCAAATTAAAACGTTTCTTTCCTCAAAAAAAAAAATGTAATAGCATCTTTTTCTTGAGAAAGATGGTGTATTTTCCACCCTAAAAGCTTCCTTTTTTAATTTTCCGTAATATTAATTAACTTCTATTTTTTTAGTATATGGAATTTAAAAGTTTTAAATTAAATTAACAAATAAGATTAATATTTGATAGCCTACAACATTTCTTTTATCACGGGTGTATTCTTTTAATTGGATATCGGAGAATTATATATATTTCTAAAGTATTAATATTTTGCACCCTAAATATTCACAATCACTTTTCAAGGGCATTTACTTTTCTACTTTTTATCTTCCTATTTTTAAAAAATTTATACGTATACTTTTCATTTAGACGTGTATTTGTTTTTTTTTTCTTTTGTCATTTCTTAGCTAAAAATATTAAATATTGTATTATGCATTGCGAAAATAAAATTTATCTTGTTACAGTTATTAACGTTGTGTATTTTTTTTATCAAACTACAAGTTGTTTGTAAGAAATCGGTTAATTGGCAAGAAGCCTACAAGTGCATATGCCTTATTCTTGAAGCAATGATTTGAGTTTATTTTCGTACAAAACAAGAGAAGAAAAGGATCTGAAATAAATAAACTAAAGATAATTTTTTCTGTCTATCCCGATTTTTAAATCAATGAAAACAATATTCTCGATTTAAATCTTTGAAAATTATATGTCTATTTTGTAACTGCATGTGTTCACAATAATATTTAGATGTATGCATTTTATGATCAAATATCTTCATTTTTGCTCAAGAACAAAACTAAATGATTTTGAATCATGAGTTCACATAAAACATGTGAAGAAGGAGATTTCTTTTGTTTCTCTGCATTTTGGACGCACATATGCTAAAATTCATGTTTCCAATGAATATATGCATTCAGAATTCTTCATTTCCGAATTTAATCATATTGGATGTGCAATAGAATTTTGCAAAGATACCAATTTTATCATGGACGCATGTTATTAGAAAATGAGTAGGTCTAATAGCTTAATTGTGGCTAATTAGGATGACCTTTAAAAAAAATTATGAGTTTAATTTTCCATTAAACACAAATTAAAATTTAATAGTTAGAGTCTCATGTGTAAAAATAAAAAATAAATAAAATGATCAGCTCATCCTCATAGCATACATTCGACACTATTTGATGCGGACATATATGTTTTGAAACTGATGAAATATGCATCTCAATATGAATTATAAAAATCGTATTGTACGGTGCTGCACAGCAAGACGATAGAAATTCCTTTGATGTGGGATCAAAACACAGAAACCAAATCCAATTTGAGCCATCTGATTTTTATCATGCGGCTCTTAGCCAAAGGTCGGCGGAAACCAAATAAAAATATACAGAATTTGATGGGGACACAACACACGATTTCCTATAATTTTGAAGAATATATTTCAGTATTGCGAGTAATTTTATTGTACTTCTGAATTAATTTTTGGGAGAATTACAGGCTGTTCCTGGGTAAGCGTTTTGTCTTTAATAGCACCGACTGGTGGATAATAATAATACACAAAGGCGGCAAAATATTTATTTTATTTTCCAAAAACAGACAATTTTGACAAATTTCAAATCCGCAATTTCAGTTCGAATAAACTTGAATCTATGACTTTTTTTTCATAATATTTCGGATACCTAAAAAAATTACGCTAATCAGGTAAGACTTTGTAACCAATTGGCATGTAAATATACTAACTAAAAATTGTAATGCCTATTTCTCCCTTGCCAATCCTCTTGAGAAATTGAATTTTGTTGGATACTACCTGCAATTTTAACTTTTCTAATTTGTAGATAAAATGTTAAGAATATTTATTGCGTTATTTAGTTTTTATATTAAAACTGTCTATTTAATTCATCAGCGGAAAGAAAAAAAATCTTTCTTTTCCAAATTTAAAAAATAATTAATTATACCGATTTTATAGACGTCAATAGTTGTCTCGACACTCATAACATGCATACAAGTAATACGCTAAAAAGCGACAACATTTTTCTGTGCATTAATTGCATAATGAAATTATAAGTAACTATAGACATTACATATACACAATGATATGATGATAGATATGTTTTATTATATTAATTACACAACTATATCTTTGTACATTGTACTAATTTATTACAGAAGTTAACGTACACAACTACACATAGTAGTGCATAATTTTTTTTTAACCGCCGGCTTTGTTTGACCTGGCTGCAATTGGCTTTAATTAATAGATTGATGATGTGGCAACATTTAAAACTTAAAAGGCTTCAGGATCAAACAATCAAACGCTCTCAAGGAGCATCAATTAGTGAATCCTATATTATAGCACTAATTCTAGAGTGTCAGTGCATACCGTACGGATTGGGTTGGAGCATTTTCATAATCACATCCGTTTAATTTTAGTTTTATTCATATTCTATTCTCATCCGTTAGTTTTTGGTTTATTTATACCTTACATTTATCTGCTGTAGTTAATGAGTAACATATGAATTATGTTTTATTAATAAACAATTTGACAACAAATTTAAAAACAAATTAATATAAATTAACTTTAGACACTACATATACATAATATAATGAAATATAAAATTATAATTATCGGTTTCATTATTTATAGAAGAATATAGATTAAAATTTGGGTTAGGCTATGGTACTACGTGTAGTTAATGATCGAATTTGCTACGAGCTAAAAAATATAGATAAATCATCTATAAATTTTGATTTATTGATCTCAATAAATTTTTTATATAAAAATATGGTGGGATATAAAAAAATCGAATTTTCAAATTTTTTA
The DNA here is from genome assembly GCA_037127355.1 of Schoenoplectus tabernaemontani. Taxonomy (NCBI): domain Eukaryota; kingdom Viridiplantae; phylum Streptophyta; class Magnoliopsida; order Poales; family Cyperaceae; genus Schoenoplectus; species Schoenoplectus tabernaemontani. The sequence goes on from CM073758.1 coordinate 13,487,762, forward strand.
AGTATTTTTTTAGATTTTTTAAGATGATTCAATAATAATAATAAAATAATATATTTTTTCTAGATCATTTTTAAAAATTCAAAACTAATACTTAAAATTGAAAAAAAATTATATCTCATCATATTTTGATAAAAATAATTTATTGAGACCTATAAATTAAGATTTGAAAATGATTTAACTATATTTTTTAGTCCGTAGCAAATTTGATCATTAACTACGCGTATCACCATAGCCTAACTCTTAAAATTTTATATAAGTCAATATCGTCATAAGTTGCAATCAAATTTACTGTATAAAATGTTAGATATAAATTAATTTCATAATAATAATAATAATTAAAATAATAATAATATATGATAATGATAATTATATATATTTATTCTATGGAATATGTGGGCAAAATATTTTTCTTACCCACAACCACTAAACCAATGAAAAAAATCTTATTTATATACATTTTATCGAATACAATACATATAGGATAAATGAGAGAAAGGTTTCACTAATGGTCTTTTATCCACCAATTCAAAAGGACATACCTGATCGACCTTCCTGGTAAGGTTACAAATGAGTCGAGTTCGAGCGAGCTCGACTTAACTCAATTTCGGGTCAAAAAATTTGAGTTTCGTCGAGTCAAGCTCATAAAATATTTCGAGCTGAAAAATCTAGTTCAAGCTCGGCTCGTCACAATTCGAAGCTGGCTCACGAGCTAATACATAGGGATGGCAATTTAGCCCGCGGCCCGGCTGGACCTTGCCGACCGGTCCGGCTCGACGTCAACCGCCTTAGCTTTGGTCAACAAACAGATAGGGCCGGGCTGGAAATGAGTTTGAAGTTAGGCCCGTCTGCCCGGTCCAAAATATATATATATATATATTATTTATATTTATACTTATATTATATATATATATATAGTGGAGATACCGTGAGTTTAACTCAAAAAATATATTAAATCATCTCGAAATTTTAATTTATCATTCTCATTAAATTCTTTATATAAAAATCTTGTGGGATGCAAAAATTTGAAGCGTTTTGAGCTTTTTAAGTTGTGGTTTTTAATTTTTGAAAATCAGCTCTAAAAATAATAATAATATATATTCAATACTTGAACATCATTTTAAAAAATTAAAAACGGTGACTTAAAAATCTCAAAACACTCTAAATTTTTGCATCCCATAAGATTTTTATATAAAGAATTTAATGAGAATGATAAATTAAAATTTCGAGATGATTTAATATATTTTTTGAGCTTAAGCTCACGGTACTCTCTATATATATATATATATATATATTATATCAATATATTCTAAAAATTATGTAGAATTTTAATATAACACTAATATCATTTAAATTATATTAAATATTTAGTTATAATATTATTATATGAATAGAAGCACTAATATTTTTGAAATTTATAAATGTGAATAATATAATTTAATAGATACTTTGGTACCTTTTTAGTCATATCTTTTAACTTGAAAATCCAATCAATACAAAATTAATTTTTTTAAAACCATACAACTATATATATCATTTTTATATTTTGATCTCTTTTAAAAACAGAATATATAGATCTTAAAAATTCATATTATGAAGGTTAGCTGCTGAAAAATTTTAGACCTCTGAATACTTTTTTAATCATAACTTTTGTACTGAAAAATCATATTAAGATGAAATAAAATTCATAGATTCATAACAATAAAATCTTCAACTTTTATATTTAAGTTTTCTCAAATTCATAACCTAAAATACCCAAAAAAATATATTTCTCAGCCGATTTTAAAAAATTACACTGCAGAACGGGTCTGGACGGGTCGGGCCAGGCCATAAAAATTTGGCCCGCAGACAGGACGAGCCGAGATTTCCAGGCCCAAAGTTATGGGTCGGGCAGGACGAGTATGCGATTTTGATGGACGGGCCGGACCACGGGATTGACGTTTTACCTATCTACCCGCCCATTGCCATCTCTACAGATACATGACTCAGTTTGATATTTAGGTTTAGTATATCTATAAACTATATGGTTGATACATCTACAAGACTAATACAAGAGTCGGTACAAAATTGATATATCAACAAATGGTATTTCAATGATATCTTCGCTGTACTAATTTGAAAGAATGAACTAACAAAAAACTATCTAGTCAAATATACGAATCAAGTCACAAACGAGTAAGAGACATATTTAAGCCATTGAGATGGTGAGAGATAATAAGAGAGGAGTTATCGGATTAGAGCTCAAAAGAAATTAAAAAGAGCATATAAATTATTATTATTTGAATCGAGACAACTCCAATTTAAATTTAACTCATTTAATTATCGAGTCATATTAACTCGAATCAAATTAGCTCGAACTAAATTAGCAAGAGCTTAACTCAAGCCCAAACTAAGCCATGAAACCGAGATTTTTTATTCAACGCTACTTGCTGGACCCTCCGTTAGATCATGGCCTTAAAGAGTTTTATTTCAGTTATTATCACGGAAAAAAATCTCTTCACATATTGCATCTGTCGCATTGATCAGCTGATTTAGGTTCCAAACATTCTTCAAAAAAATCAATTGTGAACCATGTAATATATAATAATTAGTATTGTCCTTAATTTACGTGACAGTTGTTAGACTGAAATTTAGTGTCTGCATTTAAAAAAAACATAGCTTATAGCCATTAAACTAGATGTGGTTTCAGAGATTAAATTGTATTCTTGTAATACAAAACGCTAATATGCAGTCCGAAGTTCAACCAAAAAGAAGCCAAGCATATATGATGGATTTCACAGTTTTTAATATTAATAATTATTAATAAATTAATATTATTAAAAATAAGACTGATAACGGTATAATTTTAAATATACGAATGGAAACGCGCCACTGACACTGGTATGGCTGAAACGCGCCACTGCCAGTGACGCGTTTACCTCTTATATATATCAAACGCGCAGATTATCTGCGCCTTGCTGAAGAAAGAGAAGAACAAAAGGAAAAAGAAAAAGAAAGAGAAGAGAAAAAAAAAAGAAAAAAGAGAAGAGAAGGAAAAAAAGAGAGAAAGAAAGAGGAAGAGAGAGATTGGAAGAAAGAAGAAGAGAGAGGAAGAGAAGAGAGAAGAAAGAAGAGAAGAAAAAACGTACGAGTGCATCTGCGCGTTTGGTATTACAATTAAAGGTAAATTTTATTTATGTAAATAATTAGCATTGAAATATAAATATAATTTAGTTGTGTAGATTAAATTGTGTAGATTAAATTAGAATGATTTAAATATAATTTAGTTATAATTTATTTATAGATTTAATTGTAAAATTTATTAATTATAATTTAATTAAATATTAATGGTATGTTTAAATGTAAAATTATATATTTATAGATTTAATTATTATTTAATTGTACAATTAATTATCTATTTAATTATAGATTAAATTGTAGAATTGTAGAATTGTTGAATTGTGAAATTATAATTTTAGATTATTTATTAATTATTTGTGTAGAATTAATTAATTTATTATTAATTGTAGATTAATTATTGATTTAATTGTAGAATAATAAATATTTAATTAGGATTTAATTGGAGATTAAATTATAATTATCTAAATATAATTTAGTTGTAATTTAATTATAGATTTAATTGTAAAATGTATTAATTATAATTTAATTGAAGATTAATTATAGTTTTAAATGTGACATTATTTAATTATAGATTTAGTATTTAATAATAGATTAAACTATAGAATTGTAGAATTGTATAATTATAATTTTAGATTATTTATTAATTATTTGTGTAGAATTAATTAATTTATTATTTAATTGTAAAATAATTATTGATTTAATTATAGAATAATAAATATTTAATTATGATTTAATTGTAGAATAAATTATAATTATCTAAATATAATTTAGTTGTAAAATCTTATAATTGTGGAATTTGTTTATTTGTAGAATAAAAGCTTTTAATTATAGAATAATATATATTTAATTAGGTTTTTAATTATAGAATTCATTTATTATTTAATTATATAATAGATAGATTAAAAATGAAGTACAAAATAATTATAAATTAATTATGAAATGATTTTTTATACTAGATAACTAAGAGGCGAGCAACGAAATGAAAATATCATAATTTATCTCCTCGAAGACAAATATCGGACACATTATAGTCGATAGAGATACATTATATTTTTAAAAATAAAAATAAAATACATATATATGAGAAGCTAATTATGAAATAAAAATTACAGAGAGATAACAATGTCATTCGTTTCTGCACTCACCGTCCGACGATACCATACATCTTGCACATTCAGAGTAGGTTGCGAGTTATGGGATTTCTTCATCTCGACAGGCAGCGTGAGATTTATGTGCAAGAAGCGGAGGCCCGTAACTTGAAGATTGATACGGGTTTATTGAGCGCGTTAATAGAGTTTTGGAGGCCAGAAACTCACACATTTCACTTAAATTTTGGCGAGATAACCGTGACTCTAGAGGTAAATACTAAAATATTATTAATTTAATTACAATATTAAAAAGATGATATAGTAATATAATTTTTTTTAGGACGTCGCATGTCTGTGGGGTTTATCCACCATTGGTGAGCCGGTGACTGGATATAAAGATGGAGATTTTTCGTCATACATCCGTCAGTTATTTTGGCAGGATGATATATCGGCATTCTGCAAAGATGGGAGGTAATTGATTAGACTCTACATGAATTTTAGTTTTTTTTGTTCACAAATTGTGATTAAGCTAAATATAAAATTTGGCAGACGTTCTATTTCCCTTCGAGAGTTACGGTCCCACTTTGATCACGCTCTAGAGGCAGACGATCATCAGAGTCTTGATCGATATGCGATCGATTTTGTTTTGGAGTTGGTGGAGTGTATCATGTTCTCCGACAACAGTGGAGACTCTGTACCGGCGTTTCTTCTGTCGATTTTGACGGTAAGGATTTTAAAATAATTTATCTTTCATAATTAAATAATTTTAGTACTAATATTTAATTTACAAGAAGATTTATAATTCGGTAGAACAAGAAATTGGGGCGCTGCGGTACTTGGTTATTTATATCGGCGTCTTGATGTGGCATGCCAAGGACTGACGATGAGTATTGGTGGTCCGTGACTTTTGTTATTGTTGTGGAGTTGGATGCGTTTGCCCCCCGCTCGTTCATTACCTGACTCAGATGCATTCATTTTCAGTGACTGGGGTACATCGGATCGTGATAGTTGTGCGCCTTTTGGCAGGTAATAATTTAATTACAAAATAAAATCAATCAATCGATGAAAATATATGTGTAATCAATAATCATAATTTGAACTGATAATAGGAAATAGACGCTTGATAAGAACATATATCTCAATCCGTCACACGTCGGTGTGAAGTACGTGAGGGATCAGCTGATTATGTTGCCGCACACGCATGTCAATTGCCGACATGCGTAGACGACTTTGTGGACTCGTATACTTGTCGCTTCCATTTATTTACTTTCCGATAGTGGAGTGGTACTATCCGGATCGGGTGAGGCGACAGTTCGGCTTACTTCAGTCAGTACCGTCTCCGCTTCCCGAGGTATTCTACCATATATACTAAAAATATATACTTTTTATATTTATTATTTTTTATACTAACTATTTGCACAATTATACTATCTAATTTTACAGGCATTTGTGGAGGAGCATCAGAAATTATCCGCTCTTGAATTCAAGAAAAAAAAATATGAACTGGAGACAACATCATCAGGCATATGTAGACATATGGGATGAGCTTCCTCCACGAGACCCGGATGAAGAAGAGTGGAATGCGGATGACTATAGGAGGTATCGACGGTGGTTTGAGGTATATGGAGCCGCTAGCGCTCCACTTGACCCGAGTGATTTGGTACCTCTTATACCTTCGGTAGCGGAGATCCCTGACATCGGCTACACTCCATGTGGTGTTTTATCTCCAAGGACAACTCCAATGACAACTCTCTTCTTTGCATTTCATAATAAGTCGTGTTTTACAACTTTCTTGTACCCAACATTGAACGTTTTTCCTAACACTCCAATCACAAATTACTCAATTTAAAGCCGATTTAGAAGCAAATATTCTATTTTCAGCTAACTCATCATCGAGTCCTAAGAGAGATTCATTCGCGCCTAAACGGTCAAACATCTCAAAATTATTTAACGCTTCTACGGGATGGTGTCTCTCAGTTCGTCCGGTAACTAACAATATGGGATCGCATCTCTGAATTTCCTCATCTTCAGATTCATCGATCGAAAAATCCGACTGCTCAGTGTAATCCTCTCTTGTTTTTTCTTCATTTGAATAATACAGACCACCATCATCTTGTTCATCCTGATCATCGTGATCATCACTTAATTTCATTATCGTTGGATCAACACTACTTCTGTCATCAATATTATCAGCTAAATTACAGTCAGACGTAGTACTACTATTACCGCCAAAAAAATTATATAGTGGCACCGATGGGTTCAGTTGTTGATAAATTATATTGTTACTGTAAATAGCCGGATACAAATATAAATTGGTTTGATCGTAGGTTGGATAAGAATTAGTTTGATCGTAGGTTTGATAGGAATTGGTTCGATCGTAGGTTGGATAGGAATTGGTTCGATCGTAGGTTGGATAAGAATTGGTTTGATCGTAGGTTTGATAGGAATTGGTTTGATCGTAGGTTTGATAGGAATTGATTTGATCGTAGGTTTTATAGGAATTGGTTTCATTCTAGTTTGGAAATATTCCCGTCAAAAAATTATCGCGCTTCGGTTGTTCTCGTTAAAGATAATTTTCTTCATCGGGATTATAATTTAAATCGGTAGCATTTTGAAGAAGTTGGATGGGATTTCATATCAATAGAGAACATCCAAAAAAATAAATTATTACGTGAGAACGAATCTTCAAATCAAGGTTTTAGAACAATTACTTAATTACTTACAAAATAAATGAGTAAATTATCTTTTTTTTTTACTTTTTATATCACAGTCTTAATTCTCGTACTTAGGTCTATCTTTGCAATTAATTGCGGAGGTACTGACTTCAACACAGAAATTTAAGAGTTATTGTGGAGATAAGAATGGGAGAAAATGTGGGAGAGACCAAGCAGTTCTCTCAATGGAGACCTTCTGAGGCAAGCCCTTGTATGGAGTACATGGACCATGGAGTATGGACAAAAACAAAAACATCCAACCATGCAAACGGTGCGATAGGTATTGGAATGTAGATAGGTTTCGAAGTGTGATGGACGCGCACCAAGCTGCCCCATTTGACCCGGTTAAACATTGGACGCATGCGCGAACTTTCTTCTCCATGTCCAATGTCAAATTTTACAAAAGTTAATTAGGCTTAGTCGTTTGGCTATGTGCCCCCTAACGAAGGAAACTAGAAACCTCGCTTTCTACTTTACGAGTTAGCCTTGCCACTTGCCAATCGTTTGGCCGGGAGATGCGAAAGCGGGATGGACCTAGCTTATATCAGGGTCATCTGATTTTCTCTAAATTTAAAAAAATATATATATTTTTAGGGTAAATTTTCATTAATCTGACCTCATATTATTTCTATCTTTTTTCTGAATTATTTGATTATTTTTATTAAGAAAATTTTATTTAATATTGTGGATAACGAAAGAAATACGCAAAGATTTTAAAATATGAAGTCTCATAGAAAAAAAATTTCTTCATCGACTTAATTATCTATTATTTTGAGTTTTATATTTTTATTATTTTAATATATACATATATATAAGGATATTATTATGATAATTTTTTATTAGATAGTAATGTATGCTGAATTGTTGATTTTTTTTATTTAGTATTGATCAGCTAACGGATTAGAACATGATAAGTTATTGCAATCTGATTACTAACCCCTCTGATTAAAATCATTCATCAGCCCTTGTGTGAAAGTGAGATTTCTTACTAGAATTGATTATGCACCAACATTATTATTGAGTCATATTGTTAGAAAATGTTTTGGAAATACTATCATTAAATTGTCATCGATGTTAATTTTATTATTTATGTTAATTATGATGATTTTATTATGTATCTTTTTGTGTAGTATGTTTGTTAGTCAATTGAAATACCACTAATCTGAATAGCTCATTTAAATTGAATAAAAGAATATTATACATAATAGTTTGCACGATAAAATTATAAGATAATGTCTCAGTTAATCCCCCCCCCCCCCCCTATTGGGTTGTGACAAGTCATTCCCCAAATTTTTAGTTTGACATTAATAGTATACTGGTATCAATAACGTTATCAGCTTTCATATTATTATTATTATACATAATTTTTACTTGTCGACGCTTTAGGAAGAAAAAAAAAAAAAAGATTTAACTCGACATTCAGAGCTTCAATAGAGCTCACGTGAGACCTAGGAGACGTTTGAGGTTAAACGAGGTCGTAGAGTCAGAATGTTGGAAGTTCTAGCTGAAACTTATCAAACTAATTAACATTGATGATGATAAGAGAAATGATAGTCGTTCAATCAATTCTTCACATTACTTGTTTAGCCAATATTTTTGATCAAATTGTTTAGGCAATATTTATTATTATACTTTTTATTTTGTTACGTGATTTTCATCGAGATCCAATCCAGAACTATTTAATATGAATAGGATATTTGTTGACTTACTTCAGAATTATGTATGATTAAATCATGAATATCAGAATCATAACGAATAGGTATTTCATGTTTATGGCATGTAATTTTATGTGTAAACGATTCATAGTTTTATTGAATAAGAAATTACAACCAAATTACAGTATTATTTTACCGATATATCATGGGTACTTCAATTTTGTTTTTGGGCGTACATTCTAGAATAAATTAATTTATAAAGTTAATAAAACTATTTCGTGTTTTCTACGGATTAAATTTAAACCGCACAATAATAATTATCATCATAGAAATAAGATTTTAGTCTCTCACAACTTTTGTCTTCTATCTTTATTTTATAGCACGTTATCACGACTTCGCTCTAATCGAGTTGTGACGGAAGTTTGTTTTATAGTAGAAGCACGAGATCGACATAATCAGATTATCATAAGATTGTCTCTAAAAAGAGGTACACTTTATATTATATTTTATCATTTTACCATTAATTATAATATTTATTTTCTTTATGAAATTGTTCTTATATTGGATGAGACTAATATTTTCATTCCCGAAGAGAATGATAAAATAAGTAAATACCAGAAATAATTTTTTATTTATTCAATAACCAGAAGTTATTGATACTTTTAATGGCCAGAAGTCATTGTATTTGATAATTAAAAGTTTTATCAAAATGAGTTACAATTGATAACCCGAGAAAATAATGAAAAAACTCTTGGTCCTGAAGTACCATACTTAAGTGCAATTGGGGCTTTGATGTATCTTGCTAATAATACGAGATCTGATATTGCTTTTTCTGTAAATGTATTAGCAAGATATAGTTCTGATCCAACACGCCGACATTAGAACATAATCAAACATGTAGTATGTTACCTTTGTGGGACGCGTGATATGAGACTATTTTATCAAAAAAATACAAAGTCCAAACTAGTTGGATATGCAGATGCAGGATATTTATCAGATCCGCATAAAGCTCGGTCATAATCCGGATACGTGTTTACATATGGTGACACTATAATTTCATGGCGATCGACAAAGCAAACATTGACAACAACATCATCAAATCATGCTGAATTAATTGCTCTTTATGATGCTGGACGGGAATGTGTATGGTTAAGATTCATGATCCAACACATCCAAGAGGAATGCGGTCTCGAGACAGTCAGAGATAACCCGACGGTGATATACGAAGATAATACTGCATGCATTGCTCAAATCAAATAATGATATATCAAAGGTGACAGAACCAAACACATCTCGCCGAATTTCTTCTCAACACATGATTTACAGAAGAATGGTTTGATAAATATTTGTCAAATCGATCAAACGATAATTTGATTTGACTTATTCACAAAATCATTGCCAAGAAATATTTTTGTGCAAATTTCACATAAGATTGACATTCGTCACTTAAAAGATGTAATCATATAATTTTCTATACATTATAGTATTACATAAATTTTGAAAATCTTAATATTACATCAAGAACGTTCTTTTGAAATATTCATTGCAATGATTTCACCATAATCATTGTATTTGCAATGATTTCATAATGTTTCTTTTGAAATATTCATTAAACATAATAATTGACAACTAATTTAGAATAGTACTATCAAACATATAGAACCTGACAATCAAATTTCGAACATCTATTTTTTCAAAGATACAAGAAAGGTTGTTAATTTTTAGACCATAAAAATTCAGTTAATTTCAGTGAAACATATATAAACTCTTATCATAACTTATATATAAATATGATATTTGGATATGTAATGTAAGAATTTGACTTATACTTTACTTTTTCACATTGTCATAATTATATTAGTAAAAATAAAAGGTTGTATAGTTATCGTTGTGCAAGACTAATTTTGTCATAATATAGTGCAAAATCAGGATATAGTGTTCGATGATCTATTGCAGCACAGAACGATGCAACTCAGAATTCCACTCTCTGATTGTTTCAAGATTCGCGCAAATCTAATAATAAAAAATTACCTCGTAAAAAGCTAAAAGTCTATTTATCTATGTACATTGTGCCGCAGAAGATCAGGGCACTTTGGTCCTTGCAGTTTGTTTCCTTCTGTTCATTTGTGTGTCATACTAATTAGAGGACCCCACTAAACCAATTTTTTTACGAAATTGAAATGACGACATCTTTTCCTAATGCAAGCAAGCATTATATATGATTGAAGGTGCGCCATTAGCGCTCTAATTTTCTCTGTTCACCTTTATTTGCCTCACAAAGCGAAAGAAGAGAGAAAAAGAAATGAAGAAAGAGGGTGGAGGTAACAAAAAGGAGAATAATCAAGAAGGAGGCGGTTAGTTTGCTACAGAGCAAGTTCACATGCGAGCAATTGAGCGAGTGGCGGGGGTGGGTGCAAGTGCAATATGTGATGCGTTTCATCTTGACCCCCTCCTAACATGACTTGATCCGAAATAATATGTTCGTTCGGTTGATATGAATTTAATGATCATTTTAATAAGGTTTAAAAAATATTCAAATATGATATAATTCAGTGGAAAACTCGAGACAGTTTAAATTCAGATGATATCAAACCCGACTTAAAAGAAAGTATTCTCTGTGCGGAAGGGGCACGTGTTCGAAATTCATATAAAGTTTCTCATGAACATTTGAGATAAAATGATAGTCTAAATAATTCAATTTTGAATATCTATGAAGGGCCTTCAATTTGAATTTTAAAACTGCAACATTTCAAATGAAGAACATTATATTTACCACCTAACCAAGTTAATTCTCCCTTTATGGACATTGATAGCTTAAGCTCTCATCTCTATATCAACAACCAAATCCGATTTAAAATAACTTAGAAATTCGATAATGATTTGAGGTCATTTAAATTTGAAAATGATTAATTCGTCTCAATTCGAACCTAATCGATCAATCTCATCCAAATTTTCTTTTCTAAATTAAAAGACTGATAATGAGTTAATGCATGTCTAAACTAATCCAAATCTGAATCAAATATGATTGAATAATTTTAAAAACTCTAACAAACTCAAAATCCCGGATAATCCAACATCAGATGATTTGAGACCCAAAGTAGTCCAGAAAAAAGAACAATTCAAAATCCTATCCAACACAATTCAATGCCAATAATAGTGAGAAATCAAACTAATTCAAGCTCGATCCGACACATCCAATTTGCTGCATTTATCAATTATCAGAAATTTTGTTTTTGTTAGTTTTTAATTATAATATGTAAACATGTCCCTTCACTCTAAATTGAAGCACATTAAATTCAGCAATGAATTATTTCTTCCAATTGTACTACAAAAAAGGAATGGAAAATTAAAAAAAAAATGGGGCAGTCATATTTTTTACTGATAACATTGTTTTTTTATCTAATAAACTTCAACTTGGTCGGCTAAGATGATCACAATGTCTAGCTGATCAAGAAAGTGACATTTACATGAAAGAAACATGCCATCAATTATCACTTCCAATTTGAAAATTTGACTGCACAAGGTGATCATTTATAATTAGCATGACTTTTCTAGAACAATAATTGATCATATATTTATTATCTTGACAAAATCTAAACACGGTTAAATTACAAAAAGGTCAACATCTGTGCAAACTCTGATGGTCTCATGCCCACTTATTTTAAACAGAGAGAAAAAGTTTTTTCATAAGAAACAAATCATCAAACGGACAAAGTTGGGTGGCCTAACGGTGTTGGCCCAAATACTAATGACTTGCACACTCAAGTGCTCTTCAAAGATGCCTATGAGAAAATTTTGTGAGTCAAAAGAACGTTGAAAGGCCTAGAGAACCACTACCACAAAAGAACCGAAATATTCAAACAAAAACATTAAAAAAAATAAGCATGAGAACGCTGGAACAAAAAGTTGCACCATGCACTCCGCTCCTCTCCAATTGTTCCAATACAATTAAACAGAGACAGAAAATCCTGACCTCTATTTCGTAACAAACAGTCCGAGTCAAAATGTGCAGTTCTGTAATGCCAAAAACTATGTAGAATTATTCTTCAATTGCAGAGGATTTAGGACGGATCCATGTACCAATACTTTCGGCTGATACGCATCTCCGTTTACTGTGGCGCTAACTGTTGAAAAATAGAGACGAGAAAAAAATAGGCTCGGGTCTCTAAAAATTCCACCTGTTATCTCATGATTAAGATTAGAGATGTTAACCTCTGAGATGACATGCATGATTGGGAACCCCACATAGCATGCCAAACCAATAAACCATTAAGGTGGCATGTGATATGGTGATATATTTTACATAATAGAATATTTGCTACTCGCTAGCTTAAGATGCAGATTTGATAAATATTTTGGGTGGATAGTGAGAAGAAGATTTATTAATTCCCGTATTGTTATGAAATGCTCTGCTTGATTAGGAAAAATAAGAAAGTTAAGTGGACTGGCTAGTGTTTCCATGTTCTCAAAATTGGGAAAAATAATTCTTATTTTTTTTTATGCTTGTTATTTTATCACATCCATTGTTTTATAATTTCATGTGGAAATTAGGAATACCATGCGACTAAATGAAGAAAGGCATCCCATGCCGTGCATGTGCACCTGGTATCTCCGTGACTAAGACCAGACCAAGAAGGATAACTATACCATGAAATCATTTTTCTATACTCCTCTCGTTTTATTTTTTGGGTAAACCTAATCAAGATTTTTTTAGGGTTAATATTAAGTTCAAAATTCTAACAGGATAGCACGTGCCGACACTGGGTCCCAAGGCATGTGAGCTCTTGCCTGGTATAATAATACGTATGTGCATCTACTAATAAAGGCCTATCCCACCACCATCTCCTCCTAATCGATTGCCTAATTTCCTAGTTATTAATAGAAGAATTAGTATAATATACACTTTCTAATTACTATATTTGTCTATAGCAGGCTGGCAGCAGCACCAAAAGCTGACCCACTGATAGCCAGGGAAGTAATTTTATTTGCTTTGCCTAAGCGAATTTCCAATACTGCTACTGAATAATCAGAATCAATTCTTTGAAAAAATTTATATTCAGAAGAAAAAAAATGAGTGTATGTTAGCCTAAAACCTTTTAATTGACGACACCAACTTCCTTTATTTTTGCATTTGGCGAACATGCGCCAAATGCATGACCATCCAAAATTCTTAGTTGGCAAGGGAGGTATCTCTATCTCCTATAGTTTTGGTTTATTCAAATTTGCTATCATCCAGAAGAGTTTAAGTTGTAAAATAAGGTATATGAACACATATATGATACTAAGCAACAATTGTAAAAAAAGAAAGAGAAAGCATGATAAGGAGAGAGAGGAAGGGTGATTAGCAGTCGGTTAGGATAACCAAGTGAATGGAATTAGCGTGAGATTTTGGTGAAGGCGAGTGGGACAAGTTAAGGAGTGTTGTTCTAAGAGAAACACTTCCCACTCACTTAGACACGCATCCCTGGCCCACCACCCCATTTTAGGTTTTTGGTTTGAAACTGGTTAGAAGTTGGGTTGAATTTGTGTCATCAATCCACCTCGAACCGATTCAAATCGACCCAACCATAAATCACTTTTTTGACACCTCACTCCACGTTATTTCACCCATTTTCATGCTCCACCACCTCACCTATCTTAAATATTTGCAAACTTGCACTTGAAAGATACAAAAATTCAAACATTTCAAGTGCTTGGAGCTTCTGAACCCTAGGCCAAGGGCACTTTGATTAAAACACTTGAGAGAGAGATGCATATAACATATCTATCATTATAATATACTGGCATCAATGTTTAAATATCGACAGCACAGGTATAAAACCCAGTATAGAACCAGAACTAAAACCTGGAAAAGAGCTCCACCCCATGGAATCATTCAAATCAGAACAGAAACAGGAACAAGAAAACAAATTTACACGAAGAAAATTCAACAAATGACTTCCTGTTGGAATCACCATCGCCGTTTAAACATATTTCCAACTTAAGAACAAACCCAATACACAAAAAAGCCTACTATATATATAGTTTCCCATTAGGACATATCTACTTGCTGCAAATACCACCTATCATCTCCCTCTCTATGCACTAACCATCTCTTCTAAGTATAAGCATGGATTTATACAAAATGATTAAGCTAGCTTTCTCTCGCAATTAATTTCCTCTCCTCTTTCTAATTTCATCCCTGACCACTACTGAGTTAAAAAAGAAAATATATTTAGCAGTCAGAACTGCCAATTAAAAAAAAGGTCTAAAATCCCACAAGAACTAAATTCAAACTCTTTTTCTACCATCCCCTATAAACCTAACTACTAACTAAGACTAATACTAACAAAACAAAGAAAAATATAAAGTAAATGTCTAAATAAAAAGCTAAAGCTAATGCTAAAGCTGAACCCCCTAAAGACCTAAAAAAATCAAAATGAAAAGCAGCAATAAAGTAAAAATCTAATAAGTTACAATCTATAATTCCCGAAAAACTCACTGAACGCAGTTCATCCAAAAAATATATGCCGCTTCAATCATGAACGAACCGAACCAAATTCGACCGCCTCAAAATGATGCAACAGCCGGTGTAGAGACCTCAACCAAGGTACCCTCCTTCTTGCGACGCATCTCCAGAACCTTCCGGTGCGAATTCGAGTGCAATTCAGACACAAAAGTTGGGCTACAAGCAGGCCTGTACTCAGGCAGAAGCCGGCCCGACTTAAACCGTACCCCACATGCGTTGCACAGGGTCTTTGCCCCCTCCGGACCTGCTCTCCATTGAGGAGTCTTGTTTACACCACAGTGGCTACACCTTCTCTCTGAGCCGCCACCAGAGGTGTACACGGAATGGTTATAAATCCTTGTCTTGGGCTTGCGGCCCCGCTTCCTTGGTTTCTGTTTCTTCACTGGCGGGTCAACAGAGTCGTCTAGAAAAAATGCTGGCGCCTCAGCCGAGGTGACAAACGGCGAGTCGTAAAACAAAAACGAAGAGGAAGAGCACGACGAGGTGGTCGAACTTGATGAACTCGAGTTGTCTGAACCGGAAAGGGACCACACAGCTGCACGCGACCGCTTGCTCCGTCGCGCCTTAACCGGCACAAGTGACTCAGTTGAGAGCGCACACACAGTCGGTCTCAGCTTGTTCTCACATGACTTCTGTTTTGCCGGTATCGGTGGCGGTAAGGCGGTACAAGTTGGCTGTACCTCAGAAAGACAGTCGTCCATTATCATCGACACCCACTCTAGTTCTTCTACGTCATGCGCCTAAAATATTCGGAGAAAAGAAAATCAGAACTCCGAAAATATAAAAGCCATCAAAATTTACGAAAAAGGGCCGTTATATTTTTGAATTTTTTGTACTCACTGGGAGGTCAATTACAGAGGGAGGCGGCGGGAGGTCGAAGGTGACACCAGAGGAGTTGGAGCTTTCTCTCTGGGCTTCTCTCGCTCTGAGTTTCTCCTTTTCAAGTTCTTTTCTCTCTTGCGGGGTCTCAAGCTGGTCGGAGAATCCACCGAGGTCAAGTAGTTCCTCGACGGAGAATCCCTCACCAGCGGCGCCTCCGAAGAGGGTGTTGTTGCCTCTCTCTCCGACAAAAACCCCTTCTTCGCTCAACATGCCGCTCTGCTGTTGCAAGAAGACGCTCTTGAAAGGTTCCATGTCTGTCGCTGTCGCTGTTTCCTTGGCTACCTGAAAGAGTGTAAAATGATAGTGTGAAAATTCTCCCAGAGAGGGAAGATAAAAGGGGAGAGAGAAGGGGAGAAAGATTCCGACGGTGTTTTTTTTAAGTTAATAATAATAATAATATTTGAATTAATTAATATTTAATTTGGTGTAACCGGTGTTTACCTGAGGGGAAGGGGAAGACGAAAGGGGAAGCGGGAGAAAGGGGGATTTGGAGAGGGAAGAGGGAGAAGAGAAGATGGGAGATAGAAAGGAGGGGATGAGCGTTTGGTGAAGCATTGAATGGCTGCCAAAAGTCCGTGGGTGTAACAAATGCTGTTTCTTCTCTCTCTCTTTTCCTTTGGTTTATCTCTATATCTTCTCTTTCTTTGTCTATAATTTACGGCTTTTGTATTGCAGGGCCTGAGGAGCGAACCCGCTTCTCTTTTTCAAATATATTGAAAAGTAATTACACTCATTTACGTTTGGATTCGCTCCTACGCAAAGATATACTGACTCCGCGTCCGCGCGCTCTGTTATTTCACACAATTGTACGGATTTGTTATTCTGAAACGGCATTTTTGACGAATTAGGGCTGGCTGATTAACGCTGTTGACTGACGGTTTTTGTGCAATTATTATAATATACTTTTGCCCTTATGAGACGTCAACGATCACAATCAATCTGTCAGCTGTTTAAATACACAGTACGTAATCAGTTTCTCTTAATTTATTAAATTGATTTTTCAAATCTCTCATTGTATGATTTTACAATTTACTAAAATAATAGGTTGGAGAAATGATACTTCTGTGGTGCGTGCCTCTTTTACATGACAAAGGGATTCAGTGCGGTGCATTGTATGATGACTGTATTGCTGCGTATGAAAAGAGTGGGTTGTGGCGGGTGCGATTACAGATTAGTGGGGTTTTAATTAAAATTAAAATTAAAATATTGCAGTATTGGAATAGTCGAATAGACTTTGATGAGGTACCACTGGGTTAAATTATTGGTCTAAACAACATTTAATGTAATTGGGTTAATTTGGGCCACAGGAGCAGCATCAGGTCCACCTTGGATTCCACCCATAGTGCAGTATTTCTTATCTAATAATAATACTGGTTTTAAACAATTGCCCAGGAAGTTCTTTGAAATTTCTGCATGTGCTGATTTAACTTCTTCTTTTTTACCTCAATGTAAGTCTTATACTCTTATGTAAAATGTCACCACATGCAAGTGGAAAAAGGAAATTTATTCTATTCTTTGTCATTATTTATTTCTGGGAAAGTATGTTTAGCCCAATATATTTCGTAGGAATCTGCATAGTTAGGCTATACCAAATAATATAACCTTTACCCCCAAAATAGCATGTAATTTTTAGTCATCCGTGACATGAAAAGATTACTCAATATTCAATTGTGAAACGGAATATCCAATTTAATATTATTAATTTCAAAATTTTCTGTTTTATTAATTTTTCATGGTTTTTCTGAAAATCTCCTCGTGGAGTACCAGAACTTTCAAAAATGTTAGGCATCCCAACACTGTTTGTCCCATACTTATCCTGATATATTATTTATTAACTATAATTATTTATTTATTAATTTAAAATACATAGTTGTTAACCATAAAATTCACATTTTTTTCTATTGAAATGTGTAGAAAAAATGAAGTCCTGTTGACTAGTATGTTATGAATTGACAAATAAACAATTATGATTAACATATAAATATAAGAATAAATACGGAACATGATGAATAGCGAGCAAGAACTTTCCTGTATACGGTCCAACGCGTACAAGGAAACCGTCAAACATTTACAGTCAAATTATGCATGAGCCGCGCAACTACGTACGACTACGACTCTCTCTTTTTTATCTTCATCAAAAATTTAAAAAAAATAGTAAAATTATGCATAATTGCAGGGAAAAGCTGTCATTTGTCTCCGGATCTCCTGTTTCTTACCCTCATAATAGTGTGAGAAACCAATCAAACCCATGCATGAATGGCGTGCAAGGATAAAAGGGTAATTAGATTACTTCCAGCGGTGGAGTCTTCAATTTGCAAAAGAAAACCAGATACATCCTGGCGGCTGTATACTACGTCAACGATCCATTGTGGCGGGTCGCTATTGGTTCAAGGTGCTCGATCAGCCAACTGGCATTGGGTGGAAAACAGATTCTAGATAAAGAGCACACAGACATCGCAATCGGCAATCGTCAATTGGGGTTCCAACTGTTTTTTTCTGTGGCCAGCGCTAATGTAACGGATTATGTCGAGTTCGCTGACATGGACCCACATCTTACCTGTTATTTTTCAAAGGAATGGCCCCGGACGGAACCATAATGTCCAATAGACTATAATAGGACTCTGTTTTTTAAATAAAAAGAATATAAAATCTGAAAAATAAAAAAAATTTATAGATATATTTTTTTATTCATAGATCAATAGTCCGTTAAATTTTATTTAATTTCATTAAGATTTGATAATTCATCAAAATTATCAAATTTAACAATCTTTCATTAATGTTTATAATGATTTCAATTTAATAGTTTTATAGACTATCAAAAGTTAATGAAATTATATGAAATTTGACGTGTTAACAATCTACAAGTAAAAAATATCTATAAATTTTTTTTCAGATTTTTTACTTAAAAATAAGATCTACTATTGACTTCTCAATGGGTGTATTTGGATGGTATAAAATAGCATTGTTTTGAAATAATAGTAATCTTTTGGGATTAGCAATCATCCAAACACAAATTAAAATCGAAACTAACAGAAAAAACGTTGGGTTAGCGGATTAGAGTCCATGAGGATAATAAAAATAATAAAAAAAATATTATTTTCTTCTATATTAATGTGAAATAGTATTAAATAAAATAATGAAAAATAATTAATTATTTTAACTATTCTATCAATTATTCTCATGTTTCTATCCAAACAACATTTTACTAATCCGAAATAGTAAAACTTAGAACTCTTTTTATATTTTTTGAGATATCATTAAACTCACACTATTCTCAACTACTAACTCAAACAGTATTATTCTTACATTAATTCTTTTACCATATAAACACGCCCAATAATAATAGCAGATTCGGATCCGCGACCGGACACCTTTCAATGTTTCGTTCAACGAATCAGAATGTTGATATGATGTCGTGCATCTGGCTGCTTAGATTTTTGTAGACTTCGACGGGATTGACTGACCGTTTCCATTAAGAAAAAAAATCTTATTTCTGAAGTAAAATTTTACAGTATTTTGTTGGATTGAATTGCACAAGATTTCGAAAGTTCAATATTAAATAATAAATGGATGGGATCTTGACAACTAATTATATTCATAATCTTAACAACCGACTAAATATTAATTTATAAAAAATTTAAAAAATATAAATTATAAATGTATTTTTAAATTTATGAATTTATAGTATTTCAAATTCCCTATTTTTTGAATGACAATTGATATTCAAATTTATTGAACTTTGATTAAATTCGAACAAGATAAACATTAATTTAAGAATATATATATTATATAATTTTATTTTTAAAAATTATTATGAATTTATATTAAACTAATTGTCAAAATAACTAATTGAGAAGAGATCCCTCAATAATAAAAATAAATATTCACGAGTTTAATACTAAACATACGTTACTTCATTAAAAATGGTGATTTAAAAATATCAAAACACACCAAATTTTTGCATCCTACAAGATTTTCATATAAAGAATTTAATGAGTATGATAAATTAAAATTTGGAGATGATATGATGTACTTTTTCGAGTTAAGTTCATGGAAGGCCTCCGTGAGAAGCTCACGGTATCTTTACTCTTTCTCTCTCTCTATATATATATACATAGTTAGGTTACGGTGTTATGCGTAGTACGGATGACCTCGTATAATACGGATCATTTCTCCATCTTTAAATTTCAAATAGTCGATCCGACCGGTCAAAATATTTTTCATATGAAAATCTAGTTGGAGACCAAAATTTATATTTTAAGATTTTTTTTACTATTTTTTAAGATAGATAGAAAATCACTTGATTTAATTATTATGAGTCATTCAAATTGAGTCATTTTCTAGCTATCTTAAAAAAGAATAAGAAAATCCTAAAAAATATAAAATTTGATCTCCAACTAAATTTTCATATAAAAAATATTTGGACATGTCAGATCGACCATTTAAACTTTGAAGACGGAGAAACGGTCTGTAGCACACGGGTCATCTATGCTACGTGTAGCACCGTAACCAGTGGCGGAGAGAGGGGGTGCCAGGGGGCCCGGCACCCCCCAATATTTACACAATTTAGTACAAATATGTAATTTATTATCTGTAAATATATGAGATTAACTAGTTGGCCCCCTAATTTATTTTAAGGCTTCAAAATATGGATTAGTAATAAAATTTTAAATTATAAAAATAATTAGCTCAATTAAAAAAATGAGAGGTCAGTCAATCAATAATGAATACCATTCTGAATAATCATTATTATCATTTCTAGCTATAGTAGTAATTTGATTAATTAATTTTGATAATTCCTTCATAGTCTCGATGATTCATTTGTTTCTTGCCTTCTTCAACCATTATCTATCGTAGACAGACAGTCTGTGAATCTCATCTATCTTTAGTCGAAAATAATTATCTAAGAGTTGTAACTTTACTTTACATTTTAGTTACTATTATGTAGTTGTTATTTTATTTTATGAATTTACATATTAATTTTTCAATATTAATTGTTAATTATAAGTTATATTTTTTATGAGACATAACAAATATTAAAATTTTAATATATTATTCATGATTGATATTAAATTATCTTTACATATTTATTTTTTTTATTTTTCATCATTGAGTTTTAATTTCATTAATATATTTTTATATTGATAAAAGTAATAAAAATAGATAATAATTTATTCAATTGAAATGATAATCGATTTTTCCTATAAAAACCTATATGTAATTTTTTTTATATGAATTGAGTTGGGTTACGAATGAGTTAATTAAATAATTCTTTCAACTCGACATAATCAGATTGAATTCAAATTTTGATAAAAATAATTAATGGCCCACTCGTTGCACACTCATATCTATTTCGACAAAGAGAACACTTATGTCGGTCAAAATATTTTCCAAAATCTACTTTACAACTATATTTAAAATATAAAACATGTAGAATTATTATTGGGTTTCAAAATTATTAAAATAATATGCTCTAATCTATCAAATATTTAGTAAAATAAGTATTTAAATTTAATACATCAAAGTTTTAAATATGTACTTTTTAATAAAATTATTATTATATTATTTAAATTTTTGTTCAATTCTACAACCATGAGCATATTTAGGGATGAACCAACATGGGGTTGTCCCCTCAATGAAATTAAAATTTATACAAGAAAATAAAAATCATAGTGTATTTTGAGAGATTATGTTCATTCGACATCCCTAATATTTTTATCTAACGTCCAATATAACACTCGGCACCCCTCAAGTTGAAATTATGGTTCCGCCCCTGACCATAGCCAAACTCTATATATCTCTACTCCTTATTAAGCATGTATGTGTCATGATCCTGTAACGGTTCAAATTTTATGTTAAATTTTAGAGCTAATATCACTCATCGAATTGAGTTATTCATCAAATAATGTTACTATCTCTATGACCATTTGTGTTGAAGTTAGAATTTTCTCTCAATTTTATTTATTACACAAAATGCTATATAATTTAGGAGTACAATTACTCTATTTTGTTTCATTTTTTTCTTAGATTGTCATCAATTATGAATTTCAACATTCCTTAAATGCTGAATGTTAACTTTTCTCTCAATTTATATTTATTTTACATTAATTATGTATTCATGATTGAAATTTACATTAATTATTAAATTATCTTTATTTTTATTTTCTTATTTTTCACATGAAGATATGAATTTTTTTATTTCTAAAATATATTATCGTAGCAACGCACGAGCAAGATACTAGTATATATATATAGTAAAGATATTGTGAACTTAAGATCATGGAGGCCTTCCGTGAGTTTAACTAAAAAAATATATCAAATCATCTCCAAATTTTAATTTATCATGCTCATTAAATTATTTATATGAAAATCTTATGGGATGTAAAAATTTGGAGTGTTTTATGCTTTTTAAGTCATGGTTTTTAATTTTTAAAAATCAGCTCTAAAAATTATAATAATAATAATATATTCAATACTTGAACATCATTTAAAAAATTAAAAACGTTGACTTAAAAATCTCAAAACACTCCAAATTTTTGCATTCCATGAGATTTTCATATAAAGAATTTAATGAGGATGATAAATTAAAATTTGGAGATGATTTGATATACTTTTTGAGTTAATCTCACAAAATGTCTCTATGAGCTTAAGCTCACGGTATATATATATATATATATATAGAGAGAGAGAGAGAGAGAGTAAAGATACCGTGAGCTTAAGATCACGGAGGCCTTCCGTGAGCTTAACTCAAAAAGTATATCAAATCATCTCTAAATTTTAATTTTTCACTCTCATTAAATTTTTCATATTGAAATCTTGTGGGTAGAAAATTTTAGAATGTTTCGAGTTTTCTAATTCGCTCTTTTCAATTTTTAAAAATAATGTATAACTATTAAATATTTTATTATTATTTTTAGATCCGATTTTCAAAAATTAAAAAGAGTGACTTAGAAAACTTAAAACATCCTAAATTTTTGTACCCCATAAGATTTCAATATGAAGAATTTAATGAGAGTGAAAAATTCAAATTTGGAGATGATTTGATATAATTTTTTAGTTAAGTTCACGGAAGGTCTCCGTGAGCTTAAACTCACGGTATATCCACTATATATATATATATATATAGAGAGAGAGAGAGTTAGACTATTGTGAAAACGTTTGCATTTCGAGCCCAAGTGCATATGTCTCAAATTTTATCGTAACATGTCCGAAATTCAAAATTATCATTCTCATTAAATTATTCATATAAAAATATTAGGGGATACAAAAATATGGGGTATTTCGAGTTTTCTAAATATTTATTTTGGATTTTTGAAAATCAGCAACAACAATTCAAC
Source organism: Schoenoplectus tabernaemontani (assembly GCA_037127355.1). Lineage (NCBI taxonomy): Eukaryota > Viridiplantae > Streptophyta > Magnoliopsida > Poales > Cyperaceae > Schoenoplectus > Schoenoplectus tabernaemontani. The sequence goes on from CM073758.1 coordinate 13,511,063, forward strand.
GTTTTATTATTATTTTAGTGTTGATTTTCAAAAATTCAAAACAAATACTCATAAAACTCAAAATACTCCAAATTTTTTATCCCTTAATATTTTAATATGAAGAATTTAATGAGAATGATAATTTTAAATTTTGGACGTGTTACGATAAAATTTGAGACGTATTCACTTGGACTCGAAATGCAAACGTTTTCACAATAGTCTAACTCTCTCTCTCTCTCTATATATATATATATATATATATATATATATAAGTTAGACTATGATGCTACGCTTAGAACGGATGATCTGTGTGTTATGGACTATTTTTCGTCTTCAAAGTTTAAATGATCAATCTAACTAGTAGAAGTGTTTTTCTAGAACTCTCAAGAAATGGCTCAATTGCGTGCCCAATGTATTCTTAAAAGATTAATAAAATTTAAAGTTTCTAGTTAGAGAATGAATAAACTAAGCAACTGTTTAAATATAGTTCAAAAAACTAAACAGAATGTAGTCAGTCGAGTTAAATCGTTACTAATGGGTCAAGTCGTTACTAATTACTCAAGTCACTGTAATGACTTACCAAAAAAATCACAAATGAATGGATTGTGATCTTGAAGATCTTGAGTAATCTTGACCTTTGATTGTATTAGCCGTTGTAACGGCTCAACCATTGAATGGTTGGGAGCTGTTGGCTCCACACCACGTTTTGGTTCAAATGGACATTTTTATGGTGTTAAAATTATGATGGAATTATCCAAGCCATTACTAACAATTTATAGCATAAAAACTCTAATATGACTTATAAATCAAGTTTTTCAAATCAAAATTTTACAAAATTAGTTCATAAATAATTTTAAACTAATCTAAAACTATCATATGTTTTCCAATCTTCATTATGTTTAGCTTGTACCTATAATTTTAAACTAGAAAGAAGATTTATAAAATTTAAGTATAATATTTTTGTAAATTGATAAATTAAAAAGAAAATATTTAGTACAACAAGTATGATGATCAATATGGAAATGTATTATTATCGTATAATATATAAAAAACTATATATAGAAATATAAAGAGTGTACAACGACAAAGTCTTTAATCTCAATTAAATTAGGATAATCTAAAAATAAAATCTAATTTGAAAGAATAAGTTCGGAGATCTCAAATATCAATGACAGTAATAATGATGATGATGAAAAAATACATAAATAAAAAAATAAAAAATAAAATAAAAATGAGAATGATGATGACAATACGATAATAAAATAATGATAATGATGATGCTAATAATAATAGTAATAGTAATAGTAATAATAATAATATAATAAACTTCATGCCTTCAAATTTTTTTCATTGTTTCCTCTCATGTCTGTCTCGGTCGACCTCTTCCTCTTATTATGTTTTTAAAACGATTTAGAATACCACTGCGTACTAGTATCTCATGAAACTTTCGTTGGATATGACCAAACCATCATAAATAGTGTTGGACCATTCTCTTGAATTGGTGTTACCCCAAATTTATCCCCTATATCATCATTTCTGATTAGATCTCTCGTGTGACCATATATCCACATCCACATTTGAACTACACTTATCTTCATGATGTATTATCCTTTTGTAACCCAACATTCTGCGCCATACATCATCGTTGGTCTAGTCACCATCATATTGAATTTATCTTTTAGTTTATTTGGGACCTTTTTTATCACAAGGAATACCGTATATTTATCTATATTTCATTCATCTAGCTCTTTATTCTATGACTAATATCTTCATCGATCCCACCATCATTTTGCAATATCGATAATAAATATCAAAATATGTTATTCATGAGTACTACTTATCCGTCCAAACTAACATATCCATCATCTGAGTTGTCCTCGCTGAACTGACTCCTCATATAGTCGATTTTAGTCCTACTAAGTCTAAAATATTTTAATTCTAAAGTTTATTTCCATAACTCTAGTTTCTAATTGACTCTAATCCTGCTCTCATCAATCAACACCACATCATCAGCAAAGAGCATGCACCAAGAAATATTTTCTTGTATGTCATTTGTGATCTCATTCATCACTAAGGTGAAAATATATAAAATCAATTCGACCCTTGATTTAATCCTATCTTAATATAAAATGAATCAGACTCGTCATCACATGTTTTGACGCAAATCATAATATTTACATATATATCCTTAATAAGGGTAACAAATTTTTTGGGATTCGTTTCTTTTCAAGTGCCTACCACATGATATTTTTTTATATTTTATCATTCGTTTCCTTCAAATCAATAAATATTATATGTAGATTTTTTTTTCTGTTCCTGATATCTCATAAGTTATCTTATTAAGAAAATCATCTCCATGGTAGACATCCCAGACATAAAATCAAACTGATTTTTAGAAACGATTGTCAATTTTCTTAACCGATACTCAATCACTCTCTCCTAAAATTTTATGATATGAATCATGAGTTTAATTTCTCTGTAATTACTATAACTTTGAATATATCCTTTATTCTTGAAGATTAGTACTAATATACTTTTTCTCCACAAATCACGCATCTTATTGGATTAAAAAATTATATTAAATAGTTTAGTGTGTAACACTATTACAACATCTCTAAGATATGTCCATACCTCAATTAGAATGTCATTAAGTCCTAAGACATTGCCCATTTTCATCTTTTTTAAATTTTTTTTCACCTTAAACTCTTGAATTCTTTGAGCAAATCGTTTGTTAGTTTCATCAAATGAGTCGTCTAACTCGATCGTGATTTTCTCACTCTCATCATTGAATAACTTATCGAAATATTCTTTCTATCTATTGTTAATCTCATAATCATTCACCAAAAACTTATCAGCCGCATTTTTAATACATTTAACTTAGTTGAAGTATCTTATCTTCTTTTCTTAAAGTTTAGCCATCTTATAGACATCATTTTCGCCATACTTTGTATATAGTTTCTGATACAGCTCTGCGTATGCCTAACTCATTACTTCGCTTATAGCTTTTTTTTTGTGTTTCTTCTGGCTTTTTTGTACTTCTATATATTTTTATCACTCACGTGGTGATGTAAAATTTGTTGCATTCTTTTTTCTCACTGATCGCCTCTTTTACATCATCATTGCACCACTAAGTGTCTTTACATCATCAAAACACCTCTGATCGCCTCTTTTACGTCATCATCTCTTTACACATACTATCTGCATATTTACCTGTGTTCCATGGCCCATCTGCAATAATTTTATCCTTAAAACCTGAGAAGCGTCCCATTTGAGCTTCCAGCACTTCGTTCTCATAATTTTTGTGCCTCTATCTCGTCGGACGCGTGTGCGACCCTTTTTCGCGCCCTTCACCGCCCTGAAAAAGGAACTGGACGATGAATTGCGGAAGAAGGACACGGAGATCCCTCTAAGTGTGCATTGGGGCATATTTATATAAATTTGGAATGCACATTTAAAGGTTTTAGAGATTGTGGGGTCTTTAAGATTCCAATGGGCGCAAGCCCCCATTGTTAATTACCCTGGGCTTTGAACCCGAGGAACCTCTGATTAAGAAAGAGAAAATAAACAGAATAGTTAAGCAATTTTAAGTGGTCACTATAAACTTTTCAAGGTAGTTTACACCTTGTGAATTGATTTTTTATTTTTTTTATTGATAAAATGATTTAGTTTTTATTTATTTATTTATTTGTTATTTGAACTTATCTTATTTAAATTTATTTAGTCTTGAATGTTGAGATTTATTTTTATTTTAGATTAAGGTTGGTTTAATTCTAAAATTGATTTTTTTATTTGATAAGAGAAAAAAAAATTTTATTTATTATTATTATTACTATTTTTAGTTATATTTTTTTATTTATTGTTATCTAAATTTATTTAATTTTGAAGATTGAAATTACTTTTTATTTACTTTTTTTATTACTATATTTATTTTAGGTGAATGTTGATTTAGTTTTTTACTTTTTTATTTATGTATTTATTTATTTAATTCATTTTTATTTAGATTTTATTTGATTTTGAATAAGAGTTATACTTATTTAATTTTTTTTATTTTTATTCATTGTATATTTAATTTTATTTATTTTTGTATTTTCATATTTTTTTATTTGGAATTACTTAATTAGTTATTTTAAAATTTGATTTAATGAATAAAATTTGTATTTATTTATTTATTTATTTTAAGAAAACTTTTATCTTATTATTATTTTCTTTATGTTATTTCTTTTTATTATATATTTTCAATGAAAGCATTTTAATATATATTTTTTATTTTCAACAGCAAAGAAAATACGATCAGTTGGAGATTATTTTTGATTTTTTTTGAGAAAATATATTAGTAACATACTAATTTTATTTGAAAAAAATATCAATGACAATGTTATGAACAACTTTTATTTTGAATATTTTTAATTTGAATCCTTTAAAATATTATTTCGGGAGGAATATGAGTAACGGACAAATCTGAAAATTTATGAAGACTTATAATACTGTTTTTTTGATTGTTTAGAGTGAAACGAGTTAATAACATACTGATTTTATTTAACAGAAATATGAAATGAGATGTTATGAACAACTTTTATGTTGGACACTTTTCATTTTGAGCATTTGAAAGTACTGTTTTGAGCAAAATACCAGCAGATGACGGTTCTGAAAATCAGGGGCTGTCAGGATTGTTTTACTTATTTGAAAGGTATTTACAATGTATTTTTGCATGAAAATTTATGTACAAGCTTCTATTGATATGTATTTGATGAATATAAAATAATATATATATGTCAAATTCACGGATCGGTACAGTTTTTTAATTCTTTTCTGATAAAGGACTGAACTGGACAGCTGAGGGTATTTTAGGTATTTTTAAAACATATGTTTTAGAAACCTTTCGAACCATATCATGATACCATCAATAAGGTTATGATGAACAACTTTTATGTTGAAAATTTTCTTATTTGAAATTATTTTAATGCACTTTCGAGGATGTTTAGCAATGAAGTTTTAAAGAAAATTCAGAAAAAATGAAAATGACTCAATCGTAATATATTTTTAGAAATTTCGGCATTATAACACCGTAAAAAGATAATTTGCAAAATTTATATCTTAATCCAGCACTGTTTGTGCTGAGATTTTATCAAATTCATTGCTGTTCGCAGTTGAATTTTTATTTTTAAGCCCACTGCTATTCGCAATGAGGCTTTTTTTATTATTTTGACCCTCTACACTGATCGTGTAAAAGGGTTTATTATTATTTTTTATTTATTTGTTTTGACCCTCTACACTATTCGTGTAAAAGAGTGTTTTCCTGAAGACATGTACTATTCGTACAAGTCCCTTAAGTATATTAACGACTCGATATATTTAATTAGAAACAAAAAATATAAGGCAAAATAATAGACGTGATGCAAGACTAATTGAGATCTAAAATTTATTTTTAAAATAGTTAGAAAGCTCCAAATGCTATGAAAATTGATAAAAAGATGCATTATGATACTGAGAATATATTTATAAAATTTATTTTATTATTTATTTATAGAAAAACTGAAGAAAAATATGAATTACTGAAGTGCTTTGTCAGCAGATTTGATACGAAACTTGAATCTGATTGCTATTTCAAAATTACCTTAAAAATAGATCTGAAGCTTGAAAAATTATGAAAATTTATAGAGAGATTCAATATAACTATATCTAGATGCTCACAAAATTTCAATTAAATTGAAGTAGCGGAGGTATAATTTTTTATTTTCGAATCAGACCAGGGACAAAAGAGGAAAATGTTGTACCAGTATTTGCTGATTTTTAGATCTAAAAAGGCTATAACTTTTTACAGAAAAATCAGAAAAATATAAAATCAGTTTCTATAGATTCATATGACTTATTTCTACGAGATCTGAAAGTTTTATGAGATTTGGAGTAGATCTCATCCCGTTTTTCTTTTTATTGCATTTTCAGCGATTTTAAGGCTGATTTTGCATTTATAAGGGATTCATTGATCTTATATGGTTTAAATGCATCATTTAGCTTCAATCTAACATTCAATGATGTTTGTATGCAGATTTGAGCTAAAAAAAAGAAAGAAAATAAAAAAGATCGAATTGCAACATAAGAACATTAAGAAAAAGAAGAAAAATCGATATTGCACATCATCTTTATTGCACGAATCAAAATTACAAGCTCTAATACACTCTTGATATCTATATTTACATGATATATGGCTACCTAGATCTAATTTGTAGCTTGAGTAGAAGAGGATTTGATTGAATTTTGTATCTTTGGGCTTGATTTTGATCTCAACTCAAAGATTGGATCTTATTTTGTATCTAATTTGAGCTTCAATTGGTTTTGGCAGCATTTTGGATTAGCATTCAGCTTGGAATGGGTTGTGTCTCTTGTGTTTGAAGGAGAAGAGGGGTTTATATAGGCCTAGGGGGTAGTAGATGGGTGTATGAGATCGGTTTGACTTTTCTTTGACCAATTTATGCACCAACTCCCTTCATTCAATTTCTCATACTCTTCTGAACGTTTTGTGGTGTATTAGACCAGTTCTAAGTGTTTTAAATGTGCTCTAACAGCTGAGAGGACAAGTGGGGCACAAGTGGAGTTTGTTATGTTTCTTTGAAAATTTACAAATTTGCCCTCCTTAACCACCACTTGGTCACCGATGATTCTAGGGACTTCTAGAAGGTTGTAGAGGTTCAAACACGTTCTTGCCACTCCCTTCCCGCATTTTAGACCTTGCCGATCACAATTATGCGTCCGAGACCCGTTTTTGCCTTCAAACCCGATTTCAAGCCTCATAGCCGTTCTCCTTCATTTCTTCACCATTTCTTGTGTTTCAAAGCTTGATTAGCATCTAATTGATCCCAGGAATTGATCTATAATGTTTATTCAATCAATAGAATGCTCTGGTATAGAGTTTGACCAACTCGGTTTTTGACCCGATTTGCGAGTTCGTGGTCTCACCAATTTAAAGCTTATGAAATTCAATCAAGCCCTCAAACAATCTCTTGTGACCATGGAGAAGGTGTTTGAAGTGTCAATTTGATCAATTATGGTTCGGATTGCTCAATTTCATTTTTGGATCGGAAACTTCCTCTTCAGTTTTCTCCCAAACCGCTCAACCATTTTGCAAGTTCTTTATCTCATTGTGTTCTCCTCTCCGTGCTCTTTCCAACGGTATATAATATGTGGGTTTTCGTCGCACGGAAGCACCATCACCATTTTCGAATTTTGGGCAGTGGAGAGGCTCGGGTACTGTAGCTCGGGACTGTAGCAGTATGGAAATTTTCGAATTTGGCCCCTCTCCATTTTGTTTTTTAATTGGAGCCCTCCATTTGCTGATTTTCTTATTTCTCCTTTACTTTTAAATTGTTTCTCAAAACTCCCTTTGTCCAAATTGCACCAAAATTTACTCAAAAATTCCTTGAAATATAACAAAATTTATGGTAATTTTTATTTACCATTTTGCCCCTTGGTCAAGCATCAATTAATTTTTAACGCTTGATTAATTAATTTTTCATTATATTAATCGATAATTTGGAATTTCTTTGACTTCCGTAACTCCAAAAATATCAAGTAATATATGAAAATTCTCAGAATTTTATGGAGAATTTGATTTTGCCATAAAATTTGAGTTTTGAGATTTTAGGTTTCGAAGAGGTTTTCGATTTGAATTTGTAGAGCTTCGGCATTTCATTCTTTTCTTAAGAATTTTGATTTTTGAGCATTTCACTGAATTCTTCTTTTTTCTTGGTGCTTCTGGACTTGAATTAAGCCTCTTCGGGCTTTTAAAATTACTCCTTGAATTTTTTAATCTTTTGTCCCAAGTTGCCTTTTCAATTCCCCGAATTTTCATGGGTAAACAAAGAGCCACCCACCAAAGCAGGTCGTGAACACCTTTAGAATTGAAGGGTCTCTTTGGTGCATTCAGAGTTGACACTTATTCTTATTTTGTAGAGGTTTTCGATTTGAATCTTCTTGCGAATGGTCTTTCCGTTTGGATCACTTCATCTCAAGAAGGTTTCACTTTCATTTCTTCATCCCAAGGATCTCTCGATTTACTTTACTCCAATAAGGTTGTCTTTGACAAAAGATACGGGACTCAGGACGTTTCGAGTCCGAAGCGCTATGCCAACTCACGTCGTGGCCTCGCAATTATCTAAGACGGCCGAGCTTTGTGCGTCTTATCCGACCTTCTAAGTCATTAGCTTGAAGCATTCTGCCGGCTTTTGGACTTAGGTCTCCAACTCCTTACTGAATCAATCTTCGATTAGAGTCTCGTTTGAAGAGGTTTCGGCTTGAATTCTTCATCTGGTGGGATCTTCAATGGAGTACATTCGCTCCAAGAAGTTTCAACCCTGATTTTTTTCTTTGTAGAGGTTTTGGATTTAATTTCTTTTTTGAAAGGTCTTTGCTCATATGCCTTCATCTAAAGAAACTCTTGCTTCACTTCTTCATCCGCAGGGAATCTCAGATTCCGCTTTCGATGCATCCTTTGGCTGAAGAGGTTACAACTTGAGGCCTCTGTCTGTCGGGATTTTCGACAAAGCACCTTCGCCTCAAGTGATTTCAACTCTAACTTCTTTTCCTTTCAGTTTATACTTCCGTGTGTTTTTCTTCTGGTGGCTTGTTTACCCGATATCCTTTCTAGGGGGCTTCGTACCTCAGATTTTCATTAGGAGATTCTGCCCTTGCCTGATCTTTAATGAACTTCTATTTTCACCTTTCTTTGCTTCTGGTAGGCTTGTATGCTTGTTGCTTGCTTGTTCGTATACGTTGTTCGAACATTATTTCTTCTGATCAGCATCTTTTGACACAACTTCACGGCGGGACCATGGTATTTAAGGATACCAATCCTACCTGTATTGACCTCTAGGCCAGGGTACAGAGTGAACCCGTTTATCCTTTTATTACGGACGGATAAACTTGCAGTGTCAATTGTATTATGGATTCAATTGACAACACCATTTTGTGGATACTTCATGTATGTATCATTTTTAAGTGGAAGCTCACACACTCTCCCCTCATTTGTGCACCTTTGCGTGCTAAAGTGGAAACTCACCGTCGCTCGTCTCCTCTCAATTTGTTTGGTGGAGATGGTATTTTACTTGATACCGAACCTACCCGTATTGACCCCTAGGCCAGTGTACAGAGCAAACCCGTTTATCCTTTTATTACGACGGATAAACTTGTCGTTGTCAATTGGATTATGGATTCAATTGACAACACCATTTTGTGGGGACTTCATATATACTTGTCATTTAATTTTGGAAGCTCACACGCTCTCCCCTCATTTGTGCACCTTTGCGTGCTAAAGTGGAAACTCACCATCGCTCATCTCCGCTCAATCTATTCGGTGAGGATCCTACCCTCAAACATCCATCACGCATCCCTGCGAGACAGGCTTTCATCGGGTAGGTTCGCTCTCCATGAACAAAGTCACTTCTTTAAGCAAACCACTTTGTTTGACATATAAATGCCAGGTAAAAACGTAAACCCTTTATTCTGACCCCTCCACGATTTGTTGTGGGATTGTAACAAACCATTTCCTTGGGCGTGCGGTGCTTTTGCGGATAAATACACCCAACCTGGCTTTGTATAACACTCGTGGTGTCGGGGACAAAGGTGACAACCCCTTTTGAAAATTTTATTTTTATATGTTTTATTCAAAAATATAGAAAATATTTTTGTTATTTTATAGTATATATTTTTTTAATATATTTTTATTTGAGAGGGAAAATTTTGTTATTATTATTATTTGCTATTAATATGTACGAGAGTTATTTATTTACATGCCCTCAAAAGCGACTATTACTAGCCACCAATTTGCTCGACCTATCCCTTGGCTTGCACCGTGGGCGACCAATATAAGCAACTTTCGTCATTGGGCGGTACAGATAGTTTAAGGGACAAACTGCAAACCCTGCCCATTTTTATATTTATTCTGTATCAAATGGACAAACCCAGTGGTGTTCGCATTATGGGCCCAAACACCTTAGCCGTCGCCTTTACCTTCGCGTGGTTTTGGTCTTGATAGTTTCTCCATGGCATCTCATTTTATGATTTTAGTCTTGATCCTGGATCGAGTTTTGTTCGAGATTGATGAATCTGAGTGTTTTGTGCCTTATAGATTCAGTTTTTAGAAGATTATGAATTTCATTCACTTAATCACCTTACTGATCTTCTCAATTATGAAACAGTGCTAGCACATAATTTGTGGTGTTAAAACCTGAGCGTTTTGAGCTTTGTTAGGTTTGATTATCGGAAAACATATGAGATTTGAATCACTATGTTGTTTTATCAATCTTCTGGATTATGAAACTGTGTTAGTTCATGATCCAAGCAATAAAAACCTGAGCGTTTTGGGCTTTGTTAGGTTTGATTATCAGAAAATGGGTGAGATTTGGGTCACTTAATCATTTTACTGATCTTCTAAATTATGAAATCAAGCGCTATGCCAACTCACAATTTAGGTATTGAAACCTCGAGCGTTACGCTTTTATTAGGTTTCTTTATCAGAAAACATGTGAGATTTGGATCACTTTATTGTTTTGCTGATCTTCCAAGTTATAAAGTATGAAGCGCACTGCCAACTCATAACTTGGGTATCAAACCTGAGCGTTTTGGGCTTTATTAGGTTTGTTTATCAAAAATAAAAATGGGTGAGATTTAGGTCACTTAATCATTTTACTGATTTTTTAAATTGTGAAATTTGAAGCGCTGTACCAATTCACAACTTAGGTATTGAAACCCGAGCGTTTTGGCTTTTATTAGGTTTCTTTATCGAAAAAAAGCAGTGAGATTTGGATCACTTGATTGTTTTGTTGATCTTCCAAGTTATAACGTATGAAGCGCACTTTATGAACTCATAACTTGGGTATCAAACATAAGCATTTTGGGCTTTGTTAAGTTTATTTATCAAGAGACCGGATGAGATTTGGATCACTTAATCGTCTCGACTGGATTCATGAATTATGAAATCTGAAACTCTATGTCAGCTCATAACCCAGATGATTAATAGTTTTGGCGGCCTTCCATTTTTGTGGTTTTGGCTTTAATTTGATTTGAGTTTTCGTGATATTTTATTTTATGGATTTTTTTGTCTTGAATTGAATTTTGATTTGATCTTTATGGGATTTTTTGTTTTAGGCTTGATTTGGCTCTAATTGAATCCTTACAGTTTTTCTGTTTGGGGTTTTAGCCTTAATTAATTTTATTTTATTTTTTGAAATTTGAATTTATTAAGGTATCATTTTATTGTTATTATTATATTTCTTTTTGGTTTGGGGTACTAACATTTATTATTATTTTTTATTTAATGAGGCTTTATTTTATTTTTTAGTTTTCGAGCCTATAAAGACTTTTATTCTGGTTTTGGATATTCGAGCCTATTGAGGCTTATTCTATTTTTTTGGTTTTCGAACTTATAAAGGTTTTTATTCTGATTTTGATTTTTCAGGCCTATCGAGTACTTTATTTTGTTTTTGGATTTTCGAGTTTATAGATGTCTTTATTTTGCTTTTGAGTTTTTCGGACCTATTGAGACATTTATTCTGTTTTTAGATTTTTGGACCTATATAGGCCTTTATTTTGATTTTGGATTTTCGAGCCTACTGAGGATTTATTTTGATTTCGAATTTTTGGGTTTTCGGACCTATAAATGTCTTTATTCTGATTTTAGATTTTTGGTCATATAAAAAGTCTTTATTTTATTTTTGAATTTTTCTGCTTATAAAAGCCTTTATTTTATTTTTAGGTTTTCGAATTTATACAAATTTTTATTCTGATTTTGGGTTTTCAGATCTACTGAGACTTTTTTTTTTGTTTTCGGACCTATTGAGACATTTATTATATTTTTAGATTTTTAGACCAATTGAGTCTTTTATTCTGGTTTTGAATTTTCGGTCCCACTTAAGGTTTTATCATGTATTGGGGTTTTTAAGCCTATTAAGGTATTTATTCTATTTATGGTTTTCGAACCTATAGAGGCATATTGAGACTTTATTTTGTTTTTGGGTTTTCGAATTTATAAAGATATTTATTTTATTTTTGAGTTTTCAGACATATCGAAGTCATTATCTTATTTTTTTTGGGTTTTTAGACCTATTAAGGTCTTTATTTTATTTTTGGGTTTTTCGACCTATTAAGACTTTTATTCTGGTTTTGGATTTTCGGGCCTACTGAATCATTTATTTTGTTTTTGATTTTTTTTAGGCTTATTAAAGTTTTTACTCTTTTTTTGTTTTCGGACCTATAAAAGCACATTGAAACCTTTATTTTTTTTTTGCGTTTTCATGTCTATAAAAGCCTTTATTTTGATTATGAATTTTCGGGCCTATTGAAACTTTTATTTTATTTTTGAGTTTTTTAGGCCTATTAAAGTTTTTATTATGATTTTGAATTTTCAGAACTATTGAGGCATTTATTTTATTTTGAGTTTTTAGGCTTATTGAGGTTTTTATTCTGTTTTTATTTTTATTTTTGGATCTATAGAGGCATGCTGAGACCTTTATTCTATTTTTGAGTTTTCGGGCCTATAAAGGCCTTTATTCTGGTTTTTATGTTTTCAGGATTATTGAGATTTTTATTATATTTTTGGATTTTTGAGTCTATATAGGCTTTTATGCTAGTTTTGGATTTTCGGGCTTACTAAGACTTTTATCATATTTTTAGGTTTTCGGACCTACTGAGGCTTTTATCATATTTTTGGGTTTCGGGCCTACTAAGGCATTTATTTTATTTTTAGATTTTTAGATCAATTGAGGTTTTTATTCTGGTTTTAGATTTTCAGGCCCATTGAAGCCTTTATTGTATTTTTGGTTTTTTTAGACCTATTAAGGTATTTATTCTGATTTTTTTGTTTTTGTGTCAATTGAGACTTTTATTTTATTTTTTTACACCCTACGACTGATTATGTATGGTGGGACTAATTCTTGATGAATCGTGAATCATCATCAGATTCATAACCCATTTCTCGGGTATTCTTTATTTTACCGTCTGGACCCTTGATCATCTTCCGAGAATTATTTCATAGTCTCGTGAAGGTCTTGGTTTCGGGTTTTGACACGTCTCTTATAGATAATTTATCCTTTGTGCCAACTTATAGGTTTTCTTTTCGAAGAAGTGAGCGATGACATCATTATCTTTTTCGTCGCCCGAGTCTTCCTGCTCCATCATCCATCGTTCCCAGGAATCAACACTAGAGTCTTCCCTGGACTGGGTTGAATTATTTTTATAGAAAATGATAGCTTTCTGAACTATAGGTTTGCCCTTCACATATATCAACTTTACGGGTACCATGAAGGTTTTTAAAATTTGTATGTGATTTATCTCCTTTGGGGTTAAGTCTTTGAAGTATTTATCACTCACCGTTGTACATTCAATACATGATTCGAGCGATGCACTTCTTTAAGATTCCTCTTCTTAAACTTCTTGAGAGGGTTTTGATCACTCCCGACTCCTTTTGGCTTTTCTTCTTTTTGGGTCCCCGATTCCGGGAGAAGAGTCTTAATTGACTTAAGATTGAAGACAATCCCATCATCAGAGTCTTCATCTACCATGTCATGTGAGATAGTGCATACTCTGAATCGCACGCTCTCCTCTTGTACTTTTGCTTCATGTGGGACCGAGCTTTGAAGAACACTTTGCGGGAGTTCGATTATTCCTTCTGTGTATCATTTCTCAACCCAATCTTTAAATACCTAGCAATTCTCGATCGGGTGCCCCAAGACTTGATGATAAGGACAGTAATTTGAATCACTGTATTTCTCCATCTCCGCTGGTCTTTTGCTTATTGGCAGGATAAGTCCATTTTCTATCGCTTCTTTAAAGATTTTAGCCACCTTGTCTCTTTGAAAAGAATATGGTTTGCTCTTCTTTTGCTTGAGAGTCATGTCTCGTCTCGCTCTCTCTTGCGCACATGGGTCATTTTACCTTTATCTTGGTTCTCTCCCGGGTTCTTATTACTTTTTCCGAGGTATTAGCGTCACCGATGGTTATTTGAAGGGCTTTGACCATTTCTAGGATTTCATTATTTTGTAGTTTTATATCATGCATCACCTCCCATTGTTCGGCCTATTTCTCTTCGTTGACTTCTACTTGGCATCTCAATTTTTCGATTGAGGGAGGTTCTGCTACTCTGAGATCACAAACACGGGTTCTCGAGGCATCGCACCATTGGGGCCTTGCATTTGAAGAGTTGGGACCCGAAAACACGTGATCTTCACCTGCTGGTCCATCGGTAATAGCGAGGCACATAAGTTTATCTTCTATGTGATCGATCACATATGATGCTTCACTTTCGCTACTTGTATCTACATCATTTTCAGGTCTTCGAAGACAACGGTAAATAATTTCTTCATCTGATTCTTCTCTTTCTGAGTTTTCAGATGATTCTTGCTCTCTTGATCTTGAGTTATTCTCTGACTCTCCCGTACACCGGGATATTACGTGACATCGTGTGTCCTGAATCTTCAGATTCCTCGGACTCTTCATTTGATGATGTCTCGACTTGGAATGCAACCCTCTTCATCCGATCCATTACTTGATCTTTTGGTTTGAAACGTGGTATGAGGTTTGAAGTGAAACTTGATTTCTTCTTCTTCCTTTGAAAATGCATCATATTCTGATTCTTCGTTTGCATAACATTCCTTGATGTTTTTACTGACTCTGAGAATTTATCCTTCTATTTGCTTTATTTTGATAAGAATAACTGATTGTTGTGCAGCCAAGGTCGTCCCAACAATGCCCGATATGATGGCTCAGCATCTATCATATAAAATTTCATCGGGGATTCTAAGCCACCATGTTGTAAGTTCAGGGACACTGCTCCAAGGCCTTCTGGAAGTTTTGGTTGAACTCGTGGATAGGTTTTCACATCAAAGGTTTTTATCTTTAAGGTTTTGAGGGGCATGATGTTGATTGAAGATCCAACATCAACTAGGATACGATCAATTCTTTATTCTTCACAGTCTCTTTTGCTTCTGTCTTTCTTTGCAGTCGAGAACCCATGAAGCTTGTGATATTAGCAGAGGACATGCTTTTCGTGTTGGACACTGCTCTTGGTTAATCTTTGAGCGTGTTGACTTTGGTCACACTTAAGAACATCCCCATCCATCCATCGATATTTTTTTTTGATCAAGTTGACCGCTTCGTTCTCGGTCAAGGTCCCATCGCATTTGATGCTGAAATTTCTCCATCTGTTGCTGTAATCCACCATGGACTCACCCTTTCTGGGTTTCGTGTTTGCCAGATCGGCTATATTCATTTTATCTGATATCATGGCGAATCTGGCCATAAATGCATTCATCATTTCATCTCATGTATTTACACTTTTATTTTCTAATGAATAATACCATTGAAAAGCCGTGCCAACGAGATTTTGGGAAAATTGTCGCAGCAACAGCGCGTCATTCCCGCCAGTGTTCCCACACGAGGCTACGAAGTGCGCCAAGTGTTGTTCTGGGTTTAGATCTCTGTTTTCTTATCCTGAGAAGACCCTGAATTTTGGGATCACATACCCTTTTGGATATCCTTCAATATCATAGATGGCACGATATGGATGTCCACAGTTTCGGACAGACGGAAGTGCATAGCCACCTCCCGCAACTGCATCCGTTGAGCAATCATCGCTTGTATTTCTTTCTTGGTTACCCCTTGGTATTTAGGTTCAGGATTTACATGACTATGAAAGGTCACTCTCGGGTTGCTAGGACCGGCATTGGTATTTGACCCATCTCTTTCTTTCTGGTTTTTGGAATCGACATTGATACTTATTTGATGAGAACCCTTTACTTTGTTAGTATCAGTGTTAAGATTCATGGGTGCTCTTGCAAAGCCTTGATAGTGTTGGCAAGTTCTTCATTCTGCTTTAACACAGCTATCAAGAGTTTTCGCTGTTTCACAAGCTCTTCATCCTGCATCTCTATATGATTTCTCAATAATTCTATGTTGTCAGGAGGGATGCTTGTTGCTCCGTGATTTTCACATCCATCTTCGGAGTCGGAAGAGTTATTTTCTTCGTTCCCTTCTTCTTCAGATTTGTTGCTATCGCTTGTTCCTTTATTTTTTCTTGGTCTCCCTTTTCGACCATTGCCTTTACCAAGTATTTATCGTATTGGTTTGATTTTGCGGGGATCGGTCCTCGGGATCTTGAAGATCTTCTCGAAGTCAAACATTGACACCGGCGTGGTCTTGAGATTTTTATTTTCTTTGAAGCTTACGGTGACCATATAGGCCGAGAAATGCCTTTCCAGATCTCCCACATATTTAACGACCCATCCTTTCTTTCGACTTTGGTTATTCATCGGGATAGTCAAATTTTCGGATCGAACCTTGGGACCTAACTGATTAAACACGCTATAAGAGGTGTGTTCTTCAGCCATCAGTTTTAATTGGGATTCATATTGAGTCTTAGAAGATATGGAGACTCACTCTTGCGTGGTTTTCTGATTTCTTTCTTTTACGAGTCTTGTAGCTTGAGCGGCTCGATTGTGTTAATTCTGGCTTACTTGATCTTGAGAGAGAAGGATCGACCTGGGTTTGACTAGTACCCGATTTTCGGTTTGGTAAGAGATTTGACATCTCGACTTTCTAGTTTCAGGTCTCTTCTTTCTTTCACTACTGCCGAGACAGCTTCTTCTGGCTTTGTTGAGGTTTTCTTGATGAAACTTCCCAAACTTGGTGTCTCTGACCTCTAGCAGGGTCATCTGCTACAATTCTTAGAGCGGAGAAAGAGTTGGATACAAGAAAGAGGTAATTTTGGGAGACCTTGAGTGTAGAGGTAATTTTGGAAGAGATTGCCTTCTTTGTTGGGTGTCTCCTCATCTTTTGAGGTCTGAGAGGGGAGTCCATGATTTTGTTGTTTATGCCCTTCTGAGTTAGAGCAAAATAGACTTCTTCATCTTCTTTTTCAGTTGTGGCTGCTGCGGAGATAGTAGCCACCATGGTTGATGCCACCATTATTGGTGTGCTGATGATGACTTCTTGCGAGATAGTCATGAAGAAAATGAAATACTTCTCTTCAACGCCTCGAGAAGGAGTGATGGTGCAAGAAGCCACCATTATTGTTGTCTTGTTGCTGTCGGGATATACTATTTCACCTACAAAACAAACAACGACTTCAAATTTATTAGTTTTTTTATTTTTTATAAGCAACCACTTAATTTACTTAACTATTTTATTTACTTTTCTATTTCAAAGATGAGAGGAGAATCTTAGTCCCACCGGGCGTGCCAGATCCTGTGCGACCCTTTTTCGCGCCCCTCACCGCCCTGAAAAAGGAACTGGACGATGAATTGCGGAAGAAGGACACGGAGATCCCTCTAAGTGTGCATTGGGGCATATTTATATAAATTTGGAATGCACATTTAAAGGTTTTAGAGATTGTGGGGTCTTTAAGATTCCAATGGGCGCAAGCCCCCATTGTTAATTACCCTGGGCTTTGAACCCGAGGAACCTCTGATTAAGAAAGAGAAAATAAACAGAATAGTTAAGCAATTTTAAGTGGTCACTATGAACTTTTCAAGGTAGTTTACACCTTGTGAATTGATTTTTTATTTTTTTTATTGATAAAATGATTTAGTTTTTATTTATTTATTTATTTGTTATTTGAACTTATCTTATTTAAATTTATTTAGTCTTGAATGTTGAGATTTATTTTTATTTTAGATTAAGGTTGGTTTAATTCTAAAATTGATTTTTTTATTTGATAAGAGAAAAAAAAATCTTTTATTTATTATTATTATTACTATTTTTAGTTATATTTTTTTATTTATTGTTATCTAAATTTATTTAATTTTGAAGATTGAAATTACTTTTTATTTACTTTTTTTATTACTATATTTATTTTAGGTGAATGTTGATTTAGTTTTTTACTTTTTTATTTATGTATTTATTTATTTAATTCATTTTTATTTAGATTTTATTTGATTTTGAATAAGAGTTATACTTATTTAATTTTTTTTATTTTTATTCATTGTATATTTAATTTTATTTATTTTTGTATTTTCATATTTTTTTATTTGGAATTACTTAATTAGTTATTTTAAAATTTGATTTAATGAATAAAATTTGTATTTATTTATTTATTTATTTTAAGAAAACTTTTATCTTATTATTATTTTCTTTATGTTATTTCTTTTTATTATATATTTTCAATGAAAGCATTTTAATATATATTTTTTATTTTCAACAAAGAAAGAAAATACGATCAGTTGGAGATTATTTTTGATTTTTTTTGAGAAAATATATTAGTAACATACTAATTTTATTTGAAAAAAATATCAATGACAATGTTATGAACAACTTTTATTTTGAATATTTTTAATTTGAATCCTTTAAAATATTATTTCGGGAGGAATATGAGTAACGGACAAATCTGAAAATTTATGAAGACTTATAATACTGTTTTTTTGATTGTTTAGAGTGAAACGAGTTAATAACATACTGATTTTATTTAACAGAAATATGAAATGAGATGTTATGAACAACTTTTATGTTGGACACTTTTCATTTTGAGCATTTGAAAGTACTGTTTTGAGCAAAATACCAGCAGATGACGGTTCTGAAAATCAGGGGCTGTCAGGATTGTTTTACTTATTTGAAAGGTATTTACAATGTATTTTTGCATGAAAATTTATGTACAAGCTTCTATTGATATGTATTTGATGAATATAAAATAATATATATATGTCAAATTCACGGATCGGTACAGTTTTTTAATTCTTTTCTGATAAAGGACTGAACTGGACAGCTGAGGGTATTTTAGGTATTTTTAAAACATATGTTTTAGAAACCTTTCGAACCATATCATGATACCATCAATAAGGTTATGATGAACAACTTTTATGTTGAAAATTTTCTTATTTGAAATTATTTTAATGCACTTTCGAGGATGTTTAGCAATGAAGTTTTAAAGAAAATTCAGAAAAAATGAAAATGACTCAATCGTAATATATTTTTAGAAATTTCGGCATTATAACACCGTAAAAAGATAATTTGCAAAATTTATATCTTAATCCAGCACTGTTTGTGCTGAGATTTTATCAAATTCATTGCTGTTCGCAGTTGAATTTTTATTTTTAAGCCCACTGCTATTCGCAATGAGGCTTTTTTTATTATTTTGACCCTCTACACTGATCGTGTAAAAGGGTTTATTATTATTTTTTATTTATTTGTTTTGACCCTCTACACTATTCGTGTAAAAGAGTGTTTTCCTGAAGACATGTACTATTCGTACAAGTCCCTTAAGTATATTAACGACTCGATATATTTAATTAGAAACAAAAAATATAAGGCAAAATAATAGACGTGATGCAAGACTAATTGAGATCTAAAATTTATTTTTAAAATAGTTAGAAAGCTCCAAATGCTATGAAAATTGATAAAAAGATGCATTATGATACTGAGAATATATTTATAAAATTTATTTTATTATTTATTTATAGAAAAACTGAAGAAAAATATGAATTACTGAAGTGCTGTCAGCAGATTTGATACGAAACTTGAATCTGATTGCTATTTCAAAATTACCTTAAAAATAGATCTGAAGCTTGAAAAATTATGAAAATTTATAGAGAGATTCAATATAACTATATCTAGATGCTCACAAAATTTCAATTAAATTGAAGTAGCGGAGGTATAATTTTTTATTTTCGAATCAGACCAGGGACAAAAGAGGAAAATGTTGTACCAGTATTTGCTGATTTTTAGATCTAAAAAGGCTATAACTTTTTACAGAAAAATCAGAAAAATATAAAATCAGTTTCTATAGATTCATATGACTTATTTCTACGAGATCTGAAAGTTTTATGAGATTTGGAGTAGATCTCATCCCGTTTTTCTTTTTATTGCATTTTCAGCGATTTTAAGGCTGATTTTGCATTTATAAGGGATTCATTGATCTTATATGGTTTAAATACATCATTTAGCTTCAATCTAACATTCAATGATGTTTGTATGCAGATTTGAGCTAAAAAAAAGAAAGAAAATAAAAAAGATCGAATTGCAACATAAGAACATTAAGAAAAAGAAGAAAAATCGATATTGCACATCATCTTTATTGCACGAATCAAAATTACAAGCTCTAATACACTCTTGATATCTATATTTACATGATATATGGCTACCTAGATCTAATTTGTAGCTTGAGTAGAAGAGGATTTGATTGAATTTTGTATCTGGGGCTTGATTTTGATCTCAACTCAAAGATTGGATCTTATTTTGTATCTAATTTGAGCTTCAATTGGTTTTGGCAAAGCATTTTGGATTAGCATTCAGCTTGGAATGGGTTGTGTCTCTTGTGTTTGAAGGAGAAGAGGGGTTTATATAGGCCAGGGGTAGTAGATGGGTGTATGAGATCGGTTTGACTTTTCTTTGACCAATTTATGCACCAACTCCCTTCATTCAATTTCTCATACTCTTCGAACGTTTTGTGGTGTATTAGACCAGTTCTAAGTGTTTTAAATGTGCTCTAACAGCTGAGAGGACAAGTGGGGCACAAGTGGAGTTTGTTATGTTTGCTGAAAATTTACAAATTTGCCCTCCTTAACCACCACTTGGTCACCAGATGATTCTAGGGACTTCTAGAAGGTTGTAGAGGTTCAAACACGTTCTTGCCACTCCCTTCCTGCATTTTAGACCTTGCCGGATCACAATTATGCGTCCGAGACCCGTTTTTGCCTTCAAACCCGATTTCAAGCCTCATAGCCGTTCTCCTTCATTTCTTCACCATTTCTTGTGTTTCAAAGCTTGATTAGCATCTAATTGATCCCAGGAATTGATCTATAATGTTTATTCAATCAATAGAATGCTCTGGTATAGAGTTTGACCAACTCGGTTTTTTGACCCGATTTGCGAGTTCGTGGTCTCACCAATTTAAAGCTTATGAAATTCAACCAAGCCCTCAAACAATCTCTTGTGACCATGGAGAAGGTGTTTGAAGTGTCAATTTGATCAATTATGGTTCGGATTGCTCAATTTCATTTTTGGATCGGAAACTTCCTCTTCAGTTTTCTCCCAAACCGCTCAACCATTTTGCAAGTTCTTTATCTCATTGTGTTCTCCTCTCCGTGCTCTTTCCAACGGTATATAATATGTGGGTTTTCGTCGCACGGAAGCACCATCACCATTTTCGAATTTTGGGCAGTGGAGAGGCTCGGGTACTGTAGCTCGGGACTGTAGCAGTATGGAAATTTTCGAATTTGGCCCCTCTCCATTTTGTTTTTTAATTGGAGCCCTCCATTTGCTGATTTTCTTATTTCTCCTTTACTTTTAAATTGTTTCTCAAAACTCCGTTTGTCCAAATTGCACCAAAATTTACTCAAAAATTCCTTGAAATATAACAAAATTTATGGTAATTTTTATTTACCATTTTGCCCCTTGGTCAAGCATCAATTAATTTTTAACGCTTGATTAATTAATTTTTCATTATATTAATCGATAATTTGGAATTTCTTTGACTTCCGTAACTCCAAAAATATCAAGTAATATATGAAAATTCTCAGAATTTTATGGAGAATTTGATTTTGCCATAAAATTTGAGTTTTGAGATTTTAGGTTTCGAAGAGGTTTTCGATTTGAATTTGTAGAGCTTCGGCATTTCATTCTTTTCTTAAGAATTTTGATTTTTGAGCATTTCACTGAATTCTTCTTTTTTCTTGGTGCTTCTGGACTTGAATTAAGCCTCTTCGGGCTTTTAAAATTACTCCTTGAATTTTTTAATCTTTTGTCCCAAGTTGCCTTTTCAATTCCCCGAATTTTCAGGGGTAAACAACGCGTACCTAAAAATAAAAGTTAGCTACCAAAAGCTCGTGTTTTGTGACAACACACTCGCAAGATATAACCTTATAATCCATGAAGTATGATCTCCGCTCTCTTCTAGTAAGGACAAAATCGACCTGGCTCGAGTGTTGTCCATTATTGAAAGTAATTAAATGAGATATTTTTTTTTTCTAAAAGAAGGTGTTCGTTATCATAAGATCGTAAGCTAGAATGAAGTTCAAGATTTCTTCTTCCTCTTGATTCTGTTTGCCATATCCAAGATCCACATGTACCATCTCAAATTCTCTACTAGTTGTGCCAATATGACCGTTAATATTTTCTCTAATTAAGAGTTTTTCACTGCTAGGCGTTCCTCTAACCACGTCTTCTAAATCTTTCCAAAATTATCTCTTGACATCATCACTCAAACTTATTTACGGGGCATACACACTAATGACGTTCAAGACCAAATCTCCAATTAAGATAATTACATCATTTTTGCTTCGTTCTTTTCTGTGTACCATAGTTTGAATCTCATATTCTTTACCTCCTTGGTCTTCTGTCATGTCCATTTAGTCTCCTGAATCACCAGAAGCGCTAGGTTGAGACAATATGTCTCCCGCTCCCACCAATCTCAAGACGTGGCCCAGTCGCAAGTCACTATTTCCCGCTATGGTCAAGTCTCAGACCTTTGTCTCTTCTCCCCAGCCCAAAAAGGTCACACACAAACAACATCTAGCGTCCAGCGGGTGCGGGTTCCCATCCAATAAAATATCAGTCTCAGACCCAGCTCAGCAAGGCGGGCAATTCAAGTGCTCCGCCTGAAAGCGTATTCAGCGCTTGGGTCAAAAGAGCATATTCAACCGATTAGACTCGAGAATACCGCTCAATAGATTGAAAATAATTGTCATTGACCAAACAAAGAAGAAGAGAAGAACCGCTCGTTATGAAGAACACTTCTCTGTTAACACCATCAGTATAAGCTACGAAACTGACCCAGACACAGATACTGAGGTGAATATGGTACATGACGATCAGTCCCCATCTAACTAAGCCCATGTTACCAATACCAACAAGAACAACGGTAGAAAAGGAAGACCACCCAAGAGAGTCAATCCCGAAGGTAACAACAGGGAAGGATAAGACAATAATGAAAACCTCGAGCTCTTCGATAACGAAGAAGACGGTGAGATCTATCCTAAAGTGTGTCACACCCCAAAATAAATGAATCGGGTTAGGGGTGCTTAATCCCGCCACGTACGCACGACGAGACGTGCGTACGAAAGGCTAAATGAATAAAATAAGGCAATCACGAGAATAAACAAAATAATAATAATAAGAATACATGACCATACAAATCCGAATGAACAAAGAGAATACAACGCCCACATAAAGGCGGGGGCTAGCTCCATCGGAATGGGCAAGAATCTCTCAAATAAAAACCCAAAAGAAGAAAATAAGACTCAAAAACCCGATGGATCCTAACCGACTACACATGCCAATGCAAATAAGCATCCCCGTCATCGCGCAGACCGTCCCTAGCACTCGCACTAGCCAAAAATCCCGAACCCGAAAATACCCGGATCCCACAACCACCGTGGAAACGTGAGTAATTTTATAAATTACTCAAGACGGATTTAGATCCAAATTTTAAGATTCGATCTTCTTTCCTAGACCGGACCCAAAACCGATACGATGTCCGAAATGCAATATAATATTGATGAATAAATATAATAATTATTATTATGCGCATTTAACTTACATGTTATGATATGATATGGTAAAGAAACCCGAAATAGAAAATTCTCGTGGAAATAATAATATAATATAAAGTATACGATACGAGAGTCAAACACCCATAATAATTACCCGGTTGTAAATTTACCGTATTCATCCCGAGCGGGCACAACCAGGGCCCAACTTACTAACTCGGGCCTTGCCTAAGCGGGCACAACCAGGGCCCAACTTACTAACTTAGGACTTTATGTTTGTGCGGCGACAACGCCGCACAAACGACAATTCGGGCTCCGGGCGATAACGCCCAGGAGAGTGAACGGCTATAAGCACGTACTGCGTCCACCGAATCTGTAATTCACCTTACAAAATATAAACAAATGGATATATATGTCTTCGCTTGCCATATCGTAAAAAGGAGATAACTACCCGTGTATTAACAAATCGGAAACAAATGGGAGCCTACACCGTACCAACCAAGGGTCGTAGGACCGCATCCCGTAAACGTATCAAATCGAAATATAACAAAGGGGAGCCTACACCGTACCCACTAAGGCCACGTGGACCGCATCCCGACTTTCTCTCGTACCAACTACGGCCAAAGGAGAAAGCCCTTCGGACAATATTAGGATCCTAAATACGCCGGATAAATAATATAATATAGTATCACGAAATAGATTCCAGTCTCGGATATGGCCGCCCACACTAAATACTGAAGTACACAGTATCCTAAATCACTCAAATTTGGATTGAAAGTTTAATCATATAAAGAATAATAATAAGATAAAGATCAAAAGAAAACACTCCGACACAGCCGAACCCGCCAAATGACGGGATCGGTGGATAACCCGACAGGGCGAGGATGCGCGGTGCATATACAGACCGGTGGGTCCCACGGCCTATGGGTCACCGTACGTAACCACAACGGTCTGGTTATACAAGGCAACTCCGACTGAGAATTACCCGGTCCGCCTCTCAGCACTCCCATGCATTTAATGCATGATTAACTACTTGACCTAATTGATAATTAGTGATAGTAATAATATTTTCCTAATAATTATAATCTACAACTTGAATTTTATTTACTTCTATCTGATCCTATCTCGAGACTATTTCCCGGATCCTACTCCTATCCTATCTACGTGCAGTATGACATGATATGACATGTAAATGCGGGTATGTCTCAAATATGCTGGTCAATTTTACCGGATGCATATGACAGGTCAGATTTAGACTCTACAAATTTTTGGCCAAAGATACCGCAATTCAGATATATTTTAAAAACGGTTTTATTTTCGGTTTGGGTTCCTATTTCTGAAGAAAGAAAATTAAATCCCAGGAAACCGTACCTGGGAGTGCTGGTGAGGATCGCAGAGTCGCTCTACTCCGGAGGTGCAGCACCGGCCTCGGGGTCGGTGTCCGCGTACGTCGGCCGGGAATGACCTCGTACTCCGCGAGGATCCGAGTCGATCGTATCACCTATTTTAATTTAAATTAGATGTTTATTAGTTTTAACTTGATTTACTTCATAATTAATAATTAAATTAGATTGATAATTTAATTTAGCGTTTGTTCGGGTTTGTCGTCTTTCTTGGAAATTTCTAACATTTCTCGCTTTATTTACGCGGTGTCGGAAATTTTAATTGCTCGCATATCGATCCGTTAAGTTGTGTTTATCGTTCTTGTTCATTTTTATACGTTCATCCCTTAATTTTATATTTTGAGGTTATGGATTTAATTATTAAATCAATTAGTTTAAAATAGAGAAATTGATTAATATGTAATATATTTAGTATTGTCCTTATTAATTTAAATTAGAGAAATTTATTAATATATATATATATTATAAATCAATTAAAATAGAGAAATTGATTAATAGATATTTATATATATATATATATATATATATATATATATATTAATTAATGTTATTCAATTATTAAAATAAAGAAATTGATTAATATATATTCTATATGATAAATTATTATTATACTTTATTTATTACTTAAAATCCCTAATTACTTATATTACTTTCTTTAATCATATTTTATTTTATAGGTTAATGTTATTTTCATTAATTAGAATATATACTATATAAAACTAGAATTTAAAAGAAAATAAAATTAAAAATAAAAATGGCAATTAAAGGAAGAAAAATAATTTAAACTTAAATTTAAATTACATATTTTAATCTCTTTAAATGTGTTGGTGTTTTAATGTTCGGGATCATACGCTGACTACCAAATCATTGGTGCCAATGCACCGATATCCCGAATCGGGGGCAGTCAGGGAATATAATCATTTCCCGTATTTAAATTTACATATTAGTCCATGACGCCACCGAACCTTTCGGGGCGGCGTCAATTAAATTAACACATTTTTAATTACATTTTTAATTGAGACTTTTTAAATATCGGGCCTTTATTATTTATTTCTAATCCTAATTTGGGTTTTAATAAAATTTCATGTTTTATCTCACGGCCCAATATAGTTCATTTGGTTTAAATCCTGATAATTAAGAGTTGGGCTGAATTCTTAAATATATATATATTTTTTTTCCTATTTTCTAGTTCATATCCAGCCCATAATTCATTAAGGTATGCCATTAGGCCCACTTAGTAATTTACTTCTTAGTTTTCCCATCCAGCCCGATTCTATTCACATATTGCCACATATCAGAATTACCACCACAACCCAGTAAGAAAATATCGGCCAAGATCAAAGGATCAATTAGTAGGCCATCATAACAAAGGCAACAACAAAAGAAGTGAACCGACTAACAACAGTACACCGGTACCGAGAACCCGATGGGGGAGGCAACGGCAAAAAAATCAAGAGCGATTTTCGATCCTACCAACCAACCCAGTAACACATATGTATATAACATTCAAATAGGGTTCAAGCCAGAGCAAGGGTAGTATCAGATCAGAAAATCAACCATCAGAATTTCAGCTAATAGGTGCATATACAGATCAATGTACTAGACAGAGCCAAACAGTTAGGACAGTTTCAGGGGGTTAGATAAAAATCAAATCACACAATCGATGACAGAACCACCTCTCGAATGCACGAGAATCAATTCAAGGGTCACAAAGGGGCAACAACAACCACCCCTTTTCCGAATCCATTCACAAACAAACAAATTTACCCACCAAACAGATCGAGCAACAAACCAACCAACACAAGAATGTCCAGAGAACAAAAGAAATCGAGATATCGAGAGGGCCTCACCTCATCGGTACCATGGTACCGGTGTACAAAGCCCAAAACAGACCAATCTTAACTAGCTCGGATACATCAAGTGGTAGCACAACGGGCAAGCCAAAGACAAACGCCGGTACGAAACCCAAGCAAAGACAAACAAACAACACAAAGCAAGATAGATAATAGGTCAAGCCGAATAAAAAAAAAAAACCACGACATTTACCAAAGAAATGGCACCCCTCAAGGGAATAAAGGAGCTAGGGTTTACCGGTATAGAGCAAGTCGAGAGAGATAGAAGGCAACGAAAGACAATCGGGGTGGGTTAAACTCTCCCTAGAAAAAATCTGGCCACCACCTCTTCCTTCCCCTTTGAATCTCCTCTTTCCCTACCTTTGTGCTCTTATCTGTTCTTATCAGTTCAGATTTTTTTTTTTTTTGTTTACGAATTCTCAGCACATGAGAGAAGCAAGGAAAAGAAAAGGGATGGAAGGGCGCACGCGCAGATTTTATAGAGGGGTTAGGGCATAGAAGTCGGGATTGATCTGTTGAGAGTAGGTAGAAGAGGGGACAGGCAGTCGAGATAGGGTAAGGGGAGTGATGAGTGACTGGGTGAGGGAGAGGGGTCTCGCGTAAGCGAAGTCAAAGAGGGGCGATGGCCTCGGCGGAAAAGAAGGAGGCGGGGAGTGGGAGTGACAGAGAGCGGGTGAGGGCGCAAGTGGGTGAGGCGACAAGTGAGCCGCTCATCGGGGGAAGAATCGACAGAACCAAGAGAGAGAGACAAAATCCCGTCTGGGGAGACGGAGAGTTCCAGAGAGAGGGATGGGGACGGGGTAGAGAGAGGGTGAGAGGCGGGAGAGAGAGAGAGAGAGAGGGAGAGAGAGAGGGCATAATAAATGAAGAGAGAGAAAATGGTGCTAATGATATTCTCATGGCATAGCAACGGCTATTGGTGTGGTGGGTCATTTTCGGAGGAAAACTTAAAGTCTTAAGATATAATAATTTTCGATTAAGTTCGTATTATTGTCCCCATTTGGTTAATATCATCACCTTATTTCAATTTATTCGGTTCTAGTTTAATTGATCCATTATTTATTTATAAATATATATATCTATATATTTCTTTATTGGTCGGTTCATGTTGTTTGTTTAATTGAATTCGAATCCGTACTTACTAAATTTCACAAAGTCGTTGGTAAGATTTATTATAAAATTTATTTATCCATTCGTCAACTAATATATATAGTATATTTACCGATATACATAATTATATTCTCTTAATTGTCGATCAATAAAAATATCTCGTTAATTTTCATTAGTTAAATTTTGATCATTATCTAAATTAATTATTATTAATGCCTAATTAAAATTTACGGTTTGACATTTCTCCCCCTTAAAAGAAGTTTCGTCCTCGAAACCAAAACTCACGCCGTGAACAAATCGGGGTGGCTCTCCGCATCTCGCTCTCAAGCTCCCAAGTGGCCTCCCGGGCGAATGATGCTCCCACCGCACGAGGACTCGAGGAATAGATCGTCTCCGAAGCCGGTCACTGCGTGTCCAAGATACGCGGCAATGGTCGCTCTCTCTTAGGATAGGTCCGGCTCCACATGAAGAGGCTCGACCTCCAAAACGTGAGAAGGATCGGATACGTAACGTCTCAACTGTGACACGTGGAAGACGTTGTGCACTCCAGCGAGCGAAGGGGGTAGGGCGAGTCGATATGCCGAAGGTCCAACTCGCTCGAGGATCAGGAATGGTCCAATGTATCGTGGTGCGAGCTTCCCCTTGACTCCGAACCTCATAACGCCCTTGGTGGGCGAGACTCTCAACAACGCGTGCTCGCCCACGGTCAGCTGGAAATCGCGTCTCTTGGGGTCCGCGTAGCGTCTCTGTCGGTCCTGGGCTGCGCGTAGACGCTCGTGGATCAACTTGACGGTGGCATGACTCTCGTTGATCATCTCGGATGTCGTAGGCTCGTACGTGCCGGCGGGTCCCCAGCATACTGGGTGTACGTACAGGCTGTCCGTAGAGTGCCTCGAAAGGGGACATGCCGATCGAAGCGTGATAGCTGCTGTTATACGCGAACTCTGACAAACTGAGGTGCAGCTCCCAATCTCCACTCATCGTGAGTGCGCAAGCGCGTAGCATATCCTCGAGAGTCTGGATCGTACGCTCAGACTGTCCGTCGGTCTGCGGATGGAAAGCGGTGCTAAAACTGAGCGTCGTCCCGAGGGCCTCCTGGAATCTCCCCCAAAATCGAGACGTAAAGCGGGGGTCACGATCGGAGATGATCCGCGTCGGTACTCCATGGTGGCGGTACTGCCAGGCTAGGTACAATCTCCCCATGTCCTCAGCCGATGTCCCTAATCGAAAGGGAATGAAGTGCGCGACCTTGGTAAGCGTGTCGACAATGACCCATACTGCGTTGTGCCCCGTCGCGTCTTGGGCAGTCCCGTCACAAAATCCATCGTGATGATATCAAACTTGCGCTGTGACTTCGGTAGGGGCTGTATCAGTCCAGCCGGTCTCCTACGGTCGGCCTTAACCTTCTGACATACGAGACACCTAGCCACGTACTGGGCTATCTCCCGGTGCATCTTCTTCCACCGTGTGTCTCTTAAGGGTCCGATACATCTTGGTCTCGCCGGGGTGGATAGCGTACCCGAGTCGTGGGCCTCTCGTCAAGATCCTACTCTTGAGATCCGGGTCCTTAGGTACGCACGCGGCGATCGTCAAAACGTAAGCGCTCCATCGTCGGCGATGTGGAAACGCGGTGCGGTGCCCGGGGTACACTAGCGATGTACTTCGCCAACAGAGGATCGGAGGGCCGTGCAAGTCGTATCTCGTCCCGTAGCGTGGGCCGTATGCTCAACATGCGCCGCCGTGGCAATGTCGATCGAGGTGGAGGGGGATGGCGCGTCCGCAATAGTCATGACGAGATCCGGTCGTCGCATGTCCTCAATCAACCGGTGTCGCTCGGTGATCGAGTCGCAAGGTTCGCGCTACTCTTGCGACTCAAGGCATCGCCCACTACATCGGCTTGCCGGGGATACAGATCTCCAGCTCGTAATCCTTCATCAACTCCACCATCGCCTCGTCTCAAATTGAGCTCCTTCGCGTAAAGACATACTTGAGGCTCTTATGATCGGTGAAGATCTTGCACTTCGCTCCATAGAGGTAATGACGCCGCATCTTCAATGCGAAGATCACTACGCGCCAACTCCAAATCATGAGTCGGATAGTTCCTCTCATGGGTCTTAAGTCGTCGAGATGCGTAGGCAATGACGTGCCCCTCCCGCATCAAGACACACCCAAGTCCAAGCCGGGATGCATCGGATAGACCGAATACTCCGTGTCGGGCACCGCATGGCTAGAATGGGCGCAGAGACGAGACGTCTCTTGAGCTCCTCGAAGCTCATTGTCGCTCGGAGTCCACTCAAATTTGACTCCCTTCGCAACAATGTACCGTGGGTCAATGGTGCGGCGAGTACGGAGAATCCCTCTACGAATCGCCGTAGTACCCGACGAGTCCTAAGAAACTACGCACCTCGCCGAGTCGTAGGGGGTCTCCACTCTGTGATCGCCGAAATCTCTCGCGGTCCACCGCAAGTCCATCCCTAGATATAATGTGTCCAAGGAATCCGACCTGCCGAGCCAAAACTCGCACTTCGAGAGCTTGGCATATAGCTTATGCTCTCTCAACCGCCGCAGTCGGGCCTCGGATGGCGCGCGTGCTCGTCCCGACTACGCGAATAGACGAGTATATCGTCAATAAAGACTACTACGAACTGGTCTAGATAGTCCGAGAACACCCTATGCATAAGGCTCATGAAATACGCGGGCGTTCGTCAAACCAAATGACATAACTAAAAACTCGTAGTGACCGTATCGCGTACGGAAGCAAGCTTCGGGACGTCACCGGCCCAATGATCACTGATGGTATCCAGATCGTAGATCGATCTTGGAAAATACCCGTGAACCCCTGTAGGGCCGATCAAATGTGTCATCGATACGAGGTATCGGATACCATTGGGCACTCGTGACCTTGTTGAGCTCCCTATAGTCTATGCACAGACGTAGGGTGCCGTCCTTCTTGCGGACGAACAAGACCGGAGCACCCCAAGGGGAGGTACTCGGGCGTATAAATCCCTTCTCCAATAACTCCTCCAACGAATCTTCAACTCCCGTAGCTCTGCGGGGGCCATCCCAAGACGGGCGCGTGCGACGGGCGTCGTGCCCGGCTGAAGCTCGATGCAGAACTCTACGTCACGTGGCGGCGGTAAGCCGGGTAGCTCGTCCGGAAAGACGTCGGGATACTCTCTCGCAACGGGAACGGTCGATATATCCACCTCCTTGGCGTCCGTAACTGCAACAGACGCCAGGTAATACTCGCATCCCGCTGACATGAGATGCTTTGCCTGAAGGGCGGATATAATTGGCACTCTCGTACCTGGCTTCTTCCCTCGGAAATAAAAAGGCTCTGACGTCTCGTCACCGAACCTCACACTGCGTCGCTCACAGTCGACTACGGCGCGATGTCGCGTCAACCAATCGAGTCCTAGAAGTACGTCGAAGTCTCGCATGTCGAGGACGGTAAGGTCTACTACTAGGTCCCTACCCGCAATCCTAACCAAACGTCCGCGACATACCCGGTCGACGATAACGGTCCTCCCGAGTGGCGTCTGTACCTCCATGGCTCGCGTCCCCAATCTCGGTAGGCCACTCGCGTGACGCGATAAATAGTGATGAAACGAATGAATGACTAGCCCCGTATCTATAAGTACAAAAGCAGTGCATCGAGAGATGTACACCATACCTGCAATGAGCTCGGCATCGACGGGATCCTCATAGCACGGCTGCTCCACATCCACCTCTGGTGCGGTCTCGTCAGCAACAACAGCATGAACCCGAGCAATAGGGCGAGCCGTCTGTCCTCGTCCTCCGCCTCGAGGCGGGGTAGATGATCCACGTCCTCCTGCTGGTCGAGGAGGCCCCGATGTGGCTCCCGGGGTCGGTCGGGAACCTCTGAATGGGCAGTCGGGTGCCCAGTGTCCCGGCTGCTGGCACGAATGGCATAGTCCGGGGCGAGGTCTCGACGGAGCATGCTGGGGTCTCGGCGAGTACTGCTGGGACCTCTGAGGGTACGGCTGATATCTCTGTGGGTGCAGCGGGGGTCTGCGGGGTGGTACGGGTGCAGGGGGTCGTGGCGGAGGGAGCGAGGTGGAGGCTCCCTCGAAACGGGGTCGGATGTTGCGGGCCGCGGCCCGCGCTCCAATAAGGCTCTCCTGGTACTCGGCCTTATCCATCAGAAACTCCACCGAAGTACCAGGGTAAATGTCGAGGACACTAGCCAGAGCCGCCTGAAGTCCTCGAATAAATCGGCTCTCGGCGTCGCGGCGGATCCGCGACTAGCTCGGGTGCGTAACGAGAGAGTCGAATGAATAACTCTCCATACCGACGAGTCGTCCGAGAACCCCGTGTCGGCGTCTCGAACTCGTGTCGGAGCACGGATAATCGGTGCTCTCCCGAAGCGAGCCCTAAATATGTCGGAGAAACGCTCCCACGACATGGCTCGAACTCCACCCTCAAACCGAGGCTCCCGGGAGGTCCACCGGTGGCGAGCGTCGCGATCCAATAGGGTGGTCGCTAGCTCGGCCATGTAGGCCTCGGGAGTACGCGAGAGTCGAAAAGTGACCCTGCACCGCCGCAAGCCACTCCTCGCGGCGTCGTACCGCCGCTACCATCATACCGGGTGTGTATGATGGCGCTCAAACTCCCGTAACGCAGAGACAAACGGATCCTGTGCCGTCTGTCCCGCAGCGCTCGCCTGAGAGGTAAACTGCGCCAGCCCAGAGAAGAAGGCCTGCATAAGCTGGGCCGGGTCAGTACCGGGGGTGAATAAGATAGGCAGCGGCGGGGCCGCAGGCTGTGGCGGATCCACAGGTGACGGGGTACGGGGAGCCGCTCTACGCGTATGGGTCCCGGGAGAAGTGACCGGGGGAGACAGTGGAGATGGAGTACCACGCTCATCAGAGGGGCGCGGACGGTGCGTGGAACTGGCGGTATCGTGGGCCACATGACCCTCACTCGTAAGCGGGCGTGAGGGCTGTGGATCTGGTGGGGGTAGCTCTAGCCGGCCCTGAGCACGGGTGCGAGGCCTCCGAGGATCGCGACCTCCCGAGGATGAGTGCACCATGGCCGACCGAATGAAACACAGAAATCTGGGAAAAAGAAAAGAATAAATCCCGTAAGTATCACTTAGGGTTCGCTAAATTTCTCTACAAATTTTATATTCTACACCTACTCATGACATGTTACTCACTTTGGGCGGTGGGATCCGCAGGATCAGCGAAGTCACGATCGTATAGTCGTGCGACGCCTCCCCTTTTTCCTTGACCTACTCTCACAACCTAAGTCAAGTCCTCATTATTATTCTGTTTATCTATTCATATTTCTCGGGATTTCGTGAATGTTACCCTAGCATGGCTTATATTGAATCGAGTTATAAAAGTCCATGCTCTGATACCACCGAAGGATGTCACACCCCAAAATAAATGAATCGGGTTAGGGGTGCTTAATCCCGCCACGTACGCACGACGAGACGTGCGTACGAAAGGCTAAATGAATAAAATAAGGCAATCACGAATAAACAAAATAATAATAATAAGAATACATGACCATACGGTCCCGAATGAACAAAGAGAATACAACGCCCACATAGGCGGGGGCTAGCTCCATCGGAATGGGCAAAGAATCTCTCAAATAAAAACCCAAAAGAAGAAAATAAGACTCAAAAACCCGATGGATCCTAACCGACTACCCACCACATGCCAATGCAAATAAGCATCCCCGTCATCGCGCAGATCGTCCCTAGCACTCGCACTAGCCAAAAATCCCGAACTCGAAAATACCGGATCCCACAACCACCGTGGAAACGTGAGTAATTTTATAAATTACTCAGTACGGATTTAGATCCAGCCTTAAGATTCGATCTTCTTTCCTAGACTGGACCCAAAAACCGATACTGATGTCTGAAATGCAATATAATATTGATGAATAAATATAATAATTATTATTATGCGCATTTAACTTACATGTTATGATATGATATGGTAAAGAAACCCGAAATAGAAAATTCTGTGGAAATAATAATATAATATAAAGTATACGATACGAGAGTCAAACACCCATAATAATTACCCACTTTGTAAATTTACCGTATTCATCCCGAGCGGCACAACCAGGGCCCAACTTACTAACTCGGGCCTTGCCTAAGCGGGCACAACCAGGGCCCAACTTACTAACTTAGACTTTATGTTTGTGCGGCGACAACGCCGCACAAACGACAATTCGGCTCCCGGGCGATAACGCCCTAGGAGAGTGAACGGCTATAAGCACGTACTGCGTCTACCGAATCTGTAATTCACCTTACAAAATATAAACAAATGGATATATATGTCTTCGCTTGCCATATCGTAAAAAGGAGATAACTACCCGTGTATTAACAAATCGGAAACAAATGGGAGCCTACACCGTACCAACCAAGGGTCGAGGACCGCATCCCGTAAACGTATCAAATCGAAATATAACAAAGGGGAGCCCACTGCACCCACTAAGGCCAAGCGACCGCATCCCGACTTTCTCTCGTACCAACTACGGCCAAAGGAGAAAGCCCTTCGGACAATATTAGGATCCTAAATACGCCGGATAAATAATATAATATAGTATCACGAAATAGATTCCAGTCTCCCTGATATGGCCGCCCACACTAAATACCGAAGTACACAAGATCCTAAATCACTCAAATTTGGATTGAAAGTTTAATCATATAAAGAATAATAATAAGATAAAGATCAAAAGAAAACACTCCGACACGCCCGAACCCGCCAAATGACGGGATCGGTGGATAACCCGACAGGCGAGGATGCGCAGCAGTAGCATATACGACACCGGTGGGTCCCACGGCCTATGGGTCACCGTACGTAACCACAACTGGTCCGGTTATACAAGGCAACTCCGACCGAGAATTACCCGTCCCGCCTCTCAAGACTCCCATGCATTTAATGCATGATTAACTACTTGACCTAATTGATAATTAGTGATAGTAATAATATTTTCCTAATAATTATAATCTACAACTTGAATTTTATTTACTTCTATCCGATCCTATCTCGAGACTATTTCCGGATCCTACTCCTATCCTATCTACGTGCGTATGACATGATATGACATGTAAATGCGGGTATGTCTCAAATATGCTTTAGTCAATTTTACCGATGCATATGACAGTCGATTTAGACTCTACAAATTTTTGGCCAAAGATACCGCAATTCGATATATTTTAAAAACGTTTTATTTTCTTTGGGTTCCTATTTCGAAGAAAGAAAATTAAATCCCAGAAACCGTACTGGAGCGCCGCGAGGATCGCAGAGTCGCTCTACTCCGGAGGTGCAAAGACCGCCCTCGGGGTCGTGTCCGCGTACGTCGGGTCGGGAATGACCTCGTACTCCGCGAGGGGATCCGAGTCGATCGTATCACCTATTTTAATTTAAATTAGATGTTTATTAGTTTTAACTTGATTTACTTCATAATTAATAATTAAATTAGATTGATAATTTAATTTAGCGTTTGTTCGGTTTTTGTCGTCTTTCTTGGAAATTTCGGAACATTTCTCGCGCATTTACGCGTGTCGGAAATTTTAATTGCTCGCATATCGATCCGTTAAGTTGTGTTTATCGTTCTTGTTCATTTTTATACGTTCATCCCTTAATTTTATATTTTGAGGTTATGGATTTAATTATTAAATCAATTAGTTTAAAATAGAGAAATTGATTAATATGTAATATATTTAGTATTGTCCTTATTAATTTAAATTAGAGAAATTTATTAATATATATATATATTATAAATCAATTAAAATAGAGAAATTGATTAATAGATATTTATATATATATATATATATATATATATATATTAATTAATGTTATTCAATTATTAAAATAGAGAAATTGATTAATATATATTCTATATGATAAATTATTATTATACTTTATTTATTACTTAAAATCCCTAATTACTTATATTACTTTCTTTAATCATATTTTATTTTATAGGTTAATGTTATTTTCATTAATTAGAATATATACTATATAAAACTAGAATTTAAAAGAAAATAAAATTAAAAATAAAAATGGCAATTAAAGGAAGAAAAATAATTTAAACTTAAATTTAAATTACATATTTTAATCTCTTTAAATGTGTTGGTGTTTTAATGTTCGGATCATACGCCGACTACCAAATCATTGGTGCCAATGCACCGATATCCCGAATCGGGGGCGCAGGGGAATATAATCATTTCCCGTATTTAAATTTACATATTAGTCCATGACGCCACCGAACCTTTCGGGCGGCGTCAATTAAATTAACACATTTTTAATTACATTTTTAATTGAGACTTTTTAAATATCGGGCCTTTATTATTTATTTCTAATCCTAATTTGGGTTTTAATAAAATTTCATGTTTTATCTCACTACCCAATATAGTTCATTTGGTTTAAATCCCGATAATTAAGAGTCAATGAATTCTTAAATATATATATATTTTTTTTCCTATTTTCTAGTTCATATCCACCCATAATTCATTAAGGTATGCCATTAGGCCCACTTAGTAATTTACTTCTTAGTTTTCCCATCCAAATTTCGATTCTATTCACATATTGCCACATATCGAATTACCACCACAACCCAAGAAGAAAATATCGCCAAGATCAAAGGATCAATTAGTAGGCCATCATAACAAAGGCAACAACAAAAGAAGTGAACCAAATTAACAGTACACCGGTACCAAGAATCAAGAGGGGGAGGCAACAAAGAAAATCAAGAGCGCCAAATTCTACCAACCAACCCAAGAACACATATGTATATAACATTCAAATAGGGTTCAAGCCGTAGCAAGGGTAGTATCGATCGTAAAATCAACCATCGAATTTCACTAATAGGTGCATATACAGATCAATGTACTGATGAGCCAAACAAGCTAGGATGCTTTCGGGGGTTAGATAAAAATCAAATCACACAATCAAGATGTGAACCAAATTTCTCTCAAGAATGCACTCAATCAATTCAAGGGTCACAAAGGGGCAACAACAACCACCCCTTTTCCGTAATCCATTCACAAACAAACAAATTTACCTACCAAACAGATCGAGCAACAAACCAACCAACACAGAATGTCCAGAGAACAAAAGAAATCGATATCGAGGGGCCTCACCTCATCGGTACCAATGTGGTACCAAAGTGTACCAAAGCCCAAAACAGACCAATCTTAACTAGCTCGTATACATCAAGGTAGCACAACTGCCAAAGACAAACGCCGGTACGAAACCCAAGCAAGACAAACAAACAACACAAAGCAAGATAGATAATAGTCAAGCCAAAGAATAAAAAAAGAAACCACGACATTTACCAAAGAAGAAATGGCACCCCTCAAGGGAATAAAGGAGCTAGGGTTTACCAAGATAGAGCAAGTCGAGAGATAGAAGGCAACAGCAAAGAATCTAAGGGGGTTAAACTCTCCCTAGAAAAATCAAGCCACCACCTCTTCCTTCCCCTTTGAATCTCCTCTTTCCCTACCTTTGTGCTCTTATCCGTTCTTATCGCCCGATTTTTTTTTTGTTTACGAATTCTCAAAGACACGAGAGAGAAGCAAGGAAAAGAAAAGGGATGGAAGAAGCGCACGCGCAGATTTTATAGAGGGGTTAGGGCATAGAAGCCGGGATTGATCCGTCGAGAGTAGGTAGAAGAGGGGACAGCAAAGATCGAGATAGGGTAAGGGGAGTGATGAGTGACCAAAGTGAGGGAGAGGGGTCTCGCGTAAGCGAAGTCAAAGAGGGGCGATGGCCTCGGCGGAAAAGAAGGAGGCGGGGAGTGGGAGTGACAGAGAGCGGGTGAGGGCGCGAGTGGGTGAGGCGACAAGTGAGCCGCTCATCTGGGGAAGAATCGACGTAACCAAGAGAGAGAGACAAAATCCCGTCCGGGGAGACGGAGAGTTCCGCAGAGAGAGGATGGGGACGGGGTAGAGAGAGGGTGAGAGGCCGGGAGAGAGAGAGAGAGAGGGAGAGAGAGAGGGCATAATAAATGAAGAGAGAGAAAATGGTGCTAATGATATTCGTGGCATAGCAACGAAGCTATTGGTGCGGTGGGTCATTTTCGAGAGGAAAACTTAAAGTCTTAAGATATAATAATTTTCGATTAAGTTCGTATTATTGTCCCCATTTGGTTAATATCATCACCTTATTTCAATTTATTCAGCTTCTAGTTTAATTGATCCATTATTTATTTATAAATATATATATCTATATATTTCTTTATCGGTCGGTTCATGTTGTTTGTTTAATTGAATTCAGTCCAGTACTTACTAAATTTCACAGTCGTTGGTAAGATTTATTATAAAATTTATTTATCCATTCGTCAACTAATATATATAGTATATTTACCGATATACATAATTATATTCTCTTAATTGTCGATCAATAAAAATATCTGTTAATTTTCATTAGTTAAATTTTGATCATTATCTAAATTAATTATTATTAATGCCTAATTAAAATTTACGGTTTGACAAAGTGTCCATTGATGAAATTAAAATTCTAAAAGGCCACATTGAGGCACGAGATGAAGAGATGATCAGGCAACGGGAGTTGATCGCTACCATGCCGAAATAAAATGAAGAATTGATTAAGGTGGTCAAATCACTATAAGAGTCACAAGACGCCAACTTCAATCCAAAAGCTGGTAGCTCCCGCCAAAAAAGGGTCCACATTACTAAAAGCAATCACAAAGACAAACAACTTGTGAATTCTAAACTTCATCCACATAGAGCAGTGGAAGTGGAGCCTGAACCAACGAGATTGTCCCGAAAAGAGATTGAGGTCATGATTGCCCAGCGAATATAAATAGTTGGAGGAAGGTACGTTATCCCTCCAGTCAAGAACTATGGACATCCGTATCCCACTGTATATGATTTAAAAGAATATCTTAAGCGGTATGTGATCCCCCGCTTCAGGACATTTTCCGGAGAAGGTAACAAAGATCTGAACCCTGAACAACACCTAGCCCACTTCGTAGCCTCATACGGCAACACGGACGACAATGATGCACTATTGTTGAGACAATTCCCTCAAACCTTAATAGGTACCGCCTTTCAATAGTACTACTCACTTGAAAACAACAGCATCATGACTGGGATGAGATGACAGACTCGTTCAGGGAACGATTTGTCATGGTGTTTGACAAAATAAACATAGCCGATCTGGCAAGCACTAAACCAAGAAAGAGGAGTCAATGACAAACTTTATCAACAGATGGCGGAACCTCGGCATCAAATACGACCGCACATTGATTGAAGATGAGGCCCTCAACTTAATAATGAAAAACATTGATGGGTGGATGAGCATGTTACTTGGCGTGACAAAGGTCAACATGTTCAAAAACTTGCTCAGATCGATGTCCAACATGGAAAGAATGTCACCACACACCGTGCCAAGCTTTATGAGTAACAAGCCACAACGAGGAGCCAAGGCCGAGACCAAGGTGGCATTCACCGCATTTAAAGACAAGATGGTCGCCAACACGAACACTCAAAGCGGCAACGACACAGTGACAACAATTACAGCAGAAGACCTAGACCCAATCTAGGGGGGAGTTCACAGACCTTTGAGACCCTAAAATAAAAGAAGACCAAGTCGTACTCCTTCAGAAAGGACAAAGTTACCAAAATCTTTAGAGGAGCGCTAAAGAATGACATAAACAAATCATATTTTTCCCGACTAGAATCCTTGTACCTCACACTAGTCGAGTCAAGTGTGAAGATTCTTGTTCATTTGATATTACATCCGAATGTCGACGCAGCGCGTCACTAAGGTGATGACGATTTGACACTCGCTCGCTTATCACCAAATTTGGGTTTTGATATGGAGCACTACTAAGATGGTGATGACTCAACTCTTGTTCTCTTATCACCATATCCGAATTTTGATATGACGCGTCACTAAGAAGGTAATGCCACAATGATATGAAGATCCTTGTTCATTTGATATTATATCTGAACGCCGACACAGCGCGTCACTAAGGTGATGATGATTCGACACTCGCTCGCTTATCACCAAATTTGAGTTTTGATATGGAGTGCCACTAAGACGGTGATGACTCAACCCTTGTTCTCTTATCACCATATCCGAATTTTAATATGACGCGTCACTAAGAAGGTAATGCACAATGATATGTGACTGAATTTTATTTTTATAAAAATCGATTATTTTAGTGCATGACTCGCCACATCCATCACAACCCTCCTCCTATATCATGACTTGGGACATACTGTGCAGAAACTAGTGCACACAAACAAATTTTTTTATAATTATTTTCACTACTGACACAAAAAATGAGTGCAGTTAGTTTTAATTAGCTTGACAGCCCAATGGCTCTGATTTGATTCCGGCTCCATTGTTTAGTTTTTCAAACTTTTGACCATTATTTCTGGTCAAATGGTTAATTCAATTCTTATATTTTAGGATTTTAGATTTTATAATATATATTTATTGTATTATTTTTATTATGATTATTATGATTCTTATTGATAAACTAAGGAAATTGATGATGATATTTACCGAAAATATAAGTTCACACTATTCTAAATAATTTAGAGAAAGACTGATTTGGTGAATAGTAAGTTTATTATAAATTTACACAAGAATCAACTTTAGAAAGATGAAGAGAGAATTAATAAACTAAGTCGAATATTAGATGCAATAAAAATATGCTATGAGAATTCAACCAAATATCAATTGTCAATAGAGCAATTGATGTAAAATAATCTACTATAACTTTCGATAGGATATGTAACTTGTAGAGAAATATGAAATGAGAAGTACAAAAGATGTAAAGGCATAATTTAAAGAAGACGCGATATGTTAACGTAGTTCGTTATGAAATTTATATCTCCAGGTCTCATCCCACAAATGGGACGCCGCTTTATTGACAAAAATACTTTATAATTGAAAGTTTTAGTTTTTTCACAAGACAAATGTAAGAAGACTAAAAATAACATAATAAAAAAAGAATAACAAAGAGCACTTAAGACTAAAAAAGACAGTTAGAAGTTGAAAAAGAAAATTGAGCTAAAACTCAAAGATTTGAAATTAAACACCGCTCAGAAAAGATTATAATTTTTTTAATATGACGAAATTCAAGATCTTAATTTCTAATTTTTGTAAGGGAAGATTGTAAGGGCTCTTTAAGTGCTCTGATTGCTAGAGATTGTGAGAGATAAATTAGTTTGAGCAATGTC
Source organism: Schoenoplectus tabernaemontani (assembly GCA_037127355.1). Lineage (NCBI taxonomy): Eukaryota > Viridiplantae > Streptophyta > Magnoliopsida > Poales > Cyperaceae > Schoenoplectus > Schoenoplectus tabernaemontani. The sequence goes on from CM073758.1 coordinate 13,552,074, forward strand.
AAAACAACATCTTAAAATAGAGCCCATAACAAAAACAATTAGTATTCTTATGTAGAAAACCGTTATAACGGTTCTGGAACCATTATAATGTTTTCTGGTATTAAATCTTGAGTTTATAAGAATATCCATTGTCAGAACTTTTTCGTATCATTATAACGATTCATAAATACATAGACTGAACCGTTATATGATAAGTCAAAATGTTGAAAATTTTATAAAATATTGATAATGATTTGATTAGGTTGAACAGACTCTGATAAGGTATACTACATTTCAGAGACGTTATAGTGATTCATTGAATCATTAAACGTTCTGAAATGCTAACGCTTCATATATACTATTACACAACGATATATTTTGTTAATTTTATGGTGTCTCTACCTTCAGAAAAATTAGAAAATATTGAGTGTAGAATTATGAGACGTTATAATGGTTTACTGCGGTAGAGATATTTTTCCTTGCAAATCTATGAAGAAACATAATATTTTGAATTATACCCTTACATGATAATTATCTTATATCTTCATTAAGATTCTTCAACAGTCTTGATCATTAGTACTTGTATTCCTCGAAGCTTTCATAGGATCCTACATAAATGTCTAAAAAAACTTAATAAATTCAAATATATTTTACAAAATAATAAAATAAAAAATTTATTAAGTACAAAAATTATAATTATTATTATAATTAGAATATTATCAACATCATGATTATTATCATCATCATCATCATCATCATCATCATCATATTATCATCATCATTCTCATTTTTATTTTTTTATTTTTTTATCATCATCATTATTACTATCATTGATATTTGAGATCTCCGATCTTATGCTTTTAGATTGGGATTCATTTCTAGCCTGTCCCAATTTATTTATGATTAAAATTTTTATTGTTGTACACTCTTTGTATTTTCTATATAAAGTTTTTTTATATTTTATCCGATAACAGTTCAATTCCATATTGATCATCATATTTGTTGTACTAAATATTTTTAATTTATCAATTTACAAAAATATTATATTTGAATTTCATAAATCTTCTTTTTAGTTTAAAATTATAGGTACAAACGGAAGATAATGAAGATTGAAAACATAAGATATTTTTAGATTAATTTAAAGTTATTTATGAATTAATTTTATAAAATTTTAATTTAAAAACACTTGATGAAACAGTAAAATTAGGGTTTTTTATGCTATAAGCCGTTAGTAATGGCTTTGATAATTCCTTCACATTTTTAACAACGTAAAAACTATCCATCTGAATCAGAGCGTGTTTTGAGCCAATGGCTCCAAGTCATTCAACGACTAATAAAATCAAAGGTCAAGATTGCTCAAGATCTTCAAGATCACAATATATTCATCTGTGATTTATCTTTGGTAAGCCGTTACAACAACTTGAATTATTAGTAACGGTTTGAGCCATTAGTAACGACTTAACTTGACATATGTTCAATTTTTTGAACTATATTTAAAGAGTTGTTTAGTTTATTCATTCTCTAACTATAAACTTTAAATTTTTTTAATATTCTAAAATATATTTGAGCAGATAGCTGAGTCATTTCTTGAGCTTTCTATCTAAATCTTATCTTATTGATCAAGTCTTTGAAATAAAGACTAGCTTTTCTAGTTCTTGTGCTTGAACAATTGAGTCTCGAGTTACTCGAGTTTGTTTTTTATTGTAGCTTTTAATTTTTTGAGTCTTTAGTGCTCCTTATATATTTTGTTTCTTGTTGTCTCTTAGTTTTTGAGTACAAGACTCTTGTAAATAAGTAAGGCTCCATTGTAAAATATTTTTATCAATATATCGACACTCTATTTTTAGAGTGAGGTCCAAAGACATAGGTATTTCTATATCGAACTCCATTAAAATTCTTATCTTCTTTATATTCTAGCACTTGCATACTTAATTCATTGAAGTTTGTATTTTTTGAATAGTTGTCGGTCAATTTTATATATTAATTATTTTTAGGATAATTAATATTTGATTGGACATATTTATATTTTCTTGCATCTAGTATTGACTGAGTTCTTACTTCTTGCATATCTTTGAGTATCTAAATCTTTATGCACTCTTGTCCTATCACTTTTCTTAGTTACTTAGTATATTTTTATTGTGCTACCAATCGGCCTTTGTTTAGACTTGATCAAACTTGTTCTTTTGATAAATATCACCTTAGATTATCTTAAAATATCAATATTATTCATTGGCAGAACAAAGGAGTTATATCACTGTCCTTTACTTTTGAGATTCTATCTTGGTAAATGAATGGCTTATACTACGCAACATATCAATACATCTACAGTTGGCTACAAACTTAGAAATGTCAATGGGTATGATGCGAGTCAGACAGAGTTAGTTTTATTATCATATCGTTTGATATTCACATTCATATCTTACTCTTACCTATTAAAAATTAAACTCACTCATGCCTTATCCTTACCCGTTAAAGTAAATGGGTAACAAAATAGTGACATGAGTTCTAATGAATAATACTAATATATTAATTAATTTTATTATCATTTATAAAAAAATGACTGAACTCATTCCTTTCATGTATTCAACTTTATTTTACTAGTATGAAATAAAAATATAAATATATTACAATCAATTTCAATTTGAATCAATTGAAAACAAACAAATTAAAAAATACAAGCATATCTTGCCAAAAATTTTAACTAAAAAATAAAACATATTGAATGCAAAAATAAATCACATCTAAAATAAAATTTATGACGTCTTATCCTATCATTTTAAAAAGCACTCTACTAAATATTATTCAAACATCATAATTAATCAGATGATGGAATATGAAAAGATAATAATTATAATTCATAATTCATAATAATTAACTCACATAACTCATACAATTAACATATGAAAAAATATTACATGAGATGGAAATATTATAAGTTATTTCTTTTTGATAATTTATCCTATAGGGGGTAAAAGATACGAAATGATCATTAATTATATCTTTAACTATTTATTTAACGAAACAATCGAATATAAAATTAGCTAACATTTTTTTTTATCTATATCTATTCTTATGGAGACAGTACGCATCAAATAAATAAATAAAATGATATCATTGATAACCGTGGACTTCCATCGTAAAGTTGATTTTTCAAGTCACTGATCCCTTCTCTTTTTCCTCGTCGCTTGGTCATTGACCCATTGTATTACTAGTTTTTATTAATTTCTATTTAGTCAGGGGACTATATTAGTGTAATACTTATTCAAGTCATATAATATTTAGTTAGGTCTAGATGATTTTCTTTAATTAAGGTGTTTTGAGCCGTGTTAAGAGAACTTTTTTGCTAAACGTGAACGTGCTACATGAGTTTGTAATTATCCAGACAAAATATGATTATTTCTTGTACCTATTAATTATTGTTCTTATCATAAGAAAATGGAAAAAAGTTAACTTCACCATCGATCATATTCGAACAATTCTAATCTTTATCTCGTTATGTTGTCTTTCATATTTTCGCCGTAGATAAGTTAGATATGCAGATGAAAATAATAATAAAAGAATTCTTGTACCTCGCACAATTTGTATTTCTTATTTGTTATTCAAAACTGTCCATACATATAACAGATCTAGTTCCTAAATCTAAATTTACAAGTGTTTGTATCTAATATGTAATTTATTTATTATCTTTTCTTTTCTAAATGATCATAAAATATGAAGTCATGGTACATGAAGAAGACAATATTTTACTCGTATTTAATTATATTCTAATAACTTAATACATGGTTGTAATTAATTCAAACACGGTGGCAATGCGTGGAGAGTACTACATACTTGGACTCATTGTCCATCATGACTTGGGTCCAGGTTCAGTAACATGTAAGAATAGTCGGAGTGGGATCCACCACAAGTCAACGGTGAAACCGTGAAAAAGACTGCAAATGCAAAATAAAAAAATGAAAAGATAACAAATAAAAAAAAAGAACTTTTTTGGTCGATGCAATCAATTACAGGGATTGGGGTTAAGTCACTAGCAGACCTAAGAATTGCAACGCCACTTATTACTTTCCTTTTCATTTTAAAGTTTAAACATTTTTTTTCTTTTGTTTTGGGTTTTGACGCACTTTAATTTTGCTTGGAAGGCACAACTTCCTAGCTCACAGATGGCCAGGCCAGGATGATGGTGTTTTGGTGTGTAGTGGGGTTCATTTTTTGCATGATTGGTGGGGAATGGGTTCCACCCTGGAGAAAAAATGGCAATCAGTTCGTCTCAATCAGCGCTTGGTGCAAGCAAGTTTTGTTTGTTTTCATAAAATATGAAAGAACAATAGAAAGCAGGTCCTGTTCGTTACCTTAAAATATGCTCCCTTCTTGAAGTAACTTGCTGGATACAATCTTTCAAGAAAATAAATTAAGGCCGCATTTGTTTTTTACTTTTTACTTTATAAGACAAATTTGTATTGCGTTACTGTTTTTTCTTGTTCTATTTGGAAAAAAAGATTCCAGACTTGCCAATTGTAAGCAAATAAAAGAGTGAGTATTTTAAATTTTTGCTACATGCATGCTTTCATTTCCACTATTTTTTGGGTCGCCTGATTTAAAAAAATAATTCATATTAGTAAATATCAACAGGTCCATCCATAAATAATGTTACATCTAATACATCTGTATAAAATTGAAGGCTCAGAAATTGAAAGAGAAAAAACAATTCTCCAATTATCCAGTCGCTCTATTTTGACTCTCTGGCCAATTTATGGGCTGTGTAAATGGTACTAATTAATTACTTGTCACCCCATAGGAGCAAATATACATGGCCCAATATGGCCCTTTCTAATCAGTCAGTTAATATTTGACAGTTCAGGGCCTTATAGACCCATCCCCTGTGTGTAATTTGCCCCATATATATATTGAGGCCTAGTAAGTGGTAACCCTTGACACCTTTTAATTGTCATGCTGTGTCGTTTTATTTTGTCCCTTCACTCTGCTGAACTATTTTGTTGTGTTACTTTTGTCATTTTCTAATCAGCCAATTAAGGGACAGATTCATAGATGACAGGCAGTTTTGAATCAATTGATGAGTTTATATAAATGGGCCATACGTACACCCTCTTGCCTTGCATCACTTGATTTTGTTTTGGGAACATTTTATTATATATTTGAACTATATTTATTCAAGTTCATAATTATCTTCCTACCTGTATTTAAATTTGTTGTATGCTTCTATTCACGATCTCATTTTTTTTGGACCACCTGCTTCTATTCATCATCATAGTTTTTGGGCCGTTTGATTCTATCTTTTGCTCCCTTCAATTGTTTTATTGGAAAACAAGATCAACTCGAAAGCCCATAAATATAGGATTTAAGAACAACCGCTTTACAAGCCACCATGCCCAAAATCAATTATTACTTTAACAAATACATAAATAGATTGCTAATTAACAACTCAATTAGGCCTACCATTCTGCTCTTCTTTCATTCGGCCTTTGGACACGTGTCTTGTGAAATTGGAGGCAAATAACTGAGCGAATCCAATCAGATAAAGAGATGAGTCCGATCAACAGCCCATCAGTCCCTTTAAAAGGTTGATTAAACTAACCTTGGTGATGAAGATTAATATATAATTAACCTCAAACCTTGTTGAACAGATGGTTGAAAAGACATCGGACCCCTATTCTGTCTAATATTCCATTCGATTCAAGTAGATATTTCAGTGCTTATCTTTGTCACTAATTTCAATCTAGCTCAAAGAGAAGAGGAACATTAGATATAGACCGCCAACCTAAGTGTCTGGAGCTTGTTAGATGCTGAAAATTAAGTGCACTTCTATTTCTGTTAGCCTTCTCCTTTCTTCACCTACTTTCATCTGTCATATCAACATATAAATTTAGTATACTGAAACTCAAACCAAGCTTCAGGTTTTATAAGTGTTAACTAATAAAGCATGTATTAGGAATAACTTCGATGTTGATTAACGAATTTTCTTTTGTTTGATTCATGGAAATGCATGCACAACTTAATTAAAAAAGTAAAATATGGAGACTGTGGTACGTGAATTAAGGAGAGACCAACACCATATCAGTACCAATATTTTTGTGTTGTTGCAACATTTTTATGTCAAATTCACAATTGCCTCTGTGTTCTGTCAAATTCACAATTGACTCTCCCACCAAAAAGCCAAGATCACTGCCGATTTTTCTCTAGTCTGAAAACACCAGTGTAACAAAATAACAAAGCGGAATTCAAGTCCTAATTAACTGCTCACATGCCAGGCATGCTCATCATACAAGAATTTGAAAGAATTGCAAGCAAACAAAGATGTCAGATTATATTTTGAATATGCTTTACATGAATGGGAGTTGATAGTAGTACCAAACATTATTTGAAAAAAAGTTGAAAGACGTCAATAGAGAATTATATTTTTTTTTTGAAAAAGCCAATAGAAAAAATATTAAACTTTGGGGTTGTTGAGTCAAATTTTCAGTGCATTAATCTGTGACTATGGAGATAAAAGTTGTTAGTTTGCATTATTTGGAACAGGACTTATGCTCTTACCTACCAAATTGGAGCAGCCCTTTTTGACAGGCGAGTATATAATTAAGACTATTTAAATGATTTTGTTTTCCATTGGTACTTTAAAACTTCAGTAGCGATGTTTTCAGGAAAGACGTACAGTCAGGGCCGTGCCAGAAAAAATAGATAAGGTCTTCAGTTAAAATAAATAGAATATTCAGATAAAAAAAATTATTTTTTATCATATGATTTTTATCTTTCAAGTAAACCGAGAGGCTGTTCGAGTGCCGGGTGACACCTATCTTGGATCCGCCTAGGGGTGTAAACGGATCGGATACGGATAGATAATGTTCTTACCGTATCCGTATCCGTTATCATTTTTCGGATCCAGATCCGGATACGGATACGAATCAGATATTCGACGGATATCGGATACGGATCGGATATCGGACATATATAAATACGAATATGGATATATTTTGGATATTAAATAAAAATATTATATGTATCATTAAAAAAATTGTATAGTATTTTATGATAAAATCATTAATTATAAATTATAAATATTAATTATTATTATATTAGTAGTTTAAATGTATCAATGAATTATAAAAAAAATATGATACATTAACATAAATTAAATATAAAATAAATTAGATTTATAATGAATGCTAAATATCTAATTAAAAATATATAATAAAAATATTTCGGATACATATTCGGATAAAACCGGATCAGATATCTTCGGATAATGTCGGATATTGATGAATAATATCTAAAAGATCGGATACGGATAGGTAAGAGTCTTACCGTATCCACATCCATAAATGAATTTCGGATACAGATACGGATTGGATAATTTTCATTATTTATCGGATCGGATCGATATTATCCGATCCGTTAACACCCATAGATCCGCCCCTGCGTACAGTATATCTTACCTTTGGTCTCGGCATCACATCTGTTAACATTTCTATTAAGTATTTTTTTTTGTGAATAGTCATAGCGTCATTCAATATTACTAGTTATATACGCGCGCGTTGCAGCAGAATTTTTTATTTAAACATTAAAATATTATAAGATAAAAAAATTCACATTTATCTAATATTAAATTATAAATTCACCAAATTATAGAGAAAACATATAATAAAGACTATATTTAATCTTGGATGAGATTTTTGCACAATATGAGTTAATGATTCATGATTTTTATGGCAAGAAAAGTAAATTATTCTAACATATATTATCACCATTAATTTCTTATCAAATATGCACAAAGTTGCTAAATAAAAAAATAAAAATTATGGAAATAATAGTATATAAGGGAAAGAAATGGAGAGAAAGAGAGGATCAATGGACGCGATCACATACGTTCGATCAACCAATAATAAATATTATCCGTCTAATTGAGGGATAAAATGGGTATAATAAAAATTTACCATGACAAAAAATGGACTCTCCAATTCTTAGATGCTTTATATAATAACTAGCTATATACCCGCGCGTTGCAGCAGAATTTTTTATTTAAACATTAAAATATTATAAGATAAAAAAATTCACATTTATCTAATATTAAATTATAAATTCACCAAATTATAGAGAAAACATATAATAAAGACTATATTTAATCTTGGATGAGATTTTTGCACAATATGAGTTAATGATTCATGATTTTTATGGCAAGAAAAGTAAATTATTCTAACATATATTATCACCATTAATTTCTTACCAAATATGCACAAGGTTGCTAAATAAAAAAAACAAAAATTATGGAAATAATAGTATATAAGGGAAAGAAATGGAGAGAAAGAGGGGATCAATGGACGCGATCACATACGTTCGATCAACTAACAATAAATATTATCCGTCTAATTGAGGGATAAAATGAGTATAATAAAAATTTACCATGATAAAAAATGGACCCTCCAATTCTTAGATGCTTTATATAATAGTATAGATATAGATAATACTCCTGATACATTTTTTAAAAAAGATATCGTTCAAATGAAAAATTCAAAATTATAGACGTATTCCTTTTTTAAATGTAGACTATTTTTATATTAAAGATCGGGTATGATATTCAATTATTTTAAGATGATAATATTCCCTTCTAGGATTTGATGGAGTTAGAACTCGCGACCTAAGCGCTAGCGGCGGTACCACTAACCATATGTGCAGGATGCCTCTTTCATCATAGATATATTTCTAATAATTTAAATATAATATATATCAAATATAAAATAATTTGGAAATTGATTAATCATTAATCACAATGTCATTGAAACTTTACCATTAAAATTTTAAGATTATATGATATGACATGCAAAATTTCTTTTAAAATGACTAAAATTTGATATACATTCTATCTAAAATTAAATTTATATTAGAATTACTGTTTTCTTATTAAGTTCAACAATTTACATTTTGGAGCCTGCGAGTGAGATCAATCGACTGAAGGAGAGCCGGATTATATTAAAAAGAAATCATCTAGTCATGCTTAATTTGACATAATCACACATCATGCTGATCACTAATAAAGAATATTCTGCAAATTAACATCATGCTGATCACTAATAAAGAATATTCTGAAAATTATCTCTGAAGTTAATTTCATTTCATATTGTGTGCTTCTTACCAAACAAAAAGCTTCAGACAGATGTGATCTCAAATTCAAATGTTCATATATAGTCCAAACATTCTCATTTATAACGCTCAAGAAAAATAATCTTAATTATAAAAGTTCAGTAAATTGTACAGCTCGAGAGAACGTAGAAGTTCACAACCTTTTTTTTTTCTGAGTTTAGATCTCATCAAGATTCGTGCCTCCTCACGAATATATGTGGGTTCAACAAGTTACTTAGTTTATTTATTTACTGTATCAAATTGTTTTTTTCCCCTTTCGAGATAGCTATTTGTGCAATCTGTCTTCTGAAGAATAAAGGTTATTAAGAATAAAATTCATTGAATTATATATTTTGCGTAATGAGTCATAGAAATTTGTAGAGGTTGATTCCAACATTATAAATATGAAATTCTATATATATATATATATATATATATATATTCTATATATAGAGTGAGGTTATGGTGCTCCGTGAAACACAAAATCTTCCGTACTTCACGTCAATATCTCGAATTTGAAAGTCCAAATGGCCAATTCAAACCGCTGAATATGATCTTTTTATTGAAATCTCTTTTGAGATCCAATTTTATATTTTTAATTTTTTTTTGCTTTTTAAATGAATACAAAATCACTAGTTTTGGATGATTCAGAAATTATTAGATCAACAAACTTTATACCCATCTAAAAATTAGCAAAAAATATAAAATTTGATCTCCAGAGATATTTCAATATGAAGATCATGTTTAATGGTTTGGATCGATCGTTTGAACATTCAAATTTGAGATACGGATGCGAAACACAAGAGACTATGGTGTTTCGCGAAACACCATAGTCTAAAATACAACGCATTGCACGGATGTGTCCGTGCACCATGTCAAAATCTCAAACTTCAAGTTAAAAATGACCGATCCAAACCGTTCAATTCATTATCTATATCAAACTCCTGTAAAAAATCAAATTTTATATTTTTTGAATTTATTTTGCTATTTTTTTGGATCAAGAGTAAGTTGCTTGATTTAAGGATTTTAAATCGTCCAATAATAATGATTTTCTTTCTATAAAAAAATAGTAAAAAATTTAAAAAATATAAAATTCGGTTTTCTACAAGAGTTTGATATGAAGTCTAAATTGAACGGTTCAAATCGGATCGGTCATTTTTAACTTAAAATTTATAATTTTAACGTAGTGTACGAAAGCATCCATGTAACACGTTGCATTTTAGACTTCCTCTCTTTCTCTCTCTATATATTAAGATGAAATAATTCAAACACAATTTCATCAGACCAATGCCAGTTTTTATACTCGCATGGATTGAAATTAGTATTTTGATAGAAAAAAAATCCGTTCATATATATTTCAATTTTATGCACTTTTCCTATTCCTTCAAAAAATAATTAAATTTTCTTGGAGAAAAATAATAACGTTATCCGTTGAACAGAACTCAAATTGAGCTGAACAACATAATAATGGGTGGAACAAACTTTTTTATGGAAATTTTATGATTCTTCGGTAGCTGATTATTTTCAAATTTTATAACGTTTACAGAAATATTGTTTCTTTATTAATTTTAAGCTCTTGCCATAAATAGAAAAGTTAGATGTTGATGCCATTTTCTCTAGAAAAATAAAAGAGGAGTGAGATAGTCCATCTCTTAACTATCCACCTCGATTTTATCTTATAAAGTTTTAATATGTACATATAGTTGCATTAGCAATATAACTTTTTGTCATAATAAATATGTTTTCGCATTAATATTAAGAAATAAATACGAGAGAAAAATCAAATCACAGATATACTTTAAATTATTTAGATATAATGTGTATCAAAATTTAGTCAATTTGAAAGAGATTGTTCCTTCCATCATAAAATTTTAAGGATGAAATTTCAATGAATTTGTAAATCAAATTCTAAATTATTTCAAATTGAACACACATACTATCAATTATTAAAAATATATTTATAATTTTAGTTTTTACATATGAACAATATCCTCCAAAAGAATAATGAAAGTTAAATGTAAATTAAAGTTTCTAATAAAATAAAAGATCAAGTGATTTATGAGCCCGCGTGAGCTAAATATTTATACTGGTATTCATATAATAGCTAATCCGTATATAAATATTCGATCCGTACTATTTATATCCGAAAAATTAAAAATGCAGATGCGATAAAAACAACCATTATCCGTACGTAACGATCCGTTTTGCGCCCCTGCTTAGAATTTATAAAATAGAAAAAATATGAAAGCAGCACATGGCAATCGCTGTTCTCTTTTAGACTTTATTCTTCTTATAGAGCATGCGCGGTTGGTTATATTATATATAATCAGGCATGTGCTCTACTAATCGAGCATGAATTTAATGGGACGGGGAATGAATGGGGCCAACAGTGTCTGCGCATATTTTTTGTGTGAAAATTATTATAGGAAAATTACAACGGCTTAAAGAAATCATAACGACCGCGGAGAAATTTAAACACGAATTTTAATGCACGAAACTATTTATTACTATTAAATCAGAATCTTTTAAAATTTGTGTATCATTTAATCATACAAGTCATACATCCATCGAACCGAGATGAATCCGATGGACATCCCGAATTTAATAGCTGGTATCCCTTCGTGGAAATAATAAAAAAAGAAATGAGAATTTTTTTTCCCTGTTGTAGTAGAAACCTATTAAATCCTCGCTCCATGAAATATGTCTACAAGCTGGCTTGTTTTATTTTTGTTTATTTTTTTGACATATTCAATTTGTCTGCAGTTGTTAATTAAAGATATTTTCTTTAGAAGAAAACGAGTTAAAGATATTTTTAATAGATAATCACCCACCGTAGTTTGAAATACTTTACCCTCTTTTGTCAGACGCTTCTTCTGAGTTCCATTAAGAAAATAAATCATACATATAAACATAAGCAATTATTATTAGTAACGAAATTGCACATAAAACATAACGTAACAAATAACAACATAAATGAAATTTTGTAATAAACGTTTGAAAGCGATGACATTCATATAATAACGCAACACAACATATTTAAAGTAAATAACATTAAAGAACGTCATTCAAACACAATAATAAAAAAAGCATTTAACGAACGAAAATATAAATAAGTTAAACAATGTGTAAGCATAATTCATTTTAAAAATTTGGTTCATTCAAAATATAATTTAGATCTTTCAAATAAACAACAGAATTAAATTAATATAAGGTTGGATCTCTTCAAAAAGTTAGATATGTAGAGCACATTAATCTGGTTGGATTGATCGTGTCTAAAATGAATACTCGTAATTTGTATTCTTTGTTCTTTCGCCGAAATACAAACACGTGTAACTAGTCTAATTTCACATGACGTGTGAAAGAGAGAGAAAATATATATAGCAAACCTCTATGAATTTCATAGAGAAAAGATAATACAAGGCAATTGCATTTTTTTTAAATAATGGCAATTGCATTTTTTTTAAAATAATGGCAATTGCATTGGGACTTAATTAAGTAATAACTGCTTGTAATTGGAACAGTACAAAATCAAAGAAAATGCATATCTAATCATTTAATAGAATGATTTAAACTGAAAAAAAATCAATCATTTAAATGCTCCTTTCTGCAGATTTTATTTAATTTCATAAAATAAAAAAGTGAAAACAAATTAAAAAGGCGTTCAAAGTTGTATTTTCTCCCTCTGACTTGGCGACCAAATTAATTCTCTGTGGTCCGATGCCATCAGAAAAAAAATTGGTTGTATGCATGAGCAAATTTTCTCGCCGGATCTCTAAATACAATATTGTGCACTTTATTTAAACTTCTGAGGTAAAAATTTACTACTTTCAACCGCGGCAGATGCAAGATTTTGATCAGAAAAATCAGTAATTAGATTCAGTAATTTATCGATTTAAATTCATTAACTAATCGGATATTAAATAAAAATATTAAAATAATATCTTTTATATATTAAAAATAATAAAAAATAAAATTTAAAATAATAAATAATCATAGCGATAAAGAAAATTTTCCTCTACGAGACTTCATATTTTAATTTTTACATAATTTTTTTATTATCCACGATATTAAATATTTTTTCTCAATGAAAAATAATCGGACAATCTAGAGGGTATCAAAAATTTAATCAAAAAAGAATCAGAAATTTAATTCAGAATGAGATTAGATTAATAAAATTTTAATCTAAAAATATTATTTTTTAAAATCCAAAAAGATCAAATGACTCCTTCTTCTAATATAAGCTACATCCGCCCCGACTTTCAATGCCATCAAACAGTTAATTTATCCATCAAATCCAAATTTGATCCGTGACATCGGATCTTCTAGCTGCCTTCATTTTCACGCTGGAGATTACTCTCTTGATTGATTATACCTAGGATGTCAAGCGTGGGTAACAATGACAAAAAAATCTCCTTTCATTAACCGTTGTGTTAATAGAATAATTTTTTTCGTTAACTGTTTAGTTTAATAAACAAAATAGAATATCATTTCGTTAATTGTTTCGTTTAGCACAAAATGAAATAAAACATATTTCATGGTATTTTACACTCAAATGCACTTAATAAAATGAAAAATATTATTTTGTTAACCGTTCCGTTCTTAGTACAAAAAAAATAATTTCATTAACTGTTTTATTTAATAAACGAAAGAAAAAACATTTCGTTTACCATGAAAAAAAATGAAACATGGCGAAATATATTTCATTGACACCCCTAATTATACCATTCTCTCTTCCATATTATTAAGAAAAAAAAACTGAATGATGCCTGGAGAAACCGATTCCATGCATACTTTCTAGCATTCCAAACTCAATTGTAAGCATTGATTCAATTGAATTCCTTTTTGAAGTTGGACTGGATCTTGAATTCATGAGTTTAATTTTCACCTCAACCGTAAAATTTATTATCTACAGCAACGTTAATATTTTGTTTAATTCGATGTAAAACTCTTGACAAAAAATTTCTTATCTCTACTATATATTTAACTTCTAATATTCTTAGATTAAAAGTGTATTAATATACTCTTTTTATTAATTATAGTTAAATCTTATGGGCAAATGCTCTGTGATTTGAAGATGTATCAGAATTCTGTCCGTACAGTTTGTGCACAGTCTGTCTCAAGCAGAAAAAAAGGAGGAAATTGTGTTTGGCGGCGAGCCAATGTAAAAATATAACTTTTCATATGGAAATGAATCTGATTGGTTTTATTTCTACTTTTCTACCATACCCAGCATGTTTGGCACTAAAAGCTTTCAAAAAAATTCTTATTTCAATGAAATTTGAAGAATACTGTCATTTGTTTATAAAAGAAGAAAACAATTAATATCGTGATAAAAAAATTGCAATTTCTAAAAGCAATTCGCAGAGCAATCTTAATTGTACTTCTTATGAAAAGGACATCATTCACACATCTACTTTCCCATTCACAAACACGCCTTACAGGCTCTGTGCTGATTCCTATTTATATGCTCTCCTTTTTCCTCCTCTTCCCAGGGTTTCAAAAGAGTAAAATAAGTAGCAAACCCGAAATATTTTTCTAATGGAGTGGCTTAAGGACCCTTTTACCATTACCATATTCTCTTGCCTCATGGTTTTCTTTCTATTCATGAAGCGGAAACACAAGCTTCCTCTACCTCCGGGACCACCCGGTTTACCAATCATCGGGAACATGCTCATGATGGACCAGCTCACTCACCGAGGCCTTGCGCATTTGTCAAAAATATATGGCGGGATATTCCATCTCCGCCTGGGGTTTTTACATGCCGTCACGATTTCAACTCCTGAAATGGCCCGACAAGTTCTACAAGTGCAGGACAACATATTTTCCAACCGACCCGCAACGATCGCCATAACTTACCTAACATATGATCGTGCTGACATGGCATTCGCTCATTATGGTCCGTTTTGGCGCCAAATGCGCAAATTGTGTGTCATGAAACTTTTTAGCCGCCGTCGCACTGAGTCATGGGCATCTGCACGTGATGAAGTTGTATCGACTGTCAGAACTGTGGCTGCAAAAGTCGGCACACCAATCAATCTTGGAGAGTTGGTTTTCAATCTAACAAACAATATAATCTTCCGTGCAGCTTTCGGAGTACAAATTAGCCTCGGAGATCAAAACAAGTTCATTTCCATCCTGCAGGAGTTCTCTAAGCTCTTCGGCGCATTCAATACTGGTGATTTCATACCATGGCTGAAATGGCTGGACTTGAATGGGGTTAATAAGCGGTTGAAGAAAGCACGAGAGGCACTTGACCGTTTTATTGATCGCATTATTGATGAGCATTTGGCAAACCCGAAGGAAGCCGACGCACCGGATGCAGACATGGTTGATGACATGCTGGCATTTCTGATGGAGGCCGACGGAGGGAAGGCAGCTAGCAGAACGAGCGATCCTCAAGTAAATCTCAGACTCTCAAGAGATAACATAAAGGCCATTATTATGGTACGTTTTCTGCTAAATATATAGGCCACTATTCTTCACGTAAACAGTTTATTTAATTGTCTAATTAACTGAAAGATTAACATATATTAAGTCTTTCTTTAGTTACTAGATACTATTTCTTACTACAACAGAAAAAAAAAATTGGTTCCAAGTCTTTAATATGTGCTTAAGTTAATAGATACTATTTCTTACTACAACAGAAAAAAATTTTGTTTGCTGTTAAAATTGGTTCCAAGTCCTTAATCCTCATAGAGTCAAAGTCCAAGTCTAATATTGGTGGGTTCGATGGGAAATTAATATATTACAGACAGCAGGACCATCAGAAACACATTCTACTTCCAATATTTAATTGGTTGGTTAATTTCGTCAACACAACATATACGATTATATGAGTCTGTGAGAGTGTGGGTATAATAAAATCAAAACCTTCGAACAAATTATTTTCATATACCAACTTAGTTAAAATATATAACATCTTTTACCTCCCATCCTGCGTAAGCTAGGATATTGTATCTCTTGATTGATCTATGAAACGTCAAACATTATGTTGCAGATAGCTTAAAAATGGTTTTATCTGTTTCAAATGGAAAGCATCTCACATCCTCTGTTTATTAGCATTCAATTGCATCGGTACGTTATCTGGTACCTAATATTTGGGATAAACTGTTGTAGAAAAAAAAATCTGCATTATAGATTAATTGATTAGTTAAGCTTTACATCAAAACTCCTTTTTTTTTTTTTTGGGGGGGGGGGGGGGGGGGGCTGACAAAGAAAGGAACATTTGTTTGTACTTAGAAAAGGAACTTCAACAAAATATTTAATATTTTAAATTTTCAATCGTACACAATTAATTCACAAAGGGAGGCCTCTTTTAAAATCTGTTTGTATACATGTTGGATAGCGCTCGCTGTTGCAACTATAATCAAAATTAACTGAAAGAATGGACTGTACGTCTATTTTGTTGAAAACACAAATGGAAATGCTTCAAATTGACTATATATGAAGTCTAAACCCATCCTAGAGTGGCTTCCTCAAGTGTTCTTATATTAGTAATTAGCTAGGCATTCCGGATAGCTTGTTTGGTTTAACATCAAATCATTCCTGTATATAAGAATAAAACAGGCCAGCAGAAAAGGATGGCTTTGGGGTGAATGGTCTATAAAGTGACAACAGGAGTTTGTTTGCATTCTACTTTTCAATGTTCCTTTTGTTAAAATCAAACATCTTGACTCAAAAATTAGATGTGATATCTCTAGAGATCCTCTTTCTTCTGTACTTCTAGACATTCAGCAAGGACTAGTTGCGCAATGAATTATATTTCATTAACATTAAAGTCAATGCCACGAGCAATGGAAGCAAAAGAAAAATTGAGCTTTCTTTGACAGAATTTAATTAATTATTGTTGCATACTTCCTGAATTGTCGCGTGCATGCTCAGCATTTAGGTTTGGCACGGCACCTCAATATACCTTATAGCTTTAGGAGTAAAAAAAAAAAATACATAGATGAACTACTTGCCAATGACAACAACAGATAGTTAATTTTAAAGTATTAATTAGCAGTAACTAGTCTGTATTGTTCATTAGCCCGTCTGGCACAGAAACATTTATTAATCATCTTATACACATCGTCATTTCCTTTTCTTATTCTGTACTTAGGATGTTATGTTTGGAGGAACTGAGACAGTAGCCTCAGCAATTGAGTGGACCATGGCTGAACTAATAAAAAAACCTGAGGAGATGAAGCGGGTACAACAGGAACTGGCAGATGTGGTTGGCATGGACAGCATAGTGAATGAATCCGATCTAGACCGCCTTCCCTGCCTGAAATGTGCAATAAAGGAGACACTCCGGCTCCATCCTCCAATCCCACTTCTCCTCCATGAAACTTCCGAGAATTGTGAGGTTGCTGGCTACTCCATCCCCAAGAAGTCACGTGTCATGATCAATGTGTGGGCCATTGGTCGTGACCAGTCTGCTTGGCCGGATGCCGACTCATTCAAACCAGGTAGGTTTGCAGTCGGTGGTGGTGGCGCGAACATCGACTTTAAAGGGAACTTCTTTGAGCTCTTGCCTTTTGGGTCAGGAAGGAGGTCTTGTCCCGGCATGCAGTTGGGATTGTATGCACTAGAACTTGCTGTGGCAAATTTGATGCATTGCTTTGACTGGAACCTGCCAGATGGGATGAAACCAAGTGAGCTCGATATGGGCGACGTGTTTGGACTCACTGCACCTAGGGCTGTACGGCTCACAGCCGTGCCGTCACTGCGCCTTAACTGCCCTGTGGTCTGATGCATAGGATGATTGGTTAATTTGGGTGATTTTGCAAATAATTTGAGTGTTTGATGTTTTGAAAGTGGAAGATTTAGTAAGTAATTTCCTTTGTGATTGGACTTAAGTGAGATGTGTAGATGCTATATATAAATGCTCTTTGCAAACGACCACTAATAATTTTCGTTTGATCAATTAACCCTGAACTGAGAAATTAATCTCCAAAAGAAAATGGGTTTAAACCTCTTCCGGTTTCTACTGTTGTCAAAGTGGCCCAATTATCGGACAGAAGGTGGTTTAATTGAGGCCGATGGATAATAATGGGCTGCACATTTCACAGTTTGGCGTCTCGTATTTCCTTAGTTAACGTTTGGTTTGTTGCAACTAAAGATATTGCAAAGCACTATTATTTACAAATGTAATTGAAGGCTATATAATTTGTAATTGTTATATTCTGTGGGGTTTAATAAATTTGTTAATCCCCTAGAAGAGATTTTCTATTGATGATTTGTTGCATGAATTCTAAGATTAAGCCTTTGTTTATCTAGCTTTCATAAACATAGATCACAAATATAGTGAAATTCGAGTCGTATAAATTAAGTTATTAGTGTAAGATTTTGATTGTAGAAAAATTAAACTTTTAAAATATCACCTAATATCCAATTACGAAAACGGCGAATAACAGTCACTATTGCAACCGGATTTATCTCTGTCAACTTCTGCAATATAGTCAAGTTTGTATTAATCCTGGACTGACTGTTCTGTTAAAAACAACAATATATTTTAGGGATATTATAAAAATTATTATAGTTGAAGTGATAAAATTATAATTAATTAAATTTGAAATGATATTTATCTAAACAAAAAAATTAGAGTGATTATTTTTTTTCAAAATCTGAAACATTAAAATGACATATAATTAAATAAAAAAATTGAATTTTATCTTAATCTCTTTGTAATTTATGTAAAAAATAACTATACTAAATCCGAAAAAAAAATGGAGAATTTGTCTTCATGCCACCATAATACTTCAAAATTGTCAAAATGTCACTCTAAAATTACATATTGCTCTAATGCTACTCTAAAACTATTTTATTTGTCAAAATGCCAGTAATATTATATAAATTGCTCAAAGATAATTTATTTTTTCCCTCATTTTCTAATATCTTCGTTCTTCTTGCTGCCTGGTTTCACGCGCCTGCATTTCACACACAAAAAAAAGGTCCTTTACCATCTTTTAGATACAGCACTAGGAAACAAAATCTTTTGATTGTTCTCCATGCTGGTGGAGGACAGAGAACAGAATGTGAGACATTAATGTAAGACCTTAATCAGATACTTGGAACTAGTGATTTGCCGGCGGGTACCGCGGTTACGGGCCGGGTACACCCGCGGCGGGCGGCGGGTAGGGCGGGCACGGGTATCATGGGTATGGCGGGCATGAGTAGACGGTTTTTTTTCAAAACCGTACCCTACCCGTCTCATACCCGTGCCCATCGCGGGTACACGGGTACCACGGGTACGAGTACGGGGGTACTCGGGCACACGGGTCGGCGGGTCGGGAACGGGACGGGTCGGCGGGTCAAATGTTATAACGGTTTACTGAACCGTTATAACGATTTATGAAACGTTATAACGTTTCAGCAAACCGTTATAACTTTCTCGAAACCGTTATAATGATGGGTACGCGGGTACGGGCACGAGCGGCGGGCGGCGGGTACACGGGCACGGGTAAACGGGTACGGGTTACAACGGTTTTTTTCCAAAAAAAAAACTGACCAGCCCTTCTCAAACCCGTATCAGTCTACCCGGCACGGAGTACGGACACCGCGGGTACCGGGCACGGGTACACGGGTTTTGGACCATCTCAAGTTTTAATTTGCAACAGCGTAGGCTTCACATTCTGTTTAATGCTGGCATTGAGATTGACTGAGGACATAGATTAAAATTGCAAAATAAAGAAAAAATAATGCACTGTCTTGGCAAGACATCCTCTTTATTCAAGGCACTAAATAATTTGTCTGCTTCGCATACTGGCAAGATATCTTCATGTTACAAGTCAATTCACATTATACTCTGTGAAGAAAAATTGCTTCTAACATCAATTAAGCATCATAAAACAACAATTAAGCATGATACTACTTAAAATATCGTTACATATGTTTCCTTAGTTACCCATTATTAGGGGGAGTAAAAACTAGGAGGTTTGAAATTTTCATCTAGATCACTAATTTTCAAGCCAGTATCATAGATGTAGGATATGAATATGAGTTGTGACCCCACTAAAAGACATTATCTTATCATCTTGACTGGCACAGTACATACTGGTACGAAACCAAATTTACTTGCTCAATTCAATCCGTAATCTTGTCTTATATTTTAACCCATCTCTAATTTACAACTGTTGTTTAGTCTGGAAGATATTTTGGACTTGCTGGAAAATAATTTAACCAGAAAATCTGAAGGTTAAGGACTTATTTAGTTGTGTCCTTTAGTATGTGCTGAAAGGACTTATTTGTACTGATTGCTTCGGGAGAAGAAGGGCAGGAGATCAGAGGAGTTAGTTTTGGTGCGGTGATGCATCGAAGGGCAGGAGAACGAAGAATACAGTGTCGAAGAGTTCTGAAGTGACAAAGGGCTAGGCAAAAGAGAGGATATAATTGGAAATATGAAAATGCAGTTCAATATTTATATATTTTATATTTTTTTAAATATAAAAATACATAATTAGTGGTATTTTAACAATTAAATAAAATTTAAAATGACATTAAAGTAAGAATTAATTTTTAGATTATACTTTAACAAATTTAAAATTTTATAGTGATATTTTGACAAATTTCTCTTTTAGGTAAGTGTCACCTCTCCATTAATCCCGTGATCAGAATCAATTATCGCTGCCCAAACGCGAATTGGAATCGAAAATGAAAATATATTGTGATCAAAATAGATGGAGAGATTACCGCGATTTAGAATCGATATGATTTGAACTAGCGAAAATCGCCTTTCGAAATCCACCTCAAAATGGAGGTATTTAACGAGAAATTCTTTGTCCAAGCAGAAAGGACAACGCTGCCCTCTTCTTCTTCGTTATTCCTGCAAGGTGTTATCACTCGATTACCGATATTAAACATATATTCAATTACAAGCTCAATCACCTCCTCGCTCCATCCAAAGGTTTATCTATTTTTTTCATATTTTGTTCTTCATTTTCATTTTTTCACAACGTAAATCTTAGTTGCGATTGGATGACATAACATAAATGAATTTCAGAGATATTTCTATTTGTTATAGAATACATTCTCTCCTACTCGGATAACAAGATCATGAACGCGAATCAAAAATCCAATTTTTTTTACTGAATTCAAATCATTTTTTACGAGAATCCATTTTGATCAGAATGTAACTCTTCACAAGTTTACAGAGCTTCAACTCCTCTTGATTCCTTCTCAAACAGCTAAACAAACAAAGTCTCCATGGAAATGGGGGAAGATCCCGATTACATCTTCTTCTTATAATGTCTTTGCTCGCGCCGCAAATCACGCACGCATGAGAACAAGCCTGATGGCGTCTTCTCCCCGACTGACGCCAAATACGAAGGAATAAACCCTAGCCGAGTGAACAAACCGAAGAGAGAATCAGATACGATTCAAGCACGAAGGAGGTCGTAATCAAAGAGTCTGGAGGTTCCCGGCTTAAACCGGATTTGACCCGGCTGAGGAAACGGAGGAAAGAAAACAAGGAGGGTTTAAGGGGAAGGAACTTGTTATTCCTGACTCTGATGGTCGGATTTATGATTTAGATTATTTCAAATATTTAAGTCACATTAAGGATTCATGTAGCTGCAATGATTCATGTTGCTTGTGGAGAAGCTATGTCCTGTTGAGACTACAATTTACCCCGGTTTCAGTAGCAACGAAGTTGAAATTGGAGCAACAGGTAAACCATGTAAAGCAAAAACATGAAGAATGAACCCAAGCAAGACAGTAAAAGAGGTACAAGTAGCTCCAGTCCAAGAAGTTGCTTCTTTGATTTTGACTGGATAGAAGAGAAAAGAGAGGAAGTACCAAGAGGAAAAATGAAGACAAGGTGCAAGGGAAATGGAAGGGGGTTGTCTTGAATTGGAAGGTCTTGTGGGATTTTCAGATCTGTCAGATTCTGATGTAAGACCATCATTTCTTTTTCTTCAAGTAGGAGATCTTTAGGGTGTGTTCTCTTTATTCTGGGTTAGGAAACCATAACTTCAACAAGTATTAACCATGGAATGCTATGAAGTGTTTGGTATTGAAGTTAATAGCTATGGTTTGCTCAAAATTGGGCAAAACCATGAAAATGCTTCTATTTTTGAAAATCTACTCCAAGTGGGTTTTGGTGGCTTTCAAACCATGGCCTTCAGGTATGCAAAGTTGTCTTCCTGCAATCACCATTGTTAAAGACTATACAAAGTATAACATAGAATGGGGCCTAGATGTGTTCTCCTATAAGGATTGCATTTATACCGCTTCTTTTCGAACTGTAAGAGTAATTTAATTTGGTCTTGTTAGCTTTTGACTTCGTAGCATGTTGTCTTCCATCATAGCTTCCTAACCGGAATAAGATAATCAGAGAGAATTAGATGCTGTACCACATGGTGCTGCTATTTCTATTTCCTATTATTGTATCATTCGTGATAAAATGTTGAAAACTTCAATAGTTCCAAATTGGAAACTTCCAAACATTTGGGATAAAAAAGGATAAGATTCAGATCATGTTCTTCTTCATCTAATTAAGTTTTAGCTTCTTTCAAATATTCTCTGAATCTCAGACCAAGAGGATTATCAGTTTTCTTACAAAAAAAAAATATTGTGTATAGGAGGAGCCACAAATTGATGAGATCCCAGTAAAAATTTTGCGCAGACTACCTTCAGACTCAAAGGCGGATCCACATTTACTCAACGGGCGGTCAATTGACCCCCATTAATTTCAAAAGAGGCCTTAGTAATCTATTAAATTATCATGTATTTGGATGAAAGTATTGCAATTACATGAAAATTAACCCCCATAGTTTTATAATAAAATTTCTGTTGTGAACCCCCATTAAATTTGGAAAGAGTATATACAAGAAAATTGTGATTTTACGTACAATTGAGTACTCGTATCACTTTTATATTTTTCATGCCAAATAGAGCTTTCAATTGCATCATTCTCTTTCTAAACTTTGGTCTTCTCTCTCTTCTTTTTCCGGTGTTCCTTTTTTATTTTTTTTTGCTTCCTTAAACATCACATCTCTCGGTGTATTTATGCATGATTTTATTATACTTTTTATCACTTATGAAATTAAATACTTTCTCTCAAATCAACTTATCTACCTATTTGTTGGTTTCCAATTCTATGGAAATTAACAAGTCGAATGTGAGTTAGACTGAGCTAACTAATAATATAATAATTACTATTATTATTATAACACAATAACTAATACCAAAAAAGAGAAAATTATTATAATAATGATAGTGACTTTTGTTAATATTATTATTATTATACTAAAAATAATATTATAATAAAAAGACTTTGAACCCTATTATCAAAAATTCTGCATCCGCCTCCATTCAGACTACAAAGACAAGTTAATTGAAGTGTTAAGAAGACCATTTGATAAGTCTTGAGTACGGAGAATTGATGAACGAGGCAACTGTTAGGAAAAGAAAAAATGTTTATAAGATGTTATGTTCTGGTGAGAAAGCTGTGGAAACAGATGAAGAAAGCAAATCCTTTTTTTGACTATTACACTGGTAAAATTTATGGCTTGGAATTCAAAATTTTAGTCTGCACTATATGATGCAAGGTTTGGGCAGAGTCTATGTGAAACCTCCACTAATCTATGATTGAATCTAAATCATATGCAGAAGACGAGGTAAAGAAATATGTTTTGAAAAAAAAAAGAATCATGGGCCAGATGCTTATGATGAGGTAACGCAATGCTTTATTCCATGATTGCTGCATTTGAAAATTTGGATTTGGTGTTGTATAAAGTAACTCAATATAATTTACGGACCAAATGACATAATGTTGTTTTCTTCATTACAGAGGTAAAAAGTGGCCGTCGTTCGACTCTATTGAGAGGCCTTCTTTAAGCTAAAGGCATTAAAGTACTTTCTAATGTTTTTTTTTTCCTTTTTCCTTTTCTTGTACTGTGATAGCTTTGAATGCTCATTGGAAATTTGTAGTGTACTTGTAAACTCAATTGCATAGTAATCCTGATGTCTTGGTACTAAGTATATCTGGTCAAGTCCATTTTCAATATATTATGACTGGTATTGGCAGGGACTTTTTATTTATTTATATTTGTGTGTGTGTGTGTTGGGGGGGGGGGGGGGGTAATTATCTGTTCATTTAGCTTTATATAAAAATACCACGAGGATCTAATCTATACTTTAGTGAAAGTACTAGCATCCCTTAAACAAAAGTCTTTACTGGTATGTCTCATGCCTGTAACATTTTTTTATCCTGCACAAAACCATTTAAATCAGATGGAGTTATATGAGTCTGTTTTCGTAGAACTGTTGGAAAGGACTTTCAAGCCATGGGAGAAAGGGTATAAAGACGCTAAGGTGCGCCTAAGTATTAATGATTCAAAGGAGCTCCGTTAAGATTTGTCACCTATATACATGTTTAGCAGGTTATTGTAGTAAAAAAATGGATTGTATGAGGGTTTGTTTCTAGTCTAGGATATCTATGGGAATCTCTGGCTGCTTGTAATTTTAAAATTATTATATCATATACACTCAGAGACTGACAATAAATTAGATTTATTTTTGGTACAATGGTGTTTTTTCAACCTATTTTTACTGTACATCTGGTATTTGGTTGTTGTTGAATACCACACGTGGCTTCCCCATGCTGAAGTTCAGATTCTGTGCATTCATGTTGTACTTGATATCCCCGTCATAAAGCAATTTGCGTATGTAATGCTCTAAATCGGATCCAACTAAACGCAGTGTATACTCTGTTAGTGGGGCCCCCTACATTGAACAACACATACTTTCAAGATACTAGCATGAAACATATCTTTAGTTTCTTTTTGATTCTTTAGCTTACCGCGTAATGGTCGACAAGTTCTTGGAAATAGGAGTAAACCATCTGACAAGTTTCTGGAGTCCAGACGAACTCATTGCTCGGGTCGAGCAATAGAGTCAGTTTATCCATTTGAGTCTGGTCCATTACGTGTGTTATTGGGTCTATGTAAGCAGCATAGATTCTGACATGGCGGGTACAGCAACTCAGCCACTGCCCTCCATACTCTCTGCTCATGTTCTTGTTCTCTGCACGCGGTTGCAATGGCAGGGACTCAACTTTTGGCCGTCTTTGCTTCGGTTGTGGGATGCTCGTCTCAGGTTTCTCTTGCTGGGTTTGTCCGGCTTCCTCTTGAATCACCTCCTGTTGCTCTGCTTGAGCTCGGGTAGAGACCTTTCTTCTTACAGGTCTAAGGTGTGCTTTTTTAGGAAAAGTGTGGGATTGAATTGATAAATGGGGTGAAGCAAGGAATGAAGCAGTGGACATGGTGAGTTCCCGTTATCAATCCTCTGTTACTGGATTTTGAGTTGTGTAGGTTCCTTCTAGGCTAAGTTCCGGTTCCTTTTCTCTGGCTCCTATTGAAGCCCCTGAGCACCACACATCCTAGTGTTATAAAAGAGTTTTGTGTGGATAAGGTCATTTTATACCTGTAAATAAATATAGCCTGGGAGACTCAGCCTCTTCTTGGTTTTTGGATTGTTAATTTCTGGGTCCAAATTAATTGATCTGCTTATGATTTTGGGGGGTCTTATTGGTGTAAATCGGATAGCTGCGGAATAAAATTTACATTTGAAAAATTGAAATTTTATAATTCTATCGGACAGTAGAATTATTAGTCAGTAAAATTTACATTTGAAAAATTTACATTACAAATTAAATGACAGTAGAATTATTGGACTATTTGTATAATTCTATTGCTGTATAAGCATAATCCCATACTAAAAAATTGAACATTTTAAAATTATTCTGATCCATAGCAAAATCTCCTTATCATAACTTCTTTCATGAGCCAAAGTAGCCTCAGAAATAGTGGGTGGACTTCATTCTTGGTTGTGCCTTTCTAGCAAGGTGCTTTGGTACAGCTAATTTCCCGGTGCCGATAGAAATATTGACAGAAAAACACGATACATGAAAAAAAAAATCTTCAACACTTTTCCTTTCTTAATTCATTTCAAGGTAAGTTTACACTTTTCAAAGAGTTTACAAACATGGAATGAGTCAGTAATATGTACAAATACAATTGAATTCATCTTTATGTACAACACTGCTACGAAGAATTCCAACAACAATACATCATAGTGCGTCTGGAGGCAGATTACATAACACACATTTCTTTAGATGGAGTCATATTTATGAGCCAACCTTGAGATAGTGGTACTATTGGCAATTTCTGACAATCTCATATCTCGACTGTATTTCCATCTGGATCATGGAAGAATATTTGATCAACCAAAATACCGCCATCTTTCACTACTGCATTTACGTATTCCTTCCCAGCATCTCCTAGCTGCTTCCTCACCATGTCAATGTTTTCACACTGTAGTTTAACTAAGTTTAGTTAGTCCAAGAATACGCGATCTCATTAATTAACAGTATGAAATTCTGTTTCACCTGAAATGAAATGTGGTTACTCTTCGGATTGATTTCTGATTGTTTGTTTGGTAAGTTGGAATCTCCAGTTTCCTTTTGCAATAAGTGAATGTTTATACCATATTTGTGAAGCCTGAAAATTCAAAATTTTAATGTTTTAACTTGAGAAAGAACTAATCTGACAAATTTAGTTAAATCTTAAAATCTTGGCCTAGAAATAAAGATTCATACCATGCGCCTTCAAAGTCTTAAAGATGCCGGCCTTTTGATGAGCTCAAAACCAAGTACTCGTGGTAAATTTTAATCGAGTTATCAACGGACTTGCACAGGAGAGATGATTGAGCGATAAGAGAGGCGAAGAGAGATCTAACTCATGATGAACCAAAATAAACAAACAAATTAACGGACCTATGAATGGTTTAACGTGTACATAAGGAATTTATATATAAAGATTGGGGGGGGGGGGGGGGGGTTGAAAGTATATTAATACACAATCGTTTTAAATCAACTGTATGGACAACTTTGCCCTACTTTGTTCTCTGCTCCAGCTTGTCTATTTGAGTGTGCAATCAACGGTTTCCTTATATTAATGGCCAGTCACAACTTGCCAATTGTTTGGATCAAAATTCATTCAGTGGAGAGCAATATTTCTGCACCAAAGTTTAGAAATTTTGATTGCATCTATCAAAAAAGCGAATTGCTCTAAAAAATGCTCAGTTTCCTTCCATGGTCCCCAATATATCCCCTCGAGAATTCGTTCAATCAGATAATAAAAGAGGTTATCTTTCTGAATACATATAATTGACATCATTTGTTAATCTTCAACACCTTGACAATTATTGTAAATTGAAGACAGGGTTGTAAAATTAGGGCAATTACATTAATGGAAAGTAGCGGAGTACAAAAAAGCAATTGTTTTGCTTTTATAACAGACAAATCAAAAGATAAGGGAATAAAAGCAGGCAATATGTTAAAAGTGAGGTTGAGCTTTAAAAGGAAAATCACCACCCGAAGAAATGGGATGCTAATTGTGGGAATTTCTTAGCAAGCAGACATGCATGAAATCACGCAAACGCTTGACCTGAAGGATCAAACTCATCGAATAATCAATAATACTTGCTGGATCCGAGTCACTAGAAAACATCTGGATTGGTTCTGCACCGTCAAATATTTAGAAAAGTTCTTCCCTATATGTTTTCTCCTACGGGCTTAAAGAACAATGACCTTTCGGCTGAAACATCCAACTTATTTGGGAAACTCCATACAAAAAAACAAAGTAAAGCCCAGAACTTCACAGGGAGCCTGATACAACTTTCAAGATAGCGCCTCCTATTTATTATTTTACAATGGAGCTCTCACATTTTTTTTTATCTCTGATGAGTTGACCATCGAATTTTGCATTTTTGACGATCATATATTTTTTTTAAAGTATACAATAAGTGACTGCGATCCTCCCTCCTCGAAGTAGTTAATATTAAATATGAAATAATCCGAATACTCCTAGTATACTTATTTTTGTCTAATATTAATTAATTATAATATCTTGCAGTTTTTAATACCATATGTATGATAATGAGATGATGATAATAGCATCAGCAGTAGAATAAAGCATAAAAAAAATTAAATACTAAATAACAAATAATTCATGCATTATGAATACATACTTAGATGTCTATATTTTATTAAAAATAACTAAATTTTTACCAAGTAAAACCCATACAAAGTAAACGTTTTAAAATAACATACTATGAACACCCAACGGTATAATGTAATAATGATCATTCCATATTTAAAATTGAGTATTAATAACTTCAACTTTCAGAGAGAGTCATCATCGCCGATTGCATATCTCTATTTCTTAGTGTTGTGTGATGGTTCAAAATTTTTTTGAATTTTTAGAGTTAATATCAGTTATCGGATTGAGTTATTTATCAAATAATATTACTATCTCTATGACCATTTGTATTGAAGTTATGATTTTCTCTTAATTTTGATTGCTAATGAAATGCTACATAATTTAAGAGTACAATTGCTATATTTTATTTTTTTCTTATATTATCATCAATTCAACTTTCTTTAAATTTTGAATGTCAATTTTCCTCTCAATTTTATATTTATTTTATATTAATTATTTATTTATGATTGAAATTTATATAAATTACTAAATTATTTTTATTTTTATTTCCTTTCTTTTCACATGAAGCAATGCATGAGCAATATACTAGTATTTTGTAATGAGATTATTATCTAAAATAAAAAATCTTAGAGTGAATTTGTCACAATTAAAGTTTGGAGGCCTCCATATAGTGTATTAAATTTGGGATGGGGCGGGACAAGTCGGTCCAAACCTGGGCGGGTTAGGTCGGGTTAGGACAGGTAGATGAGTTAGATGGGACGGGTTAGGACGAGTTGGTTTTGAGAGGGTGCGTCCATGATCTATCCTAGGACCATGGGTCGACGGATCGACGGGGCGGATCCTATTTTTTGGACCGTCGATTTTTTTTCAAAATTCAAAAGTAACTCAAATAAATTCTCAAAAATTTCAAAAATCATAAAATAATTATTAAAAATATTCAAAATATATAACCATTAATATTGTTGAATATTTTTTATTTTTTTATTTTTTGGTTTTATTTTTACAACACATAAAATAACTAGAAATTCAAATGAAATATTTAAAAATTCAAATAAAATGATATAACTTGAAATAACATGACAAACTAATATGAAATTGAAATAAAATATTAAAAATTTAAATAAAATAAATATATGTTTTTTGATTTTATTTTAAAAATCAAATAAATTGACAAAAAAATCAAATAAATCGTTAAACGATAATATTTTGGATGGGTTTTTCGGGTTTTTTGATCAGGTTAGATGGGTTAGACGGATCGGTCGGGTCGGGTCGGTTCTAAGATGGAACGGATTAACCTCGAGTTATTTTAGAAAATTTTGGCCACAAACCGTAGTTGGACCATGAGTTGACCGGTCCTCAGGTTAGCCAAGTTTAACCTTAGATCGAGACGGATCAGAGTACGGACACAAATTTTCAAGATCAGATTTGATCCGTCCAATTATTTTAAAACACTACCTCCATAGTATCATTTCTTCTTATTTTTTTCCATATAATGGGGGGTAGCAAACTAATTTCTGCAGCTATGGGTATCCCTTCTTTTGTCTTGAGGGAATATTTCTTTTATTGTATCTTAAAAGAACATATAAACAAAGAAAACGGGGAGTCCCAAGCTCTTAAAATAATTTTTTATTCTAAATCATGTTTAACTTTTGAATTAACATTAAAATTGGAATAAAGTATGAAATTAAAAATGAGTTAGAGATTAGTAATTAGATACTAATTTAATGATCAAACGTGCCTTAAAATAAAAAATAATCCCAAAACATTGAACTTCCCCCTTCCATAAACAAAAGTCGCGCGAAATTTTGGCATTGACATGTGACCAACTTATATGGTGCTGTATGGTAGGAGGAAATGATTATAAGCTGTTAGATCTCAAATCCCATCTTGTCGCTATTTGGCAAATGATGAACTGACGATCCCATCTCAACCTCACACTGGTATTTACGATATTTTACAAGGACAATGTTTTTGAGGTTGAAAAAGTATCGTAGTCTTGTAGCTTGTTTATGCCTTTATGGAAGTTCCGTGCAAAAGCCATTTTATTTATTATTAGGTAAGGATCAAGTTGGATTTTTTGAGAGCCGTACTTAGTGAGTCTTCATTTTTATTTTTTGAAAATCAGCTCTAAAATTAATAATAATATATTCAATATTTGAATATCATTTTAAAATTTTAAAATGATGATTTAAAAAACTCAAAACACTTTAATTTTTTGCATCCCACGAGATTTTCATATAAAGAATTTAATGAGCATGATAAATTAAAATTTAAATATGATTTAATATGTTTTTTGAGTTAAGTTTATGGAAGACCTCCGTGAGCTTAAACTCATGGTATTTTTACTCTCTCTATATATACATATTTTCTGATAAGTATTTTTAATATTAATTTATATTTATATTAAAATATTAAATTATATTTTTTTATTGGATATTTTATTTTATTTTATTTTTTCAGATTTTTAAGTGTAATTAATATATAGTATAAAATATTAAATAAGGGATTTGAAAAGAAGTGAGTAATAGCCGAAATGGGCCGTGTTTGATAAGAATTGGATCAGAAGGGCTTGTTTTTTAAATATTGAGCACGATAATTGAGAAGCTAAGTCCTTATCATTAAAAAAATCATACCGAATTTATGAATGCCGAATAAGGACCTATAAAAGCTGGATAATGATCAATTTTTTTAAAGAACCGATTGAATCGGGTTCAAAGACTGAATCATTATGGACTATGCATATTTACTACAATGTGCCAGTACACTTGAGAAAAAAGACGGCCTTTCTAGACTGGACTAGTGTATTAAAAACGGGTCGAGTCGGGTTGGGTTGGGACGGGTTTGCACGGGTCGACGGGTTTTGGCGGGACGGGTCGAGACGGGTCAACGGATTTTCACGGAACGTGTTAGGACGGGTCGGCGGGATGGGTTGGGTCGGGTCCAAGGGTTTTTTCTTTTATTTTTTTAAATTCAATAATAACCCAATAAAATCCAAATAAATTCTAAAAAATTCTGAAAAATTCAAAAATAATTATTAGGAATATTAAAAATATATAACTATTTATATTTTTTACCAAAAAAAATAATTTTTCCCAATTTTTTTTGATTTTTTTGAATTTTCTCGGGTTTGCACGTGTTGGGCGGGTCAGGTCGGGACGGGTCCAAAACGGGTCGGGTCTAGCACGGGTTATTTTGAAAATTTTTTGCCCGCGCCCGTGCTAGACCCGTCGGTTCTAACGAATCCCGAGTTTGACGGGTTGAGTCACGGATCGGGACGAATCAGATCGTGGCCACGAGTTCGGTGGATCGGGTCTGACCCGTTTGGATTTTTTTAAAATTCTAGACTGGACTGTCCTGAGAAGAGCTGGAGCACCGTGTGTTTCAATTCCTTGTCTTCTCCGGTTTGTAATAGTGTATTAAAATCAGGACGGGTCGGGTCGGGTCGGGACGGGTTATGGCGGGTCGGCGGGTTTTGACGGACGGGTCGGGACGGGTCAACGGATTACTGGCGGGGCGGGTTAGCACGGGTCCAATTCGGGGGTTTGGCGCGACCCGTCCTAGACCCGTCGGGTTGGACGGGTCGCGGGTCGGGACGGGCGGGTCCAACGCCGGGGGCGGAGTCGGGACGGGTGGGACGGGTCGGCGGGTCAAAATTTTTTTTTTTTTTTTAA
Organism: Schoenoplectus tabernaemontani; assembly: GCA_037127355.1. Lineage (NCBI taxonomy): Eukaryota > Viridiplantae > Streptophyta > Magnoliopsida > Poales > Cyperaceae > Schoenoplectus > Schoenoplectus tabernaemontani. The sequence goes on from CM073758.1 coordinate 13,583,839, forward strand.
ATTCTGAAAAATCCAAATAAATTCTAAAAAAATCCGAAAAAATCAAAAATAAACACTAAAAATATTAAAAAAAATAAAACTTATATTCTTGACCAATAAATTTTATTTTATTTATTTTGTCTTTTTTTCAAAATTCAAAAATAATCAAATAAATTATAAAAAATTATAAAAACCGAAAATAATTATTGAAAAATTAAATGATATGACTTAAAATAAATTGAAATAAAATTTTAAATGATATAAATAAATTATTTTATTTTGTTGTCATTTTTTTCAAAGTTTAAAAATAATCAACAAAAATTAAAATAAATTATAAAAAATCGAAAATAATTATTGAAAAATTAAATAAAATCTTAAATGATATGACTTAAAATAATTGAAATAAAATTTTAAATGATATAATAAAATTATTTTATTTTTTTGTCATTTTTTTCAAAGTTCAAAAATAATCAAATAAAATTAAATAAATTAAAGAAAATCGAAAATAATTATAAATAAAGTTACCCTCCTCCTTTATTCCGGGCTTGGGACCGGCTATGTAATACATAGGCGGAGTTCTAACTTTTTATTCGTTAGTAAAGTTTATTGAAAAAAATCAAATAAGGATTGTAAATGCTAGAAAAAATTTAAAAATAGGGGAAAAAATATAAAATATAAGTGTTTAAAAATACCATCTAAATATTCGAGTTCATATACCATAGCTCATTTTCGGGCATACCATCGAGTCTCCATCGCTTCATCATAAATTCACCGGATGATTGTTCTACGGGTGCATGTTGATTACGTTGTTACGCATCAAACCAATCTTTCAAGCATACGAGTCGTTCGAATGTCTTTGCACCCAATCTGCTGCGTTTATCTGTTAGTATCTGTTTGCTTGAACTAAAACGGGATTCGGAAGGACGGTTGACACGGGCACGGCAAATATATCACGTGCAATCATGGCGAGAGTTGGATATGCATTTTCATTCCTCTTCCAATAGCAGGGATGTCAATACCGTCATGTTCCATACTTCCTAAACAATAGCTAACTAATTCATTCATATTAGTTTGCATTTGTGAGTCGTCATCTTCCTCCAAGTCTCGCAATAATGCGACCGACTATTGCTCCTAACATATTTAAAAAAAATATTAGTCTCACAATATTATAATAATATAATGAATTTGAATATTGTAAATATGTTAGAATTTAGTACCTAATATTACGAGGATTCGAAGAAGATGGATGATTCGTTTGGTTTGAATGAAGTTGGGTGTTGTATAGTTGAAACATTTCTTCCAATGCGGATGTCACACGTTGTTCCTCCCCGATATGTGGTAAATTTAAATTCTTCTTATACCTTTCAAGCAATCTTATAGTATACTTCTTCTTGAATGAAGGATGGAGACAGTTTGCAAGAATTGTAACGAGAGGAACTTCATCCCAATATTTTAGGAATTTCTCTCTCATGGCTTCTATAATTGGTGACGGGTGAGTCACCGTGCACGTCATCCGCGATTCGACGAAGATCTATATTCTCAAAATCATGGTACACCTTGAAAAAAATAAAATAAATTAGTAATGAAATAACTTAAAATTTGTAACGAAATAAATACAAGACGAAAAAAACAAACCTTGGATATCAAATAGAGATGTTGAAGCAATTGATGAGCGGATGGTATGTACGAGCATGATAGTTGAACGGTTGCGTTGAAAAAAACTTCTAAAAATGTGTGAAGTTGTTCGAGTTGATCCCATTCTTCCATGGAGCATAATAAGGGTAATCCCTCGGGTGAATTACGTAGGATCTCACTTATAGCATGTTTGTATGGAAGGACACGGTGTATCATTCTATATGTTGAATTCCAACGTGTATCTATGTCCCACGGTACTCTTAACTTGCTCAAATTTAATCGTCCACACAAGGCATGAAAATCTTGTTTTCTTATATTGTTAGAATAAATATGATGAAGACCATCTTTAAATTTACAAATTAAATTATTGACGGAAGTTGTCTTCAAACCCGCCTTAACAGTTAAACTAAGAATATGACATGCACATTTTTGGTGAAACATTCTACCATCCAAAATTGGGTTTAGTGCACGTGTAAAATAATCAATAGATTTAATATTGTTGCTTGCATTATCAAAAGAAATTGAAAATATTTTGTTCTCTAAATCTCTTTTCAAATTATACTCATGCAATACATTTATAATGGATTGATAAATAATTTGTGCGGTGTGCGGATAATTCATGGTTCGAAAACTTAATACTCTTTTTTGTAAAATCCAATCATGATCAATATAATGGGCGGTAACACAACTATAACTAAGACCATGTTTACCGGCGGTCCATATATCAGATGTAATTGATATTTTATTTGTTGCAACTGCAAATATGGCCAATAATTCACTTTTTTCGTTCAACATATTATTTTTTTAACTCAGATACCATTTTGTTATGATGAAACCTTTTGTATAATGGTTGACCACAACCTCTAATTACCAATCGAGCAAAATCGGTACAATATGCCATACTTATTGGTTGTTCTTTTTTTGCTATGTATCGAGCAAACTCATTTAACATTTTTTTTTCGTCATATTTGACAAGAGTTCTAGTACCGTCCGAGTTCAAACAACTTTGTACCATACGGGTATCGGGTCTTTCTTGGGGTTCTTCATTTTTTGCTATATGTTTATCGGCATGTTTTTTAAATTGACTTAAACCATTTTTTATTACATAATTGTACGAAGTTTTGCAATTACTTACCTTACATCGTGCATTGATTAGAACACCGTCGGGACCTAAAGTTTGTTCATAATAGCGCCACCAAGGTGCATCATAAGTTGGGGAGCTCTCTTCCTTCTCTTGTCGGCTCGGATTCGATCGGGGATTAGGGACACTTGAGTCGGGTGTTGGTGTGGAACATCCCGCACTCGTTGGATGTAACGGTGGAAGTCCACCACTAATTGTTGCATCGGTATTATATTGGGAACTTGGCGGATATTGATTAGAACTTGACGGATATTGAGAACTTGACGGAAATGAGGTCGAACCTTGTCCGGCACTAAAGGAAGTGATTTGCGGGTTGTAATTAGGATCAACATGTGGTTGTGATGGATAATATTGTTGTGATGGAATTTGTTGATAATAAGGATGCGGAGGGTTAGGATTTTGTTGATAGTATGGGTTCGGAGGGTTAGAACGTGGCATTTCTTCACCAAAAATTTCAACGCTCAATCGATGTGCCATTTCTTCGGCTTGAGAGGGATTGGGAGATGCCATTTGATATTGCTAAAAAAATATTAAAAAAAATATAATGAATGCTAAATTGACAAAAAAAAATGATAAAAAACAATGTAACAAAAAAAAGAATATATAATAGAAAAACAATGATAAATAAATAATGTAACAAAAAATAAAGAATATAACAAAAAAAACTAATTAAAATAAACTAATGATAAAAAAATTAAAGAATGTAAATATTTATTTAAAAAACTTAATCATTAAATAATATTTTATAAAAAATAACTAATTATTATAAATTAAAAATATAAGTAATTACAAAAAAATAAAGAATGTAATAAAAACGAATTAAAAGAAACGAATGACAAAAAAAGAGTGCAAATATTTATTTAAAAAACTAATTACTAAAAAATATAAACTAATTATAAATTACTAATTATAAAATATAATATATACTAATAAGTAATAACTAACCTTTTTTTTGTCGGAATCGAAAGATTGTCGAAAGCCCGAAACTTTAAGACGAATTAACGATAAATAATATAACGAATTGCTAAATTGACAATAATAACTAAATAACACTAATATAAATATTTTTAATTTTTTTCTGGATAATGTAACAAAATTACTATAATAATATAATTAGAGAATTGCTAATATCAAAAGATTAACGAATTAACGAGAGAGAGTTTGGTTTGGAGAATTGAGAAGAGAGATAGAGTGAAGTTGTTTGTGTGAGGATATGAGATGAAATGGGGTGGTATTTATAGGAAAAAAAATTTGAATTATGATTTTTTATTTTTTTCTGATTTTTTCCGATTTTTTTTTTTTTTGAATTTTTTTGAATTACGAATGCGGGTTTAACGGGTCGGACGGGTCGGGTTGGACGGGTAAAGTGGGTCGGGTCGGACGGGTTTTATTCCGGGTTTCCCGGTTTTATTCCCGGGTTTCCGGGTCGGGTCGGGCGGGTCGGGCACGGGTTATCCCGGGTTTGGCGGGGAGTCGGGTCGGGTCGGGACGGGTCTAAAACGGGTCGGGTCTAAGACGGGTTTTTTCAAATTTTTTTGCCCGCGCCCGTGCTAGACCCGTCGGTTCTAACGGGTCACGGGTCCGACGGGTTTGAGCACGAGACGGGTCGGGGCGGGTCGCGGCCACGGGTCGGACGGGTCGGGTCTGACCCGGTCGGGTATTTTTAATACACTAGTTTGTAAGTCCTGACTGATCATTAGTCACTGGTCAATCACTGCTGAGTGGGATGTTACAGCATTATTACATCTAATTTGCGTCGCAGTACCACTCACTGAACACAACAGAATGGCGCAAGTTACAATGATAGATTTATTTATATAATGCTAAGTTGCACAGTATGGAAACACTAATTCAAACGAATAATTAATTTTTTATTATCATGACAAAATACATAATACAACCAGCACTACAATTATGAGAGAAGATTTGTACTCCAATTCTCACATACTCAATCCTTGATACTGGATGATTACTTCGAACTCATGATCTGAAGCAGTCGCATACACCCTACTTAAGCTATCAATGGGTAGGATAAGATATGGTACGGATGAAGATATTTTTATATTTATATCTATTAAAATTTTATTTATTCATATTTTATCTATATCTATTAAATTTTTTTTTATTCATATCTTATCCTTATCTATTAAAAATTTCAGATAACGAACGGATAACGGTAGATAATGGGTAAAAATAAAAATAATTCAATGAAAAAAATTATATGATTTAGACAAATAAATATACTAATAAAGTACAATAATAATTAATATTTTAGATATAACAAAAATCATATAATTTTTTCATGTCAATTGTCATAAAAAATATATTAATTACTATATATATATATATTTATATAATTTAACTATATATATTTATTAAAAATATAAAATAATTTTATTTATATATATTTAACTATATATATTTATATAATTTATCCAATGGATAACGGATAACGAGAACCCCTTGCCCATATCCATATCCGATAAGTTAACGAATTTTTTTCTTACCCATTTCCATACCCAATGACTTAACGAAAATAAAATTTTATCCATACCCATCTTATCGATACGATATGAATCAGATAAACGATTAAAATGATGCCATTGACAGTCCTAACCCTACTACATCTTTCTAGATACTAAAGACATCCTTTAAGAGCGGGAGATTTATTAATTAATTTTTCTTTTTCACAGAGAGGAGACATTCTATACAACTCTCACTTATCTTTTTATTTAAAGGCTTGCCTTAAATGTTACATATCACCTTTATTTATAACTAATTTAAGGAGATGAGTGAATTTTTTTTGGCCTAGATATTTTATAAAATTTATCTAGATACTATCTAAAATATCTAGATTTTTACCCTACAATAAAATATATACAAGAAACTTCTAAACTAATACTAAAATATCTAACTTTTAGATAAATCTTAAATTATTGAGAACTAAGCTTGGGTCATACACAAGGGTTGAATTGAACACTCCCCTCAACGCCAACTTGGCTTCATCTTTTACGTTGGTACTACACGTCCATCCGGGTCATCATGTTTCCTGTTTTGTCTCTAGACTCTCTGAGCTTGATGCTACTTAGACGTTTATGATCGTTTTTCCAGAAAAATCTTCTTTAGAAGAGAAAATTTTGGAATCTTCTTCTCACACTGCATTGGCACTGGTCTTCGTTGAGTTCCCATCTTCTCTCAATGGATGACATGACAGGTTGTGTTTCCTAGTGATTACTCCTGCACTTCAATCTTCTCTGCAACAATGAAACTCCTGTTTTGAATTGTTGAGAACTAAACTTGGGTCATACATAAGTTGGGGTTGAATTCAACATATAACACACTACTAAAAGTACTAAAATAATTAAATACATTAAATTTGGTACACTTAATTTGAAAACACCAGTTATTCATCGATCGATTTTAACAATTTACTTGGTTAACATTTACAATGCTTGATCGATGATCGATTCATGATTCTGTACATTGAATCGAACTGGGCCATAGCCCATAATTTACTAAATCGATTACCATATATGTAACTTTTTTATTCTATTTAGAATAAAATGAACTCAAAACCCCCAAATTTCACATACATTTTAAAGAAGCTTATGTTCATATCTCATCATCATTGATACCCATTGATATCAATTTTATTATTGATGTTAAAGACTTCATGATACAACTTATTTTATAGATTTTTTTTATATATTATTCAATATCAATACTAGTAATCTGAATAATAACTATGCTTTACTCAAAAAAAAAAAAGATGCAATGCAAGTACCAACCATATTTTTTTATGTGGAATTGAATGCATTTTCCTTATTATGAAAGTAGATCAAAAAATAATGAAAACGACCTCACCTACAAGTTTTGGGTGATGCTTCCTGGTAGTATATTATCAGTTACAAAACTAATTTGTTTTGTAAAAATTCAAATGGCAAAAGTGAACTATTGATTTTATACTAAATGGAGCAACAATAACTTTTAAGTTTGTTTAGTACAAAACTCACAATATGAATAATCAACGACCGTTAACCGATCAATTCATATGTTGATCTTTCTAATTTTCATAATTTAATTTGTACTACATATCTGCTTCGATACAGACTAGAGATGGAAATCTGCTGAGTACTCCTTGATTGGAGTAAAAGAAAAGCACCGTGAAACCCCTTTTCTTGTTTCTACCGCTTGCAATAATTCAACCATGTTGTATCATGTGTGAGAACTAACCAACCGTGCAATAATTCAACCATGTTGTATCATGTGTGAGAACTAACCAACCGGCAAGCAGCATCTTTCTTTGCCTGATAATGATATCTCGTGAGATTTGTAACAGAGAACTTCTGATTTACAGGATGCGTGCCTTTTGGCTTTTTCTTCATTATTTGGAACCTTTTACTTTACGGGGTAATAATTAGAACTTTTTAATCAGATGTGTATATATAACGTAATCCATTGGAAAAGATGAGAAGGTACCCCGTACATTTAAAATAAGGGTCGCGAATAGGCGCTGTATATAAAAACAATCAATTGAGTATCCGTTTCAGAGAAAAGACAAAAAAAAAATAATATTTCTCTGTTATACTTAAAATACCCTTAATTTGTCAATGCATGGAATGAATAGCAAAAAAATAAAAATAAAATTGTTATTTCAAGAATTTAATTTGCCAAATGAATTTTCAACTAAGTAGAAGAGTGCGGAAGAATGCTAATCTGGTATACCAAGTTATAGGTGGTATACCGGATTAGCTCTCGTCGGAATAACGATTATTATTTGATTATGTTGTATTAAATTATTATATTTTGATTTTGATTTTGATTTATTATTATTATTATATTATTATATTTATATTATGATTATAATTTATTATTATATTAATATTAATATATATTATTATTATTATTATTATTTAATGCTATTATTATGATTATTATTATATTATTATATTATGATTATTATTATTATATTATCATAACTATTATTATATTATTATTATATTATTATATTATGTTATTATAATGATTGCTATTATTATACATTATCATCATTGTTAGTATTATAATAGTATTTATTATTATTATTTATTATTGTCATATTATAATAAATATGATTTTATTATTATATTATTATATTATGAATATAAATATGATTATTTTATTATTATATTATTATGATTATAATTTTATTATTATCATATTATATTATGATTATGGTTATATTATTATATTATTATGATTATGACTATGATTATTATTACTTATTATTATTTTCTTATTTTATTATGTTATATTATATTATTATCTTATGATTATATTATTATTATATTATTTATTATGATTATTATTATAATTTTTATTATTATATTATTATATTATGATTATTATGATTATTATTATCATGATTATGATTATGATTATGATTTGATTATGTTGTTATATTATTATATTATATTTATATTATTAAAAATATGATTATGATTATAATTATAATTATATTATTATATTACTATCTTATGATTATGTTTATATTTTTATTATATTATTATGATTACAACTATGAATATTATTATTTATTATGATTATGATTATGGATTATTATTATGATTATTATATTATTATTATTATTACTATTATTATTATTATTATTATTGTACTATTATTTTTATTATCGTCATCATTGTTGGTATCATAATTATCTATATTTTAACTATTCTGATTAACAACTGTCAAATAATATTTTTGTTCTTCCGAATAGTCAATAATATCACTCTTCTAAAAAGATACTCTTCTATCACTCTTCCAAAACTATTTCTTAATTTGCCAAACAAACCCTTAGTTTATGCCCTGATGGCGTGTGATGAGGCTGTGCAACAAGACAATCTCAAGGCAGTTGATGATTGATTAAGCAAATATTAGTCCTTGCTTTGTCCCAAGGAGGGGTGATGTTGCAGGGTTGAGATTTGATTGGAGGATGACATAACAGACAGTATGGAGGTCTTGAATGTGGTCTACAACCTGCGATCCTCAAGCTTTTCTTCCACATTCATCTTGCAACCCTTAAGCTTTTCTTCCAAGAGACAAATCTGTCTATTTGCACACTAAAGTTCTCACTTTTTTTTTTATTTGCGAGTGAGAACTGGGAACAAGGAGAAAGCTCTTACCGATGGGATAAGTAATAAGGGTATTTTAGGTATAAAAGAGAAATATTATATTTTATATTAAAAATTTAATTTTATAAAGTAGAAGTGGCAAATTTGTAAATAAATTAAATTTAGAGTGATATTTATCAAAGACTTAATTTTAGAGTGGTATTTTTCTAATTTTACAGTTTTATAGTAACGATTAACTAATTTCACCCGAAAAATAATCTATTCTACCATACTCTCAAAATAAGGCAAAATAAGGCATATATCCCTCAATATATTTAATTTTGATATTTATATTTTTTAATTTAAAAATTACATATTTATCCTCAAAATATCAAAATTTGAGATATTTCCCAAAATTACTATTATCCTCATAAAAATAAATTGATAATTAATTAAAATTATAAAAAGACAAAGTACCTCTCCACCAAGCAACAACTTGTCTTAATTTCGCTAAGAGCTACAAATTGAGAAATGCTAATTTCATTCAACATCCACTCAAGTTGAATAACACTAATTTCTAATTTTAATTTCCTCCACCTTTCAAATCTCAAACTTTCAATAAACACACTTTTTTCTTCACAGTCAAGATCAAGAAGAAGAAGGAAAATATAAATAAAACAAATTGAAGAAAAAGGAGAAGATGTAATTCCAAGAGAGTTGATGCAGTCATGCTGCGGGAACAACACGAGCAACTAAATTTGGCAAGGAAGATTACTAGCATGGCGATCTAGTCACAAGTGTCTCAAGAAGGCTGCTGGAGCTCGATCAATCTTTCAAAGAGGTTGATGGTTGTGTTGAAAGTTACTAATTACCCCTTCCGAGCTCATGAAATCCATGGAGAAATAAAGAAAAATATATTTAAAGATATGTTGTAGATTTAAGCAAATGGAGGATATGAAAGGGAAGTGTATTTGTGTCCTATTATAATTATAATTAATTAAAATTAATTTCTATGAGAATAATAATAGTTATGGGTAAATATTCAAGTTTTTGATAATTTGAGAGATAAATATTTAATTTTTTAAATTTAAAGGAGTAAATATCTAAATTGAAATATGTTGAGCGGTATATACCCAATTTTTTTTTAAATAAAATATATATTAAGAATCCATCCGTGCCTGCTTAGAAATTCTCTGGGGTTGGGATTCTCTCCAATCCCACTGAATAAGCTAAAAGTTGTATTATAAATTTATTTTATTATAAGAGGAATAAGACAGTGTTTGTACGTACAAAATCTAATACATAAGAATGCCATTTTATACTTTAAATGACACTTCCTTTGTCTGTTTTTTAATCCACGCTGATGTTTTTTTATTGTAAACAAGTAAAGGTCTGATGTTTGTTCTTTTGCAATAAAAAAAGATGCTAGGAAAAAAACTTATATGCATGTATTTATACTAAAAAAATTATTACAAAAAAAGTATGTTAGCGCCTTGTGAAAATAGTGTCTGTTTCATCCTAAAGGTCCAAATTACTTTGATTTAGGAGCAAAATATTATATATATATATATAGAATTAGGCTATGGTGTTTTGCAAAGCACAAAAGCGTTGTGTGCTTTGCGCTCTATTTTTAATTTTAAGTCAAAAATAATTGATCCAAACCGTTCAATCTAATCTCCATATCAAAATCTATTAATAAACCAAATTTTATATTTTTTGGAATTTATTTGCTATTTTTTGAATAGGAGAAAAACCGTCATTTTTGGATGAATCAGAATTCTCATTTCAAGTCATTTTCTCCTCATCAGAAAAAATAGCAAAAAAAATATAAAATTTGGTTTACTAATAGATTTTTATATGAAGATTAGATTGAACGGTTCATATCAATTATTTCTGACTTGAAATTAAAAAAAGGGCGCAAAGCATACAATGCCTCTGTACTTTGCAAAGCACCATAGTTGAACTCTCTCTCTCTCTCTCTATATATATATATATGTATATATATATACATATATATATATATATATATATAGAATTAGGCTACGGTGCTTTGCAAAGCACAAGAGCGTTGTGTGCTTTGCGCTCTATTATTAATTTTAAGTGAGAAATAATTGATCCAAACCGCTCAATCTAATCTCCATATCCAAATCTATTAGTAAACCAAATTTTATATTTTTTAGAATTAATTTGATATTTTTTTGGATAGGGGGAAAATTATCATTTTTGGATGAACCAGAATTCTCAGATCAAGTCATTTTCCCCTCACTAGAAAAAATAGCAAAAAAAAAATATATATATATAAATTAGATTGAACGGTTCAGATCGGTCATTTCTGACTTAAAATTAACCATAGTCTGACTCTCTCTCTCTCTCTCTCTATATATATATATATATATATATTTATTTAAAGAGAGAGTTTGTTACGGTGCTACGCGTAGCACGGATGGTCCGTGTGCTACGGACCGTTTCTCTGTCTTCAAAGTTCAAATAGTCGATCCGACCGATCAAAATATTTTTTATATGAAAATCTAGTTGGGGACCAAATTTTATATTTTTTATAATTTTTTTACTATTTTTTCAGATAACACGAAAATCATTTGATTTAATTATTATGAGCCATTCAAAAGGAGTCATTTTCTAGCTATCTTAAAAAATAGTAAAAAAAATCTAAAAAAATATAAAAATTTGTCCCCAAATAGATTTTTATCTGAAAAATATTTTAACCGGTCGGATCGGCTATTTAAACTTGGAAGACGGAGAAACGATCCATAGCACAAGAGCCATCCGTGCTACACATAACACCGTAGCCAAACTCTCTCTCTCTCTCTCTCTATATATATATAAGAGAGAGAGAGATAATCAAACTATGATGTTTCATGAAACATAAAATCTTCCATGCTTCATGTCCATATCTCAAATTTAAAAGTCCAAACGACCGATCTAAATTGTTAAACATGATCTTCATATTGAAATATCTTTGAAGATTAAATTATATATTTGATAATTTTTGCTACTTTTAGATGGGTGAAAAATCACTAGTATTGGATGGTGCAGAAATCGTTAGATCAACAAACTTTGTACCCATCTAAAAAATACTATTTTTTTTTAAAAAAAATATGAAATTTGATATCCAAAGATATTTCAATATGAATATCATGTTCAACGATTTGGACCGACCGTTTGGACTTTTAAATTTGAGACACAGACATGATGCACGAGAGTCTTTGTGCTTCGCAGAGCATTATAGCATGACTATATATATATATATATATATATATATATATAGAGAGAGAGAGAGAGAGAGAGAGAGAGAGAGAGAGAGAGAGTCCGACTATGGTGCTTTACAAAGTAGAGAGGCGTTGTGTGCTTTGCGCTCTATTTTCAATTTCAAGTCAGAAATAATCGATCTAAACCGTTAAATCTAATCTTCATATAAAAATCTATTACTAAATCAAATTTTATATTTTTTAGAATTTTTTTACTATTTTTTCTGATGAGGAGAAAATGACTTGATCTGAGAATTCTGGTTCATCCAAAAATGACGGTTTTCCCCTTTCCAAAAAATAGCAAATAAATTATAAAAAATATAAAATTTGGTTTACTAATAGATTTTAATATGGATATTAGATTGAGTGGTTTGGATCGATCATTTCTGACTTAAAATTAGTAATAGAGCGCAAAACACACAACGCTCTTGTGCTTTGCAAAGCACCATAGCCTAATTATATATATATATAGAGAGAGAGAGAGAGAGAGAGAGTTATGCTACAATTAGTCGTGAAATATAAAATATTTTTGTACTTCGCACTATATATTTCATTTCTGAATTCAAAACACTGATCCAACTGCTCAAAGTGCTCTCAATATTAAAATATATTTGAAGACCAAATTTTATATTTTTTTAAAATTTTTTTAATTCTTTTGAGGATTAGAAAATCATTCTTTCATAAACTCAATACATTTTCTACCACTGAAGAAAATAGAAAAGTTTCCAAAAAATATAAATTTTAATCTCCAAGCATATTTTAATATGAAGAATACTTTGAACGGTTGAATCGGTATTTTGAATTTCAAAATGAAAAATATGACGTAAAGTATAAAAATATTTATACTTCATGACTAACCATATATATATATATATAATTGGTTATGATGATTCCATAAATATTTCGAGCCGAAATGCTTACGGCTCAAATTTTAAAATCTCATGCCCGAAATTTCAATTCAAATAGGTTAAAAGATTCTTCATATCATAATATTATAGATTATCAATTGCCATTATGCTTAGAGTTAATTTACTATGCTTTGGCTATAAAAATAATTAAAAATATCAATTTTTGTAGGCCAAATGTTGCATAATTTAAAAATAAAGTATAATAAACTAACTCCAAACATGATGAAATTGATAATCTACACTATGATATGAAGAATTTTTTAAGTTATTTAAATTGAAGTTTTAGGCACAAGATTTTAAAATTTGAGTCGTAAGCATTTGATCGAAGTGTATATGGAATCACCGTTGTAAACTCTCCCTCTCTCTCTATATTCTCTCTCTCTCTCTCTATATATATATATACTCTCTCTCTCTCTATATATATATATATATAGAGAGAGAGTTGGACTAGGGTGTTATTCGTAGTATAGATCACTCCCGTGTTATGGACCAATTCTTCATTCTCAAAGTCTAAATGGTTGATCCGAACCGCTCAAAATATTTTTATATGAATATCTAATTGTAGACCAAATTTTATATATTTTTTTAAAAAAATTAGATAGTTAGAAAGTCACTTGATTTAATTATTATGAGCCATCCAAAAAGAGTGACTTTCTAACTATCTAAGAAAATAGTAAAAAAATATAAAAAAAAAATAGAAAGTTTGGTCCCCAACTAGATATTAATATGAAAAATATTTTGAGAGGTTCGGATCGACCATTTAGATTTAAAAAAAGAAGAATCGATTCATAGTATGAGGTCGATTCATGCTATGCATAGTATCATAGCTCAACTATCTAGTAATGTAATGTTTACTAATACATGGATATACCACATGAGCTATGGTGAGTTTTGAAATACAAAATAATTTTATACTTTCCGTCATATCTCTTAGAATTCAAAATGATCTTCATACTATGATATACTTAGAGACCAAAATTTATAATTTTTTTTTTTTTTTTTTTTGAGGGGTAGAAAAGCATTGGATCAATGCATTTTCTACTCTAGAAGGTAAAAAATAAAAATATAAAAATATAAAATTTGAGCATATTTTAATATAAAATCACGTTGAACAGTTGGATCGCTATTTTAAATTCAGAAATGAGAGATTTAATACGAAGTATAGAAATGTTTTATATTTCATGGAGCATAACTCTATACTTCATATGTTCAAAGTTATTAGTTATCAATTGACAGAACCGACCAAAATTTAAAAAAAGAAACAAACCATCAAATTCCCAAAATGCCATATAAATAAATCAAACAATCAAACTATTTATTCAAATAAAAGTTCAAGGTTAAATCAAATTAGTCGAGTTATTTTGTCCCACCTAACAAGCGAAAACCAGTGTCTTGCACATTACACAATTAAGATGTTGAAGTATCTATGAAAGTATTTGACATGTAATAAACTGTACGTAGAGGTGGCAATCGGGCGGGTTGAAGTATCTATGAAGAATTTGGGCGGGTCGGACGTCGGGTAATTTATATGTTGTGTTTTTTTAAATCGTTGATAAATTTCGATTGGATTAAAGATCATTTGATGTATCCAATTTCAGAGAATCCGAAGCTTTAGAGGCTTAGGCAGTTGGGTTAGGCCCACTAATAAGATATTTTTCTTTTATCGGTTTAGGTCCACTTATGCAGTGACATGTTTTAGTAGTAAATTAACACATTTGACACGTGAGTGAGCGGTACATATAAAGGGTGGAATCACTTCACAATGAGTTATTTTGACAATCTTGATAATAAATTTTTAAATAAATACAAAAAAAAATTAAAAAAAAAATTTTATGAATATATTCTTCTACTTATAGATTAATGATGATTCAAATTTTATATCCTTTGATGCTACATCAAAAACAAATATCCTCACCGGTAACAAATTGTTATACCATTATTAAACTCTCCGGTTCTGTTCTTAGCTCCTTTTTAATATAAAATAAAATTTTGGAGTCTAATGCTCCATTGTTCATAACCCGGAACGAACCACAACAACCGACAATTTTTCTTCAAAATTGAAGGCAAAAATTTGGGTTCCACTCTTCCCAAATGCAGCTCCTCCAAAGTAATTTACGGATACAGTAACCGTTGGACCATTAGATTTGAATCACGGTCATACAATCACAATGATAAAAAAATTAAATTTACGAAACAAACAGTTACTTTAAGATAAAATACCCATAGATAATGTGAATTCCTTTTTCCTTTGTCTCTCTTAGGTTTCGAGACTGAAATACATTATTTTAAGAGACCAACTAAGTACTTTATATCTATATCTCGATCTGTACTTCAACTGAAAAAATCGTTGACCACGTCAATCACGTTCTCGAACATCAACAGACCGTTCATTTGCAAATATTTATCGAAGTCTTAAAATCGAAAGTTTTAAGTCTTAATACTGGAAAAATAAAGTCTTAATATCTAATATATCATGTCATATTTTTAAACATAAAATTTATAATTAGACGACAATTAAGTTATGAATAAATATTTATATAAGAACCTCAATGTCTTAAAACTGGATGTCTCAAGTCTAAACAAGAGAAATACGACGTTTTAATATCTAATATTATAAAATATATTTTGAACTAAAATTTATATTTGGACGACAATCATGATATTGGCAAATATTTATATTTGAACTTCATTATCTTAAAACTAAATGTCCTAAGTCTTAACGCAATAAATATGACGTCTTAATATTTAATATTATAAGTCATATTTTGAACTTAAAATTTAAATTTGAGCATTCATCAGGATATGGACAAGTCTATATACCTAAACTTTAATGTACTAAAATCGAATGTTCCAAGTATGAACACACACAAAATGATGTTTTAATATCCACTATTATAAGTCATAATTTTGAACTTGAAATTTATATTTGGATGGTCATCAAGATACGAATAAGTTTGTATCCCTAAACTATAATATCTTAAAATATAACTCAACAATAATTGTTTACTCTCTTATTTGAATATCAAATAGAGTTATATACTTGAATTTATATCTTGGATAAACCGACAATAATAAGGATCTAATGTTCGCTTTTACACAAATGTTGAATCAACCATCGGATGAAATTAAATTGCTCACTAAATAATAGCGGCTCTTCTGAAACTCTCTAGATCATTCTACATATGATATTCAAAGTCTTAATATATAATATTTAATGTCTTAAGTACTATTATATGATGTCTTAATACATAATGCTATAAGTGATTTTCAGCTTTAAATGATATAAAAATCTAAAATATTTGCTTAATATTATTTAAATAAAATCTTTATATCTAATGTAATAACTAAAAAATAAATTCTTAATAAATTTTACCTAAAATAGTATTTTTATGTAATTTATTTGATATAAAATCTCATAAATAAAGTCTTAAAATTTAGAAGTATTAAGATCATTCATCTGATGTCTTAATATGTATTAATATAAATCTTACTTTTAACATAAAAATATATACTTCAAAAAATATTTATCGAACACTCCTAGAGTCAAATCTTTATACCTAATTGTTCTCGTCTTAAGACTTAACAATTAAATTCTTAATACTAATTAATAAGTTATATTTAACTTTAAAGGATATAAAATTTATAAAATTTTATGAATACAAATATTCTTATTATCTTAACTAAGATCTAACAATTAATAAATTTATATTTAGTATTTTTAATATCTTAAGACCTTATAATTTATATTTATAAAAAATAATCTCAATAAATGATAAAAAATATTTTTATATTTTACATCATTAAGTCATAATATTGTCAATAATATGTAATAGGTATGTAATACAAAATAATATTTGTAAAATAATTATGATAAAAATAAATTTAATATCTATTACAAATAAGTCTTACTATCTACCATAACACATCTTAATATATTATTCAAAATATATTTTTTAATTTAGTCATAATTTTCACTACTACAAATAAATCTAAATATATACTATATACACAGTTCAATATGTACTATAAATAACTTTTCATATTTACTGACTAAAATTTATATTAATATAATTTATAATTTAGTCTTAATTTTTATTAGTACAAACAATATAGTCTTTATTAGTTTTATGTTGAAATTTCATCAATCTCAATTCTTAATATTACGATCCACGTCTTTATATTTTGTATAATAAAATTTTATACCTAGTATAGTTAAGTCTTTATATCTATTATACTAAGTCCGACGCACATTTATTTAGTGTAACAAAATATCCTTCTCGTATTCTCTCCTATCTCTCAACCAATTTATTCGAATGAATACTCAAATTTTATCTTTTACTCCCAGAAATTGGTCTAGCTCCACTTCTTAATCAACCGAGTTCTAAAATATGAGTTTCAACATGTTTTGTTTGTGCATAAGAAGTGAAATGATGATCCGAACACTTAAATATTAGAACACTTATTTAAAGGTTCACATATCATCTCCTTAGCTTAGAGAAAATATTTGATTAATTGATTGAGATTCACCCGCACTAGACTTTTCTATGCTTGATTTTTGTAGATTACTAATTCTAGGATTTTTTCTTTTTCCATTCATCATTATTATTTTGATTCTGACCTGGATATTTAGCTAAATTTCTAACTGTCCTAAGGTAGCAAAATTCCTTGTCGCATAAGTATATCTCCAATCGAATTTCTCACCGAGATACTTTCTCCCTTGATTTCTCCCAAACCGTTGATCTATTTCATGTGTAATTTAGCTTCATTGTGTTCTTCTCATCGCTAGTTTTTCAATTATATATAGAATGAAGGGTAACTCTCAAAAATGAGGGAGACATCAATGGAGCTTTGATTCAAACGGGTCAAGTACATGACACATCATCGGAATTTCAAGATTATGGTCCATCTTCATTCACTTACTTATTTTTCGTTTGCGTTCAATGTTATGCAAGAATCTATGCAGCAGTTTATTCAAGGTGTATCTCATATTCTCGGTTCACAATTGGTAACACCCTCTCTGTCTGCTCCGATTCTGAATGCTCCACTACATTCTTCATTCAATGGGTTGCCTGCTCCACTCACACACACCCCTATACAAAATACCCAACATGTTCCTCACTCTCCATTTACTTCCAACGCCATCCATTCCATCGTTTACACCTTTCTCACACCCTTTAGCTGCTGCTTCGACTCGAGCTTCTCTGCCTACTCAATCCTTTTCTAGGGTTGCTCAAGAAGCGCACTGTCTCAAACCCTCAGATTCATCTCTTTCCAAACATATTTCCTCCTCCGAGATGAAAGCTAGAGTTAAACTTCAATCTTTACATGCGCTCTGATCTAAAGGTCAATTGGTTTGCTATCGGCGTGGCAATCAAGGCCATACAACCTCTCCTTGTTATAATGCCCTGGTTTGTTTCACGTTTGACCGTTTAGGTCATCGATCTAATCATTGTAGAGCTACAATAATATTTCAACCACCATCGTCTAAACTATCACCTCAAACAGTGGCGAAAGCTAACTCTTTACCTGTCATCAAGTTTTACACAAACTCTGCCAATAAGAAATTTTGAGAAACTATCAAATACAGCCTCATTTTCTATGATAAACTGGATATAGGCCCGATTTATGTTCAAACCTATTTACAATAATTTTTCCCTTCCTTCGATGGAACATGGAGTAGATCAATAAATGTTTAAAGGGTAGCACATCACTTTAACCCTAGCTTAAGTTAGAAGTAAAATAATATTTTACGTCTTTTGTAAAGGATTAAATGTCTCGTAACTCTCGGTAAAGATCTTTACCTCGAAAAAAACTATTAGTAGAACCTCCAAATGATGATTGGAGATCTATGATGCTTTCTAAGGGAGAAATAGGGTTAGGATCAGTGAACTTTATAGTTGAATCGTATGATTTTAACAAATTTAATGGAGGTTTGAATTCAAACAACGCTGGCAACAAAAAATCCCATCTGATACTAGTACGACTGCTCCTTTGTCCTCTCAAGAACCTCCTACCCTCCTACCTGCTATTACTAAACCTTAACTTGTATTTCCTCTTAAACCTACCATTTCTACTATGCCAGTTCTTCTGTCTATCTCTTAAGTACCAAAAACATCCCTGCCTTCACCATCTCAACCCTTACCAGTAACTCGCCCTCTCTCTGACTCTTCTGTTCTACTTTCACAAATCTTACCCACTTCTCAGGTACCAACATCACCGGTACAAGTCTCTCCAGTTCTCTTATTACCCTTAGTCTCTGCACCAATTGCAAATATAACCCAAGCTCCTCTAACTGTAATAATTTTTGTAATAATTTTTGAAGCTGATGAGGATCTTTTGGATGATGGTTCTAATATTTCTAAAGCACCATCTCAGCAGCACCAAACTAGTTCTAATTAGGATCCTTGGGATATACATGCCGCTTCTTAGCAGATGGTGGTATATGAAGCTTGCTTGATAAAGGCAAAAGAAAAACCGCTTAAGAGTCGAGACATAGTTCCCGTTTGCAACAAAAATTATCTGGGCATGGTGGATTCTCAAAAGTAATGCTTCTGCTAGGCCTATATCTTTAGGTACTGATTCTCTCATTGATAGTTTTTCTTTTGTTGGTTTTTCTGATAGTGAAGTGTGCGATCCTTTCTCGCGCGCTCCGCACCGCCGCTTTTGGGGGGCGATGGGATGCAGAAGAAGGACACGAGATCCCTCCTAAAGCGTGTATTTGTTTGACACCGGTTAATTCTACCGTTTAGACCCATTGGAATGCACATTCGGGGGTTTTCAGTGATTGTGAGTACTTATAGATTTCGATGGACGCAAGCCCCCACCGTTAATTACCTTGGCTATTAACCTCAGAGCACCTCTGGATCTTAAAAGGGAAAGCAAATATCATAGCTAAATGATGGTCAAGTGGTCACGTGCTTCGGTGATCGGGGTCGCTGAAGCACCCTGGACTTACTAACAGGTCAATCCAGTAAGATAGGATGGTGAAAAAATAAACTTACTACAGATCAGTTCATTCTTTACCGCTCCAAGAGGCGATCTTGCTAATAGATCATATCGACCTTTGCGGAGGGATGAAATGTGAGTCTACTAACAGATCGACTCGATCTTAGTTGACCTAGAAGATGAACATACTACAGATCGGTTCAATCTTTACTAGTCAACGACCAATCACACAAAATACAACTCGAAGCACTTAGCCGGTTGATCTTGAGGTTGGTGAATCAGGAGACGGGTGGATTTGGCCCACTTGTTTCTTCTCACTAATCTTCTAGATCATGAATTCCAAGCACTAAGCGGATTCATAAACCTAGAAACACAACTGCACACAAAGTCAAACCTGAAGCGCTGAGCCAGTTTGACATTGAGGCGTGTGTCAGTGAAAACCTACTACAAATCGGTTCAGATTCACTATTTTGAGGATAAATCTACTACAGATCGATTCAATCCTACAATCCCGAGAGATGAACTTACTACAGATCAATTCAACCTCATGAACTAGAAGACAAACTTATCGACGTATTAGTTTAGTCTTACTAGTATGACTGATCATGAATTACTTGTTCATGACACAGAGTCATCATGATGTCACCTCTTTGGACATCGTGATGTTCTTCTCTCTTGAAATCAACACACTTACTTGTGCTAATGTCGCAGTGTTAGTCACCTTCTTGGCGGGCGTCAAGATATTCTTGTCTCGACTGGCTATTCTAAATATTTCATTATTTGTGCAAAATCACTATGCTGATCCACACCCCTTATGTGAGTATATTTAATCACCTCTAAATCATGAATCCTGAGCACCTAGCCGATTCATGAGTTCAGGGTTAACTTGCGCACAAAATTAGACTCGAGCTTCTAGCTGGTCTAATATTGAGACATGTTTGTTTAGAGAATGAACTCCTAGACAAGCTAGTTCAGAAGCTACCATATTGTAATGATTCATCAACAATCAACAAAGTGCACCACCACCTTATTAATCATTCATCACCTTAGGAATCATATAACGATTCAACAAACCGTTGTAACACTTTAACAAATCGTTATAACGCTTCCAGAAGATAGCAGACTTGTCAGAAAGTTGGTCAAACAGTCAAAAATGTTGCTAACGTTCTGTAAAGCGTTTAACGTTTCGATGAATTATTATAACGATTCAAGGAATCATTACAACGATTCCTTAGAGCACATTGACTTGTCAGAGAATAGTCAAAGCGTTAATAACGTCTTGTGAAGCCTTCAACGCTTTGGTGAATCGTATAACGGTTCAAGGAATCGTTACAACGATTCCTCTTTTTTAAATATATTGTTTATTATTTTTTTGAACTCTATTTATTTCTATAGAAAATTACTTATATAATGATAAGAAATAAATTGGCTATTATTCAGGATTTTATTTGAATTTTTGGGATTTTTACAATAGCCAAAGTAATATGATTTTATTTTTATTATTTTTAAACTCTATTTATTTTTATAGAAAATTACTCACAAAAATAATAGAAAATAATTTGGCTATTATTTAGGATTTTATTTAAATTTTTGAGATTTTTATAATAAGCAAAATAACAAGTCAAAACTTGGTCAACAGAAAAAAGCAAACAATATCATTTTGCTTTTAAATTGTTTCTATATAGTAATATTCTCAAATCTGAAATTTTTTTATATGGAAAAATACTATGAGAAATAAAGAATATTTAGAAATAAATTTGAGTCAATTTGGAGTTTGGGAGCATTTTCAAATGATTTATTTACTCTTTATTTTTTTAATTCTCTATTATTAATTGACTACTGAGCTTGATTGATTGGGCCGTTGAATTTGCTTTGAGATCAGTTCTTAATAGATGGATGGCCTAGATATGTCCTTTATTATTTACTTAACTGTCGATTCACAAAATCGTTAGATCTCTTTGAGATTCACTTAATCGTGTCAAGATATGTGCTTGTGTATCAAAGGTCATGTAGGGGCTCTTCTTCATCTCCTTCGTCGACTCCTTTACTGAAATTTGTGTTATTGCACCTCCGTCGATCGGAGTACCTGATCGACGATCAGTCACTACCATCAGCATCGCCTTGTTTGGGGAAGTATGATCCTAGTCTCTGATCTGAGATTCATCAGTCAGATTGCTATGTAGCCCAGTACCGTTTTGGTACAACTTACGATTTGGTACCGACTACTTAAATCGTTTATTCTGATCAAATTGACGATCGATTCTTGCAAATTCTTTTAGATTATTCTTTGTTGATCATTGTTCTACTGAGTTATCTCTTCAATTTTATTTTAATTTTAATTTTCCTCAAGCAATTAACCTTGGTACAGACTGGTACCGCGAGATTCAATTCAATCAACTGAATTCCTCTCGAATCGTGTTTGATTTTGGCAATGTCTCTTCTCTTACACATGTGACACTGTTACATTGCCATATTCAAGTCATCAATTCAGCTTCAACATAGTGATATCAACTTGAATCTTGATGATTACTAGATTGACATAATCGGGAGGATGAAAATTCTTCTACCATTTCCTAATCCATTGATCAAACGAAGAATGGAGGGCCTACAAGAGACCTACTACCAATCTCGTATCTCAGACCCCCTTGTCTAAAGAAGAATAAAGTAGAACAACTGAAAAAATCGATTCAAACTCAGAATTTGAATGTTTGATCTAAATCTTGTGATCTCGTTTAAATAATTACAGTAATTTAAACCAAAAATTGAGTCTAAAAAGGGAAAGATTGAAGATCACAGAGCAAGAATCAAGGAAGAAATAAAAAAAAATCGAATTTAAATGAAAATTCCAATAGCAACAAGCAATCCGATTTATTCAATTTCAATCAATTAAGAACTTACATTTTACATTCATCTTACCTAGTTGAGAGTGCACCAGAACTGTTTTTATCTGATCTAATTGAGAGAACTGAGCTTGAGAAACTAGTTCTACTATCAATTGATTGAACTTCGGCCTTGAAGATGATTTACCCTATTGAACTCTTCTCTCTTTTTTCTTATAATTGCTAGTGTCTCTCTCTCTCTCTCTCAATTGCTAGGATTCAGCTCTTTCTCTCTTCAATTTTGAGGGCTTATATAGGCTAGGGGTGTAAGTTTTGCTAAATGGTGATTGGTTGGGTGATTAATGCTTGGATCATGGCTTGGACTCAATCTCAACCCTTACTTTGGTTTAAATCAATGGACAAGATGCATTTGTGCTTTCTAATTACTCAACTAAATCAACCCTTGGTAGTTAGGCCGTTTTGAGTTAGTTGCATATGCTTTCCTATTTACTCTTTTGCCACTCTCTCGAGTTAACTAGCCTTCACTCATTTATGGATAATTCTAGAACCTTCTCAACACTTGGTAATTGCCAGAGATCCCTCATAGGCCCTATAAAATCTCTACATAGCTTGGTATTTCCCTTTCCTCCATTTGAGCCCGATTTTCACTTAATCACCATTACTATCATCTTTTCATCAATTCATTCAATTGTGAGCTCTTCTAGTCTCCTCTTAGTCCCAGCAATTGATTCAACTTGTCTTTTGCATTGTTCTAGTATTCCATTGTCAAGTTTGAACTCACTGTTCTTCTCCTGATTGGTGACTTGGTGAAACACTATAGCAGAGTTTCAAAAGGAGCCACCTTTGCATCTAGAGAGTGTCGCCTTAGTGAGAATAAGGTGTTTGTGCAATTAATTTCACCCTTGCAAGCTTACAGAGGTTAGTCCTAATTTTGACTTTGCTGACTGTTCTAGGTTAATTCTCCTTATTCCTTTCGCAATTATTAAAATTTCTAATTGATACGTGCTCTGATTAGTATTGTGCATTTCTTTGTTGAAGGAATTCGAAGAATTTTGCTGCCTTTAGCTTGTTCATCCATGGCGCCTCACAGTTAGTCGTGCGGAAGAAAGAGAAGAAGAGGAAGAAGGGAAGAAGAAGACGCCTCTGGAGGGGATGGTCTCGACATATATGAATCTCAGCAAGGTGGGACCCGTCGCCAGAGGGATAATGCGCAAGAGCCATGTGCACCTTTCATATTTTCTCCTTAGTTTAAATTCTGTCTTTATTTGTGTGAGCTTGGTTCACAAAATAGGTATGCGCCTCTGACTCATAAACCTGATAGTAGGGCCCCACTTGTCAACTTTCACAGGTTTAGTTATTAGTTGATTAGTTATTTACTTAGTGTTAATTGCTCTGACATGGCAAGACATGATAGGGCCACCCGTACAGGGTTATTCCTTTAATGCTAATGCTTTGTTAATGGGCGGCTGACATGGGCCAATGGTTGATTGCCATGTGTTGACTCAGTTGTTGATGTGGACAAATAGTTAGGTGCCACATGGCATAGGTGGGGCCCACTTATCAGTATTTTGTACCAGGGTGGGGCCCACATGGCTGACATGGACCAATGAGAGGCTGCCACGTGGCATTACCTTGCTGAGGTGACCTAATCGAGAGTGCTGCCACGTGGCACACCCTCTCTCTTCCTCTATTTCATATCTCCTATGTTTCTTGTACCCAATTTGTACCCAAGGTCGTTGTTGTCTCCAAGTTGTACCCAGAGAGATCTTGATCAAATCCAGCCCTTGATTAGTCTATTTAATCCTTTTTTTATCTTCTCTGAATTTATTTTAATAACTCCACTTGTCCAAAAATTATGAAATTTTCACAAAAATTTCTAAATTCATGATGATCATTTCTATGATTTTAATTTTACTTTTGCCCCTACCTCCTTGCATTAAAAATTTTTTGCCAAGAAAACCCTATCTTCCTCTCTAAATAAATTCTAATTTTTAAATGTAGCTCATTGTCTTTGTCAAATAAAATTCTCTTATAAAAATCCCCCAATTAAACACCAATTAGACTTGTATTAATACCTTATTAGGGTTCAACTTGATCAACAGTTGATTACATGTCAACAATTAATACAAATCTAGACTTGATTAGATGTTTACAACATTGGCATCTGGTCAGTCTTGTGAAATTGACTTTTCAATCCATATTCATGAAAGTGATTTGGTCAATAGTTGATTACTTGTCAACAATTGACACAAATCTTGGATTTATCAGGTGTTTGCAACATTGGCACCTGGTCAGCCTTGAAAGCAAAATCACATTGAAATTTCTTGTGATTGGCTGTATCAAAATACTGGATTGGCATTGACAGTTCTTGTTCTACAGGGATTGTACTGTTTCACTCCTTCTTAAGGTTTGCTCTGAGGGTTTGATTTGGGATTTGATTCTTAGGGTTTAATCTTGACTCTCTTGATGTCTATCACTGAGGTGTGGGACCCACCTGTCAGTGAAGAATAATCAAATGGATGACCCCTCAGGAGATCTCTCTCTCTTGAATCTCCTAAGAGTCATCCACTTCGAATGAACATGAGGTGACAGGACTTTTATACCTCTGTCTCTTATTTAGAATTTCCTTGTGGGATTAATACTTAATTCTTGTTCCGACTTGATTAGATTTAGTGGATATGCTAGGTTCAGACTATTGAAACTGTTTGTGTGGGACTGTCAGGTAGGCCCCGTTTGTCAGAGAAAAAATAATCACATGTGTGACACTGTTTACCCCTGAAAGGTTGAAGGAAGAAATACAAGAGAGAAAAGCCAAGATTAAACCCTATGAGCTGAAGCAGTACAATCCCTATACTACATGGAATAGTATCAATGCCAAGCCAGTATTTTGATACAACCAATCATGAGAAATCTCAGTGTGATTTTTGCTTTCAAGGTCGACTCCTGGTGCCAAAGCTGTGAGCAACCACCTAACCATGCTTTGATTTGTGTCAATTGCTGATAAGTAGTCAGCTCTATGACCAAATTACCCTCATGTTAAGGGATTGAAAGTTAATTTCACAAGACCGATCAAAGCAAAGTGAGCAACCACCTGACCAAGTCTAGATTTGTATTAATTGCTGATAAGTAGTCAGCATTTGATCAAATCAAACCCTAATGAATATCAATATAAGTCTAATTGGTATTTAGTTAGGGTGGTTTCTGCAAGGAGAATTTATTTGGCAGAGACACTGAGCTACAACTGATAAATAGGGATTTTATAAGAATAAAACAGGGTTTTATTGATCATGGAATTTTTAGCACAAGCAGACAGGGGTAAAAATGGAATATAAAAATACAGAGGTGATTATCATGAATTTAGAGAATTTTGGTAAAAATTTCATGATTTTTGGATAAAGGGATCTATTAAAATAAATTGGAGAAAGGAATGAGATTAATCTGAAGGCTGAGATTTGATCACAAGTCTCTCTGGGTGCAACTTGAGTGAAGAGTTGTCCTGGTGCAACCGGGGCTTCCATACAAAAGCATGTAGTTTAGGCGCTGGGAGAGTTCAAAAGAAAAAGAAATATCTCGGACGACTAGGTGCACCGACTCTCTGTCTCATTAAACCCGACGTGTGGGGCCCAAATCCGTGCGCCGAGTCCACTTTGAGCCGCGCCACCTCTTTCTCTCATTTCTTTCATCGTCGCTGGGGTCCCACAGGCGGCTCTCTTCTCTTCTTCCCTCGCGCGCCTTCCCCTTTCGACTCGATCTCTTCAACACGTAAAACTAAATTGAAAATGGAAAATGGTTTGATCGGTTATGAAAATTTGCAAATGATATATCAATGGAAAGCTCTTGGTAAGGAGAATGTGCTAGAACAATTTATTTCCATTATGGTTCGCTATGCATCACTCGCATTGGAGAAGAATGGAATTGGGCGAGAAAAATGAATCGACCGTTTGAGATAGAAATGAAGCAAATTGGCGGTTGGGAAGTGTCGTGTGGGCCCCACGATTCTCGTTAAGACGGTTTTTCTCGCACACATTTACTTCCTTTTATATATTTTCCATAATGAAGTTGGTGTGTTGGACCGAGAGCAATAAAATTACATGAATTTGCTTGGTGTTTGAAGAAAGAAGAACAAAGGAAAGATTGAATTGAGATCACAAGCCATGATGCGCCGATCCAAACCATCAACTTTGCTCACAAGAAACACAAGCCGATTAATGTGAGCCATTGAATTATTGGATCAAAGGTCATGTGATCATGCCACAATAGCAATCCGAGGGATTAAGAAAGCACAATTGGTGCGAAAAGAAACACAAATTGGCCATGATTGGAGCATAATTGAAGCCTATATAAACTCGAGCAAATTGATCAAGCGGCCCCAATTCACACTCTCTCGCTTGATAACCACCACACCAATCTGATTTGTCGGATTGATCTCAAGACTAACTTGTAGAACTCGGTCAAGAATACGTAAAGGATACAAAGGGAGAGCAATTATAACCCCCGGAGTGATCAAGGCAACCATACACTTCCACACCAAAACCAAAACCGGTTGAGAAAGATCCATATACACACCATTCTCTAGCCAATTGATCTTGATCCAAAGAAGAAGGAGGGAAGAATAATCAAGGTTCAATGGAGACAAGAAGTGATTTACCAATTGATAGTAGATTCATTTGAATCTCTCAATTAGGCTAACTCACAATACCATAAGCTCCATCCATTGCACAATATCCCAAGCTAAGTAGTGTTTGATTCTTTAGAAACATGAGTAATAAAGATACCGCCTTGATTTTTCTAATAAAATGAATTTAGCTTTTTTTATTTTCTCGCATTCTTTTGCTGATTTCAATTTCTCTTTTGCAAATTTCCTTTTTGTCCCGATGATGAGTTGGTAGAAGAGCAATTATTGCCTCCCAACTATAATCCATAGCCGATCGAAGATCTAATATGATCTCTTAGCTATAGCTCGCAAGATAATTACTCAAATCTGGAAATTTTAGAACAATTATGGATGACAAGGTGATTGAATCATAATTAAGATCGATTTCAATACAAGAATCATCCTTGAGCTTCAAACTAGATACTCAAAGTGTGAATTTAAGAGGAAAGATTGAGATTTGAGTAATTGAATTGCAAGCTGGTAACAATCAATACTAAAAGTCTGATGCCAGTATTCATCGTCTTTGTACTGATGCTTTGAATTCTCCAATTGACAATGAAATTACAAAGTCTAGCAACGAATTAGTTCAATTAAACGATTAGGCATCGTGAGTAGCAATCAAAGGCTGGCTATACCGAACCGGTACCGAGAGCTCAAAACGGTACCGACCCCTAGAG
This sequence comes from Schoenoplectus tabernaemontani, assembly GCA_037127355.1. NCBI lineage: Eukaryota > Viridiplantae > Streptophyta > Magnoliopsida > Poales > Cyperaceae > Schoenoplectus > Schoenoplectus tabernaemontani. The sequence continues at coordinate 13,611,976 of CM073758.1, forward strand.
CAATCCATCGGATGGATTCGCTCAAGAAGACCACCACTGAACCCCTGAGTTCAGGCGATTCTAACACCGCCGGCAAACCTCTGATCAGCAGCTCCGATCACCGGGGAGCTCATCTACACGAATCTTAGGACAGCCAAGAGTTGAGATAATCTTGATGCACGATTCTTGAAACAAGAAGTGTTAATCTCAAAGGAGATCTAAAGAGATCAGCTAGCGCAAGATACAGGGAGGAATCTGAACCTTCTATTTGCAAGAAATGCGAATCTTGGCGTGATTGAGTGAATTCCAAAGAGATCCAACGACACCAAGTGAATTAACAATAATAAAGGATGCATCTGGGCCTTTAATTCACTCGACACTAATCTCAATTTAATCTGGCGGCCCAAATGAGAATAAAATTATATGAAAGATGCGCACTAATCCTGGTGTAGATCTGGCGGCCCATATTAAGCCCATTAATTAAATAATAACAGAATAGTGATAATATAGAATAAATAAATGATTTGAAAATGCTTCTGAACTCCAAATTGACTCAAATTTGTTTCTAAAATTTTCTTATTTTTCATACTATTTTTCTATGCAATAATATTCCAGTTTTAAAAATATAATCATGATAAAACAATTTAAAAGCAAAAGACATTACATATATTGGTATATTTGACCTAGCTTTGACTTGTCATTTTAAATACTATAAAAATTCCAAAAATACAAATAAAAATCATAAATAATAACTAGATATATTTTAGTGATTTTCAAGTGATTTTCCATGAAATAATAATGATGATAGTAATATGCTATAATAAATAATGAGATTAGCTATATTCTTTGATAAATAAAAAAATATATAATAATAATAATAGATATTATATTGATATTTTCTGTAAAAAGAATAAAAATAATAAATAGCACAAAATATACAAAAATATACTACCATGGTAATGAATAGTAAAATACATTTTCTTTTATAATAAAGAATGATAATATAGTTTTATAATATGAATTGTATTTCTTTTATTTCTATACAAATATATACAATAAAAAATATATACTTTTGATGAATAAAATGTAATAAAAATAATAGTTGTAATAAAAAAAAAAAAACATAATGAATTTCATCTTTTATGGTTATACTTTTCTATAGATAATAAATAGAAATAATAAAAATAGATATAATGAATAGTATAATAAATAGAATAGAATATTAATAATGATTTCCTTTTAGCTATAAAAAAAAATAATAATAATAATAAAAAAAATAATAATAAAAAATATAAATATAAAAAAAAAAAAACAATAATAATAAAAATAATATGGCTATCTTTTGATTTTGTAAATAATTCCTACATAATGAATAGTGTTTCAATATAATAGAATATAATAATAAAATTCTATTACTTTGGCTATTATAAACATTTTAAAAAAAATACAAATAAAAAAAAGAGAGAGCCATTTTATTTTCTATTATAGAGTTTGGAAATAATAAAAATAAAAAAAATTCTACTATTTTAGCTATTATAAAAAAAAAAATCCAAAAATATAAATGAAAATCTAGTTAAACAGCTAACCCCTTTTTCCTATTATTTTTGTAAATAATTTTCTACATAGATAAATAGAGTTTAAGAAATAAAAATAATAATAATAGAAAATAATAATAGTAATAAGAATATAATAATAATAATAATAATAATAATAATAATAATAATAATAAATAAATGCATCTTCATAAAAAAAATAATAATGAAAGATATTATATAATAGACTTTGTGCATTTTAGAAATAAATAAATATGCTCACATAAGGAGTGTAGAGCTACGTAAGAATATTTGCACGTATGATATAACATTTAGAACGATTAGTCAAGACGAGAATATCTTGACAGAGGATAAATAAGGTTGCAATGACAACACGAGAAGATACGTTGAGACAAGAACATCTTGACGTGAGATGAATAAGGCTTTGATAGCAACATGAGTGAATATGTCGAGACAAGAACATCTTGACGCTTAATGAAGAATAACCGAGCCGCGATATTAACATGGAGATATATGTCGACTCAAGAAGAAGAACATTATGATGTCCTAGATAGGTGACATCTTAATGACTCACGCTATGAGCAAGTAACTCATGATTGAATACGCTCACACAAGGGGTGTAGGGCTACATAGTAATCTTGCACAAGTAATGCAACACGTAGGATGATTAGTCGAGACAAGAACATCTTGACGTTCGTTGAAGATTGACCAAAGCTACGACGTCAGCATGGAGAGATATGTCGACTTTGAAGATGAAGAACATTACGATGTCCTAGCGAAGTGACATCTTAATGACTCGGTGTCGTGAACAAGTAATTCATGACCATTTGAGCTGGCAAGACTGAACTTGTCCGTCGATGAGTTTGTCTCCTGGCTCATTTCCCGAGAATGTGAGATTGAATCGGTCTGTTGGTAGATTCATCCACAAAACAGTGAATGTGAACCGTTCTGTAGGTAGGTTCCTTCACTAACACATGCCTCAATGTTGAACTGGCCCAGCGCTTCAGGTTTGACATTGTGTGCAATTGTGTTTCCTAGGTTTATGAATCGGCCTAGTGCTACGAATTCATGATCTAGAAGATCGGTGAGAAGAAATACGTGGGCCATATCCACTCTTCTCCTGATTCACCAACCTCAAGATCAACCGCCGTTGCTTCGAGTTGTATTTTGTGTGATTGGTTGTTGACTAGTTAAGATTGAACCTGGCTCTGTTTGTAGGTCTATCTTCTAGATCAACAGAGGTCGAGTCTGGCCCGTATGTAGTAGACTCACCTCAAGCCCCCTATGAAGAGATTAACCCGGTCCGTTGGTAAGGTTACATCTCGAGGTGGCATGGATCGAACCGATCCGTTTGTAGGTTCGTCCCCCATAAGACAAAACCGATCTGTTTGTAGGTTTGTCTTTCATAGATTGAACCGATCCGTTTGTAGGTTCATCTTCCGTAGATCCCTTTTTATAAACCTAGACGACCACTTGACCATCTTTTAACTATACTATTTGCTTCTCTCTTTCAAAGATCCAGAGGTGCCTCGAGGTTCGTAGCCCAGTGGTAATTAACGGTGGGGGCTTGCGCCACCGAATCTACAAGAACTCACAATCACTAAAAACCCCCCGAATGTGCATCCAAATTATCTCTAAACGGCAGACCGGCCGACACCCAAAGCAGATGCACGCTCGGGAGGGATCTCCGTGTCCTTCTTCCGCAACCCATCGCCCGGCGGCGGCGCGGAGCGCGCGAAAAAGGGTCGCACAGATTCGCACGCCGGCCGGGGACCTAGATTCTCCTCTTATCTCTCGAAAGAGAGAGGCAAATAGAATAGTTAAGAGATACAAGTGGTCTTCTATGTGCTAAAATGACTAATAATTTTCAAGTGTTTTTGTTTTCAGAAATGACATACTTTGGAAATTTCAACCTCGCTCCCTACACCGTCACTCCCGCAAAGCCCGCAGGGCAAATTGTTCATGTTCTTCGGACCATCCCGCAAGAACTTACCATCTATGGCCCACCTCCAAAGGGCCGCCTTCACTCCCGCGACCGTCCGTATTTCTATTCCGGATGAGGAGGAAGAATCGATTACCCTAACTCCCAAGGGGATCTCCAACAACGTAATGGCCTCTCCTATCGCCTCCCCAAAGAGGAGAAGGCGACCGTCCAAGAGGACACCAAAGGCAAGCAGCCGAATCGCCCGCGACTCTCAAGCATCCAGAAGAGGGCCCCGGATGCATACCAAAACCACCGGGTGGCTAGGCCAGCTATCCCGCCTCCAATAAATTCACGCACTCCGAATAAGTGCCAAGAACTCGCCACAAAGCCACCTCCGCTGTGCACGGGGAGGTGCCTAAGCCCACACCTCGCCCAACTCAAAGGTCTCGCCGCCAGACAAGTCTCAAGCCCCCGCAGGCCATCTACAAGGCTCACAGGGCCCTCAAACAGAGGAAGAGCGTCAAGAACGCTAGGTCGAGACAATACGTCTCCCGCCCCAATCACTCCCAAGACATGGCTCGCCGCAAGCCATTGTCTCCACTCCGAACCCTAGGAGGTTTACATCAAAGGCAACACCTAGCACCCAAAGCAGTGTGGGTCCCAAAGGGTTCCCACCAATAAAACCCCGGCCTCAAGCCCACCTTTGCAAAGAAGGCCGGAAGTCTAACGCTCCGTTCGAGAGCGTATTCACCCGCCTAGGTCGAAGAGTGTATTCACCGATTAGGCTCGAGAATACCACTTAATAACCCGAAAATAACTGCCCCTGACCAAACAAAGAAGAAGAGAAGAACCGCTCGCTATGAAGAGCACTTCTCAGTCAACACCATCAGCATAAGCTACGATACTGATCCCACACCGACGCCGAGGTGAATATGACTCAGGATGACCAGTCCCCGCCTAATCAAGCTCACGTCACCAACACCAACAAAAATAATGGTAGAAAAGGGAGACCTCCAAAGAGAGTCAACCCCGAAGGCAATAGCAGGGAAGGGGAAGACCACAACGAAAACCCTGATCTCTTCGATAATGAAGATGACGTTGAAACACGTCCCGAAATGCCCATCGATGAAATAGAAATATTGAAAGGCCACATCGAGGCACGGGACGAAGAACTGATTAGGCAACGGGAGCTAATCGCTACCATGCTGAAACAAAATGAAGAATTGATTAAGGCGGTCAAATCCTTGTAAGAATCACAAGACGCCAATTTTAAGGTTGGTAGCTCCCGTCAAGAAGGGGTCCACAAGCACCAAAAGCAATCATAAGGGAAAACAACCTCGTCGATTCTAAACCCCATCCACACAGACAATAGAAGTGGAGGCTCGAACCAACGGAATATCCCGAAAGAGATTCAAGCCATGATTGCCCAAAGAATGCAAATAGCCGGAGGTGGATACGCTATCCCTCCCGTTAAAAACGTGGACATCCATACCCCGCCATATATGACTTGGAAGAATATCCTAAAGGGTATGTGATCCCTCGCTTCAGACCTTCTCCGGGAAGGCAACAAAGACTCGAACCCCGAACAACACCCGCCCACTTTGTAGCCTCACGCGCAACACGGCGCAATGATGCATCGTTGTTAAGACAATTCCCTCGTAGCCTAGTGGGAACCGCCTTTCAATGGTACTATTCGCTGGAGAACAACAAAGATCGTGGACCCGGGACGAGATGGCGGACTCGTTCAGGCGCGATTTGTCATGGTGTCCGACAAAATAAACATAGCCGATCCAAGCACTAAACCCAAGAAAGGGGAGTCAATGACAGATTTTATCAATAGATGGCGGAACCTCATCATCAAATGCGACCGCACATTAACCGAAGATGAGGCCGTCAACCTAATCATGAAGAACATTGACGGGTGGATGGGCATGCTTCTTGGTGTGACAAAGGTCAACACGTTTAAAGACTTGCTCAGACGGTATCCAATATGGAAAGGATGTCACCACACACCGTGCCGAACTTCATGAATAATAGGCCGCAACGAGGAGCCCGAGCCGAAACCAAAGTGGCATTCACCTCGTTAAAAGATAAGATGGTTGCCAACGCACACCCAAGGCGGCAAGCATGGCACAAATGGCAATAATTACAACAAGGGACCCAGGCCCAATCCGGGAGGGAGTTCACGAGTTTTGAGTCCCTCGAACAAAAGAAGACTAAACCGTACTCCTTCAGAAAGATAAAGTTGCTCAAATCTTCGTGGGAGCACTAAAGAATGGCCTAACCTTGCCGGCCCAAGAACGTCCGGAAGATGCCGATAAATCGGACGAACCCAACTTCTGCCCATACCATAGAGTACTAGGGCACTCAATTGAAGATTGCTGGGTCTTCAAAGATTGGGTCGAAAAGGCGTATAAAAACGGTGAAATTACTTTACCCAAAGGGTTCTTGCAAAGCCCATCAGCCCATGAACAGGCCAACACGATCTCTCATGAGGAAGAGAAAGTCCCGGGCCAGTTAAGCGAAGAACAAGAAGAGCAATGGACTACGCACTTATCGAAGAAATCGATTAAAATGCTTAAAGCCCTTAAGAAAGAACCTGGCATGAGATGGAAAGACGATATTACGCCAGTGGTCCCATCAAAACCCAGGGTATATTATAAGGTGGACCAGAGCCAAGACCAGGTTCTTAAGAAGAGAAAGAAGCATAGAAATAACAAGTCCAGAAAGAATAAAATTGAAGAGTACGAGCAGGGCAGTCCCGAGGCGATCACCCTTCAACACTTCATCTCCAAAGAAGACTGGGAGAAGCTAACCCTAGGTCAAAAGGAAGAAAATGTGGATGAAGAAATAAATAAAGAAGAAAGCGAAGAGATCTGGGGTGCTTCGTGCAATATGGTATATTCTTCTCACGACGAAGATATGCCAACATTAGAGGAGATGTTCCTCCTAAACGACGAAGGGGAAGCAAGCACCTCTGGGACTAAAAATGAAGAATGCAAAGCCGTGCTCCGGTCCGGGACTTACATACCTGAGAGACAAGCTCCCAAAGAGTCCGATAAGGGAAAGGACAAGGCCCTGAATAAAGGTAAAGAGGCTGAGAACCCAAGCAAGAATCCGAAAAAGACCCTCGACGGCGAAGAATACAACGTGTTGGCACATCTCGCGTAAGATCCCAGCCGCTATTAAGCATATTCGACGCATTGATGATGTCACAAGACCTAAGGGAGGTATTAATCCAAGCCTTGCAAGATCCCGAGAAATACAAGTCATATTTTGTCGAGCAAAATATGCAAGAAGCCCTATTCACCGCCAAACGGGCCGCCTGTATAAATTTCACAGACGATGACCTCCTAATAGGCACCGTCGACCATAACCGCCCGCTATATATTACCGGAAACTGCGGAGGGCAAAAGATTGGCGCATCCTGGTCGACGCAGGGTCTTCGATCAATATCATGCCGCTCAAAACTTTGAAGACCATCACCTTAGACGTAAAGAATCTATCTGATGAAAAGGTGATTATTCATGGCTTCAATCAAAACTCCCAAAAGGCCCTGGGAGCTATAACTCTGAACCTGCAATGCGGAAGCCTAAAGGCGCCTACTAAATTCTATGTCATTGACGCTGAAACCTCTTATCGGGCGTTGCTGGGTCGCCCGTGGCTTCACAGTAATCAGGTCATACCCTCTACTCTGCACCAATGCCTGAAATATATTGAGAATGGTAAGCAAAAGAGAATTGACGGAGATGTCAAGCCATTCGGGGTGCATGAGATTAAGTTCAATGACGCCCAATACTTTCTGCCTAAATCCGCCGTGGCGCCAAGCCGGCCTATAACTAAAGCAGGTCAGAAACCCTTCAACAAAGGCCCTAAATTTGATACCTCATCCGGGGAAGAAGAAGAGGTCAAATTTAATATTAAACCCCGAGGTGCTCGAGCCCAAAGACCCGAAGAAAGTCGGGTGAAGAAGCAACCTTCCGCTTCAAACAGTGGCTACGTATAAGGCCCAAATAAAACCGAGTGAAATAAATGCAAGTGATTCTCAAGAGAGGTCATTTTCAATTTTAAACCCGCCAACACCCCTCAAATTCGATCACGAACAACTTCAGAGAAGACTCGAAGATTCTCGATGACTCGGGCGACATCACCTCGGGAGAAGAATCCGCCACGATCGTCAACCCCGGGAAGAAGAATCGACGAAGAGATCATCTATCACATCCTCAAGAAGCCATATAAAGGGCCCGAAACAGATAATGAAAGCGAGGAGTCATATATGATCAACACGGACCCGTAGCGGAAGGGATAACCCTGCTAGGCCGAGGCCTATAAATGAAGAACGCTCATGGCGGAAAATTTCGAAGGTCGCGTCTGGAATGCGATCGATGAAATAAGGCACCAGGTTGAAAATAATAGAAGGGAGGTGTCCGAACAATGGGAAGTGATGCAGATATCAAGGTGCAACACAATGAAATCATGATAATGATTGAAAACCCGCAAACCGCGATCTATAACTCCGAGCTACTCAAAGAAATGACGAGCGAGCCCGTTCCGGACCCCGAAAGACAAGCACCCGATAATGCGGCAAGCGGTAATTGTCATAGTAGATGAATCAAAAGGGGAAGAAACGAAAGCTAAGCAAATAACCGTCATGCAAACCCTCAAGGTCAAGAAGAGTAAACCATACTCTTTCCCCGAAAAATAAAACGAATCTGGATATTTGAGCGAGCCTTAAAGAGCGGATTAACACTTCCCGTTTGCAAAAGACCCGCAGACATAGAAAGAGCCGGTGAAGGTGAATTCTGCCCTTATCATCGCATACTGGGTCACACCATTGAAGAATGTTGGGTATTCAAAGACCTCATAGAAGAAGGGCACAGAAACGGGACAATCCAACTCCCGAAGAGCTTTCAACAAGACCCAGCTCCGCACAACTCGAATAACAAAGGCAAAGGGGTTGCTTATACGATCTCACACACTCCCATACCTAGCAAACCTAAGGTTGCAAGACGTAAGCCGATCAAAGAAATCTACCGCTCCAACTCAGTCATGAATATTGAGATAGAAGAGGAGATGGCAGCACTAGAGATTACTGTGGTTCCCGAAAAGCATTTTAAAGACCTTATACCAAGGAGGTGAACCACATACAAACCCTAAAGACCTTTGTTGTGCCGCAAAGGTAGAGCGCATCAAAGGGAAAACTATCATCCACAAGGCCATAATTTTCTATCAGAGCGATTCAACCCAGTCTCTGAAGAACCCTGATCACAACACTTGGAAGAAGTGGGTGATAGAACAAGAATCGGAGAATGCAACGAGCGATGACGCTGCATCTCATCCCTTTGGAAAGGAGCTATATAAACTGGCAAAAAGGGCGAAATGTCTGAGAGATATATCCAAGGCCGAGGCCAAGCGCTTCGATGAACTCTGGAATGGCGGCCAGAATAAAGTCCCGGGCCTGGATGGTAAAATAAAATACACCCGGGATTAGGGTATAATCGCGATGACGCAAAGATGCTTCGAGGGGTCTCTCAACGAGTACCGTATGAAAGAAAGCTGTTGCATGGCTTCTGTTGAAATGCCGGATAATGAAACAGAAGAAGACAATACCCCGGTCCTGAAAAATGCTTTGAAACAGCTGGAAAAGGAACCTAACACGGTCGATGAGTTAGCTGAAATCAATCTGGGGACGGAAGAAGACCCACGATCGACTTTCATAAGCGCGTCATTACCAAAGGAGGTGGCTGACAGGTTGAAGACATTCCTTAAAAGCTACATGGACTGCTTCGCTTGGAGTTATAAAGAGATGCCTGGATTAGATCCCAACGTGGCGGTCCATTACTTAAAAATTGATCCAACCTTCAAGCCGGTTAAGCAAGCGCCGAGGCGAATGAGAATAGAACTCGAAGAGAAGGTCGTGGAAGAGACAAAGAAACTCATCGACGCCGGATTCATACGGGAAGAAGAGACGCCGGAATGGGTGGCTAGCATTGTCCCGGTTAAGAAGAAAAATGGGCAAATCCGCATTTGCGTGGACTTTCGGGACTTGAATAAGGCGTGCCCTAAAGATGATTTCCGCTCGTGGATCGAAATTATAATTGACCATACATCCTCCTATGAAGTCTTCTCCTTCATGGACGGTTATGCGGGCTATAATCAAATCAAGATGGCGCCGGAAGATGAGAGGCATACGGCATTCCGCACGCCGATTGGCATATATTGTTACAAAGTCATGCCGTTTGGGCTGAAAAATGCAGTGCCACCTACCAACGGCGATGACGAAAATATTCGACGATTTAATCCACAAGATAGTTGAATGCTATGTGGATGATCTGGTCATCAAAGCCATGTCATATGAAGAACACCTCCAATATCTTGAGGTCGTTTTCAACCGCCTGAGAGAACATGCGCTCAAATTAAACCCGTTGAAATGCGCATTCATGGTATCATCCGGTAAATTTCTGGGGTTTGTGGTACGCCACAGGGGCATCGAAATAGACCCGGGCAAGATCAAAGCAATCACTGAACTATCCCCGCCGAAGAATTTAAAATAGTTGCGATCTTTGCAAGGGCAATTGGCGTATATTAGGCGGTTTATAGCCAATCTATCGGGTAAAATCCAACCCTTCACCCGGCTGACTAAGAAGAATATCCCGTTCAAGTGGGATGGCGAGTGCCAGCGAGCCTTCGAAGAAATCAAGGCATATCTACTCAACCCTCCGGTATTGGCGGCGCCCATACCCGGAAAGGAGCTTATTCTATATACAACCGCCCTAGATGGATCCTTGGGAGCCCTATTGGCACAAGAAAACCAGGATGGTAATCAAAATGCGCTATATTACTTAAGCCGCATGATGGTAGGGGCAGAACACGGGTATTCACCGATTGAGAAGCATTGCCTAGCCCTAATCTTCGCGGTGAAGAAATTGAGGCATTACATGCTAGCCCACAAAATCATTTTAATATCTAAGGTGGACCCTCTCAAATATCTGATGACTCGGCCAATGTTGACGGGGAGGCTGGCCAAGTGGGCTATCATTCTTACCGAGTTCGACATCACCTATACACCGCAAAAGGCGATAAAGGGGCAGCGCTAGCAGATTTCCTGGCTGCACACCCAATCCAAGACGACTCCCCATTAAAATGTGACTTTCCTGACGAGGAAACCCTACATGTCGAAGAAGGAAGTCCTATATGGGAGATGTACTTTGATGGCGCCTCGTCGATCAAGCCGATCGCGGCCCAGAGTCCCAATCGTGCGAGCCGGGCGCAGACTAGTCTTCGTAACCCCGGAAGGCGGGATAATACGACATTCTCTGGCTTTAACCGAACCATGGCACAAATAATGAAGCGGAGTATGAGGCACTTATCGCCGGACTAGAGCTATCACTGGAGCTGGAAATCAAGGCTGTGCGTATCTTTGGGGATTCACAACTGATAATAAATCAAATAATTGGCGAATACAAGGTCTTGAAGCCGGAACTAATACAATATCACCGAAAGGCCATGGAATTAATGAAGAAAATCCCGTACGTGTCCATCGAGAAGGTCACGAGGGCTGTGAATGGTGAAGCAGATGCGTTGGCCAAACTCGCCAAGGAGCCAGGTGAACCAACAGAGCCGAAATCCACATCATCGTCCGCAATAGAGGCCATTATCATTGTGTCAAACAACGATATAAGGTGAATAATGAAAATGCGGGCTAGAAAAGATAGAATGCCAAGAAACAATGATAACCGAAGAAGACGATGATTGGAGACAACCGTTCATCGAATATTTCCGCATGGTACCCTTCCCAAAGATAAAAGGATGGCCGATCAAATAAGAAAGCGGTACTAAGGTATGCATATGTGGGCAATACGCTATACCGGAGGTCTTATGATCACCATGGCTAAGATGCATATCGTGGCCTGAAGCCGAGCAAAGTTATGAAAGAAGTTCATTCCGGACTATGCGAGCACATCGTCCGGGGCCGAAAATGAAGTTGAAAATCAAGCGAATGGGGTATTATTGGCCCACGATGGTGGCCGATCGTTGTGAAGAGCACGCAAAGAAGTGCCGCATGTGCCGTATACACGGCCCTTTTATACATCAAGCGCCAAACCCGTTGCACCCCACGGTAGCATCCCGGCCATTTAATATGTGGGGTACAGATATAGTGGGGCCCATAGACCCTCCTACATCAAGAGGTCACCGGTTCATCCCGGCGGCGACGATTACTTTACAAAATGGGCCGAAGCCGTTCCGCTTAAAGAAGTTAAAGCGTCCGATGTGGTTAAGTTCTTCAAGACGCACATCCTCTACCGATTCGACACCACAACGGATAATATCCGATAACGGACGCCTTCAAGAGCTCCAAAGTCTATGCCCTGGCGGAGCAATTTAATATTGATTGGAGATTCTCGTCCATTTATAATCCGAGAGCCAATGGCCTGGCCGAAGCCTTTAACAAAACTCTGATCAATATTATGAAGAAGACGTGGACGACGCAACCAACGAGACCGGGATAATCGTCTACAAGAGGCATTATGGGCTTATCGAACCACATACCGAACGCCTACGCAAGCTACCCCATATTCTCTGGCTTTTGGGGTTGAAGCCGTCCTCCCTCTTGAGGTGGAATTACCGTCATTGCGGGTGGCTATGCAAAATGATATGACCATGGACGAATGCCAACAACTTAGGCTGGACGAGTTGGATGCCATGGACGAGAAAAGACTGATAGCCCAGCAGAACCTTGAAATATATCAGGCAAAAATGGCAAGGGCATATGATAAGATGGCGCGAGTCAGGGCATTTCAACAAGGGGAGCTTGTTCTTGTCCTCAAGAGGCCGATCATTGGCCGGCACATCGGCCCAAAATTCTCCCCGAATTGGGAAGGGCCATACGTAATTGAGAAGGTATACGGGGGCGGCGCATACCAACTCATAGACCATGAAGGTGAAAGGCCCATGCCACCGATTAATGGGCGATATCTGAAGAAGTACTACACATAGCCCAGAGTGGGGCCGATCGAGTAGTATCTATTGTAAATAAGTAAGGAGAGAATAAGTGTTCGTTTACACACACGTGCACGAAACACAAACCCATGTCTAACCTCCACTTTTGCATAAAATTCCAAAAAACCCTACTTGTGCATCTGTAAATAGAATGCATCCAAAAATCCAAAACCACACAAACACATTTAGCCCTATAACAAAACAAAAAAAAATAGAATAAGGGAATACAACGCCAAAACCACGCGAGAATGTAAGGCGAGAGCTTTGGTGTTTGGGCTCACAATACAAATACCACTGGGTTTGTCCATTTGATACAGAATAAACACAAAAATGGGCAGGGTTTGCGCTTGTCCCTCAAACTATCTCGTTGCCCAATGACGAAAGTTGCTCATATTGGTCGCCGCGCGCAAAACCAAGGGATAGGTCGAGCAAATTGGTGGCTAGTAAATAGTCGCTTCTGAGGGCATGTAAATAAATAACTCTCGTATTATTAGTAACATGTATCACTAATAACAAAAATTTGCCCTCTTCTAATAAAATAAAAGGATATATATGTAAAACAATAAAAACCTATTTTCATACTCATAAAAAAAATGATAATAAAAATAATAAAATCTTTTCAATAAGGGGTTGCCACCTTTGTCCCCGACACCACGAGTGTTATACAAAGCCAGGTTGGGTGCATTCATCCGTAAAAGCACCACACGCCCGAAGAAATGATGTGTCATAATCCCACGACATATCATGGAGGGGTCAGATTAAGGGTTTACGCTTGTACCCGACATTTCATGTTAAACAAAGCGGCTCGCTTAAAGAAATGACTCAGTCATGGAGAGCGGACCTACCCGATGAAAGCTCGTCTCGCGAGGGATGCGTGATGGATGTTTGAGGGTAGCTAAAATATAAAAAACTAGGTTGGGTACATTCATCCGCAAAAGTACCACACGCCCAAGGAGGTGGTCTGTTTCTAATCCCAAAATAGATCATGGAGGGGTCAGATTAAGGGTTTATGCTTTTGCCCGACATTCAGTGTCAAATAAAGTAATTCGCTTAAAGAAGTGACTCAGGTCATGGAAAGCGGACCTACCCGATGAAAGCCTGTCTCGCAGGGATGCGTGATGGATGTTTGAGGGTAGTACCCCCACAAAACAAATTGAGTGGAGACGAGTGAATGTGAGTTTCCACTTTAGCACGCAACGGTGCACAAATGAGGGAGAGTAGGTGAGCTTCCACAAATAAATGTCAACTAAATATACAAGGAGCATCCACAAAATGGTGTTATCAATTGCATCCATAATCCAATTGATACTTTGGTAAGTTTATCCATCGGTAATAAAAGGATAAACGGGTTTATACTTGTACTCCGGCTAGAGGTCAATACGACATGTTCGGTATCCGTAAAATACCACGGTTACTTAAGTTCGTATTGTAATAAATAAAGAGAAGCCGTGTATAGAATAAGTGCAATAGGGTCTTTGTAAAGTTTTCCCTTTTTCTATTTTTGTACTTAGATGCTATGTGAAAATAAAAGCAATTTGTATTAGGCACTTTTGCAACTAAGATTGAGAGTGTAAAATGTAAAGAGCTTATGAAAATCTCCCATACCGCGAAAGAAGAGATGAGAAAATAGCAAAGCAAAGCGATCAAGATCCCCAACAAAGAAAGAAAAGAAAAAGAAAGCGAAATAAGGTAGCCGAGAGATGCTATCTTTACCTATCCCCATAATGGCTGAAGCAGGTAGCTCAGCAGGAGGCTGAGTACATGCACCATTATCCCACGAGCGAGAGGCTGAGAGGACAGGCCCCACCATGTTGCGCTCATGAGAAGAATCTGATTAAAGGAAAATCTATCGAAGTCTAGCCTGAACCCGAGAAGAAGAAAGGTGTGTCGAATATGTGCACCAAAGCAGGCCCTTCAATTTGCCAAATTCTTCAGGACCCGCTTTGGTGGGTGGCTCTTTGTTTACCCCTGAAAGGTTGAAGGAAGAAATACAAGAGAGAAAAGCCAAGATTAAACCCTATGAGCTGAAGCAGTACAATCCCTATACTACATGGAATAGTATCAATGCCAAGCCAGTATTTTGATACAACCAATCATGAGAAATCTCAGTGTGATTTTTACTTTCAAGGCGACTCCGGTGCCAAAGTCATGAGCAACCACCTAACCATGCTTTGATTTGTGTCAATTGCTTGATAAGTAGTCACTCTATGACCAAATTACCCTCATGTTAAGGGATTGAAAGTTAATTTCACAAGACCGATCAGGTGCCAAAGCTGGGAGCAACCACCTGACCAAGTCTAGATTTGTATTAATTGCTGATAAGTAGTCGGCATTTGATCAAATCAAACCCTAATGAATATCAATATAAGTCTAATTGGTATTTAGTTAGGGTGGTTTCTGCAAGGAGAATTTATTTGGCAGAGACACTGAGCTACAACTGATAAATAGGGATTTTATAAGAATAAAACAGGGTTTTATTGATCATGGAATTTTTAGCACAAGCAGACAGGGGTAAAAATGGAATATAAAAATACAGAGGTGATTATCATGAATTTAGAGAATTTTGGTAAAAATTTCATGATTTTTGGATAAAGGGATCTATTAAAATAAATTGGAGAAAGGAATGAGATTAATCTGAAGGCTGAGATTTGATCACAAGTCTCTCTGGGTGCAACTTGGAGCTGAAGAGTTGTCTGGGTGCAAACTGGGGCTTCCATACAAAAGCATGTAGTTTAGGCGCTGGGAGAGTTCAAAAGAAAAAGAAATATCTGGACAGACTAGGTGCACCGACTCTCTGTCTCATTAAACCCGACGTGTGGGGCCCAAATCCGTGCGCCGAGTCCACCTGAGCCGCGCCACCTCTTTCTCTCATTTCTTTCACTGCTGCTGGGTCCCACAGGGCAGAGCTCTCTTCTCTTCTTCCCTGCCGCGCCTTCCCCCTTTCTGACTCGATCTCTTCAACAGAAAACTAAATTGAAAATGGAAAATGGTTTGATCGGTTATGAAAATTTGCAAATGATATATCAATGGAAAGCTCTTGGTAAGGAGAATGTGCTAGAACAATTTATTTCCATTATGGTTCGCTATGCATCACTCGCATTGGAGAAGAATGGAATTGGGCAGAAAAATGAATCGACCGTTTGAGATAGAAATGAAGCAAATTGGCGGTTGGGGAAGTGTCGTGTGGGCCCCACGATTCTGTTAAGACGGTTTCTGGCACACATTTACTTCCTTTTATATATTTTCCATAATGAAGTTGGTGTGTTGGACCGAGAGCAATAAAATTACATGAATTTGCTTGGTGTTTGAAGAAAGAAGAACAGGGAAAGATTGAATTGAGATCACAGTGCCATGATGCCGATCCAAACCATCAACTTTGCTCACAAGAAACACAAGCCAGATTAATGTGAGCCATTGAATTATTGGATCAAAGGCTGTGATCATGCCACAATAGCAATCCGAGGGATTAAGAAAGCACAATTGGTGCGAAAAGAAACACAGTTGGCCATGATTGGAGCATAATTGAAGCCTATATAAACTCTGGAGCAAATTGATCAAGCGGCCCCAATTCACACTCTCTCAGTTGATAACCACCACACCAATCTGATTTGCTGGCGGATTGATCTCAGTACTAACTTGTAGAACTCAGTCAGCAATACAGAAAGGATACAAAGGGAGAGCAATTATAACCCCTGGAGTGATCAAGGCAACCATACACTTCCACACCAAAACCAGTTGAGAAAGATCCATATACACACCATTCTCTAGCCAATTGATCTTGATCCAGCAGCAAGGAGGGGAAGAATAATCAAGGTTCAATGGAGACAAGAAGTGATTTACCAATTGATAGTAGATTCATTTGAATCTCTCAATTAGGCTAACTCACAATACCATAAGCTCCATCCATTGCACAATATCCCAAGCTAAGTAGTGTTTGATTCTTTAGAAACATGAGTAATAAAGATACTGCCTTGATTTTTCTAATAAAATGAATTTAGCTTTTTTTATTTTCTGCATTCTTTTGCTGATTTCAATTTCTCTTTTGCAAATTTCCTTTTTGTCCTGATGATGAGTTGGTAGAAGAGCAATTATTGCCTCCCAACTATAATCCATAGCTGATCGAAGATCTAATATGATCTCTTAGCTATAGCTCGCAAGATAATTACTCAAATCTGGAAATTTTAGAACAATTATGGATGACAGTGTGATTGAATCATAATTAAGATCGATTTCAATACAAGAATCATCCTTGAGCTTCAAACTAGATACTCAAAGTGTGAATTTAAGAGGAAAGATTGAGATTTGAGTAATTGAATTGCAAGCTGGTAACAATCAATACTAAAAGTCTGATGCCAGTATTCATCGTCTTTGTACTGATGCTTTGAATTCTCCAATTGACAATGAAATTACAAAGTCTAGCAACGAATTAGTTCAATTAAACGATTAGGCATCGTGAGTAGCAATCAAAGGTCAATTTATCTTAGAGCCGTGCGAGAGCTCAAAACGGTGCAGACCCCTGAGCAATCCATCGGATGGATTCGCTCAAGAAGACCACCACCGAACCCCGAGTTCGAGGCGATTCTAACACCGCCGGCAAACCTCTGATCAGCAGCTCCGATCACCGGGGAGCTCATCTACACGAATCTTAGGACAGCCAAGAGTTGAGATAATCTTGCTGCACGATTCTTGAAACAAGAAGTGTTAATCTCAAAGGAGATCTAAAGAGATCAGCTAGCGCAAGATACAGGGAGGAATCTGAACCTTCTATTTGCAGTAAATGCGAATCTTGGCGTGATTGAGTGAATTCCAAAGAGATCCAACGACACCAGTGAATTAACAATAATAAAGGATGCATCTGGGCCTTTAATTCACTCGACACTAATCTCAATTTAATCTGGCGGCCCAAATGAGAATAAAATTATATGAAAGATGCGCACTAATCCTGGTGTAGATCTGGCGGCCCATATTAAGCCCATTAATTAAATAATAACAGAATAGTGATAATATAGAATAAATAAATGATTTGAAAATGCTTCTGAACTCCAAATTGACTCAAATTTGTTTCTAAAATTTTCTTATTTTTCATACTATTTTTCTATGCAATAATATTCCAGTTTTAAAAATATAATCATGATAAAACAATTTAAAAGCAAAAGACATTACATATATTGGTATATTTGACCTAGCTTTGACTTGTCATTTTAAATACTATAAAAATTCCAAAAATACAAATAAAAATCATAAATAATAACTAGATATATTTTAGTGATTTTCAAGTGATTTTCCATGAAATAATAATGATGATAGTAATATGCTATAATAAATAATGAGATTAGCTATATTCTTTGATAAATAAAAAAATATATAATAATAATAATAGATATTATATTGATATTTTCTGTAAAAAGAATAAAAATAATAAATAGCACAAAATATACAAAAATATACTACCATGGTAATGAATAGTAAAATACATTTTCTTTTATAATAAAGAATGATAATATAGTTTTATAATATGAATTGTATTTCTTTTATTTCTATACAAATATATACAATAAAAAATATATACTTTTGATGAATAAAATGTAATAAAAATAATAGTTGTAATAAAAAAAAAACATAATGAATTTCATCTTTTATGGTTATACTTTTCTATAGATAATAAATAGAAATAATAAAAATAGATATAATGAATAGTATAATAAATAGAATAGAATATTAATAATGATTTCCTTTTAGCTATAAAAAAAAATAATAATAATAATAAAAAAAATAATAATAAAAAATATAAATATAAAAAAAAAAACAATAATAATAAAAATAATATGGCTATCTTTTGATTTTGTAAATAATTCCTACATAATGAATAGTGTTTCAATATAATAGAATATAATAATAAAATTCTATTACTTTGGCTATTATAAACATTTTAAAAAAAATACAAATAAAAAAAAGAGAGAGCCATTTTATTTTCTATTATAGAGTTTGGAAATAATAAAAATAAAAAAAATTCTACTATTTTAGCTATTATAAAAAAAAAAAAAATCCAAAAATATAAATGAAAATCTAGTTAAACAGCTAACCCCTTTTTCCTATTATTTTTGTAAATAATTTTCTACATAGATAAATAGAGTTTAAGAAATAAAAATAATAATAATAGAAAATAATAATAGTAATAAGAATATAATAATAATAATAATAATAATAATAATAATAATAATAATAAATAAATGCATCTTCATAAAAAAAATAATAATGAAAGATATTATATAATAGACTTTGTGCATTTTAGAAATAAATAAATATGCTCACATAAGGAGTGTAGAGCTACGTAAGAATATTTGCACGTATGATATAACATTTAGAACGATTAGTCAAGACGAGAATATCTTGACAGAGGATAAATAAGGTTGCAATGACAACACGAGAAGATACGTTGAGACAAGAACATCTTGACGTGAGATGAATAAGGCTTTGATAGCAACATGAGTGAATATGTCGAGACAAGAACATCTTGACGCTTAATGAAGAATAACCAGAGCTGCGATATTAACATGGAGATATATGTCGACTCTGAAGAAGAAGAACATTATGATGTCCTAGATAGGTGACATCTTAATGACTCACCATGAGCAAGTAACTCATGATTGAATACGCTCACACAAGGGGTGTAGGGCTACATAGTAATCTTGCACAAGTAATGCAACACGTAGGATGATTAGTCGAGACAAGAACATCTTGACGTTCGTTGAAGATTGACCAAAGCTACGACGTCAGCATGGAGAGATATGTCGACTTTGAAGATGAAGAACATTACGATGTCCTAGCGAAGTGACATCTTAATGACTCGGTGTCGTGAACAAGTAATTCATGACCATTTGAGTAGGCAAGACCGAACTTGTCCGTCGATGAGTTTGTCTCTGGCTCATTTCCCGAGAATGTGAGATTGAATCGGTCTGTTGGTAGATTCATCCACAAAACAGTGAATGTGAACCGTTACGTAGGTAGGTTCCTTCACTAACACATGCCTCAATGTTGAACGGCCCGGCGCTTCGGTTTGACATTGTGTGCAATTGTGTTTCCTAGGTTTATGAATCGGCCTAGTGCTTACGAATTCATGATCTAGAAGATCGGTGAGAAGAAATACGTGGGCCATATCCACTCTTCTCCCGATTCACCAACCTCAAGATCAACCGCTCGGTGCTTCGAGTTGTATTTTGTGTGATTGGTTGTTGACTAGTTAAGATTGAACCGGTCTGTTTGTAGGTCTATCTTCTAGATCAACGAGAGGTCGAGTCGGTCCGTATGTAGACTCACCTCAAGCCCCCTATGAAGAGATTAACCCGGTCTGTTGGTAAGGTTACATCTCGAGGTGGCATGGTGTCTTTCATAGATTGAACCGATCTGTTTGTAGGTTCATCTTCCGTAGATCCCTTTTTATAAACCTAGACGACCACTTGACCATCTTTTAACTATACTATTTGCTTCTCTCTTTCAAAGATCCAGAGGTGCCTCGAGGTTCGTAGCCCGGGTAATTAACGGTGGGGGCTTGCGCCCACCGGAATCTACAAGAACTCACAATCACTAAAAACCCCCTGAATGTGCATCCAAATTATCTCTAAACGGCAGAATCGGCCGACACCCAGCAGATGCACGCTCGGGAGGGATCTCCGTGTCCTTCTTCCGCAACCCATCGCCCGGCGGCGGTGCGGAGCGCGCGAAAAAGGGTCGCACAGACACCCAATAGATCTCTCTTCTCTCTTGAGTCTCTCGGTTGTCACTCACACCGAGTGGACAGTGGATAGTGATATATTTATACCCTTGTCTTTTATCCTAAAATTTTTTTGTGGGACAAATAGACTTTTCCGAGCTCAGCATCGACTTCTTCTGACTGGTGGACCCTCTCTCTTGCCTTTCTCTCTTTTTTTCTTATGATTTATCACTGATAATTGATATTTATCCTAAATTGTTTAGCTGCTTTATCCTTGAGATTTTTCAAAGGTAAACATGAAGTTATCCGTCTCTTTTAGAACATTGGTTTCTCTTTAGGAACTCAAGAGGATATTAAAATTAATATTGTTAACAAATTTAGGACTCTTTTAAAGTCTAGATTCAAAAAAATATGTAAGGATATTCAAGACAAATATGTTAAAGATTTTAATACAGATAAGGTTTCAATAGACATTAGTAAGGACGTTTTGGACTATTCTTTGTAAAGATTCACATTCAATCTCTTTTTTAGGTTCCTAATTAGTGTATGATGAATATTCTATGCTAGAATTATAGGGGTTTAGGTAAATCTCACAGAAAAAAATTACTTCAAGAACATATTTCTATATATAAAATAAATCTTTTAGGCATTCAAGAAACTAAGTTAGAATCATTTCCAACTAGGACTTTAAATTTTCTTAGTAAATCTACTTCTACTTGGATATTTAAATCATTTGAAGGTAATTTTGGGAGTATTGTTATTGCTATTAATGAATCTTTCTTTACTATTCAAAATACTATAATATTAGATTTTTTATTACTGTACATTTAAAAAATAAGGCTGACTCTTTTGAATGATTCTTTACAGTAGTATATGGCCCAACCTTAACATCTAAAAGGTCTTTGTTTTTACAAGAATTGGAACATATTTATAATCTTAATTTTTCTAGCTTGGTTATTGTGTGGAGATTTTAATATGATACGAAAAAGATCTGAAAGGTGTGGGAAGTCTTTCGAATTTTCTACTAGTGCTAAATTTAATTGTTTAATTGTCAACATAAGAATTATATGAATACCTTTAAGTAATAGAAAATTTGCATGAACCAAATCTATCAATTCTGATACTTTGCGTTATTGGATAGGTTCTTTAGTTCATTAGAATAGAGTCAACATTTTAATAATTGTGTAGTAAAAGCTTTGTCTTTGTCACAATCAAATCATACTCCATTTATTCTGACTACTTGTAATATCTTCCACTCTAAGTTTCTCATAAGGTTTGAAAAAAATTGGTTACAACAGATTGAGTTTGTAGAATTATTTACCTTATGGTGGAATGCATTTATTCTTTAAAAATATATTGGAGAACAATGGAGACTTAAACTTTATTTTATTAGGAAAAAATACGAGGATGATCTATTAATTTACAAGCAGGGAAACATAAGAAAAAAATTAAACTTCAAAATGATATTGATTCCTTACAATTGCTGCATGAAGAAAAACAATTAGATGATAATGAAGTTCTTCTTTTTTATAATTCTCAAGTTAACTTAGATAAAATATACTTAGAAGAAGAATAATATTGGCAATAATATTCTAGATTATAATGGTTTTTCGAAGGGGATCTCAATGCTAAATTTTTTCACATTGTTGCTTCGTAGAAAAAAATATATTTTCTCATTAGAAATAAATAATACTATTATTTATGATCAACATCTTCTTAGATAATATGCAATCGACTTTTATCATAATTTATTAGGAACTACCACAGATAGATCTATTTCTTTAGTTTTATATTTTTATATTTTTTGGATCATTATTCTAAGCTCTCTTTAGATCACATAGCCGTTTTAGAATCTCTTTTTTTACAAGATAAGATTAGAAAAGTAATTTTCTCTTGTAATCCTAATAAAGTCTCGGGACCCGATGTGTTCTCTTTTCAGATCTCTCAATATTTTTGGGATTTAGTATCAAGGGATGTTTGTAAATTAGTTAATGCTTTTTATTTCAATCAACTTGATGTTTTAAAACTCAATCATGCTACAATTTATCTCATTCCTAAAAAATAGGATGCAAGTTTGATCACAAATTATAGACCTATTAGTTTGATTAATTATAGCTTCAAAATCATTACAAAACTGTTAGCTGATAGTTTAGCCAAAGTAATGGATATGCTCATTGATTATTCACAAACAACTTATATAAAAGGACGTTATATTATGGATAATGTTGTTTGTGCACATGAAGTATTACATCAGGTCAAAATTTTAAAAATAAAGGTGTACTTTTTAAGATTGATTTTGAAAAGGCTTTTGATCATGTTCATTGGGACTTTTACTTGAAACTCTTAAAGGAAGGGGTTTTGATAATAGATGGATTGAGTGGATTGCTAATATTTTACATAGTAGTAAAACTCACATTAATTTTAATGGTGAATTAGGCCATATTTTCATTGTAAAAGAGGTGTGCGTCAAGGTGACCCACTTTCTCCTTACTTATTTATTCTTGTGGCAGATGTAATTAATATAGTATTACACAATGCACAAGAAAATGGATATATCAAAGGTCTTGGTAGTAAAAGAGATTTTTAGGTTTAATAAATCTTCACTTTGCTCTGTTATTTTTAGAAGCTAATTTTAGATATATAGAAGATTTAAAATGGATTTTGATTGGTTTTGAAGATATATCAGGACTTAAGATTAATTTTGAAAAATATGAAATGGCCCCACTAAATATTTTAGATATGGAGGGAATATAATTAGCTGAAATTTTAGGCTGAAAGTTAACTCATTTTCCTATTACTTATTTAGGAGTGTCTCTCCATTATAAAAAACTTATAGTAGAATATTAAAAAATTTTAATAGAAAAAATAGAGATGAAATTACAAGGGTGGAAATGTAAGCTTTTATCTATAGGTGGTAGAGTTATATTATTGAATTCAGTTCTTTCAACAATTCCTCTCTCTATTGGATGCCTATTTATAGACTCCCTTCCCATGTTAGAAATGAAATTAATAAGATAATTTTTTTATTATATGGAGGTAATTTTTTAAGAAAAAAATCATTTAATATCTTAAAAAATTATGTGTAAAAGTAAGGCTCAGGGAGGTTTAGGTTTACTTGATCTTGAAATTATGAATAAGACTTTATTGGCAAAATGGTTAGTATAATTTAATGATCATACTATATATGATAAATGGAAAGATGTATTGTTAGCTAAATATTCTCTCTCTCTCATTTATCTCCTTTTTGGATTACTGTCTTGAGGATAAAGATTTAGTTGACCTAGATTTTAATAAACATCTTGGTTCAGAATATAACATTCTTTTTTGGATAGATAGATGGCATAGTGAATGTGCTCTGTATAGTCTTTTCCCCAAGTTATATTCCATTATTGTAAATCCAAAAATTAGTGTGGCAATAATATTTTCTACTGGTCAGTTACATATAGACTTTAAGAGACATTGTATGTGTTTATTTAATTGAATGTGATCAATTGGTAAATGATTTGGTTGGTGTTACTTTGCACCCTACTCCTGATATCTCTATTTGGAGATGGACAACTTCAGAAAAAAAATTTTTTTTTTTGTACACTCTATGTATGAATGGTTGGACTTTAGTGGTGTTATCAGTCATGAATATGATATAGTATGGAATTTCAAATTTTCTTTCAAATTAGAATCTTTATGTGGATAGTTAGAAAAATAAAAATTTTAACTAAGAATAATTTAGTACAAAGAGGTTGGATGTGAGACATTTCTTGTGCATATTGTGGTGCTTATGAGAATATTGATCATCTCTTTGTGACCTGTCCAGTAGCCAACATGTTATTAGAGAAAAAGGATAATTTAGCTAACATTTTAACTAAGGATAATTTAGCCAACATGTTATTAGCCAACATCTTCATTTGCAGCCCTACTCTCCTCCAAGGCAATAGACTTCCATTTTTCAACCGTGTTAGATGGATTTAACTTTAAATATTTTATAGTATTAGAATAAAATTAGGATTGTGAACTAAAAGTAAATTAAAGATTCATGTAGGTATTTGTTAGCATCAAAACGTATTGGCAGATTATAAACACATTGGCAATAAATTTAAATCTCAAGGATTTTTATGTATTTTATTTTTTCAGTATACTCTATTATCAAAATGTCATTTCAAGTTTTCAACAAAAAGTCTATATTTACTTTCACAAAAAACCCTCAATCAAAATATTCATATTTTTTTGGGGCTAATTTCAAAATACGTTTTATGTTGATTTTGAACCTCAAACATTATATCATGTTTGGTAGATATAGTCACTTGGTAAAAATTAAAAAAAAGATGTGAAGTTTATGTTGAGGAGTAATAAACACTTTATTTAATGAGATGATGCTGTTAAAGTAACTTATTCCTGCTGCAAACTAGTGAAAATAGTGTTGTTTTGTATAATGAAATTGATAAATTGAGTTTCAACCTTTTTTTTAAAAGAAAGAAAGAAAGAAAGATGGGCATAACAATTCATTTTTTATATTTTTTTCCATATCAATAAATTGTAGTCTTGCTTTTGTTGGTCTTTTTTCTCTAATAATTTGACAAAATGGGTTAACGTATCATTATAAGTTTTCTGAATTATATTTGTCCGTATCAATAAATTGTAGTATTGCTTTTGTTAGTCTTTTTCTCTAATAATTAGACAAAATGTGTTAACGTATCATTATAAGTTTTCTGAATTATACTATTATAGAGAGTTTACATCAAGTTTCAAGTACATCTAAGTTCTCTTCTGGTGAACAGTGTGTCCCTAACATATTTTATCGGAAAATTGAATATATATCAATGAAAACTTGGTTAATTGAAAATTTACTCATTAATTCTTTAAATTTAGATATTTGTCTATTAAAAACTCAATTAACTTATTATCTATACTATTATATAAAGCATCTAAGAATTGGAGGGTCCATTTTTTGTCATTGTAAATTTTTATTATACCCATTTTATCCCTCAATTAGACGGATAATATTTATTGTTGGTTGATCGAACGTATGTGATCACGTCCATTGATCCCCTCTTTCTCTCCATTTCTTTCCCTTATATACTATTATTTCCATAATTTTTGTTTTTTATTTAGCAACTTTGTGCATATTTGGTAAAGAATTAATGGTGATAATATATGTTAGAATAATTTACTTTTCTTTCCATAAAAATCATGAATCATTAACTCATATTGTGCAAAAATCTCATCCAAGATTAAATATAGTCTTTATTATATGTTTTCTCTATAATTTGGTGAATTTATAATTTAATATTAGATAAATGTGAATTTTTTATCTTATAATATTTTAATGTTTAAATAAAAAATTCTGCTGCAACGCGCGGGTATATAGCTATTTATCTAAATTTTCAATGAGTAAATAATAAATTAAGTGAGTTTTCAATGAGTAAATACTCAAATTTAAAGAATTAATAGAAAAAATTTCAATTAGCCAAATTTTCATAGATACATATCCATTTTTCCTTAGTTTATTCCAACAGTATGACAGTAACTCTCGTCTGGTTCACTTCAAATGCAGGTCGTTGAAAGTAAAATCATTCTATGCAATTTATTTATGAAATAAAGCAATGAATGAAGATGAAAAAAAAAACTTGGAATGGAGATATCAAAAGGGACGTTTCAACTATCCATCTACTAGTCTCTCTTTATGACAATAATTATGGTTACTAGCACTACACTACACAATGTGAAAAATGTGCCGAGACAAAATTCAAGTCTGTCAGTCATGAAAATGTTGAGTAGACACTAGACAGTATATTTCGTTGGAAGGATATATATGACTTCTGTATTGGAAGGGAACTGAAATTTGAACGGAAATGAAAAAGTTGAGTAGACACAAGGGCTGTTTAACGTTTAAAACGAAAACAAAACAACTCTATGCTGTTGATCGTTCCGTTTGAGGGACGATTGAATTTTTTTTCTATCAACTGTGCCGTGTGAACAACGGTAGAATTTTTTTTACCGTTGATTGTTACATTAACAGATGCATAGTTAAACAGTTATAAACGTTTATAAATTTTCAGTGTTTGAACCGCACAATAACAAATTAATAGTACATTCCCAAACATCATACCAAACAAAAATACATTGATATTCATACCAAACAAATTAGCACAAATTAGCAGCACCCAAACATCATACCAAAGAAAAACACACTGATATTTCATACATCATACCGAAGAGTAAAGTTCCAAACAACATACCAAACAAAAACAGCAAATTCCCAAACAAAATACCAAACAAACTGTGCAGTGTTGCCTTAGAAATGAGACTGGTACACTATTGTACAGAAACTCAAATACTCATTCGGATCCCAAGCTATTTTCTCAAACACCTTTCTCAGCCATATAAAACACAACAAACACAAGTATCATCATCGAAAAATCACTGCTTGGGATCCAAAGAGCCAATGAAATGACTGGTACAACCAGCACTCCAGGCTTCACTTAGAGGCTACACTGACAGTTCTCAATTCAAAAGAAGACAACTCTTGGAGCCAACATGACAAAGCATTAAGCCATGAAAAACAACAAACAATAAAATAAACTTACTAATTTGTTAAAAGGCTGACAAGATCACACAACTTCAAATTGCACTATCAGCATTGCCACTTCCACATACACTGTCTATATTTTGCAAAGCTTCATCACTTGACCATGTAGTATCTCCAAAAAACCCACCATTTTTAGCAGTCATAATCCAACAAAAAAAACAGAAGAGTTGATTAATTGAATTAAAATATTTGTTCAAAGAATGAAATTTATAGAAGTTACAAAAAAGAATGGACCTGTAACTGAAGCACGGAACTAATCCTAGGCACATATCAGAGATTCTATGCTCTCATTATTCAGAGAGCTTCTAACTGGACTCAGAGTTCTACCAACTTGTACTGAAGGTAGACTCCGAGGCCACCGTCGAAATTGGGACAACCAAGATGCCCCGGGTTAATCGAGCCAAAATAGATACTTGGGTGCCTTCAGTTTCCACCATGAGAGGATGTCAAACCGTGCATCCACACTAGCTTCATCAAGGGGAGCAGATAGATACTCCTCTATCTTTGATTTTGTTGGCTCAACGGTGTTCATACCACTTAAAAAATTCTTTAAACCGGCTCTTGTGTCACTTATAGTACTTGATGAACTAGAGCTAATTAACATGTTAAAACAAAAATAATTAGTTCAAACATAGAAGTTCAAGCATAACAGTTCACCTCTTATGCCCATTTGAGCTGCCAGCATGGTTCTGCACAGCTTTGGAATGTGCTTCCAAGTAGTCTTTGAACAAGTGATTTAAGCATGCCTTCAAATTGCCAAAAGGACAGGTAATTTGCAAAACTAGTGCATTCATCTGGATACATCATTTGAAAGTAGTATTGAACCACATGTAATTTGCATTTAGGGTCAAGAACACAAACAATTGCCAAAAGGACATTGCCATCCTTCCAATACTTATTCCATTTCTGATACATTTCTTTACTCATTTCAACAACAAAAGGATATGGATTGGTGGACATTTCCTTGATTGTAAGGTACACCTCACAATATTCAGGGAAGAAAATATTAAGTGTGAGATACTTGATACCACTTAATAGATTGGTGGCATCATAGAATACCTTCAAATGGCCAACTAAAACATTAACATTCTGCCAATCTTCTTCAGTTGGGCAGAATGGATAATTTTTATCCAAAGTGGCATATCGATTAATAGCCTCCCGTAACTGCAAAGCCAGCTCAAGCATCAAGTGTGTGAATTCTAACGTGTTTTCACATCCCATGCTGGTTTTTTATTTGGGTCATTGACCTATTTGCAGAAGTTACAAAATTAGATAACATTTCAATTATATTTTTAATTATGTAAATATTTAAGTAATTAAATGACCTGAGTTGCTGCCAAGTGAAATTTCTTCATCCTTGACTGTGAATGTCTGATGTATTTCATAGTTTCTCTAATCTTTTTTAATCTCATCAGACAATACACCTAAGCCATCTTGTACTATGAGATTTAAGATGTGACATCCACATCTCAAATGAAAAATGGCCCCATCTGCTGGCAGCACATTCTTAATTGGGGTATTGGCCAACAATTCCTTGATACAAGCATCATTGGCAGATGAATTATCCAGGACAAGAGAGAAGATTCTCTTATCTAAGTTCCACTCAACCAATTTGCCATAAATGGCCTGACAAATATGCTTGCTAGTATGTGAAGATGGCAAATGTGTGAAGTTCACAATTCTTTTTCTCAAAACCCAAGTGTCATCAATATAATGACAAGTAAGGGACATGAATCCCCTATCTCTGCCCTTACTACTCCGCAAATCACTAGTGAACTAAACTTACAATCAAGCTTAGCAAATGTACTATACAATATGTTTTTCTCTTCTTCACAAATTTTCAAGCAATCAAGTCTAATTGTGGTTCTTGATGGTAATTTAAAGCAAGGTTGTAGATCACTTAAGAATACCTTCAAGAAGTAGTGGCTTGCACAATTAGAAGAATATTCATGTGCAAAAACGCACTTTGCAAAGCTTTTTCTACACCTTTTTTGATCAAATTTCCAAGGTGCAAGGGTTGGTTGACATGCTAATAATTGAAAAAAAAATATAGTAAAAAGTAATAATCAATTAGAATAAAAATATTTGCTAACACAAATATTTGCTAACACAATAAGTAAGGGTTGGCTGACCTGTATTGCTGCCAACCTGTAATAATATTTGCAAGACATCAGGCTTGTGCCTCTTTGAGGGAGACACAAGCTTGCAACCTCTTTTAATATGGTGCTTCATGTTACTAGTGCCCTTTTGGTTACCCATAGGATACACACGCCCACAATAAGTGCAAGTTACAGTATAACTTCCATTAGGTAAAATTTCACCCCTTTTGAAATGAGCCCACACAGGAGAAGTAAGGGTATCCCTTGGCTTCCTCTTTTTAATGGGTTGTTCAATTGTTGGTGCTTCTGCACTAGCATCAATTTCTATTCTCTGAATGACCTCTGAGGTATCTAGGTTCAACCTTAGCCCAATGCTAACACATATCACAAGCAACTCAGTTCAAATACAACACCTTAAGCATAACATTTCAAGTATAACAGCCAAACATAACAGATCAAGCATAACAGATCAAGCATAACAATTCAAGCCTAACAGTCCAAGCATAACAACCATGCATAACAACCATGCATAACAGCCAAACATAACACCCAAACATAACAGTTCAAGCATAATAGTTCAAGCCTAGTAGCTCAAGCATAACAGTTCAAGCCTAACAGATCAAGCATTCAAGCATTTCAAACATTGAACAAGCATAATAGCCAAGCATAATAATTCAAGCACAACAACTCAAGTATTTTAAACATTGAATAAAGCATAACAGCTCAAGCATAATAGTGCTTAATGACCTAACAGTTTAAGCATTCACAAGTAAGCATTTCAAGCAAAACATTCAAAAAGGATAAATTTCATACTCATCACTGGAGATGTCAAGCTCGGACACATCTGAGGAAACCATCATTAAAAATCGATAGTAACTATTATGCTTGAACTATTTTTCTTGATACAACAACTCAGCAAGTTAGAGCAATAACAATTTCTGCTCCTACACAACTTCAAAACAACAAAAAGGAGAAAAATCTTAGAGAATGCTAAAAACAAGCAAAAAAATTTAAGCAATGTTTTACAAAAAAAATACTTTAAAAAAGATGTGCTAACTGAAATTCCCCTCTATTTCTTGCTCTTGGCTTTCTCGTCCTCTCTTTCTTACTCTCAGTCTCTCTCTTTTTCATTTTCTTCCCAAATGCTTTTTTTTCCCTTCAAAGAACCAATATATAAGCAAGCAACCTCCATGATTTCTCTCCTTCCCAGACCCTACTTGTCGGCAATGATGCCCTGATCGACGATCTGCTACCCGTCTCATAGCCAATCAGTCTCCATTAAGCTAAGATCTGGCAGTATCAACCTCTTATCTATCATCTCAGGGTCATATTGTATAGTATAGGTAGGCTGCTAGCGGAAACTTGGTGATAGATCATCGAGAACAGGGATCAATAGCCGTAGAGTTAGCTAGGGTTTGAGTGAAAACAATGAAGAAAATGATTTAGGTACAAGGCGAGGGAACAATCGTGCAACAGTGGTCAGTGGAAGAGGAGAGACGAGCGAGAAAGAGAGAAAATGGGATAAACATGTGCGAGGCGAGCGAGGAAAAGAGGGGAATGAGCGGCACAAACACAGAGAATGGATTAAGGTATTTAGTTTTTACCGCTTCCCTCTTTTTCTCCGCCAGAAACCGCTACTATCAAAAATATTTCAAAACCGTAGAATTGTAAACGAAACGAAAATAAATGATCACGAAACACTGGTATTCCGTGGACCGTTCCGCGTTAAAGAATGAAATCTTCAGGCCATTCCGCATTTCGTCCTATTCTATTAACGTTGTAGAATAGTGTTTCGTTAACCGTTCTGCTCCAATGAAATGAAACAGTTAAACAGTTAGCGAATCTACTGTTAACAACCCTAGACACTAGACATTGAGTCTCAATGGGTTGGTATCAGATCATCATTATTTTACTATTTTTTATCTGATCTGATCCGTTTAAAATTAAATTAAAATTTTTTAATCTGCTTTGATCATACTCAAATGAAATAATTAAATATATATTAATTATGTATTTGTAAGCAACTCAATATTAATTTATATATAATTAATTTAGCTAGTGTATATATAATTTTTAATCAGTGTTAAATCACAAAATAGATTTAAAAAATAATTGAATAGGTTGGGTTGACAGATACAACTCATTTATTTTTGGGTCATTTCAGATCAGATCAGATCAAGTCAAGTTGCGACACCTCCTAATAGACACTAATTTATGATTTGTGAAATATATTTTGGGTAATTCTAGTGTACATCCAACTTATGGTACTTTTAAAAAAATTGCTTAAATACAAAATCTAAAATTATAGCTGTGTTTTTTAATAATTTAGAAGAATGCGTACCAAATTTTAGTCAATTTGAAAGTCATTTTTACTCTCATCATATAATTTTAAAATTTTAATATTGAAGTTTCAATATATTGTGATAACTAATCTATTAATCTTCAAATTATTTTAAATTTGATACACATTATATCTAAATTATTAGAATTATATATATGCTTTTAAATTTTTTTATTTGAACAATATTTTTCAAAAATAGATGTACTATATAAAGTTGGGTGTACACTTAAATTACATATTTATTTTATCTCAAGCCTTGAAACTGCAGTGGGACAGTCAAAGTAACGTCATGAGATGTACTTTAATTAGCACAATATTTTGTGAATCACCTCGAATGATCTTTCGATAATTAGTGCAATCAGCTTATTTAACGTTCTTCTATATAAATTTAACTTTTTTCTATTTGTGGTTCATTTTGTTTGATTTTGCGTTCCAAATTACGTTGCCGTCACAGTCATGAGTAGTTTCGGTGGGTAATTGAACTTTTAAAAAGTCTTCTTTTTTACTTTTGCAGATCCACGGGAAAAAAAAAGAAACTTAAAATGTTGTTTACAATATTCAAATAACATTTATTAGCAACCAGTAATCAACTAATCAATCACTTATTTATATCTTAGAGTTTTATACAAAAACAAAGGTTTTTAACTAATGGAACGTTACACGGAGCGAGATTATATATATCTTTACATGCTTGAAAATTATTAAGTTTAGTGTCTTAAAATAAGAGAATTTTTTTATACCTCAACTTTTATATCTCATTCTATATCCATAACTATCTTAACTAATCTAACTATTTTCTAACTGTTATTTAACTTAGATTTGAAAGAACAAAAAAATGTGGATCATGTACTCTCTTTTTTTTTTTTTTTTTTTTTTTTTTTTTTTTTGAAAAGAGTGGCATATAAGCCACCAGTTCACAAAGAAATCATAGAAAGTATTCGGACAAAATAAATATCTAAGATTGGTATTTGAAACCTCCAAAGTCATTCCTAGAAAATTAAACTACCTATTATAAAAAAATAAGCAAGCATGATATGAGTACCATAAGGCACACACGGCCTAAAACTTAGTCTAACTAACAGCAAAATAATAGTTTGCTAATTGAACCAATACCTCAGACTACTGTTTCAAAATAAACCAAAAGTAAACTGAAGCAAGTAGAAACTATAACAACCATATCAAATACAAATCAACATAGCATATTTGATCAGAAACTAAATTTTGGTCTCATCTAGACATTTGGTTGAGCATCCTTGAATGTGCCTCTTACTCTGACGGTACGGCCTCCTCTAAAGGTAGTGTTTCGACCTACAAAGGAAGTCTCTCTACCCCTGGTATAATACCAATGTAAGTTTTAACAAATGAGAAGCATTGCATACTGTACACTAAAATATTTCCATAACAATTATTTTCAGCCCTAAAGATCTGACCTGAGAAAGTGTTTTAGATTGAAAGATAACATCATTTCTTTCAATCTGTAACTGTAATGTCCAACAAACTGCATTCCTAACCAATTCAATTAAAAGTTTATCTTTAAGAGGAATACAAGAATTAATAATCCACAAGTCATCCAAATGAGCACCTTAAAAAGTAAATGAATTGAATTCGATCGAACTCACTATTATTTGAGTTTGATTTAAAATTATTTTGAACTAAATCAAATTCGAATTAAATCGAACTAGAACTAAATCGAAATCGAGCTAACAAACTCAATTATTTTATTTTTCATATTATCATAAATAATTAGACCTAAAATAATTAATATTTTATTAATTTTATATTAAAATTGAAAAATTAACTAATATTTATTAATTTAATAATATCTTATTAATTTTATAATAAAATAATTATATTATTATATATATAATTGACTAAATAGTTAAAAATATATATAAATAACTACATATTAAACCTAATTCGAATCGAACTAATAAAAAAATTAATCGAATAAAGTGAATTTGAGCTAAAATTGAATCAAATAGTGAATGAATTACAGATTAAGATTTTTTTTGCAGCGCGTGATAACGTGTACGAGTATCATACCAGCATATACAAGAAATAACACCAAAACATTCGAAAAGTGTTGAGGGAAAACAAAAGAATGGTTGCTCCAGAATGGAAGTGGGGAAGTACAAAAGTCTTTAAACCAAAAAGTGGGTTCAAAGTTTTTTGGAGTCGTTGATTTTACATCGAGATTCATACTTTTAATAAATTTTAAATTTAAAATTCGTAGTAATTATTATAAATCTCGATGCAAAATTAACGGCTCAAAAAAAAAACTTTAAACCCATTTTTTAATTCAAAATACTTTGTATGTACCCCACTTCGAGAACCGGTTTGCTCTATCATGTATAGTACAGAAGAGGAGAAAATAAACAAGAGAGAACCGCCTCATTCGCCAATAACGGGCACGTAGCTAATAGTGCCCGGCTGCCCGCCAGTGTGGTGGTTCGTTACTTCCTATTTTCTCTCTCCCGGCAAAAAAGAAAAGGAGAAAAGGGTACCACTGAGATCTTGCCATGGAGTTGCGCCACTGGAAAAAGAAGTGTCAAGGTCTCATTGGAGCTTGAAAGCTTCCTCTAAGGTAATTTAAATCAAATACCCCTCTTCCTATTTCTTGCGGGACTGTGTGAGGATACTAAACTGGAAGTAAGTTAATAAAAATGCTTTGTTTTCTTTTTGTAATTCTTTCAATGTGAAAGTTTTATTATTCCACTGTCCCAACTGATCTATTCCTCCATCGCTTTCACAAAAATCACTCAGATCCATGGAGAATAGGACTTCCCAGATACTCTCACTGAATTTTCAGTATAAAAAAAATACTTGAAGGAACAGCTGTTCATCCATTGCATTTCAATCGGTTACGAATCAAACGACTTAATAGTGAATTTCAGGCCACCATTCCTTCCACCTTTCTTTTTTCTCAATTTCAAGTTGGATTGACAACCCAACTACCGATTCCAAAAATCCAACTTCCTATCACCTCCACCTACAATAGCAACCCGCCAACATTTATTTTCCAATTTGTGGACCCACGTCAGGTTGCATTTGCCTTGCAATTATCTACCATAAAGCATACTTTGATTTATGACCCAATGTTGCTTTCCTTTTTTTGGTCATTAGTGGTGTGACTGATAGTTAAATTAAATTTATGAGGGTTTTCCTAATTTAATACGTTTTGAAGGGTCTGAGGCAATGTAACATGCAGTTTCCTTTTTTTTGGCACTTACCTTACATTCTGATCTTTTCTTATTTCTCCACACCAGATCAACTTGTGCGTGGAGGAGAGAGAGTAAAAATATCAAGTGATGGGATCAATGGGTGGTGATGAGCTGGTGCTATGGGAAGGGGGAGGTAATCAGGAGAAGATTCTAGTATCAGTGAGGCTAAGACCATTGTCCGATAAGGAGATCGCAAAAGGCGACCCGTCAGATTTTGAATGCATAAATGACACAACAATCATATTTCGCAACAGCCTTCAAGACCGCCCAATGGCCCCCACTGCCTACTCCTTCGGTTAGCCTTCTCTTTTATCAAACATAAATAGAGATGTGCAATCAGTATTAACCTTGAAATTTTCAACTTTTAGTTACTAATACTTATTTTATTCTTTTAATATGTTGCATATGTTGTCAACAGACAGAGTGTTCCATGCTGATTCGACCACAAGGGAGGTATACGAGGAGGCAGCAAAGGAAGTTGCACTGAAAGTGCTTAGTGGTGTCAATTGTAAGTGTGGTAAAAACTTACTTTTACCTTATCATGTTAAAAGGACCTTATCCAATGTGATGGAACTGAACTGAATTTATTACTTTGTACAGCAAGTATATTTGCATATGGGCAAACTAGCAGTGGAAAGACATACACCATGACGGGAATCACTGAGTATACCGTGGAAGATATATATGATTATATCAGCAAGGTAATACATGCTTCACAATTAATCGTTCTGTTGCTAATATTTTGGTCATTTGGTTACTTCTAATCTATCTTACAGCATGAAGAGAGAGCATTTGTGTTGAAATTTTCGGCAATTGAGATATACAATGAAGTCGTCAAGGATTTGCTTAAACCTGAGAACACTCCACTTAGGCTTTTGGATGATCCTGAGGTGAAGTGGAGGTTTCCTCTCATTTTTTTCTGAGAGCACAATAGGAATATTGGATCATCCTTTTTAGTATCTTATGTTGGTATTGATTATTTAACAGAAAGGAACTGTAGTTGAGAAGCTTACCGAGGAGGTATTAAGGGACTGGAAGCATCTGAAGGAGCTTATTTCAATTTGCGAAGGTGAAGATCAATAATTTCCTTTCAAAATAAAAACACACTTTGCATAGATATCCACCAAAGTAAATGCAATTGCATTTGTCCATTATTTTTCACTTTTTTCAATAATAAATAGGAATTAGACAATCTAGCTGAAGCTTGATTATATGTTATCAGCTTCTTCATTACTTGTACAAACATGTAAAAGGGCACCAAAAAGAAGATGCTGTTTGTATTTGGCAAATTATTCTCTGGGAAGTGAATTGTTGTTTCTTTTGGTTGATTATTTAAATTAATGTACTCGTTAATGTATTCAATTCTCTCTTTTGACAGCTCAAAGGAAAACCGGTGAGACCTATCTTAATGAATTTAGTTCCAGATCTCATCAGATCCTCAGATTGGTTTGTTCCTCCATCTTTGAACCTCGTAAATATCTATATAGACATTTTACTTGGGCAAATTAAAATAAATTATTCTGTAACTTGCTCATTCATTATCTTACCAGACAATTGAGAGTTCTGCCCGTGAGTTCATAGGCAAAGACAACTCAAGCACATTGGTGGCCAGTGTGGTAATGATAATTGTCTTGTAATTTCATTGTTGTTCTTCTTTATTTTACTATACAAGTTGAACATTTGAAAATTTACTAGTCTGAACTGTTGAAAGATTTAATTTCCATTTTTGCAAAATCCCTAAATATGAAAATTTTCAAATTTCTCATTTGATATATCTGTACTGCATGCAGAATTTTGTCGATCTGGCTGGAAGTGAGCGTGCAAGCCAGGCATTATCTGGTGGCACCAGGCTGAAAGAAGGTTGTCATATTAATAGAAGTTTACTCACACTAGGCACTGTGATCAGAAAGCTTAGGTCAGCAATCCTTTATACCAATTCTTTTTTCTCATTTTTCTTTTATTTTGTGGCTTTCAAATTGTTGACAGCATGCCGTTCTTGACATACAGCAAGGGAAGAAATGCACATATACCTTATAGAGAATCAAAGCTAACTCGCATCCTTCAACCATCACTTGGTGGCAATGCACGAACAGCAATTATATGTACAATGAGCCCAGCACGGTCACATATTGAGCAGTCCAGGAACACGCTCCTGTTTGCCAACTGTGCTAAGGAGGTTGTGACCAATGCACAGGTCAATGTGG
The DNA here is from genome assembly GCA_037127355.1 of Schoenoplectus tabernaemontani. Classification (NCBI taxonomy): domain Eukaryota; kingdom Viridiplantae; phylum Streptophyta; class Magnoliopsida; order Poales; family Cyperaceae; genus Schoenoplectus; species Schoenoplectus tabernaemontani. Next base: position 13,648,591 of record CM073758.1, read on the forward strand.
TTATGTCTGACAAGGTGCTGGTCAAGCATCTGCAGAGAGAGGTCGCCAGGTTGGAGAGTGAATTGCGTGTCCCACATTCATACTCCAAACTTGAGGCTGTATTGCGTGAGAAAGAAGTCCAGATTCAGAAGGTTGATTTTCTTTTTCTTGTTCTTTTTCCCTTTTGCTTTTAAGTTGTGGGCAATTCAGTCGGTAGCATTACACCATCATGGCTGGTACCATTTACTGGTAGAAGATAGTCTAGCTGGAAGGCTCACAGTCATTTTGATATTAGGTGAATGATATAGACTTTATGATTTATAGATGGAGAAAGAAATGAAGGAGTTGAAACGGCAAAGGAACCTGGCTCAGTCTCGACTTGAGGATCTATTGCGTGCCATAGGCAAGGACCGTTCATCAAAGCAGTTGGTGAGGAAATATACTATTTTCTTTTACAGGATTATTGTTGCTTTTGGTATTCATCTGTTAACTCCCTCAGTTATCTGTGTATTTTTTTATTTTATTTTGATGGTGAAATGTACCTTAAGTTTTATTACTTCTCCTTTTGTCATCTTTTAGGGGAGCTCTGAACAAACAGTTAACTCTTTTGCATCATACTCCTGTGAGGATGAGCAATCAACTGCAGAGTTGTCAGAAGTTAATGACCAACATTCAGACACTCGTTTCCCAAACACTTCTAATTCAAGAAACAAAAAGGTCCCTTCCATCTCTCCCTTTGACTCTATGGGCAGCCCAACATTTGGTCTTGTGCGGGCATACCACAACAAAGATGACTTAGAAGATCATTGTAAAGAAGTAAGGTGCATTGAGACAGATGAAACAGTTCAGTCTGACTCAAACACCAGGCCAGGGAGTAACAATACAGAACACTTGGCTGTCACTCTTGATTTATCTGATGTCACCTTAGAACAACATTTGGAGAATGTCAGAAGAAATCCTATTAGCAACAGACGGGAAATAGCAGGTTTTAAGGGATTTCAACTGAATAGAAGCCAGAGCTGTAGGTATACTGAGAGGGGTTCCAATGAGTGGTTAGGGCAGGATGATGAGTTTACACCATCCAGCAGGTGTTTGATAGAATTTCCAGGGCGACCTGAGGGGTTTGGTCAGAGAAGGGGCAGAGCTGCAGTAAATTGTGACGCAGAAACTGACGTGCTATCTCGTGACGAATCAATGGTTTCAGAGTCCCCACTTATGTCCCGGAGCTTGGCCACGACGCAAAATGGCACCACGACGGGTGAGGGTGAGTTCACTGGGATTAATGATTTTGTCGCTGAACTCAAGGAAATGGCTCAGGTCAGAGAACACAATATTTTGTTGTCACCATCATCACAATCACTAAATTTTTTCACATTAAAGTAACTGTTGCTGCTAGTTTATTAATTTCAGTAGAGTAGCATTGTTCAAATTATAATCATAATTATCATTTTAAATATTTAATAAGCATTGCTGTAAACACTGTAAGCATTCGTTCACTTTATAATTGCATATTTTTTGAGATATTCAACTTAACATGTGTCTTCTTTTTTCGAAATGCATGGGATACCCACCTATTTCTGGGGGGCAGAGCCAGACTTTTCCCCCTGGCTCGACTTGCATCCGCCCCTGCCTGTTTCTATTAGAAACAAAGTTTGAGTACTACGAGACCCCAGTACTCATGGGGGAGAAAAGTAATCCTAAGTAAAGTTCTGAGTGAGTATCAGTACCTGTGTCTGATACCCATTTAACAACCTCGGTAATATCAGTTTCAATACAAACATGTGAGTCTTAAAATATAATATGAGTCAAAGGCGTAAAACTGGTATTCCGAAATAAGAAGTGCATTTTCCCTGATCCAATTACACTCTGCTTTAGAAGAGGGTAGAGGAGGGGAGGGGAGGGCTGACTGGAAATAATTTTACCTACCCAAACAGTTTTACTTGCCCCACAATCATAAAATTTGAAAGGGAGAGGGGGAGAGGGGAGATGAGAGAAACTCTTCAATTTAAACTTAACCAACTTTTTACCTCCCAAATTGGAGTGTAAAAGGGCGCTCTCTTCCTCTTACCCACTTATTTTTCCTTCCATTGCGCCCCCTCCCTCCTCTTTTGTGGAGCATAGTGTTAGGAGAAAGCTTTGTAAACTCAAACTATAATTTTAATTCTGATGGTTTCTTTAGGAATTATTTCTTGTATATTTTTAGTTATTCAATGATCTTTCTCAGTCTTCTTTCATATATTGGTTGTTATAAAATCATAATTGTAAGTTTTAATCTCATATCAGAATGTGAAGGAGGAACTGGGGCCAGACGGAGCAATGAAGAGCTCGAGTATGCTCTCGCCTTCTCGGTGGCCACTGGAGTTTGAGAAGAAGCAGCAGGAAATCATTGAGCTGTGGCAAGCATGCCAGGTGTCACTGGTACACCGCACCTACTTCTTCCTTCTGTTTAAAGGTGACCCTGCTGACTCCATCTACATGGAAGTGGAGCTGCGGCGGTTATCTTTTGTAAGAGGCACCTACCTCCGTGGGAGCCTTGATGGAATGACTGTTCTTCCTGGTGTACCCAAGACATCCCTTGGGTTGAGGTACTATGTTTCTGCTTCATTTGTCTGTGCAGACTAAAGCAACAAAAAGTAGAACAGGAAATACAGCTTATCTGATGAAAATAATATCCAATTGATTTCATTCCTAGCCTGCCCCAACTTGTTTGGAAATAGGGCTTTGAAGAAGAAGAGTTGTGAGAGAGAGTGTGGCTTTGGATAAAATTGCACCATTCCATAATTATAGAACTCAAAAAAAGCTTGGTATCCTGACCCGTTTTTTGTTAAGCACTACTAATAATTTCAAATATGAGGAAATCCAAATAAGTGAGCACTTGCAATTTCAAATATGAGAAAAACTATATAAAATAATCACTTATACCTCAATTTTTTTGTTCTCATGATAATTTCATTACGAGCAATTTTGTTTTCTTATTGCAAATAACAAGAAGTGCTTTATGCAAGTTTGCCAGAAACAACTGTTACTGACACAGTATATTTTTTTATGTTGTCCAGCTCAAGAAAGCTTCAGCGTGAGAGAGAGATGCTATGCAAACAGATGCAGAAAAGACTGGCAGTCGCTGAGAGGGAAAGCATTTACACCAAATGGGGTATTTCGTTGACTTCAAAGAGAAGAAGATCTCAGCTGGCGCGACTACTATGGACTGAGACTAAAGACCTGGAGCATGTCAGCGAGAGTGCTTCTCTTGTTGCAAGGTTAATTGGGCTTCTTGAACCGGGCCAGGCCTTGAGAGAGATGTTTGGGCTCAGCTTCACACCTCAACAGTCATTCAGAAGATCGTACAATGGCTGGAGATATAATAATCCTCTGTATTAATGTTTGTTCATAGGTGCTTTCTAGTTGCTGCTTGTTTTTGCTGGTGGCCGGAAGCTTGTGGAAGCTACTGAAATTTGAGTTATATACAGTGTTTTTAACCCCTCGTGTTGGCATCTTTTTAGTGTATTTTTTCTGCATTAGCTATTTAGCTTATTATTGGTGGAGGGAAAGAGATGTTATTGTGAGGTACCTGAATACTAATTAATCTAGTTTGGTTGCCATAGTTGGAGGAAATAATAATGTAGCAAGCTACTGGAGTTTTCATAATAAAATGATTGCAGTGATCCCACTTTAATATATAGCTCCATTCTCTGGGTTCTGACATGTTTTGCGTCAGGAGCATAGGCAAATCTGGTCGGAGTTGAGCAATTACCGTACGATTAATATTTAAATACAGAAGATATTATCAATGTCAGTATCACTGAAGAGGGGGGGGGGTTAGTGTTTGAAAATACAAGCAAAATAATATTATAAAATGCCTATATAAAATTGTTATATATTAAGAGAATATTTGCATATATAAAATGTCTATGCAATACTTTATCGTTTTTATGTTCTCAGTACATATGCTATTATTGTATAGATCACATCGCTTGAAACTCATTTGGTAAACCAGTAAACTACAAGAAACAATGTACATAGGGCCATAACTGCTGAGAGAATGATGTTATCCTTTGATTTCTTACGCTTGATTGCTCCTGCATGAGAAAACGACATTGAAACCCAACTGGATGTGAGATTCTGAAGATGGACTAGAACTGCACTTGAAAGAAAATTTACCTAGTGTTACACGGATCAAAGGGAATTTGTCAATCAGATGCTTCAATTTCCCTTGGATTTCACCGAAAGCACTTCTTTGAGTGGTTAATGCTGATCTTGTTGCTTCAGCTTGGTCAATTACCTCATCATTCTAAAAAATGCATATATTGTAGTGAAAATTATTCTCCTGAAGTATTTATCAGTATCACATATAACTTTGTCATACTACCTGTGGAAGACTTCCTTGTATGTTGGCACGCTCCCGTAATAATTTCCCTTCTGATTTGATATTGCTCGATGACTGTGCTTTTGCCCGACAGTTTGGTTAATTGTCGAAAATTAAAGAAAATTTAAAAAGCATGTGAAATTTTTTCATCAAACAGAGAGACACCTTGTGTTCATTTATGTCATTGCGTACTGAAGTTAGAAGCTCAGCATGCTCCTTTACGGACAGAAGGTTCCTTTTTATACGCTTGAACTCCTACATAAATTATCATAAAAAAATGCAGCATCGTCAAATTCATAATAAGAAACATAATAGATTATATTGCAGAAAACTATATAATCTCAGTAGAAAACACTAAGAAGGAAAACTTCTGAAATCATAAATTATGGAAGGGAAAGGGATGAGGCCAGAGAAACCTGGGTTAACTCATGAAGGATTTCCTGGTGCCTGGCAAGCCTCTGCATGACAGCAGTTCTGGTCCCCACCATTGTAGCTGATGCCCATTGGCTCATGTCCTCATTGACTTCGGCCAAATGGACAAGCAGCATTTCAATCTCCTTCTCGAGTGTCTTCCATTGTACATCACCCTTCTTATCAGAAAATCCTAATTCAGATAATATATGGAGAAAACGAAAAATGAAAGTCTTAGAGTTGTAAAACAAAATTTGATTTCAATCTTCTTCTCGAGCATCTTGCCATCTTCCATTGTACGTTACCCTTCTTACAGTGTGTCTTGTGGTCTTAATAACGCATGTATATCTGACTATAGGTAGTGAAACCAGATTGAGGTCTGATGAAAATCATCGATGAAGGTAAGTTTATTGCAAACATATGGAAATATTGCTAGAATTATTCTGAGATTAATAGGTTATCTGAAAGAAAATACTTGATCTGTATAGCATTTAGAAATTATAATATGCATATCCAAAGCCCTGATCAGGAAAATATGAGTCCTGGGAGCAATTTATAAGCCTTTTAACTTTTAAGATGGAAAAATTAAGACATGAAGCATCACAACAGCATACCACCAAGCTTGGCAAAGGAGGAAAGCCGGACATCAAGATCACCTTCAAGCTTGCGTGCTACTCGCCGTAAATCATCCCAGTCACTGGTGGTAAATTCTTCAAATGCGGACTGATTTGCGACCAGGTCAGATTGGGGGGTGGCGACAACGGTGGCCATTGCAAGTTTGCAACTGCAGGTGTGGAGGGGCAACAGATCTTACGGTTAAGACATGAAGAAGTCAAACCACATTAAGATAATACGTACACATTTGAGAATGCATGTAGCAACATGTTCTTTGGTGGGTGTGGGTGACCATTTTCTTCTCAGTTAGGTCTGCACAAAAAGAGCTGTTAATCTCCTGTACTCCATTGCAGATTGTCCCATTATTTAAACATAACTATTAAAATTGTGGACATGAGATTTTTTTTTTTTTTGAGAAAAAGATAGATTGAAAGTTCTTTGGGTATAAAGGCTTCCACCATAATAATTTGTTGGGATGTTGACTTGGTTATAGGTAATAATAATTCTTCTTGAGTAGATAATTGAAGAAATTGCAAGCAATGAGAGTCATTATAGATTTTAAATTTTCTCTGAGCCTCTAACCATTAGTTCTGAAAGAAACTACAATCATTAAATAAATGATGTACACTTTCTTGAGCCCGTCTACAAAGTATACAAAAATTTTGCTAATTGCCATCCCCTTTTATTCAAATTGTCAATTGTAAGGATGCTATTCCGAACCATTGACGAAGAGAAAGTAATTATTCGAGGGGATTTCCTAATTGACTACAAATGTAAAAGAGAGGGTCTCGGAGCTGGATTGTCCATAAATAAAGAGTATAAAGATTTACATGTAAAAGTGCCATGAGAAGTAAGGGGTCAGATTGGTTTATCTTCTTCGGATGGATGTCAGAAAATTAAGGATAATATTTGAAGCAGGTCAGAGCACTGAATGAAAGCATCTATTATAGTCAAATTACTTATAAAAAAATCCGTTGGAATTTTGATTGTATTGAACAATAAAATTAATCACGAAGAGAAATATCTTTATTAATAGCGAATGAAAACAAGATAGAGAACTGGTACTTAAGAATACCACATCCCCAGTCAAAATGTCAAAATCAATTTTACAACCTGATCCTATAGAAAATTTGCATCTGTTTTCAAAAATAACAGCAATGAATCTTCAAATTTTCCAAAAAACTGAAGTATTTGATGAAGACTTTAGAGGATATATGCTGAATTGAATTAACTTGATTCCATAAAGAATCTGAAGTATCTAACCACTTCCAAATCCACTTAGATAACACGGAATAATTCATAATTTTCAAATTTAGAACCCCCTAACCTCCCTTGCTCTTTGCAAACATACAGTTGCCCAGTTGACAAGGTTAATTTTTTGGTGCGCGGAATCAGGACCAAGCCATAAGAAATTCCTTCTAATTGAATTAATCTCATCTATTACCCATTGCGATAATTAAAAAACAGACATAAAGTAAATAGGAATTTATGATAAAGTTGCATTTGATAGAACTAGCTTCCCGGCATTGTAAGTTCCATTGTGAGTTTGTAATAAGATTTACAGATTGATATTGAAAAAATTCGGAACCATATCCATATCCGCTGTTATTCTAAATAGATGACAGGGCCTGTCATCCTTCATCCACACCATTTAATTTGTTTCATTAAACGGTGGATAAAAACAGTTAGCGACTTAAAGTATTTATAAATTTAACTGTCATTTTGCAAAATTTATCATGATTGTTATATTAAATTATTTTCTTTCTAAAATTGTTCAATCACTATTAATGAATTCATATTTCTATTCTTCTGTAATTTCGGATCTAATATATAGGGTTATTTTTCAATTTGCGGAAGTGTTTGTGTTGACATGGTGTACAAGCATTTTCGCGATTGTTACGCGGAATATTACACGGAACGTCCACATTATTTCTACCGTTTCTTAAAAACCATAACGACTCCAACTCTCAATCGCGATTTTGTTTCTCTCGCCCTCCGCGGTCTGCTGGCTGCTGCTCCATCCTTCTCTTCCTAACCTGACCAACATCCATGGAGACCTCTGCAGCAAAGAAGCGATTGAGAAGAAGAAAACCTCGGGAAAATATCTCTTCCAATCGCTTACCCTTCTTGAACGAGCCCTCCGCGCCCCTCTTTCCGTCTAAAGGCGAGGTTCTACTCCTGGTCCAAGTGCTCACAATCGCCGCCTCCATCTCCATCGCCTGCAACTTCATCATTCGGTTCCTCAACCGTCGTCCAAAGCCCTTCTGTGACAGCATCGACCTGGTTCCTCCTGATACATTGTTCAGCCAAAGTGAGTAACATAACCTAGCTGTTCTGTTTTGTTGCAATTCAAGCTCAGTTTTTCCCGTCTGCGTGCCAAATAATTTTTATATACCTACTAGAAACTCCATTAAGTCTTAATATGCAACTTTTTTTGGATTGTTGTGGAATGGGTGAGGTGATCGCCTCAAAAGAATAGTTGGCAAATTGCCGCTTTCTTTTCTTTTTCATGCCAGGCTAAGAAACGACTTTGGTTTCCCTAGAACTTCATTGGATCAGTATATTGTCTCTTAGTATAAGTTCCTATCTTTAAGCAATAAACTGGCAATCTGGCAATTTTGTACCAATGCTGGGTTAATTTAGATTGTGATTTGCCGATTTCTGTTAGCCTCAATGGAGCTTGTCATGTAATGGTGCTCAATAGAGGTTTAAGGATAAAAAGTCGGTCCATTGCAAAAGAAGGAGAAACTGGTACGACAATCTCTACTATTATGATCCTTGATGATACATGTACCCGTGGCTGTAGGTTTTTATTCTTTTATCTTCTTTGTAAATATTGAGTGCAAATACCTAGTGACTTTACTGACACTAGAAGTCTCCTCGTGCACAAACTTCTAAGATGGACGTACATTGCATGCGGAGGCTAGCATGACATTTAGTTTTGCAATCTCTGCCAGAATCATTGTTTTGTTGATGGTACTTGTATAATTCATTGTTTGTTTCTGTTTGCTTACTCATTAGTTGCTCAAGGAAATCCTGTTTAACAGAGTACATTTAACCATCTTACATTGGTTAAAGAAGTCCTCTTTTGCATTTTAGCCATAATTTTAGGGTTTATTGTCAAATTTCTTATTATTCATATAAGAATGTACTAAATTCTGCTGATATCTGTAAAGTGGAAACAAAAGATACCTTTTCAGGAACTTATCTGAAAACCCAAGTCTTTACAATTGGTGAAACAATCAGTTTCTGAGACATCTGTGCAAAGTTTGCAGTAGGTTCTGGAAGATTTGAAGGGCCCAGAAACAATATTTGTAAGACCATTCTCTCCCACCCTATTACCATGTGAAAAATAGAAGTTACATGGAGTTCAATTTTTATAACAAAATTAAGAAAAATGAAGGTACTACCTTTCTGCCGGTTGAGTTTGTTATCGACCACTGGTTCATTAGGGACCTCTTTTTCCTTGCTAAGTAATTTTACTGCTAAATAATTCTTTGCTGATTATAGCAAAGATTTCTTGCTAATGCACTGTCTTGACACAAAAATTACTGCATCAGCTATGCTAAGAGATGGTCTTTTGCTTTTATGATAACTTGTTTTTATGTGTGATGGCTGTTTCCGAGGTTAAGAGACAGTAGCTTCAACCATGACTGAACTCTGTGAAAATAAAGCATATGTGGCCCCACATATTCTTGCGATATCAGCTACGCCCATTCCAAGAACACTTACTTTGGCTTTATATGGTGACATGTCTCTAACTCAGGTGTACCTTGGATAATGTGGGTGCCTCTATTAAATGATATGGTCATTTGAATTGTCCATCTTTGATTTAGCAAAACCTTTAATGAAGTGGTCAGCTCACACTGCACTTGTATTTTCTGATTTAGTTCTGTAGATAGTAATGGTGTTTGATTCTGAGGATCCCTTGTTCTACCGCTGCCCTGATCTCGAGGTATATGATGTCAATTTTGGATGGTTGAAGGATTAGTGTAAGAATAATATTTTTTGGATTAGTGATTGAGAATAGTGTGAGGTTAGTGATATCTCGGGAAATGTAAGAATAAAGGTAACTTTTACTATTTCGGATTAGTAAAAATGTTATTTGAATGGTAACTTAAGAATAGTGATAGTGGGAATGAATAAAATATTGAGTTTTTTCTTTTCAACTAACTCTAATTTTTTTTCATGATTTTATCATACGATAATGAGCATTCTATTTCACGAGAAAAAATATTATTTTATTTAATTTAATGTAGCCAACAGCTTAAAAATAATTGCATATTATGACTTTTTTCTGAAATTTTATAATTAATTTATAATTTTATTTAATATTAATGTAATCATAATTGAAATGTACTTATCCTAATGGGTAAATACTGAATATGAATTTCCAGCAACACAAAAATAAAGGACCTTTTTTGAATGGAATGATTAATACATGGCAACTGAACAATAATGATTATCAAGATTTAATGCATGATACGTGAACAATAATGATTCTGAAGATTTAATTAACATGGCAACTCAGTCAAAGCAAGAATAATCCATCCATATTCGAATAAAGATGAGTGAAGCGTTTTTTGAGGAACGAGGGTGGGTTGAGTGTGCATTTTGATTGTCCACTCATAATAACAACCGTTTGATTTTTAACATTCCTCAACTTTCTTTTTCTTATTAAATGCTAACTTTTTACTCTCTCATCTATTAATTAACTTTTCATTATACATTAAGTAAATTGCGCTACTAAAAAGTCTTAAATATTTTTTATAATCAAACTATTAGTCTATTACACTTCATTAATTATGAAATAGTCGTTGTTTTTGTCAAACAAGTACGTAACCGGATGTTTTAAGTTTTTAACTCATCTCCCCGTTAATATGTCAAATTATTATATCAAACTTTTGTGCTTCATATAATAATTAAAATTTTCATAAATATATATTATATATTGTGGTATCCACAAAACTAGATGTGTATTCAACTATTCATTAATGAAATTAAATATTTTAAAATTGGCCATTCGTTAATGTGTATTTGTATAATATTCATATTCATATTCATTTTAAGTTTAATTTAGATAATATTATTTTAGAAAGTTTCGTACCAAACCTTAGTTTCTAATATTTAATAATGGATAATGTTAACGTACTTCAATTTTTTTTGCTACACATGTACACTAATTTTTTTATTGATCATTCATCATAAAGTTATTAAAATTTTCTAACAAAAAAATTTTAATTTTTTTATTATTATAAAATATAAAGTTATTGAATAATTGATAAATGATACAATTTTCAAGTTAGTATAATTTTATTAGATCTCCAGTCCAAATAATCGAAAACACATCTGTAATAATTTGAATAATATATTTAAAATATTTTTTTATCATAAAATTAGTTGTACACTAGAATTATTTATTAAGTGTGTTTTAATGATGTTGATTGTAGTTATATGTAGATATTAGAAGCCCTCTTAAAATAACATATCTATTTGATAATAAAAAAATTGCATATTAATTGAACCTTCATCACTTCATAGAATGTTGAGGCTACTCAAATAGAAAAAAAGATTAATCTTAATTATGTATAAAATTGGTGGCACGGTGTCTAAATGTATATGCCATTAACAATTTTAATTGAAGAGAGAGAATACTAATTGAAGAGAGAGAATAGTGCATGCATCGAGAAGAGGAGTGGTGTTTATTACAATGTTGTATAATCAATGCTTGAATCAAATGGTAGAAATAATGAGTAGACTATCAAAATGTGCACTCACGGGTGTATCCAACTCCCTCCCGTTTTTTGATGGTTTTTTCACTGATCACAGCTGCTCTTTCCACACCTCCGGATATCTGGTGCCAAATTAACCTTTGAAAAGCCTGGAATTACTTACAACGCCCTACACGTTTAGTCTTTAATTCGCAGTAGTTATAAGTGGTAAGGTGCGAGTGCGTTATCAAAGTAGCAGCATAAAATTATAAGCAACTGATAGAAGAAGCGCACAAATTATAATTTCAAGTAACATAAATTTAAAAAAAAAAAAGGCGATTAGATTACAAATATAAGTACTAGTACTAGTGAGTACAAATATCAATAGTCACAAGTTCAAGTACTGGTACACACCGTCAGACCGGCAAATAAGAGTTCAACAATCTTAATAATAAAAAACTAGTATCGATGCATATAAAGGTCTAGCAATCACAAATTATAATCTTTTTAAAATGCCATGATCAGAAAATGACTTTATATATTAACCCACAAAATATTCTTAATATTTTCTCTTAACCCCTCTCCCACCTCACTATCACTAGCATCCGAATCACCCATAATAAAATTATCCCCAGTAGAAATATTATTTTGTACGGCTATATCAAACTCATCTTCATCAGAAATTTCATGAAGCCCATTTTGATGTTTGATGAAATTATATAGAATGCAACATGCATTCACAATTTTGATTTGTACTTTGAATTTGTACTTGTGCATCCATTGACAAATTTTAAAATGATTTTTTAAAATGTCGAATGTCTTCTCGATAATGTTCCTAAGTTGTGCATGTCAGTGGTTAAACATATCCTCTGAACATTGATATTGGTTTGTTGTCTATGTCGCTTCTCAAAATCACTCAAGTGGTAAGTCTGCCACAATATGGACTTAGGAAATATTTTGTATTAGAATATCCTCAATCCACGAGATAATACCTGTTAGGTGGTACCACAAAACCCTCTTCTACTGTTTTACGAAGAATTAAATTATCATGCGCTGACCCCCTCCCAACTAGCTATAACGGCTAGAAAATTACCATCAAAATCAACTACTATCATAACATTTTGCTAATAAGCCTGCTTCCTATTGCGATATCGTTCTTTGTTGTTATCATGCGGATTAGGAAATGCAGGAACATGTGTACCATCGATCGCACCCAAAGCTTCCTACAAATCATATTTTATTTGAAAAGCGTATGAAAACAAGTATATAGAGATATCTCAATACTATCTAGCAAGTACTAAAACAAGTAATGACAATAAGTACTGAAATCAATCAATTGCATATCTTTTATTTTGAATTGTTAACTTAATTATATACCTTAAATGAATTGCATATTGTCCCCTCCGCCACTTTTGGATGTATAGGCGCATTTGAACTCGGTAATTTGATATAGTATGCTTGCATTTGTGAGATACTATCCAATACATTGTTAAAACATCGCCAAACTATTTCAATTAAGAGCTGTAAATTCTCACCTACTTTGCGCATGGGATCTGAATGGGCAATCGTCTATAGAAATATCCCTACCTAGTCCTCAATAGTTACATCTCCATTTCTTATTATGTCTTTTTGTTTCACTTCATCACACAATGTTAAAAATTATTTTGTATTCATCCGAAATAGATCATGACACTGTTTGTGATGGCCTTCTAATATGCCTTGAATCCATTCTCTATCACTCATTGGTCTATCATTCCTTACTTCCTTCCAATTTGTAATGCACAATTGGGTCATGCTCCACATTCAATTATTTGTGTTGATAATAGCTCATCGAATTTTGTTCATCATCTCATCTAGTTCCTCGTCACTAGATATTTCCACAAGTTGAAACTGAGGCATCAAAATCTCTTGAAGTAATGAAAATTTGATAATCGAAAAAAAATATTGGATACATGTACATGTACCGATTGAGATCCTACACATAGCAAACTAATAAAACCTGGATATATATATTAACTAATAAAGATAAGGGACCTACACTGACACATGAGAGGGAGACTCACTATTAATGTACTCCACTACTTAGAAGGGGACTTATGCACTTGGAAGGGGATCACCAGCTTCAAAATGCTCCCACAACTTTGAATTTGTATTTATTATTTCTCTTAAAATATCAGTGATACTATCTTTATTACTGTCATTAAATAAACCAACCAAAAATTATAAATAACTTTAGAAATAAAAATTCTCAAAAAACCAATGAAGGTGCTCCTATTACTGTTTCTTATAGAAAATAATCAAAACATATATGGCTTGATTATATCTATGAAGAAGTAAATAATCAAAATTTTGTAACACATAAATTAGAGAAGATAAGAACAAATTAAGCAAGTCACTTAGTTGTACCGACATATTAGAATAGCTAAATTAAATTGTAACAAACGAAGAACAACAAATAAATAGTAACCTCAAATAATAGTACATAACCATACCACAAGCTAATAAAAATAATTAACTAGTACATAACCAAATAAGATAAGCTAATTAACTAGTACATAACCAGTAGCAATAATCCCAATACAACTTGAATAAGAGTTCATTGCATGCATTTCATAATTTAGGGAAATAAAATTACAAGATTGTCAAATAAACCACAATCAAAATATTTATTTCGATGGACCAAGTTGTTACTGATTCGGTGGGCATGGATTGACACCAAAAAAAGGTAAAGGAATCTTTAAAACTTGGGTTAAGATACGAGTTTCCTTGTTGTGGATTCTTTATTGTATGTTTTCTTGCTGAGGACTAAAACTTGACATGTTTATATTTTGTTGAGGATGAAATCCAGGATGTGGCATCATGCAAGCTATCTAATCCCATATTTATTGCGGTGTAGCTCTCAAAAAGAAAAGCCTTGATTTACGATCACCCATTTTATGCATAACATAACTCAGCCAATTTCTCAAGAACTTTGTCAATTTTAAGATCTCCATCCTCCTTTATCTTATTGAATCGTCGAGATTCTTCGACAAGCTGCTCATTAATGTCGGCAAGCCTAACACCAGTATCTGTCAGCTGTTGAAACCCTTTGATTTTTGGCAGAAATTTATTTTTGAATTTTCTGCCCCCGAGATGGCTCAACATTGTCATCTGTGCTTTTTCTCTTTCACGATCCCGAACTATAGCTAGTTGATATATCACCTTGAGAGGTATGTGCACCTAGACTACCTCTAGTGTATGAAATTTCCTGGCGGACTGTATCTTCTGTTTTATTATACACTGGCTCTTCATCTCGAGGATCATCAGAACTATCACTGTGGATGTGCATGACACTAGTCTCGGTATTGAAACTGTTAGTATGGCATTCACCAGTGGCCATCCCCCCCACCACACACACACAATATCCCCATCAAATCATACCATGAAAATTTTTTGGTGTCATAGTACCTTAGCCTATCATCTTGCTGCATACAAATAAATTTAAGAATGAAGATAGAAAGTTATACAAAAGACCTTAATAAATGGATATGTAACAATGAATTATAAAAATTGGTTTTACTTAATTTAATACCTCACTATTTGTCTCAGGATGTCAAGAGTAGGTGCTATTGGGACATGATTTTCATAATCCCAACTCCAACCACTTCTTGACGTGAGCTCTCTGAAATTATTATATTCTTTTTTCAATGTTTTAATTCTATTGATAAGTCGGTCCACTGTCCGTTCAATTTTGTTGGTCTTGGCAGAAAAAAAAACATGAACTTGCTGATATTCATGTGTGGTGAAATGAGGTTAGTCTTTCCAGTGTTTGATTAGATCTCTTGAGCAGCAATCAATAAGAAATCGGTCTTTTTTTTTGCTGAAATTTGTAAAGCTGGTTTGAAATGTCTCTACACCTACTGAAGTATTACATTTTCTCCCTTTCTTTTTTTGGCCAGCCCTTCCAAGGGCCTTACCAAATTGGTCCATGAAACTATGCAAAGGTTTTGAACATAAATTGATGTCTTAGTCATTAGTAATTTATTAATTTTAAAATAAAATTTTTGGGTTAGTAACTCCATTTGTTACTGTCTGAAGTCTGAACCAAGTGAATCGCTTATATACAAACTCATAGAGCACTAGCTTTCATAATACCAGTAAAACAGAAGGTCCCCTTTTATTTATTTTCCAAGTATAGTAACTGTATTGTTGTATTGTAGTCCCAATAAATTATTAATTTCCAAAAAAATATAAATGCTATTTTGCATAAAGCATAAAGCAATATCCAAACATAAATTTTGAAAAAAAAAAAGTCAAAGGTTCTATCGTAAGAAGACTAATTTGAGAGGAATATTTGGATAGTTGAGAAATATAAAATCCATTCTAGAAATGATGCAACCTTGGATAATTGAGAAATAGGGGTCTGCGCAACCTTGGATAGTTGAGAAATGGTGTGATCACCTCAAATTAATAGGAAAATAAAAACTCATCAAAAGTTGTGCGAGGGGTAATATCCAAAGTTCTGAACAGGCCACAAACAAATGCAATTGAAAGAAAATAAAAAAATAAGATTACCTTCACTGCTTTGTGACCTTAGTTCTAATAATTGTATTCATAATTGGGAAGCCTTCAAGACTGAGTTCTACTTAATGCTTATTCTATGGGGAAGAAGATATGAGCATTAGTTTCATCGATGACATCGCACGACGTTAGAGATTTGAGGAGTGCATCGGCGATTAGAAAAAGAGCTGCCGTGAGGAAGAGAAAGAGGAGAGCAGATCGTTACAGAGAAATAAATAAATAATATAATTGTTCTAAATTTTTTATTCTATTGTTGCTTTTGAGAGTCATGAGTGTACTATTTCGCTAAACCATCGATTTTATGGATTAGCGAAATAGCGTTGCCCCAAAACTATTTTAAATTTTAAATTCACGTTTAGATATTAATACTCTTGAGAATAGTAGCGCTAACCCTAAAGTAGCTCTAACTCTTTTCTATCCAAACACATGCAATACATAGCTTTGTGTTATTCTCTGTTTCACAAAGAAAATGCACAAAAAATATTGATCTTGGACTTTTACTAAGGCCAGTTTTGCTATGCATCAGACCTGGTCGATATTAACGGCCGTGATTCATTCAAATACAATAAATGCTAAAAAAATTTAGCCACAACAGAACAACTCTATTTAATGGAAAGGTCGGTTTATGCTTTTGAGTTATTTAGGGCATAAACATCTAGCTTTGGCTCAGAAAAAAGAAAATTAGTGTTTTCATTAGAAAATCGTACTTCTGCAAATTGTACCAACTATGATACCAGCTTTGTAGATGTATTAAATCTAAATGTTATCTCTTATATCAGATTTGTAAATGTATTAAATTTAAATGTTAAATCGGATTAATACACATGTATTGATTTTTGAGTCAGCTCGAGCTAACGTTCTAAGTTCAAATTGGGTCTTTCAGTTCGTAATATTTCACAAACTCAGCTTAGCTCATATTTTTATGAGTTGAATTTGAACTAAGACCAGCTCATTCGAACTCGACTCTTTTGCGGCCCTACTGTAAAAATCTAAAAAAAATAACAACAAAGATACAGTTTTAGAAAGTATTAATTTTTCTATGATTAAATAAAGCGATTTTATTATCATAGTTAACACATACATCCTCTCGAAGTTTTTAAGAAAGTCCAAAAGAAGCAACTAAAATCCATGTTACGTTTTGTCCTTAACCCAAGCTATACATCATGTATACATATGTTTTATTTTTTTCTTTTTGAAAGAAAATATATATATACGATTTTTAACAAATATGTATGCTTTTAATAAGAACACAATTTAATTTGGAGTGGTCTCAGCGATGAAGAGAAACAATTTATGCGGACAGTCAAATACATGCAATTTTAAGTTAAAATGGAACAAATTTTAAACAAATATATGCGCATTAAGAACCTTAAAAAATTCAGAAAGTAATTAGATTTAGAGGTTCGCTCATCTGCATTTCTTCCTCGGGTGAGTGTGTGCGGTTAATTTCTGTTTTCTAAGAAATATTTTTCTGTATTATTATAAAAAAAAAATCGTATATTTTATTGTCAAATTGTCACCTCTTGTTCAATAGGTGGTTTGTTTAAAAAAATAATAATAATGCCAAATAAAACAAAAGGAAAAAGAATCAATCACAAAGAATTTGGTGTTTGCTAGTTGCAACATTAAACATAATACTGAAATTAAAACCATGCAAATTAAATAATTTATCAATACTTTCACCAAAAATAAAGTAAGGAATAAAGAATAAAACTACAACAATACGAGGAACACATTGATGGTACTGTTTTTGGAATTTGAATCCCAGGTTGGTCCACACCACGGAAGCTCCATTGAAGAGACAAGCTTTGATTCATCAGGAATATAGGAGGGAGAAGCGAAATATTACAAAAGATTGTAAGTCCCAGTCAACGACCACAAATCGCATTCCGGGGGCCCACTTCGCCTCAGTGAGAGCTGTTACTTTATTATTGTATTATGCAGTAGTAATCATAATCTTCAATCGAGGATTAAAGCTGCCAGCTTTTGTCGCGGGTGTTATATCTTGTATGGACATGGAATGCATGCTCTTTTATCATTAATTTAATTTAAGAGATGTTTTGCGTCCATCAGAAATGAGTTATAATTTTTTCATAACTATAAAGTTTGAATGACAAATACAATTACTAATTTCGGTTATATACTTGTTAAACACAATATATAATTATTAATTTAATTTGTTCACCTCAAAAGTAATCACAATATTTTCATCCAATGTGGAGCGTAAAAGTTAAATGGTTAACATAATTATATATTTATTAAACGGAATACATAATTATTAATTACAAAATTTGAACAATCTTTTAAAAAATATGAATTATATTTATTATTTTAATAACTATAAGTTTAATTTAATATATACCAATTTTTACAGTTAATAGTTATATGTTTGTTTAATAAATATGTGTTCTGTTTAACAATCTTTTATATCAGCTATTCATTTTTTACGTTTCACGAGGGATACAAATTACAGTTAATAATTATGTATCACGTTTAACAAATATTTTTATTTAATTTAATGAATATATAATCATCATTAATAATAATAAATATATAATCATCATTAATAATATGTCAGACGTTCAAATATTATACTATATATAAAGTGAAAAAATTATAACTATTTTTTTAGTGGACGTGTCTTAGTGATCTTAATTTAATAATTTTGAGAATTGAGATCTGTACGGTGAGTTAACTCTTTAGATGTCGTGACTAGTGATCCAGTAGTCAACTCTATTAGTGTAGGTACTACGAATTAATAAATTTGTTACCGTACTGGATCCATAATTATTTTAAGAGAAGATGTTCAATTGTCATTATTTCGGTTTCACAGCAATGTCACTAAAATTAATATCAAATAATTATTATTTAAATTCTTAAATAATAAAACTAACTTAAAGAATATTTATAAATATCATTTTATATATGTATACAAAAAAATATATTATTTCAATATTATTTATATATGCATCAAGCGTTAATAAAATTAACGGATCAAAATTTATAATTTAAACTTGTTACTTGATGGCTATTCAAATGAAGTTAAAATTTTATGATTTTATATATATATATATAATTGAGATGATATAGAATACATCCAATATTTTATATTTATATTTATACATAAATAAATAAATAAATAAATATATAAACACTAATAATGATGATAATTAAATAACTTCTCTTATTTTAAATGTTTAAAGCTGACTAATCGATAACTTGGGTTTACTTAACCTTTTTTAGTTTTGCGTACAGCGACGAGGAGATGAAACCTTTTTTCCCGTGCCATGTATCCAGTTTTCGAGGGTTTACAACGGTATCGCTTTTCAATATAACCTAGTCAAAATTGATATTCGAGCGAAAAAGTTATCCAAGGAGTAAAACCCAAAAAGTGCTAATCGTTAAACCTAAATTACATATATTTATGATTAAGGGTGTGCAGTCGGTTGGTTCGGTACAAATTAAAATAAATATAAACATCTAAAGTTTTAATCGGTTTGTCAAATTAAAAATCGAACTAAACTTTTAAAAATATCAACTGAATAAATCGAAATCCAAGTAAAGCGAAGTTTTATTTGGTTTATTCGGTTAAACAAAAATCATATTAATTAAAGAGGAATAAAAAATATTGATAGTTAAAAAATAATAGAAAAAGTAAGTAGCTTAGAAAATAAAATAAATAACTAATTAAAATATATAAAAAATAAATATATTTGGACTATCTTTTATTTATATAAATCTAAATGAACTTATTTGATAAATTTTGAATTATTCAATTTATTTGATTTATCTGATCTAGAAAAATATAAACTGAATCAAAAAATTAAAAACTGAATGAACTAAAATTTTTAACGAATCGAAATTTTTTAAATGAAAAATCGAACCAAATAATTTAAAATTTGATAATTCAATTTAAAATTAATTAAACGGATGCTTTTACACACCCCAATTTACAATTGTAGATTTGCAGGTCGAGGTCCTCCGTCCTCGAAATCAAAGTGCTGAGCAAGGCACAAAGCACCTCTACGAGATTATCCTATGTCCTATCCTATTGGAATCTTGTTTTTCTAACGCGCATCATCGTGCTGCACGGCTACTGCCTCCTGAGTCATTTGATTTTCTGGAGATGGGTGGAAAAGAGTGGGCCCCATAAAAACCATCAATTAAACGAGGCATATAATCATAAGCACTTCATTGTCTCTCTCTCTCATCGGTTTAATTATGTAATCAAACATTCAAGTAATTCATAAAAAACACCAGGATGTGCATGGTCAATTGGCCACCACCACACGCACATTAAGTTTCTCTCTTCAAATCCTTTGCGGTGTGAAAAGAGGCAAAATTAGAATTTTAATTTGGAGGTGTCTAACGTTATAGTAGACATTAGATATAAATATTGAGAGTGCCGAGTGAATAAAATATCTCAAAATACACTATGATTTTTAACATTTTGTACAAATTTAAATATCATGGAGGGAGGACATGCCCTGCTGGTCCACTCCTAGTTTCGTCCTTAGGAGTGAAGGTCTCGGCTCTCTGTTACCGATAAACTAACAATAATTTCAGTGTACGTTCAATTTTGTTATATATCTAATTTTTACGATACATTTTTTTGAGAAAAATATTGTTTAAATTATAAAATTAAAATTATAACAGGATTCTTATGACTTTGATAGAATGTATTTCAAAATTAAAATGATTTAGAATTTATTGACTTTGATAGAATATGTATCAAAATTAAAATTTTATAAATGTATAATTAGAATTCTAAAAGTATATCAAAATTAAAATTTTAAAATTTAAAGAATGGTATAAGTATTTCTCAAGTTATGGAGCCACGAGAACCACAATCCATACTATAATAATAATAATAATAATAATAATATTAATAATAATAATAATTATTATTATTATTATTATTATTATTATTATTTTATTATTATTTTATTCTAAAATTTGATTATTATTTTTTCTTATCATTCTGATTATAATGTATTTATTATTATTACTACTACTACTACTATTATTTTTATTCTATTACTAGTAATTTTAATTATAAAATATTTAATGCTTGTTATTAACTATTATGATTATCATGATTCAAAATAGTTGATTATTATAATTAAATATTAATTGATTATTATTATATTTAATTATTATGATTTTTATTTATTTTCACCGAGATTTTGGTTATTAATAATAATATAATTATTTTATCAATTTGCTTTGAATATGATTATATATATTAGAATAAATTATTAACAATATTAACTACTAGTTATTATAATTAGATTCTTATTATAATTATTATTATTACTTTATTATTATAATTATATGGCTATCAGAGAACTGAAAACGGTAAAGTGCGGTAGGTTTTTAAATTTCCCGGTCCATGGTCCACCATGGGTTACAAGTTACACGAAATGAGTTAGAGCGGTCCAAAATCTACAAACCCCAATTCTAACCACCGTTAGTCCCCCGGATCGGACCCCCACTTATTGGCGGGTTAGGTCTGAGCCTGTACAGTCAAACACATCTTCTTGCCTGTTTCTATTATCAAATTAACTCTAAATTATGAATGATTATATTCTTTTAGAGGATAATTTGAGACTTATCTCTTTTTTGGACAATTTGGTGTATCTGCAAATGTCCACAGAAAAATAGAAATATTGATATTAATATAGCAAATCAATATTAATTTTTCCATGTTTTTTCCTTAGTACTAATATACTTTCCATGAACAGAAAACAAACACATTTGTTTTTCTCACTCACAGATCTGATGGAACCAAAGTGCTTGTCAACAACTGGGAGTTAAGGGCCGCCAATCCCTCACTGGTAAAAAAAGAATAAGATATCAAATTCCAAAGGAAATTATGTGTAGAGTTTATTCAGCTCTTTTTCACATAGAATTGTATATCAGTAGTATACTATTTTCTGTATATAAATCTCAAACATACATAATTTCAAATAATTTCCTACATTTTTCATAGAGAAAACACTTCAAAATTTTAGGCACACCTTTTCTTTTTTGGATGACAGTAGTAGCTATAGCTCCCAGCTAAGCGATCAGATAATTAAGACTGCCAACCAAAGCATAGACAAAGGAATTGGTGGGGGCTATGCCCGAGTGGTAACTGGTAACTGGTATCTATCACCGTATCAATCAAATTCTGGTAGAGTGCTAGGCTGCTTGGCTAGCTCGACACAGCTGGAGCGGTTGAGCCTGTAGACTGTAGACTGTGTAGCCCGTAATTAAATCCTAAGCAGTGAGTCCATAGTTTAGTGCGACCACGCCATCACATCTGGACAGCCTTTGTTGGTCTTCTCTCTCCTTTTAATCAGCATTCTGGAGTTTCGGCTCATGTAATCATGTTTCAAGTGCAAATCTTTTCTTTCAGGCTATTACGATTGCACTAGGTCCAATCAATCAGTATGAATTAGTTTAATCGCTGTTTCTTAATGTCATAGTTTTTTTTGGCTTAATTTTTTTATACTCTTAAACTTTTCTCTATTTTTCTAATTTACCTCTAAACTCTTCTATCTATTTTCTTATACACCCTTCAACTTAACCACATCTAATTAATTACGATTATCTTATTAAAACTCCATCTAATTAATTATAATTTTTTTTATAAAAGCAGGCAAATTACCTGTCATTTTCCATTGAATTAATTATAATTAATTCTAAATTAGTGTCCTTTACGTTAAATCATTTGTTATATCAGTAAATTGTTTGCAAAAGCTACAAAACAATTGAAGGGCGTCTGGTTCATCACAAGCATCAGAAGGGCTTAATTATGCTGATATCACTGTGGAGCGTGTTGATCGAGTGTTATATCTCTAGGTTTAGTCACAGGCTCACAGCCTTTAAATTGGTGCTTGGAGCTCAAATCTGCCTTATAGAATCTGGATAGGGGTCAAATCCACACACCCACCTGATATTCATTTTCATGTCAGTAACCACTCCAATAGCATCATGGGACTCACACGTCACTCCTTGGACCATCAATTGATTCTATTACGTGTCCAAATCAACCAATTCACTTTTATAACTAAGTCCTTTTTTCTCGGATGCAAACATTGCACAATGCACTAAACTGAAAACCAATTGCTCTACCACATTCTCCTTGGATAATATTTTAAGTTACCCTCCTCCTTTAATCCGGCTTGGGACCCGCTATGTTAAAAAACATAGGCGGAGTTATAACTTTTTTTTTGTTAGTAATGTTCTTTAAAAAAATAATTGAAATATTTAAAAATAAATAAAAAGATTGATATGGTAAGAAATACCAAACTCCTAGAAGTCATTATGCATATACCATAAATCGTTGTCTTGAATGTCAATTGGGTCGTCGGAATCATCTTCCGTAGAGATATCGTGGATATTGGTACCGCTTTCTTGAGTTTCTATAGCGGATGTTCTTTGTCTCAAATGTGGTATCATGTTGCATGCGACTTTCAAAGATCAATCCAATCTTTATTGCACACAAGTTGTTCGAAAAGTTTTGAACCCAATTTTGTACGCTTATCTCGTTAGGATCCCGTTTGCCGAACTAAAACATGATTCGGAAGGGACGGTTGACACAGACCGCAAATACATCACGCGCCATCATCGCCAATGTTGGATAGGCGGTTGCATTCCTCTTCCAAACTCCAGGATATCAATTTGATCATCTTCCATGCTTCCCAAACAATAACTCGCAATTCGTTATTGTTTATTTGTTGATCTTCAAAACAATCATCATCTCGCAACTCATTTAGCAATCCGGATGAACTATTACTTCTATACGATTAAAAATGAACACAATATAAGTGAATAAATTATGTAATAGAAAGAATGATGATTAAAATTCATACCTAATGTTGCGATCGGTAGTAGAAGGATTATTAGTATTTCGTCGGGAGTTATAAATGTTGAACATCTCCTCCAATAAGCTATTTACGCGATTATCTTCTTCATTAGTGCGTAGATGTAGATTTTGTTTGTACCTTTGAAGAAGCCTTACGGTGTATTTTTTCTTGAATGATGGATGAAGACAATTTGCGATAATTGTCACGGCGGGTACTTCCTCCCAATATTTGAGAAATTTTTCTTTCATTGCTTCTACGATTGGAGAAAGAGAGGAGTCGAGACTTTCTATATTTTCCATCTCACGATAAACCTTTTGAGAAAAAGAATATAAAAAAAAAGAATATAGAACAAAATGTGATAGAAAAAATAATATAGAAAGACAAAAAGATAAAAAGTTAAAAAAGATGAAGTTTAAAATGAATCAAATTAAAAAAAAAAAAAAAAATAATAATTCACCTTCGATATACGATAAAGATGATGAAGTAACTCATGTGTAGACGGTGTATACGAGCACGATAGTTTGACGGTTGCCGTGAAGAAGACACCGAGGAAGGATTTTAACATCTCAAGTTGGTCCCATTCTCCCTCGGAGATAAGCAAATGAATTCCCTCGGTTGAGTTATTTAAGGTTTCGGTTATAGCATGCTTGTAAGGAAAACAACGATGAAACATTCTATAGGTCGAGTTCCAACGGGTATCTACATCCCATGGTACTCTTAACTTGCTCAAACCCAACCGGACACATAAGGCGTGAAATTCTTGTTTTCTTATATTATTTGAAAAAATATGGTGAAGACTATTTTTAAATTTCACAATTAATGCATTAACACCTTGTGTTTTAATACCCGCCTTAACGGTAAGGTGAAGAATATGACAAGCACATTTTTGATGAAACATCTTGCCATTCATGATAGGGTTTAATGACCGAGTAAAATAATCAATTGACTTTATATTATTACTAGCATTATCGAATGAAATCGAAAAAATTTTATTTTCTAAATCTCTTTTTAAATTAAATTCTTGTAAAACACTAATAATAGATTGATAAATAATTTGTGCAGTATGCGGAAATTCCATGATACGAAAACTTAAAACTCTTTTTTGTAATATCCAATTTTCATCAATATAATGGGTAGTAACACAAGAGTATCCAAGGCCGTGTTTACCGGCCGTCCAAATATCAGAGGTAATTGAAACCTTATAGTTGGCATATCCAAATGTTGCTAATAAATCATTTTTACGTTCGTTATATTGTCTTTTAATCTCTACTACCATCCGTGTTTATCAAGAACTTTCCGACCACATATAGATTGGAGTTACTCCAGTTTTGTTGTAAAATTGAGAGGAGGTGCTAGGGAAGAAACTCAGACTTGATCCTTTTGATTTCCTGGACTTGAAATACATACATCATTCATTCAGTAAGTTACATGACCTTTATGTGTCAATTTAGTTTAAAAGGCACATCTCCTCTGATGAGGTCGCGGGGTAATATTAGATGGAGTTTTAATACGACAATTTTATTTATAGTTAATTAGATAGAGTTTTAATAAAATAATTATAGTTAATTATATATTATTAAGTTGATGACTAAATAAGAAAATGAATAGAAGAGTTTATAGATAAATTTAAAAATAGAAGAGTAAAAGAGGAAATAACAAAATAAAAAAAATTCAAGATATAGAAAAAAAATTAAGCTTTTTTTTTGTTTCACTCAATGTCATGGTCTTTTTTTTTTTTAAATAACTCAATATCATATTCTGTTTGACACCTAGGACTCTAGTGTGTGACGATTTTCTGTTTCTATTTGTCAGAAGTTGTTTTGTTCCCTGATGTCATGCGGAACCGTTGATGGAAACATTTTTTTTTCTATATGGAAGTATTTTCTGGGGTTGGGGGTACGTCTTTATGTATTTACTAATATTTTATACGTGCGTTCTATCTTAATGTTTTTTAAAAATGTAATAATTTATATTTTATATAAAAATAAAATAAAAATAATTTAGTAATTAATATAAATTTCAATTATGGATACATAATTAATATAATATCAATGCAGAATTAAAAAAATTAACATTCATAATTTAAGAAAAATTAAAATTCATAATTGATGACAATCTAAGAAAATAAAATAAAATAGAGCAATTATACTTTTAAATTATGCAGCATTTCGTATAACAATCAAAATTATGAGAAAATTATAACTTCAACGCAAATGATCATAGAGATAGTAACATTATTTGATAAATAATTCAATGAGATGACTGAAATTAGCTCTATAAATTCAACAAAAAATATGAACCATTATAGAATCAAGATAATTATGTGCTTAATAAAGAGTAGAGATAGAGATTTTGGAAGAATGAATGGAACATATTTGTTAAGAAATACATTATTGAACATATAAATAAATATAATTATTAAATTTCGTACGATTGAAATATCATTTACTAATGTATAAAATTGTTAAAGTCGTTGCAACAAAAAAAAAATCAAGTTACTTGACAAATAGTAAAATCTGGATTTAATTGTATCATTTATTTTTATAGACATGATATGTGCTCACGTAGATCATACAACTTGTTATGTTCAAATTTATTTTTCAATTGTCAAATTATTAAGGTAAATAATCGTCAAATAATCTCTAATTTTTCATATATATGAGGTATTTAACTGGAACACAACAAATGTAACTTCGAACTCATAAGCAATGAAATTTGTACAAATTAATCATGATAAGTGTTAACTTTATAAAAAGTTAATATCTTTATATAGTCAATGTATAGCTTTTATTTTTTGTTCCACTCGAAGACTGAAAATATATTACATTCATATCTGGTTGGGATGACATACTTTCAATTTCCAACGAACGAAACCATTTTTGTTTATTTGTTTCGCCTTACATAGTTTGTGAGTGGTGGCACAACACTAGGAATAATAATCATATTTTTATCCGATCCAACTAACCGATCTGTATTGAGACTGATATTGACAATACGTCAATATCTGGATCGTATAAGGCTATGGAATTTTGATTTTCTACAAACACAAATTAAGGGTGATGATTGATTAATTTTCCCATTACCTTTTTGTATTTTCTTGCTTTACTTCTTTTTTTGGAGAATACTGCTATGAATAAAATTTTAATAATTTGATTTGAATGATTTTTAGCAGCATTAGGTACTTTTAATACTCATAGCGAATTTTGTGATTTTGTACTTTTGAAAGGAAAATTGTGCATGTGAATATTGAACTGGAACTATAAGATGCAAACAGATCGAATACGGATTAGACATAGACTATATTTAGACGAATAAGAATACAAATTAGGTCTAAATTTGAATAACTTCTAGCAACACTAGTTTTTTTTTAATATCTGTGCAATGACTTTGTACATTTAAATTTTTTTTCATTTTTCGAATATGGATTAAATATTAGATGAATATAAATATGGATCATATATTAATTAAACAAATATGAATATGTATCAGATGATAAACAAATACAAATACAAATATGATATTATCCAAAAAAGTAAAAGAATTGTAAAATATAAATAATAATTAAATTATTTTCAAAATTATTTTAAATTCATTAATATAATATAGATTTCTATTTAATTTATACGTGCTTAAATATTTGTATATATATATATATATATATTTAACATATATAACTACATGAATGATGTAATATTTGGTTCTACAAATATTAAAAGATAATGGTTTCAATTCATGATCTTAGCAATTTCTTGCTCATTTTTTAAAAAGGATATTCAAATTTAAATCATATATGTATCTACAAAATCTTATCCATATACATATCAGCAAATTATTCATACCCGGGAAATTTCAAATACGAATACAAGTATATACAAAAAAAATATTCCATCCATTTGTACCCCTAATTGGAACAATCCACTTGTTAGTTATTATTTGCACCGAAAAGGTTTCTGATTAAAATAATGAAGGCTGATAATAGTCCTCATAAATTTGTCCCCATATGTTATCATCATCATTATCATTATCATCTTTATTATTTATTTATTTATTTACTATTATTATTATTATTATTATTTATTTTCTTTTTCTTTCATCATATTCATTATTATCACTGGTATTTGAGATATTTGATCTTATACTTTCCGATTGAGTTTCATTTCTAGTCTACCCCAATTTATTTGAGATTAAATGATTTGTTGTTGTTGTTGTTGTTGTATGTTATCCCCATGAGTTGACTATGAAGACTTGAAGAGACAATGTAGCACTTTGACTACTATTTATATTAAATATTGATTTTATAAATACTAAATAAAAGAGTCATTGATAGTAATTTTATTTTGCATATAAATTGAACTACTTATAATTATTTGTATTTTTATTTATACAATTACCTTAGTTACGGATCACTAGTGTTAATCATCACCTCAAAAGTTGACCGTCAAGAGTCAAAGTAGCACCTTACATGTTATTTATACTAAATATTATTGCTACTAATACTAAATCAAGCAGTCATTGATAGACAATTTTTTCAACATCTAAATTAAAGTGCTTATAATTATTAATTATCTTATTTTTATTAATTACATTAATTAATTATCATTAGTATTAATCATCCCTTTCATTTAGTATAAGGCTTGGCATGAACACCAAAGTTAAAATAAATGTTTATTTATAGTACTTAACAATTTTATTTATATTTATTGAAATAGTTATTAATTATTAAGTGTTTCAGAGTACGGAAAAAATATACTAAGAAATTCGATGATGGAACCAATTCCAAGACCTGCTCTTGCTCTTGCTCCCCCATCTCTTCTCGGACCAACTCCAACTGCTATCCAACAATCCTCCACTTACGCTGTAGTCACTAAACGGGTCCCGGCTGCAGCTCCTACGCCTTCTAACTTTAAGGCTTGGGCCAACTTCTTGAAATCTCGACAAGGCTGGATCAAGAACTGTTGCATCCGATGTGGTGAACTTGGGCACCGAGCGGTTTCATGCCGAAATGCTCGAGTTTGTTTCATATGTCGCCAAATGGGTCATATCTCGTTGAACAGCGCTCATAAACCAAAAATGGTCTTGCGCATAATCACTTCGCTAGGGTTTCTCACCCCCATCTCGTTTCCACATCGATCAACCTTCCTTCTACGATGGTGATGCAAAATCTGTCTCTGGTGCCTCCTGCATCTTCAATAATACATCGAGTTTCACTAGTTGTTAGAGTATAGGAATAAAATTGTATAGGTTAGTTGGAGATATTGTGTGATGTATGATATAGGAGATGTTTAGTGATTGGAATTAGTTAGTTTGTTAGATCATTAGCCTATAAATAGAGGCTTAGACATTGTAATCAATTAATTCAAGATATTCAAAAGATTCCCTCTCACTCTCTCATTCTATCATGGTATCAGAGCAGGAATACCACTGGAATTAGGCCAACGCCTATTCCAGAAACTATGGGCCTTATCTCAACCTATTCCAACATTTATCCCCCTTTTCTCGACTATTCCCAATAAATAAACCTTCTATTATGTTATTCTTACCTTCTATTCCAACAATAAATCTCAATTCCACTATTTTATTCCTACCTTCTCTCCTACTTCTTCTCCAACATTCTCTATGTCGCCTCCTCTCTCTCGATCAATAAACAATCAAGAAATTAAGATTGTTTCACCTCCATAAGATCACTGATCACTGATCACAATCAGATCACCTTCAAGAGATTGTTGATTCCTCATCGCCCTGAAATCACCTTCGCAAGTCAAGATATGTTTCTCTCAGATCCAACTTCATTGATCCCCTTTTAGAGTTCGCTGATCACAATCAGTTGCTACGTTGATCTACGGCCATGTTTTCCTCTGACTACTACATGTCCGAGTGTCTCAAGCTCATCGCGCAGTTAAAATCTCCTCTCCTCAACAAACAATCGATTGAAAAACTTCTTCTCCGATCAACAGAGACGACGCGACTATCTCCACTCAGCAAGCGCACGACTATCTCCGATCAACAGAGACAGCGTGACTAGCTCTCCGCCTCCAAATTGACCGCCGCTCCGATGCACAACACCGCGCGAGGCACCTCGTCTCGTTTGTTCTCTCGCTAGGATTTGAATGAGAAAACCTAGAACTGATGTTGTTTTCGCCTTTATCCTCTCCTACGACCTTCTCCGATAGGTCTTCTCCTGCGACATTCACCTCTGTCCGCGTTTTTTTTTTCGAGATAAGATGCACCTAAATCTTGGATCATTAATGTGAGGTACTTATAATACAAGTTCTTGTAAGTAAAGGTTCCTCTCGAGTTTGAATTCTTCCATGCACTTGATCATAAGATTGAAAATCTGGATCATTAATGGAGATACTTATAATACAAGTTCTTGTAAGTAAAGGTTCGAGTTCCAATGTATGTATGAAAATTGAGCTCTTATTTCAAGAAACTACCAATTAGCATCATTGTTGTTGAAGCAATACTTGTGGGCTGTAGATACTTTCTTGAAGACACTTGGGACCCTCTTTCAATTTAGATGGAATGATATCAGGCTTGTTTAGATGTTACCTCCACCTGAGATGTAAAGACAAATTCATATACAATTCTCCAAAGCTTTCCTACAATTCACAACCAAAACCTCTATTCCCAATTAAATTTCCAACGATTAAATCATGCACCGAGTTTTTATTCTTCTTTTCTTTTCTTTCAAGAGAACTCAAACGAATCTCGAATTGTTGTTAAAAAGGACAAAGATCCTTCTATTTGATGTTTCAAAATGTCTCAAACGAGCATGAAACAATCAATAGTTTTTCTTGAGCCAAAAGAGCTCTTCTTCCTTCTATCTTTCTTCAAGACGACCCGTGATGCATTTGGAGATCAAATTCATGAATCGAGATTTTAGAACTCGTAAGATGTGCAAACTCACCATGTGTACCGCACGATGAGTTTGAGGGGGGATGTTAGAGTATAGGAATAGAATTATATAGGTTAGTTGGAGATATTGTGTGATGTATGATATGAGAGATGTTTAGTGATTGGAATTAGTTAGTTAGACTAAGTAGTTAGTTTGTTAGATCATTAGCCTATAAATAGAGGCTTAGACATTGTAATCAATTAATTCAAGATATTCAAAAGATTCCCTCTCACTCTCTCATTCTATCACTGGTGGATGAGACCTCCATTGATTTTCAAGCAGATATTGATCACAACGTTCTACTTCAAGCTACTTTGGCGATCACTCCCCGATCTGCTCCTCAATCTCCGCTTGTGTCATACTAGACCTTAGGTGATCCGAGTAGCTGACGATAATACCTTTCTGGTCCAAGGCCCTGATTCTTGACAATCGACTTTGTTAGCTCGTGGATATATGATTCTTAGATCGTAGTGTTTCTCCGTTTCCAATGATTTCTCTAAGCTTTATGGTCGACCAAATCCCGAACGACTCTAGCTCAAGATCCTTAACCTCGACTTCGATCTCAAAGGCCCTCGTGCATTATCGGCCTTGGTCCATCCTTTTGGCCACCTGATTGACATGGGCCTTGCCATAAGCTCCCGTTCAGACCTCCGTTGGGCTAAGGTGGTGATTGATGTGGCCACCAGAGATCTTATTCCTCCATCCCTATGGTTTGAGCTTAAGCAGCGTAATGGTTTTACAAGATTCATCCAAGTTCGTTATGAGGTAGAGGGAGTGGTTACTGATCGGTCGTCGTCAGTCGTTAATAATCAGAGTTTAGTTGGGAATGTTGGTGGGCCGAGACTGCTCACTAGGGCCCCAAATCAAGCTCCTTTCCCTTCATTTTGTCCTTCCCCGACTGTCACCGGCCAGCCTCCTCTGTTAGAAATTAGACTGAATGCGCCGTAATAACTCTATCTGATTCCTCTTTTTCCTGGCGGTTCCGCTACACATCAGCCGCCTCTCCCATCATTTCCTCCATCTATTTCTCCTTCGGTACAATCATTTCCCCTTCTAATTCTCGCCCTCCCTAAACTTTTTACCAACCAGCTGGCCAAGCTTTCTTGCAACAATCTTGTCCTCCGGCTCCGAAACAACATCTTGTGCCAAAGCCAGTACATAAATCCAATAAGTGGATTAAACCAAAGAACTTCAAGAACAAGGGTTTCTCAGCTAATGCAAATTCCATCAAGATGGCTGCCCTTTCGGCTGAGAATGCTGCACTCAAACTTTAGTTGTAGAATATTCATAATGCCTCTCCCTTGATGTCTGGACCTTGTCAGCTGACTCCTCCCAATCCAATCCCTTCCTTACCTCCATCCTCTTCTCAATAGTCTCAAGGGATTGCTGGCTTGGCCCCAATTTTCAGCTGAAATGGAGGCTTCAACGATTAAGGATAATATGTAAATAATAGTTGCTCCTGTGGTTACTACTACAAAGGGTGCAAGGGCTAGCCCTAATGTGGAGCTGCTCCGAACCCACTCCCCACCACTCCTCGGTGACAACAATAGAGATAGTACCCATAATCCTTGCCAGAATTTGCCTTGCACAAAGGAGCATCATTTCTTGGTGGCGGTAGTGACATCCAATCTTAATTCATCAGATACTGTGTTTGACTTTCCTAATTCATTTACTTACCATTTTGCTCCTGTGGCACATGATGATATTGAAACTATGATTGGGTAGTGGGATGTTCAATTTAAGTGCAATCACAAGGACTCTCAATCCTTTGAGGAGTCTTTAAACTCATTTATTGTTAATCATAGATATAGGGATATTAGTCATTTTGAGCATTTCCTTTCTAAGGTTGTGGGGGTGTTGTTGGCACAAAGTTCTTGTTTAAGAGGGGAAATAATTGTTTTGAATGAAAATACTTAATTGTAATGTTCGAGCGTTAGGTCTTTCTGAAAAAAGAGGCATCATACATGATTTTATAGTTCATGAATATGTTGACGTTTTGTGTCTTCAAGAAACTAAAAAAGATTTATTTTTATCTCAATTTCTTAAATCTATAGTTAAATGTTATGATACCTGGAAATTTATACCATCTGTGGGAACTACCGGGGGATCTTGATGGGTTTTCATAGTACAATGTTTAATTCTATTTCTTGGCATATTGGTTAGTTTTCAATTACAACTTTTTTAGAAAAATAAATGTGATAAATTTTAATAGGCTTGTACCACTATTTAAGGGCTAGTTGACCCTGCTCTTAAGTTGCCCTTTTGGGATGAATTGACTAATTATGGGCTTTCTTTGTCTAGCCCATGGGTAATAGGGGTGATTTTAATGCCATTCAAAATAGAACTGAAAAACAGGGGGTCTCTTTTGATCATCATAATTCATAATAATTTAATTCTTGGATAGATGTTTTTGCTCTTTAGGACTTTAAATGTCCTGATATAAAATTTACATGGGCTAGAGGAGGCTGTAGTACACATATGACGTGTTTAGATAGATATCTAGTTAATTCAGCATGGTCTTCCCATTATCCTACTTCCCTTTCTTGTAGTTTTTCTAGAGTTTGTTCTGATCATTCTCTTATTTGTTTAGAATTTAGTTTTGGTACTAGATTTAAAAACTTAATTTTTCGATTTGAAAAATGTTTGCTTGGTCAAGATGACTTTTTTGATTTGATGACTAATTAGTGGAATGGTTTGTCCTTAGGTAACAATAAAGTTCTTGATTGGAAATTTAAATTAGATAATATCAGGTCCAAACTTAAGGGTGGGCATGCCAATTTTCAAGCACAAATTAGATATTCTAAACAAACTTTAATACATGAAATATCTTATATGGAATTTATTATGGAACAAAGGGAATTATCTGATGCTGAAATTTTTATTTTTTTGAGCTGAAAAATAAACTGTTTAGTATATACAAAACTAAAGTGGTTTATTGGCAACAAAGAGCCCGTTTATTATGGCTTAAAGAAAGGGATGCTAATACATTTTTTTTTCATATGGTAGCATCTTATCACAAAAGATCTCATATAATCTCCTCTTTAGATATTGATCATCAGCATTGTTCATATACTAAATTGCTTGAAACACATATTTTTACTTTTTTTTTTAAATCACTTATGGGGTCTAGGGCTTTTCCAAAGGCTTCTTTGTCTCCTAATGTATAGGCTACACATGAGAAAGTTTCTGATTTGGAAAATGATTTACTTACTACTCCTTTTATTCTAAAAGAAATTCACACTGCTGTTTTTCAAATGGATCCTAATTAGGCTCCTGGTCTGGATGACTTTTCTATTTTATTTTA
Organism: Schoenoplectus tabernaemontani; assembly: GCA_037127355.1. Taxonomy (NCBI): domain Eukaryota; kingdom Viridiplantae; phylum Streptophyta; class Magnoliopsida; order Poales; family Cyperaceae; genus Schoenoplectus; species Schoenoplectus tabernaemontani. Next base: position 13,682,282 of record CM073758.1, read on the forward strand.
TGAAACCTTTTGGGAGATCATAAAAGAGGACTTTTTTCTATGTTTCAGGACTTCCATAAAAATACCTTTGATATATCTAGATTTAATAGGGATTTAATATGTTTAATTCCTAAAATTAAGGATGCTAAGTTGATTATAAATTATAGGCCAATTAGTCTTCTCAATTGTAGTTTTAAAATTTTCTCAAAGGTTATTACTAATAGATTATATGCAGTTATCGATAGATTAATATGTCCAAATCAACTAACATTTTTAAATGTAGAAACATTCTAGATGCAATTGTCACAGCATATGAAATTTTACATCTTGTTAAAGTCTCTAAAGAACCAGTGTTACTTGTCAAATTGAATTTTGAGAAAGCTTTTGATAATGTAGATTGGTCATATTAACTTTTTATTTTTCACCATAGGGGATTTAGCGCAATTTGGGTCTCTTGGATGCAGAGATTATTATAGAGAGGAAATAGTGTAGTTATTTAAATGGTTCAGCGGGTTCTTATTTTGAATGTCGAAAATGAGTCCGATAGGGTGACCCCCTCTCTCCGTATCTTTTTTTTGTTGGCTGTGGAAGGCCTTAATACAATATTAACTCTAGGAATATCCAATGGACATTTTGAGGGGTTGGGACCTACCTTATCGCATAATAATAAAATTATACATCTTTAATATGTTGACGATACTCTTTTGTTTATTAAAGCTCAACCTGATATGGTTGAAAGAGTTAAATGGGCATTATGAGTTTTTGAGGAAATGTCCGGCCTTAAAATAAATCTTACTAATTCTGAACTGATTCCACTTAATCTTGATTCTTTTACTAGTTCTTTTTATGTTAATTTACTTAATTGCCATTTGGGTAAGTTACTAATTAAGTATTTAGGGGTCAAACTTCATTGGAAAAAATCTTCTAGACAGGATTGGCAGGGAGTTATTGATAAGATCCATTTAAAACTACCAACTTAGAAAGACAAACACTTATCCCTCGGAGGACGTTTAATTTTACTTAATTCAGTTTTATCTTCTATACCCCTTTATTATATTTTCATTTTTAAAATACCAAAATGGGTTCTCCATATAATTGATCAAATTCGAAAGAAGTTTTTGTGGGCTGGTTCTACACTTATTAGAAAATACTATTTAATTAAATGAGAATCTGTTTGTCAGGCCAAAGAGTTTGGAGTTGGGTTATTTTAAATTTAGAATAAATGAATTATGCTATTATTTGTAAATGGAGTTGAAAATATTAGCATAAAGATACTAAGGGTTATTGAAAAGAATTGATTGCTTTACATTATGGATCACTTTCATTGCTACATAGTTCTCCTTTTTGGAAAGATGTAGTTTTGTATTATATTTGTGACTGTTGGGTTTTCTAGACTAATCGGTAATGGTGCTACTATTAATTTCTGGCATAACACATGGTACAATAATTGCCCTTTATCTATACAATTCCCTTTGATATTTGCTAAAACTAAAACTGATAGCGTTACTTTATCCCAAATTTGGAATAAAGGGAATATTAAATTATATTTAAAATGAGGAGTTACATCTGCAATGAGAATTGGAAAAACTCAATTACTCCTTATACTTCATTCTATTCCATTTCAAAATCAACCTGATTCATGTCTTTGACACTTAGATTAGTCAGGAATTTATTTGGTACATTCTTTATATAAATTTCTTAATTATGGTGGGATTCATTATCATCTCACTAAATCAGTTTGGGCCTTAAAAATACCTCTTAAGGTCAAGTTATTTTTATGGTTAGCCTTGCATAACAGGATTCTTACTCGAGATAATTTGAGTAAGAGAGGTTGGGTAGGATCTCTTACTTGCCATTTTTGTTCTGCCTTAGAAAGTATTGACCATTTTTTTTTTTATTGTTCAATTATTGCACAATTTTGGGTTTTAATATTTTGATTTTACCCAGGGGTCTTTGCTGCCTACTACCACTCTTAAGGATTTTTGGCAAGTATGTCTTAAATTATCATCTAAAGATTTTCAATTATGGGAATCATTATTAGATATTGTGCTATGGTCTATCTAGATTTTAAGGAATCATTGTATTTTTAGGGCCTCAAGGGTCATTTTGGTTAATACTTTATTCTTTTCCATATTCCATCTCTTTTCATATTGGACAGGTGTCTCTATCTCAGTTCATACTGGATTAATAGGGGGACGAGTTCAGCAATTAACACTAGTGCATTGGGGCCTGCGGGTCAGCTGGGTCTTATGAGTCTGGGAGGTGTTTCCACTTCCAGTACAGGTCCAGCTAGAGACCCGATTAGTGATGAAAATCTTCTGGATTAAAGATTAAGTTTTTTTTTCATTTTATTATTCTATTGTACCTAATTGTTGTTGCTAATACTTTGTAATAGCTTGTTTATTATTTTCTGACTTACTGTAGTATAAGTCTTGTGTACTTACACATATTTTTTGTATGACTATTGCTTTTGGAAAGTAATAAAAGTCGGTGTCCATGTTGGGTACTTTTCTTTTGAAAAAAAAAATATTAAGTGTTGCAATCTTTCTTATATAATTCCTTCATTTATCTCATCATATTGATTGTCATGTCTAGAAATACATCATAAATGTACTCAATTTACTATACTTCTTCTACACTAGAGAACGAAACTTCAAAAAACTTAATCAAACATAACAAAAAAAAAATTAATTAATCAATCTGATGATCATGAAATTCTAAAGAAACTCTTATTTATGAAAGTTTATCCTAAGCAATGAAAAAAATCTAAATGTCCAAACCAAACTTCTACATATTTTTATTTTATGAAAACACATTTCATGATGACTCTTCAACGATAAAACAACAAAAAAAAATAATGTTAATTTAATTATATAAAATAAATGATAATCAAATTTAAAGAGTTAACAAATAAAATATAGAAAAAAAGAGATCAACGAGATTATAAAAGAACATATAGGACTGTCTCGGAAACTCAAACCAAAAAAATGTAATAAAGGTTTATCCACAATTAATTTATCAAGATCCAAATTTCAAAGAAAACAAAAGAGATATAAACATGACAAACAAAAATTCTATTCTAAATCTCATGCACAAAAATACCATAAATATCAAGAAAGAAAACACGAAGTTTTAGAACTCAAATCTTACACAATGTAAATGTAAATTTGTAACCTCGTTCAACAGATTCAAGAAGGATTAGTTCAGAAAACACATCTCGAAGTTTAACAAATTCGGAGAGGATTAGTTCAGTCATATGCTATGGAAAGTTGATATTCTTGCTAAAATAATAAACATAGATCAAAGAAGATGAATATATATTTGAATGAAAATGGTGAATTTCAATTCTAAATTGTAAGATGATAGAGCATTTAGCGTAACTAGCTATGTTATCCGGGTACTTCATATACCTAATCGAACACGGGTATGCATTGGGTACAGGATGAGTATGTACGGGTACGTCACGTGGCGTATCAGATTATTTTAATCGATTTGACGTTTGTGTACGTACGATATGGTCTCCGATATAAACTCCAAAATTCAGAAGTGAGCTACATTTTTGCATTACATCAATCTCATCATTTGGTTAGTGTGGGATCCTATATATATATATATATATATATATATATATATATATAGTATAGCTTAGATGCGAAGTCTATGATCTTAACTCAAAAAACAAAAATCATCTCCAAAATTCTCATTAAATTCAGGGATGCAAAAATTTAGAGTGAGCTACATCATTTTTATTAATGCATTTGAATATATTATTATTATTTTTAGAGCTGATTTTCAAAAATCTCATCATTTTTGTGTTAGTAATGAGAATGGATTTGACATATATATATATATATATATATCTATTATATATATATATATATATATACATATGTTAAGCACGTATGATCCCGATCCCGCAACGGTCCAGATATTTTGTTGAGTTTTTCGAGTTAATATCACACATCGGATTGAGTTATTCATCAAATAATGTTATTATCTCTACGACCATTTGTGTTGAAGTTAGAATTTTCTCTCAATTTTATTTTTTACACGAAATGCTACATAATTTAGGATTATAATTGCTCTATTTTTTTCTTCTTAGATTGTCATTAATTATTAATTTTAAATTTCCTTAAACACTAAATGTTAACTTTCCTCTCAATTTACATTTATGTTGCATTAATTATGTATTCATGATTGAAATTTACATTAATTATAAAATTATCTTTATTTTTATTTCCTATTTTTTCACATGAAGATATGAATTTTTATATTTCTAAAAGATATCACCGTAGTAATGCACGGGCAAAATACTAGTATATATTATACTTATCTATTTTTATTTTTTTATGTATAATATATTTTTTTTTATTTAAAAAATATTATATATATATATTACCGTATTCATATCTTAAAATTTTTAAAATTGACATATCACCGTATCCATATCGTACCTGACACGATACTTACACCCACACTCTTACTGTTAAACCATGAAATTTAAATAAATAATAAAAAAATAATTTAGATAAAAATTAGAATAATTTAACACAAATTAAAAAATAACATAAAATAATGATTAAATAAATATATATAATTATACAACTATGAATAAACGAATAGCTAAGGATAACAATAAAGAAAAATAAAATTTAAATTTAAAATAAATAATAGATCAATCGAATTTGGGACTAAATAAATTTAAATAATACGAAAGCTGACAATGACGAAAATAAAGTCAAAATAATAATAATAATAATAATCACATAAATAATTATGAGTGATTTAACTTTAAGTAAACGAAATAAATATCTTGATCCAATGATTGAATGATTTGATAAAAAAAAATTAATAACGACGACAATAACAGTAATAAATTAAATACTTAACAGAAGTACTTTGGATTAATGGAAGAAATCAAATTAACTAGCTTCCATGAAATCTGATAATCGAATTATCATGAAAATAAATAAACTAATCAATTAAAATTAAAAAATCAATCGGATGTACGAATGACCATACATTCTCGATCACAGACAATCTGATCGAGCCAAAGTCAACATTCTTCCTCTTTTCCTTTCTTTTCTTTCTTTTCCTTCTTTACTTTCTTTTATTTCCCCTCTCTCTCTCTCTCTCTCTTTCCTTCCCTTGCCCGTGACTACTTTCCCATTTTCTTCTTTTCTTTTCCCGTGATTTCCCTTCCTCTCTTTTCTTGAGAGACAAAATCCCCCTCAGAGAACCTCCCTCTCTCACACACCCAGTTCACTTGAACGAGCCCAAGTCGCGCTGACCGCTCCTCAACGCTAATGTCACTTACCACCACACCAGCCCCTCTACTCACCTCTCTCGGCAAGGAGTTTGACGTCTCCTTCTCCCTCACGCCGACCACCGCCGCCCCACACTTGTTTCGCCACTTCCTCCTGAATCGACTCTGTGCACCCTCGCTTATTGTACCCCGCTCACCTCATCTTCACCCGTCCTCCTCTTAAAACCCTACTTTGAACAATCACCTCTACAAAGCAGCGTCGACCACACCTCAATGTCGACGACCCTTACACCACCCTGGTGCTTCCTCAACAAAGGTGAAAGACATTGGTGTCAGATCTGGCCGAGCCCCTCCTCTCGCACTTTCCCTTACTGCCTTGTGCTATTTCCGATAATACCTCTCTTTATCTATGGCCGTGTGGGCCATGTCGGTGGCCGAGCCCCGTGCCTTGTCTTGTTTGCTTTGTACACTAGTTGTTCTTTGGTGCTAAACTTATATGGGGTTTACCCCTCTATCAATTGTTCTGACCCAGATTGTGCATGTCCTTGCTTTAATTTTTGCCTCTGTTTCTTTGTTGTGCTTCTATGCCTTGTCACTGTTGTGCGTTGGCTTGTTGATTTCTTGACCTCTGTATTGAGTCGTACCAGCGGTCCTCTTGTGGCTTGTTGCTGAATTCGGTGGTTGCTTGTGATGTGTGTGCTGCCCTGTATGTTCTTGCTCTCTTGTCTGGCCTTGAACCCTAAACCGATCCTTACTCTGGATTATTTGGGTGCTTGTGATTTTGATTTGACCATTGTTAGCTGGTACCAGCATGGTAATGTTTGTGATGTAATTTTGGTAGAAGGCGAATTTTAGTTAAATCATTTGCATCATGTGTGATGGTTTATTCTCGAGTTGGGCTATGGATGAATTTGTTATGTATTGTATTAGCTTGGGCCTTGGAAATTAAGTGTTGGGATCATAAGGTAGATTGAGGCTTAATCAATGTGGGTATCACAGTTATTACATGAGCTGAGAATTAGTTTTTATTATAAATAATAATTATTAAAAGAATATTATTAATAATAAGACTGATAACGGTTAAATTCTAAAAATACGAATCGTAACGCGCCATTGGCATCGGGCGCGGGTGAAACGCGCCACCGGCGTGCGCGCGTTTCACCCGTATAAATATGAAACGCGCAAAGATACCCGCTACATTGAGAGGAGAGAGAAAGAGAGAAAGGAAGAGAGAGAGAAAGAGAGAAGGAGAGAAAGAAAGAGAGAAAGAGAGAGGAAGAGAGAGGGGAAGAGAAGAGAAGAGAAGAGAAGGAAAGAAAAAGGAAGAGAAGAGGAGGAAAAAAACGTACGCGAGCATTTTTGTGTTTGGATTTTGCAATTAAAGGTAATTTTATATAAATATAATTTAATTGTGTAGATTAATTATAATTTAATTTAATTGTGTAGATTAATTATAATTTAATTTAATTGTGTAGATTAATTATAATTTAATTTGATTGTGTAGATTAATTATGTAATTAATTATAATTTAATTTAATTATATAGATTAATTATAATGTAATTGTGTATATTATAATTTAATATAATTGTGTAGATTAATTATAATTAATTTAATTGTGTACATTAATTATAATTTAATTTAATTATGTAGATTAATTATGTAGATTAATTATAATTTAAATGTGAAATTATGAAGATTAATTATAATTTAATTATGTATATTATAATTTAATTTAATTGTATAGATTAATTATAATTTAATTTAATTGTGTAGATTAATTATAATTTAATTTAATTGTGTAGATTAATTATGTAGATTAATTATAATTTAAATGTGAAATTATGTAGATTAATTATAATTTAATTATGTATATTATAATTTAATTTAATTTAATTGTGTAGATTAATTATAATTTAATTTAATTGTATAGATTAATTATAATTTAATTTAATTATGTAGATTAATTATGTAGATTAATTATAATTTAAATGTGAAATTATGTAGATTAATTATAATTTAATTATGTATATTATAATTTAATTTAATTTAATTGTGTAGATTAATTATAATTTAATTTAATTGTGTAGATTAATTATAATTTAATTTAATTATGTAGATTAATTATAATTGAAATGTGAAATTATGTAGATTAATTATAATTTAATTATGTATATTATAATTTAATTTAATTTAATTTAATTGTGTAGATTAATTATAATTTAATTTAATTGTGTAGATTAATTATAATTTAATTTAATTGTGTACATTAATTATGTATATTAATTGTACGTTTAATTGAAGATTAATTGTACGTTTAAATGTGAAGATTAATTCTAGATTTATTTATTATTTAATTATAGATTAATTAGGCTTTTAATTGTAGAATTTATTGTTTATTTAATTATATGATAGATAGATTAAAAATGAAGTACAATAATTATAAATTAATTATGAAATGAATTTTTTTACTAGATAATGGCAAAGAGCAACGAAATGACAATATCATAATTTATCTCCCGAAGACAAACATCGGACACATTATAGTCAGGCAGAGGTACATTATATTCTTAAAAATAATAATAAAATACATATATATGAGAAGCTAATTATGAAATGAAAATTACAAAGAGATAACAATATCATTCGTTTCCGCACTCACCGTCCCACGATACCATACATCTCGCACATTCAGAGTAGGTTGCGAGTTATGAGATTTCTTCATCTCGCCAGATTGCGTGAGATTTATGTCCAAGAAGCGGAAGCCCGTAACTTAAAGATTGATACGGGTTTATTGAGCGCGTTGATAGAGTTTTGGAGGCCAGAAACTCATACATTTCACTTCACTTTTGGCGAGATGACCGTGACTCTAGAGGTAAATAATAAAATATTATTAATTTAATTACAAAATTAAAAAGATGGTATAGTAATATAATTTTTTTTAGGACGTCGCATGTCTGTGGGGTTTATCCACCATTGGTGAGCCGGTGATTGGATATACTGATGGAGATTTTTCAGCATACATCCGTCAGTTATTTGGGCAGGATGATATATCAGCATTCTGCAAAGATGGGAGGTAATTTATTAAACTGTACAAAAATTTAAATTTTTTTCGTTCAAATAATTATCTCCTTATTACTATTTGAGTTATGTAGCAAAAGCATGGTTAACTCTTTTTGAAAACTTTTCAGTATTACGAAATGACCTTCCTTGACCTGAATCCTTTATCTTCTGAGACATTTGTTCCCTGGACCACTGATTTAAAATTGATAACTATGAAATTTTTTAGAGTTGATTTTTATATTTGAAATCTGTTGATTTTACTATTTATATTACTCCTTCCAAATTTCAATCGTAAAGTTCTTTAAGCGTGAGGATGACAATGATCTCTTTTCCACTAGACGTTACTATCTAATCAGCTAATTAATTTCATTATAACACTTGACTTTGACCGTTTGAGATTCAGTCAAAAATATATATATAAATTATGTTACAACCCAAATTTTGTTTCTGTGTAAAATAAAAACTTATAGCTCTTGTAATTGTCTAGCTATATTGATGCATGTAGATTTATCCCTCATGGAACCATAAAACGACAACAAAAGTTAAGTTGACAAAATAATGATAATAATAATAATAATGGTAATGGTAAGAGTAAATTAATTCATTGTCACGAAATGAGATCCAAGAGATTTCCCCTTATTCATGATGTGGCATAGCTAGTTATGACTCGTTACTTGCTACAATAATTTGACGTCGCCGAAGTTTGATAAGTTCCAAACTTTCAATATAGAATGAGAAATATTCGAGTAGTTCTCAATGCAAACGGGCAACTCTATATTAGCATGGACGCAAGTCATCGTATATCTTATCTTTTCTTTATTCTCGGGTTACTTCCACGCAAATATATCCTAGTACAATAAGATTTTTGGTGAATGACGTGTCTAATTTGTTACTTCGTTGAGATAACACGAGGCTTATATGTATGCATTTATATATTTGTTAAACGCGTTATTTGAATATTTCATGTTTTCCTTTGCTTGTTTCATAATTCGGGAAAGCAGGGTTACACTCTCCGTGTAAGAATATTTAATAATTCAAAAATTCTCATGTATTACTCTGTGTTTCTCGCTGAATATTTCGTAATTTAAAATTAGAGTTGGGAAAATTAAGGTTATAATCTGTAAACAATATTATTTTGCGCCGTACAAGCTTGTTTATGATTGAAAATTACTTCTAAAAGATGTCCTCTTGTTGTAATTATTTCTTAAATAAAATCTAACTGTAATTCGGGTTACCTCATACAAAATAAACTACTAAACTAATTAAGGTACTTTTGAATTAAGACGTACGTCCCACCAAACAAATAACATTTATTTTATTTTTAGGCCTAGAAAGAACTGATTTACTTTCAGGCGTAGAAGACCAGCCACAATATTCGGTTTTTGCACGGAAAATGAAAAAATTAAAAAAGAAAACCATAGTATTTGATCCCTCCCATTGATTCCCTACCCTATATTCGCGGATCCAAATCTGACCCGCCTGCCCAGCGGCCCAACACAAAATTCTACTCTCTTCATTTTATGCATTTTTTAGTGTCCAATTCAAACCCATGTCGCCACCACTCCTATCCCTCTCGTAAATAAATTAATTCAGGGTCATAAGTTCATAAAAAAAGAGAAAAATTATCTACTTTCTTATAGAAAAATTGCAATTACTTATCGACAAATAATGCAATGATTAGAATAAATATGTCAAAATGCCCTACCCAAAAAAGAAAAGAAAAAAGGATATGAGTAAATTAGTATATTAATTTACCAAACATGTCGCCATCTTGAGATTCTCTATCATACTTTATGAAAACAGGCCAACGCATTTATTGGGTTTTTAAAGATGTCGTTCTAGTTTTGTACATATATTAATAAAACCCTATTACTATTAGCATTCATATTATATTGTCAAATTAATTATCAAATATTATTTGACAATTATTATTTAAATTTCAGGGATGCAAAAACTAGATAAAAATTAGACAATTATCTAAATTTGACAGTCCATTTGATAAATCACGTTAGTGAAAAAATAGAAAAATAATTACGACAGTGCCATTTTAACAAATTCATTCTATTATGGAATACCACTTTTAAAAGAAATTATCAATTTTATAACGTAACATAAAATTTTAATTTTGACAATCGTTATCATATGGATCTAATGCGTTTAGCTTTCTGTTTTCATAAATTAGCAGAAGTTTCTGTTAAGTAGATTGTCAATCATTACCCAAATTTCAATTTTATAATGGAATTATCTATTTATTAAAAACAAATATAGACCGACAGAAATTGTTTCAATATGCGACAGCTGAAATCTTACAATAGATACAAATTACTTGGCTTGAAAGCAAAAAAGAAAAAAAAAAAAAAAAAAAAGAGCAAAGCGAAGTAGGAAGTCCGACGGAACATCAAATGTGACGACATATTACCATAACAATTTCGACACTATCACACTAATTTCAAACGAGACCGGCATATGTACAAGTTTTAACAGTTTCGACACCAACGTCCTCATTTCCAATTTATTTAAGTTTAAATTTTGTCTAAAAAACAAATAAGTGTTATATTCTTGTTTTCAAATAAAACAAAGTAAATGGATCGAATAAATAATATCATACAAAAGCACCATGACACAGTTGATGCTATAACTGCTAAAAATTAAGGAACAATAATAATAATAATTAATTTTTAATCAATATCTCGAACTTTCAAAATTAGAAACTGGACATCGATTAAAAAAAATTCACCTAAACAAATAAAATTTTCAATCTTGATAAACTAATATCTTACACGTAAAGTTTCAAATTTCAATAGACGTGTATCTATTTCCTGTAATCCTGTATAATTTAAGTTATTATTAAAAACGTAACAGGGAAAACCGGAATGGTAAAACGAACCTAAATTTATTGAGCAACTGGGTTAGCTAGCCGTGCCGCTCTACAAGTCAGGTTTCCTTCCATTCCTAAACGGAAAAATATGTTCGTGATTATCCCCAACCCAATCATGCCCCCATCAACTGATTAAACTCGCGATACACGAAGCACAATCATGGTAGAACACTCCTCCCCATGACGACACGATAACAACGACCCTTCACCCCTAAATCTTAATACCCTCGCCCATCCCCACCACCTCTCTTCATTAACCGATCCAGTATTCCCTTTTTCTCCTCTCCTAATTCCTCCTCCTCCTCCTCCTCTTCCCTCAATTAATGCTTCCCAAATCCCACTCCCCACTCTCCGCCCGGTGGCGCGGCTATGTGGGCCCCATCCGAATTCAACCCACCCATACCATCTAAGTCAAATCCGATCCCAAGCCAATGGCATCCCAGCCCGACTCGGGCCGCACCACCGAGCAGATCGTCTCGCAGTTCCTCTCCAAGGCACTGCACGCCATCCTTGCTGCTCGGATTCCCTTCATCCATGGTCCCTCCGTTCCTCCGTCCAGACCCCCCCGCAAGCGGGACCGCTGGTTCCATCTAGCCCTCGGCGATCCGCCTCCCGCCCTGGAGCATCCCTCCGGTCTCCTTCCGAACGGTGTCATGGAAACCCTCGTAGTCGATATTCTCCTATCGCCTCGCGAGGATACCACCATGCCAGAGGCGATTGTCGAGCGCTGGCTGGCCCAGTGCGAGGTCCCGGCCCCCTGGACTCCACTGCATTCTCCCGCTGAGACTTCTTCCAACTCCTTCCTGGTGAAGCGAACCTACAAGAAATCTATCATTCTACTACGGTCTATCTACTCCATTCTACGTCTCTTACCAGCACAACGGGTGTTCAAAATGCTTTGTGCGTCAAATCAATCCTACAATTATGACTTGACTTACCGAGTCTCTTCCTTTGCTGAACCCTTTTCGAGGAAGGAAGAGGCTGAATTTAGCTCCCACTGCTTTGCTCCAGTGGAGACCCAATTCGGGCAGCTGGCAGTGTCCGTGCAGTACAGGCCGAGTCTGTCAGAATTCAACCTTGAGATCTCATCTCTGTTACCCCCAATGCTAATTACTGATTATGTAGGCAGCCCAGCTGCAGATCCAATGAGAGCATTTCCAGCCTCTCCATCTGAAAGAATTGGTATGCGTTCTTCCACATCATTTCCATTAAGAGGATCCTGTGATGGTCGTCCTTCTACTTCTGCCCCTGCTTCTGCTCCATTGTTTAACCGGCCCCACAGTTGGGCTGGTGCCCCAAATGAAGGGCCTTCCAATCGAGCGCAGCCTGTGCACCAACCATCTTCTGGCTCCCTTAGAAAGTCAGCATTTAATTTCAATGAGGTTAAATTCTCTCCACCAATTTACATGTCCCCGACACCGTCACCTCCAAAGTTTAGTGGCAGTTATATGCAGTCTCCTTTAAGGGCTGAGAGTGCACCTGTTAGCATACCACAATCTGGCATGAGTAAGGTTAAGGTTCTGCGTAGCCCAAACCTCTCAGACCCAACTCGCAACTTCTTGCCACCCCCTTCGCCCAGGAGTGTCAGAACAACCGAACCCTCTAGTCAGGATTCGGAGGGTAGATCTTTCCGAAAGTCTGAGGGATTGAGGATATCTGAAGCCTGTTCAAATTTGTATGGAGCACCTAAGGTAATTGTTATGTTATGCCTTCAATCTTTTGTTAAGTGACAGCATAGCATATGATGGAGGTAGCTAGTACTTTCCTCACTCCCAGAACCATGTTTTTGTGCTAAAAAAATTAAGGGCATTTGGAAAATGTCACAATTTTGCTTAAAACATCTGACAAATTGGTTAGTGTAACATTATTTTGTTTGATATGTCTGATGTCACCATGTGACAAATTAGTGTGAGGTTTGATCCAACGTAATATTAGGTAGCTGAGATGTATACTATGTTTACTAAGATTATTTAGCTACAGTCTTGTTCAATCGGACTCGATTCCAAATCTGTGATTTCACAGTACTAATATCAGTTTATAACATAATTTCAAGAAAGTTCTTATCAGTATTGCTGATTCGAAATTATAGCCCAGAAAATAGATTTCAGGTCTTTGATTCTGAATGAAATTGTAAACCTGATATATTAGTTGACATTATGCACTGGTTTCTGATCCCAACTTTTGATCGGAATAAAAAATTCTGTAGGTGCTAAAGGATGGAAGGGATGACTCTGGAAGGTTCTCATCGAGCGGGTCTCCCAGGTTTACATTTTCCAGGAGTTCGAGCAGAATATCAGTACCTGATGATCTTGACGACCCTGATTTTTCTTATCCATTTGCTGTTGATGATGTTGATTCCTCTGATTCTCAAGCTAGGTAACTAATCATACATTTCATTGAGTTTCATTTGTAGTGACTAGATGGATTCCTCCTTTTGTACTTTGTTCAGTGTACATTTTTCTTTCGGATATTCAAGCCCACTACATTCTTTTGAGAGAATCTTTCCAATCAGATGTGTATATAGACATATGTATCAACATGGTTGTCGTCAACATTGTTATATCATTTTATTAATACTCATTGCTGTTGTATCATTAACTGAGTTGTTTATCAACTTGCTCAAATATTTGGCCCCAATTATTTCAAATTATATATTTCATACCTTGTTCCCTTGCACCCATATTTTTTATTTTTTGGTGATGGTGGTGGTGGGGGGGGGGGGGTGTTGTTGTTTTTTATGTGAATGTAATTCATTCATTTCCAGTTGTACAACCTGATTTGAAATGATAGGACCATATATCCTACAAAAGTGTTGGCAATAGCAACTCCTGCCACTGCACAGAAAAATATAAAAGAATTAGGATTGCTATGATTTTAAATTGCTATGTGACTTGTTGATAGGAGCCATGAAGGGAAAGAAGCATCAGACTTCAGTCATGCATCTTCATCCCACAAATCCCAAGATGCAGCTGTTGGTGCCCTTGTACACATGCTGAGAACAGCAGCCCCTCTTCGGGATTCAACCTACTCATCTCAGTCATCAAAGTCTGAACTGCAAGAAGAAGGCCTTGGCAGTACCTCGAGCTTTTTCATGTCTCGCATGGCATCTGATGCACTAGATGAGCTGCAAAGCTATAAAAACATCAAAGAGATGCTTCTATCTCAGAGCAGAGCCAAGTTGCATGAATCCCTTAGGAGGAACAATTAGCTAGCCTCTTCATTGTGTACATAGATTTGTTTGGGATAATGGCAGAATTTGTTTGTTTGTATTTCTATAAACATTTATAAACAGAGATTGATTATTTAGGGGATACACATACGTTCTAATGGATCATTGAAGGGAACTAAACCAAATATTGTGTGATGATGTAACGCTGGCAGATTGATTAGTGATTTGTTTCTTTTTAATTGTTCAATTGGAGATACGGAAGCATTTATTCTTCAACTTTACTTTGTGTTCCTTCTTTTTGCTTTTCGATAGGATAATTTGAACAAAATACCACTTCATGATATTTAATTATTTATTTACTGATATGTACATTGATTTTTCATAATTTCATGCGCTTAGACAGTGAGATGCATGAGAACATGAGATACTTCACGAAGCAAGAAGGATGGACCACAAAAATCTTCTACTTCACTTATTTTGTCTGAAAAGAATCAGGAAAAGAGATTTATCAACGAATTGTCTTTCACAATCCGTTGCCCCGGGCTATATTAAAAAAGAAATCCTTAACACCCAGTATTTTGTTAAGCGTGCTAAAAATGGCATTATTTGATATAGCGTCTCAATCCAGGAAAGTAATTTGATAGCGTCCCGTCCAGGGGACATGATCTTAACGCATTGCATTTCACTGTAGATTTGACAATCCGATCTTAGAAATCCGTCTGATTCTTTCGGATCCGAATCCGATCTGATTTAATTTTTTTAAAAAGTCAAAATTGATTTGAATATGACCCGATCCCGATCCGAACGACATGAAATCTGAGATGATCCGAGATCAGACAACCCGAAACCTAACAACTCCGAACCCAAACGACCCGAAAACCCGAAATGACCTGAGATCACACAATCTGAAACCCAATCGGAAACCCGAGATGACTCGAGATCAAATGACCGAAAACTCAAATTGATCAGAAGCCGAATGACCCGAAACTCGAGATGACCCGAGATTAGATAACTCGAAACCCGACCCGACCCATTTCATGCTGCATATATGTATTTAATTACTTTAAAATTATACTGTATAATGTTAAACATCTCTTTATAAATTCAACTTGTACTTGACTGCCAGTTTATTCTGAGAGAGGTCGGGTTAAGCACGAGTTTAGAGTAGGATCAGATTAAGCACGAGTTTCATAAATAATGATGGACTGTTAGTTTATTTTAACACAAATCAATAAATATTTTTGTCAATATAGCACGTACAAATAGTTGCACATATAATTTTGATAATTTTAATTAAGAAATTACCTAAATGCATATATATATATATATATATTCAGAATATATATCAAAATAAAAAAATATATTTCAAATAATAATAATAATATCTATTAATCAAAATTTATATATTTTTAAATTAAAATTATCATAAAAAAATAATATCTATTAATCAGAATTATCATAAGTAGTATATTTTCAGTTTGTTAATAAAATAAATGAAGTATATCGACTTGGAACTGATTTGATTAGACATAAATTAATTAATCATAATTTAGACCTAACATTATCTAGAATAAATTTCTGAATTTTTTTAAGTCTAACGATCCGAAATCCAACCCGATCTAAAATAAAACATTACAAAAAAGAACTCGACCCGACCTGACCCGAAATAACTCAAAATCCGAGACTACCTGATATCATATGTCCTAAAATTTGATCCGACCCGACCCGACCCGAATGACCCAAAATCCGAGATGACCTGAGCTACTAAGAACCCAAAATCCGACCCGACCTGACTAAAATGACCCGAAATCTGAAAAAACTCGATAATGTTCGATTCAAAACCTGACCCGACCTGAATCAGATTGACCCGAACCCAACTCATAACTCAACAATTATTTTGATCAAAGTTATCCTACCCGATCCGTCCGCCCGATTCCCCCTTTATACATTTGAGGTACATAATTTCCAAACGCGTCCCATGCTAAGAGGGAATTATTTTATTTATTTTTATTCCTATAAGTGAAATTAGATCAGGAGTAGGATTCAAAAAACTATTATTTCTGTTATTTAGTTCACTACGGGTATGTTTGGATGAGCCAGGAATAACAGAATAGTAGCTGTTTTCGGAATAGAAATAGCAGTTATGTATCCAAACGTTAATCCGCTGTTCTGAAATAGTGAGAATAACTTCTATTCTACTATTCCGTGATGGGAATGAAATAGTTGTTCTTCTCAACTCTTCATTACTATTCCAAACAAACAATCTAAATAATATTTCTACCATTCAAAATAACATTACTTTTTTACTATCCTCGAGCTAACCGAAAAATTATTATTTTTTCACTATTCTCATTTACTATTCTCAATTTCTTTATTCTTATATTATTCTTTACACGATCCAAACATACCCTACTAAAATTATTAAAAACAACCTCGTTTTCGAAACAATAATTTTTTCGAAAAATAATTCTCAAGATGATGATTTGTGCACGACATATGAAGTGGCCCTTCAAAGTAGGGGGTGTAAGTTCAATCTGTTTGACCCATCAACTCGACCCGAAAAAAAAATAAGTTTATTATTTATAGGGACGTTGGGTATGGATTACATTTTAACAACTCGGCAATTATAATTTGGTTAAAAAAATATTGAGTAAAAACCGACCCGGTCGTTGTACGTTATAATCTTTAAAATAATTTATTTTTAACTCTAATAATAATATAATTATAGAAATTATATAATCTTTTATTAGTGTTAAGTTTTTAATGAAAAATTATTTTATTTTTACTTTTAGTTAGATACTCTAATTTATTTCGTTGTATTTTTTTTTATTATGACTTAGTTTTACTTGTATTTTTATATAATAAATTTCTTAGAATGAAACATGATGAAATTGTATAATTCGACCATATAATTTGACGTAATTTCTTAGAATGAAACATAGATCCTTTAGCAATGTTTTGATTAGTACAAATCGCGAGCTTCTTCCACGAACCTGGGCTAAGAATAGGCATCTCGCAGGCCGTTCTTAAAGAAGCCAAGGCCTTTTAAGAGCCTGAAATAATAAATGTTCCTTTTTCTGATAATATGCACGGGTGGGACATGGATTTAGACCATATATCCAAAGCCTTACAATGTATAGTTCATACTGCATACAATGTATGGATGCTCATTTTGGGTCAAACTTGACTATCGCAAATGTATGTAGGCCTGCGTCTTCTCATCCGATTTCACATTCTCCAACCAACCTTCATTCCACCTTCTCAATACCAGATTCACCCTTCGCAATCTCCGATCAATCCTTCTCCACCTCTGCTAAACCCTTGCAACCTCTGATCAACCCTTTTCCACCTCCACTAAAGCTAGAGGTGGAAAAATCTAACCCGACCCGAAAAATCCGTTCGACCCGTTCAGATCTGAATCCGAGCTAATCTGATTTTTAAAAAAGTCAAATTGATCTGAACCCGACCCGATCCGACCCAAGACGATCCAAAACCCGAGACTATCCGAGAGCATAGTGCACAAAAACTGACCCGACCTGAACCGAAACCTGACCTGAAACCCGAGACGACCCGAAATCCGACCCGATCCGCCGAACAATCTAAAACCTAGGACGACCCGAGATTAGATGACTCGAAACCCGACCCGATCCGAACCCGAACGACTTGAAATCCGAGATGACCCGAAATCAAACAACTCGAAACCCGACCCGACCCAATTTTAAAATATTTAAATATAATTGAACAATTAGAACTTTAGAAATGACATGTCTTATCTCAGTTATTTTATAATATATATTGTGTGATAAATTATGATTAATAGACATTAATTGTTCTTATAGGTAATGATAACGGTGATGATATTTTACAAATAAATAATATATGGGTGTGTCAACATATATGTACGAATACAAGTGTATGACATAAATAGAGTGAAAGTATTTTTCTATTCATACCGATTATAAGTATTAGTTTCACTTGTATTATTAGTTAAGATTAACAAATGCCAAATAACTATCAAATGAAATTAAGCATTTGAGTTATAACAATACATATACAACCATATGTTGTTTTTTTCTTCTTTGCTTATCATATTGTTGATTAGAAAGCAAATATATACTTTCAAAAGGTTTCTCCTCTATCTAATAGCATTTTATATATACACATTGACTGAAGTAATGAAGCTATGGAGAGCTATAATCTCAGTCAACAAGATAGTCATGTAAAATCTTCGATAAGCAATTAAAATGCTAATATGACTATAAAATATAAAATAACAATAAAATTACGTTATGCATCAAATGGATGAATACTTATATGCACACGCACATCAAGATTTACTTATGTAATCCATAAAATTCAACACGTAAAAAGGTATACCAAAGAAAATCAATAGCTCACTACACATGAGGTATGGCTAGGAACCTCATTAATAGCTCAAAACAAGCCATAACTCCATTAATAGCTGTAAATACTCCACAAATTAAAAAAACTTGTTCCTGACAAAACTCTAACTAGTAAATAATAAGGATGCTCACAAAAATAGAAATACATATATACAATAAGTCTCCATAGTAAATCAAAATAGAAACACCCTACAAGGCTCCATAATTGTGTCCATAGCAAACTAAAATAGGAATATCCTACAAAAACTCTATAATTTTGTCCATAGCAAAGTAAAATAGAAACAAGCTCCAGTTGAGAACAACTCAATGAGCTTTGCAAACCCCATAACTTATAATAAAAATAAAAAAGTTTAGAATCAATAAACCTACAATAAGTTAGAAGACTCTAGTTCATAAACAAACATCTCTCTAGTAAGACCTCATTGTGTAATTCAGGTGGTATGTTGATATCATCTAACAATCTGTATACATAAAATTTGGTTCAATTTTATTGAAAATAAAACAAAAAATGCATAAAATTTGGAAATAAGAAAAACAAGTGTTAAAAACAATTTTAACAAAAAATTCTAGTAGAATGATAACAAATGATTCTATATCATGACTTTAATAAAGTGGAGCATCCATTTTTGCTTCAGAAGGCTACTTATGATGATACTTTAAAAGTATGATAAAGTAGCAACAATGTATTCAAGATGCATGTGGAGGATGTACAAGATGGACATAAATTTATAAAAAAAAATGCAAGTAAAAAGTTAATTCAGATTTTAGTTGAACTGCTAAATTGCAATTATCAAAGTAAATAGAGGACAAGAATTGACTTAATAAGTAATAGAAAATTATCCAAGTTAACAAAAGAATAGTTGATTGCCAGTAAATAGTATATAATTAGGAGTGTAATTTGACCATATTCATTCATAGAAGTACCATTTATCTATGTGGCAATATAAATATATAAGATAGGAAGTATTGTCACTGAATCTTATTAAATCCAACTAAACATCAAATATCATAACCTAACATGATATGCTATTTGATCAGATTATGAATTCTCATCATATTAAAAAAATAAAAATTGGATGAAGGAGTTTTCTAGGGTTTTACAGTTTTACATCCGCATTTAAAGATCCAATAATTATCTTAGGGAATATTCAGCTTGCACATGCATCTTCTATAGACCAAGATGACATTCTCTTACGTAAAATAAGCAGGACATAAAATATGCTTCATTTTATATGTAGAAAATAGAACTATGAGAATTCTAGGGTTCTAGTTTTACATTTGAGCCCTAAAATAGAAAATCTAACAGTTGAAAATTATCTTCATGCCCATATAATTAATAACTATTGATTTGTCCTTTTGAACTAATTATGTTAATAGAGGGGGCTTACCAAGCATGAGAAGATGTAGGCGAGATAGATTTGGGCTCTTTAACTAAGCCAACCTCCACTCCTATGAAGTTATTACCTTCGGTATCCTCAGAGCCATAACCTAATAAAAATAAAACAGCAAAAACATCAATATAAATGTGCTTCTACAATAAAAAAAGAGTGAAATAAGCAAAGAAGATGTGTATACATTCATAACCAAATAACTAACTATGGGTGGTGATCAATGCCTCCGAATTTTCTGGTCACGGGCCACTGTCGATAAAATCGAAAATCTTTCTTCATTTTCTTTCCAATAGCCAAGGATATTAAACTCCTCATCTTGAGTAATCCTTGTCTCATTTAGGTAAATGTTGAGTTCTGTCCTTGTTAAATTTAAATCATCACCATCACAAGAAGAATAACCCTACACAAAAAAACTTCTAGTTATATTATTAATAGAATACATAATTAATTCAATGAAAATAATCTACTTACGTGAAACTTACATCGTAGCTATCATCATCTGAATGTTGTTGTCGAAGAGAAGTATCTTCTCTTCTGTCTTCATTGATAGATGTAGTTAATCTAGCAGAATACTCCTTGAACATGTTCTCAAGGTGAACTTTTACTACATACGTCTGTCTCTCATCATTCACTTGTTTGTAACGAGAACGCATAAATTTAAGCTTATGGTGCGGGTCAAGTATCACTCCAAAGGACATAACTTAACTATAATCTCCCCAATACTTGTTAAATTTTACTCTCATTCCATCTATCATTTGGTTAATTTCTGGATCTGAACTTTTTACCATATCAGATAACCGTATTTGGATTTTCCACACGTTTTTAAAATATAAATTGGTTGTAGGATAATCACTCCTTGAAAATAAATTAGTTATTATTTGGAAGGATTTTAAAACTTTTTGAATTTTAATCATTTTATCCTACTCAATTGCCGAAGGATTATCCATTGTACTTAGCCTCTCAAAAGCTTAACGGTACAAAATGGCTCTATCAATCATTTGATAAGTGAAATTCCATCTAGTAGTGACATATAACCATAACAATTTTGAGGATGTAATTTCAGCTAGTTTGACACATTCCCTAAATCATTTTTCTTGCCTCTGAACCCTTTACGTACTTAATACTCCCTCTTACCTTCTCAACTGCTGTAGTTATAAACTTAAACCCCGCTTGAACAACTAAATTTAAAATATGAGCACAACATTTATATGAAAGAATTGACGTTCACAAACAAGAAAATTATTGAGTCGATAACATAAATTTTCTTGCATGTTATCCATGTTAAGAGCATTGTCCATGATAATCGATTTTTTTTTCTCAATACCCCATTCTTTCAACATATCATGGATAACATCACACAATGCAATTGCACTGTGTTGAGGAGGAACATGATGAAAAATTAAAATTTTGCTAGATAACTTCTAATTACTATCTATGCAATGTACGATGAGACAAAGATAACCCTTAGTATTGCATGAGGTCCACAAATCTGTAGTTAAATAAACTCTACTCATGATAGAGTCAAGATTTTTTTTAATCTCTCCTTATTATTATGATATAATTTTAAACACTCAGATTTCATAATACTTCTAGAAATAATCCGAACATTTTCATTTAAGTAAAGATGAATATCACGATCACCTTCATGTTTAGCCCATAAGAAAGCAAAGTCATGGAGTAGAACCACTCGAGTTAGTTTTTCACAATAGACATTTTGATCTATTTGTTTACCACATGATCCTCCCTCAATCTCATTACTGGTATGAGCTCTCTTCTTACATGATTGAACATGACGGTTCATGTTACTGGTCCCTATCCTTGAATCATCCATGTATTTATTTCCACAGTAATTGTATTTAGCCTTAACGATGTTGTCTTCCATAAATTTTGTAAAATGAGGCCATATTGGAGATTTTAAACTTTTGGCTGATACAAGAGTAATCGTCGACTCTATTTCTTCAGTGATGGCTTGTTCCTCTATTCTATTATTCGTAAAAATAAGAAAAAAGTTAGAACAAGGCAATACTTGGGAAACCTCTGTAAAGTTAGTTAAATTCACATGGGAACAAGACAATACTTGAGAACAAGAACTCTTTCTAAAGTTCAAAAGGTTTCTTTTATATTTGACTGGTATTATGTTCTTTTACATTTGACTAGATTGCATTGAAGTTTCCATCAAATTTGAGAACATAGTTGATATCTAATTCAAATGCATGTGACTAAAGTTCAAAACAAACAAAGTCTCATAAAACACTAATATATAATGTACTAGAGACATGGCTACGAACCACATTAATAGCTCAAAACAAGCCACAACTCCATTAATAGCTGCAAATACTCTATAAATTTAGACATGACATTGAATAAAATATATCTAAAAATATATATTTTAAAGTCTAATGACCCGAAATTCAATCTGACCCGACCTGAAATAAAATATGATAAAAAAAACCCAACCCGGCTTGGTCCGACCCGAGACAACCCAAAACCCGAGACTACCCGATAACAGATGACCTGAAACCTGACCCGACCTGAACCCGAATAACCCGAAACTCGAGATGACTTAAACTAATGAGAACCTAAAACCCGACCTGGCCCAACCCGAAATGACCTGAGACTCGAAAAAATCGATAATGTTCGACCCGAAACTCAACCCGACCTGAACTAAATCGACCCGAATCTGACCCATGACCTAACAATATTTTTGATCAAAATCCAACCTGACCCAACCCGCCTGCAGATTTGCCACCTCTAGCATGTTTACAGGGTGATTTTTGAATTAAGCATGTTTTCAGGGTGATTTTTGAATTAGAACAAATAGTACGTTTGCTAGTTCAGACATGTTCTCATTTTCCTCAGACCATTTCTCATGATGGCACTAAGTCACATCTTTAGGCTCGTCCTGGATTCTTCAGTTGGTGGTTCTTTGCCCATGCCTCTCATGTTCAAGGGGATGGTGGTTAGTCTCTTCTGGTAAGGAGGTGGGTTAATTCTGATATGCATACTATGGTTTTGGTTGGTGTGGGTGACAAGGGGAAAGAAAAAAGAGTGGTGGACTTTGCTGTGGGTGGTTCTTTGGATGGGTCTAAGCTAGCTAAGGTGGGAGATGTCTGTAATAATGGTGTACTTGGTGGTAGCCTGGGGGTTTTGGAGGATGAAGGGGTGGGTTCTGGCTTGAGGTCTCCTCAAGTTGTTTCTGGGTCTTCTGGTTCGAGTGGGTCTAACATGGTAGCAGTTGGGCTAATTATTGTTCATGCTGAGGATGCTTCGACTATGATCCCATCTAATTTTTGTTCTGGGCCGTATATTTTCAGTTGGTTGTTCAACCTCTTGCAATTGATGAAACTAAGCAGGCATGTACTTTTTTTTGTCCATTTAATTCTTTAACTTTTTCAGAGGTTGTAAATTTTGTTGAGGATCTTGATGTTTCCTTAATTCTCTAGATAATCGTAAGTGTTCTTTATTGAGGTGGCTTGGCAATGAGATTTTGCTGATTTTTCTAATTTTATTTATAAATTGGTTACCGTTCTTCAATCTCAATGCACTCTTCTTTCTGCTTCTTTGGGGAATAATTTAGCTACATCATGAAATTATTATTTTGGAACCATCAGGGTTGTAATTCTTCAGAGAAAATGTGTTTTAAAGGAATTACTTATTAAACGATATATTATTTTTTATGTTTGCAAGAAACAAAAAAAATGATTTTACTTCAAGGCAATTAAAGGCCATTTTTGTTTCTTTTAATTCTTACCATTTTCTTTCTGCAGTGGGTTGTTATGGAGGTTTATTAATTGATTTTAGTGATACTAGTGTTTTAGTTCAGGGTGTTAATATTGGTTCTTTTTCAATAACTATTTTTTTCTAAAGAATACGAAAGATAATTTTGTTTGGGCAGTAACAAATGTTTATGGTCCGGTTTTGTCTCATTTAAAACCTTTATTCTGGACAGAGCTTTTAAATTTATTCTCTTTAGGAATTGATAATTGGGTTATTGAAGGGGACTTCAACACAATTAGAACTCAAAATGAAAAATATGGTTCTAGTTTTGATTTACGTCAAACATCTATGTTTAATGTTTGTATATCTTCCTATACTTTATTAGATTATAAAGGCAACAATAAAAAGTTTTCTTGGGCTCATGGGGTTCATAGTCATCATATGGCTTTACTTGATTGTGTTGTTGTTACATCTGGTTGGGACAGTGGCGGATCTAGGATTTTGATTAGGGGGCAATTATCGGATTGTAATGGTTTATCGGGTTCAAACTCATTAACTAATCGGGTACTAAATAAAAAAAATTAATAATTTAATATATATACTTAACTAATAAATTTTTTATTAAATAATAACTTTTTATATATTAAAATAACAATAAAATAAAGCTCAAAGTAATAGATAATCAAGTTGATGAAGAAAGTTTTCGTGTAAGGAACTTTATATTTTGATATCTTTGCATAATTATTTCATTATGCACGGTATTAAATATTTTTTTCTCAATAAAAATAACCAGACAATTCAGGGGGGGGGGGCAAAAAAAATTTCCAGGGGAGGACAAATTACCGAAAACATTACCGAAAAACACTATTTTTCAAAATCCGGGGGGCACGTGCCCACCTGGATAACCCTGGGTCCGCCACTGGGTTGGGACTCACATTATCCTTCGATTTCTTCATTTTATTTGACTAGAATCTTTTCTGGTCATGTTTTCGTTGATTCTGAATAATGGTATTATTGATTTAAAATGTCCTTCTCATTTTAAATTTAAAAAAACTTCTGGTTAGAAATTGCTGGTTTTGATAAATTAGTACTTAGTTGGTAGCATGATGTGAGAAAATAAAGTTGGGACAATTATGTCTTAAAATGAAGGGTTAAAATCTTAACATTAATGATTGAGGTCAAAACTCATGTTTAGAGTTTCAAGTAAAATAGTTTGAAAATATCCAGGATCACATGGATTTAATTTGTACAGAATGTGATGAACGATTTAATCTTAAAAAAGGGTTATTTCATCTTTATAATATTGAAGCAACTAAGTGGGCTCAACGGGCAAAGGATAAGTGGATTAGGGATGGAGATGTTAATTCTAATTTTTTTTACAAAGTGGCTTCAGCCAATTATAAAAAAACATTTGATACTCATGTTGTAATTGAATGGCAAGATACTAATGATTTTCTAACTATCAATCTCATATTGTGTAATTTTATAAAATTCTTTTTGTTAAAGGGGGGGGGGGGGTCGTTTGGGGGGCGCTTTCTACTTACGTGTGGGATGAGTATGAGAAAATTTCTTTTAAACAACATCTTTTATTGAATCTAAAATTCATCAAGCAGTTTTTAGTATGGCACCTGATAAAGCAGCTGGGCCTGATGGGTTTTTCATAGAGTTTTATTAGTATTTTTGGGAACTGATCAAGCATGATTTACTTTTACTCTTTGAGGATTTTTATAATGGTGATTTAGACATTTCTAAGTTAAATAGAGCCTCTATTTGTTTAGTACCTAAAGTTAAAAAATCTTATTTTAGTAACTGAATATCATCCTATTAATCTTTTAAATTGTAGTTATAATTTTTTTTTCAAAGGTCCTGACTATACGTCTTCAATCTATTTTCTCTAAAATAATAGACCCTACGCAATTAGATTTTTTAAAGGGATATTTTATTTTGGAAGGGATAGTTTTGGCACATAAAGTTTTACATATTGTTAATTCTTCTAAGGAGCCTGATTTTACTACTTAAGGTGGATTTTCAAAAAAACATTCAATTTTTTTAATTGAAATTACTTATTTTCTTTTTTTTACACAAGAAGAATTTTTTGAGAAATGAGTTTTTTGGATTTTTAAATTTATTATAGGAGGTAGGGTTAATGTTATTGTCAATAGAATTTCTAGTCTTTTTTTGAATGTCGTAGAGGGGTCTGTCAAGGGGACCCTCTTTCTTCTATGTTGTTTATCTTGGTTGCTAAAAGACTTCATAAATTAATTCAAAAGGCATCATGGGTCATCATATTCAAGGTTTGGGACCTGTTTTACCTTCTGGTTATCAAGTTATTAATTTAATTTCTGCTGACAATATTATTATTTTTTCTTAAAGCTAATAGGATAATGATTGAGAAAATTAAATTGAAAAATTTTCTTTTTCAGGTATTTCTGGGTTGCAATTTTTTTTCTAAAACAGAACTTATACCACTTAACTTATCTAATGAGGATGCTATTTTTTATTATAATATTTTATAATATAAATTAGGCAAATTGTCAATCAAATACTTCAGGATTTGGTTAAATTGAAAAGAAATAAAATAAGAAAGCTTTGTTAGGATTGATTTCTACTTTTAAGAAAAAATAGCTTCATGGAAGGGTAAATTTCTTTCTATGGGTGGTCGAATAATTATGTTGAATTCTATTTTATTGGTTTTGCCATTATATATATATTTTTTTATCAATTTACCCTATTTCAAGGTGGATATTGGCAAAAATTGATCGATTAAGATGATAATTTTTATGGGCTGGGTGGAGGTGGTACACACTAGAAAATATGTACTCATCAGCTTAGGTTTGTTTGTTTGAATAAAAAATATGGGGGTTTGGCAGTGTTGAATATGGATCAAATGAATACTATTGTTCTTTCTAAATGAATTTGGAATTACTTTTATGCTGCTTATTTTGATTTATGAAAATTGGTCATTAAAATTAAATATAAACTTAGATTTACTGAAAATACATCATTTTTTTGACAACAAGTTTGTCATTTACTTTCATTCATGCGCTTATGCATGGAAAAATGGTTGGTGATGGGCAAGAAATTTTATTTTGGCATGATAATTGGTATCAGCATTCTGCCATTTCTATTCAATTTTCTCTCTTGTTTCAAAAGGCTAAATTTAATTATAATATTACTTTAGCTCAAATATGAAATTCTGGTAAAATTCACATTCCACCCACTAGGGGTGCTAGTTTGGGACTTAGAAGAGAAAAAAATGAGTTAATTACAATTTTATCTAATTTTCCTATTCAATCTTCAGTTCCTGATAATGTTGTTTTGGTTTTACATGCTAGTGGTCTCTTAACAGTTATTTCCATGTATGTATTTTTTAATTTTCATGGAGTTAAGGTTTAATGGTTGGTTCTATTTGGCATTTAAATATTCCTCTCAAAATTAAACTGTTCATTTGGTTAGCCTTACAATGAAGGGTATTGACAATAGATATTTTATTACGACGTTGGTGGTCAGGTTCTTCTTGTGTATTATGCTCTTCTTTAGAAACTTTTGATCATATTTTCGTACAGTATTCTTTTAGTTTCAATTTCTAGATTACTTTTAATAGATTCAACACTAGAGGTATTTTCTTTATTTTAGATTCCTTTTCAGGAATGTGGGAGTCTATTTACATCTAACTTCTGACAATCGTTTATTTGCATAATCTCTATTATGCACTTATGACTGGAATGTTTGAAAATTATAAAATTTTGTGATTTTTCAATGGTCTGTGAATCCTTCATTTCGTTCTTTTTATTTTGATGTTCTTTCTCAATTTAAACTATATGCATGTTTGAATAGTGATTTAGAGTCGCTGTACTATATATATTGATGAAGTGCTTCTGGTTTTGTCTTATAAACATTTTGATTATATGTTAACTTATGGTTGTTTGTTGCATGTTAATTTTATCTGTGGTTATTAGTTATGGCTGTTTTTAGGGTTTATCTTTTATGTTTCCTTTAGTTGACTATGTCACTTTGTAAATAACTTATGGGATGATGTTTTTTGGGATGATATTTCTGGGTTGATGTTTCTGAGAAAAAATAAAAACAGACAGATTATTGTCTCCTTTTATGAAAAAAAGTATAAAAGGGCTATCAATAAATAGTTTTTTTTTAACGGAACGCGCGCCAAACGGTGTGTAGATTTAACAGTGTATAAAAACAATATATGATTCTACGCAACCGCATGAAACTATATTCCTAATGACATGTGAATATAGTATTCTTTTTATATTGCCTATAAAAAGAATTTAGGGGACGTTTAACCGCTCTTCAACTAGTAAGTTATATATGCAACTGCATCAGATATATTCATCATAATATTGTTTGTTTATCGATTGATTTAAATGTTCGTTACATCACGGAAGATAAAATAACAACAAATGAGGACTATTCGTAGATAAGAAGCGTGCTTCAATCAAAATTCAAACCATGACACGCATTGCATTGTGTATATATATTCTTCTTTAATTGTGTGTCACTTTGAAAACCCTGTTTTTCCGAAGTCAATTTCTTGAAACTTCGTGTGCGGGCCACACTCCTACCAACGGTTTGGAGTGTTTTGAACTTTTTAAGTTATGATTTTTAATTTTTGAAAATTAGCTCTAAAAATAATAATAATATATTCAATACTTGAACATTATTTAAAAAAATTAAAAACGGTGACATAAAAAACTCAAGACACTCCAAATTTTTGCACCCCACTAGATTTTCATATAAAATTTTTAATGAGAATGATAAAATAAAATTTGGAGATGATTTAGTATAATTTTTGAGTTAAGCTCACAGTAACTTTACTATATATATATATATATATATATATATATAGTCCGACTATGGTGTTTTGCAAAGCATAGAGGCGTTGTGTGTTTTACGCTCTATTTTTAATTTCAAGTCAGAAATGATCGAACCGAACCGTTCAATCTAATCCTCATATAAAAATCTATTAGTAAACCAAATTTTATATTTTTTTAGAATTTTTTGCTATTTTTTCTAATGAGGAGAAAATGACTTGATCTGAGAATTCTGGTTCATCCAAAAATGACGGTATTCCCCCTATCCAAAAAATAGCAAATAATTTAAAAAAAATATAAAATTTGGTTTACCAATAGATTTTGATATGGAGATTAGATTGAGTGGCTTGGATCGATCATTTCTGACTTAAAATTAAAAATAGAGTGCAAAGCACACAACGCTCTTGTGCTTTGCAAATCACCATAGCCTAATTATATATATATATATATATTATAAAAATATATAAAATAGCAATAAAAATAGCAATAAATTTAAAAAATATATAAAATTTAATTTTCTAAAATAATTTGATATGGAGAATAAATTGAACGTTCGGATCCATCATTTTTAACTTGCAGTTTGAGATTTGAACGTGATGCATGGGCTCATCTGTGCCACACATTGTATTTTAGACTTTCTCTCACCATTCAATTTATTCTCCATATCAAACTATTAGAAAATCAAATTTTATATTTTTTGAATTTTTTTGCTATTTTTTTAGATAAAAAAATTGCTTAATTTGAGCATTTTGGATCGTCCAATAGCGATGATTTTCTTTCTATTAAAAATAATAATTAAATTTTAAAAATATAAAATTTAATTTTTGAGAAGTGTTTGATATGGAGAATAAATATAATGGTTCGAATCGATACGTGGTGTACGAACGTATTCTTACAATGCATTATATTCTAAATATTCTCTCTCTATCTATATATATTGACACATCATGTCAGTTGCTGGGCCCTTGTATAATTCCTTGCCCATCTAGACACAATTAAATTGTGATCAGAATGGATTCTCGTGGGACAAAATGAGAAATGGATTCGATGAAATCGCCTCTCCCGTGATTAAAATGAAGAACAACACTAGCAAGAAATGGAATCAAAGGGAGTTCACGATGCTGAAATCGCGTACGAAAATTGCAAATCAAACCAAGATATTTGACGCGATTTCACTTCTCATCTCTGAGAATATAATTCTGCCCTCTTCTTCCTTCTCCAACGAAAACTGAGTGAGGAGCTCGATCACCGCTTTCATGCATCGACATCTTCTGATGAGATAGTCATTTATTTCCCTTCCGCTCTCTCTTCAGTTTGGTATATTTTTTTCTAATAAATTGTAATATATGACATTGATTTTCTCTTATTAGAACTAGGGTTTTAATGACATGAATCTTAAATTAAAGCTTGAAATTTGATTTCTAATTTTTATTACATATAATGATTCAATTCGTGTTTGCTGATAATTTATTCCGATCAAGAAAATTCAATTTGCAGTCATCTCTATTCTATTCTTTTCCATTCAACTCTATTCTATTCAATTGAATTCTCACTTATTTTCCATTGTGATCAAGGAGTAAGTGATCCGTTATACACATTCGGACATGTCCGGCTTGATGACCAATCCGTCCAATTCGGAAAGAAAATAGATAAGAGTCAGATCGGGGTGGATGCAACATTGGAGTTAGACCTGCTGACCAAACTGAAATATTAATATGCATACATATATCATCAATAGATAATATATGGAGTTATTAATTTATTATATATTTTAAATATCAAAATAATTATAATATCATTTATATTATAGTAGAAAATATTTATAATATAAATTGATATACAAAATATTTGATTGAATTTTATTTTTTATTGAATAAAAATTATTGAGCCGAGAAGGGTTTAGACTCGATGGCAGAATCCAGTAGAACGGAACATGAATTATAAAGAGCAAACCGAAGCAAGGAATTAACAAATAGCCCGCTTACATACTTGACCCATTGCCATTCCAGCATTCCTACCCCCATCTATATATGCTTCCAGTTTCTGTCATCTTTAATTTTTCTTGTGTTTTCTTTGATTTTCGGTGATGGTCTGAACATTCAATATATTGCACCCTTCTTTTAGATGCCTTGCGCTGTTATGTAATACCTTAATCGTGAAATTGCCTATTTCACGTAGTTAGCTAGGTTAATCTTGAACTTAACTAAAAAATGTGTGAAATGCAGGTTGTTTCTGCATGACACATAAGATTCGAGTCGGCCGCGCTTGGAGCTAGTTTCACATTAGATTTCGGCTATTAACTAGCTCTAATTAAAATGAGGTCGTATATGAGGAATAGGTCGCTGAGGATATTCTGACAGTGATATATATAAGAAAAAAAAGAACAACAGATAAAAGAAATCTAATAAAAATTATAAATCAAATTTCAGACATAAAACATGCATCACTTTTGATGATAAATCAATAATATGGGAAGCACGATTTCAAACCGAAAAGTAGGGCTGTCAATGAAAAATGTTTGGTCATTTATTTGATCTGTATAGTATTCGATAAGATGAGTATGAATAAAATTTTATTTTCATTAAGTTATAAAATATGAATATGAGTATGGATAAGAAAAAAAATTCACTAAGTTATCGGATAAGTATACATATGAGAGCTATTATGTACCCATTATCTATACAGTCAGATATGGGTCTACTTTTTTTAACCCAAATCGGGTCGAGTGGGGTTCGGTTTAAACCGACCCGACCCAATTAATTATATTTTTTGAAGTAACTTTATGATTTAGTACTAATTAAATATTAAATATATTATTTATATAATAATTAAGATTAATTATAAATTAATTAATATTTAATTATTTAAAATAACATAAAAATAATTAATAAATATTTAACTATTTTATATGGATCGGGTCGGATCGGGTATAGATCAATATTTTTTAGCCCGAATGTAATTCGGTCGGGTTCGGATTGGATGAAAAAAAATAATAAAACAGTGATGACCCGACCCGAACCCGACCTATTGACACCCCTAGCGCACTGGGAGTATAATTTGGGGGCACCATTTTAAGTATATTTGTATTGGGAGATCGATAAAAATCCTTTCATATTTTCAAATTTCTTCTAAAAATCATACAGTTTTTAGAAGATATTTTGGGGTGTGCTCCGAATCATGCAAGCCGGGCAGAGTAAGCATATTTTTTGTAGTAAATGGAAAAAAATAAATAGCAGATTCTGAGTTGATTATTTTTATTTTTTACAACGCATAGTTAGATCCGAAGCAAATTCTTCAGTCAAGCTATTTGGGATTAAATTTTATTTTCGAGTCCAATTTTTTGTTATGTTTTATTCTGTTTAAAATTTTATTTATGATCATTGTATGATTAATTTTAATGATGATATTGGATGATTAACAAATCTTTCTATTTTGTTCTGTTTGAAACTTTAATGATGAATATTGCGTGATTAATCATTTTTTTATGTTTTGTGTAGAATAAAATAGAAAAAATGGTTAATCATACAATGATCGTTATTAAAATTTTAAACATAATAAAGTAGAAAAGATTGATTAATCATCCAATGATCATCATTAAAATTATAAACAGAATAAAACAGAGACTGGTTAATCATTCAATGATAATAATTAAAATATTAAATATAATTTAAAAAATAATTAATCATCCAATAATCATCATTAAAATTTTAAACGGAATACAACAAAACAAAAGAAAAAAGACCCAAAATAAAATTCGATCATAACTAGCTGGGCCCGAAAATTTGCTTAGGGTCTGGCTATGTTGTAAAAAATAAAACAATCAACCGGAAATCGTCTATTTTTTTTTTCATTTACTAAAAAAAATCTAAATATTAAGGACATATCCATATTTTAATTCATTCCTGGTCGGACTATGGGCAACTCCAAACCGGAGCTACGCACATGATTTCAGATTTATTTTATTTTATTATCCTTGATATGTAAAAGGATAGAAATTATGTTATTAATTTTCATTATTTTTTGACCTTAAATTTAATCTTGCAGTAAACTAATTTTAAAAAAATTTCATCTTCAATAAATAATTAATTACAAACTTTTTAATTGCACAACAATTTCATCTCACTACAACAAAAAAGGTATTTGACAACGGTTGTTGATCAAGTTTAACAATGATATCTTAATCGTTATTAAGGGGTATTAGAAAAACCTCCAAATAACCATTAAAAAATCCATTATCAAATCACAGATGTTCGATTTTTTTAAATGGTACATAACTGTTGCTCAATGGATATTTAACAACGGTTTTGAGCCAAAACCATTATAAATATTCATTTAGCAACGGTTCTAGCAGAGAAATGTTGTTAAAGGTCATTTTTTTTATTTTTTAACACTTTTGAACTAAACAAACAGTAGATGATAACTAATATTGAAAGAAGACATATTTTTCATTCATTCAATCATTGATATGAACAACAATATGACATTTTTTTCATTCATTCAATAATTAATATGAAATAAATATAATTATTCATCCAATAAAAAAATATTTACTCAACAATACATACATCTGGCTCATGTTGTAATATGAAAACTTATACAATTTTTAAGAAAAAATTAAAGAAAAAATAAAACTTAAAAATTTCAAATGCATTTTTGAGCTTAAAGATGAGGTTTTTTACCTTGAAAATGATCATAATGGCACTGATGATTAGACATGTAGATCTCATCGTAAGCTTTTCGTAGCCGCATAACACACCTCCATCAGAATTTTCTATCAAAAATTATGACCATTTGAAATTGACATGGTCCAATTTTATTTTTATTTCTTCTGTCCCTCTTCTTGTTTCTTTCTTCTTTCTCTCTTTGTCTCGCATCTCTCTTTTTATATATGTAAACATATGACAATGAGTTGGTATTTTATGGGATTTAATTTTTGAATGTTACTTTTTTGGTCGTTAGATCGTGATGAACGAACAGTAAAATATGCAATCCGTGAGAACAAATGTTATTGGTGGGAGAATATATCATTGATCAAAGCAAATTTAGACCCAAAAAATATCCAACAATTTAGCAACAGTACCTTGAAATAACCATTGCTAAATGGTTGAGCTGGTTTTTGATATTTTGGGAGTCTATTTTAACAATATTTTTTATTACAATTGTTGTTAAAGAAGTTCTCAATATTACAATGATGTCACTAAGTTATTTTAATAATGAATTTGATATATAACCGTTATTAAATGTGTGTTGTCTAAAGTCATTTTTGTTGTAGTGTCTCCAACAAACGATTAGAAACTAATTAGAAAAAATATCATTCAATGAGGTTTCATTGCACTTAATTATTTTAATATTGCAGCATAGTGGCGGAACTATAGGCATAGGCAATTAAGCCTAGACCAGTGATCGAGCTTAATTTTCAAAAGATACTTTAATCTTTTAATCTTAATGATATTTTTAGTAAATATATATTCTAATAATTTGAATGTGCCCAAGCTTAAATCCATCACAATGACAAGTATAGGTTCACTTATTTAACTTTGTGCCTGTCCTTCTTTGACACCCTAGATCCGTCATTATCATAGCTCAAAATAGTTTTTTTTGTGTTGCTCCTTGTGATTGTGTTGAATAATATTATTGTGTGGCCTGAACTAATCATTCTGCAGTGTAGGGCACTGTGATTTTTTTTTAAAGTACTGACACTTTTGAAATAGTTCCCATAGCATCAAGAGCATCTAGTTTTTGAAGGAGAGACTTTCTGCTTGTAAGGAGAGCATGAAAGATCACAGATGGTCACTGGATCCAATAAAAAAGAACTAAAATGAGCAAAAAACACAAGACCAAAAATTAAAATAAATAACTAAAAAATAAACCAACTCAAAATAACAATTAAAAATTTTAAATTAACAGTAAAAAAAAATACGAGGAAATGTGTTGTGGGTAGAGGTTGCATGAGCGACCACCTCCCCGCGCGCCGAGAAGAAATAGTTACGAGGTCCTCAGTGTTTCCACTATTTCCTTTTGTTGAGCATGAGAGTAGGACAAATCAAATGACGAATGGCAAGTTGAAAATTGCGAACTAGACTGTCGTCTTACTCGTGTAGAAAGATACTTTTTAATTAATTGATCTTAGCGTTACAGATTTGAAATGTATTTTTAACTGTAAATCATGCAGGTGAAATCCTGATCTGATGCAGTCGTTTACTAGCGCCACACACAACAGCCAAATAGTCAAAAGATTGCTCACAGTTTCAGACGCCAGCTATTTGAAATTTCACAAAACGAATTGCAACTCGTATGGAGCTGTCTCCATGGCCACGTCAGTGATCTTTAATAACTAATTAATGGGTTGGAGTCTTGGAGACGTGTTTCAGATGCTCTCTAGTGACGCATTATTTAATGCAATTATTGGTTAGTGTCGATTCCGTTCCTCGA
This sequence comes from Schoenoplectus tabernaemontani, assembly GCA_037127355.1. Classification (NCBI taxonomy): domain Eukaryota; kingdom Viridiplantae; phylum Streptophyta; class Magnoliopsida; order Poales; family Cyperaceae; genus Schoenoplectus; species Schoenoplectus tabernaemontani. The sequence goes on from CM073758.1 coordinate 13,717,410, forward strand.
GGGTACATACTTCGCGTGGTGGCCACGCGCCCATCTTTTGTTGAAGAATTTTATATTCTCTATGTCACATTAGTTTAGTAATTCAAACCGAACTTTCGAAGTCTAATTGAGCTTTCAAATTACTAATTAATCAAGAAAAATGTTTGATGAACGTTTGACCGTTAAGATACGTGATTATTTAAGATAAAAGACGTAATTTTATATAAAGATGAATCAATTTTTAATTAGTCACTCGTTTGAAGATCTCTTTTTTTTGCATGGAAATAAAATATTATATCTTGAAATTAAACAAGTAAAAATTAATTAATTGTCTAATACACCTTGCATTTTTTTCATTCAATATGCATCATAAGAATAGAGTTGAAATGCAACTATCTCAAAATTATGAAATCTAATTATAGTTATGAAATGCTAATATGTCAAATTTTAATTTATCAAGATCAAAATTATAATTTAAGTGACTCGATAAAATTTTTATATCAAAATATTTTAGAATGCCACTTACGGTTTTTAATTTTTTTTTCTATTTTTAATGATTTTTAAAACATAACACTTAAATAATAGCAAAAATACTAATATTTGTATGTCAAAAAGAGTCATCTTTTTAAAATTACTAAAAATAATAAAAAATCTAAAAAAGATTAAAATTAGTATTGTACAAGATATTGATATAAAAAATTTATTGAGCTACTTAGAATGACATTTTGAGTATGAAAAATTAAAATTTAACTCGTTAACTTTTGGAAATAAAATAAATGTTAGCAAAGCATACTAGCAAACTCCGGATATATATATAAGACAAAGGTTATGTCATGAATTTTTACATTATCTTAATATATTTCTTGAGGAAATATTATAGTTTTCTTATCGGTGAAATGGTTTTCATCAAACTGTTTCATTTCTTACATGAACAGAGTAATATTTATTCAAACTTGCATGGTATGGATTAAGGAAAGATAAAAATCGCTTTAAATTTAATAACTAAAAAAAGTGAAAAACCGAAATCGGACAGTTGCAACAATATAGGCTAAATTGGTTCAACGGGAACTTATGTAATAAACTAATAGCTGTTTTCGGTCCCAGCTAGCAGCAGTGTGAATGGGTCGAGTCGGGTCACATTATTTTATTATTTTTCTTGACCCGATCTGAACACGACCCGAATCCGATCCGATTAAATTCAAATAAAAAAATTTAGACCCATATCTGACCCAACGGATCACGGGTCAACCCGATCCGATCCATATAAAATAATTAAATATTTATTAATTTTTTATATAAATTTAAGTAATAAAATATTAATTAATTTATAATTAATCTTAATTAAAGTAAATTTAAGATTTAATTAATACTAAATCATAAAATTACTTCAAAAAACATAATTATTCCGGCCGAATCGGGTTGATCCGAACCCGACCCGACCCGATTCGGGTCAAAAAATTAAATCCATACCCGATCCATTTATTTTCGGGTTATGTCGGGTCAGGTCGGGTTCAGATCGGATCGGATTAAACCGTCAGGTCGGATCAATAATTGACACCTCTAATCCTAGTTTTCTAGACCGAGTTTTAAACTCAGATTATGCTTTTTTGCATATTAAAAAATGATTTATTTCTTGATCATGTTGGGCTAAACTCGAATCTCGGTCCCAATTTTTTTTCACAACGAGTTAAACATACAAATTTTGTAAAAAAAAAAATAGGGAATGAGTTTATTCGGTTCAAACATTTGAGAACAAATTTAAAACTCCGAGTAAGAGTATATATACAGATCGAAAGTAATCATACCATTTTTTTTGTTTTATTTACTAAAAAAATCTGCAGATATCACTGCCCCCGCCTCTGCCCCAGCAATCAATAATGCTATCTTTAAGAGAATTATAAATTTATAACAGTATAAGTATTATCAATATTCAATACATTCCCCCACCCCACTAATTACCTCCCTAGCTCGAACCTCAAAACCGAACTCCTTGTCGTTTTTCCCGACTCATATCCGAGACCCAAGAAAAATAAATTCAAAAGTAATATCTATCAATTTTTGTTAAGAATATATAATTATCCAGTAAATTCAGAGTCCATAAATACGGGACCATTGGCGTGTGCCCTCCATACTCCCCCAAGTGCCTTCAGATCCTTTCATCCCTTCTTTGCTATATTTCATTCGGCAAGTTATCTAAGATCTAGCGCCACTAACATCAACCATGTCTTTTCGTATGAATTCGATTGTCCCCACAACCACCACTACACCACAAAATTCCATCAATCCGATGCATTTCGAACCAAACAGTACTCTTCGGACCTCCACTGACCAAAAGAAAGACCTTGAGCTTGGCAAATCCGATGACATGATCGACTACATGCAACGGGCCCAGTGGCTCCGTGCCTCCGTCCTAGGCGCCAACGATGGGCTCGTGTCTGTTGCTTCCCTGATGATTGGTGTCGGTGCAGCCAGCACAACAGCCAAGGCTATGCTGGTCTCTGGCTTGGCTGGTTTGGTAGCTGGTGCTTGTAGCATGGCAATCGGAGAATTTGTGTCGGTTTATGCCCAGTATGACATAGAACAGACTCTAATTGAACAGGGAGATGAGAACAGTGGCCAAGAAAACAAAGAACCCTTAGCAAATCCTTTGCAGGCTGCTGGTGCATCAGCTTTAGCATTTTCAATTGGTGGTCTGCTACCGTTGCTTGCCGGGGCTTTTATCAAATCTTTCGCAGCAAGGCTGAGTGTTGTTTGTGGGGTGAGTACTATTGGTTTGGCTGTCTTCGGTGCTGTTGGTGCATTTCTCGGCGGTGCGAAGCCGTATAAGGGTGCGCTTCGTGTTCTAATTGGAGGGTGGCTGGCTATGCTGATCACTTATGGGATTCTTAAATTGTTCAGTTTACTTTTTCATATGGAGATTTCCTCATCAGGTTAAAGTGATATAAGTTAAAAAACTCTTTAACGGCTACAATAAAAGTACCAGATCTATTGCAACTTGCAAACCAAGCCTATATAGTTATAGATCTTAATTTTTCTTTTTTTTATTAATATCATGCAAATAATATGGAAGGGTTTCCTGAAATTCCTCTTGGGTGCACTTAATTACTATCAGTATCATGTAATAATTAATATCTCGAGGTCAATTCTAAGTATAAACTATTTGTTTAATAATACAACAACAACAAAACCTTTAATCTCAAATAAATTTAGATAGACTGAACTCTTGATACATGAATCAATATTCAAATACTCCTATCCAAAATAAGATCTTTGGATATACTATATTCCTTCAAATCTCTTCTTATTGCTTTTATCATGTTAATCTCGGTCGATTTCTTCCCCTTATCGTGTTTATAGGACGACTTAGAATACCACCGTGTCTTGGTACATCGAAAGACATTCGTTGAATATGACCAAACCATCACAAATGGTATTGAACCAATTTCTCTTGAATTGATGCTGCTCAAGTTTGTCTTATATATCATCATTTCTGATTCGATCTCTCTTTATCTCATCACATATTCAACGCAACATCCGAATTTTAGCTGCACTTATGTTCTAGAGGTGTTGTCTTTTTGTGACACAACATTCTATGTCATACATCATCACGAGTCTAATCATCCCGTAAAACTTATCTTTTAGTTTATTTGAGACTTTCTTGTCACGAAGAATATCAGATGCTTATTTTCTTTTCATTTATCCGGATCTTATTCTATGACTAATATCTTCAAAGAACCCTCCTTCACCTTGCGACATCAATATCAAATATCAAAATATATCATTCATGAGTACTACTTGTCAATCCAAACTAACATCACTATCATCTGAGTTGTTCCGCTGAATTGACACTATATATATATTTACTTTTAGTCCTACTAAGTCTAAAATCTTTCGATTCTAAAGTTTATCTCCACAACTCTAGTTTATGATCAACTCTAATCATGCTCTCATCAATCAACACTACATCATCAGTAAAGAGTATGTACTAAAGAATGTTTTCTTGTATGTTTTTTGTGATATCATACATCACTAAGATGAAAATATATGGACTCAATATTGACTTTTGATGTAATTTTATCTTAATAGAAAATATTTCGGACTCATCGACATATGTTATGACATAAGTCAGGATATTTACATACATATCACTAATAAAGGTAATATACTTTTTTGGGACCGTTTCTCTTCTAACGCCCATCAGATGATACTTTTTGGCATTTTATCATATGCTTTCTTCAAATCAATAAAGTGCAGTCTCCAGATATACATCGAGCATATCAGGTTATATTTAAATCATATTAGTTGATTTATTTAGATACATATAATTTTCTACTTCGAGTTATGTTGGGTTAAATACCTTACAAAAATTATGTTCTTGAGGTAATGCATATATGTTCTTAAGGTTATGTTTAATAAGTAAATTTATTAATTGCCTTCATTTATTAATAAAAGTTATCATCAATTTTATTGATTTTTAAAACATACACCAAGTATAAATCTTGACCACAAAAATACCTTTCTAGATATGCTAAAATAATATGAATTAAATATGAATAAAATATTATATATTGGATATCGGTCCTTCTCATGTTTGTACTAATTTAAATTTGAATATTTTTTAGTTCGGTACCATATAATTTCAAATCGCTTTGGATTCAATTTTTTTTCGCTTAACAAATCATATCGGTTCGGATAATTTATATGTATATACTTAATATTTATAGGTTTATTTAGATTCAAATTTCTTCAAATTTGGTAAATTATGGATTAGGATCATTTAATTCTTTGATTTTAGTAGATCTTAGTCGGGTTTAGATTAGTCAATTATTAGATAGACTTTTGCCACATTTTAGTAATAATAAGTTTTATTAAATTTATATTATAAAAAATAAGAGTGAGAAACGTAAATTTTCAAATATACGAATGGCAACGTGCCACTGACTGCGCATTTTGTATATATAAGAAGCAAACCCGCCACTTGTAGTGGCGCGTTTCGTAAAAATAATGAAACGCGCCACTGCTAGTGGCGCGTTTGAAACGCGCAATGAACATGCCACTACCATTGGCGCGCTGCCATTCGTATATTTAAAATTTTACATTTCTCACTCTTATTTTTAATAATATTAATTTACTAAAACTTATTATTACTAAAAACTGGATTTTTGCTAGGTCTAATTTCATCGGATTCAGAAGTGTGAATATAATTAAGTTAATTTGTCAATGTCCATTTTCAATGGGGTTTGAATTCACGACATTACCGATAGTGGCAATTCACTTATTATCTACACTCGATGTCACCAAAAGTTGATTTATTGCTTGTCAACAAATTAATGAACACATTTTTCCCAAAGAGGATCGTACTATGAGTAAATTTTCTGAGAGATTCACTCTTTTTTTTATGAAATTAATATTTAGTAACTGAATTTCAAATTATCCATTTTGAATCACTGAATTTCAATGTGTATCCAAATTTATCCATTTTGTCAAATTATTCATTCAACACTAATGTTACTGACGTGTCTTCCTATATACGATTCTACATTTTACAATTCGCATATTTACGAAAATTTATTATTTTAATCAGAAACAGAAAGTTGCACTCCTTGTGATAAAAAATAAATATAATTCTTTTTTCATACCTCATTTGGTCATTTGTTGGTCATTTGTTGGTGTTGATAATCCTTTTTGGTATACCTCATTTGGTCATTTGTTGGTGTTGGTAATCCTTTTAGGTAATATGACTAAGTCCACTTAGGATATCTTAAAAATATTGTTAGAATTTTAATTGAAATAATTAATAGGGTGACTAAATATGAACATATATTTAAATTAAGTGACTAAAATAAATAATTGAAAATTTAGTAATGAATCATAAAATAAATTTCATATGAAATTGACTCTCATAAAATTTGGCCATCGTACCACTAATCATAAAATTTTCTCAATAAAAATAACCAGACAATTCAGGGGGGGGGGGGGGGCAAAAAAAATTTCCAGGAGAGGACAAATTACCGAAAACATTACTTAAAAACACTATTTTTCAAAATCCAGGGGGGGCACGTGCCCCACTGAATAACCCTGGTCCGCCACTGTGTTGGGACTCACATTATCCTTCGATTTCTTCATTTTATTTGACTATAATCTTTTCTGGTCATGTTTTCGTTGATTCTGAATAATGGTATTATTGATTTAAAATGTCCTTCTCATTTTAAATTTAAAAAAATTCTGGTTAGAAATTGCTGGTTTTGATAAATTAGTACTTAGTTGGTAGCATGATGTGAGAAAATAAAGTTGGGACAATTATGTCTTAAAATGAAGGGTTAAAATCTTAACATTAATGATTGAGGTCAAAACTCATGTTTAGAGTTTCAAGTAAAATAGTTTGAAAATATCCAGGATCACATGGATTTAATTTGTACAGAATGTGATGAACGATTTAATCTTAAAAAAGGGTTATTTCATCTTTATAATATTGAAGCAACTAAGTGGGCTCAACGGGCAAAGGATAAGTGGATTAGGGATGGAGATGTTAATTCTAATTTTTTTTTACAAAGTGGCTTCAGCCAATTATAAAAAAACATTTGATACTCATGTTGTAATTGAATGGCAAGATACTAATGATTTTGTAACTATCAATCTCATATTGTGTAATTTTATAAAATTCTTTTTGTTAAAGGGGGGGGGGTCGTTTGGGGGGCGCTTTCTACTTACGTGTGGGATGAGTATGAGAAAATTTCTGTTGAAGATAATTTCTTTTAAACAACATCTTTTATTGAATCTAAAATTCATCAAGCAGTTTTTAGTATGGCACCTGATAAAGCAGCTGGGCCTGATGGGTTTTTCATAGAGTTTTATTAGTATTTTTGGGAACTGATCAAGCATGATTTACTTTTACTCTTTGAGGATTTTTATAATGGTGATTTAGACATTTCTAAGTTAAATAGAGCCTCTATTTGTTTAGTACCTAAAGTTAAAAAAATCTTATTTTAGTAACTGAATATCATCCTATTAATCTTTTAAATTGTAGTTATAATTTTTTTTTCAAAGGTCCTGACTATACGTCTTCAATCTATTTTCTCTAAAATAATAGACCCTACGCAATTAGATTTTTTAAAGGGATGTTTTATTTTGGAAGGGATAGTTTTGGCACATAAAGTTTTACATATTGTTAATTCTTCTAAGGAGCCTGATTTTACTACTTAAGGTGGATTTTCAAAAAACATTCAATTTTTTTAATTGAAATTACTTATTTTCTTTTTTTTTACACAAGAAGAATTTTTTGAGAAATGAGTTTTTTAGATTTTTAAATTTATTATAGGAGGTAGGGTTAATGTTATTGTCAATAGAATTTCTAGTCTTTTTTTGAATGTCGTAGAGGGGTCTGTCAAGGGGACCCTCTTTCTTCTATGTTGTTTATCTTGGTTGCTAAAAGACTTCATAAATTAATTCAAAAGGCATTATGGGTCATCATATTCAAGGTTTGGGACCTGTTTTACCTTCTGGTTATCAAGTTATTAATTTAATTTATGCTGACAATATTATTATTTTTTCTTAAAGCTAATAGGATAATGATTGAGAAAATTAAATTGAAAAATTTTCTTTTTCAGGTATTTCTGGGTTGCAATTTTTTTTTTCTAAAACAGAACTTATACCACTTAACTTATCTAATGAGGATGCTATTTTTTATTATAATATTTTATAATATAAATTAGGCAAATTGTCAATCAAATACTTCAGGATTTGGTTAAATTGAAAAGAAATAAAATAAGAAAGCTTTGTTAGGATTGATTTCTACTTTTAAGAAAAAATAGCTTCATGGAAGGGTAAATTTCTTTCTATGGGTGGTCGAATAATTATGTTGAATTCTATTTTATTGGTTTTGCCATTATATATATATATTTTTTATCAATTTACCCTATTTCAAGGTGGATATTGGCAAAAATTGATCGATTAAGATGATAATTTTTGTGGGCTGGGTGGAGGTGGTACACACTAGAAAATATGTACTCATCAGCTTAGGTTTGTTTGTTTGAATAAAAAATATGGGGGTTTGGCAGTGTTGAATATGGATCAAATGAATACTATTGTTCTTTCTAAATGAATTTGGAATTACTTTTATGCTGCTTATTTTGATTTATGGAAATTGGTCATTAAAATTAAATATAAACTTAGATTTACTGAAAATACATCATTTTTTTTACAACAAGTTTGTCATTTACTTTCATTCATGCGCTTATGCATGGAAAAATGGTTGGTGATGGGCAAGAAATTTTATTTTGGCATGATAATTGGTATCAGCATTCTGCCATTTCTATTCAATTTTCTCTCTTGTTTCAAAAGGCTAAATTTAATTATAATATTACTTTAGCTCAAATATGAAATTCTGGTAAAATTCACATTCCACCCACTAGGGGTGCTAGTTTGGGACTTAGAAGAGAAAAAATGAGTTAATTACAATTTTATCTAATTTTCCTATTCAATCTTCAGTTCCTGATAATGTTGTTTGGGGATTACATGCTAGTGGTCTCTTAACAGTTATTTCCATGTATGTATTTTTAAATTTTCATGGAGTTAAGGTTTAATGGTTGGTTCTATTTGGCATTTAAATATTCCTCTCAAAATTAAACTGTTCATTTGGTTAGCCTTACAATGAAGGGTATTGACAATAGATATTTTATTACGACGTTGGTGGTCAGGTTCTTCTTGTGTATTATGCTCTTCTTTAGAAACTTTTGATCATATTTTCGTACAGTATTCTTTTAGTTTCAATTTCTAGATTACTTTTAATAGATTCAACACTAGAGGTATTTTCTTTATTTTAGATTCCTTTTCAGGAATGTGGGAGTCTATTTACATCTAACTTCTGACAATCGTTTATTTGCATAATCTCTATTATGCACTTATGACTGGAATGTTTGAAAATTATAAAATTTTGTGATTTTTCAATGGTCTGTGAATCCTTCATTTCGTTCTTTTTATTTTGATGTTCTTTCTCAATTTAAACTATATACATGTTTGAATAGTGATTTAGAGTCGCTGTACTATATATATTGATGAAGTGCTTCTGGTTTTGTCTTATAAACATTTTGATTATATGTTAACTTATGGTTGTTTGTTGCATGTTAATTTTATCTGTGGTTATTAGTTATGGCTGTTTTTAGGGTTTATCTTTTATGTTTCCTTTAGTTGACTATGTCACTTTCTAAATAACTTATGGGATGATGTTTTTTGGGATGATATTTCTGGGATGATGTTTCTGAGAAAAAATAAAAACAGACAGATTATTGTCTCCTTTTATGAAAAAAAGTATAAAAGGGCTATCAATAAATAGTTTTTTTTTAACGGAACGCGCGCCAAACGGTGTGTAGATTTAACAGTGTATAAAAACAATATATAATTCTACGCAACCGCATGAAACTATATTCCTAATGACATGTGAATATAGTATTCTTTTTATATTGCCTATAAAAAGAATTTAGGGGACGTTTAACCGCTCTTCAACTAGTAAGTTATATATGCAACTGCATCAGATATATTCATCATAATATTGTTTGTTTATCGATTGATTTAAATGTTCGTTACATCACGGAAGATAAAATAACAACAAATGAGGACTATTCGTAGATAAGAAGCGTGCTTCAATCAAAATTCAAACCATGACACGCATTGCATTGTGTATATATATTCTTCTTTAATTGTGTGTCACTTTGAAAACCCTGTTTTCCGAAGTCAATTTCTTGAAACTTCGTGTGCGGGCCACACTCCTACCAACGGTTTGGAGTTGATCAGTGATCGCACTCAACAAATTAATATATGATCCAATAAATTAAGTTCCTGTTAAAAAAACTATGAAAACTCATGTAGGCCTTCCGTGAGTTTAACTCAAAAAGTATATCAAATAATCTCTAAATTTTAATTTATTATGCTCATTAAATTCTTTATATGAAAATCTTATGGGATGTAAAAATTTGAAGTGTTTTGAACTTTTTAAGCTATGATTTTTAATTTTTGAAAATTAGCTCTAAAAATAATAATAATATATTCAATACTTGAACATTATTTAAAAAAATTAAAAACGGTGACATAAAAAACTCAAGACACTCCAAATTTTTGCACTCCACTAGATTTTCATATAAAATTTTTAATGAAAATGATAAAATAAAATTTGGAGATAATTTAGTATAATTTTTGAGTTAAGCTCACAGATCTTTACTATATATATATATATATATATATATAGTCCGACTATGGTGTTTTACAAAGCACAGAGGCGTTGTGTGTTTTGCGCTCTATTTTTAATTTCAAGTCAGAAATGATCGAACCTAACCGTTCAATCTAATCCTCATATAAAAATCTATTAGTAAACCAAATTTTATATTTTTTATAATTTTTTGCTATTTTTTCTGATGAGGAGAAAATGACTTGATCTGAGAATTCTGGTTCATCCAAAAAGGACGGTTTTCCCCCTATCCAAAAAAATAGAAAATAAATTTTAAAAAATATAAAATTTGGTTTACCAATAGATTTTGATATGGATATTAGATTGAGCGGCTTGGATCGATCATTTCTGACTTAAAATTAAAAATAGAGCGCAAAACACACAACGCTCTTGTGCTTTGTAAAGCACCATAGCCTAATTATATATATATATATATTGAGGAAGTTTAAAATGAAACTCATTATACGGATGCGTCCATGCATCATGTCAAAATCTCAAATTTCAAGTTAAAAATAACCAATTCGGATCATTCAATTTGTTCTCCATATCAAATCCTTGTAGAAAATCAAAATTTATATTTTATATATTTTTTTCTTATTTTTTTAGGCCAAAAGAAAATTGTTTGATTTGAGAATTTTGAATCATCCAATAGCGATGATTTTCTTCATATTAAAAATAGGAAATAAATTTAAAAAATATATAAAATTTAATTTTCTAAAATAATTTGATATGGAGAATAAATTGAACGTTCGGATCCATCATTTTTAACTTGAAGTTTGAGATTTGAACGTGATGCATGGGCGCATCTGTGCCACACATTGTATTTTAGACTTTCTCTCACCATTCAATTTATTCTTCATACCAAACTATTAGAAAATCAAATTTTATATTTTTTGAATTTTTTTGCTATTTTTTTAGGTAATAAAATTGCTTAATTTGAGCATTTTGGATCGTCCAATAGCGATGTTTTTCTTTCTATTAAAAATAATAAATAAATTTTAAAAATATAAAATTTAATTTTTGAGAAGTGTTTGATATGGAAAATAAATATAATGGTTCGAATCGATACGTGGTGTACGAACACATTCTTACAATCCATTATATTCTAGATATTCTCTCTCTATATATATATATTAACACATCATGTCAGTTGCTGGGCCCTTGTATAATTCCTTGCCCATCTAGACACAATTAAATTGTGATCAGAATGGATTCTCGTGGGACAAAATGAGAAATGGATTCGATGAAATCGCCTCTCCCGTGATTAAAATGAAGAACAACACTAGCAAGAATTGGAATCAAAGGGAGTTCACGATGCTGAAATCGCGTACGAAAATTGCAGCTCAAACCAAGATATTTGACGCGATTTCACTTATCATCTCTGAGAATATAATTCTGCCCTCTTCTTCCTTCTCCAACGAAAACTGAGTGAGGAGCTCAATCACCGCTTTCATGCATAGACATCTTCTGATGAGATAGTCATTTATTTCCCTTCCGCTCTCTCTTCAGTTTGGTATAATTTTTCTAATAAATTGTAATATATGACATTGATTTTCTCTTATTAGAACTAGGGTTTTAATTACATATAATGATTCAATTCGTGTTTTCTGATAATTTATTCCGATCAAGAAAATTCAATTTGCAGTCATCTCTATTATATTCTTTTCCATTCAACTCTATTCTATTCAATTGAATTCTCACTTATTTTCCATTCTGATCAAGGAGTAATTAAGTGATCCGTTATACACATTCGGACATGTCCGGCTTGATGACCAATCGGTCCGATTCGGAAAGAAAATAGATAAGAGTCAGATCGGGGTGGATGCAATATTGGAGTTAGACCTGCTGACCAAACTGAAATATTAATATGCATACATATATATATCATCAATAGATAATATGCGGAGTTATTAATTTATTATATATTTTAAATATCAAAATAATTATAATATCATTTGTATTATAGTAGAAAATATTTATAATATAAATTGATATACAAAATATTTGATTGAATTTTATTTTTTATTGAATAAAAATTATTGAGCCGAGAAGGGTTTAGACTCGATGGCAGAATCCAGTAGAACGGAACATGAATTATAAAGAGCAAACCGAAGCAAGAAATTAACAAATAGCCCGCTTACATACTTAGACCCATTGCCATTCCAGCATTCCTACCCCCATCTATATATGCTTCCAGTTTCTGTCATATTTAATTTTTCTTGTGTTTTCTTTGATTTTCGGTGATGGTCTGAACATTCAATATATTGCACCCTTCTTTTAGATGCCTTGCGCTGTTATGTAATACCTTAATCGTGAAATTGCCTATTTCACGTAGTTAGCTAGGTTAATCTTGAACTTAACTAAAAAATGTGTGAAATGCAGGTTGTTTCTGCATGACACATAAGATTCGAGTCGGCCGCGCTTGGAGCTAGTTTCACATTAGATTTCGGCTATTAACTAGCTCTAATTAAAATGAGGTCGTATATGAGGAATAGGTCGCTGAGGATATTCTGACAGTGATATATATAAGAAAAAAAGAACAACAGATAAAAGAAATCTAATAAAAATTAGGAGGCTGATAATAGTCCCCATAGTTTTATCCCAAAAGAAAATCCCCAAGCATTGACTACAATATGTTCAGTGAAACGTCTAAGTCAAAAGTCACGACTGTCCATTTTATTCCGACACTATTTATAGCAACCTGTAGATTTATTTACATGTAATAATTTTATTATTTATATTTTTCGTAGCACCATAATCAACTATAACCGTTTATATATTGTTTTGCCGCTGTTTATATCTATATACATCAGATATTTATATATTTAACAAATAATGTGTTTTAAGTGTGTTTTGGGCATGTCATAGGAATCTATTTATATAATTTAGGCTTCTTGTTAATATTAAGAGTATCAATCTTGTATGTAATTTCACAATGTTAGCAATTTATCGTGATCTTTACATTGCAAACTATTTATATTTATTGACATAATTATTTATACATTCCATTACGTAGAGGTCAAAAGATAAGTCGAATTTAGATGATCTTCGACGCTATTTACATCATAGTTGCATATTATTTATTGCTATTTACGTCTATTATATGGTTATTTATAGTTGTTATTTATTTTATTTATACTAATTAAATAAATAAATAATAACTAATTATTAAGATTATTAGCTCAAAACATATTGTGCATTTAAGGTTCTCGGATAGGATATTATTTATATTATTCGGTAATCTTGTTTGTAATGTAATATTGTAAAACATAATTTATGAAAAGAGCATTATAAACACATCACCAAGAAGTTAACACAGTCAAGTAATCAAGAGATTTACAAAAATCATGGCGTGAAAGTTAGTTCAAGAGATTCTGAGCACTATGTTTGGGCCATAATTGATGAGAGATAAACAACCATATTTAAAGGATGATAAATAAGAAAATTAGAAAGCAAAATATCTAAATTTTTTGTAATAAATTAGATCCAACTGATGATCGAGGATTTGATAAGGCATGGATAAGACACAAGAAATGGTTTGAAGAGAAAGGAGGAGAAAAAAATTGAAAAAAAAAAACTGTCGGAAAGGAAGAGAGGAATTTGAAATAACGGGGATGAATAAAGGGATGTCACGTTGATAAGATTTCAAAAAGTTGTTAAAAAAAGAAAATGAATATTTGAAAGAATGATCAAATATGATAATTAGCAGCTGGGGACAAAAAAATGGGGACGAGACGCTGGGGATTAGAATATTATTCCTAAAAATTATAAATCAAATTTCAGACATAAAACATGCATCACTTTTGATGATAAATCAATAATATGGGAAGCAAAATTTCAAACCGAAAAGTAGGGCTATCAGTGAAAAATGTTTGGTCATTTATTTGATCTATAATGTATTCGATACGATGAGTATGAATAAAATTTTATTTTCATTAAGTTATAAGATATGAATATGAGTATGGATAAGAAAAAAATCACTAAGTTATCGGGTAAGTATACATATGAGAGCTATTATGTACCCATTATCTATACAGTGAAGTATACATAATTATTTTATAAATATTTTCATTTTGAAAGCTATTTGTTCGTTTACCCGATTCATATTGTATCCGATAAGTAGGAGTAAACGGTCATTATCACTTTTTATTGGTTGAAACTCGTAACGGTCATTATCACTTTATTACCACTACTTTTAGGATTAAATTTCTTAAATTTCTGAGTATTTAGGATTAATTTTTATTCTATGGCATTTATATAATTGTTCAAGTCCGAAATGAGATAGAAATAGTTGAATATATTTATTCATTCCGGTTTAAAAACAAAAATCAACTTTCCTTCATTCTGGTGATTAATGATTATGGGTGTTTCTGGATGATGGAATGATCAGTCCAAAAAATATTTTATGCATTAGTGATTGAGAATAGTATGAGGTTAATGATATTCTGGAAAATATATGAAGAGGATTGACTTTTTACTATTTGGGTTAGTAAAATATTATTTGAATAATAACTTCAGAATAATTATAAAGCAAATGAATTAAATAATAAATTATTCCTTTTCTTGATACTAACAATTATTATATTATTTACTACTATTATTATTAATATTACTATTTTATTTATTATTATACTTTCTTTAATGCTAATAATAATTTTCTTTATCATAATTTATTATGAATTATTACTATTTATTAATATTATTTTCTACTATTATTAGTTATTTTTTTATTTAATATAATTCTTATTATTTTGTTTATTATTAATAATTATTTTATTCAATATTAATTCTTACTTAGTATTATTTTGTACTACTACTAGTTATTATTTTATTTAATAATAATAATATTTTTTATTTTTTATTATTTAGTATTATGTTGTATAATTATTAATTATTAATTACTATTTTATTTAATACTAGTGACTATTATTTTGTTCATTATTATGTTTAATATTATTTTATTATTATTTTCTTCAATATTAATATTTATTATTTTTAATATTATTAGTTATTTTTATTTATAATTACTGATTATTATTTTATTTGACATTATTAAAAATAATAAAAAAATACTTAGATTTTTTTAATTTTACTAAGACTCGTCCTCACAATTTTATTAAACCAATATATTAATGGTTTAGTAGAATAGCACAAATTTGAAGTAAGTCAAAATTTTAACTAATATTTGGATGATATCAGAGTGCTATTTTTGAATAACACTAACCTTTGTCAATCCAAACACACCTTATGAAGAGAAAAGAAAACTTTAAGTGTTGTAGGCGTGTCAATTATTGATCCAATCTGAACTGATCCGAACACGATACCCGATCCGACATGATCCAAACATAAATTAGTCAGATATGGGTCTACTTTTTTTTAACCCAAATCGGATCGAGTGGGGTTCGCTTTAAACCGACCCGACCCGATTAATTATATTTTTTGAAGTAACTTTCCGATTTAGTACTAATTAAATATATTAATTATATAATAATTAAGATTAATTATAAATTAATTATTATTTAATTATTTAAAATAATATAAAAATAATTAATAAATATTTAACTATTTTACATGGATCGGGTCGGATCGGGTATAGATCAATATTTTTTGACCCAAATGTAATTCGGTCGGGTTCGATTGGATGAAAAAAAAATAATAAAACAGTGATGACCCGACCCGAACCCGACCTATTGACACCCCTAGCGCACTGGGAGTATAATTTGGGGGCACCATTTTAAGTATATTTGTATTGGGAGATCGATAAAAATCCTTTCATATTTTCAAATTTCTTCTAAAAATCATACAGTTTTTAGAAGATATTTTGGGGTGTGCTCCGAATCATGCTAGCCGGGCAGAGTAAGCATATTTTTTGTAGTAAATGGAAAAAAAATAAATAGCAGATTCTGAGTTGATTATTTTTATTTTTTACAACGCATAGTTAGATCCGAAGCAAATTCTTCAGTCAAGCTAGTTGGGATTAAATTTTATTTTCGAGTCCAATTTTTTGTTATGTTTTATTCTGTTTAAAATTTTATTGATGATCATTGTATGATTAATTAATTTTTTATTTTTTTTTTATTTCACTTCATTTAAAATTTTAATGATGATATTGGATGATTAACAAATCTTTCTATTTTGTTCTGTTTGAAACTTTAATGATGAATATTGCGTGATTAATCATTTTTTTTTATGTTTTGTGCAGAATAAAATAGAAAAAAATGGTTAATCATACAATGATCATTATTAAAATTTTAAACATAATAAAGTAGAAAAGATTGATTAATCATCCAATGATCATCATTAAAATTATAAACAGAATAAAACAGAAAAGACTGGTTAATCATTCAATAATAATAATTAAAATATTAAATATAATTTAAAAAATAATTAATCATCCAATAATCATCATTAAAATTTTAAACAGAATACAACAAAACAAAACAAAAAAGACCCAAAATAAAATTCGATCATAACTAGCTGGGCCCGAAAATTTGCTTAGGGTCTGGCTATGTTGTAAAAAATAAAACAATCAACCGGAAATCGTCTATTTTTTTCATTTACTAAAAAAAGTCTAAATATTAACGACATATCCATATTTTAATTCATTCCTGGTCGGACTATGGGCAACTCCAAACCGGAGCTACGCACATGATTTCAGATTTATTTTATTTTATTATCCTAGATATGTAACAGGATAGAAATTATGTTATTAATTTTCATTATTTTTTGGCCTTAAATTTAATCTTGCAGGAAACTAATTTTAAAAAAAAATTCATCTTCAATAAATAATTAATTACAAACTTTTTAATTGCACAACAATATCATCTCACTACAACAAAAAAGGTATTTGACAACGGTTGTTGATCAAGTTTAACAATGATTTCTGAATCGTTATTAAGGGGTATTAGAAAAACCTCCAAATAACCATTAAAAAATCCATTATCAAATCACAGATGTTCGATTTTTTTTAAATGCTACAGAACTGTTGCTCAATGGATATTTAACAACGGTTTTGAGCCAAAACCATTATAAATATTCATTTAGCAACGGTTCTAGCAGAGAAATGTTGTTAAAGGCCAATTTTTTTTTTTTAATTTTTAACACTTTTGAACTAAAAAAAATAGTAGATGGTAACTAATATTGAAAGAAGACATATTTTTCATTCATTCAATCATTAATATGAACAACAATATGATATTTTTTTTCATTCATTCAATAATTAATATGAAAGAAATATAATTATTCATCCAATAAAAAAATATTTACTCAACAATACATACATCTTGCTCATGTTGTAATATGAAAACTTATACAATTTTGAAGAAAAAACTAAAGAAAAAATAAAACTTAAAAATTTCAAATGCATTTTTGAGCTTAAAGATGAGATTTTTTTACCTTGAAAATGATCATAATGGCATTGATGATTAGACATGTAGATCTCATCGTAAACTTTTCGTAACCGCATAACACACCTCCATCAACATTTTCTATCAAAAATTATGACCATTTGAAATTGACATGGTCCGATTTCGGTTTTTATTTCTTCGTCCCTCTTCTTGTTTCTTTCTTCTTTCTCTCTCTCTCTCATCTCTTTTTTATATATGTAAACATATGACAATGAGTTGGTAATTTATGGGATTTAATTTTTGAATGTTAATTTTTTGGTCGTTAGATCATGATAAACGAATGATAAAATATGCAATCCATGAGAACAAATGTTATTGGTGGGAGAATATATCATTGATCAAAGCAAATGTCAAAGCAAATTTAGAGCCAAAAAATATCCAACAATTTAGCAACAAGTACCTTGAAAGAACCATTGCTAAATGGTTGAGTTGGTTTTTGATATTTTGGGAGTCTATTTTAACAATATTTTTTTATTACAATCGTTGTTAAAGAAGTTCTCAATATTACAATGATGTCACTAAGTTATTTTAATAATGAATTTGATATATAACCGTTATTAAATGTGTGTTGTCTAAAGTCATTTTTGTTGTAGTGTCTCCAACAAACGATTAGAAACTAATTAGAAAAAATATCATTCAATGAGGTTTCATTGCACTTAATTATTTAATATTGCAGCATAGTGGCGGAACTATAGGCATAGGCAATTAAGCCTAGACGAGTGATCGAGCTTAATTTTCAAAAGATACTTTAATCTTTTAATCTTAATGATAATTTTAGTAAATATATATTTTAATAATTTGAATGTGCCCAAGCTTAAATCCATCACAATGACAAGTATAGGTTCACTTATTTAACTTTGTGCCTGTCCTTCTTTGACACCCTAGATCCGTCATTATCATACCTCGAAATATTATTTTTTTTGTGTTGCTCCTTGTGATTGTGTTGAATAATATTATTGTGTGGCCTGAACTAATCATTCTGCAGTGTAGTGCACTGTGATTTTTTTTTAAAGTGCTGACACTTTTGAAATAGTTCCCATAGCATCAAGAGCATCTAGTTTTTGAAGGAGAGACTTTCTGCTTGTAAGGAAGGAGAGCATGAAAGATCACAGATGGTCACTGGATCCAATAAAAAAGAACTAAAATGAGCAAAAAACACAAGACAAAAAATTAAAATAAATAACTAAAAAATAAACCAACTCAAAATAACAATTTAAAATTTAAAATTAACAGTAAAAAAAATACGAGGAAATGTGTTGTGGGTAGAGGTTGCATGAGCGACCACCTCCCCGCGCGCCGAGAAGAAATAGTTACGAGGTCCTCAGTGTTTCCACTATTTCCTTTTGTTGAGCATGAGAGTAGGACAAATCAAATGACGAATGGCAAGTTGAAAATTGCGAACTAGACTGTCGTCTTACTCGTGTAGAAAGATACTTTTTAATTAATTGATCTTAGCGTTACAGATTTGAAATGTATTTTTAACTGTAAATCATGCAGGTGAAATCCTGATCTGATGCAGTCGTTTACTAGCGCCACACACAACAGCCAAATAGTCAAAAGATTGCTCACAGTTTCAGACGCCAGCTATTTGAAATTTCACAAAACGAATTGCAACTCGTATGGAGCTGTCTCCATGGCCACGTCAGTGATCTTTAATAACTAATTAATGGGTTGGAGTCTTGGAGACGTGTTTCAGATGCTCTCTAGTGACGCATTATTTAATGCAATTATTGGTTAGTGTCGATTCCGTTCCTCGAGGGTACATACTTCGCGTGGTGGCCACGCGCCCATCTTTTGTTGAAGAATTTTATATTCTCTATGTCACATTAGTTTAGTAATTCAAACCGAACTTTCGAAGTCTAATTGAGCTTTCAAATTACTAATTAATCAAGAAAAATGTTTGATGAACGTTTGACCGTTAAGATACGTGATTATTTAAGATAAAAGACGTAATTTTATATAAAGATGAATCAATTTTTAATTAGTCACTCGTTTGAAGATCTCTTTTTTTGCATGGAAATAAAATATTATATCTTGAAATTAAACAAGTAAAAATTAATTAATTGTCTAATACACCTTGCATTTTTTTCATTCAATATGCATCATAAGAATAGAGTTGAAATGCAACTATCTCAAAATTATGAAATCTAATTATAGTTATGAAATGCTAATATGTCAAATTTTAATTTATCAAGATCAAAATTATAATTTAAGTGACTCGATAAAATTTTTATATCAAAATATTTTAGAATGCCACTTACGGTTTTTAATTTTTTTTTCTATTTTTAATGATTTTTAAAACATAACACTTAAATAATAGCAAAAATACTAATATTTGTATGTCAAAAAGAGTCATCTTTTTAAAATTACTAAAAATAATAAAAAATCTAAAAAAGATTAAAATTAGTATTGTACAAGATATTGATATAAAAAATTTATTGAGCTACTTAGAATGACATTTTGAGTATGAAAAATTAAAATTTAACTCGTTAACTTTTGGAAATAAAATAAATGTTAGCAAAGCATACTAGCAAACTCCGGATATATATATAAGACAAAGGTTATGTCATGAATTTTTACATTATCTTAATATATTTCTTGAGGAAATATTATAGTTTTCTTATCGGTGAAATGGTTTTCATCAAACTGTTTCATTTCTTACATGAACAGAGTAATATTTATTCAAACTTGCATGGTATGGATTAAGGAAAGATAAAAATCGCTTTAAATTTAATAACTAAAAAAAGTGAAAAACCGAAATCGGACAGTTGCAACAATATAGGCTAAATTGGTTCAACGGGAACTTATGTAATAAACTAATAGCTGTTTTCGGTCCCAGCTAGCAGTGTGAATGGGTCGAGTCGGGTCACATTATTTTATTATTTTTCTTGACCCGATCCGAACACGACCCGAATCCGATCCGATTAAATTCAGATAAAAAAATTTAGACCCATATCTGACCCAACGGATCACGGGTCAACCCGATCCGATCCATATAAAATAATTAAATATTTATTAATTTTTTATATAAATTTAAGTAATAAAATATTAATTAATTTATAATTAATCTTAATTAAAGTAAATTTAAGATTTAATTAATACTAAATCATAAAATTACTTCAAAAAACATAATTATTCCGGCCGAATCGGGTTGATCCGAACCCGACCCGACCCGATTCGGGTCAAAAAATTAAATCCATACCCGATCCATTTATTTTCGGGTTATGTCGGGTCAGGTCGGGTTCAGATCGGATCGGATTAAACCGTCAGATCGGATCAATAATTGACACCTCTAATCCTAGTTTTCTAGACCGAGTTTTAAACTCAGATTATGCTTTTTTGCATATTAAAAAATGATTTATTTCTCGATCATGTTGGGCTAAACTCGAATCTCGGTCCCAATTTTTTTTCACAACGAGTTAAACATACAAATTTTGTAAAAAAAAAAATAGGGAATGAGTTTATTCGGTTCAAACATTTGAGAACAAATTTAAAACTCCGAGTAAGAGTATATATACAGATCGAAAGTAATCATACCATTTTTTTTGTTTTATTTACTAAAAAAATCTGCAGATATCACTGCCCCGCCTCTGCCCCAGCAATCAATAATGCTATCTTTAAGAGAATTATAAATTTATAACAGTATAAGTATTATCAATATTCAATACATTCCCCCACCCCACTAATTACCTCCCTAGCTCGAACCTCAAAACCGAACTCCTTGTCGTTTTTCCCGACTCATATCCGAGACCCAAGAAAAATAAATTCAAAAGTAATATCTATCAATTTTTGTTAAGAATATATAATTATCCAGTAAATTCAGAGTCCATAAATACGGGACCATTGGCGTGTGCCCTCCATACTCCCCCAAGTGCCTTCAGATCCTTTCATCCCTTCTTTGCTATATTTCATTCGGCAAGTTATCTAAGATCTAGCGCCACTAACATCAACCATGTCTTTTCGTATGAATTCGATTGTCCCCACAACCACCACTACACCACAAAATTCCATCAATCCGATGCATTTCGAACCAAACAGTACTCTTCGGACCTCCACTGACCAAAAGAAAGACCTTGAGCTTGGCAAATCCGATGACATGATCGACTACATGCAACGGGCCCAGTGGCTCCGTGCCTCCGTCCTAGGCGCCAACGATGGGCTCGTGTCTGTTGCTTCCCTGATGATTGGTGTCGGTGCAGCCAGCACAACAGCCAAGGCTATGCTGGTCTCTGGCTTGGCTGGTTTGGTAGCTGGTGCTTGTAGCATGGCAATCGGAGAATTTGTGTCGGTTTATGCCCAGTATGACATAGAACAGACTCTAATTGAACAGGGAGATGAGAACAGTGGCCAAGAAAACAAAGAACCCGTAGCAAATCCTTTGCAGGCTGCTGGTGCATCAGCTTTAGCATTTTCAATTGGTGGTCTGCTACCGTTGCTTGCCGGGGCTTTTATCAAATCTTTCGCAGCAAGGCTGAGTGTTGTTTGTGGGGTGAGTACTATTGGTTTGGCTGTCTTCGGTGCTGTTGGTGCATTTCTCGGCGGTGCGAAGCCGTATAAGGGTGCGCTTCGTGTTCTAATTGGAGGGTGGCTGGCTATGCTGATCACTTATGGGATTCTTAAATTGTTCAGTTTACTTTTTCATATGGAGATTTCCTCATCAGGTTAAAGTGATATAAGTTAAAAAACTCTTTAACGGCTACAATAAAAGTACCAGATCTATTGCAACTTGCAAACCAAGCCTATATAGTTATAGATCTTAATTTTTCTTTTTTTTATTAATATCATGCAAATAATATGGAAGGGTTTCCTGAAATTCCTCTTGGGTGCACTTAATTACTATCAGTATCATGTAATAATTAATATCTCGAGGTCAATTCTAAGTATAAACTATTTGTTTAATAATACAACAACAACAAAACCTTTAATCTCAAATAAATTTAGATAGACTCGAACTCTTGATACATGAATCAATATTCAAATACTCCTATCCAAAATAAGATCTTTGGATATACTATATTCCTTCAAATCTCTTCTTATTGCTTTTATCATGTTAATCTCGGTCGATTTCTTCCCCTTATCGTGTTTATAGGACGACTTAGAATACCACTGTGTACTGGTACATCAGAAGACATTCGTTGAATATGACCAAACCATCACAAATGGTATTGAACCAATTTCTCTTGAATTGATGCTGCTCAAGTTTGTCTTATATATCATCATTTCTGATTCGATCTCTCTTTATCTCATCACATATTCAACGCAACATCCGAATTTTAGCTGCACTTATGTTCTAGAGGTGTTGTCTTTTTGTGACACAACATTCTATGTCATACATCATCACGAGTCTAATCATCCCGTAAAACTTATCTTTTAGTTTATTTGAGACTTTCTTGTCACGAAGAATATCGATGCTTATTTTCTTTTCATTTATCCGGATCTTATTCTATGACTAATATCTTCAAAGAACCCTCCTTCACCTTGCGACATCAATATCAAATATCAAAATATATCATTCATGAGTACTACTTGTCAATCCAAACTAACATCACTATCATCTGAGTTGTTCCGCTGAATTGACACTATATATATATTTACTTTTAGTCCTACTAAGTCTAAAATCTTTCGATTCTAAAGTTTATCTCCACAACTCTAGTTTATGATCAACTCTAATCATGCTCTCATCAATCAACACTACATCATCGAAAAGAGTATGTACTAAAGAATGTTTTCTTGTATGTTTTTTGTGATATCATACATCACTAAGATGAAAATATATGGACTCAATATTGACTTTTGATGTAATTTTATCTTAATAGAAAATATTTCGGACTCATCGACATATGTTATGACATAAGTCGATATTTACATACATATCACTAATAAAGGTAATATACTTTTTTGGGACCGTTTCTCTTCAAACGCCCATCGATGATACTTTTTGGCATTTTATCATATGCTTTCTTCAAATCAATAAAGTGCGCTCTCCGTGATATACATCGAGCATATCGGTTATATTTAAATCATATTAGTTGATTTATTTAGATACATATAATTTTCTACTTCGAGTTATGTTGGGTTAAATACCTTACAAAAATTATGTTCTTGAGGTAATGCATATATGTTCTTAAGGTTATGTTTAATAAGTAAATTTATTAATTGCCTTCATTTATTAATAAAAGTTATCATCAATTTTATTGATTTTTAAAACATACACCAAGTATAAATCTTGACCACAAAAATACCTTTCTAGATATGCTAAAATAATATGAATTAAATATGAATAAAATATTATATATTGGATATCGGTCCTTCTCATGTTTGTACTAATTTAAATTTGAATATTTTTTAGTTCAGGTACCATATAATTTCAAATCGCTTTGGATTCAATTTTTTTTCAGTTAACAAATCATATCGGTTCAGATAATTTATATGTATATACTTAATATTTATAGGTTTATTTAGATTCAAATTTCTTCAAATTTGGTAAATTATGGATTAGGATCATTTAATTCTTTGATTTTAGTAGATCTTAGTCGGGTTTAGATTAGTCAATTATTAGATAGACTTTTGCCACATTTTAGTAATAATAAGTTTTATTAAATTTATATTATAAAAAATAAGAGTGAGAAACATAAATTTTCAAATATACGAATGGCAACGTGCCACTTGATCACGCATTTTGTATATATAAGAAGCAAACCCGCCACTTGTAGTGGCGCGTTTCGTAAAAATAATGAAACGCGCCACGCTAGTGGCGCGTTTGAAACGCGCAATGAACATGCCACTACCATTGGCTACCGCCATTCGTATATTTAAAATTTTACATTTCTCACTCTTATTTTTAATAATATTAATTTACTAAAACTTATTATTACTAAAAACTGGATTTTTGCTAGGTCTAATTTCATCGGATTCAGAAGTGTGAATATAATTAAGTTAATTTGTCAATGTCCATTTTCAATGGGGTTTGAATTCACGACATTACCGATAGTGGCAATTCACTTATTATCTACACTCGATGTCACCAAAAGTTGATTTATTGCTTGTCAACAAATTAATGAACACATTTTTCCCAAAGAGGATCGTACTATGAGTAAATTTTCTGAGAGATTCACTCTTTTTTTTATGAAATTAATATTTAGTAACTGAATTTCAAATTATCCATTTTGAATCACTGAATTTCAATGTGTATCCAAATTTATCCATTTTGTCAAATTATTCATTCAACACTAATGTTACTGACGTGTCTTCCTATATACGATTCTACATTTTACAATTCGCATATTTACGAAAATTTATTATTTTAATCAGAAACAGAAAGTTGCACTCCTTGTGATAAAAAATAAATATAATTCTTTTTTCATACCTCATTTGGTCATTTGTTGGTCATTTGTTGGTGTTGATAATCCTTTTTGGTATACCTCATTTGGTCATTTGTTGGTGTTGGTAATCCTTTTAGGTAATATGACTAAGTCCACTTAGGATATCTTAAAAATATTGTTAGAATTTTAATTGAAATAATTAATAGGGTGACTAAATATGAACATATATTTAAATTAAGTGACTAAAATAAATAATTGAAAATTTAGTAATGAATCATAAAATAAATTTCATATGAAATTGACTCTCATAAAATTTGGCCATCGTACCACTAATCATAAAATTTTCTCAATAAAAATAACCAGACAATTCAGAGGGGGGGGGGGCAAAAAAAATTTCCAGGAGAGGACAAATTACCGAAAACATTACCGAAAAACACTATTTTTCAAAATCCAGGGGGGCACGTGCCCCACCTGAATAACCCTGGGTCCGCCACTGTGTTGGGACTCACATTATCCTTCGATTTCTTCATTTTATTTGACTATAATCTTTTCTGGTCATGTTTTCGTTGATTCTGAATAATGGTATTATTGATTTAAAATGTCCTTCTCATTTTAAATTTAAAAAAATTCTGGTTAGAAATTGCTGGTTTTGATAAATTAGTACTTAGTTGGTAGCATGATGTGAGAAAATAAAGTTGGGACAATTATGTCTTAAAATGAAGGGTTAAAATCTTAACATTAATGATTGAGGTCAAAACTCATGTTTAGAGTTTCAAGTAAAATAGTTTGAAAATATCCAGGATCACATGGATTTAATTTGTACAGAATGTGATGAACGATTTAATCTTAAAAAGGGTTATTTCATCTTTATAATATTGAAGCAACTAAGTGGGCTCAACGGGCAAAGGATAAGTGGATTAGGGATGGAGATGTTAATTCTAATTTTTTTTTACAAAGTGGCTTCAGCCAATTATAAAAAAACATTTGATACTCATGTTGTAATTGAATGGCAAGATACTAATGATTTTGTAACTATCAATCTCATATTGTGTAATTTTATAAAATTCTTTTTGTTAAAGGGGGGGGGGGGGGTCGTTTGGGGGCGCTTTCTACTTACGTGTGGGATGAGTATGAGAAAATTTCTGTTGAAGATAATTTCTTTTAAACAACATCTTTTATTGAATCTAAAATTCATCAAGCAGTTTTTAGTATGGCACCTGATAAAGCAGCTGGGCCTGATGGGTTTTTCATAGAGTTTTATTAGTATTTTTGGGAACTGATCAAGCATGATTTACTTTTACTCTTTGAGGATTTTTATAATGGTGATTTAGACATTTCTAAGTTAAATAGAGCCTCTATTTGTTTAGTACCTAAAGTTAAAAAAATCTTATTTTAGTAACTGAATATCATCCTATTAATCTTTTAAATTGTAGTTATAATTTTTTTTTCAAAGGTCCTGACTATACGTCTTCAATCTATTTTCTCTAAAATAATAGACCCTACGCAATTAGATTTTTTAAAGGGATGTTTTATTTTGGAAGGGATAGTTTTGGCACATAAAGTTTTACATATTGTTAATTCTTCTAAGGAGCCTGATTTTACTACTTAAGGTGGATTTTCAAAAAACATTCAATTTTTTTAATTGAAATTACTTATTTTCTTTTTTTTTACACAAGAAGAATTTTTTGAGAAATGAGTTTTTTAGATTTTTAAATTTATTATAGGAGGTAGGGTTAATGTTATTGTCAATAGAATTTCTAGTCTTTTTTTGAATGTCGTAGAGGGGTCTGTCAAGGGGACCCTCTTTCTTCTATGTTGTTTATCTTGGTTGCTAAAAGACTTCATAAATTAATTCAAAAGGCATTATGGGTCATCATATTCAAGGTTTGGGACCTGTTTTACCTTCTGGTTATCAAGTTATTAATTTAATTTATGCTGACAATATTATTATTTTTTCTTAAAGCTAATAGGATAATGATTGAGAAAATTAAATTGAAAAATTTTCTTTTTCAGGTATTTCTGGGTTGCAATTTTTTTTTTCTAAAACAGAACTTATACCACTTAACTTATCTAATGAGGATGCTATTTTTTATTATAATATTTTATAATATAAATTAGGCAAATTGTCAATCAAATACTTCAGGATTTGGTTAAATTGAAAAGAAATAAAATAAGAAAGCTTTGTTAGGATTGATTTCTACTTTTAAGAAAAAATAGCTTCATGGAAGGGTAAATTTCTTTCTATGGGTGGTCGAATAATTATGTTGAATTCTATTTTATTGGTTTTGCCATTATATATATATATTTTTTATCAATTTACCCTATTTCAAGGTGGATATTGGCAAAAATTGATCGATTAAGATGATAATTTTTGTGGGCTGGGTGGAGGTGGTACACACTAGAAAATATGTACTCATCAGCTTAGGTTTGTTTGTTTGAATAAAAAATATGGGGGTTTGGCAGTGTTGAATATGGATCAAATGAATACTATTGTTCTTTCTAAATGAATTTGGAATTACTTTTATGCTGCTTATTTTGATTTATGGAAATTGGTCATTAAAATTAAATATAAACTTAGATTTACTGAAAATACATCATTTTTTTTACAACAAGTTTGTCATTTACTTTCATTCATGCGCTTATGCATGGAAAAATGGTTGGTGATGGGCAAGAAATTTTATTTTGGCATGATAATTGGTATCAGCATTCTGCCATTTCTATTCAATTTTCTCTCTTGTTTCAAAAGGCTAAATTTAATTATAATATTACTTTAGCTCAAATATGAAATTCTGGTAAAATTCACATTCCACCCACTAGGGGTGCTAGTTTGGGACTTAGAAGAGAAAAAATGAGTTAATTACAATTTTATCTAATTTTCCTATTCAATCTTCAGTTCCTGATAATGTTGTTTGGGGATTACATGCTAGTGGTCTCTTAACAGTTATTTCCATGTATGTATTTTTAAATTTTCATGGAGTTAAGGTTTAATGGTTGGTTCTATTTGGCATTTAAATATTCCTCTCAAAATTAAACTGTTCATTTGGTTAGCCTTACAATGAAGGGTATTGACAATAGATATTTTATTACGACGTTGGTGGTCAGGTTCTTCTTGTGTATTATGCTCTTCTTTAGAAACTTTTGATCATATTTTCGTACAGTATTCTTTTAGTTTCAATTTCTAGATTACTTTTAATAGATTCAACACTAGAGGTATTTTCTTTATTTTAGATTCCTTTTCAGGAATGTGGGAGTCTATTTACATCTAACTTCTGACAATCGTTTATTTGCATAATCTCTATTATGCACTTATGACTGGAATGTTTGAAAATTATAAAATTTTGTGATTTTTCAATGGTCTGTGAATCCTTCATTTCGTTCTTTTTATTTTGATGTTCTTTCTCAATTTAAACTATATACATGTTTGAATAGTGATTTAGAGTCGCTGTACTATATATATTGATGAAGTGCTTCTGGTTTTGTCTTATAAACATTTTGATTATATGTTAACTTATGGTTGTTTGTTGCATGTTAATTTTATCTGTGGTTATTAGTTATGGCTGTTTTTAGGGTTTATCTTTTATGTTTCCTTTAGTTGACTATGTCACTTTCTAAATAACTTATGGGATGATGTTTTTTGGGATGATATTTCTGGGATGATGTTTCTGAGAAAAATAAAAACAGACAGATTATTGTCTCCTTTTATGAAAAAAAGTATAAAAGGGCTATCAATAAATAGTTTTTTTTTAACGGAACGCGCGCCAAACGGTGTGTAGATTTAACAGTGTATAAAAACAATATATAATTCTACGCAACCGCATGAAACTATATTCCTAATGACATGTGAATATAGTATTCTTTTTATATTGCCTATAAAAAGAATTTAGGGGACGTTTAACCGCTCTTCAACTAGTAAGTTATATATGCAACTGCATCAGATATATTCATCATAATATTGTTTGTTTATCGATTGATTTAAATGTTCGTTACATCACGGAAGATAAAATAACAACAAATGAGGACTATTCGTAGATAAGAAGCGTGCTTCAATCAAAATTCAAACCATGACACGCATTGCATTGTGTATATATATTCTTCTTTAATTGTGTGTCACTTTGAAAACCCTGTTTTCCGAAGTCAATTTCTTGAAACTTCGTGTGCGGGCCACACTCCTACCAACGGTTTGGAGTTGATCAGTGATCGCACTCAACAAATTAATATATGATCCAATAAATTAAGTTCCAGTTAAAAAAACTATGAAAACTCATGTAGGCCTTCCGTGAGTTTAACTCAAAAAGTATATCAAATAATCTCTAAATTTTAATTTATTATGCTCATTAAATTCTTTATATGAAAATCTTATGGGATGTAAAAATTTGAAGTGTTTTGAACTTTTTAAGCTATGATTTTTAATTTTTGAAAATTAGCTCTAAAAATAATAATAATATATTCAATACTTGAACATTATTTAAAAAAATTAAAAACGGTGACATAAAAAACTCAAGACACTCCAAATTTTTGCACTCCACTAGATTTTCATATAAAATTTTTAATGAAAATGATAAAATAAAATTTGGAGATAATTTAGTATAATTTTTGAGTTAAGCTCACAAAGATATCTTTACTATATATATATATATATATATATAGTCCGACTATGGTGTTTTACAAAGCACGAGGCGTTGTGTGTTTTGCGCTCTATTTTTAATTTCAAGTCGAAATGATCGAACCTAACCGTTCAATCTAATCCTCATATAAAAATCTATTAGTAAACCAAATTTTATATTTTTTATAATTTTTTGCTATTTTTTTCGATGAGGAGAAAATGACTTGATCTCGAGAATTGGTTCATCCAAAAAGGACGGTTTTCCCCCTATCCAAAAAAATAGAAAATAAATTTTAAAAAATATAAAATTTGGTTTACCAATAGATTTTGATATGGATATTAGATTGAGCGGCTTGGATCGATCATTTCGACTTAAAATTAAAAATAGAGCGCAAAACACACAACGCTCTTGTGCTTTGTAAAGCACCATAGCCTAATTATATATATATATATATTGAGGAAGTTTAAAATGAAACTCATTATACGGATGCGTCCATGCATCATGTCAAAATCTCAAATTTCAAGTTAAAAATAACCAATTCGGATCATTCAATTTGTTCTCCATATCAAATCCTTGTAGAAAATCAAAATTTATATTTTATATATTTTTTTCTTATTTTTTAGGCCAAAAGAAAATTGTTTGATTTGAGAATTTTGAATCATCCAATAGCGATGATTTTCTTCATATTAAAAATAGGAAATAAATTTAAAAAATATATAAAATTTAATTTTCTAAAATAATTTGATATGGAGAATAAATTGAACGTTCGGATCCATCATTTTTAACTTGAAGTTTGAGATTTGAACGTGATGCATGGGCGCATCTCATGCCACACATTGTATTTTAGACTTTCTCTCACCATTCAATTTATTCTTCATACCAAACTATTAGAAAATCAAATTTTATATTTTTTGAATTTTTTTGCTATTTTTTTAGGTAATAAAATTGCTTAATTTGAGCATTTTGGATCGTCCAATAGCGATGTTTTTCTTTCTATTAAAAATAATAAATAAATTTTAAAAATATAAAATTTAATTTTTGAGAAGTGTTTGATATGGAAAATAAATATAATGGTTCGAATCGATACGTGGTGTACGAACACATTCTTACAATCCATTATATTCTAGATATTCTCTCTCTATATATATATATTAACACATCATGTCAGTTGCTGGGCCCTTGTATAATTCCTTGCCCATCTAGACACAATTAAATTGTGATCAGAATGGATTCTCGTGGGACAAAATGAGAAATGGATTCGATGAAATCGCCTCTCCCGTGATTAAAATGAAGAACAACACTAGCAAGAATTGGAATCAAAGGGAGTTCACGATGCTGAAATCGCGTACGAAAATTGCAGCTCAAACCAAGATATTTGACGCGATTTCACTTATCATCTCTGAGAATATAATTCTGCCCTCTTCTTCCTTCTCCAACGAAAACTGAGTGAGGAGCTCAATCACCGCTTTCATGCATAGACATCTTCTGATGAGATAGTCATTTATTTCCCTTCCGCTCTCTCTTCAGTTTGGTATAATTTTTCTAATAAATTGTAATATATGACATTGATTTTCTCTTATTAGAACTAGGGTTTTAATTACATATAATGATTCAATTCGTGTTTTCTGATAATTTATTCCGATCAAGAAAATTCAATTTGCAGTCATCTCTATTATATTCTTTTCCATTCAACTCTATTCTATTCAATTGAATTCTCACTTATTTTCCATTCTGATCAAGGAGTAATTAAGTGATCCGTTATACACATTCGGACATGTCCGGCTTGATGACCAATCGGTCCGATTCGGAAAGAAAATAGATAAGAGTCAGATCGGGGTGGATGCAATATTGGAGTTAGACCTGCTGACCAAACTGAAATATTAATATGCATACATATATATATCATCAATAGATAATATGCGGAGTTATTAATTTATTATATATTTTAAATATCAAAATAATTATAATATCATTTGTATTATAGTAGAAAATATTTATAATATAAATTGATATACAAAATATTTGATTGAATTTTATTTTTTATTGAATAAAAATTATTGAGCCGAGAAGGGTTTAGACTCGATGGCAGAATCCAGTAGAACGGAACATGAATTATAAAGAGCAAACCGAAGCAAGGAATTAACAAATAGCCCGCTTACATACTTGACCCATTGCCATTCCAGCATTCCTACCCCCATCTATATATGCTTCCAGTTTCTGTCATATTTAATTTTTCTTGTGTTTTCTTTGATTTTCGGTGATGGTCTGAACATTCAATATATTGCACCCTTCTTTTAGATGCCTTGCGCTGTTATGTAATACCTTAATCGTGAAATTGCCTATTTCACGTAGTTAGCTAGGTTAATCTTGAACTTAACTAAAAAATGTGTGAAATGCAGGTTGTTTCTGCATGACACATAAGATTCGAGTCGGCCGCGCTTGGAGCTAGTTTCACATTAGATTTCGGCTATTAACTAGCTCTAATTAAAATGAGGTCGTATATGAGGAATAGGTCGCTGAGGATATTCTGACAGTGATATATATAAGAAAAAAAGAACAACAGATAAAAGAAATCTAATAAAAATTAGGAGGCTGATAATAGTCCCCATAGTTTTATCCCAAAAGAAAATCCCCAAGCATTGACTACAATATGTTCGATGAAACGTCTAAGTCAAAAGTCACGACATTTGTCCATTTTATTCCGACACTATTTATAGCAACTTTGTAGATTTATTTACATGTAATAATTTTATTATTTATATTTTTAGTAGCACCATAATCAACTATAACCGTTTATATATTGTTTTGCCATTTTATTTATATCTATATACATCGAGATATTTATATATTTAACAAATAATGTGTTTTAAGTGTGTTTTGGGCATGTCATAGGAATCTATTTATATAATTTAGGCTTCTTGTTAATATTAAGAGTATCAATCTTGTATGTAATTTCACAATGTTAGCAATTTACTGTGATCTTTACATTGCAAACTATTTATATTTATTGACATAATTATTTATACATTCCATTACGAGAGAGGTCAAAAGATAAGTCGAATTTAGATGATCTTCGACGCTATTTACATCATAGTTGCATATTATTTATTGCTATTTACGTCTATTATATGGTTATTTATAGTTGTTATTTATTTTATTTATACTAATTAAATAAATAAATAATAACTAATTATTAAGATTATTAGCTCAAAACATATTGTGCATTTAAGGTTCTCGGATAGGATATTATTTATATTATTCGGTAATCTTGTTTGTAATGTAATATTGTAAAACATAATTTATGAAAAGAGCATTATAAACACATCACCAAGAAGTTAACACAGTCAAGTAATCAAGAGACTTACAAAAATCATGGCGTGAAAGTTAGTTCAAGAGATTCGAGCACTATGTTTGGGCCATAATTGATGAGAGATAAACAACCATATTTAAAGGATGATAAATAAGAAAATTAGAAAGCAAAATATCTAAATTTTTTGTAATAAATTAGATCAACTGATGATCGAGATTTGATAAGGCATGGATAAGACACAAGAAATGGTTTGAAGAGAAAGGAGGAGAAAAAAATTGAAAAAAAAAAAACTGTCGGAAAGGAAGAGAGGAATTTGAAATAACGGGGATGAATGAAGGGATGTCACGTTGATAAGATTTCAAAAAGTTGTTAAAAAAAGAAAATGAATATTTGAAAGAATGATCAAATATGATAATTAGCCGCTGGGGACAAAAAAATGGGGACGAGACGGTGGGGATTAGAATATTATTCCTAAAAATTATAAATCAAATTTCAGACATAAAACATGCATCACTTTTGATGATAAATCAATAATATGGGAAGCAAAATTTCAAACCGAAAAGTAGGGCTATCGAGTGAAAAATGTTTGGTCATTTATTTGATCTATAATGTATTCGATACGATGAGTATGAATAAAATTTTATTTTCATTAAGTTATAAGATATGAATATGAGTATGGATAAGAAAAAAATCACTAAGTTATCGGGTAAGTATACATATGAGAGCTATTATGTACCCATTATCTATACAGTGAAGTATACATAATTATTTTATAAATATTTTCATTTTGAAAGCTATTTGTTCGTTTACCCGATTCATATTGTATCCGATAAGTAGGAGTAAACGGTCATTATCACTTTTTATTGGTTGAAACTCGTAACGGTCATTATCACTTTATTACCACTACTTTTAGGATTAAATTTCTTAAATTTCTGAGTATTTAGGATTAATTTTTATTCTATGGCATTTATATAATTGTTCAAGTCCGAAATGAGATAGAAATAGTTGAATATATTTATTCATTCCGGTTTAAAAACAAAAATCAACTTTCCTTCATTCTGGTGATTAATGATTATGGGTGTTTCTGGATGATGGAATGATCAGTCCAAAAAAATATTTTATGCATTAGTGATTGAGAATAGTATGAGGTTAATGATATTCTGGAAAATATATGAAGAGGATTGACTTTTTACTATTTGGGTTAGTAAAATATTATTTGAATAATAACTTCAGAATAATTATAAAGCAAATGAATTAAATAATAAATTATTCCTTTTCTTGATACTAACAATTATTATATTATTTACTACTATTATTATTAATATTACTATTTTATTTATTATTATACTTTCTTTAATGCTAATAATAATTTTCTTTATCATAATTTATTATGAATTATTACTATTTATTAATATTATTTTCTACTATTATTAGTTATTTTTTTATTTAATATAATTCTTATTATTTTGTTTATTATTAATAATTATTTTATTCAATATTAATTCTTACTTAGTATTATTTTGTACTACTACTAGTTATTATTTTATTTAATAATAATAATATTTTTTATTTTTATTATTTAGTATTATGTTGTATAATTATTAATTATTAATTACTATTTTATTTAATACTAGTGACTATTATTTTGTTCATTATTATGTTTAATATTATTTTATTATTATTTTCTTCAATATTAATATTTATTATTTTTAATATT
The DNA here is from genome assembly GCA_037127355.1 of Schoenoplectus tabernaemontani. Classification (NCBI taxonomy): domain Eukaryota; kingdom Viridiplantae; phylum Streptophyta; class Magnoliopsida; order Poales; family Cyperaceae; genus Schoenoplectus; species Schoenoplectus tabernaemontani. The sequence continues at coordinate 13,751,967 of CM073758.1, forward strand.
ATTAGTTATTTTTATTTATAATTACTGATTATTATTTTATTTGACATTATTAAAAATAATAAAAAAATACTTAGATTTTTTAATTTTACTAAGACTCGTCCTCACAATTTTATTAAACCAATATATTAATGGTTTAGTAGAATAGCACAAATTTGAAGCTAAGTCAAAATTTTAACTAATATTTGGATGATATCAGAGTGCTATTTTTGAATAACACTAACCTTTGTCAATCCAAACACACCTTATGAAGAGAAAAGAAAACTTTAAGTGTTGTAGGCGTGTCAATTATTGATCCAATCTGAGCCCGATCCGAACACGATACCCGATCCGACATGATCCAAACATAAATTAGTCGGATATGGGTCTACTTTTTTTAACCCAAATCGGATCGAGTGGGGTTCGCTTTAAACCGACCCGACCCGATTAATTATATTTTTTGAAGTAACTTTCCGATTTAGTACTAATTAAATATATTAATTATATAATAATTAAGATTAATTATAAATTAATTATTATTTAATTATTTAAAATAATATAAAAATAATTAATAAATATTTAACTATTTTACATGGATCGGGTCGGATCGGGTATAGATCAATATTTTTTGACCCAAATGTAATTCGGTCGGGTTCAGATTGGATGAAAAAAATAATAAAACAGTGATGACCCGACCGAACCCGACCTATTGACACCCCTAGCGCACTTTGGGAGTATAATTTGGGGGCACCATTTTAAGTATATTTGTATTGGGAGATCGATAAAAATCCTTTCATATTTTCAAATTTCTTCTAAAAATCATACAGTTTTTAGAAGATATTTTGGGGTGTGCTCGAATCATGCTAGCCGGGCAGAGTAAGCATATTTTTTGTAGTAAATGGAAAAAAAATAAATAGCAGATTCTGAGTTGATTATTTTTATTTTTTACAACGCATAGTTAGATCCGAAGCAAATTCTTCAGTCAAGCTAGTTGGGATTAAATTTTATTTTCGAGTCCAATTTTTTGTTATGTTTTATTCTGTTTAAAATTTTATTGATGATCATTGTATGATTAATTAATTTTTTATTTTTTTTTATTTCACTTCATTTAAAATTTTAATGATGATATTGGATGATTAACAAATCTTTCTATTTTGTTCTGTTTGAAACTTTAATGATGAATATTGCGTGATTAATCATTTTTTTTTATGTTTTGTGCAGAATAAAATAGAAAAAAATGGTTAATCATACAATGATCATTATTAAAATTTTAAACATAATAAAGTAGAAAAGATTGATTAATCATCCAATGATCATCATTAAAATTATAAACAGAATAAAACAGAAAAGACTGGTTAATCATTCAATAATAATAATTAAAATATTAAATATAATTTAAAAAATAATTAATCATCCAATAATCATCATTAAAATTTTAAACAGAATACAACAAAACAAAACAAAAAAGACCCAAAATAAAATTCGATCATAACTAGCTGGGCCCGAAAATTTGCTTAGGGTCTGGCTATGTTGTAAAAAATAAAACAATCAACCGGAAATCGTCTATTTTTTTCATTTACTAAAAAAAGTCTAAATATTAACGACATATCCATATTTTAATTCATTCCTGGTCGGACTATGGGCAACTCCAAACCGGAGCTACGCACATGATTTCAGATTTATTTTATTTTATTATCCTAGATATGTAACAGGATAGAAATTATGTTATTAATTTTCATTATTTTTTGGCCTTAAATTTAATCTTGCAGGAAACTAATTTTAAAAAAAAATTCATCTTCAATAAATAATTAATTACAAACTTTTTAATTGCACAACAATATCATCTCACTACAACAAAAAAGGTATTTGACAACGGTTGTTGATCAAGTTTAACAATGATTTCTGAATCGTTATTAAGGGGTATTAGAAAAACCTCCAAATAACCATTAAAAAATCCATTATCAAATCACAGATGTTCGATTTTTTTTAAATGCTACAGAACTGTTGCTCAATGGATATTTAACAACGGTTTTGAGCCAAAACCATTATAAATATTCATTTAGCAACGGTTCTAGCAGAGAAATGTTGTTAAAGGCCAATTTTTTTTTTTAATTTTTAACACTTTTGAACTAAAAAAAATAGTAGATGGTAACTAATATTGAAAGAAGACATATTTTTCATTCATTCAATCATTAATATGAACAACAATATGATATTTTTTTTCATTCATTCAATAATTAATATGAAAGAAATATAATTATTCATCCAATAAAAAAATATTTACTCAACAATACATACATCTTGCTCATGTTGTAATATGAAAACTTATACAATTTTGAAGAAAAAACTAAAGAAAAAATAAAACTTAAAAATTTCAAATGCATTTTTGAGCTTAAAGATGAGATTTTTTTACCTTGAAAATGATCATAATGGCATTGATGATTAGACATGTAGATCTCATCGTAAACTTTTCGTAACCGCATAACACACCTCCATCAACATTTTCTATCAAAAATTATGACCATTTGAAATTGACATGGTCCGATTTCGGTTTTTATTTCTTCTGTCCCTCTTCTTGTTTCTTTCTTCTTTCTCTCTGTCTCTCATCTCTCTTTTTATATATGTAAACATATGACAATGAGTTGGTAATTTATGGGATTTAATTTTTGAATGTTAATTTTTTGGTCGTTAGATCATGATAAACGAATGATAAAATATGCAATCCATGAGAACAAATGTTATTGGTGGGAGAATATATCATTGATCAAAGCAAATGTCAAAGCAAATTTAGAGCCAAAAAATATCCAACAATTTAGCAACAGTACCTTGAAAGAACCATTGCTAAATGGTTGAGTTGGTTTTTGATATTTTGGGAGTCTATTTTAACAATATTTTTTTATTACAATCGTTGTTAAAGAAGTTCTCAATATTACAATGATGTCACTAAGTTATTTTAATAATGAATTTGATATATAACCGTTATTAAATGTGTGTTGTCTAAAGTCATTTTTGTTGTAGTGTCTCCAACAAACGATTAGAAACTAATTAGAAAAAATATCATTCAATGAGGTTTCATTGCACTTAATTATTTAATATTGCAGCATAGTGGCGGAACTATAGGCATAGGCAATTAAGCCTAGACGAGTGATCGAGCTTAATTTTCAAAAGATACTTTAATCTTTTAATCTTAATGATAATTTTAGTAAATATATATTTTAATAATTTGAATGTGCCCAAGCTTAAATCCATCACAATGACAAGTATAGGTTCACTTATTTAACTTTGTGCCTGTCCTTCTTTGACACCCTAGATCCGTCATTATCATACCTCGAAATATTATTTTTTTTGTGTTGCTCCTTGTGATTGTGTTGAATAATATTATTGTGTGGCCTGAACTAATCATTCTGCAGTGTAGTGCACTGTGATTTTTTTTTAAAGTGCTGACACTTTTGAAATGGTTCCCATAGCATCAAGAGCATCTAGTTTTTGAAGGAGAGACTTTCTGCTTGTAAGGAAGGAGAGCATGAAAGATCACAGATGGTCACTGGATCCAATAAAAAAGAACTAAAATGAGCAAAAAACACAAGACAAAAAATTAAAATAAATAACTAAAAAATAAACCAACTCAAAATAACAATTTAAAATTTAAAATTAACAGTAAAAAAAATACGAGGAAATGTGTTGTGGGTAGAGGTTGCATGAGCGACCACCTCCCCGCGCGCCGAGAAGAAATAGTTACGAGGTCCTCAGTGTTTCCACTATTTCCTTTTGTTGAGCATGAGAGTAGGACAAATCAAATGACGAATGGCAAGTTGAAAATTGCGAACTAGACTGTCGTCTTACTCGTGTAGAAAGATACTTTTTAATTAATTGATCTTAGCGTTACAGATTTGAAATGTATTTTTAACTGTAAATCATGCAGGTGAAATCCTGATCTGATGCAGTCGTTTACTAGCGCCACACACAACAGCCAAATAGTCAAAAGATTGCTCACAGTTTCAGACGCCAGCTATTTGAAATTTCACAAAACGAATTGCAACTCGTATGGAGCTGTCTCCATGGCCACGTCAGTGATCTTTAATAACTAATTAATGGGTTGGAGTCTTGGAGACGTGTTTCAGATGCTCTCTAGTGACGCATTATTTAATGCAATTATTGGTTAGTGTCGATTCCGTTCCTCGAGGGTACATACTTCGCGTGGTGGCCACGCGCCCATCTTTTGTTGAAGAATTTTATATTCTCTATGTCACATTAGTTTAGTAATTCAAACCGAACTTTCGAAGTCTAATTGAGCTTTCAAATTACTAATTAATCAAGAAAAATGTTTGATGAACGTTTGACCGTTAAGATACTTGATTATTTAAGATAAAAGACGTAATTTTATATAAAGATGAATCAATTTTTAATTAGTCACTCGTTTGAAGATCTCTTTTTTTTGCATGGAAATAAAATATTATATCTTGAAATTAAACAAGTAAAAATTAATTAATTGTCTAATACACCTTGCATTTTTTTCATTCAATATGCATCATAAGAATAGAGTTGAAATGCAACTATCTCAAAATTATGAAATCTAATTATAGTTATGAAATGCTAATATGTCAAATTTTAATTTATCAAGATCAAAATTATAATTTAAGTGACTCGATAAAATTTTTATATCAAAATATTTTAGAATGCCACTTACGGTTTTTAATTTTTTTCTATTTTTAATGATTTTTAAAACATAACACTTAAATAATAGCAAAAATACTAATATTTGTATGTCAAAAAGAGTCATCTTTTTAAAATTACTAAAAATAATAAAAAATCTAAAAAAGATTAAAATTAGTATTGTACAAGATATTGATATAAAAAATTTATTGAGCTACTTAGAATGACATTTTGAGTATGAAAAATTAAAATTTAACTCGTTAACTTTTGGAAATAAAATAAATGTTAGCAAAGCATACTAGCAAACTCCGGATATATATATAAGACAAAGGTTATGTCATGAATTTTTACATTATCTTAATATATTTCTTGAGGAAATATTATAGTTTTCTTATCGGTGAAATGGTTTTCATCAAACTGTTTCATTTCTTACATGAACAGAGTAATATTTATTCAAACTTGCATGGTATGGATTAAGGAAAGATAAAAATCGCTTTAAATTTAATAACTAAAAAAAGTGAAAAACCGAAATCGGACAGTTGCAACAATATAGGCTAAATTGGTTCAACGGGAACTTATGTAATAAACTAATAGCTGTTTTCGGTCCCAGCTAGCAGTGTGAATGGGTCGAGTCGGGTCACATTATTTTATTATTTTTCTTGACCCGATCTGAACACGACCGAATCCGATCCGATTAAATTCGATAAAAAAATTTAGACCCATATCGACCCAACGGATCACGGGTCAACCGATCCGATCCATATAAAATAATTAAATATTTATTAATTTTTTATATAAATTTAAGTAATAAAATATTAATTAATTTATAATTAATCTTAATTAAAGTAAATTTAAGATTTAATTAATACTAAATCATAAAATTACTTCAAAAAACATAATTATTCCGGCGAATCGGGTTGATCCGAACCCGACCCGACCCGATTCGGGTCAAAAAATTAAATCCATACCCGATCCATTTATTTTCGGGTTATGTCGGGTCGAGTCGGGTTCGATCGGATCGGATTAAGCCGTCGATCGAGTCGGATCAATAATTGACACCTCTAATCCTAGTTTTCTAGACCGAGTTTTAAACTCAGATTATGCTTTTTTGCATATTAAAAAATGATTTATTTCTCGATCATGTTGGGCTAAACTCGAATCTCGGTCCCAATTTTTTTTCACAACGAGTTAAACATACAAATTTTGTAAAAAAAAAAATAGGGAATGAGTTTATTCGGTTCAAACATTTGAGAACAAATTTAAAACTCCGAGTAAGAGTATATATACAGATCGAAAGTAATCATACCATTTTTTTTGTTTTATTTACTAAAAAAATCTGCAGATATCACTGCCCCCGCCTCTGCCCCAGCAATCAATAATGCTATCTTTAAGAGAATTATAAATTTATAACAGTATAAGTATTATCAATATTCAATACATTCCCCCACCCCACTAATTACCTCCCTAGCTCGAACCTCAAAACCGAACTCCTTGTCGTTTTTCCCGACTCATATCCGAGACCCAAGAAAAATAAATTCAAAAGTAATATCTATCAATTTTTGTTAAGAATATATAATTATCCAGTAAATTCAGAGTCCATAAATACGGGACCATTGGCGTGTGCCCTCCATACTCCCCCAAGTGCCTTCAGATCCTTTCATCCCTTCTTTGCTATATTTCATTCGGCAAGTTATCTAAGATCTAGCGCCACTAACATCAACCATGTCTTTTCGTATGAATTCGATTGTCCCCACAACCACCACTACACCACAAAATTCCATCAATCCGATGCATTTCGAACCAAACAGTACTCTTCGGACCTCCACTGACCAAAAGAAAGACCTTGAGCTTGGCAAATCCGATGACATGATCGACTACATGCAACGGGCCCAGTGGCTCCGTGCCTCCGTCCTAGGCGCCAACGATGGGCTCGTGTCTGTTGCTTCCCTGATGATTGGTGTCGGTGCAGCCAGCACAACAGCCAAGGCTATGCTGGTCTCTGGCTTGGCTGGTTTGGTAGCTGGTGCTTGTAGCATGGCAATCGGAGAATTTGTGTCGGTTTATGCCCAGTATGACATAGAACAGACTCTAATTGAACAGGGAGATGAGAACAGTGGCCAAGAAAACAAAGAACCCTTAGCAAATCCTTTGCAGGCTGCTGGTGCATCAGCTTTAGCATTTTCAATTGGTGGTCTGCTACCGTTGCTTGCCGGGGCTTTTATCAAATCTTTCGCAGCAAGGCTGAGTGTTGTTTGTGGGGTGAGTACTATTGGTTTGGCTGTCTTCGGTGCTGTTGGTGCATTTCTCGGCGGTGCGAAGCCGTATAAGGGTGCGCTTCGTGTTCTAATTGGAGGGTGGCTGGCTATGCTGATCACTTATGGTTCTTAAATTGTTCAGTTTACTTTTTCATATGGAGATTTCCTCATCAGGTTAAAGTGATATAAGTTAAAAAACTCTTTAACGGCTACAATAAAAGTACCAGATCTATTGCAACTTGCAAACCAAGCCTATATAGTTATAGATCTTAATTTTTCTTTTTTTTATTAATATCATGCAAATAATATGGAAGGGTTTCCTGAAATTCCTCTTGGGTGCACTTAATTACTATCAGTATCATGTAATAATTAATATCTCGAGGTCAATTCTAAGTATAAACTATTTGTTTAATAATACAACAACAACAAAACCTTTAATCTCAAATAAATTTAGATAGACTGAACTCTTGATACATGAATCAATATTCAAATACTCCTATCCAAAATAAGATCTTTGGATATACTATATTCCTTCAAATCTCTTCTTATTGCTTTTATCATGTTAATCTCGGTCGATTTCTTCCCCTTATCGTGTTTATAGGACGACTTAGAATACCACTGTGTACTGGTACATCAGAAGACATTCGTTGAATATGACCAAACCATCACAAATGGTATTGAACCAATTTCTCTTGAATTGATGCTGCTCAAGTTTGTCTTATATATCATCATTTCTGATTCGATCTCTCTTTATCTCATCACATATTCAACGCAACATCCGAATTTTAGCTGCACTTATGTTCTAGAGGTGTTGTCTTTTTGTGACACAACATTCTATGTCATACATCATCACGAGTCTAATCATCCCGTAAAACTTATCTTTTAGTTTATTTGAGACTTTCTTGTCACGAAGAATATCAGATGCTTATTTTCTTTTCATTTATCCGGATCTTATTCTATGACTAATATCTTCAAAGAACCCTCCTTCACCTTGCGACATCAATATCAAATATCAAAATATATCATTCATGAGTACTACTTGTCAATCCAAACTAACATCACTATCATCGAGTTGTTCCAATTGAATTGACACTATATATATATTTACTTTTAGTCCTACTAAGTCTAAAATCTTTCGATTCTAAAGTTTATCTCCACAACTCTAGTTTATGATCAACTCTAATCATGCTCTCATCAATCAACACTACATCATCAGTAAAGAGTATGTACTAAAGAATGTTTTCTTGTATGTTTTTTGTGATATCATACATCACTAAGATGAAAATATATAGACTCAATATTGACTTTTGATGTAATTTTATCTTAATAGAAAATATTTCGGACTCATCGACATATGTTATGACATAAGTCAGGATATTTACATACATATCACTAATAAAGGTAATATACTTTTTTGGGACCGTTTCTCTTCAAACGCCCATCAGATGATACTTTTTGGCATTTTATCATATGCTTTCTTCAAATCAATAAAGTGCAGTCTCCAGATATACATCGAGCATATCAGGTTATATTTAAATCATATTAGTTGATTTATTTAGATACATATAATTTTCTACTTCGAGTTATGTTGGGTTAAATACCTTACAAAAATTATGTTCTTGAGGTAATGCATATATGTTCTTAAGGTTATGTTTAATAAGTAAATTTATTAATTGCCTTCATTTATTAATAAAAGTTATCATCAATTTTATTGATTTTTAAAACATACACCAAGTATAAATCTTGACCACAAAAATACCTTTCTAGATATGCTAAAATAATATGAATTAAATATGAATAAAATATTATATATTGGATATCGGTCCTTCTCATGTTTGTACTAATTTAAATTTGAATATTTTTTAGTTCAGGTACCATATAATTTCAAATCGCTTTGGATTCAATTTTTTTCAGTTAACAAATCATATCGGTTCAGATAATTTATATGTATATACTTAATATTTATAGGTTTATTTAGATTCAAATTTCTTCAAATTTGGTAAATTATGGATTAGGATCATTTAATTCTTTGATTTTAGTAGATCTTAGTCGGGTTTAGATTAGTCAATTATTAGATAGACTTTTGCCACATTTTAGTAATAATAAGTTTTATTAAATTTATATTATAAAAAATAAGAGTGAGAAACGTAAATTTTCAAATATACGAATGGCAACGTGCCACTGACTGCGCATTTTGTATATATAAGAAGCAAACCCGCCACTTGTAGTGGCGCGTTTAAATAAAAATAATGAAACGCGCCACTGCTAGTGGCGCGTTTAAAAACGCAATGAACATGCCACTACCATTGGCGTGCGCCATTCGTATATTTAAAATTTTACATTTCTCACTCTTATTTTTAATAATATTAATTTACTAAAACTTATTATTACTAAAAACTGGATTTTTGCTAGGTCTAATTTCATCGGATTCAGAAGTGTGAATATAATTAAGTTAATTTGTCAATGTCCATTTTCAATGGGGTTTGAATTCACGACATTACCGATAGTGGCAATTCACTTATTATCTACACTCGATGTCACCAAAAGTTGATTTATTGCTTGTCAACAAATTAATGAACACATTTTTCCCAAAGAGGATCGTACTATGAGTAAATTTTCTGAGAGATTCACTCTTTTTTTTATGAAATTAATATTTAGTAACTGAATTTCAAATTATCCATTTTGAATCACTGAATTTCAATGTGTATCCAAATTTATCCATTTTGTCAAATTATTCATTCAACACTAATGTTACTGACGTGTCTTCCTATATACGATTCTACATTTTACAATTCGCATATTTACGAAAATTTATTATTTTAATCAGAAACAGAAAGTTGCACTCCTTGTGATAAAAAATAAATATAATTCTTTTTTCATACCTCATTTGGTCATTTGTTGGTCATTTGTTGGTGTTGATAATCCTTTTTGGTATACCTCATTTGGTCATTTGTTGGTGTTGGTAATCCTTTTAGGTAATATGACTAAGTCCACTTAGGATATCTTAAAAATATTGTTAGAATTTTAATTGAAATAATTAATAGGGTGACTAAATATGAACATATATTTAAATTAAGTGACTAAAATAAATAATTGAAAATTTAGTAATGAATCATAAAATAAATTTCATATGAAATTGACTCTCATAAAATTTGGCCATCGTACCACTAATCATAAAATTTTCTCAATAAAAATAACCAGACAATTCAGGGGGGGGGGGGGGGGCAAAAAAATTTCCAGGAGAGGACAAATTACCGAAAACATTACTGAAAAACACTATTTTTCAAAATCCAGGGGGGCACGTGCCCCACCTGAATAACCCTGGGTCCGCCACTGTGTTGGGACTCACATTATCCTTCGATTTCTTCATTTTATTTGACTATAATCTTTTCTGGTCATGTTTTCGTTGATTCTGAATAATGGTATTATTGATTTAAAATGTCCTTCTCATTTTAAATTTAAAAAAATTCTGGTTAGAAATTGCTGGTTTTGATAAATTAGTACTTAGTTGGTAGCATGATGTGAGAAAATAAAGTTGGGACAATTATGTCTTAAAATGAAGGGTTAAAATCTTAACATTAATGATTGAGGTCAAAACTCATGTTTAGAGTTTCAAGTAAAATAGTTTGAAAATATCCAGGATCACATGGATTTAATTTGTACAGAATGTGATGAACGATTTAATCTTAAAAAAGGGTTATTTCATCTTTATAATATTGAAGCAACTAAGTGGGCTCAACGGGCAAAGGATAAGTGGATTAGGGATGGAGATGTTAATTCTAATTTTTTTTTACAAAGTGGCTTCAGCCAATTATAAAAAAACATTTGATACTCATGTTGTAATTGAATGGCAAGATACTAATGATTTTGTAACTATCAATCTCATATTGTGTAATTTTATAAAATTCTTTTTGTTAAAGGGGGGGGGGGGGTCGTTTGGGGGGCGCTTTATAATTACGTGTGGGATGAGTATGAGAAAATTTCTGTTGAAGATAATTTCTTTTAAACAACATCTTTTATTGAATCTAAAATTCATCAAGCAGTTTTTAGTATGGCACCTGATAAAGCAGCTGGGCCTGATGGGTTTTTCATAGAGTTTTATTAGTATTTTTGGGAACTGATCAAGCATGATTTACTTTTACTCTTTGAGGATTTTTATAATGGTGATTTAGACATTTCTAAGTTAAATAGAGCCTCTATTTGTTTAGTACCTAAAGTTAAAAAAATCTTATTTTAGTAACTGAATATCATCCTATTAATCTTTTAAATTGTAGTTATAATTTTTTTTTCAAAGGTCCTGACTATACGTCTTCAATCTATTTTCTCTAAAATAATAGACCCTACGCAATTAGATTTTTTAAAGGGATGTTTTATTTTGGAAGGGATAGTTTTGGCACATAAAGTTTTACATATTGTTAATTCTTCTAAGGAGCCTGATTTTACTACTTAAGGTGGATTTTCAAAAAACATTCAATTTTTTTAATTGAAATTACTTATTTTCTTTTTTTTACACAAGAAGAATTTTTTGAGAAATGAGTTTTTTAGATTTTTAAATTTATTATAGGAGGTAGGGTTAATGTTATTGTCAATAGAATTTCTAGTCTTTTTTTGAATGTCGTAGAGGGGTCTGTCAAGGGGACCCTCTTTCTTCTATGTTGTTTATCTTGGTTGCTAAAAGACTTCATAAATTAATTCAAAAGGCATTATGGGTCATCATATTCAAGGTTTGGGACCTGTTTTACCTTCTGGTTATCAAGTTATTAATTTAATTTATGCTGACAATATTATTATTTTTTCTTAAAGCTAATAGGATAATGATTGAGAAAATTAAATTGAAAAATTTTCTTTTTCAGGTATTTCTGGGTTGCAATTTTTTTTTCTAAAACAGAACTTATACCACTTAACTTATCTAATGAGGATGCTATTTTTTATTATAATATTTTATAATATAAATTAGGCAAATTGTCAATCAAATACTTCAGGATTTGGTTAAATTGAAAAGAAATAAAATAAGAAAGCTTTGTTAGGATTGATTTCTACTTTTAAGAAAAAATAGCTTCATGGAAGGGTAAATTTCTTTCTATGGGTGGTCGAATAATTATGTTGAATTCTATTTTATTGGTTTTGCCATTATATATATATATTTTTTATCAATTTACCCTATTTCAAGGTGGATATTGGCAAAAATTGATCGATTAAGATGATAATTTTTGTGGGCTGGGTGGAGGTGGTACACACTAGAAAATATGTACTCATCAGCTTAGGTTTGTTTGTTTGAATAAAAAATATGGGGGTTTGGCAGTGTTGAATATGGATCAAATGAATACTATTGTTCTTTCTAAATGAATTTGGAATTACTTTTATGCTGCTTATTTTGATTTATGGAAATTGGTCATTAAAATTAAATATAAACTTAGATTTACTGAAAATACATCATTTTTTTTACAACAAGTTTGTCATTTACTTTCATTCATGCGCTTATGCATGGAAAAATGGTTGGTGATGGGCAAGAAATTTTATTTTGGCATGATAATTGGTATCAGCATTCTGCCATTTCTATTCAATTTTCTCTCTTGTTTCAAAAGGCTAAATTTAATTATAATATTACTTTAGCTCAAATATGAAATTCTGGTAAATTCACATTCCACCCACTAGGGGTGCTAGTTTGGGACTTAGAAGAGAAAAAATGAGTTAATTACAATTTTATCTAATTTTCCTATTCAATCTTCAGTTCCTGATAATGTTGTTTGGGGATTACATGCTAGTGGTCTCTTAACAGTTATTTCCATGTATGTATTTTTAAATTTTCATGGAGTTAAGGTTTAATGGTTGGTTCTATTTGGCATTTAAATATTCCTCTCAAAATTAAACTGTTCATTTGGTTAGCCTTACAATGAAGGGTATTGACAATAGATATTTTATTACGACGTTGGTGGTCAGGTTCTTCTTGTGTATTATGCTCTTCTTTAGAAACTTTTGATCATATTTTCGTACAGTATTCTTTTAGTTTCAATTTCTAGATTACTTTTAATAGATTCAACACTAGAGGTATTTTCTTTATTTTAGATTCCTTTTCAGGAATGTGGGAGTCTATTTACATCTAACTTCTGACAATCGTTTATTTGCATAATCTCTATTATGCACTTATGACTGGAATGTTTGAAAATTATAAAATTTTGTGATTTTTCAATGGTCTGTGAATCCTTCATTTCGTTCTTTTTATTTTGATGTTCTTTCTCAATTTAAACTATATACATGTTTGAATAGTGATTTAGAGTCGCTGTACTATATATATTGATGAAGTGCTTCTGGTTTTGTCTTATAAACATTTTGATTATATGTTAACTTATGGTTGTTTGTTGCATGTTAATTTTATCTGTGGTTATTAGTTATGGCTGTTTTTAGGGTTTATCTTTTATGTTTCCTTTAGTTGACTATGTCACTTTCTAAATAACTTATGGGATGATGTTTTTTGGGATGATATTTCTGGGATGATGTTTCTGAGAAAAAATAAAAACAGACAGATTATTGTCTCCTTTTATGAAAAAAAGTATAAAAGGGCTATCAATAAATAGTTTTTTTTTAACGGAACGCGCGCCAAACGGTGTGTAGATTTAACAGTGTATAAAAACAATATATAATTCTACGCAACCGCATGAAACTATATTCCTAATGACATGTGAATATAGTATTCTTTTTATATTGCCTATAAAAAGAATTTAGGGGACGTTTAACCGCTCTTCAACTAGTAAGTTATATATGCAACTGCATCAGATATATTCATCATAATATTGTTTGTTTATCGATTGATTTAAATGTTCGTTACATCACGGAAGATAAAATAACAACAAATGAGGACTATTCGTAGATAAGAAGCGTGCTTCAATCAAAATTCAAACCATGACACGCATTGCATTGTGTATATATATTCTTCTTTAATTGTGTGTCACTTTGAAAACCCTGTTTTCCGAAGTCAATTTCTTGAAACTTCGTGTGCGGGCCACACTCCTACCAACGGTTTGGAGTTGATCAGTGATCGCACTCAACAAATTAATATATGATCCAATAAATTAAGTTCCTGTTAAAAAAACTATGAAAACTCATGTAGGCCTTCCGTGAGTTTAACTCAAAAAGTATATCAAATCATCTCTAAATTTTAATTTATTATGCTCATTAAATTCTTTATATGAAAATCTTATGGGATGTAAAAATTTGAAGTGTTTTGAACTTTTTAAGCTATGATTTTTAATTTTTGAAAATTAGCTCTAAAAATAATAATAATATATTCAATACTTGAACATTATTTAAAAAAATTAAAAACGGTGACATAAAAAACTCAAGACACTCCAAATTTTTGCACTCCACTAGATTTTCATATAAAATTTTTAATGAAAATGATAAAATAAAATTTGGAGATAATTTAGTATAATTTTTGAGTTAAGCTCACAGTATCTTTACTATATATATATATATATATATATATATAGTCCGACTATGGTGTTTTACAAAGCACAGAGGCGTTGTGTGTTTTGCGCTCTATTTTTAATTTCAAGTCAGAAATGATCGAACCTAACCGTTCAATCTAATCCTCATATAAAAATCTATTAGTAAACCAAATTTTATATTTTTTACAATTTTTTGCTATTTTTTCTGATGAGGAGAAAATGACTTGATCTGAGAATTCTGGTTCATCCAAAAAGGACGGTTTTCCCCCTATCCAAAAAAATAGAAAATAAATTTTAAAAAATATAAAATTTGGTTTACCAATAGATTTTGATATGGATATTAGATTGAGCGGCTTGGATCGATCATTTCTGACTTAAAATTAAAAATAGAGCGCAAAACACACAACGCTCTTGTGCTTTGTAAAGCACCATAGCCTAATTATATATATATATATATTGAGGAAGTTTAAAATGAAACTCATTATACGGATGCGTCCATGCATCATGTCAAAATCTCAAATTTCAAGTTAAAAATAACCAATTCGGATCATTCAATTTGTTCTCCATATCAAATCCTTGTAGAAAATCAAAATTTATATTTTATATATTTTTTTCTTATTTTTTTAGGCCAAAAGAAAATTGTTTGATTTGAGAATTTTGAATCATCCAATAGCGATGATTTTCTTCATATTAAAAATAGGAAATAAATTTAAAAAATATATAAAATTTAATTTTCTAAAATAATTTGATATGGAGAATAAATTGAACGTTCGGATCCATCATTTTTAACTTGAAGTTTGAGATTTGAACGTGATGCATGGGCGCATCTGTGCCACACATTGTATTTTAGACTTTCTCTCACCATTCAATTTATTCTTCATACCAAACTATTAGAAAATCAAATTTTATATTTTTTGAATTTTTTTGCTATTTTTTTAGGTAATAAAATTGCTTAATTTGAGCATTTTGGATCGTCCAATAGCGATGTTTTTCTTTCTATTAAAAATAATAAATAAATTTTAAAAATATAAAATTTAATTTTTGAGAAGTGTTTGATATGGAAAATAAATATAATGGTTCGAATCGATACGTGGTGTACGAACACATTCTTACAATCCATTATATTCTAGATATTCTCTCTCTATATATATATATTAACACATCATGTCAGTTGCTGGGCCCTTGTATAATTCCTTGCCCATCTAGACACAATTAAATTGTGATCAGAATGGATTCTCGTGGGACAAAATGAGAAATGGATTCGATGAAATCGCCTCTCCCGTGATTAAAATGAAGAACAACACTAGCAAGAATTGGAATCAAAGGGAGTTCACGATGCTGAAATCGCGTACGAAAATTGCAGCTCAAACCAAGATATTTGACGCGATTTCACTTATCATCTCTGAGAATATAATTCTGCCCTCTTCTTCCTTCTCCAACGAAAACTGAGTGAGGAGCTCAATCACCGCTTTCATGCATAGACATCTTCTGATGAGATAGTCATTTATTTCCCTTCCGCTCTCTCTTCAGTTTGGTATAATTTTTCTAATAAATTGTAATATATGACATTGATTTTCTCTTATTAGAACTAGGGTTTTAATTACATATAATGATTCAATTCGTGTTTTCTGATAATTTATTCCGATCAAGAAAATTCAATTTGCAGTCATCTCTATTATATTCTTTTCCATTCAACTCTATTCTATTCAATTGAATTCTCACTTATTTTCCATTCTGATCAAGGAGTAATTAAGTGATCCGTTATACACATTCGGACATGTCCGGCTTGATGACCAATCGGTCCGATTCGGAAAGAAAATAGATAAGAGTCAGATCGGGGTGGATGCAATATTGGAGTTAGACCTGCTGACCAAACTGAAATATTAATATGCATACATATATATATCATCAATAGATAATATGCGGAGTTATTAATTTATTATATATTTTAAATATCAAAATAATTATAATATCATTTGTATTATAGTAGAAAATATTTATAATATAAATTGATATACAAAATATTTGATTGAATTTTATTTTTTATTGAATAAAAATTATTGAGCCGAGAAGGGTTTAGACTCGATGGCAGAATCCAGTAGAACGGAACATGAATTATAAAGAGCAAACCGAAGCAAGGAATTAACAAATAGCCCGCTTACATACTTGACCCATTGCCATTCCAGCATTCCTACCCCCATCTATATATGCTTCCAGTTTCTGTCATATTTAATTTTTCTTGTGTTTTCTTTGATTTTCGGTGATGGTCTGAACATTCAATATATTGCACCCTTCTTTTAGATGCCTTGCGCTGTTATGTAATACCTTAATCGTGAAATTGCCTATTTCACGTAGTTAGCTAGGTTAATCTTGAACTTAACTAAAAAATGTGTGAAATGCAGGTTGTTTCTGCATGACACATAAGATTCGAGTCGGCCGCGCTTGGAGCTAGTTTCACATTAGATTTCGGCTATTAACTAGCTCTAATTAAAATGAGGTCGTATATGAGGAATAGGTCGCTGAGGATATTCTGACAGTGATATATATAAGAAAAAAAGAACAACAGATAAAAGAAATCTAATAAAAATTAGGAGGCTGATAATAGTCCCCATAGTTTTATCTCAAAAGAAAATCCCCAAGCATTGACTACAATATGTTCAGTGAAACGTCTAAGTCAAAAGTCACGACTGTCCATTTTATTCCGACACTATTTATAGCAACCTGTAGATTTATTTACATGTAATAATTTTATTATTTATATTTTTCGTAGCACCATAATCAACTATAACCGTTTATATATTGTTTTGCCGCTGTTTATATCTATATACATCAGATATTTATATATTTAACAAATAATGTGTTTTAAGTGTGTTTTGGGCATGTCATAGGAATCTATTTATATAATTTAGGCTTCTTGTTAATATTAAGAGTATCAATCTTGTATGTAATTTCACAATGTTAGCAATTTACTGTGATCTTTACATTGCAAACTATTTATATTTATTGACATAATTATTTATACATTCCATTACAGAGAGGTCAAAAGATAAGTCAGAATTTAGATGATCTTCGACGCTATTTACATCATAGTTGCATATTATTTATTGCTATTTACGTCTATTATATGGTTATTTATAGTTGTTATTTATTTTATTTATACTAATTAAATAAATAAATAATAACTAATTATTAAGATTATTAGCTCAAAACATATTGTGCATTTAAGGTTCTCGGATAGGATATTATTTATATTATTCGGTAATCTTGTTTGTAATGTAATATTGTAAAACATAATTTATGAAAAGAGCATTATAAACACATCACCAAGAAGTTAACACAGTCAAGTAATCAAGAGACTTACAAAAATCATGGCGTGAAAGTTAGTTCAAGAGATTCTGAGCACTATGTTTGGGCCATAATTGATGAGAGATAAACAACCATATTTAAAGGATGATAAATAAGAAAATTAGAAAGCAAAATATCTAAATTTTTTGTAATAAATTAGATCCAACTGATGATCGAGGATTTGATAAGGCATGGATAAGACACAAGAAATGGTTTGAAGAGAAAGGAGGAGAAAAAAATTGAAAAAAAAAAAAAACTGTCGGAAAGGAAGAGAGGAATTTGAAATAACGGGGATGAATGAAGGGATGTCACGTTGATAAGATTTCAAAAAGTTGTTAAAAAAAGAAAATGAATATTTGAAAGAATGATCAAATATGATAATTAGCAGCTGGGGACAAAAAAATGGGGACGAGACGCTGGGGATTAGAATATTATTCCTAAAAATTATAAATCAAATTTCAGACATAAAACATGCATCACTTTTGATGATAAATCAATAATATGGGAAGCAAAATTTCAAACCGAAAAGTAGGGCTGTCAGTGAAAAATGTTTGGTCATTTATTTGATCTATAATGTATTCGATACGATGAGTATGAATAAAATTTTATTTTCATTAAGTTATAAGATATGAATATGAGTATGGATAAGAAAAAAATCACTAAGTTATCGGGTAAGTATACATATGAGAGCTATTATGTACCCATTATCTATACAGTGAAGTATACATAATTATTTTATAAATATTTTCATTTTGAAAGCTATTTGTTCGTTTACCCGATTCATATTGTATCCGATAAGTAGGAGTAAACGGTCATTATCACTTTTTATTGGTTGAAACTCGTAACGGTCATTATCACTTTATTACCACTACTTTTAGGATTAAATTTCTTAAATTTCTGAGTATTTAGGATTAATTTTTATTCTATGGCATTTATATAATTGTTCAAGTCCGAAATGAGATAGAAATAGTTGAATATATTTATTCATTCCGGTTTAAAAACAAAAATCAACTTTCCTTCATTCTGGTGATTAATGATTATGGGTGTTTCTGGATGATGGAATGATCAGTCCAAAAAAATATTTTATGCATTAGTGATTGAGAATAGTATGAGGTTAATGATATTCTGGAAAATATATGAAGAGGATTGACTTTTTACTATTTGGGTTAGTAAAATATTATTTGAATAATAACTTCAGAATAATTATAAAGCAAATGAATTAAATAATAAATTATTCCTTTTCTTGATACTAACAATTATTATATTATTTACTACTATTATTATTAATATTACTATTTTATTTATTATTATACTTTCTTTAATGCTAATAATAATTTTCTTTATCATAATTTATTATGAATTATTACTATTTATTAATATTATTTTCTACTATTATTAGTTATTTTTTTATTTAATATAATTCTTATTATTTTGTTTATTATTAATAATTATTTTATTCAATATTAATTCTTACTTAGTATTATTTTGTACTACTACTAGTTATTATTTTATTTAATAATAATAATATTTTTTATTTTTTATTATTTAGTATTATGTTGTATAATTATTAATTATTAATTACTATTTTATTTAATACTAGTGACTATTATTTTGTTCATTATTATGTTTAATATTATTTTATTATTATTTTCTTCAATATTAATATTTATTATTTTTAATATTATTAGTTATTTTTATTTATAATTACTGATTATTATTTTATTTGACATTATTAAAAATAATAAAAAAATACTTAGATTTTTTTAATTTTACTAAGACTCGTCCTCACAATTTTATTAAACCAATATATTAATGGTTTAGTAGAATAGCACAAATTTGAAGCTAAGTCAAAATTTTAACTAATATTTGGATGATATCAGAGTGCTATTTTTGAATAACACTAACCTTTGTCAATCCAAACACACCTTATGAAGAGAAAAGAAAACTTTAAGTGTTGTAGGCGTGTCAATTATTGATCCAATCTGAACTGATCCGAACACGATACCCGATCCGACATGATCCAAACATAAATTAGTCAGATATGGATCTACTTTTTTTAACCCAAATCGGATCGAGTGGGGTTCGCTTTAAACCGACCCGACCCGATTAATTATATTTTTTGAAGTAACTTTCCGATTTAGTACTAATTAAATATATTAATTATATAATAATTAAGATTAATTATAAATTAATTATTATTTAATTATTTAAAATAATATAAAAATAATTAATAAATATTTAACTATTTTACATGGATCGGGTCGGATCGGGTATAGATCAATATTTTTTGACCCAAATGTAATTCGGTCGGGTTCAGATTGGATGAAAAAAAATAATAAAACAGTGATGACCCGACCCGAACCCGACCTATTGACACCCCTAGCGCACTGGGAGTATAATTTGGGGGCACCATTTTAAGTATATTTGTATTGGGAGATCGATAAAAATCCTTTCATATTTTCAAATTTCTTCTAAAAATCATACAGTTTTTAGAAGATATTTTGGGGTGTGCTCCGAATCATGCTAGCCGGGCAGAGTAAGCATATTTTTTGTAGTAAATGGAAAAAAAATAAATAGCAGATTCTGAGTTGATTATTTTTATTTTTTACAACGCATAGTTAGATCCGAAGCAAATTCTTCAGTCAAGCTAGTTGGGATTAAATTTTATTTTCGAGTCCAATTTTTTGTTATGTTTTATTCTGTTTAAAATTTTATTGATGATCATTGTATGATTAATTAATTTTTTATTTTTTTTTATTTCACTTCATTTAAAATTTTAATGATGATATTGGATGATTAACAAATCTTTCTATTTTGTTCTGTTTGAAACTTTAATGATGAATATTGCGTGATTAATCATTTTTTTTTATGTTTTGTGCAGAATAAAATAGAAAAAAATGGTTAATCATACAATGATCATTATTAAAATTTTAAACATAATAAAGTAGAAAAGATTGATTAATCATCCAATGATCATCATTAAAATTATAAACAGAATAAAACAGAAAAGACTGGTTAATCATTCAATAATAATAATTAAAATATTAAATATAATTTAAAAAATAATTAATCATCCAATAATCATCATTAAAATTTTAAACAGAATACAACAAAACAAAACAAAAAAGACCCAAAATAAAATTCGATCATAACTAGCTGGGCCCGAAAATTTGCTTAGGGTCTGGCTATGTTGTAAAAAATAAAACAATCAACCGGAAATCGTCTATTTTTTTCATTTACTAAAAAAAGTCTAAATATTAACGACATATCCATATTTTAATTCATTCCTGGTCGGACTATGGGCAACTCCAAACCGGAGCTACGCACATGATTTCAGATTTATTTTATTTTATTATCCTAGATATGTAACAGGATAGAAATTATGTTATTAATTTTCATTATTTTTTGGCCTTAAATTTAATCTTGCAGGAAACTAATTTTAAAAAAAAATTCATCTTCAATAAATAATTAATTACAAACTTTTTAATTGCACAACAATATCATCTCACTACAACAAAAAAGGTATTTGACAACGGTTGTTGATCAAGTTTAACAATGATTTCTGAATCGTTATTAAGGGGTATTAGAAAAACCTCCAAATAACCATTAAAAAATCCATTATCAAATCACAGATGTTCGATTTTTTTTAAATGCTACAGAACTGTTGCTCAATGGATATTTAACAACGGTTTTGAGCCAAAACCATTATAAATATTCATTTAGCAACGGTTCTAGCAGAGAAATGTTGTTAAAGGCCAATTTTTTTTTTTTAATTTTTAACACTTTTGAACTAAAAAAAATAGTAGATGGTAACTAATATTGAAAGAAGACATATTTTTCATTCATTCAATCATTAATATGAACAACAATATGATATTTTTTTTCATTCATTCAATAATTAATATGAAAGAAATATAATTATTCATCCAATAAAAAAATATTTACTCAACAATACATACATCTTGCTCATGTTGTAATATGAAAACTTATACAATTTTGAAGAAAAAACTAAAGAAAAAATAAAACTTAAAAATTTCAAATGCATTTTTGAGCTTAAAGATGAGATTTTTTTACCTTGAAAATGATCATAATGGCATTGATGATTAGACATGTAGATCTCATCGTAAACTTTTCGTAATCGCATAACACACCTCCATCAACATTTTCTATCAAAAATTATGACCATTTGAAATTGACATGGTCCGATTTCTTTTTTTTATTTCTTCCTCGTCCCTCTTCTTGTTTCTTTCTTCTTTCTCTCTCGTCTCTCATCTCTCTTTTTATATATGTAAACATATGACAATGAGTTGGTAATTTATGGGATTTAATTTTTGAATGTTAATTTTTTGGTCGTTAGATCATGATAAACGAATGATAAAATATGCAATCCATGAGAACAAATGTTATTGGTGGGAGAATATATCATTGATCAAAGCAAATGTCAAAGCAAATTTAGAGCCAAAAAATATCCAACAATTTAGCAACAAGACCTTGAAAGAACCATTGCTAAATGGTTGAGTTGGTTTTTGATATTTTGGGAGTCTATTTTAACAATATTTTTTTATTACAATCGTTGTTAAAGAAGTTCTCAATATTACAATGATGTCACTAAGTTATTTTAATAATGAATTTGATATATAACCGTTATTAAATGTGTGTTGTCTAAAGTCATTTTTGTTGTAGTGTCTCCAACAAACGATTAGAAACTAATTAGAAAAAATATCATTCAATGAGGTTTCATTGCACTTAATTATTTAATATTGCAGCATAGTGGCGGAACTATAGGCATAGGCAATTAAGCCTAGACGAGTGATCGAGCTTAATTTTCAAAAGATACTTTAATCTTTTAATCTTAATGATAATTTTAGTAAATATATATTTTAATAATTTGAATGTGCCCAAGCTTAAATCCATCACAATGACAAGTATAGGTTCACTTATTTAACTTTGTGCCTGTCCTTCTTTGACACCCTAGATCCGTCATTATCATACCTCGAAATATTATTTTTTTTGTGTTGCTCCTTGTGATTGTGTTGAATAATATTATTGTGTGGCCTGAACTAATCATTCTGCAGTGTAGTGCACTGTGATTTTTTTTTAAAGTGCTGACACTTTTGAAATAATTCCCATAGCATCAAGAGCATCTAGTTTTTGAAGGAGAGACTTTCTGCTTGTAAGGAAGGAGAGCATGAAAGATCACAGATGGTCACTGGATCCAATAAAAAAGAACTAAAATGAGCAAAAAACACAAGACAAAAAATTAAAATAAATAACTAAAAAATAAACCAACTCAAAATAACAATTTAAAATTTAAAATTAACAGTAAAAAAAATACGAGGAAATGTGTTGTGGGTAGAGGTTGCATGAGCGACCACCTCCCCGCGCGCCGAGAAGAAATAGTTACGAGGTCCTCAGTGTTTCCACTATTTCCTTTTGTTGAGCATGAGAGTAGGACAAATCAAATGACGAATGGCAAGTTGAAAATTGCGAACTAGACTGTCGTCTTACTCGTGTAGAAAGATACTTTTTAATTAATTGATCTTAGCGTTACAGATTTGAAATGTATTTTTAACTGTAAATCATGCAGGTGAAATCCTGATCTGATGCAGTCGTTTACTAGCGCCACACACAACAGCCAAATAGTCAAAAGATTGCTCACAGTTTCAGACGCCAGCTATTTGAAATTTCACAAAACGAATTGTAACTCGTATGGAGCTGTCTCCATGGCCACGTCAGTGATCTTTAATAACTAATTAATGGGTTGGAGTCTTGGAGACGTGTTTCAGATGCTCTCTAGTGACGCATTATTTAATGCAATTATTGGTTAGTGTCGATTCCGTTCCTCGAGGGTACATACTTCGCGTGGTGGCCACGCGCCCATCTTTTGTTGAAGAATTTTATATTCTCTATGTCACATTAGTTTAGTAATTCAAACCGAACTTTCGAAGTCTAATTGAGCTTTCAAATTACTAATTAATCAAGAAAAATGTTTGATGAACGTTTGACCGTTAAGATACGTGATTATTTAAGATAAAAGACGTAATTTTATATAAAGATGAATCAATTTTTAATTAGTCACTCGTTTGAAGATCTCTTTTTTTGCATGGAAATAAAATATTATATCTTGAAATTAAACAAGTAAAAATTAATTAATTGTCTAATACACCTTGCATTTTTTTCATTCAATATGCATCATAAGAATAGAGTTGAAATGCAACTATCTCAAAATTATGAAATCTAATTATAGTTATGAAATGCTAATATGTCAAATTTTAATTTATCAAGATCAAAATTATAATTTAAGTGACTCGATAAAATTTTTATATCAAAATATTTTAGAATGCCACTTACGGTTTTTAATTTTTTTTTCTATTTTTAATGATTTTTAAAACATAACACTTAAATAATAGCAAAAATACTAATATTTGTATGTCAAAAAGAGTCATCTTTTTAAAATTACTAAAAATAATAAAAAATCTAAAAAAGATTAAAATTAGTATTGTACAAGATATTGATATAAAAAATTTATTGAGCTACTTAGAATGACATTTTGAGTATGAAAAATTAAAATTTAACTCGTTAACTTTTGGAAATAAAATAAATGTTAGCAAAGCATACTAGCAAACTCCGGATATATATATAAGACAAAGGTTATGTCATGAATTTTTACATTATCTTAATATATTTCTTGAGGAAATATTATAGTTTTCTTATCGGTGAAATGGTTTTCATCAAACTGTTTCATTTCTTACATGAACAGAGTAATATTTATTCAAACATGCATGGTATGGATTAAGGAAAGATAAAAATCGCTTTAAATTTAATAACTAAAAAAAGTGAAAAACCGAAATCGGACAGTTGCAACAATATAGGCTAAATTGGTTCAACGGGAACTTATGTAATAAACTAATAGCTGTTTTCGGTCCCAGCTAGCAGTGTGAATGGGTCGAGTCGGGTCATATTATTTTATTATTTTTCTTGACCCGATCTGAACACGACCGAATCCGATCCGATTAAATTCGATAAAAAATCTAGACCCATATCTCGACCCAACGGATCACGGATCAACCCGATCCGATCCGTATAAAATAATTAAATATTTATTAATTTTTTATATAAATTTAAGTAATAAAATATTAATTAATTTATAATTAATCTTAATTAAAGTAAATTTAAGATTTAATTAATACTAAATCATAAAATTACTTCAAAAAACATAATTATTCCGGCCGAATCGGGTTGATCCGAACCCGACCCGACCCGATTCGGGTCAAAAAATTAAATCCATACCCGATCCATTTATTTTCGGGTTATGTCGGGTCAGGTCGGGTTCAGATCGGATCGGATTAAACCGTCAGGTCGGATTAATAATTGACACCCATAGTCCTAGCTTTCTAGACCGAGTTTTAAACTCAGATTATGCTTTTTTGCGTATTAAAAAATGATTTATTTCTCGCTCATGTTGGGCTAAACTCGAATCTCGGTCCCAATTTTTTTCACAACGAGTTAAACATACAAATTTTGTAAAAAAAAATTAGGGAATGAGTTTATTCTGTTCAAACATTTGAGAACAAATTTAATGTTAGAATTTTTACTGTTATGACCATGATCCTCTAGTGAACCCTAAACATAAATTAAGTTACCTTGATCCATGCTTTCGTCTTCCAGAGAGACACAACTCCGTTGATCACCAGACTCCTTTAGCCTTCCAGCGATCTTCCTCTAATCCGATGGAGTGATTGAGAGGACCGGCGTCAGACAGTTTCTTCTCTTCTGGAACAATGTTAAGAGAGAGAGATATGGATCTGTTGGAAATGAAAGGGTGCCAGAAAGTGGGGAAATGAAAAGATGTCCAAAACCAACTGTATCCCTGCATATATATGGACGTCCATATAACAGAGTGCAGTTATACCTTAATGAGTCCATATTGAATCCAGATTCTCTCTTAACGGGTTCGCTGCTTAATCAGAAAGCTGTCTATGGTTGTGTTCTCCAGGGACCAATAGTATAATTGTATTATTATCAGACTTTATATAATTCAGACCATCACTAAATCATAAAGTCATTAATACGCATTCTACACATTAAAGGCTCAACTTCTTATGACATATAATAAACCCGATACAGAATTTGATCACTTCATTATGGGTATAATTTGACAGTCCATTATATAATATATTTATTACATATAAATCCATACATATTGTAATTAATAATAATTAATTCCAACATTTAAAACTCCGAGTAAGAGTATATATACACAGATCGAAAGTAATCATACCATTTTTTTTGTTTTATTTACTAAAAAAATCTGCAGATATCACTGCCCCCGCCTCTGCCCCAGCAATCAATAATGCTATCTTTAAGAGAATTATAAATTTATAACAGTATAAGTATTATCAATATTCAATACATTCCCCCACCCCACTAATTACCTCCCTAGCTCGAACCTCAAAACCGAACTCCTTGTCGTTTTTCCCGACTCATATCCGAGACCCAAGAAAAATAAATTCAAAAGTAATATCTATCAATTTTTGTTAAGAATATATAATTATCCAGTAAATTCAGAGTCCATAAATACGGGACCATTGGCGTGTGCCCTCCGTACTCCCCCAAGTGCCTTCAGATCCTTTCATCCCTTCTTTGCTATATTTCATTCGGCAAGTTATCTAAGATCTAGCACCACTAACATCAACCATGTCTTTTCGTATGAATTCGATTGTCCCCACAACCACCACTACACCACAAAATTCCATCAATCCGATACATTTCGAACCAAACAGTACTCTTCGGACCTCCACTGACCAAAAGAAAGACCTTGAGCTTGGCAAATCCGATGACATGATCGACTACATGCAACGGGCCCAGTGGCTCCGTGCCTCCGTCCTAGGCGCCAACGATGGGCTCGTGTCTGTTGCTTCCCTGATGATTGGTGTCGGTGCAGCCAGCACAACAGCCAAGGCTATGCTGGTCTCTGGCTTGGCTGGTTTGGTAGCTGGTGCTTGTAGCATGGCAATCGGAGAATTTGTGTCGGTTTATGCCCAGTATGACATAGAAAAGACTCTAATTGAACAGGGAGATGAGAACAGTGGCCAAGAAAACAAAGAACCCTTAGCAAATCCTTTGCAGGCTGCTGGTGCATCAGCTTTAGCATTTTCAATTGGTGGTCTGCTACCGTTGCTTGCCGGGGCTTTTATCAAATCTTTCGCAGCAAGGCTGAGTGTTGTTTGTGGGGTGAGTACTATTGGTTTGGCTGTCTTCGGTGCTGTTGGTGCATTTCTCGGCGGTGCGAAGCCGTATAAGGGTGCGCTTCGTGTTCTAATTGGAGGGTGGCTGGCTATGCTGATCACTTATGGGATTCTTAAATTGTTCAGTTTACTTTTTCATATGGAGATTTCCTCATCAGGTTAAAGTGATATAAGTTAAAAAACTCTTTAACGGCTACAATAAAAGTACCAGATCTATTGCAACTTGCAAACCAAGCCTATATAGATATAGATCTTAATTTTTCTTTTTTTTTTATTAATATCATGCAAATAATATGGAAGGATTTCCTGAAATTCCTCTTGGGTGCACTTAATTACTATCAGTATCATGTAATAATTAATATCTCTAGGTCAATTCTAAATATAAACTACTTGTTTAATAATACAACAACAACAAAACCTTTAATCTCAAATAAATTTAGATAGACTGAACTCTTGATACATGAATCAATATTCAAATACTCCTATCCAAAATAAGATCTTTGGATATACTATATTCCTTCAAATCTCTTCTTATTGCTTTTCTCATGTTAATCTCGATCGATTTCTTCCCCTTATCGTGTTTATAAGACGACTTAGAATACCACTGTGTACTGATGCATCAGAAGACATTCGTTGAATATGAACAAACCATCACAAATGGTATTGAACCAATTTCTCTTGAATTGATGCTGCTCAAGTTTGTCTTGTATATCATCATTTCTAATTCGATCTCTCTTTATCTCATCACATATTCAACGTAACATCCGCATTTTAGCTGCACTTATCTTCTGGATGTGTTGTCTTTTTGTGACACAACATTCTATGTCATACATCATCACGAGTCTAATCATCCCGTAAAACTTATCTTTTAGTTTATTTGAGACTTTCTTGTCACAAAGAATATCAGATGCTTATTTTCTTTTCATTTATCCGGCTCTTATTCTATGACTAATATCTTCAAAGAACCCTCCATCACCTTGCAACATCAATATCAAATATCAAAATATATCATTCATGAGTACTACTTGTCAATCCAAACTAACATCTCTATCATGTGAGTTGTTCCGCTGAATTGACATTATATATATATTTACTTTTAGTCCTACTAAGTTTAAAACATTTCGATTCTAAAGTTTATCTCCACAACTCTAGTTTATGATCAACTCTAATTATGCTCTTATCAATCAACACTACATCATCAGTAAAGAGTATATACTAAAGAATGTCTTCTTGTATGTTTTTTGTGATATCATCCATCACTAAGATGAAAATATATGGACTCAATATTGACTTTTGATGTAATTTTTTCTTAATAGAAAATATTTCAGACTCATCAACATATGTTATGACATAAGTCACGATATTTACATACATATCACTAATAAAGGTAATATACTTTTTTGGGACCGTTTCTCTTCAAACGCCCATCAGATGATACTTTTTGGCATTTTATCATATGCTTTCTTCAAATCAATAAATATCATATATAAGTCTTTCTTTTGTTCTTGATATCTCTCCATTAGTTATCTTATCAAGAAAATCACCTCCATGGTGGACCTCCCAAATATAAAACCAAACTAATTTTTAAAGATAATTAATAATTTTTTTAAACAATGCCCAATCACTCTCTCCCAAACCTTCATAGTCATAGACTTAATTCCTCTATAATTAATACAATTTTAGATCTTTTTTATTCTTAAAGATTGATACTAATATATTTTTTCTTCACTTATCAGACATCTTGTTGGACCAAAAAATAATATTAAATAGTTTAATAAGTCACACTATTGCTACATATCTAAAACATTATCATATCTCAATCGAGATGTCATCATATTCTAATGTGTTACTTGCTTTCATCATATTTACTTCTTTCACCTCATAATTTTGAATTCTCTAAACGAATTCACCTACTGATGTTATCAAATGAGTCGTCTAACTTGTTTAATAATCCTCGCTTTTTTTTATTATGATCCTTGTTTGTTTCCTTGCAATTTATTTTCAGTCAGACGAAGCTATTTGTTTTGTCAACTCTTCTGTTGGAAAATTTTCCAATATTTATTATTTGTGGACTTTAAAAAGAGTGATAGAATTTTATAATTCAGAGTTCTGTATAAAATCAAGGTGAAGACCAGTCTAGAATTCACTTGAAATTTTTGAATAAATAAATTATGTTGAAGATCAAGCTGGCTGGAACTCGTAACTGATTTTTACGCCAAGAGAGCGAGTCGTGCATGCTTATGAGAATATGAGAATATATCTATCCGGTCTTGAGATTTATTCAAGAAACAGGGGAGCAAATCCTCATATATAATTTCGTTTTGGCCCAGTGGTCACAATGCTATTTTGCGAATAAAAGTTTAATAAAAACAACGTTTTTGAATAAAATTACTTGCCAACGATATATTCCAGTAGTAGGCGCCGAAACAAGAATCCATGAACGGCATCCCCAGAATGAAACAGTGATCGGTTTTCTTCTTCCAAAAAAAAAGGAAAAAAGAAAAAAGAAAAAAGAGAAACACTGATCGGTTTTTTTGGCCGATAGTCTAATACGAGTACAAAGTTATACAAAACATGATGCGCTCCGGGATCTGAGTTGGTTTCACTTTTCAGTGACGAGTTCACATTCTTTTGCAAGCAATCAAGCACACGTGATCGTCTGATTTCGGCAACAAGTTTTGGGCGGAGATGATGCCTATATAGTATATATGTTGACCTTTAGGTTCCTAGATGAAAGAACTAGTCAACTAGCTATATTTTGACTACGTACGCTGAATGTATACTTGGTGTTGGTGGTTCTAAAAGAAATTCCATTTAAGAATCTTTCAACTTTGCAATATCAAAGCAGTTACATCTGGAGCTGGAAAATTATTTTCGAGTCAAGAAAAATTTATATATATGGCTTATTTTCGGATATAGATTAATATTAAATTTAATTTATTTTGAATTAATTAAATTTATAAGTCAAAACAACTATATCATTTAGATAATCAATATTTAAATTTTATTGGGTTTTAGATCAATATAGATTGTGGCTGATTTAAGTGTCATTTTTTATAATACAGATCACAGTAAATTATGGATAATAAAGTGCAGTCTCCAGATATACATCGAGCATATCAGGTTATATTTAAATCATATTAGTTGATTTATTTAGATACATATAATTTTCTACGTTATGTTGGGTTAAATACCTTACAAAAATTATGTTCTTGAGGTAATGCATATATGTTCTTAAGGTTATGTTTAATAAGTAAATTTATGAATTGCCTTCATTTATTAATAAAAGTTATCATCAATTTTATTGATTTTTAAAACATACACCGAGTATAAATCTTGACCACAAAAATACCTTTCTAGATATGCTAAAATAATATGAATTAAATATGAATAAAATATTATATATTGGACATCGGTCCTTCTCATGTTTGTACTAATTTAAATTTGAATATTTTTTAGTTCAGGTACCATATAATTTCAAATCACTTTGGATTCAAATTTTTTTCAGTTAACAAATCATATTGGTTCAGATAATTTATATGTATATACTTAATATTTATAGGTTTATTTAGATTCAAATTTCTTCAAATTTGGTAAATTATGGGTTAGGATCATTTAATTCTTTGATTTTAGTAGATCTTAGTCGGGTTTAGAATAGTCAATTATTAGATAGACTTTTGTCAGATTTTAGTAATAATAAGTTTTATTAAATTAATATTATTAAAAATAAGAGTGAGAAACGTAAAATTTCAAATATACGAATGGCGGTACGCATATAGCGCGATTTGAAAGCGCCATTATCGCGCGGCGCGTTTCATTATTTTTAGGAAACGCGCCTTTGCCGGTGGCGCGTTTCGTCCAAACCCCGCGCAAGTGACTGCGCATTTTGTATATATAAGAAGCAAACACGCCACTGGTAGTGGCGCGTTTCGTAAAAATAAGGAAACGCGCCACTTGCCGATGCGCGCGTTTAGTAAAAATAATGAAACGCGCCATCGCTAGTGGCGCGTTAAACGCGCAATGAACGCGCCACTACCATTGACGCGCTACCATTCGTATATTTAAAATTTTACGTTTCTCACTCTTATTTTTAATAATATTAATTTACTAAAACTTATTATTACTAAAAACTGGACTTGTCTAATTTCATCGGATTCAGAAGTGTGAATATAATTAAGTTAATTTGTCAATGTCCATTTTCAATGGGGTTTGAATTCACGACATTACCGATAGTGGCAATTCACTTATTATCTACACTCGATGTCACCAAAAGTTGATTTATTGCTTGTCAACAAATTAATGAACACATTTTTCCCAAAGAGGATCGTACTATGAGTAAATTTTCTGAGAGATTCACTCTTTTTTTTATGAAATTAATATTTAGTAACTGAATTTCAAATTATCCATTTTGAATCACTGAATTTCAATGTTTATCCAAATTTATCCATTTTGTCAAATTATTCATTCAACACTAATGTTACTGACGTGTCTTCCTATATACGATTCTACATTTTACAATTCGCATATTTACGAAAATTTATTATTCAAATCAGAAACAGAAAGTTGCACTCCTTGTGATAAAAAATAAATATAATTCTTTTTTCATACCTCATTTGGTCATTTGTTGGTCATTTGTTGGTGTTGATAATCCTTGATAATCCTTTTTGGTATACCTCATTTGGTCATTTGTTGGTGTTGGTAATCCTTTTAGGTAATATGACTAAGTCCACCTAGGATATCTTAAAAATATTGTTAGAATTTTAATTGAAATAATTAATAGAGTGACTAAATATGAACATATATTTAAATTAAGTGACTAAAATAAATAATTGAAAATTTAGTAATGAATCATAAAATAAATTTCATATGAAATTGACTCTCATAAAATTTGGCCATCGTACCACTAATCAATGAATTAAACCTTCTCCGAAACCTTCTCCGTATATTGTCATCCTAGTTACTGAAATTGACTTCACGCTTCTAATAATTTATTTATTTATTTAGTATCACTATTATTATTATCATTGAGCAATTCTATTGTACATCAAACTTTGTGGCGCATCTAATACTTACGGTGCTTTTTTTTAATTATTGTTAGAATGAAAATCTAAAAATATATATGTTGTCCTAATTAATGATTTCTGTAGAATATGTATAACACTACTACACAATCTGTCTTTAATAGCGGTCAAAACCCATATTATATAGCGGTTCAAGGGGGTTTATTGAGGGGTGTTATAATAAGTCTTGAGAACCGCTATTAAAGAATACCCTTTAATAGCGGTTGTTATATAACAACTGCTATTAAAGGGTTGTGCCGAATTTAAAAAAAATGCTGACAGATATGATAGCTGTACAACTGTCACATCCGTCAGTTTTTAATTTTTTTATTTTTTCATTGTAAAACACAAATTCAAAATTTTAAAACTAATTTGAACAAAAAATTTAGAATCGGAAATAATTTGAACAAAAAATTTAGAACATAAAAATAATTTGAGTTTTAAATTTGATCACAATTTGAATATAAAATTTAAAACAAAAAAGTAATTTGAATTCAGAATTTGAAAAAAATAATAATTTGAGTTCGAAATTTGAACAAAAAATTTAAAAGAAAGAATAAGCAAATAAATTTAAAAAGAACAAAATAAAAAATCTTGAACTTTTTGTTTTATATTTTGGGTTTGAATTTTGAGAAATTGGGAAGATGAAAAGAAAATGAGAGATGAGTGGGGCGTGAAGAGTGGTATATATATATGTAAGAAAGAGATGAATTCGTGGAAATTTTCTGAGTAATTCCGAGCATTGGATCGATTAAAATGGACGTTGTAGATTACAAAATATATTGGCGATCCGTGAATAGTGGTGCATATTCGTAGGACCCCCTTTATAGCGGTTGCTATTGAACAACTGCTATTAAAGGTTGACCTTTAATAGCAGTTTTTTGGAGGGACCGCTATTAAATGTACTCTTTAATAGCGACTCTTTAGTAGAACCGCTATAAAAGACTTTAATAGCGGTTGTTTAATAGCAACCGCTATAAAAGCTCAGTTTTAATAACGGTTGCTATTAAACAACCGCTATTAATGTCTTTTATAGCTATTCTATTATATAACCGCTATTAAATAGGGTTACAAAAGCTCTTTTCTGTAGTAGTGTAAATTAATCAATTAAAAAATATTCTCCTCTCATTATACAATTTCAAATTTTTTTTACGGTTGAGTTTTGGTAGGGGTGTCAATGGGTTGGGACCGGTTGGGTCACATTATTTTATTATTTTTCTTGACCAGATTTGAACTCAACCCGATTAAATTCGAGTCAAAAATTCTTGATCCATACCCAACCCAATGGATCATAGGTCGATCCGACCCGAACCATAAAAAATAATTAAATATTTATTAATTATTTTTATATAATTTTAAGTAATAAAATATTAATTAATTTATAATTAATCTTAATTAATTAGTATATATTTAAGCTTTAATTACTAATAGATCACAAAATTACTTCAAAAAACATAATTAATCGGATCGGGTCGGGTTGATCCGAACCGACCCGACCCGATTCGGGACAAAAAATCAAACCCATACCCGACCCATTTATTTTCAGGTCATGTCGGGTCAGATCGGGTTCGGATCGAGTCGGGTCAATAATTGACACCCCTAAGTTTTGCTGTTATTGTGATGATGATTTATTAATCACAATATTATTTCAAATATGATACACATTCTAGATTCTAAACTTTTTATTTGAACGTACAATACTTTCAAAAGATTGAATGCAGTATAAAACTTGAATGTACACTGCAATTATTTTTTTGGCGTTCGTTAGCTATTGAGCTAAGAAATGTAGTGGGGCCTTAATCATGCATGGCTGTTGTTGATGACATGATTAAACGTTCAGAGATGGATGTCCATAACTCTATAACTCTAATTTAACTGAATAATATATATGAACTGGTGAGGTGCATGCTTGCATTAATTTCACTGGGTATACTTGATGAAATAAGTAATTTTTACTTGAACAAATTAAAAAATTAAACCGATTTTATTAAGTATAATATAATACGCCACCCTGTTGCATCCTGCATGCATCAACATGTAATCACGACGGCATATTGGCATAGAAAAAAGAAATTAAAAATTGAAACTGATAATTTAATAGTTTTGTTAGTTTCTAATTGATTAAATATAATTTATACTTCTTTTTTACGCAAGCAAGGGTATGCGTATTAACTAAAGTGTATATACGTACGGTCCAAGCAGATCCTCCTAAGACAGGAAATCATACTTCGATGAAACAGAGCAGGGGTTATGTATGAGATCAAAATAAGACGAGATTCAATAAGTTGTTTGAAACTTGAATATACAGGCCTTAAGTTGATCCACTTGCATCTTCAAGTACTGCATGTACAAATTCAAAACAATTTTTCCTCTAGCCTTAATCCACTTTGCATCTGAAAGCACTGCATGTACAAATTCAAGACAATCATTCCTTTGTATTTCAAACCTTCATTAAAAGCAATAACTAAACCTAATATAAGTTATTTTAGTTTTGTAACAAATTAAGAACTATATATCCAGCAGTGATGTACTTATGCAATTCATTCTTTTGATAACCGTGTTATCTATGAGGTCTATCTTAATTCTCATCATGACAAATAATAATTGTTCAATTAACTTGTAAAAATATACCTTATGTCTTGTTCATTCTTCCTGACTTTGTTGCTTAAATAATTTTATTTTGATGTAGGAAATAATATAATTATCATGTGAAAAATTATTTCATATCCAATACATTTGCATTATGAGAAGTATTAATACTTATTTTTCTAATAGACGCACAATGAGAACATAAAAAAAAACTATTTTTATCATTGCGATATTTATTTGGGAAAATTGGTTTTTTGCCACTATAAAGTTTTAAATTTAGGTTTTTGCCACTACAAAATTTCAATTCAGAAATTTGCCACAACAAAATTGGATTATTTTTAAATTTACCATTATGTATATTTAATCACAATTAAAAAAAATAAAATTTTCCTTAATACCAATTATACCCTCCATATGTTTTTATCCGATAGAAAAAGAGAAAATCAGATCCTCTTCGATGGACAAAATAAACCCTAAATTTAGAATGTTCTGAGACCCCCTTGGCGTCTGCTGCTCGTCGCCTACGCGATTTCAATCCCGTCGCCTGGTGATTTCAAGTCTGTCGCGTATCATCTCCTCTATCACACTCAATACCCTGTAGGTGATTTATTCTATGAGTAAATCTTTTTTTTTTCTAAACTTCAATCGTATCATCTCCTCTAAAACCATGTATATATGCATGATCCTACTAAAAAGAAATTGGGGTTGATATAAAACTACAATGTTCTAAGCCCTTCACATTCAGAATCAAGTCTGACTCGCATCGCCTCGGATTCACAACAGTTTATATTAATGTCCTTTTGTTTTCAAATAGGATATTATGCTCTCTGTTGGATTAATCAAATTGAACCTAACCCACTATTTCGTGTGTCTGTGGGTGGGTGTGTGGGTTCTCCGAATCCAGTTCTAGACTTAATTTTGTTTAAACGCAGCCTGAGATTATCAAAGTGCATGCTTATATATGGGGGCTAGATAACTAAAATAATTGTGCACGTAGACGTGTGGATAAATAGAAATATCTTTGTAAATAATTTGAAAAGGAATATTTGTGAAACTTAGATCTCGTGGTCTTGTTTGTCACCGAGGATTAAATGGATGAAGCTTTGGATTTTATGGCTAAGAGAATTCACATCCTTTTATTAAATTGATTGACAAATTTTAGTTGAAAATTATCAGGGTAAATTTTACGAAAGATCATTGAATTTGAATCAAAATTCACTTTTAGTCACTAAATTTTATTTTTTTCATTTTCAGTCACCGAATTTCACCATTAATTCAAATTTAGTCCCCCATCGGTTTTTCTGTTAAATAAATAGACGGATTCAAAGACACCGTTATCATTTTTATGTCATATTTTCTCTCTACTGGTACACACCGTCTCCCTCTCCACCATGGCACCGTCGCTTCCTTCTTTCTCTAACCAGACAAGAGGAAATCAAATAATATATCTCCTATGTTCTCTCATTTTCCACCTCTCCACACTTCTAGTGATTTTCTCCCTATATATATTCTTTTGAAAATTAGCTAATTGTCTTTGGATCAACCCCTTTACTTTACTAAAGCTTTGACCAAAATTTTCTGGAGACATACATGGTCGATTTTTAGTACTCACCAACTTGAGCTATTTTTGCTGGTGATTATATGAACTCTGGGAGGCAGTCCCTCTTTGGAGACCATTTGTGCCTCGTCCATGAAATAAAGTATCTGAAAACCATGAGGATGCAAAAATTAAGCTTGTCTATGACTTCTATGTTGAATGTAAGAGTTGCTTCAGTGTGTCTCTAGAAGATCTTTTCTGACTGTTTCAACTTCCTCCCAACTACAATGCTGATAGACAAGGAGTTGTGCTACGGGTAATTATCAATTAAAAAAAACAAGGAGTTGTGTATGTTGAAATATAAACTTAATTTTAGTATTAAAGTTAAATAAATTAGGAAATAAAGGGTGACTCTTTGGCTTCAGCACTTTGACAGAATTTTAAGGCTGATTAATGATAGCATTTGAAGGGGCAAATGGACGTGGAATTTAGTGTATGACCTATGGATGGAAAGATCTTGAAGTCTAGTTTCCAATGGTTCAAATTCCAAGTCGTTTGGAGTTCCATACAGAGATTTATGGCGATTTTAGTGGACAGAGGTCAGCTGAAAGGGTGCTGTTTAGAATTATGTTTTTATTATATGTTTTTATTACGAATTTCTAGAGTCTTTTCAGATGTTTAGGCTATATAAAGAGTTGTATTCTGTTATTTTGTAAGTAAGAAAGATACAAGAGTGTCTAATAGTAAGAAAGTATATTTTATCCATCATTATCTTTTAACAAAGTGGTATCAAAGTCAGGTTCAGTCGATCAAGAGATATCTACCATGGCGAAGAAAAAGAAGAAGAAAAAGAAGAAGAAAAAAGAAAAAGAAGAAGAAAAAAAGAGAATGTCGAAAAAATATGTTTCAGTCGATCAAGAGATATCTACCATGACGAAGAAAAAGAAGAAGAAAAAGAAGAAAAAAAGAAAAAAAGAAAAAAGAAGAAAAAAAATAGAGATGTCGAAAAAAATATGGTGAGTCTCGATGTTTGTTTTAAAGAAAGTTAAGTGTTAAGAGTGTTTTCTGAGTTTATTTTAGTATATGAGTTTTTTTTTGTTGTTAGGAGCATTGAAAAAAAAATGAGTGAAAAAAAATTGAATCCCCTTATTTTATTTTTTGTGAGAAAAGAAAAAGTGTCGGAAAAATAAAAAAAATATCATGTGTTAAAAAAGAGGAGAAAAATAAAAGAAAATAGTGGAGATAGTTTTAGAGATATTGTAAGAAAAAAAAATTTTTATCAATGATGAGAGTTATGTATCAAGCAACGAATGTTACAAAAGTGTGGTGAAGTCTTTGCCAGTGGTCTTCGAAGAATCGGTGAGTGAAGCCGACATGAGCAATGACTCATGATAGCCTGTGCAATGAGTGTCAGGATAAGAGAACTAGCAACATTATGAGATGTTTTGCTGGAAGTATGTGAAGACCATGAGAAGATGTGGTGTGGAGCCACATGAAAAAATGCGGTGTGAAACCGCAGTGTGGGTGTGAATCTCACATATACATGACCTGAAGAGTCAGGCAAATTGGATGGCATATGAGATGAAACCACGATTGATTTTTTTTAATTTCCTAGATCAATGAATCGAGAAAAAGCCGTCAATGAGTGACGTCGCTATTCGCTGCGAGTTATGAAGAAGTTCAATGATGATTGGCATGAAGGATGAAAAATAAATTAAGTTTAAGAGGGGTGTTGAAATATAAACTTAATTTTAGTATTAAAATTAAATAAATTAGGAAATAAAGGGAGACTCTTTGCATTCAGCACTTTGGCAGAATTTTAAGGCTGATTAATGATAGCATTTGAAGGGGCAAATGGATGTGGAATTTAGTGTATGGCTTATGGATGGAAAGCTCTTGAAGTCTAGTTTCCAATGGTTCAAATTTCAAGTCGTTTGGAGTTCCATACAGAGAGTTATGACGATTTTAGTGGACAGAGGTCAGCTGAAAGGGTACTATTTAGAATTTTATTTTTATTATATATTTTTATTACGAATTTCTAGAGTGTTCTCAGATGTTTAGGCTATATAAAGAGTTGTATTCTGTTATTTTATAAGCAAGAAAGATACAAGAGTGTCTAATAGTAAGAAAGCATATTTTATCCACTATTATCTTTTAATAGTGTATGCATGGAGGCTTGTCGCTTGAGCTGTACAACCTGAAGCAGATTGTAGATCGAAAAATATGAGAGAAAAATGGTTGTTGCACTATATAATATGGTCAGAGAAAGATGGAAGAAAATCGGAAGAGATATATAGAGAGAAAAATGAAAGAACAGAGGAAAGAAAAAGGAAACAGTGATACAGATAATGAAGGTAATGTGTGCCAGCGGAGAGGATTTAGGATACAAAAAATTATAACGGTGTTATTGAATGTTCATATTTCTTTAAAAGAATGTCTAAGAGGGACCAATTGTGGATCAATAGTGAAATATGATGACTGAAAATGAAGAAATTGAAATTCAGTGATTAAAAATGGATTCTTATATAAATTGAGTGACCTTCTACAAAATTTACCCTTTTATTAATACATACAAAATTAGACAACTTTCAAAATTAAATAATTACTTTATTAAGCCACATAAGCAACAGCGACGGAGGGAAATTTATGTGCTTCCAATTAAAAAAAAAATCAAAAAAACTATCAGCGATGTAGTGCAATTGGGAGTGTTTTAATTAACTTGCTAAATAACTGATCGATGTGACGGCTGTTAGACAATTAAAAAGTCTGTCTACGGTGCAGATGCTCTTGGCGGTTGTTAGACAATTAAAAAGTCTGTAAACGATGCAGATGCTCCAGTAGAAGTAAAATATACTAGATGCATACCCGCGCATTGCGGCGAACATTTTTATTTAAATATATAAAAAATGATAATAGATTAATTTGACAACTAAATACATTTATATTAGAAAAACTAAAAATTGCTCGCCTCTATCTTCTAATATATCTTAATGGAAGGCACAATTAATATTTTCAAGAGAAAAAAGATTGAAATTTATTTATGATTCTCTTCTCTGTTTTCATACAACTATGATAGTCAATTTATTGTGATTTTTTTCTCATCTTTTCAGTTATACAAATGATGTACGTCATATCATTAATTAAAAACACTTATCAATTAGCAAACTATTCTTTCCATCAAAAAC
Source organism: Schoenoplectus tabernaemontani (assembly GCA_037127355.1). NCBI lineage: Eukaryota > Viridiplantae > Streptophyta > Magnoliopsida > Poales > Cyperaceae > Schoenoplectus > Schoenoplectus tabernaemontani. The sequence continues at coordinate 13,791,260 of CM073758.1, forward strand.
ACATAATATGATTGACATCTTCATTTTAATATTTGCAGGTGCTTTTAAATATGAAATTATTAGATATGTCATCTGAAAGAACTTCTATAAAAGATAAAATAAAAAGGAAATAATTAAAAAAAATTATAGAAGATCATCTAATAAGAGAAGTCAATTTAGAAAAAAATATTATAAAAACTAAGATGATCAGAAAATCTCTGTTAATTATTAGAAAAGATACAATATCATATTGTTTCAGTTGATTGATATTATTTTTTTAATAAAATCTTTATCTTTTCAAAAAATATCATTTCCGAATAGAGAGGAAATTGAAAAACTAAAAACAATATCTGTCGTCGAAGTTAATCAAATTGAATTTCAACCATTACATGAAGGATAAAATGGGTATTATGAAAATTTGAATACCATGACAAAAAATGAACGTCTTCATTCCTTAGCCTACTATCGTCCTGTACACTTTACTGGACGGACATTCCTTGTAAGCAAACACCCTTAGACAAACATCTTAAAAACCAGTTTTTATTGAGAGAAAGCAAAAGACTCGCTTCCTAAAAACAGTTTCTATTCAGAATTTTCGTCCAAAAAACTGAAATAAGAGCTTGAAAACAGTTTCTTCTGAGGAGCAATAGAGAATCATGTTAATTGTACTGGTGATGTTATACTTTAGAATATTTGTACATGAGAGATATTACTAAAGATAATTAGTGAGGATAATTAGTAATATTTAAATGTTATGTGAGATAATTGCCTTTATAAATTCATCCCTAATTATAATCTTGATATGTGAAAAATGAAATAAATATTGATTTGTTTGTTTGTTTTTTTCTTGGTTATCCAGTGACTATCTATTTTCTTATATATATCCCAATTATCCAAATTATCCAAAAATAACAAAAAAACAATTTCTAAGAAATAATTTCATCCAATTTCCCTAATCACACTCTAATTTCAATTAGGAGTGTGACAATTGATATCAGAGCCATCGACCTTATGCGCCCTCTCACTATAGCTATTCTGCACCACTTCCTATTCTTACAGGAAGACACCATGATCTACTTTTGTAAGCTAATCTGGTCCCTCACCTATTCAAGAAAGCGTACCAGTTTCTAGCTTGCACAGCGATGGTCAGTGGGTCAGCTCTCCCTGGCCTCGATATTGCAACCTCAGCGCTGCGATCAGTACCGTGGATTTCAACACAGCTGCTTCGCTACCCAGTCAGAACCGCTCCTTGCACCACCACCTTCAACCCACACTGAGCTTCGTCGGAATAGCCACAGCAACGACCTAGGTGACGCGAATCGGTGAAAACACCTCCGATGTCGAGAGAAACGGCACAGTCACAAGCCTTGCCATCGATCAACTACGACACTGCACCTCATCGTGCACAGACGCAACAGCATCAAGGCGACGCGGACCGGACACATCGAGGGATTCTCATTTGTTTGTGGCAATCAGGAGATGCGCACAGGCCGACTCGGTTTGGCGTTGTGGACTAAAGAGCCAAGAATCTTTTTCCTCCGATATATTGCACTTTGGAGTTCTAATCTCACAACAGAGGACGAAAAAAAAAAAAGAAGCGACAGTAGAGAGTGCAACAGACGGGCCACACAAATTGGATTTACTGTTGAATAATGTTGAAGTTTTTCACTGTGTCATAATTGGGCTTGGCTATGTGCTTTTGATTCAAACCACGACTACCACACACACAACTAGGCCTACAACCAACATACTACCCAAACCGACAGTACCAATTAACATTGGGCCTACTTGTGCTTTGCCTCTAACTGAGACTATCAAAGGAATAATTCAAGCTGTATAGAGAGAATACTTTGCGTAATTTGGGAAAAATATATTATTTTGAAGATATTATGAATTCAAATACAATTAAAGATCAATATAGATTTAAAAGGTGCATGGTTTTGTGAAATTTTGACAATTTATTCACTTGTGAAGATACGGATCTTTATCACTTGTGTAATGATTTGTGCAAACAACTAATAATAATTGATGAATATCGAGCTATTTGCAGGGTGAGTGGGCGGATATTTGGCTTAATATCAAGAGAAATTGAGGCGGTACAAATATTTCTTCATACTAAATGTCTTCAAAACATTAGAGAATCTTTGGTTAATTTGATTGTGATGTTTGATCTAAAAAAATGCGAATTTAGAAGTTAATCAATTGAGAAATTTGAAGTCAAGGTACATGAAGGTTGCAAATTCGAGCAAGAAGATCATGGATTTAAATTTTGAGAGAACTATTTCTAAATTAACTTTACGGTTGTTTTAAAATCAAAATCGTTGTAAATGCTATTGCTTCAACAGCGTTTATTACTAAATAACCGCTGTTAAAAACTTAGCAGCGATTATTTAGTAATAACCGTTGTTAAATCCTTGCATTCTACAGCAGTTTTCCTGTACAACCGCTGTAAAATATTATTTTGCAACGGTTTATTTGTAATAATCGCTGTTAAACCTATATATATATATATAGCCTCTCTCCCACTCGTTTCAGAACCCTATAGCCACCAGCATCAGCACCATTAACGAGCTCAATTTATTAAGCACGTCCAACAACATTCCAAACTAAAAAAAATGGTCTCTCTTTCTTATTTATCTTGTTTCATCTATTTATATCCATCTCCGAGAGCGGATCCAAAGCAAGAAGTAGCGGGTCGGAGCGGCAAGGACAGCGGTACGGAACAACATCGACATCGGTTCGGAGCGGCAATCTGATTTAAGATCGACACTTGAACTTTAACTAATGAAAAGGAATAATTAATTTAGTATTTTTAATTTGTATTATATTATGTGTTAATTAGTGCATTTGCATGATTAGAGTATTGTCATGTAGAAACCGAACTATATACCGTTACTTAAACTATTTTAGGTCGGTACCTGTTCGAGATTAATCCGATAGGTATCAATCTCGAATAGTCCCCTTTTGGGACTGCTCTTTAAATACTTTGTCTCAATGAGGATTAGTGGGTGTATGCTTAGCAATCTGGTGTCCGAGAAGGATTCGGTCTAGCATTTTCCCTTATATTCGTCTTAACAATGGTTATTCACAAAAAATCGCTGCTAACATTTCTTTAGCAGCGGTTATTTACAAACACCGTTGTTGTTCTCACACTCAACAACTATTTTTTATAAATAACCGCCGTTGAATATATGTTAGCAGCGGGTTTTTATAAATAATCGTTGTTGAGGCGTAATGTTAGCAGCGGTTTTCTGCTAATAACCGTTGTTGATTTATACACAAATTTAACTCAAAGCACCCTTTTCTACAGCGGTTATTTATATAAATTAGCAGCATGACCAATAACAGTGGTTGTAGAACTGCTACTAATGGCCCCAAAAATCATTGTTAAATACTGATATGTGTTGTAGTGAGTTAATCATCGAGGAATCGGATATTTTAGGCAGAGACTGGATGAGCCATTATTTATGTCATTGACATCGTAGCCTAATTCTATATATATATATCGGATTGAAGAAAAAGAAAAAAAGAGGTGCCTTAAAATTGAAAGATTACCAAAAGAAAAATGAGCCATTATTTCTTTTGCAATCTTTCAATTACAAAAGAAATAATAACTTTGGTTAATCAAGAGCAAGAATCTATTTTTATTTCCTAAAAAACAAAGTATCTTAAAATTGTTAGGGCTTAGACTTGCTCAAATTTTAGTTTTGTCTCTCTATATAATATATAGAGGAGAGAGGAAATAAAAAAAGAGGTGAAATTTAATTTGTTATTTGCTTTATAAACTTTCAAAGAGGAATAGAAAAAGAAGTGACCTCCTTTCTTCATTTTTCAAATCAATGAAATTTATACCCAAATTGAAATTTTGAGAGGTAGCTTAAATTTGAACATTTGTTGCCTCCCTTTTCATTCCCTCCGTGCGCTTTCATCAATCTCCTTCTAATTATTCTTTGGAGCACTCCCACTGTTTCACATAGAGGTAGCAAAATCCAATATAATTCGAGAAATTCGTCTGATTCGATCTGATTTTTTTAGAAAGTTAAACTGACTCGACCTAACTTGTTCGGACCCAGACCCGAATGACTCGAAATCCAAAATGACCCGAGATCATATAACCCAAAACCTGACCTGATCCGAGCTCGAATGACCCAAAATTTGAGATGACTCGAAACCAGACAATCTAAAACACGACCCGATCCGAACCTGAACGACTCAAAATCCGAGATGATCTAAGATCAAACGACTTGAAACCCGACCTAAAATCCGAGATGACCCGAAATTAGACAACCCAAAACCCAACCCGACTCATGCTGCATATATGTATCTAATTACTTTAAAATTATACCGTACAAATATGAAATTTCTCTTTGTAAATTCAACTTGTACTTGACTGCCAATTTATTTTGACATAAATTAATAAATATTTTTATCAATATAGCATGTACAAGCAGTTGCACGTATAATTTTAGTTATTTTAATTAAGAAATTATCTACATGCATATGTATTCAGAGTTTATACTGAAATAAAAAAAATTACATTTTGAATCAAAATAATAATGTCAATTAATCAAAATTTGTATGCCATAAATTAAAATTACCATAAAAAACAAATATATATTAATCAGAATTATCGTAAGTAGCATGTTTTTTAGTTTGTTAATAAAATGAATGAAGTATGACGATCTAAAACTGATCTGACTAGATTGAAATTAATTAATCATATCTATATTATTTGAAAAGTCAAATTGATCATAACATAATTGATAATCGAAGTCTAATATTGGCTAAAATGATTTTTTGAAAAAAATTTAAAAGTCTGACGATCTGAAATCCAAGCCAACTCGAAATCTGACTCGACTCGAAATAAAATATCACAAAAAAAAATCCGAATGACCTAAAATCCGAGATGACCTGACCTACTAAGAATTTGAAACCCGACCCGACCCAAAATGACCTGAAACCCAAAAAATCTGACAATATTCGACTCAAAACCCGACCCGACCCAAAATGACCTGAAACCCAAAAAATCTGACAATATTCGACTCAAAACCCGACCCGACCTGGATTAAATCAACCCGAATCTGACCTATATGACCCGATATTTTTTTAGTCAAACTTATCTACATCGATCCGTTTAAATTCAAACATGACCCGATCTGCTTGATTGTCATCTCTAGCCCCACAAGAGCAGCCCTCACGAGGGTTAAAAAAAAAAAAAGAGGCGCCAAGGAAGCCCTAAACAATGTGATTTCTTCGGTGGGATCTCCTTAAGACTTGGAGATGAGGAAGCACGTTTAATCCTGTCTAAAGAGGCTCTATTCTGACAGGTGACAACTTAGCAGCTTAACAGGCAATGGAGGCTAAAGGAGCTGCAGGGCTACACCGAACAGGTACTGCAGGGTTAGACAATTTTTTTTTTTTAATCTCAGATAGTAAGTTGATGATATTGCTTTATCAATCTTTTCATATTAAAATTTTCTTGGAGGATGTATTGCCGGGTTATTTTGTAGGATTTTCAGAGTAGAAGAGTGCAGCTTCTTGGTATAGTTATTTAGATCAAACGCACTGTATAGAGATTCATTTTATTATTTTGTTCGTGATGTGTTATTGTATGTATAGCAAATTTGTCTTTCTTTTTCTTTTTCTTTTTTTTTTGAATTGTTCTGCTCGAATCAAACTTAGGATTATCTTTATTTTATTTTATTTTATTTTTTTTTTTGCATGGATATTTGTTGTATACTGCATTTAAGAAGAAATGAAAGTGGTTAACTTTTACCGCTTTTTTTAAGAAAAATATTCGACATGTATTTGGTTGTATATATTATTAATGATCAGGAGTGTTCAAATGTCTCTATTTTGTGTGCCTCAATCATGCAACTTTCACGTTTTAAATTTCTAATAATTTAAATTTAAAACTGAAATATCAAAATAAAATCGTTAAATTTTATCTATATTATATTTTCTTCTTACACATAAAAAATATTTATTTTTTATTTAAATTAATAAGTTATAAAATTAACATTCAAAAATTAATCATACTAGTGTATTTTTTTATAAACTCTTAATGTCATATAAAATAAATTTTAAATGTCATAATTTATAATTTATTCATCAATAAAATTATCTAGATAAAATCTAATAATTTTATTTTGATATTTCAATTTTAAATTTTGAGTTATTAGAAAGTTAAAAAAAAAAATAGATGCATGATTGAGGTATTTGAATTCTCCTCATTTTTTTAATTAATAACAAATATTTTTTTATTACTATGCACAAAAACTAACGGAATAAGTAAAACTAAAGGTACATGTTTTATTACTATATATGTCTATTATCTAAAAAAAGTTATGGAAAAAGTAAAACTGAAGGTGTGTGTGAGGTCTTGATTAGGCCATCTGGGGTACTTGGGGGAAGGTTGTGGCTTGGGGCAGATTTTTTTATTTTAGTAAATGAAAAAAATAAATAAATGAAATTAGCCATCTCTCTCCTCACTTTTGCATATTTAGCCAGATCCAAGTTTGAAACTCGGGTCCGTTATTTTTTTACACAAAAACGTAAAAAAAAATACGGACCCGAGTTTCAAACTCAAGTCCGAGTATTTTTTTACGTTTGTGTGTTATATATATAAAAAATAAAACACAATAGTTAGTAAATTGATCTAAAATATTACAACAAAAATTAAAATAAACACACCCAGTACATTTGAAAATTGCAGGTGTCTGGACCGAGTTTTAAACTCGGTCCCAGCATCATGCTATTATATAGCACACCCATTACATTTCATCTTCATCTTCCTTCAGCTAACCATTTCTTCAAAATTACCATTGTTACTGTTGCAAGAGCTTCCAACTGGAAATTTATTTTTCGACAGATCCAGAGCCGATCCGTTTTCACCACTTTTGTCTCATCAACGTTGTAAGTTTTTTTTTCTATTTGGACTATTAATTTTTTCTGTAAAATTAAAATACACTAACGGTAGGGTTTATCGTTCATACTGTAGAGATGAAAATGTTGCTGATCAATATGTATCATGGAGGTCAAATCTTGAAAACTTCTCTTGGAACGGATTACGATATTCAAGCCGCGTGCTCATTTTCTGCCAACAAGGCAATCAATCTTCGTGACTTGAAGAGGCAAATTCATGCTGGTTTGGAGCTGCTCCCAAGCCAATTCAATATCAGCATTAGTGCATAGATCAACACTGCCTCAGCAGGTTCGAGTGGTTTTTTTATAGCTTATTTGGGGTTGTTTCTGATGAAATTTGGGGAATGATTAAAACAACAGCTTACCACTTACCCGGGTATAAAACACTGGAGCTAGTAGTTGAATCCGAACCAATATCCAGTTCTGATAACTATGATCCAACTAGTATTCTTGAAAGTAGTAATCCAGTAATGGCTGAGAAAGAACCCACTCCCGAGCTCGAGAGCAGCGACCATCCCGTGTTTCGGTACAAAATAAGAATCATGCAAGGAAATCTCCCAACGGAATAAGTGTCCAACAGAAGGACACAAAATAACAAAAACCGCAATAATCAACTCCGCCGCAACTGAGGAAGTGTCAGCCGAGGAATTCCATTATGAGGAGTTAACCCCAAACCAAGTGGCCGCATTGCATCAAGAAAGATGGGCACAACATCTAGACGGAGGTCTCAATCGGTGGAGAATAATGACAAGCAACGGTTCAAAATCACTAAACAATGTGTTCAGGATCGCCAAACAACTTCCGATATGTGCTATCGTCGAGAACACATGGCACAAATGTGTTGAGTGGTTCTATCAGCGTCGACAAATTGCAGCAGCTTAGGAAGCCCAAGGTCTGGTATTCTCCTAAAAGGTTACCGAAATGATAAAACATCGCGGTGATAAGGGGAGAACTTACGATGTCATACCACTGGATTGGGGTATCAACAACTATGATATTTACAACAAAAATGGCCTTATCGAGACGGTAATATTCTATGCTTATATAATTTTTTATTTAATTTTAAAATTTAAACAATAATTTATAATTTTTATTTGAAATAATAGGGAAAAAAGGGTGAAATGAAATATGAGGTTGAATTAGCCATGACGGGAATTGGTAATTGTTGGTGTCAGAAACCACAATTAACCGGAATCCCATGCGATCACTTGCTTGTTGTTTGTTCATTCAGAATGCTGGATTACACTCAGTACGTTAGTCCATATTATACCATCCAGTACTACATTAACACATGGTCTGGTCATTGGCGTAGTTATGGCAATAAACGAGATTGGTCAATTTACAATGGTCCGGTCATCAGGCCAAATCCAGCAAAAAACAACAAAGGAAGAAGAAGGAAGATACGCATTCCAATGGTTATGGATGAAATGGAGAGTCGTATCAACAGGCTGCCAACTCGAGATCGAGCTAATTCCAACAGAGCATGATTTAGATTACCAGTGTGTTTATATTTTTTGTTGTTATATTTACCAGAACAATTGAATTTTAATTGTTATTATAATATTTTAATTTATTTGACACTATTTTAGAATAATATATTAATCGTGCTTATATTTGGCTTTATAAAACTTTATTTATTTTTGTTGTAATATTTTAGAACAATATTTTTTATGTTTCGTAAAAAAAAACTCGGGTCCGTGTTTTATTTTTAAATTTCTGTGTAAAAAAAAATCAGGAGCAGAGTTTCAAACTCGGGTCTAGCTAAGTATGCAAAAGTTAGGAGAGAGATGGCTAGTTTCATTTATTTATTTTTTTCATTTATTAAAATAAAAAAAATCTGGTATTGGGGAATATAGAGACGCTGAGAGGGAGTCTCTCCGACTGTGAGAGTGAATTTGGTATTTGTCTTTGAGAGCGGCCGTGAAGTTTTTTTTTTTTTTTTTTTTTTGAAATGAGTATTTAGATGGGTTTGGGTCTTTGCCTCTTTGGAGCTTGGGCTGCGTTTTCAAGTAACTAAAATCGTATCGATCCAATAAAATATATTCAATAATTATATGATTTGATCAGTTAAGAAGGGAGCTGAGCTTAGCTCGGTTCACAGGCCTAAGAAACTAGCTCGAGTCAGTTTTATATCAAACCGATTTTGAGCGAATTATTTGCAATTTAAATTCAAAGCCAATCCTAAAGGAGTAATGAGCCATAAATATTTTGTATATATTCAAGTTTAGACTAAAAGATATCCATTGACAAATAAATAGATAATTTGACAATTTTGACCGTGATTGAAAGCATATTTTAATTTTGAAATTCAGTATCTGAAATGTCAATTTTACTAGCTATCAATATACCGTGCACAAAATGATAATATTTCATGCAATCTACATCTTCTATTAGTACTATTTGGATTCAATGATGACATCACATAATATTTAGAATGAAATTTGAAATGCCTTTATTAATCATAGTAATAACAAAAGAAAGCTATACCTAATTTGAAATGCATTTATTAATCACCAAGTCACCTTCTCCACCTGCCACATGATGTTGATTGGGAGATCTTACGACATGCCTTAGCTAATTGATCTCTCCTCCCAATTAATGCGCCTTTGTTCGTATATCTTTCTATGAAAAGAGTACCGATCTCTCTCACTGCTTCTTCACCCGTTTATCTTTGGTATAAAAAGAACATCATCCATTGTAAACTAAGATCAGAACGAATCAATAGTTGTAGTTGTTAGGACTTTGGAGTGGTACTTGCCGTGTCAAACGCGTCTTCTTTAGTCGTTGCAAAGCGATATTTCTTGTGTAGATCCTATTTCTATATACTAGACAAAAATACCGTCCTTTTTAGTTTTTATTTGCTCCTTTCAGTACCTACTAGCATGGCAGCCACGCGCCTCTCATTATTTCAATGCCACAAGGCCCACAACCCACAAGGGCTACCAGACAGAGCTGACCTCTTTGTCCTTTTGTAACACTTTCCCCGTGGTAGACACACTCCAGTGCTTAAAATAATAGGCATTCAATGGTGGGATTTGCTGGATGCAGTGAATTAACTATTAAGCCACATTTCTCAACGACTAAGGATTTTAAATGAAGTATGTTTGACTAATGACTAAAGAATGGGTCTAACAATCGACCTAAATAAGGGCATTGCTTGTTCATTTGGTAAAATAGATCGGCTTAAGTATCGAATCTCTTATATATTAGAGGTAGCACCTTGGATTGAGTCGTCCACACTCCCTTCCTTCCTTCCTCATCAGCATTCCAAGAAAAAAGTTCAAAAAAGGTTCTGTAAGTGTTCTAGACCTATGTATGAAACTCCTTACTAATAGTATTTTCAACTTTTCAGACACATTTTTTATTAATTAGCCAGCCCAAATAATATAATCGATTCTATTTTTTTCTCTCTTTCTCTTGATAAATCAGGGCAAGCTCAGGCTGCTCAGCTCTAAAAAGTTCTTACCCGTATAATAATATGAAGATTAAAATTATTTATTCTTTTGATATATAAATAACAGGATACGATGCAGCGAGCGGGAACAAATAGAATGCTATGTTTCTCCCAAGATACACTGTCTAGCAACAGATCATATGGTGCGGAGCAGGGATGGTACAGTTATGGTCTGGGTACTTCAAGTAGCAGCAGACATCCTCCAAAGTCATACTGTAGAAGCCATGATAAAGAGCAGAGAGTGGCACAAAGAAGCCTAACTAAGGTAAGAAAAGAGTGGATGAAGGTTAAAGAGGAGATGGGTTATGCAAAGTTGTGTGGAGAACATTTGAGTGAGGTATTAGTTGAGACGGATAAGAAAATCGCGGCAATGTTGGCCGAGCTTGATCAGACTGACAAATATATGCAAGATTTCATTGCTCAAAATGAGGAACAGGGGTATTCCTGAGAGAGATATAGGAGAGTGCGGTGCTGGTTCTACTGGTAAATTAATTGATTCCTTGGGGTGTATGAAGGAGGGACAAATTTTATAGGATTATCTAGCTAGATTAGGATATATAGAGATGTATGGATTTTAGGCACATTTTTCATTTTGATTTTCTTTTCCCTATACTTTTTGTTGTATTTATGATATATGTAATAGTTTACTCAGTTCAGTTATTTATTATGTTAATACTTAATACTCCAGATATCTAGATGTTTATACAGTAGGTCATTTTTGCAAAATAATCCTCATTTTATTTATTGTTGACAAAAGTGGGGAAGAAACCCACCTGTTTCATTGAAAAAGCAAGAGTTATTACAAGAAGACATGAAGGTACCAAAGCACTGGTACGAAGAGGTCACAAAAGAGTCATATTGGCCACACAACATATATTATCTATTATTAGCGAAAATCTTTTTATCCCAAAATAATCCCCCGCATTTTTCCGTATAGACGACTCCTGTACAACCCATATAATATTATCATTTTTTATTTAAATACTCAGTTCACTTATCTAAATATTTAATCATTTATCAAAATATCTAGTTAATTTATCTAAATATGTGAGGCATATATATAAATACTCAAATCATTTTTATTTTCTAATTTTTTTCTTCTCTTTCATCTGTCACATATATTTTCCCGTACAACTCATGTGATGTTTGTTTTTTTCTATCTAAATATCTGACTCATCTATCTAAATACCTAGTTTACTTATCTAACTACCTGGTTCATCTATTTAAATATCTAATTTACTTGTGATGTTTGTTATTTTCTTCTCTCTCATCTATCACACGCATTTTCCCATACAACCCACGTGATATTTGTCAGTTTCTTCCATATGACTTTGTTTTTGAAAAAAATTTCTCTCCCTTGATATTTTTTACTAAATAACTGAGTTGCATATCTAAATACCTAAGTCACATATTTAAATATCTAAGTTATATATCTAAATATCTGAGTCTCATATCTAAATGTTTGAGTCAGATATCTAACTATCTGAGTCGCATATCTAAATATTTGACTCACTTATATAAATATTTGTCTCACTTATATAAATACATGTCCTATTTATCTGACTCAGTTATGTAGATGAACGTATATTTTTGCCAAAAATAAAAAGTTAGTTATAAATGATGTATTTTTTTGGCAAAAATGAAAAGTTAGCGGAATTTTCTTAGGAGATTTATTTCGAGAACTGTTAGTCTATCCTGACAAAAATAAAAATTAGTTACAAATGATATATTTTTTTGGCAAAAATGAAAAGTTAGCGGAATTTTCTTAGGAGATTTATTTCGGAGAACTGTTAGTCTATCCTTATTATTATTTCCCTTTAAAGATCAATGAATCTTGTGTTCCTAACGCGCGTCACCACGTTGCATAGCAGCTGAGTCCTTTGATTTTCTTGAGATAGGTGAAAAAGAGTGGGCCCGCTAAAATCCATCAATCCGCATGTGTAATACACGGTGCAGCGCGTTTAGGATTGCAAACAGATCGGATACGGACGGATAATGTTCTTATCGTATTCATATCCGTTATAATTTTTCGGATACGGATTCGGATACGGATAGTCTCGGATACGGATACGGATCGGATATTCAACGGATATCGGATACGGATCGGATATCGGATGGATACATATACAAATATAGATATATTTCGGATATTAAGTAAAATATTATATATATCATTAAAAAAATAATTGCATATTATTTTTTGATAGAATTATTAATTATAAAAATTAAATATGAATTATCATTATATTAGTAGTTCAAATGTATCAATGAATTATTAAAAAATATGATACATTAACACAAATTATATATAAAATTAGTTATATTTGTAATATATGCAAAAAAATATATAATTAAAAACACATAATGAGATTTTTTCGGATATGTATTCGGATAAAATTAGATAATATCGGATCGGATATCTTCGGATAATGTCGGATATTGACGGATAATAGCTAAACGGACGGTTACGTATAGGTAATAGCCAAACCGTATCCATATCCGTTAAAAAATTTCGGATACGGATACGGATACGGATTTTTTCGGATAAAGATATAAATTGGATAATTTTTATTATTTTTCATATCGGATAACGGATAATATCGAATATTTTACTATCCATTTGCAACCCTAAACGCGTTAGAAGATCAGCGCTTAGGATCAATAGTACCCCGAAGGTACGACGGATAACTCTTCAAAAGAACTTGTTAAATATCATTATCTTGGTGGGAAATTAATTAAGTAATAACTAATTTAAAATGGCTCCAGAAAAGGAATGTATTCTGAGACAAATGACAAATTAAATAATCAAAATATAGCTGGCATACACCAAAGACGAAAGTCAAAAGTTGCGGAATCCAATGGGTGATGCGTGGAGGTGTGTGACGATCACGAAACTGCTCTGTTACGTTAATACAACGAAAAAATTCATTAATCGTTTTGTTAAACAAAACGAAATAGTTACTATGAAATGAAAAGAAACGAAACACGAAATTTCATATATTTTACATTGAAATGAAATAAAATGAAATACGAAGTTTCATATATTTTATATTGAAATATTCTAAACGAAATGAAAATATCATTTCATTAATTGTTTCGTTTTCTTGGCACGAAATAGAAAATAATTTCATTAACTATTCCATTTAATTAACGAAAGAAAAAATCATTTTGTTAACTGTTTTATTTACCACTTCGAAATATTTCGTTGACACCCTAGTAGGGATGCAATTTGGCGAGGTACATATTTTTCTTCAAGTTTATTAAAAAATAAAAGTTAGTTGTGTGGTAGACGTGCGGACATTAAATCTGCCCATTTTTCATATGTTCGTATAAGTCTAATCCAAGTTAACCTGATCTGGAACAATGAATTTGGGCAATTTTATTGCTTCATCTACATCACTATAAATTGACTTGAGAAATCAATTACCTAATAGTTTTACTGTTGCAATACCAAACGCACAGATATCTAACTATTAACAAATAGCTTACGCAATGGCGTTTGTTGCTCACGCTCTTCTCTTTTGGTTCTTATATTCTGTCTTCATATTTGTTCGACTAAAGATATAAAAACGAAGATATAGCCAATCAAATTTTAAGAATGATGTCAAAGCCAGGTAAGGTAGCAATAACTTATGTATCCTGTTTGGAAGCGAAATAAATTGAGAATAAGTAGAGAGCTAAAAATTATCCCTTCTCTTCCTCCCAAACATAGCATGCACCAATATTTGACAATTTCCTCCATTTATCCTAAAAGCCCAATAAAATACGGCTGAAATTCTGAAAAGAATGAACGCTCATCATGTCCCCATTACAAAGTAACAAACGGTTAATGGGTTATAAACTTAGTTTGTGCTTTTGAGACCCAAGAGAATTCCGGGCTATGATCAGCCCATTAAATGCGAGCTTGCTCATAAAATTCAATAACGTAAAATATAGGTGACGGCCTGGACTGAGAAAAATCAAATTATATTCAGCCCATGAAACAAAGGGTGTGGAGTGCGCGCGGACAAACCCAACTTCAGAAAAGGAAGTTCAAATTTTCTGCTTAATTTAATATTGCATCGGCCTATTGGCGTGTTATTAGGGCTGTCAACGAATTCCGTTTCGACCGTGTTTTATTTCATTTCGTGATAATGAAACGGTTAACGAAATAATTTTCTGTTTCATTTATTAAATAAAACGATTAACAAATTTATTTTCTATTTCATGCAAATAAACGGTTAATGAAACGGTATTTTTCATTTCGTTAAGAGTATTTCAATGTAAAATACACGAAATTTCGTGTTTCATTCCATTTCATGATAAACGAAACGGTTGATGAAACGATTTTTGTTTCGTTTATTAAACGAAACGGTTGACGAAACATTTTCTGTTTCGTTTATTAAACAAAACGGTTGACGAAACGACACTATTTCGTCACTGTTTCAGCCGTTTGACACCCCTACGTGTTATATATGTAGGATTAGAGAGAGCAACGGGTCATGTTATAGTTAGATTAAAATTCAGTACATCCGACAGAGTCCGGGTATTTCAGCTCACATTGAGTCCTTTTAAGGCAAGATGAGTATCAATTTTAAATATATCTAAAAATTCATTAAAACTTTTCAATCAAATATCGAACTTCAATCTTTTGATACATTTTCTTTGATCGCAATATTTACAAATAGACAAGTTTTGCTATGGATCAAATTTTTTAAAAATTTGTTTTGAAAGTGAGAGATTTAAAAATTTGTATTGAAAGTGTAAAAATCAATTTGATATCAACTGTTATGATATACTTAAATTTGATAACTCCAAAAAAAATTATCTATACAAGAATCACTCTTAAAATTTTAAAAGTTGTAGTTTATGTTGCACGAACTAGGTAGATTCAAAATCTTTCTCATCTATTGATTTTGCATTGAGATTTGTGTTTTTTATTTTTTTTTCAAAAATTTCTCTCATCTCTTTATAAATCTCGATACAAAATTAATGGGTGAGAAGTACTTTGAATCAATTTATAAATTCTCTTTAAACCTACCCTTTCCCCATGTTGCATAAGCCACGTATATAAAAGAAATTGTAGTATTTGAACTTTAATAAGAAGAAAAAAGCACGTGCAGGAAATTTACTTATATAGATTGTAGACATTGAGTCTATTTTTTCTACTTCATACAAAATAAAGTACTTGGAAATTCTTAATATTTAAACATTTTACAATTATGAATTTGAAAAGTCGAGGTGTAATAATTAATAAACACCCCAAAAATGGAAACACTGAACATCTGTTAAGATTTGCATCTGATGCGTGTTAAGTGTTATTCCAAAATCAAGATCAGAAGCGATACCGTCTACACAAACTATTTTCTTACTTTCTAGCGGGTAACTTACTACATGTTTAAATAAAGCCTATTTTTTCTACAGAAAAGTTTACATAGTATAATAGAAGCAAAAAAAAACAGAGCAAACCTGCAGCACAAGACAGGAAAAGGAAAATAAAAATAAAAAGGAAACTTGTTAAAGAAATAAAACAGAGGCCCTTCAAACTTGAAGCAAGCTTTATTTAAGTCGACCCAGGTCCGATCAAGGCGAGAAGTGCCAATGCATTACTGGTGCGCTGCATAGCATCATCAACCTTCCTTTTCAATATCCTAGCAGCTGCATTCTCGCCACCGGTAAATCCAGTTGCGCATGTATTCTCATCAGTCAAAGATGCACTGACCCATGTCTTTACATTTTCCATTTGCATCCAGTCTCCTGCTAACTGCTGCTCTCTCAAGGAAACCATCGTATCCAAGGACTTTTGTAATACCATGACACAGTCTCCCATTGTGGGCACACAGTCGTGAACAGCAAATGTCTCCGATGGAGTCAAGGCACCGTTTGATGAGAGTCGAGTTATGAGAGTCAATGCCGACCGAGCTGTGTCTAGGCTGACAGAGACCGCAGTCCGGGTAAGGTCCACAGTGCTGTTTCCTATGGTGGTTATGTAAGGAGATAGGGAGGAAACACAGACCCGCGGATATGTAGTCTTAGCGCAGATGCTTTTTAAGAAATTTAAGGGGCTAGAGGCGCGCAGTCTTGCTGCCTCCATTTGTCTGCATACAGCAGCCATTATTAGAAGAGTGAAAATGGTGGCCGTGGTAAATGTGTGGGCTTTCATCCCTCTGGGGTCTACTCAGGATGAATTTAACTGGGATCTGTTTTGAAGTTAGGTTTGTTTTGATCTCTTACAAGGTTAATTGGAGTATTGTTGTCAAACCGCGAAAATTTAATTAAGAATAATGACAATTAATATAACAAATAAAGTAGAAAATAACGTGAAATGATAATTAAAGAAATATAAACATAATTATACAACTATAAATATACAAATAGCTAAGTTAACAATAAAGAAAAATAAAATTTAAAGTTAAAACAAATAAATTGAGAAGTTATTAATTAAATCTGTAAATAAATAAATAAAGATAAAAGCGAAATTTCGATCTTATCAAATGATCAACCGATATGAAATAAATAATCACCTAAAATAAATTAGGTCAAAAACGTTAACTCATTTAATATAATCGGAAACTTTCTAAATATTCTCTAGATCTAACCCGGTTTGGATCTAATAAGGGAATAATAATTCACAATGAATATGACATTGTTTAGAAATTTGATTTGCAATACAACCGTGCTACCCCATTTAAAACACACTAACTCATCATTCTCTCTCCCCATTAATTACCCGCCCCACACCCTCTCTCTCTCTCACACACCCTCTCTCCTCTTTCTTTCTTTACACCTCGTCGTCTTCTCTCTCTCTCTCTCTTTGCTTTCCCCGGTTCCTCCCCCTTTCCTCTCTCGGCGCGACACCAAACCCCGAATTTCTTTCTTTTTCTTTCCCTCCGATCTCCCCGCCTCTCTTCTCGTCCCGTCTCTGTCTCAATCTCCTTTTTTTTTTCGCCGGTTCTTTCCGTCGCATTTAAGCGACTCCGCACACCTCACCTCTCTCGCCCCCTTCCCGCTCGCCGACCTCTCGCGACATGGGGGTCCGTTCGTCACATCTGCGAGTCCCGGACTCTCGGTAGCCTTTGTGACCGTTGCCTTGCCTCCCTTTCTTTATAAAAACCCCTCTCGAGGCCCCTCCCTTCCTCCCTTTTCGCCGATTCTTCTCATGTCTTTGAGACTAGCTGCGATAAACACAAGTATTCGTTGGTTCAATTTTCGATAGAGAAATAAAAAAACGACAAGGGGAGGGAGGTCGGAGAAGAGGTCGAGTGGTGGCTTGTGTGACTAGTTGTGTGAGCCTTGCCCCTTTTTTTTGCTTCTGACCCGATTTTTGTCCCTCCCTTTATCTTTGGTAAAAACCCTAAAATTTCGATAATCCTGTTTGCTCGAAAGGTTGCTTGCTTGTTTTATTTTGTGATGAGTTGATTATTACATCTCGATGTGTGGGTTTGATGTAGAGGAATTTTCTTGTTGGTATTTTGGGTTACGGGAACCTTGGTACAATGGTACCCGTAGGTACCGATGATGCGAGGTTCTCCTCTCGTATCGGATCTTTGCACAGGTTATCTTACTTGATGCTTGTACCCACTTGGCTTGTTTGTTTGTCTTCGTCTGGTTTGACTGTTTCTTTTTCTCTTTGGTTTGCTTATTTGCTTCGAATGGGGATTATCTTTGATATGGAATTGTTGTTGTCTCTTTTGTCTCGTGACCTTAATCGTTTCCGGTACCAACCCCAATAATCGTGATTTCGGTATATTGGTACCACTTGGGGGTTCTATTTGGGGTGACCTTGCTAATCCGCTCTCTGGTTTTGTTTCGCTAGATTCGTTGCTTGGGTGATTTAGGTTGTCATTGCCTTAGTCGAACTTGATATGGTTTATTGGGCTATTTTGGTTGGTGCCCATATCCTTGCTGTTCTGATTCGGTGTGGGCTTTGAAATGTGGCTGTTGGTTTGTGATTAAGTGGTACTAAGCTTAATATTAAGGAAAGAAAAAAAAATGATAAAAGAGAGGATTAGGCCCAAAATGAATAACACGGCCCAAAATGAATAACATGGATTTAAGAGATAATTAGAATTTCTATTGGGCCAACAAATGGATTTAAATTAACAAAGATTTAATTAGGATGATAATACTAAATTAAGGTCCAATATTAAAAAGTATCAAGATAATTAAATGTTTTAATTTAAAAATGTGACTATTAATTGGAAGCGCTTACCGAAAGGTTTGGCGGTATCCATGGATTAATTACGTAAACTTAAAGAATCAGGAAATGATTAAATTCCCCATCACTTCGATTCAGGATATCGGTGCATTGGCACCAACGATTTGATAGTCGGCGTATGATCCCGAACATTAAAACACCAACACGATAATAAAACGATAATAATTTTCTTAATTTATTTACTTCTTCTTATTTTTAATTTTTCTTTTATGTTTTCCTTTTTAATTTATTTTAAACTATTTTTGCTAATTTATTTAAATATAAGGTTAACTATTTATATACATATACATAATAATAAAAGTAAAATTAATAAGAAAAGATAATTAGGATATAATGAATATATATATACGAGTATATATATATACATATATATATATATATATTAATCAATTTATATATTTTTAGATTTAAAAGAATATTAGAAATAAAGAATAGATATATATAAAATAACAATATATATTAATTAAATCTTTCATTTGTGAATAAGCAAAAGAATACTAGAATAAAATATTACATATATTATATATTATATATTAATCAATTTCTCTATTTTAAATTAATAAGAATAATTCTAAATATATTAAATATAATATTATATATTAATCAATTTCTCTATTTTAAAATTAATTGATTTAAATATTTAAATCAATGAACTCGAATTTAAAATAGAGAATGAACGTATAAGAATGATCGAGAATGATAAACACAATTTAACGGATCTATAAGCGGGCAAGCTTTGAAATTTCCGACGCGCATGTATGCAGCAGAAACGCCGCTATTAGAAATTTCAAGAAGAGACGATAAAACCCGAACAAACGTTTAATTAAATTATCAATCTAATCCTATTACTAATTAGTAAATCAAGTAAAACTAATAAACATCTAATTTAAATTAATTAGGTGATACGATCGACTCGGATCCCTCGCGGAGTACGAGGTCATTCCCGACCCGACGTACGCGGACACCGACCCCGAGGCCGGTGTTCTACCTCCGGAGTAGAGCGACTCCGCGATCCTCACCAACACTCTCAGGTACGGTTTCCTGGGATTTAATTTTCTTCCTTCAGAATTAGGAACCCAAACCGAAAATAAAATGTTTTAAAATAAATCTGAATTGCGGTGTTTTTGTCCAAATTAACTAGAGACTAAATCTGACCTGTCATTTGCATCCGGTAAATTGACCAGCATATTTGAGACATACCCGCATTTACATGTCATATCATGTCATACTGCACGTAGACAGGATAGGAGTAGGATCTCGGGAAATAGTCCCGATATAGGAACAAATAGATTTAAATAATTCAAGTCGTAGATTATAATTATTAGGAAAATATTATTACTATCACTAATTATTAATTAAGTCAGGTAGTTAATCATGCATTAAATGCATGGGAGTGCTGAGAGGCGGACCGGGTAATTCTCAGTCGGAGTTGCCTTGTATAACCAGACCGTTGTGGTTACGTACGGTGACCCATATGCCCGTGGGACCCACCGGTCTGTATATGCACTGCGCGTCCTCGCCTGTCGGGTTATCCACCGATCCCGTCATTTGGCGGGTTCGGCAGTGTCGGAGTGTTTTCTTTGATCTTATTATATTTCTTATTATTATTCTTTATATGATTAAATTTTTAATCCAAATTTGAGCGATTTAGGATACTTGTGTACTTCGGTATTTAGTGTGGGCGGCCATATCAGAGATTTGGAATCTATTTCGTGATACTATATTATTATATTTTATCCGGCGTATTTAGGATCCTAATATTGTCCGAAGGGCTTTCTCCTTTGGCCCGTAGTTGGTACAGAGAAAGTCGGGATGCGGTCCACTGGCCTTAGTGGGTACAGTGTAGGCTCCCATTTGTTTATATTTCGCTTTGATACTTTTACGGGATGCGGTCCTCTGACCCTTGGTTGGTCCAGTGTAGGCTCCCATTTATTTCCGTTTTGTTAATTCACGGGTAGTTATCTCCTTTTTACGATATGGCAACTGAAGACATACTATATCCATTGGCTTATATTTTGTAAGGTAAATTACCGTTAATGGACGGAGTACGTGCTTATAGCCGTTCACTCTCCTAGGGCGTTATCGCCCGGGAGCCCGAATTGTCGTTTGTGCGGCGTTGTCGCTGCACAAACATAAAGTCCTAAGTTAGTAAGTTGGGCCCTGGTAGTGCTCGCTTAAGCAAGGCCCGAGTTAGTAAGTTGGGCCCCGGTAGTGCCCGCTCGGGATGAGTCCGGTAAATTTACAATCGGGTATTTATTACGGGTGTTTGACTCTCGTATCTTATACTTGTATATTATATTATTATTTCCACGAAATTTTCTATTTCGGGTTTCTTTACCATATCATATCATATCATGTAGGTCAATGTGCATAATAATGTTATTATATTCACTTATCAATATTATTTTTATTTTCAAACATCGGTATCGGTTTTGGGTCCGATCTAGGAAAGAAGATTAAATCTTAAGGTGTTGTGGTCCGATGGATCGACACTTTATAATGAGAAGTGCGTGCATGGAGTGCTGTCATTAGTGTGTTGAGTGTTGACGCTGTTTCTTCCTCCGCCGTGCTTTCTCTGAACCATTTAATTAAAGATATCATAAAATGGTTGAAATTAATTTTATTAACATAAAATCAAACGGTTTGTGTAAGGTTGAATGGTTAAATTAATTTGACTTGAATAATGACAAGAATAGCAGGAAGCTTCAGGTTGGATGTAGGATTCGATGGGTAAAATTATCAGATTATCATGGTTTATTAGATACAAATTCATTAATTAATCTGATTTTAAATAAAATAATAATAATTTATTATATATTTTTATCTAATAAAAAATTATCAAAATAATATCTTTTATATATTAAAAATAACAACATAATAAAATTCAAAGTGATAAATAATCAAGTTAATGATGAAAATTTTTTTTTATAAAATTTTAAATTTTTAAATATTTAAATAATTATTTTATTATGCATAATATTAAATATACTTTTCTCAATAAATATAATCAAATAATTCAGATGATAAAAAAAATTTCTAAAAAGATAGCTGCATTGGATGACACTGGATCCGCCGCTGGGAAGCTTCTGAGAAAGTTACATGGTTGACTTCGTCCAAATGGCAGTAGAGGATCAGCATGAGCTCTATGTACGAGAAGATAGTGCCTACGACATAGTGCCTCTATAGGGAGACGATAACTGAAACGATACATTAAAGTTTGGTACCCACAACTAGAGTATTGAAATGGAGCGGACGGTCCGATCCGTCCCGGACGGACCGATCCGTGGCCGGACGACCGGACGAGGACCGTGGCGGGCGGACCGTGTGACCGGACCGTTCTATCCCTATCACGGCCCGGTCCCGACGGGCGGTGATGGCTCTCCTTCACCCGAAAATGGACCGTGCCGGCCGTCCGTGCCAACCCGTGCCAACCGGGCCGGGCCGTGGACCGTGCGGGACCGTGGACCGGACCGTCCGGACCGGACCCGGACCCCCTGATCGATCGTAAAAATGAAAATAACAATTAGTGTTTTATGTGTAGTTTTAAATAAAATGAAAATAACAATAATTATTGGTGTAGTAAAAAAAATGTTCTAGATGACATCAAAATATAATAACTATTATGTGTAGTTTTAAATAAAATGAAAATAACAATAATTATTGGTGTAATAATTACATTTGTGTGCTATATTAAAAACAAAACACAACAGTCAGTAGATTGATCTAAAATATTATAATAAAAATTAAAATAAACACACTCAGTACATTTGAAAATTGCACGTGTTTGGACCGAATAGGCTGAGGAAAGAACCCACTCCTGAACTCGAGAGCAGCGACCATCCCGTATTTCGGTAAAAATGTGATGTGGATGTGGATGAGGATGACGAAGAGGAAGAGTGGCACCTGGATGTCGAGGAGGATGACATCCAGGATGCAACATATATAAATATGGATGAAACTGATGATGCGGTAGATGTCGAAGAAATAGTTAGAGAGTGGCAAATGTTTGTTCCTTTTATCAATCGGGGAATGAAGTACTCGTGTGTTCAATTTACTGATAATACGCCAATGTCGTATGCAGACGAGCCTTATTTTCGCAAACCACCTAGAATTGATGAACAATTTGGTGTCGGTCAACATTTCAGTACGAAATCAGAGTTGAAAGTGAAAATCGTTGATTTTTATGTTCAACGGAATATAGAATTAGAGGTAACAAATAGCAGCAAATCAAAATTAGTGATGAAATGTAAAGATTCTAACTGTTCATGGATGATGTATGTCACACCCAATATAAACGGGTATTTAGGAGATCAAAACAAATCGGCTCGAGCACTCTTGTTTTGGCAGTGCTACTAGGGCGGACCACAGTCAGATGACTTCTAGAATGATAGCAGATATTGTTAAGAATCGGTTGAGAGACAACTTAGAAATGACAGTTAAAGAAGTAAGGGGTTTGGTTAGACAAAAGTTCCCCACAGTACAACCGAGTTATAATAAATTATGGAGAGAAAGAGAACTGGCAATTGCAGACCTATTTGTAGTTGGGAGAGGTCATACGAAATGTTTTCGTCTCTGCTAGCAGCCATACAAAATTTTACATATGGCACAAAATACATCATAGAGACAATGCCATCAACAAAATTCGGTGTTGAAATTTTCAATCGTGTTGCATGGGCATTTGGACCGTGTATTGCAGCATGGTCTTACTTACGACCAGTCTTAACTATCGATGCTGGATTTTTATCGGGTCGGTATGCCGGTAAACTATTTATGGTATGTGGTTATGATGCGGAACAACAACTACTACCACTTGCATTTGCTGTTGTAGCAGGCGAGAAAAGTGTGGCAAATTGAGGTTAGTTCATGCAGTGGTTGCGTAAAGAGGTTGTCGGTCCTGGTAAAATTACTATTATCTCAGATCAACATCTAGGTATAAGGGCGGTATTTGAGAGGTCGGATTTTGGATGGCAGGAATCAGCAAGCGATGTTGTTCACTGTAATTGTACTCAACACATTGCGCAAAATGTGCATAAGAACTGCCATATAAAAAGAATAAAGACACTTTTCAAACAAACTGCAAGACATAAGAAATCATGGAGATGCGAGAAATATATATAAAAAATTAACAATATTAGACCGGCATCTTATAAATTCATCAGAAAAAAAGAAATCATGCAAGGAAATCTCCCAACGGAACAAGTGTCCAACAGAAGGACACGAAATAACATAAACCGTAATAATCAACCCGCCGTAGCTGAGGAAGTGTCAGCCGAGAAATTCCATTATGAGGAGTTAACCCCAGAGCAAGTGGTCGCATTGCATCAAGAAAGATGGGCACAACATCTAGACGGGGGTCTCAATCGGTGGGGAATAATGACAAGCAACGGTTCAGAATCACTGAACAATGTGTTCAGGATCGCTAGACAACTTTCGGTATGTGCTATCGTCGAGAACACGTGGCACAAATGTGTTGAGTGGTTCTATTAGCGTCGACAAATTGCAGCAGTTTGGGAAGCCCAAGGTCTGGTATTCTCCCAAAAGGTCACCAAAATGATAAAACATCGCGGTGATAAGGGGAGAACTTACGATGTCATACCATTGGATTGGGGTATCAACAACTACGATGTTTACAACAGAAATGGTTTTATCGAGACGGTAATATTCTATGCTTATATAATTTTTTATTTAATTTTAAAATTTAAGCAATAATTTATAATTTCTATTTGAAATAATAGGGACAAAGGGATGAAATAAAATATGAGGTTGAATTAGCCATGACGGGAATTGGTAATTGTTGGTGTCAAAAACCGCAATTGACCGGTATCCCATGCGATCACTTGCTTGCTGTTTGTTCATTCAGAAGGCTGGATTACACTCAGTACGTTAGTCCATATTATACCATCCAGTACTACATTAACACATGATCTGGTCATTGGCATAGTTATGACAATAAATGAGATTGGTCAATTTACAATGGTCCGGTCATTGGCATAGTTATGACAATAAATGAGATTGTTCAGGCGAGATCTAGCAAAAATCAACAAAGAAAGGAGAAGGAATATACGCATTCCAATGGTTATGGATGAAATAGATAGTCGTATCAACATGTTGTCAACTCGAGGTCGAGCTCATTCCAACAGAGCATGATTTAGATTACCAGTGTGTTTATGTTTTTTGTTGTTATATTTACCAGAACAATTGAATTTTAATTGTTGTTGTAATATTTCAATTTGTTTTACACTATTTTAGAACAATGTATTAATTGTGCTTATATTTGGCTTTATAAAACTTTATTTTAATTTTTGTTGTAATATTTTAGCTCAATCTTCTGACTGTTGTGTTTTGTTTTTAATATAACACACAAACGTAAAAAAAAATTATCTGGAATTCGAGTTTGAATTTTTTTTTCATTTCTGTGTAAAAAAAACTCGGACCCGAGTTTCAAACTCGGGTCTGACTAATTATGCAAAAATAAGAAAAGAGATGGCCAGTTTGCTATATTTATTTATTTTATTTACTAAAATAAAAAAAAATCTGACAAGAATGCCCTTGGAGGCTTGGACGAGTGTAAACGCCGTAACCTAGCTGCTTCGCCAGAGTTCCTTCCTCGGGAGAAAGATACCAGGCTGAGTGATAAAATCCACACGCGCATATGGGGTTATTCTTGATATATATATCTTGATATAGGGGCAATGATACATCTAAATATCTTCATATTTTTTTGGGATCAGAGCGGATGCAGGAATTTGATCAGAGAGGTAATTATCGGATTATAATAATTTATCGGGTTTAAATTCATTAATTAATCAGATATTAAAAATAATAATAATTTAATTTAATATATATTCTTACCTAATAAAAAAATATTAAAATAATAAAATTCTATATATTAAAAATAACAACAAAATAAATCTCAAAATAATAGATAATCAAGTTGATGAATAAAATTTTCTTCTACGAAACTTTATATTTTGGCATTTTTACATAATTATTTCATTAATCACGATATTAAATACTTTTTTCTCAATAAAAATAATCAGACAATTCAGGGGGGCAAAAAATATTCAGGGGTAAATTACCGAAAACACTACCTAAAAACACTATTTTTAAAATCCACGGGGGTCGCTGCCCCCCTGGCCTTACCTGGGTCCGCCCTGCTCGGGACATAGGGTCCTATGTAGTTTTTTTTTTTAGTTATGATGAAAATTAATGAGATAATATTGAAGGTATTTCATTTTTTTCATATGATACATCATTATTCTTTTTTATTATTTCTTTAAATCTTTTTATTTACTCAATTTAATTATTTCTATATAATACTCCTCTTTCATAATGATTCAACTTTTGGGTGGATCACTAAATATTAATATATATATAACTAGAAAATATTAATATAGTATTAACTCATACAGAAAAATCATATCTGTATGTATTATTAAATGTAAGTAAAAATGATTATAATATCTTCTAGTAACCTTATTTTTAATGAGTTATATATGAATTTAACAATTATATATTTTCTGATTTAAAATATCAAACAGGTACATATTTATTTAATATTATTTTCTGCTATTATTTATAAAATAAAACTTGTTTGCAGAATTTATGTTGTTAAAACCATTTTTTTACAAAAAAAAAATCAAACTTAGAATTCACAATATGTAACATAAAATTTAAATCAAATATTTTGGAATAACATATTAATATTTAAAAAGCGATGTTGGTCATTTTTCATCCAAAATTGATAACTATAAGTGAAATTAATATGTGGCGAGCTAGTTGTATTGAGTTAAATAGTTTAGGGAATTGATTGTCGATCGCATATGAAAATTTGGAGGACATTCTGAGTGAAAAGTTTGGAGAAGTTTAGACATTACCCCTTATATAAGATGTGTTCTACAAAGGATGAATTATATATTAATTACTGGTAGGGGTGTTAATGATCAGTTGTTATTATTTTATTATTGTTTGTCCCGACTTTTTTTCATATCAATATTTGGGTCCGTATAAATATATTTAAAAAAAAATAGAGTTCTTATTATTTCGATATATTTTCTTTTTTTATATATCTTTTTAGAGATTTGAAATTGTGTCAGTCGGCATAGAGATGCACGAGATCTATTATATTTCTGTCCTTTGTACAAATTTTATTGTCACCGGCTGTTAGACATGTTCAACTGATATTAATAAGGAAATCTGAATACAAACTATATTTTTTCTTTCCGTGAACATATAGATTTTTAAACAAAAAATAAAATTATCTTCTTGATAGTAACTAGCATTTAACCCGTGTAATTCACGGGATTATAATATCAAATCTGGTTTAGAGAATGGAAAAGAAGGTCACATATAATTAATATTTTTGTGTCATGCCTTTTTTTTAAAAAAAAAATAGTATTGTGTGTGTTTGGAAAAAAAAATCAAAAATATCATATAATTTTCAATTTTCTTAGCTCTTTTGTATATATTGATTATGTTAATTGTTTCCAATACAGTCCAATTTAAACAGCATATCTGTTCTTTGGTTGTTTAAATTACTTTGGATGTTGTTTTCTTTTGTACTTTATAGGGGGTCTAAGTTCCAGAAGGCGTTTATTTGATACAAGATACAAGAAATATATCGATTGGTAGAGCTTTATTGTAATACATTATTTCATCGTGTAATATCATCCATCAACTTTTGTCATTTCTGATGTCTGTTATAAATCAATTGGATTTTACAACATATTCATTTTACTTGATGATTGCAAATTTTGGAATAAGATCAAGTCATGTTCAAAATGCTTGGCTTAATGAACTTGTCATTTGTCAAAAAAAAAAATATTAATTAAATATCAAGGAGGAATGCAAATTACAGATCAAGATAAAAAAAGAACATAGAAATATTTTCATAAAATTTGACACAAAATAAAAGAAGGATTGCTGCTGCACAAAAAAGCTGGGGATTGTAGTTCAACTCGGGCTTGGGCTCGAGCTAATCTGAGTCAGTTAAACGAGCTGAGTTTGAATTAAGGTTGGTTCGACTCGTGGCTCGAATCGGTTCGAATAATAATAGTTTATAATTTTTTTGTCAAAACCTAATCCGATAATCTATCTCTCGTTATCTCTCATCATCTTACGATCTCAGAAGCTTAATGACTTCTCTTACTCACTCGTGACTCTACTCGTATATCTGACTCGATAGTTTTTTTTTCTGATCCATATGTTCAAGTTAGTGTAACAAAGATGTCATTGAAAATATAATTTTGTTGATATATTAATTTTGTACTAAGTTATGTATCAATCTTGTAGATGTACTAATTTTATAGTTTGTAGATGTATATCATCTAAATGTTAAATCGAGTCAACGTACATGTATTGGCTCGTGAGCCAGCTCGCGAGCTAGTTCAAATAGTAGCGAGCCGAGTTTGAGCTATATTTTTTAGCTCGAAGCGTTTCACGAGCTCGACTCAACTCGATTCGAATTTTCATAAACCAAATTTGAGCTAAGTCCGGCTCGCTCAAACTCGACTCATTTCCAGACCTAATTGCTAGAATAAATAAATACAACAACTACTTACGGGCACAAAGACTGAAAGACAGTTAAAAGCAAAAGCCATTTTATTGGTTTACCAAGAACAGAAGAAGATAGCTAGGCAGCTTTTCTTAGCTCTTTATTTTTCTTATATATGTATTTTGCAAAAGCAATAATAATAATAATAATAATTGCTGAATACGTCCCGCTAATATACTCACCAAATTACAAAATCTATTTTTTGTTTAGACAAAACTAAATTAATCATAATAAATATTATATTATAGATTTATGGCTTCCTAAATCATATTATTCCATTGTTAAAATAGTTGTCAGAGTCAAATTAATGAGTACGTTATAAATAGATATTGGTTAACATAGGGGCGTCAATGCTTCACAGATCTGTGAAACCCTAAAATTTAAAAATAAAAAATGAAATTATGTAATTAAACAAATATGAGGAAATATGTATAATAAATTTTAAAATTGACAAAGAAAATTTTAAATCCTAAGAACAAACTAAAAAATCTAATTAAAATATTATTAAAATATAATAATTTAAAGCTTAATTGAATAAATAGAATAAAAATAGTCCAATTAAAGTTTTATAAATGAATCAAATGATGACTATAAATCTTAAAAGGATTTTTAAATCTTAATGAAGAAGACGACTATAATTGAAGAAGACTATAATAAATTAAGTAAATGAATTAAAAGATTTGGATTAATTGGAAAATATAAATTAATTAGTTTCGACAAATTTTGATAATTAAGTTATTATAAAAATAAATAAATTAATCAATTAAAATTAAAAATCAATCAGATGCGTAAATAATAATATAAAGTCGATCATGAAAAATCTGACCAGCCATACCAATATTTTTCTCCTTCTTCTGTTCTTCTCCTTTCCCTCTTCTCATTCTTTTCCCACTAACTTTGTTCCCTCTTTTTTCAGACTTTTTCTTTTGGTAAATAAAACAAAGTAAAGTGGTATGATTGCAGTTGAAATATGCACTCATAGTCATATCCGAGTTTCAAATTCGGTCCTATTTTTTTTTTACAAAATTTTGAAGTTTTGTTTATTTTTTTTTGAAACATTTTCAAACAGTTCAACGTGGTCCGTGATTACATTTTGATTACATTTTTTGATTATTTTTTTTATACGTTTGTCAGAAAATTAATACGTAAGGTACAACCGCGCAACGAAAATTATTACAAATAAATACATGCCGTAAATATTGGTATTTTATTATGTACGGAATTCATTATTTCAATAATATATAAATATATTTTAAAAATTATTTTCTTACTTTTGTGATTAATATTTTAATAACAAAATAAAATATGTAATTTTCATGAATAATACGAAAAATTCAGCAAAACCAAAAATAAGATAGAAAGATGGGCAAAAATATTCAAAATTTTTGCTACTATGGATTAAAATGAGTAAGAAGAAGTAGAAACAATGGTTACCTCCCTGATTGAATTTTGTTTAAAATAATCATTATAATTATGTATGTTTTAAAAAATAAAGATATTTATTAACACCATTTTATTATCTATTAAATACTTATTTATATTTGATCAAATAAATTTAAAAATTATATCAATAAATTATTTTTTTTATTAGCCAGCTCATTAGCTTAATTTATTGATGATAATTCGTTCCATCCTTACTTGAATAACTTGACCATTGCTTTGCTACAAGAAAAAAAAATATAAATACACTAATTAATCATTATACAATTTATATATAGCAATATGAAAAATTATTAAGAAGAAACTAATTTTTTAATTGATTATTAAATACATAACAATATACTTGAATCTTATATGATATGTTTGAAAAAGTTTCAAAAAAATTAGTGAGAGCATAAAAAAATTGGGACCGAAACCTACCCCTCTGTTCTCACGTGCACTACCCGACTCTCCACTATTCTCACTACTCACCGCAACCTACCCCTCTGTTGTTCCTCCTACTGTGCCGATGCTTGCCAGAAGGCCCAGAACAGGCCCCACTGAGCCATTGCTGCCTCTTCTCTGGTCGAACCTAAGCCAACAGCCTCTTTCTCCTCACAGTCTTGAACTCGAAACAGTCGCCGAGCCTCAACGGAGCAGTTCCCCCACCTCGCCACTTGCACACACTCTTTTCACCTTTGACAACCTGGTGGCTGCCTCCTCAAGCCGAGCAGTGCGACTCTTCTAGCGGGATTGCCCTACGAGAGGTGTAGCACTCGATGATGCGAGACTAAGGCGAGAAATAACACCCTCACAACCCTAGACACCTCTGACATTGTGCTGACCCGTCTCCTTTGTTGCCCTGAGCCAAAATTGATACTATCTTTCCTTGTTGTAATTGTGCTGACCCGTCTTCTTCGCGTGCCTTGTTGTAATTGTTTGTTCCATGTGGTATTTGCCCTCCAACTTGTGTTGATTTGTGCCATTGTTTATGATGTTTGTTGTCCTACTGGTTTGATCAATTGGCTCGATGTAATTGCCTTGTGGGCTGCTCTTATTAGTTTGTCTTGTTACCATTTGTGCCAGTCTTCCCTCTTTGTTGCCTTGTTATACGAATTTGGCTTGTCTATGTCTTGTCCTGGGCTATTGCCGTTTGTGCTGGCATGTATTGGTTGTTGTATGTGTGCTTTCCTATTGTTCCAGCACCTTATGTTGTTACTTATAGGGTTGTTGCTAATCTAATATTGTACACCCTGATCAGGGAGCTCTGATAGTACTGCGCACAAATAATTTGCTTGCATTGTCTTCTTGTAAATTTAAAGTCGTACTTCTTAGTTCATACAGATGAGAAAGTGTTATTAATCTTCTTGAGGATCTGGTTGGGGCACAGTAACCCAATAAAAAAAATGTGTTATGTCTATAATTGTTCATAGTACTGATCGACTATAAATAGAAGCATGTTTTTAAATGATTTTAATGTTTTTGTAAGAGAAATAGTAAACAACTTAGAATAAATTTAATCACATTAATAACAACTCGAAGTTCGGTATATCACTGCCTAATCGGACTGAGTGTAAATAGTGAATCCCCATAAATCTAATTGATCTCAAATTCGTAGGTTTTTAAAAATATTCTGACGAGACAACAACCGAGTACAGTCGGAACAAGGCGGTTGATGAGATTGCGGGCCTCATTAGGGACCCGACAACATTGAGTTGTAGCATTTACACTTGCCAAGCTATATAAGTGCATATTGCACTGAGATTATGATTTTTTTTAGATAAGATTTTATTTGCATTTCATAATATGAAAATTATTTACATTTATTTCATATACATTTCACTTAACATTTTATTTATATATTGTTAATTAAATTACTTTAGAAAATTAGATTGAATATGATAAATTATCTTATATAGAAAAAGTTAGATAATTAGTAAAATATTTTATAAATATCAAGTAATATTTAGAATATAATATCATGAAATAACATTTAATGATCTATTTATATATTTTATTAAGAGTATTTACTAAATATTTATCAAGATGATTAGTTTTGAAAAGATATAATATTAATTAAAATATTATATGTTATATTTAATGGGATTAACATCTTAATTAACACATTTGATTAATTTAAGTTAGCATTGATTTGTAATAAACTTATAAATAATAAATGTTATAAAAATAGTATTTATGTTATTAGTTATTAAATACTATAGTTAAGAAACTAATGACATTTAAAAATGATAGTAAAATAAATAGATAAACTAAAAGTGCTTAATTACACAATGGTATGGATTGAGTGAAATCGGACCAAATTGGTCTAGGCTAGGGTATCTTGGAGTAGATGGTAGGGATTGTGATTCACCCAACCTGAATGGCGGTGGTTACTTCTTATCATCGCATTTAAGAAATGTCGTTTGTTCGATAGGTCATTGAGGTTATCACTTAATAGTCTCAGGATCCGTGTTTGTTATTTATCCCCCCCCCAAATTCTTTTGTATACATATACATACCTCCCTTCTATGAGCAGTAAATTTAGTTTGACTGCATTGTGAGTGTGTCATTCTTTTATGACCAAAGATCTACACCAACTAACTATCTAACATCTTCGTCAATCCTCAGTATCAGGTGGAGAGGCGAACACTACTCATGAGGTGTCCCGGATTTAATACTCTACACATAGGTAGGCTCTCTTATTTCAGATTGTTAGGCATATAGCTAGTTGAGTAATTATTATATTTTTATTTATTACTATAATATTGGTAAGAGATCAAACGGTAACAAATAAAAACTTATTTCTAAAACAATGATAACGCGGCTCTGCCTTGTCATTATTTAAAACTAAATCAACATGGTAACGCGGCTCCACCCTGCCATAGTTGACTTTTATTTAAAACTCTAGATCTCGTTGAGTCATATATATGTGTATGAGGATTTATCTCTCATATTTATATTATTATAAAATTTCTGATATAATTTTTTCTTTGATTAAAATTATCATGACATTCATGTTGTGCATTTTTATAAACTTTTTTGTATTTACCTTATACAATACTTAGAAAATAATTAATCAACTTAAAAGTGTTAAATAAAAATATTATGTATTTATATCATTGTTATATATTTTAAATGTTAAATTAAATGAGTTTTAAGTCTAAGTCTAGATATATTCAATATCTCGATGTCTAGATCAAAATCTGTACTGAGTAACTTGTCACTCAAGTTCTACGGTAGTTTTAGGTTATAGGTTGGAGATAGATTATAGACTGTGATGATCGATCTTAGGAGATGTTCATAATTTTACTGCTATTTCTTTTCTTTGAGATTTGATAGATAGTCTGATTTGATTGTTGGTTGCCTCTCGCACCATCTCATTTTGTATTATTTATTATTTTTGCTTCCACAGAACTCTGATCTTTATTTTATTTTTTTATGGTATATATAAATAGACTTTTATTATTTTATGGCGATAAATGAATGAATTGTGTATTTTTGAGACTTAAGCGTACGCGTGTCTTCATGTACACGTGGCGGCTATCACATTTTGGTTCGGGGTGTGATAGGATCATTATTATATAGTGATAAACGATATTTATACCTATAATTTCATGCATAGTTAAGCCAAAAACTAAATCCAATTATTTTGTTTTATTGCATTTTTATTTATTTTTAGCTAGTTTCGTGCAATTTCTATCAAGAGGTCGGTTACTGCGTATTTTATATTTTTATTGCAGATTTTGGAGCGAAATTGGATATGTTTAATAGCTGACCCATTTGATGACCCGCCTCGCTGCCCCGCCACATCAGACTCTTGTTGGCTCTACATATGAAGGAAATAATCAAATGCCAAATGCGCATTAACTAATTCATAAGATCAATTTTGATTCTTGATTGGCGCAATTAGATTTAATTAACAGCTCCTGGGTGTGCAAGAATTAATGTGAAATGTGATTCCATATTGCTCTCCTTGGTGCATTCAAACGTGAATTAATTAAATAAATGTCAAGTTATTTCCCTGGCGTAAATGTGATCCATGATAGGTAAATGTGAGCTGTATGTAATTCTCAATTAATATTCCGATGATCACTCCATACAACACGCAAGAATTAAATCCAAAGATTTAGGAATCTTACTTGCGCCAGCTGCTCTTATTGCACAATCCGGATCCGGCTCCAAAGGATTAGTCCCACAATTATAGGATTTTTTGCATCTCAAGCACTCTTGCACTTCTATATAAACCTTGCCAATCTACACATCTAGACATCCCATTCTTCATCCTTCTCTTCTTTCATCTTGGACTAGCATTCGTGCTGGACCGAGAAAAATCTATTTTTGTTCTTTCCTCCATTGGCAAAGTTTCCATAAGCAAGCAAAGTGCTCGGGTGTGCAAGGCAATCTTTCTTCTCGAGTTGCAAGAAACGGGTTGTATTTTCTCTTTTCTTTTAATTTTATTAGAGATGTTTATTTTTGCATTTGTAGTTTCTAGCTTGTTTAGTATGGAAGGCTAAGTCCTCCGTCTAGGGATATGGATGTAGCCTGAATATTTTATGTTATGCATGTTTGAGTTATTTATATGGTTTATGTGTTGATTTATTTCATATGATTAAACTGCTTGTGATATTATGAGAATAGCTTAGTAATCTTGCTGGTAATATACAACAAACTGAAAGGGTGAGTGTATTGCTGACGGGCACAAAGGGGTTACATAAAGTTAGGATTATAATATTATAAGCACATTTTAGGCAAGTAAATCATGATACTGTTACGGTGACGTTGAAAGCCAGACTGAAATGAAATAAACTTAGGCACCTTGTGCACGATAAAGTATTAGAAACTAAGGGAATCCAAGATATATCACAAAATTAACTGGACTTAAGCCAAAGTGGTATGGTGCGACTCGTATCCCGTCATATTTGGACTAGGTACTAGTATAATTAGCTATAGACATATAGTTAATTATCAATCATAGGATATATCCCTCAACTATATAAACCAACAAATATGATATAAATAATCAAGCATGTATAACTAAAATATGATGGTGAACCCATATACCTAGATACTTCATATTCATAAGAAAAATCAGCTTTTACCCCCGAGTTATTAGTGCAAATTTCGCATTCCTTTCGATACAGACCGCATTCAAGGACTCAATCCAAATTCCTAGGATTTGACCCGCATTAGTGGATTCAAGGTGCATTCCCGGACACAGTGCGCATCTCTCCTCTTTTTAGGTTGCATTTCTAGATACAAACATCATTTTTATTATTTATTTTAGTTTTAAGATTGAACCAACTCGCTTTGATCTGGCCTAGATTACCAAAGGTTAGTTAACCAAGATTTCTTAGCTCCTCCCTGTGGATCGATAACCCAAAGTACTATACGATTAGGTCGTGCGCTTGCGACCGATTGTATTAATACTAGGGCTTAATTTGTTAAGCTACATAGACACCATCAAGCTTTTCTGGCGCCGTTGCCGGGGAGGTAACAATAGAATATTGGTAAATTTACATATAGGTAAGACTAGACCACTTTTATTTATTTTTCTTCTTTCTTGTTCACTTCTTTCACTTCTCTCTTCCTTTTCTCTTTTCAGAAATTACACTGGCCGCTGCTCCCTCACGGCCAATCACACGTGCATACTTGAGGCAATATCCTGAAGTGGCGAATAATATTGATCAAGTAATTCGACCGAACGAAGATCCACCAATGGCGAACGAACGACCCAAACTATTGAAGGACTTCGTTGTTCCAAATGCAACATCAATCAGAACAAGCATTGTTGCACCCGCAGTGGGGGCAAATAATTTTGAACTCAAACCTGCTCTAATAAATATGGTCCAACAACATCCGTTCAATGGTTTACCAAATGAGGACCCAAATTTGCACCTGTCTGTTTTTCTCGAAATTTGTAATACCCTTAAGGTTAATGGTGTGACCGATGATGCCATTAGACTTAGGTTATTTCCATTCTCATCGGTGTAAGGCAAGAGCATGGTTACAAGCCCTTAACTATTGGCACCATCACCACTGGGACCAAGCTAGTCGAGGCATTTTTGGCAAAATATTTTCCACCTACAAAGACAAACTCTCCTTAGAACTCAAATCAACTCTTTTCAACAAAAAGAGGGTGAATCTTTGTATGACGCATGGGAAAGATTTAAAGACTTACTTAGAAGTTGTCCACATCATGGTCTAGAGAAATGGCTCGTAATTCATATATTTTATAATGGATTGAATTACAACACTAAATTGACCGTAAATGCAAATTTCAGCAGCGGGTCATTCATGAATCTTAACG
The DNA here is from genome assembly GCA_037127355.1 of Schoenoplectus tabernaemontani. Classification (NCBI taxonomy): domain Eukaryota; kingdom Viridiplantae; phylum Streptophyta; class Magnoliopsida; order Poales; family Cyperaceae; genus Schoenoplectus; species Schoenoplectus tabernaemontani. The sequence goes on from CM073758.1 coordinate 13,827,093, forward strand.
TCAAGATGGATATACACTATTGGAAGATATAGCTTTAACCATCAACAATGGAATCCAGAGAGACCCGCTCCTAAAGCCGGCATCTTTCAAGTCGACAACTCAACTCTTCTCTCACTTCGATGGATGCACTCACAAGGCAAATTGGCTCGATGAATTCAGTGTGCAAGTGCAAACCAATACAAATAAAGCAAATAATGCAGTAACATCTTTTCATGTGAGCATTGTGGAGGTATGGATCATACAACTCTCGAGTGTCAACTTGGCATACAAGAGCCCGGCTTGATCAAGTTAATGCATTAAATAATTTTGGTAGGCCTCAAAATGACCCATACTCAAATACATACAATCCCGGTCGAGGAACCACCCGAACTTTTCCTATAAAAATAATCAAAATATGGTTCCCCAACAAAATAACCGTAATCCTCCAGTGTTTTCCTCAAAGACAATTCAATTCCCAACCAACTCCACAAAAGTCAAATTTGGAGATCATGATGGAAAATTTCATGAGCCAACAACAAAAGACGACACAAGATTTAAGAGACGTAGTTCGAGATCTAACAACAAAGGTTGATAGTTTAACAACACAAAATAAAATGTTAGAAACTCAAATTGCGCAACAAGCTAGTTCGTCTAGGGCTTTGGGGAAGTTACCAAGTCAACCTGAACCTAACCCGAGAGAGCAACACATCAAGGCTCTGACTTTGCGAAGTGGAAAACAAATTGGAGATTCAAGTTCGACAACGCAGCTTGCAACGCTTGAGAGCGCCCAGTTGAACGAGATGTAGACGACATTAACTCGATGCGACCAATACCAAGGATGATGCAAAGACATCGGCAAGAGTGCAGTGTATGAAGAAGAACCAAAGTATGTGGTACCATCAAAGTACGTACTCCACTCCCTTTCCCACAAAGAGTTGTCCGGCCAAACTTGACAAACAATTCAAGAAATTTTTGAGTTGTTGAAAACTTTGAAAATCGAGATGCCATTTACCGATGTTTTGACACGTATGCCCTCTTATGCTAAGTTCTTGAAAGAGATCTTATCAAATAAGAGAAAGCTAGAGGAGCATCAAACAAAGGGCACCGACAATCGAGTGCAACATGCAGATTTCGTAATAATTTGCCCCAAAAATTAGAAGATCCAGGCTGTTATGCAATCCCTTGTTTAATTGGCAATTTCCATATTAACAAGGCACTGTGTGATCTGGGGGCAAGTGTCAGTCTGATGCCGCTAAGTATTTTTGAAAAGATCGGTTTTGGTGAACTGAAGTCAGCCCGCATTCCGTTACAATTAGCTGACCGATCTGTTAGGTACTCCACTGGCATTCTAGAGGATGTACCTATTCGAGTTGGCAAACTCATTGTCCCTGTGGACTTTGTGGTTGTCGAAATGGAAGAAGATCCACAAATCCCCATCATTTTGGGTAGGGCTTTCCTCAGAACAGCCGGCGCATTCATCGATGTTAAGAATGGCAGACTTACCCTAAATGTGGGAGATGAGAAGGTGGAATTCAATTTCTCAAAAACAATCAAACGTCCTTCTCATGATGACTCTTGTTTGAGAATTGATTATTTTGACACTCTAGAGCAAGAAATTCTTGACGAGCATATCATTTCTGATTCATTCGGGCATAACCTTTGCTTGATGATCGGTGATAGTGATGAGGAAGACAATGTATGTGAGAATCAAGAGTTTGAACCGCTTGCATCAAGAAATGCGGTGATTACATCGAAGATGCAGTCGCATCAAAGATAATTCAGTCGCATTGGAGAATGTGACCACCGCATCGACGATGCACCTAAGGTAGAGCTCAAACCTCTCCCCTCTAACCCGAGGTATGCATTTCTCGGCCAAATGATACGTACCCAAAGGATCATAAATGCCAACCTCGCCGAATCGTAGACTCATTCTCTACTCGCAGAGCTTCGAGTACATAGAAAGGCCATTGGATACACAATAGATGATATCAAGGGGATCAGCCCATCAGTTTGCATGCACAGAATTTTGATGGAAGACGACCACAAACCATCCATTGAGTCTCAAAGAAGGTTGAATCCTAATCTAAAGGATGTGGTCAAGAAAGAAGTTCTTAAGTTGCTAGATGCGGTATCATTTACCCCATCTCCGACAAGAATCGGGTGAGTCCAATTCATGTGCCAAAGAAAGGCGAACCACCGTAATCGAAATGATAACAATGAACTGATCCCAACTCGAGTGGTTACCGGGTCGGCGCATGTGTATTGACTACGGAAAATTGAACAAGGCTACCCGAAAGGATCACTTTCCTTTGCCTTTCATTGATCAAATGTTGGAACGGTTAGCAAAGCACACTCATTTTTGCTACTTAGATGGATACTCAGGATTCTTTCAAATTCCTATCCATCCAAGTGATCAGGAGAAGACCACATTCACTTGTCCTTATGGCACATTTGCCTATAGGAGAATGCCTTTTGGTCTTTGTAATGCTCATGTTACCTTTCAACGAGCGATGATGGCAATTTTCTCTGAATTCATCGAAGACATCATGGAAGTGTTTATAGATGATTTCTCTGTCTATGGAACAAGCTTCGATGAGTGTCCGCAAACCTTTCAAAGGTCTTGCAGCGCATTGTGAAGAAGTCAACTTGGTTCTGAATTGGGAGAAATGTCATTTCATGGTTCAAGAAGGAGTTGTTCTTGGACATGTAGTGTCATCTCGTGGTTTAGAAGTTGACAAAGCAAAAGTGGAGGTGATTGAGAAGTTGCCACCTCCAACCAATGTCAAAGAAGTCAGAAGTTTTCTAGGACATGCTGGATTTTACAGGAGATATATCAAAGACTTCTCTGGCATTGCGAGGCCCTTGTCCAATCTCACAATTAAGGACATTCCTTTTAATTTTGATCAGAAATGTCATGATGCATTCTGCAAAATAAAAGAATCATTAACTTCTGCCCCGATCTTACAACCACCTAACTGGAGCTTACCATTTGAGCTCATGTGCGATGCGAGTGATTATGCAGTAGGTGCTGTATTGGGACAGAGGAAGGACAAGAGAGCCTACGCGATCTACTATGCAAGTAAAGTTCTGGATGAGGCTCAAGCAAATTATGCCACAACAGAGAAAGAACTTCTTGCTATAGTGTTCGCAGTGAACAAGTTCAGATCGTATCCATTGGATCGAAGGTTATCGTCTATACCGATCATGCAAAGAATCAAATTCTTGTTGAGCAAGAAAGACGCAAAACCTCGTCTCATCCGATGGGTCCCGCTTTACAGAATTTGATCTAGAAATTCGGATAAAAAGGGCACGTAAAAAATCTGTTGCGATCATTTGTCTCGACTTAGACACAAGCCTCGAGTTTAAGGAGGATGACATTCCAATTGATGACTCATTTCCGATGAGCACCTCCTTGCAGCCTCGAATTTCAGCTCCGTGGTATGCCGATTATGTGAATTTTCTCGCATGCGCGTTCTTCCACCAGATCTTCGTACGCAAAAGAAGAAATTCTTTGCTGATCCGAAGTACTACTATTGGGATGATCCTTTGCTCTTTAAATTGGGTGTGGATGGAGTATACCGTCGTTGCATTCCAGAAGATGAGGTACAAGATATTTTACTCCATTGTCATTCAATGTCCTATGGTGGTCATGCAAGTGCATCAAAAACCGTTGCTAAAATCATTCAATCCGGCTTTTTCTGGCCTTCCATGTTCAAAGATGCCAGAAAATTCATTCTCTCATGTGATGCTTGTCAAAGGACGGGGAACATTTCAAAGAGAAATGAAATGCCCCTCAACAACATCCAAGAAGTCGAAGTTTTTGATGTTTGGGGAATCGACTTCATGGGACCATTTCCGTCCTCATGTGGTAACAAGTTCATTCTGGTCGCGGCTTGACTATGTCTCAAAATGGGTGGAGGCAATTCCGAGCCCAACAAATTGATGCAAAGACAAAGGACACGACTTTTCAAGAAAATCATTTTCCCTAGGTTTGGTACACCAAGGGTCGTGATCAAGCGATCGGCGTACTCACTTTGTCAACCGCCAACTTGAGTCTCTTTTGACTAAGTATGGTGTCACTCACAAAATCGCCACCCCATATCACCCACAAACGAGCGGACAAAGTTGAAATCTCCAATCGAGAGATCAAGAGCATTCTTGAGAAAACTGTCTCTCGCACTCGAAAGGATTGGTCGCTTAAACTTGATGATGCTCTATGGGCATACCGTACCGCATTCAAGACACCAATTGGTATGACTCCTTTTAAGTTGGTGTATGGTCGTCCATGTCATCTCCCTGTAGAGCTAGAGCATAAGGCGCATTGGGCAATCAAGGTCCTGAATTTTGATCTGAAAACTGCCGGTGAAAAGAGATTGATGGAACTGCATGAGTTAGAAGAGTTGCGACTAGATGCCTATGAAAACACTCGATTTATAAAGAGCGCACCAAACGATGGCACGATAAGAAAATCACACGTCGTGAGTTTCATGAAGGAGATATGGTTCTCTTGTTCAACTCCCGTCTCAAACTCTTTCCCGGGAAGTTAAAGTCCGATGGTCCGGACCATTCAAAGTGCTATGTGCTTTTCCATATGGTGCAATTGAGATTTTCAAAGAAAATTCAGTGCATTCAAGGTGAATGGACAAAGGTTGAAACATTATCTCGCCGTGATACTTTGGAAAAGAAGGTTTCATTTGATCTTCTTGACGCTCCATCGACCGAATAAAGAATTTGGTCGTGCTCGAGACCTAAAACAAGCGCTTCTTGGGAGGCAACCCAAGACCCAAAAGTTCTTTTATTTTGCATCATTTTATTTTCTTGTTTGGATATTCTACTTGTTTCATGGTCAAAGAAGTGTAGGAAATTTTCAAAAAGACGAGTGCAAGATCTAGAAGTCACATGTCATAAATGCAACCTTCATTTTCAAAGATGCAGCCGCATTCAAGATAGCACAAGATGAGAAAGTACATGAGCAATCAATTTTCTCCTCCACGATCATGGTCGTTGTTTTCATTTCCTCCTCCTCATTTCATTTTCTTGTTTAGTTGCACCGAGGTCGCTGCACAATCTTAAGCTTGGGGAATTTTGAGAACTCGCATTTGCATTCATGTAGATTGCATGATTAAGTTAGTTTAAGAGCATGTAGGGCTTGCATTTTTAATTCATATAGATGTCATTTTAGGTTAAGATTAAAGGAGAAAATTTTGAGAAATTACAAAGTTGAAAACTTAAAAGAGAGAATGTGTGATTTTTGTGCTTTTTCTTTGTTAAAGGCTTACGTGCATTTTTATGATTTTGGCTAACCACATGGTGATCGAACTTGCTTATTGTGCGTTTCATAAATCAAATACCGGTGGAATCAAGTTTCTCAGGGATTAAACGGATTGAAAGGGACTTTCCTCATTTTAAACCTGCCCTATACTTCTTTTCTGTCCATAAATAAAAAAACACATTTTTCCTCCATCTCTTTTAGTACCCTATTTCATCTAAGGGTGTATCTAGCATGTTTTGAGCATATTCACTTTCATCGGTGCACAATTCGAGATGACAAAATATGGAGGTCATCAATTACCTCCACCGATCTTCTAGTGTCAATGCCATTCCGAAAGAAATATATGGAGCATTAAATATCCATATCGCTTTGAACTCGAAAAAAAAAAAATTTGGTCACCAAATGTCTCTATTCTTCAAGTGCAAAAGTGCAAAGGTCACCAATTGCTCTATCTCATATAAGCACTATCACTTTTCAAAGAGGTCACCAAATACCTCCTAAAATGCGATCTTCAATGTAAACTCTGAGTTTCAAGAAAAAAAAAAAAAAAAAAAAAATGAAAAAAAATAAAAAAAAAAAAACGAAACATCCGAAACAATTCAAGTCGTCCGAGACGATCTAAAAGCAAATTCCCATGAGGATGTTCGAATCTATTCTTCTATTGAAGCTTCGTGCCATGTGTTAAAAAAAAAAAAATTCTTTCTTCAAGCCGTTCGATTTGTTCGTCCGCTGAGATTGTGTGTGCTCGGTACATGCTAGATTCTTTTTCCTTGTTCTTGTCTTTTCCTTATTTTTCTCTCCACAAAACCTCCAAGAAGCGAACTGAGATTTTTAGTATGAGGAATTTATATATTTTCTACTTTTTAACCCCTGAGATTCATGAAATCCTTGCCAGTCGGTTATATTTTTGCATTAAGCTAACTCTTTTCATTTGTGAGGTGAATAAAAATTATCTAGATGCCCTAAGAATTTTTGCAGAGTGATTCTACAAAAATTTTATATTGTTCCTGTTAAGATTTCGGCAAAGTATATTTCACAAAATTTTTGTCCGAACTTTTAGGTCTTGTCTTTGGTTTAGATTCGAACTTACCTCCATTGTTTGCTTGAGGACAAGCAAATGTTCAAGTTTGGGGAAATTTGATAAACGATATTTATACCTATAATTTCATGCATAGTTAAGCCAAAAACTAAATCCAATTATTTTGTTTTATTACATTTTTATTTATTTTTAGCTAGTTTCGTGCAATTTCTATCAAGAGGTCGCTACGCGTTTTGTATTTTTATTGCAGATTTTGGAGCGAAATTGGATATGTTTAATAGCTGACCCATTTGATGACCCGCCTCGCTGCCCCGCCACATCAGACTCTTGTTGGCTCTACATATGAAGAAAATAATCAAATGCCAAATGCGCATTAACTAATTCATAAGATCAATTTTGATTCTTGATTGGCGCAATTAGATTTAATTAACAGCTCCTGGGTGTGCAAGAATTAATGTGAAATGTGATTCCATATTGCTCTCTCTCCTTGGTGCATTCAAACGTGAATTAATTAAATAAATGTCAAGTTATTTCCCTGGCGTAAATGTGATCCATGATAGGTAAATGTGAGCTGTATGTAATTCTCAATTAATATTCCGATGATCACTCCATACAACACGCAAGAATTAAATCCAAAGATTTAGGAATCTTACTTGCGCCAGCTGCTCTTATTGCACAATCCGGATCCGGCTTCAAATGAATAATCCCACAATTATAATTTTTTGCATCTCAAGCACTCTTGCACTTCTATATAAACCTTGCCAATCTACACATCTAGACATCCCATTCTCCATCCTTCTCTTCTTCCACCTTGGACTAGCATTCGTGCTGGACCGAGACAAATCTATTTTTGTTCTTTCTTCCTCCATTGGCAAAGTCTCCAGAAGCAAGCAAGGTGCTCGGGTGTAAGACAGCGTCTCTTCTCGAGTTGCAAGAAACGGTTGTATTTTCTCTTTTCTTTTAATTTTATTAGAGATGTTTATTTTTGCATTTGTAGTTTCTAGCTTGTTTAGTATGGAAGGCTAAGTCCTCCGTCTAGGGATATGGATGTAGCCTGAATATTTTATGTTATGCATGTTTGAGTTATTTATATGGTTTATGTGTTGATTTATTTCATATGATTAAACTGCTTGTGATATTATGAGAATAACTTAGTAATCTTGCTGGTAATATACAACAAACTGAAAGGGTGAGTGTATTGCTGACGGGCACAAAGGGGTTACATAAAGTTAGGATTATAATATTATAAGCACATTTTAGGCAAGTAAATCATGATACTGTTACGGTGACGTTGAAAGCCAGACTGAAATGAAATAAACTTAGGCACCTTGTGCACGATAGTGTATTAGAAACTAAGGGAATCCAAGATATATCACAGAAGTTAACGGACTTAAGCCAAAGTGGTATGGTGCGACGTATCCCGTCATATTTGGACTAGGTACGATAATTAGCTATAGACATATAGTTAATAATCAACCATAGGATATATCCCTCAACTATATAAACCAACAAATATGATATAAATAACGAAGCATGTATAACTAAAATATGACGGTGAACCCATATACCTAGATACTTCATATTCATAAGAAAAATCAGTTTTACCCCCGAGTTATTAGTGCACCCCGCATTCCTTTCGATACAGACTGCATTCAATGACTCAATCCAAATTCCTAGGATTTGACCTGCATTAGTGGATTCAGGGTGCATTCCTGGACACAGGGTACATCTCTCCTCTTTTAGGTTGCATTTCTAGGATACAAACATCATTTTTATTATTTATTTTAGTTTTAAGATTGAACCAACTCGCTTTTGATCGGTCTAGATTACCAAAGGTTAGTTAACCAAGATTTCTTAGCTCCTCCCCGTGGATCGATAACCCAAAGTACTATACGATTAGGTCGTGCGCTTGTGACCGATTGTATTAATACTAGGGCTTAATTTGTTAAGCTACACAGACACCATCATATAGTTTATTATTTTTTATCTGTTCGGATTCAACCCATTTTAAATTGGTGAACATATTTTTAACCTGGCTTGATCTGAACAAGTTACAAGTCGATTCGTCCAATCTGAATAAAAAATTAATTATTTATTAATTATATATATAAATAATTTGATATTAATATATATATATATATATATATATAAGTTTTAATTAGCTTTAAATCATAGAATGAGTAAAAAAAATAATTAGACGGATCTGATTTGGTTGAGTCGACCTGTACCCGATATAATCTATGACAAGTAAACAAGATCTTAATTCATATCTGACACATTTATATTCATATCATTTCATATCAGTTCGAATTCATATCATCATATCGGGTCAAGTTTTGACACTCAAATTAAGAATAATAAATTATTAACTAAGTCGGAAACAACGGTACATAAATTAATGCCTTGGAAATTAATATTTTTCTTTATCAAAATACTTTGCGTGGATGTCAATTGAGGGAAATAACTTCTGCTTGCTGAATCGAAGAGCAGATTTCTATTTTTCAGGACCCAACGCTCCGAGTTAATTTTATTTTCTTCAAAATTCATGTAACTGTTGTTCCATGATTTTCAACCGCCCGATCTAAATAAGGAAGCTCTACTCGCGAGCTCAAAGAACAACAGATTCGGATCCGTCTATTCTATCAGTGCCAGTATTTTACTTTGTGCTGAGCGAAAGTCAGTTTGGTGGTGGGACCAAGTGACATCTATTTTTTATCAACCATCAGTAAAAACAATAATATTTTAGGGTGGAAATCTAAAATACAATGATTTGCACAGATGCGTTCATATATTACGTCAAAATATCAAATTTTAAATTATAAATGACCGATCTTATCCGTTCAATTTATTTTTCATATTAAACTCTTATAAAAAATAATATTTTATATTTTTTTAATTTTTTTTTACTATTTTTTGGATAGGAAGAAAGCCATCACTATTTAACGATTCAAAATTCTTAAATCAATTAACTTTCTCTTGGTGAAAAATAGCAAAAAAAAATAAAAAATATATAATTTGATTTTTTATAAGAGTTTAATATAGAGAATAAATTGAACGGTTTGAAAAAAGTCATTTTTAACTTAAAATTTAAAATTTTGACGTAATACATAAACGTATCCGTATAACGCGTTGCATTTTAAATTTCCTTATATTTTAAGTCGCTGCTAAATGTTAATCGGATAATATATAATGGGCTGGATCCATTTATCCATGAAGAAGACCATGACACCATCACTTGTCGTGAAACAAAAGCCCTTCCGGAGTCCTTCGCGGCCAGGGAACTGACAACGTGGCCTCATTCCAGCCCTCGTTGCATACAGTCTTATCCTATTGCCCCTCAACCAACTAAAAATTAAAAATGTTTAAAAAAAAAGGGTATGCAGGATTATAATGCAATTCTAAAAGAAAACTGGCCACGGTAGGTAATACAAGAACATTTGAAGGGATAATTAATACTTAGCACTTTAGCGGAATATAATCCCTTCCCTTCCCTTCCTGGAAATAAATTGCGGCTCTGAAATATCCCACAATTTCCACTGGGGCCATAACATAAACAGCGAGCAGCTCATTGGCCGCAAGCTCTGCGTTATCTTTTAGCGCCAAGCACTGAGCTCCTAGCTCAAGCGCAGATAAACAAAGAGAGATCGAATTGTAAAAGATGGCGTCAGAAACAATTAGAGGAACGCCTATAACGCCGGCGAGATGCTTGCGCGGTTCCAGGCGGACTATTCCCGTTGCCTCACAGCGCCTCCTCGGACCCCAATTCTTCTCTTCTTCCGGTGTACAGGCTTCATCCCTACGCCGGGCATATATTTCTCCCTTCCTTGGGAATTTTGCAAGGTCGAACATGTCAAGTGCTAAGGGGAGCAAGCAGAGGATGTCAGTTATAGCTATGGCCGCAGAAGGTGACCATTCTTTTGCTTATTTTGTGGTCAATCACTGTTTTTTTATTTCTATGATAGCTCCGAAGAAATTGTGTCATGTGTTGTTACTTGTATTATTTGCGTAAAATGATTCTGAACTTTATACAGTGAATGCAAATTGGTAAAATTAATTCTGATTCTTCAGTCCAATCTTTGACTTATTGTAGCGCTGAGACATTTAAGTGTCAAAATATTGGTTATTTCCATGTTTTTCTTCTATACTATTATTATGCTTTTAGTTATATATAGACAATTTAGTGCTGTTACCTTATCTTAAAAATACAGTACAGCATGCACGCATCTTGTTTGTTGAAATGACTTTATAAAGAGGCATTATTGGATAATGTATGCCAACTTTTCATATATATATATATATATATATAGAGAGAGAGAGAGAGAGAGAGAGAGTGAGTGAGGCTATGGTGCTTCGCAAAGCACAATACCTCTCGTGTTTTGCATCCGTATCTCGAATTTAAAAGTTAAAACGGCCGATCCAAACAGTTGAACATGATCTTCATATTAAACTATCTTTGGAGATCAAAATTTATATTTTTTTGAAATTTTTTGCTATTTTTTAGATGGGTAGAAAATCGCTAGTTTTGGATGGTGCAGAAATCATTAGATCAGCAAACTTTATACTCATTTAAAAAATAGTAAAAAAATTCAAAAAAAATATATAATTTGATCTTCAAGGATATTTCAATATGCAGATGATGTTCAATGGTTTGGATCGGCCGTTTGAGCTTTCAAATTCAAAATACGGACGCAAAATACGAGAGGTTTTGTGTTTCGCGAAGTACCATAGCCTTACTCTATATATATATGGATTTTTTTTTGTTATTATATGATGCATTGGAGGCTTGTAATTTCTCTCGCCTAGTACTGACATTTAATCGAACAGTTTTTAACTACTGGCCCTGAAAAATTTTAGATGTGATTTTATTCAATGCAGATGGCAGCCATGTAGTTCCATTGAAAGATTACCGCAACATTGGTATCATGGCCCACATTGATGCTGGAAAAACTACCACAACAGAGCGTATCCTCTACTATACGGGCAGGAACTACAAGATCGGAGAGGTGCATGAGGGCACAGCCACAATGGACTGGATGGAGCAGGAGCAAGAGCGAGGCATCACCATCACCTCTGCTGCTACCACTGCTTTCTGGAACAAGCACCGCATCAACATCATTGATACCCCGGGCCACGTCGATTTCACTCTTGAGGTTGAACGTGCCCTTCGTGTACTCGATGGCACAATTTGCTTGTTCGACAGTGTTGCTGGGGTCGAGCCCCAGTCTGAGACTGTTTGGCGCCAGGCAGACAAGTATGGTGTCCCTAGGATATGTTTTGTTAATAAGATGGACCGACTGGGTGCTAATTTTTACAGGACAAGGGATATGATTATTTCAAATTTGGGCGCAAAGCCATTGGTCATCCAGTTGCCAATTGGTGCCGAGGATGCATTCAGAGGAGTCGTTGACTTGGTGAGAATGAAGGCGATTGTATGGACTGGAGAGGAGTTGGGTGCAAAATATACATACGAGGAGGTACCTGATGACTTGAAGGATCAGGCACAGGATTACCGAATGCAATTGATTGAGACTATTGTTGAACTTGATGACAAAGCAATGGAGAACTATCTAGAAGGTGTAGAACCTGATGAGGCAACAATCAAGAAGTTGATCCGTAAAGGCACAATAACTGGTAGCTTTGTACCTGTTTTGTGCGGCACAGCTTTCAAAAACAAGGGTGTACAACCATTACTGGATGCTGTTGTTGATTATCTCCCTTCACCACTTGACGTACCACCGATGAAGGGAACCGAGCCTGACAACCCAGAAGTGGTTTTGGAGAGAATACCAAGTGACAATGAGCCATTCTCGGGTCTGGCGTTCAAAATTATGAGTGACCCGTTTGTGGGTACACTTACATTTGTCAGGATCTACTCTGGCAAGCTCATTGCAGGTAGCTATGTGTACAATGCTAATAAGGGGAAGAAGGAGAGGCTTGGACGACTTCTGGAGATGCATGCAAATAGTAGAGAGGATATAGAAGTGGCTAGGACAGGAGATATTGTGGCACTGGCGGGCCTTAAGGATACCATAACCGGTGAAACACTTTGCGACCCGGAGAATCCGATTGTGCTGGAAAGAATGGATTTCCCAGATCCAGTGATCAAGATTGCAATTGAGCCAAAGACTAAGGCTGATATAGATAAGATGTCTAACGGATTGGTTAAGCTCGCACAGGAGGATCCATCATTTCACTTCTCTAGAAATGAGGAGACAAACCAGACAGTTATTGAAGGGATGGGTGAGTTGCATCTGGAGATCATAGTTGATAGGTTGAAGAGAGAATTTAAGGTCAGTAGTTTTAGATATCTTTTACAAATAACAAATTATTAAGTAACGTGATATTGCCTCAACTCAAATCCTGCACAAACAGGTTGAAGCGAACATCGGTGCACCTCAAGTGAACTACCGTGAGAGCATATCAAGGATCTCAGAAGTAAAGTATGTGCACAAGAAACAGTCTGGTGGGGCAGGGCAGTTTGCTGATATCACAGTGCGGTTTGAGCCACTCGAACCAGGTAGTGGCTATGAATTTAAGAGCGAGATTAGGGGAGGAGCAGTGCCGAAGGAGTATCTCCCAGGTGTAATGAAAGGATTGGAAGAGTCCATGTCGAATGGTGTTCTTGCTGGTTACCCAGTGGTTGATGTGCGGGCTGTGCTTGTTGATGGGTCCTACCACGAAGTGGATTCTAGCATTCTGGCATTCCAGCTTGCAGCAAGAGGTGCTTTCCGTGATGGGATCAGGAAGGCTGCACCAAGACTCCTCGAACCCATTATGAAAGTTGAGGTGGTGACACCTGAAGATCATTTGGGAGATGTTATTGGAGATTTGAACTCAAGGAGAGGCATAATTAATACTTTTGGTGATAAGCCAGGCGGTCTCAAGGTAAATGAGAGTTTGCTTTTAAACAATTTTTTTTGTTAATATGATCTTCAAGCTCTCCATAAGGGCTTGTTTCAATTCATTTAATATCAGATGAGGATCTATTGAATAACCGTTTCACAATAATCATATAACCTGGTTTCTTACTGTCGCGTGACTAATTTTTCTGATCGTATGAACTGCAGGTTATTGATGCACTTGTGCCCTTGGCTGAAATGTTCAATTATGTCAGTACTCTTCGTGGAATGACCAAAGGACGAGCATCTTATACAATGCAACTATGCAAGTTTGATGTTGTACCACAACACATCCAAGCTCAGCTCTCTGCTGCAAAACAGGCTAAGGAAGAAGTCGCAGCCTGAGGCAAGATCAGGGTCATATGGCGATCAGACGAACTGTTTCAGAGATCGTCTTGATTTTTTTTATGGTGTTAAATTTTGTCAAAGATAGGGTTTTCTGATGTTGAGAAATATTTTAAGACATTTTTAGTCTTCAAACATTTATTTGTTAATTATTTAAAAGAAGGGGATTCTTTTTTCGGTCCAGATAATTCTGAATGTTATTTCCTTGCAGCTCTGTCGTTATATTTTTGCTTATTCTTATTAAAGTAATCCGATGCTTTTCTTCTCGCCAAACTATAGAATACTTTATTGTTCTCTTTGTTTATTCATTAGGAAACCACTATTCATTAGGAAACCACTATTTAAAAAAGAAATGGGCAAGAAAAGATACAAGGTTCACTTCCTATTGGTATTCTGGCGCTAGCTCAGTAAAAGCTCAAAAAAAAAAAGAATCAAGGAAAGAAAAAAGAAATTGACACCAAAGCATCAAGTATCAAAAGTCCAAAACCACAACATTCAATTCCCCTTTTCTTTTTTGGCGTTGTGTTGCCTTATATTTTCAATTTGCGAATTTGTGTGAGAGAGAGGAAGAGCGAAGGATGGAACTCTGTTGGGACAAGAATACAGTATGAAAGGAGGTAGGAAGGGTATATTTGAAAATATAAAAATACAATTTAAATTTCACTATAAAAATACATAAGAATACAGTGTGAGTGATATTTAAACAAATAAATTTTGTTTAGAGTGACATCATAGTAAAAAAGTTGATTTTGTAGTGGCATTTTGATAAATTAGATATTTTGTGGTGGCATTTTGACAATTTCCCCTTTTAAGTATAACGGCTTATATATTTTTTTAAGTATAATGGTTTCCTGAGCAACAAAGCTCAGGCCGTAATGTGGGTCATATTTCTTCATCGATTTTCATGATAATGGTTACCCAATATTTTGAAGTCGCAATTATGGATAAAGTTCTTCAAAATTTCAAGCAGCAGACATTATTTGAACGATATCACATCTCCTGCTATGGAAGATGAGCATTCCAGCACTCCCAAAAGTTGATGGTATCAACCATGGTACAAAAATTAGACGGCATCTAGAAGAGAGTTTTGCACAAAAGCAATCAAAATAGTCAAATAACACAATCTACGTTAACACCCAACACAACAGCCATTTCATGCCCCTTATTTAATTTGGACAATTCCAGCGTTAACAAGCTTCTGAATCTTGTGCATGACCTGAGGGTTTTTCAGGTGATTCTGTGCAGCAGATGGATTCTCCTGGAAATCAGTTAATACCTGAACACAGGATATTACATGGCATCAGCAAAGTTCCAAACTAAAAAGGAAAGAAGAATGTAACAACATTACACCACAGCGAACATCAAAAGTTACCTGACGCATGATCGGATCAGTCAATATACCCTGAATTTCAGGATCCTGCATGCCCTTTGCCTGAAAAGACCAAACCAGAATTAATAACATTCGTCTGGGAGAAAGAAAGAGAGGGAGGGAGTGGAGTAAAGAGAGAACTGACCTGTCTCTCCTGCAATTCTTCAGGAGTGAGATCACCTCTGCTAGCCTTATTAATCTGTTCAACACACCTACAAGTAACCAAAGTACCATTATTAAAAAATGATGTCATTGCAACAGGATACAGAGTAATGCACCTAAACCTAATAAAGGCAACTATTAATTTACCTTCTAACGCCATCTGTGAGTTCCTGGTTGTTTGGGTCATGCTTCAAACCTTCCTGGTAGGTCTTCAATGCCTTCTCGTACTCCTTCATGAAAAACTGCACAGCACCCTTCCTAGTATATCCCTTTGTGAAGGTTGGATCCAGCTCAATGCATTTCTCAGCATCCTTGAGACCTTCAGGTAAAGCACCCAACTTGGTGTAGCATGCAGCTCTGTTGCTGTACACCTGCCACATTTATTACATCATTAACAACTAGGATGCATTTAGCATTACCTTCCTATCACGAGGCATTCTGAAAAATGGAACTCATTATAAAAATTAAAAAGACACCAAATAATTCACTGCATTACCCTAGGATCCTTGGGGTTTCTCTTCAGTGCTTCTGTGTAGTGCTTCACTGCTTCTGGGTACTTTTGCTGCTTAAAGAATTCATTTCCTATAAAAAAAAAATATAAGTACAATGTTGTTAAGTTTAGACATGAGATCAAATACAATCTTTCACAAGCCGTGTCTAGAAAATGCATAGAAACATAACGGGGCAACCCTTTATGCCTCAAAAGGAAATATCAAGTGACATAATAGAAAATTTTTCCTTTATCAGTAGGTGCTATCTTGGCAATCAACTTGCTCCTCTGACCATATCAATCTTAGTAATTACTGTTGGGTTTACAGGAAACAATACTATCTGTTTTCTATGGCCCTTTTATCTTGTAAACAAATAAAGGTATTGATTCAAATAAGCACACCTTTCTCCCTCTCCTCATCAGCAATTTTTGGGTCAAAGTACTCCTGCTGTTCCAACTCTTTCTTAGCTCTCTCGGCATCATTCAGCTTATTTAGAGTATCTGGGTTCCTGTTCTCTGTCAAGGCCTTCTGGAAAGTTTCAATGGCAATGTCATAGTCCTTGGAAGTTTTTGCGAGTTTCACAAGAGCAGTTCCTTTCCTCGTCAATGCACGAGCAATCATCTTGAAGTCAGAGCGCAGCTCCCTTCCCCTCTCTACAGCTTTATCGCAATCTTTTATGCATTCATCATACTGCATAGTAGAATAATTCAAAACAATTATAAATATACTGCAGATGAGAAAAACAAAAAAGCGAAATACTTCAAGGTTTGATGCTAATGAAGAGTTGACCAGGTACCCAAAAATAAGTTGGTTCAAATCGCCAATCCTAGGACATAGGAGCAGCTAAATTTATACAACATCAGTTTCTTTAAAACTACAAAATCTACCAATCAGCTCCAGGGAGTAGCAGTTGTAAGTAATGGCCATGGTTACCTCCTGGTATTAAACATTATCACTGTTCATTTTAGATCAAACCATGAACCTAACAAAGTAAACCCAACGCCCAATTCGAACCTTGTTTATGCAACTAAGCTACCTGCTCTTGATAACAAAATTTACAGGCTTTTCATCGAGTTTGATCCAAACCACCAATAGAATTGGGATCATATAATGAACGCGCTATCGAGATCCACATATAAAAAGTAAAATCACGTCATTAAATTACCCATACATTAATATATACACTTTGACAGTAACCTCATTTAGGTAGATCAATATGTCTTGAATAGAAACATCAAGGCCATTCAAGCAATATAATGCATAAAAAAACTCTTTGTTTCCTGTTACTTAGTTACTAATATTACCAACTACTGAGTATTGAATAAAATCCACCATAAAGAATGAGCTTTACAGATAAAAGAAAAGATATTACCTTGCCCATCTCCAAGTAGACCGCAGCCCGATTGGTGATGTAGGATATATCCTCATCGTCCAGTTCCATTGCCTTTGTGTAGTGTGCAATAGCTGTCTCAAAATCTTTCTTCTTATAAGCAGCGTTACCTTTCTCCTTCTCCTTCTGAGCTTCTGCCTTTCTCTCCTTGGTTGCCTTCTCCTCTCCTGAAACCTCCATTGGCACAGGCTCTGGTTCCGGTTCAGGAACCTTCTTCTCTGACTCAGTTGACCTCGTTGTAGACTCGGGCTCAGCCTCAGAACCTCCCCTCTCCTTTTCCATATCATCACCGCCAGTTCTCATCTTAACATTAAGTAGCACACCGAGAACATTCATCATCCTCTGATCCTGCAGATACATGTTGATCGTGTTTGGGTTCTTCTGCACCTCCCTCATCATCTGCAGGAAGTCAGGCTGCTGGAGGTAAGCCCGTGTGGTTGGATCCGCTGTGAGCTTGCTCCACACATCCGGTCCGCTAAAGATCTGACCGAAGGGAGATGCGGCAGCGGGCCTTGCACGTGCAGCAGCTGCCTTGGCATCGGCAAGGCCCGACTTTAAGGCTTCATTAGCAGGATCAAATTCAAGCCCCTTCTCATAAGCCAAAATGGCATCTTCAGCATTGCTGAGACCGATGTGGGCCGCGCCAAGCCGAGAGTAACCCTTGACCCAGTCAGGCTTTAGTTCTACCGTCTTCTTGGCGTCGTCTAGAGCCTCAGAATAGCGGTGAAGAGAGGCGTACGCGGCAGAGCGATTGGAGTAAAGAACGTGATTAGTTGGGGCGAGGGAGATCGCGTCGGAGAAGTGTCGAATCGCCTCCTCGAACCGGCCGGCCGAAAAGGCGGCGTTGCCCTTGGCTTTTGCTTCTTCTGCCATTAGAATTCAGAATTGAGAATTAAGGAAAGATAATTAAGGAAATGAAATTTTGAGATCGGAATTAGGAAATGGGAAGGACGGAGACGGCCAAGGGTTTTAAAGCAGGGTAGAGAGTTCTAGGGAGTCCAAGAGTTTCTGGAACGTTCTGGGAGGGGAGAAAAAAATTGTAGAAAGAGAAGTATCCTAATGTTGGTTATTGCTAAATTTTAGCTGCCAAAACTGCATTTCGCCTATTACAAATTGTTTATACAATGAGAGGTGGCATAACCCGAAGCCTGATTCGTCTGGACTCGAACTTGATTTGAACTCAATCCGACCTTATTTTTTAAGAAAGTCAAACTGATCCGATCTGATCCGAACCCGACCCGACCCGAGATCAAATAGTCTTTAATCCAATCGAAATCTATCAACGATCTGAAAAAACACAATATATAAATTGACCTGACCCGACCCGACCCGGCTCGACCCGATTTCTTCTAAAAATTCAAACTGACCCGACCCGTCTAACCCGAATACGAACCCGACCCGACCTGCCCGATTGCCACCTCTATTTATACGTAAATACTGTACATAAATCACGGGTAGACCATCTAATGATTATCGGATCCACTGTCATGTGGGACACTTTTTGCAGGTCATGTTGTTCCGTCATCACTCATCACTAAGGAGAAATAGTGTGGAATAGGGTGGGTGCAAAAAAGATTTCTATAGTAATTAAAAAAACAAAATGATATGATTACCTTACTTTTACTCCATCTAATTTGGACGGAGTTTAAAATACGATCCCAAATTTTTAGACCGAGTTTCAAACTCGAATTCAACTTGCCCTTCTATTTTTTTTTCAAACACTAGGCTTTACCTCTATCTCTTCTCTCCCTCTTCCTTCATTATTGGACCCATACATTTTCTTTCATTTTTTTCAATTAAACTTACTCATTTCAACTCCAAAATAAATAAAAATTATTGATTAAGCTTCATATTTTCAAGAGAAAAAAAAAACGAATCCATGGATTTGACCAATTTTTTAAGTATTTTTTCTCTTTAAAATCCAAAAATAAATGTAATCGCTATTTTGTTAGTTATAATTAGTAAATTTAGTGCACGTAGTTGTAGTTAGTTTAATTTATTATAATTAGGTCAATTTTGTTGTTCATTATGTATAACTTAATTTAATTAGTAGTAATTTATTGTAATTCATTGAAATTAGTTTAATTTAAATGTAGTTAGGTTATTGTACTGTCCATTAGATATAAATGAACTGAATTAATAGTAATTTAGTTTATTTAGAAATAATTAATTTAATTATTAATTTAAAAAAATATAGTAATAAAATTAAATATAGTAATAATTTAGTTTAATTGAAGGAGTAATTTAGAATAAATTATAGTAGTTTTTTAGTAAAAAAATATAGTAATGAATAATTTTATTTAATTTTAACATAAATAATTATAGATACAAATGTAGTATCCATAACTACTTTTCATATTGCAAAACGAACACAGGTCAAAAAGGACCGTTAATGATTTAAATAATTTTAATCCTATAACGCGTTAAATATATATATTTAATAATTAATTTTATCATGTATTATCTAATAATTTATTTTGTGCAGGCACATAGTACCTTACATTTGAACGTGCACCGTCCAAAAAGATCATTCAATGAGAAAATTGATTCATATATATATCGAATCGGTCTATACCAAATGATGATCATGGGAGATTGCTAACTAGATAAATCATTGCTAATAGCTCTTATCAAGAGGTGGAGATTGGATACGTCGATGTTTCATATACCAGTCGACGAGATGGCGGTGACGTTAAAGGATGTTTGCTTCTTATGGGGATTGCCTATTTGAGGTTTTTTTTATTAATTTTTACATATTATTTTTTAATTATCCTTTAAAGTTTACTAATCAGATTTTCAAATATGAAAAATATAAGAAAACTAATAACTAGGGTCACTGATAAATATTGGGCAGAATACTGGAGATGCATATTGGGTTGAATGGTGATCCATACAGCTACGAGCACATCACTGATAATCCTTAACCATTCAAGATAAAGACATAAAGAAAAATAGAACTAGTACCTTCATATCTTGACTTACAGTATTCGACTTGTATTTTTACGAATGAATTTTCAAGAGTTGTCGGCCAAATTCGATGACTTGACCGCCAATGGTACAATTTGTATTTTTAATTAGTTTAATTTTACAATAATTTAGTACAACTTTAATCTAATTTTTAATTAATTATAGGTAGACACGGGGTATTTTGCTTGGATTTATTCGGGTCCATGATGTTCCCGAACAACAATGCAGATGCAGTGTCAATAATGTACCTTTTATTTCTTCACGACATGATCAATGTACCGGAGGGTGAATAAAACTGAGGGCAGACAGTACTATCTTGTTTGTACTTTAACTTTAGCTGATCATGTCTCAAGACATCGAATTGTATAGTCGGGTCCTTACTTCTACTTCAGATGTGGTCATGAACACGATTTCCGATCAGCAATGATATATTTCATTATAATTTACCTCACATTTAATTATTATTTACCTTATATGTATGCAACTTGTTTATTTTAATGGTACAGGTGAAAATTGAGAAGGCTTCATTGGAAGGACTTGAACCTCTATTGAGGTCTCTGTTCGGTATCAAATGGGTGATAAAATACTTATTTAAGTACACCCCGCGTCAAGGAGAACCTGAGTCATTTTCGAGATCAATTTGAAAGTTTGAGTGATAGCATCGTTAATTGGATGCCATACGCTGTTTATTATGATGATATGTCTTGGATGTACATGTACTACATATATCAAAATGTGTAAGTTTTCAAAATTAATTATATTATATTTACTATATTTGATACATTAATTTAATTTAATAATATTTATGTATAGCGGGTGGATGTATCATGTGTGGATGATTCATTCATTGATGGTTGGGAATCACTATCCAGATAGGGTCATATATGTGCGACCCTTTCTCGCGCGCTCCGCGCTGCCGCTGATGGTGATGGGATGCGGAGGAAGGACACGGAGATCCCTCCCGAGCGTGCATTTATTTAGTGCCGGTTGAACTCACCGTTTAGACCCATTGGGATGCACATTCGGGGGGTTTTTTGTTAATTGGAGATCCTTTTAGATTCCGGTGGGCGCAAGCCCCCACCGTTAATTACCCTAGGCTACTAACGTCGAGGCACCTCTGGATCTCGAAAGGGGGAAGTAAATATTATAGCTAAATGATAATCAAGTGGTCAAAACTGGTCGAGTGGTCAAGTGCTTCGGTGATGTGATCACTAAAGCACTCTGGACTTACTAACAGATCAGTCCAGTGAGGAAGGAATGGCAAAGGAGATGAACTTATTAATATATCAGTTCTATCTTCGGGGTGCAGTGTAAATTGAATCTACAAACAGATCGATTCAACTTACGTATAATTTTAGTAGACGAACTTACTACAGATCAGTTGAGAGTTTTTAGAAACAGATGAAAATGAACTTATAAACATATCAGTTCAAATTCAAAACAGATAGCAGATGTAGATACAAATACAGATGAATTTACTACAGATCAGTTCATGGTAACAGATGATAGAGGTGTAGATAAACTTGCTACATATCAGTTTATGAGTGCGGGTAAAAAGGATACAAGTGAACTTACTACAGATCAGTTCACAAATACAGATACAGTGTAAATTGAATCTACTAATAGATCGATTCAACCTATGTGGAGTGTAGATAGACGAACTTACTACAGATCAGTTCGCTGATTGATGTCAGATACAGATGAACTTACTAACAGATTAGTTCATTCTGCGATAGAGAAAGATGAACCTACTACAGATCAGTTCAATATTTACAGCTCTGAGAGGCGACCTTACAAACAGATCAGATTAATCTCTACGGAGGGATAGAAGATGAGTCTACTAACAGATCGACTCAATCTTAATTGATCTAGAAGATGAACTTACTAACAGATCAGTTCAATCTTAACTAGTCAATAATCAATCACACAAAATACAACTCAAAGCACTTAGCCGGTTGATCTTGAAGTTGGTGAATCGGAGACGAATTCCCCACTTGTTTCTTCTCACTGATCTTCTAGATCATGAATTCAAGCACTAAAAACTTAGGAACACAATTGCACACAAAGTCAAACCTGAAGTGCTGAGCCAGTTTGACATTGAGGCGTATGTCAGTGAAAGAACCTACTACAGATCGGTTCAGATTCATTATTTTGAGGATGAATCTACTACAGATCGATTCAATCCTACAATCTCGAGAGATAAACTTACTACAAATCAGTTCAACCTCATGAACTAGAAGACAAACTCATCGACAAATTAGTTTGGTCTTGCTAGTGTGACTGGTCATGAATTACTTGTTCATGACACAGAGTCATCATGATGTCACCTCTTTGGACATCGTGATGTTCTTCTCTCTTGAAATAAACACATTTGCTCATGCTGACGTCGCAGTCTTAGTCATCTTCTTAGCGGGCGTCAAGATGTTCTTGTCTCGACTGACTATTCTGAATATTGTATTACTTGTGCAAAATTACTGTGTTGCTCTACACCCCTTTGTGTGAGCGTATTTAATCATCTCTAAATCATGAGTCCTGAGCACCTAGCCGATTCATAGATTCAGGGTTAATTTGTACAAAATTAGACTCGAGGCTCCTGTCTGGTCCAATATTGAGACAGGTTCGTTAGGGAATGAGCTCCTAGACAATCTAGTTCAGAAGCTACCACATTGTGATGTCTCATCAGTAGTCAACAAGGCGTATTATCACCTTGTTGATCATTCATCACCTCAGGAATCATGTAACGATTCAACAAACCGTTATAACACTTCAACAAATCGTTATAACGCTTCACAGAAGATAGTAGACTTGTCAGAAAGTTGGTCAAACAGTCAAAACTTTGCTAACGTTCTGTAAAGCGTTCAACATTTTAATGAATCATTATAACGATTCAAGGAATCATTACAACGATTCCTTAGAACATATTGACTTTTCAGAGAATAGTCAAAGCATTGCTAACGTCTTGTAAAACATTCAACGCTTTGGTGAATCGTATAACGATTCCTTATGCAAGAGCACCATTGTCCTCTTTGTAAGGGATACACATTATCCCTCATCTGTACACTGCTAATCCTAAGGGGTAATCAGTGCATTGATGATCGATGGATCATCAATCTCAGCATCATGATGTCACTTCTTCAGACATCATAATGTTCTTCTTTGAAGTCATCACACTCGTTGTGTTGATGTTATAATCTCAATTGTCTTTTTGGCAGGTGTTAGGATGTTCTTGTCCTAACTGTTGTTAACTAACTGTCCAGAGTGTTGTATTACTTGTGCAAAAATTACTCTGTTGCTCTACACCCCTTTATGTGAGCGTATTTAATCACCTCTAAAATGCAAAAGAATTATTGCATTATTATTGACTTTTACTAATAAGATAATACCCTTTATTATTATCTCAATTACAAAGGTGAATTTATTTTTATTTCTAACTCCCTTTATTTTTGTAGAAAATAACTTACAAAAATAATAGGAAAATAATTGGCTATTATTCAGAATTTTATTTGAATTTTTAGGATTTTTATAATAGCCAAAGTGACAAGTCAAAACTTGGTCAAACAAGAAAAAGTAAATAAAGTCCTTTTGCTTTTAAATTATTTTAGTATAGTAAAAAATTTAAAACTGAAATGGTTTTACATAGAAAAATACTATGAAAAACCAAAGAATTTTTAGAAATAAATTTGAGTCAATTTAGAGTTTAGGAAGACCTCCAAATGATTTATTTACCCTTTATTTTTAGTTTTCTGTTATTTATTGAATTCTAGGTTTAATTGTTTGGGTCGAGATCAATTCTCCTTTTAATTTCGACAATTGGGCCCATTTCCTTTCTCTTTTTTTTACTAGCGAGTTGGGCCCATACTTTGTTTGGGCGGCCTCTTCTTCAACTTAGTAGTGATTTACTTGGACCGTTGGATCTACTTTGAGATTAGTTCTTAACAGATAAATGGTTTAGATGCATTCTTTATTATTCATTTAACTGCTAATTCGCGGGAGTCATTGGATCTCTTTGAGATTCACTCAATCACACTAAGATTTGTGCTCGTGCATCAAAGGTCGCGTAGAGGTTTCTCTTTATCTCCTCTGTTGATTGTTTCACTGAGATACGTGTTGCTACACTTCCGATGATCGGAGCCCTTGATCGATGATCAACCACCACCACCAGCATCGTCTTGCTCGAGGGAATATGATCCTGATCTCTGATCGGAGATCCATCGATAAGATTGTGAGGTAGCTCAGTACCACTTTGGTACAACTTGTGATTTGGTACCGATTACTTCAATCGTTGATTCTAATCAAATTAGCGATCGATTCTTATAAATTTCTTTAGATTAGTCTCCATTGATTGATATCATACTGAGTTATCACTTCAATTTCATTTAAATCTCAGCTTTCTTGAGTAATTAATCTCGGTACCGACTGGTACTGTGCGGTTCAGTTCAATCAACTGAATTTATCTCAAATTGTGCTTGATTTTGACAATGTCTCCTCTCTTATACATGTAACATTGTTGAATTGCCATGTTCAAGTCATCAATTCAGTCTCAACACAAAAGTATCGATTTGAATTTTGATGATTACCCGATCGGCTGAACTGGGAGGATGAAATCCTTCTACGAGTCACCTAATTTGTCAATCGAATGAAGAATGAGAGGTCTACAAGAGACCTACTACCATTCTTAACCTCCTAAATGTATTATCTCAAGAAGAACAAGAAGAAGAGATAAAAAAATTGATTCAAGAATCCAAAATTGAATATTTAAACTCGGCTCCTTGACATCTTTGAACATTCATAACGCTTTATACTGAAATTTTAAGTTCATAATAGTAAAATTGAGAGTTCATAGAGCAAAAGACGGAAGAAGAAATCAAAGAAAACAAATTCAAACATGAAAACTCCAATAGAAATTACCTATTTATCAATTCGGCTTACACAATTGTGACAATTCAAGAATCTTCACCTTGTACCTACCTTATTCAATTGAGGATGCACAAAGAGCTCTTCAATTTCAATCTAATTGAGAGAGTTAAGCTTGGAGCTTACTCTACTATCAATTGATCTCAATTTCGGTCTTGGAGATGACTTTCACCCTTGAAATTCTTCTCTCTTTCCTTGTAATTGCTAGTGTATCTCTCTCTCTCTCTCTTGCCAGGATTCTGCTCCTTTGTTCTTCAGTCTTGAGGGTTTATATAGGCTAGGGGTATATATTTTGCTAAATAGTGATTGGTTGGGTGGTTAGTGTTTGGATCATGGCTTGGACTCGATCTCAACCCTTGCTTCAGTCTAAATCGATGGCTAGGATGCATTTATGCTTTCTAATCATTCAACCGAGCCAACCCTTGGCAGTTAGGATGTTTTGAGTTAGTTACACATATTTTCTTATTTACTCCTTTGCCACTTTCTCATGTTGACTGGTCTTCACTCTCTTCTGGATCGTTATAGAACCTTCTCCACACTTAGCAATTGCCAGAGAACCCTCATAGGCCCTATAAAAGCCTCTGCATAGTTTGAGGTTTGCATTTCTCCATTTGAGCCCGATTTTTCACTCAATCACCATTATTGTCACTTTTTCATCAATTCATTCAATTGTGAGTTCTTTTAACCTCCTCTTAGTCCTAATAGTTGACTCACCTTGTTCTTTGGATCATTTTCATGCTCTAATATCAGGTTTGAGTTAACTATTTCCTTCTCCGATTGGTGACTTGGTGGAACACGACTACTAGACCTCAAAGTCGCCATCTTTTTACTTGGAGAGTGTCGCCTTGGTGAGAGGAAGGTGTTTGCACAATCAATTTCATCTTTTCAAGCTTGTAGAGGTCAGTCCCAATTTTGACTTTGCTGAATGTCCTAGGCCAATTCCCCTTATTCCCTTTGCAATCTATGAAATTTATAGCTTCTCCATGCTTTAATCGATGCTATTCATCTCTCTGTTGAAGGAATTCAAAGGATTTTGCTACTTCTAGCTTGTTCACTCATGGCGCCTCATAGCTAGTCGCGCGGAAGAAAGAGAAGAAGAGGAAGAAAGGAAGAAGAAGGCGCCTCTGGGGGAGATGGCTTCGGCGTACATGAGTCGCAGCATAATGGGACCCACCGCCAGGGAGACAATGTGCAAGAGCCAAGTGTGCCTTTCTCATTTTCCCTCGATTTAAAATTCTGTCTTTTATTTGTGTGAGCTTGGTTCACAAAATAGGCATGTGCCTCTGACTCATAAACCTGACAATAAAGCCCCACTTATCAGCTTTCATAGGTTTATTTATTAGTTGATTAGCTGTTTACTTAGTGCTAATTGCTCTGACTTGGTAAGATATGATAGGGCCACCTGTACAGGGTTATTCCTTTAATGTTAATGCTTCGTTAATGACTGCTGACATGGGCCAATGGTTAATTGCCATGTGTCTCTGTCTGTTGACTCAACTGCTGATGTGGACAAATAGCTAGGTGCCACGTGGCATAGGTGGGGCCCATGGCTGACATGGACCAATGAGAGGCTGCCACGTGGCGTTGCCTTCTTGGAGTGGCCTAACCAGAGGCTGCCACGTGACACACGCTCTCTCTTCCTCTATTTCATATCTCCTATGTTTCTTATACCCAATTTTTACCCAAGGTCGCTGTTGTTCCCAAGTTGTACCCAGAGATATCTTGATCAAATCTCAGCCTTTGATTAATCTATTTAATTTGTTTTATCCTCTCTAAATTTATTTTAATAGCTCCGCTTGTCCAAAAATTATGAAATTTTCACCAAAAATCTCTAAATTCATGGTGATCATCTATATAATTTTTAATTCCACTTTTACCCCTGTATTCTTGCATTAAAAAATTTATTTACTAAGAAAACCCTATTTTCTCTTCTGAATTAATCTTAATTTTCAATTGTAGCTCACTGTCTCTGCCAAATAAAATTCCTCCTTGCAGAAACCACCCTAATTAAACACCAATTAGACTTGTATTGATGCTTCATTAGGGTTTGACTTGATCAATAGTTGATTACTTGTCAACAATTGATACAAATCCTGACTTGATCAGATGTTTGCAACATTGGTATTTGGTCAGTCTTGTGAAATTGACTTTCAATCCATATTCATGAAAGTGATTTGGCCAACAATTAATTACTTGTCAACAGTTGACACAAATATTTGGCTTGATCAGGTGTTTGCAACATTGGCACCTGGTTAGCCTTGAAAGCAAAATCACATTGAAATTTCTTATGATTGGCTGTATCAAAATACTGGCTTGGCATTGACACAGTTCTTAGGGTTTGATCTTATCTTTCCTTGATGTCTATCACTGAGGTGTGGGACCCACCTGTCAGTGAATAATAATCAGATAGATGACCCCTCAGGAGATCTCTCTCTTGAATCTCCTGAGGATCATCCACCTCAAATGAACAGGAGGTGGCAGGGCTTTTATACCTCTGATCCTTATCTAGAATTTTCTTGTGGGATTAATGCTTAATCCTTGTTCCGCTTGATTAGATTGAGTGGATAGACTAGGTTTAGGCTGTTGAAACTATCTGTGTGGGACTATATCTTTTTATACTGAATTGGATATGTTAATCACTTATTACTTTGTCCTTTAAGGTATACTTTTTGGAACTCCTTTACTATTTTACAAGGGACTACTACTTCATTATCATTGTTATCTATTTTTTGAGGGTGGGTCTCAGCGGGAAAATTATTCGGTTTCATTCAGATATTCTTTTAGTTTATTACGGTTGTATGTTGGGTTAGATGGAATGATAGAAGTCGATTGATCTTCTCTTAATAATTCTGGTGTTGAAGATTTCACATATTTTTTATATATAGATAGGTACTCAAAGTGTTGAAGATATAGAGCCAAATGAGATAAGTAGGGACTATAGATCTTAAATTCGTATGAAATTATCATCATCAGCCTTTTAAAATAGAAATGGAGAGTTACTGTAATATCCATCTCAACTTTTATTTTTATTTTTATTTTTTGACTGTTATTGTTACCGTTAGCCATTTTCTATATATTTAGCAACTCAAGTACGTACTGTAAATGTAATTTTATCTTGCCAAAACAATAAAGATAATCATCAAAAATAATCCATTCACTGTTCCATAGTTTCAACATGGTATCAGAGGAGGTGTAGCAATCTGTTCAATTTTGAAATCCCACAATCCGTCTGCAGATAACTAAAAACTGCAACGCAAATTAAACTGATTCTAAGAATCAGGAAAGCCCACAAGCCACAAACCAAATCAGAAATGCAATGATCCAAGGCAACAACTAGTTTTCATTGAAACAAGCTCAACCGGTGCAAGTACCAGGTTTTGCTAGCAACACAAGAATCCAAACAAGAGAGCATAAAATTCAAACTGATAAATATCAAATCAGCAAAAGATCAAATAGTTCTGTTCTTATTAGCATACCAGAAAAATTTCCCATAGCAATAACAAAAAAAATAAGAACCGATCAAAGGAAATCCACATATGTTCTTATCAGTATATTAGTAAAGTCCATATATGTTCTTATCATACTAGTAACCATATCAGAAGCTCCAAAAAACCCACAAGATGGCACAGATAAACGAAAAACTTACAGTAGTGATAATAAATGGTAAGAATTATCACTCATGGGCTAGGCAAATCATCTTTGCCCTGACTAGCAGAGACAAGGTAGAATATGTAACTGGTGAAATGTCAATACCAGTACCCGCTCTAGCAGGAGCTCCAACAACAGAAGAGCAAAAAAAAAAAAAACCGAGAGTCTGGAGAAATAATGATCACTTAGTTGCAAATTGGTTATTGAATGCCATGGAACCTCACATAGCCGATATCATGTCCCTTCAAAACACAGCACTATAAATTTGAGAAAAGGCCGAGAGCTTTGTACAACAAAAAGAGGAATAATGCCCACATCTATCAATTAAAGTTTGAGTTTCAACAAATCAAACAGCAAGGTCACTCAATCGCCGAGATCAACAGCCAGATGCAAAAGAAGTGAGATGAGCTGAGAATTTACAGACCCCTCACCTCAGATCTCCAAGAAATTCATAAAAGACATCAATAAGATGAGGTATTTGCATTTCTGGCTTGTTTAGACTCAAGTTATGAGGCCATGAGATCACAGATCCTACTCATGCTTGAGTTACCCTCGTATGATGGTGGAAGGCGAAGAAACCATAAGGGTTGTAATGAGCTCTCAACCCATCGATAATTCAGAGGCAAAAGCATTCGTTATTCACAACTTTGCTCAAAAGCCCCAAAACCACAATTTCGACTAGAGAGCAGAGGTACGGGGAGACCCGACAACCAAGTGCGATTATTACAGAAAAGAGGGGCATAAGTGAGAGGGATGTTAGTTCCTCCACCCGCACCTCCGCCAAAAAGGACTGAGGTGAGGTTATCAGAAGTCAGGCGACGATCGGAGCAAAGGGGAGAAAAGAGAATTTCAAAAGAGGGGATACTTAGCGATTAACGAAGAGGGCAAAGGAGGCAGTGGCGCCAAACCTAGCGCCAGCACGGGTATTAAAGAGGGAGTGAGCACAATCACAACAGATCCAGTGCAACAACTTGCTATACAACTCTCTATGCGGCTTCAACAACAAAATACTTCAAGCACTTTAAAAAATTATAGTATAATTGCCAATCTCTCTATTTTTTCTTTAAAAAAATAGTGGATTCTAGACTCGTGTGCAACAGATCACATCACGAGAAATAATGAATTATTACAAAATTATATGAAATGGAATACAAATCAATTCGTGACCGTTGCAAATGGAGAGAAAATGAAAATTATCGTTAGTGGATCAATTAATCTTTTCTGCAAAGAAATATCAAATGTATTACATATTGAGAAGTGTTCATCAAATTTGTTATCCATAAATAAAATCACACAAGAGTTAAATTGTGAAATTATTTTTTTTATCAAAAAGTATTATTTTTCAGGATTGGATAATGAAGAATTTCATTGGTGAAAGATTTTCAAAAAATGGGCTCTATTTTTTGAGAGAATAAAAACTCAATTTGAATGCAAAGAAAGATGAAGATTTGAGCAATCTTTGGCATAAACGGATAGGGCATCTGTCAGATAAAATTTTAAAGTATATTTTTTATTTTAAAAATTTAGATTGTAGTAATTATGAAGTGTGCAAACTTGGAAAGCACACTCGGTTATCTTTTGGATTATCAAATTATAAAAACAAAAAACCTTTTGATTTAATACATTCTAATGTTTGGGGTCCCGCACGAATTGATTCTTTTAATGATTAATAAATACTTTGTTATTTTTATAGATAATTTTTCAAGAACCACGTGGTTATATTTATTAAAAAAATAAAAGTGAGGTTTTCTCTTACTTTCAAGAATTTTGTAATTTTATGGAAAATCAATTTGATACAAAGATCAAAATATTTCGTAGTAACAACGAGACCGAGTTTATAAATCAAAATTTTTCTAAACTATGCAAAGAAAAAGGGATTTTGCACCAAACTTCTTGTGTTTATACACCTCAACAAAATGGTGTAACCGAAAGGTAAAATTAACATTTACTTGATGTTACAAGGGTACTATTATTTCAAAATAACGTACTAAAAATATTTTGGTCAGATACCATCCTTACCACCACATATTTGATTAATAGATTGCCAAGTGTCAATTTAAATTTTAAAAGTCCACTAAAAATCCTTTACCAAGAAAAGATTAACATTGGTCATTTGAGAATATTTGAATGCTTTTGCTATGTTCACAATAATAAATCCAATAAATTTGACCATACTTCTATTAAGGTAATATTCTTGAGATATTCATCTCAAAAGAAGGGTTACAAGTGCTATGATCCGCTAAATAAAAAATTCTATATCTCGAGAGATTTAACATTTCAAGAAAATGTGCCCTATTATAAATCTTTGGTGGAAGA
Source organism: Schoenoplectus tabernaemontani (assembly GCA_037127355.1). Lineage (NCBI taxonomy): Eukaryota > Viridiplantae > Streptophyta > Magnoliopsida > Poales > Cyperaceae > Schoenoplectus > Schoenoplectus tabernaemontani. Next base: position 13,857,884 of record CM073758.1, read on the forward strand.
AATTGATACCGAAAAAAATTCAAATGAGTTCACATTTCCACAACCATATGAACCCGAAATAGATGAATTATTAAATAAAAATGAAAGTGGAAATGAGAACAAGAATGAAGAAATTCAAGAGGAGGAAAGTGATGAGGGTGAAATCGAACCCATGGAACCTAGAAGATCGGCTCGAATGCCTCATCCCTCAACAAGGTTACGTGACTATGTCACCTATAAGGTACAATACCCATCCAAAATTTTTTTATCTTATCAAAATGTTACACCCGAATATAAGGCCTTCTTGACCGCAATTTCAAAAGAGATAGAACCTAATACTATTAAGAAACGATAACCAACCCGGTATGATGCAAGGTTATGCAAGAGGAGATAAAAGGTTTAGAAAAAAATAAAACTTGGATAATTGTACAATTACCCAAGGAGAAAAAACTCGTAGGTTGTAAATGGGTCTACCAAATAAAATATAATAGTAATGGAATCGTTGAACGGTACAAGGCCCGATTGGTAGCGAAAGGGTATACCCAAACATATGGTATTGATTACCAAGAAATCTTTGCATATGTGGCAAAAATAAACATCGTTAGAATTTTACTATCCATAGCGGTAAACCAAAAATGGACCTTACACCAAATGGACGTTAAAAATGTATTTCTTCAAGGAACTCTTGAGGAAGAGGTATATATGACGCTACCACTCGGTCACCAACTAGAAAAAACCCTAATGTATTTTGTAGGCTTAAAAAATCGATCTACAAACTCAAGCAATCGCCGAAAGCATGATATGAAAAGTTAAGCTCATATTTAATTTCTTATAATTTTTTAATTAGTAATGCCAATCATTCATTATTTTACAAATTTAATGGTATTGATACAACATTGATACTAGTATATGTGGATGATATTATTATTATCGGTAACAACATAGAAGAAATTAGAAAAATAAAATTACAATTAAGATAAAAATTTGACATCGGGATTTGAGATTGTTAAAATATTTTTTGAGAATTGAAATAGCACACTCACAAAAGGGTCTATTTATTTCTCAAAGAAAATATACTCTAGACTCGCTAAAGGAAATCGATAAACTAGGGTGTAAACCGGTCTACAGTCCAATTGATAGTAAGGTAAAACTAAATACCGAAGATGATGAATTATTGGATGACATAAATCAATTTCAAAGGCTTGTGGGAAAATTAATTTACCTTACCGTAACAAAACCCGACATTTCCTATTCGGTAAGTCAAATTAGCAAGTTTATGTATGCACCTAGGAGTTCACATTTAGAAGTAATACATAGGATACTAAGGTATTTGAAAGGAACCCCGGGAAAGGTATTTTAATGAAAAATAATGCATCTAATGAGATATGTGGCTATTCCAATGTAGACTGGGCCGGAAGCTATGATCGAAAATTAACAATCGATTTTTGTACGTTTGTAGGAGGGAATCTAGTCACATGGAAGAGCAAAAAATAAAATATTGTGGCTCGATCGAGCGCCAAAGCGGAATATCGAGCCATGACATCAACCGTTAGCGAACTAATATGGGTTAAACAACTCTTGAGAGACATGAGACTAAAGGTTAACAAACCTATGCAAATATTTTGCGATAACCAAGCCGCATGATATATCACTTCGAATCCCGCATTTCAAGAGAGAACGAAACATATCGAAATTGATTGTCACTTTGTTCACGAGAAACTACAAGTAAAGGAGATTGAAACTCCCTTTCTACAAAGCGGAGACTAATCGGCAGACATTTTTATAAAAGGATTAGAGCCAAGATTTTTTGGTGAAAACACCGACAAATTATGGTTAATTGACATTTATAACGCTAATTTGAGGGGGAGTGTTGAATACATAGAGCCAAATGAGATTAATTAGGGACTATAGGCATCAAATCCGTATGGAATTATCATCATCGGCATATTAAAATAGAAATAGGAGTTACTGTAATAGCCATCTCAACATTTTTCTATTTTTTTACTTTTTGACCATTATTATTACCGTTAGCCATTTTTTATATATTTAGCAACTCAAGTACGTATTGTACATATAATTTCATTTTGCCAAAGCAATAAAAATAATCATCAAACATAATCCATTCACTATTCCATAGTTTCAACACAAAGTCATTTGGAACGACTCTGTTGGGAGGAAGGACTTATTACTTATATTGAGGATTAGATATTCTTTCTGATTCTTATTTTTTTTAGGTATTCACTACTAGAAAATGAATTATATTGGTGAGTAAAAAAGAGACTTACTTTGTGTGTAAGCCCACCAAAATGACTTATTTGGAGGGATTCCCCACATATTAATACCCTCCCAACAAACCTCCACGGAAATAATTATTAAATTGGTGGGGCGCAAGCATTTGATTATTTTGGTGCGCAATCTTGTATATTTTCGTGGATGCACTCATGTATTTAATTTTTCCTCCTTTGACCAGCACGAGAGTAACTTGGTGAGTGTTTTGAGCGATCATGTGGATCAGCCCACGTATATACCCTTCTCTCCGATTTAAATATTTATTTAACATGTTATTGTACGCAAATTGTTTCATAAAATTAATATTTTTAATTAATCAGATCAGTTTTGCACTATTTTTAAAATGATGTGCAAATCCAAAAGAAATTGTAACAAAATGTAAGACAGTAAAACAATAAATAAAAAACTATATTATCTCATTATAATATCCAATCCAATTCATAATTATCCACCAAACAAATAAAAAACAGTATAAATTCACATTATTTTGATACAATACTTAATCCAAATACATGCACCCAGACATTCATCTTCCAAATGTTATTTTTTTTAGAAAATCAAAACACAGTAGCATAGAGAACGGATTTAGGAGTGAGCAATCTCCTTAATGCGTCTCATTGACCATTGAATTATAAACCAGAACCCAATAGACCCCTACAAAATGAAATGTAGAGAAATTATCAAACAAAAAAGATTATCCAAGTTACTGAAGCAAAAACTTTATTTGCACGAATATAAGTAAATTTGCTATAAGAGAAACTTATTAAATTGATGGGGACGACATCCATAACAAGAAACAGCACGATTTATACATAAATACAAAAACGCTATACATAAAAAAAAAAGATTTAGTACCACTCAACATCTTCTTGGAGCATGTCACTAGAGATGTTGTCTCGAAAAGAAGGGCTCCTAGACCGACTATATTTAAAAAATGTCAACATAAATTAAATCAGAAATAATTACATCGGCTAATAGTTCAAAACAAATAGATCAAAAAGGGATATAAGCCAATACCCAGGTATATGTTTGCTTGGTTTATATATCCCATTTTACTGTCTTCTGTCTCACATTAAATAAAGAGATTATATGACTGAATATAGAAAATTCATTATACAAGGAGATCTGAAGAAATAATACCCAAAAAGACATCACTGAATGGTCTTCCACTTGCAAATATTGCATCTTCTTCGACATACTTAAATACATCATCAGGGATGCCAAGCTAATAATACATATTAATTTGCAAACTACAGTTAAAAAGTTAAACATTTGGATATAACAAAGTAGCAAATAGACAAACCATTAGTAGTTGGATTTGATATGACAAATACAGCAGGGTCGCAGAGAATCAGAGTCCATGGCCAACCTGGTTTGAAATCATCAGACCCAAATGTAATTGTAAAATCTACGCAATAGAACATAATAGATGAATGTATAAAAACATGCATTATAGTTTCAAAGGGTAGCCTTGTGCTCTTAAGCCCATAATAGTCATGTTAGTGCAACACCAGCAGTTTCTTATGACATGAGAAAATGAATTGATATTGTTCTACGATAGCAGCAAAGCAATAAAGTTATGTAATAACAATCGCATATCATAAAATTATGTAATGAATCTTGAGCACTATCCAGACATAAAGTTAATAAATGCAAAGCAATGTGATTTATTCCTTGTTACTTGCACACTACAGAAATTTAAAATATTATATATAAGCAATATTTGTGATTCATGGTACCTGCAAATGAGGTTTAAACTCTAAAAAAATAACCTTGTTAGCTAACCTCTGCACATGAGCTTCCCTTGTTTGTACTTCCTGAACTAAGCGTACTATGTTTGCCATTATAGTTTCACCACCATGCTTTCTTTACTTCAATTTTAAGCTTACCATTCAAATTTATGCTACCTACAATAGTATCATGAGCTTTCAGAGAGATACATATATTGGTCCTATTTTCAGTGAAATAATTAATAGCATAAAAAATCCTCAAAAGATTTCAGCTATTTCAAAACAATTAACATAATCCAAAATTTCCAAATAGAATAAAAAGGTACAAGAAGCAAAATTCATTTATCTAATACCTTCCCATTGCGACAGATTCAGCAGAGAAAAGGTACCTGAGCCGAGAGAGGATTGAATCAGCAAAACTCATTTCTCCAATACCTCTAAGTCGGTACAAGAGGCAGACGATGGGGTGGGACAGACCGTGCTCTCTCAATTTAGGTTGTGGCTCTCTCAAGTGAGGTTGTGTCATCCTTGCTGAGGTGGCAGCGAGAGGGGAAGCAAGCGACGATAGATCTGGCCAGAGAAGAGGGAAAATAGCGAAGAGAGAGGGGGCAACGCCTCCCTTTTCAGAGTGGAAATTGGGGTTCAGCGATCGAGAGGAGAGAGGCGGGAGATCCCTGTCGGGGATCGAGTGGGGAAGAAGGAGAGGCGGAGGAGCAACGCCTCCCTTTCCAGAGGAGAAATTGGGATGAGAAAAATCGTGAAACGGAAATAGGGCTAGGGTTTGAGACGGGACTTAAGCTGAAATTTTTCGCTATGGATTGAGGTTTGATGAGTGCGTGAGAGCACTAAAAGGGGGAAGATTACCGCTCAGTATTTTAGCTTAGGAGGGAAACTTAGCGCCGAAAATTTGTAAGCTGAATAAAAATTAATTTTGAGAATTTTATACAATATGAATTATTTCTTTTTGGTGGGAAAAAGTTGATTATTTCCGTGCACCAAGTAATACATGGGTACACCCACGTATTCATTAAATTGTTGGTTGACCAAATTTTTTTCCCGTGAGAAGTCATATGCCCACCAATATGTTTTTCTATACCCACCAATATATTACAGATTCTAGTAGTGATTGTAATGTGTCTTTGGATTGATTACATTGGTTGCTTATTTAGTTTAGGGATCTATTTTACTTTCTGCATGAACTTTTTATATTTGTCTGATTTTCCAAAAAAAGTGATAAAAATGATAGATATTTTGTTTGTTTTAGTAAAAAAAATAGAGCAAGCCAACAATCTCACTTGATTTTTCAAAAACTTGATTTTTAGCGTTATTTTAGTTAAATTATTATTGATAGATCAAATAGTATAAACCATCATGATGGATCCAGACTTTGGTCCAGGGGTAAAAATTGAATTTTTTTTTTGGAGGGTCAAAATTTGATAATTCTCTTCAATATAAACATATTTTCTATTTTTTTCTGAATATATATATAATTACAAGGGTCAGCCCTGTAAGCCATGGTTCTTTTACTTTACAGTCAAACGCTCAAAAGTCGGGCGAAGTTTCGATCATGATTTGTGGAGCTCTGACCAAAGAATCGAACAGGTCGTTATTAGAATTCACATCGCCTATAATATTTATGATAAAATATCTATTTGTCTTGTGCATCTAATTCTTATTGTGACTACTCCCCGTAATCCAAAATCGATAGTCAAAATTTTTTCAGACAGTTACTTTACATGTGAAATAATATAGAGAATACAAACATTTATTATGATTTGTAGTATCGATTTTAATATTCATTTCAGTTAGTTAGATGAATTATTATATATATTGATAATATTTATTACATAAATTATTTATAATATTTTTTTCAATTAAATAAGTTATTATTTAAATTAGCAGTATCTAAAATTAAATAAAATATTATAAGAATAAATTGTTTAATAAAGTTATTATTATAAATTAATAATTCATTTATTTTAAATAATAGATTCAGTATGGACAACAATTTCGAAGATAATATTGTACAATTATTTTTCTTAAGATTTTTCTCAGCCATAAATGATAACTTGATGGAGAATAATAATTCTTAAAAATTGAACAAACTATTAAAATATTTTGATTTTTATCCCATAATTTTCTTCGAGAGTTGATATATATATGTGCACGCTGCGCGTATATAAATTGAGTTATAGTGCAATGCAAATTGAAAGACCGTTTAACTTTGGACTCATATTTCTAAAAGAAATCTGGATAGTAGATTTGATCTGCACATCATAATCTATGTACTGAAATCTTATGAAATATTAAATTTTATTACTTTTTTGCATTTTTCTTACTACTTTTTGAGAGCTTCAAAAGATGACCCAAATTTGAGTTGTAAATTACTCTTATATATTGATAGATTTTTGTTCGACGTGATTCAAATCATACTCTTATTTTTTTTTTATTTGAAGATATATATGCATGGACGGAGATTTGACTTTTGACCTTCGTAGATCCTAAATTCAATTTAATATAATATATGTAGAGTTTGTTTAGTATGTTTTTATTTGCATTTCAATTTGAAAATTTTAACAAGTCAAATTTTAATTTTTCATATCAAAATTTTAATTTAAGTAGCTCAGAATCTTTATATAATAATATTATAGAATATTAATTTTTATCATGTTGAAAATTATTTTACTATACTTAATATTTTTTAAAGATAACCATGAAATAATAAAAAATACTAATATTTCTATGTTAAAAAAAGGTCATTTTCTAAAAATCATTAAGTATAATAAAATAATTTCAAACATCTTAAAAAATAGTGTTATATAATATTATGATATAAAGATTTTTGTTGAGTTATTTAAATTAAAATTTGACTCGTTAGCATTTCAGTTAAAATATATATATGCTAAGGTTAGTCCCAAAGTACAAAAATATTTTGTACTTCGTATCATATTTTTTATTTTTTAATTCAAAATACTGATCCAACCTTTCAATATGTTCTTCATAATAAAATATATTTAAAGACTAAATTTTATATATATTTTTAAAAATTTTATATTTATTTTGAGAGTAGAAAATACATTGATCTAATGATTTTTTACCCCTCAAAAGAAATAGAAAAAATTTCCAAAAAATATAAAATTTGATCTCCGAACATGTTTTAATATGTAGATCATATTGAACATTTGAATCGGTCTTCTGAATTTAAAAATAAAAGATATGACGTGAAATACAGAACACATTTATATTTCACGACTAACAATAGTATAACTCTCTCCCTCTTTATATATATTTTCTACCTAATGCAAAAGTTACTATCTATTTTGTGGTACATGCCGTCCCTCGTCCAGACTGATCTTCTAGTATGTTTCTTTTTTTTTTTGTTTATTTGGTAAAAAAATAAACGGAGATTCTCTTTGCAGTATGTTGTGAATTGGACTTAGTACAAAGATATTAAGCATCAATGCTATAATAACCATTAACCATCATAAAAATGAAAACCGTCATGAAAGTGAAAGTTTTAGTTACTGGTCCTTTAGGAATCAAATCTAAAAAAAAGGCGTGAAAGTGGAAGTTTCATTGCAAAGAAGAAGAATATCACAAAATTTATGTTTAATTAAATGGAATTCAATCATAGAATATGACATAATTGATAAATTCCATCAATGTCTGCTTGAATAGTAGCCTAATTGAGTTCATGCTAGTGCAGTTCAAGACTAATTGAATCAAAATCAGGAGCTTGATAGAGAAAGAGGAGAGGTGGATGGAGTGAGAGATATACCATGTAAATCTGATATGAGAGATATTAGTCAGTGAAAGCATGAAGATGAGCAATCAAAAAGTTTACTCGGCTTGTCATTGTCCGTTTTCTAGACCAGGGTAGAAAAAAACATTAAAGGAGATTCTTTTTCAAATTTTATGGAAGGATGTGTGTGTGTGAGAGAGAAAGGGTGTTAAGAGGTAGGGGTTTGCTAAAACCCGCCGGGTACAACCCGTATTTGTGTCCGAGTATAGGCGGGTAAACGGGTACACGGGTACGGGTTTGAGAAGGGCCGGTCAGTTTTTTTTTTGGAAAAAACCCATTGTACCCGTACCCATTTATCCGCCTCCCGCCGCCCGCGTACCCGCGCCCGTGTACTCGTCGCCCGCCGCCCGTACCCGTACCCGCACTCTCGCACCCGCGTACCCGCGTACCCGTTGCACGATTTCTGAACCGTTATAACGGTTTCTGAATCGTTATAACGGTTTGCTGAAACGTTATAACGGTTCAGTAAATCGTTATAACGTTTCATAAATTTTGCGGAAGAGAGCGAGCAATGGTACATGAATGCGAACTATTAGATAGGTAGAAGGCAGTGTCGGTATTAATCTCTAACCTCATTTAATTTTTATGGCTATTTTTTAAATTATAAATTTCTAAACATTTCAATTAGTTTTTAAATTCTTCATTTCAAAGAAAACTACTAACAAAAAAAAAGTTAGAACTCCACCTATGTTATTTTACATAGTCAGTCCCAAGCCCGAAATAAAAGGAGGAGGATAACTTTTATTTTTTAATCTATTTTTTTAAAATAATTCAAAATTATTTTTAAAGTAATTGATTTGATATATTTTTATTTTTATTTTATTTTTTAAATTAATTGATTTAACATATTTTTTATTTATATTTTAAACGTTCATTTTTAATTATTTAATTTTTAAATGTTCATTTTTATTTTTTTATCTATTTTTTGATTTAATATATTATTTTAAAATAATTAAAAAATTTGAACGTTTAGAAAATATATTATTCTTTTAAAATGAACGTTTAGATTTGTATTTAGCCGAAATGATATTATTCAGATTTTACGACATTCCAAAATAAAATATATATTTGTAAAACAAAAACAGCAAAAAAAAATTTCACGTATCCGTCTACCCGTGCAAAACGGTTTCTGAACCGTTATAATGGTTTCTGAACAGTTATAACGGTTTCTGAACCGTTATAACAGTTTCTGAAACGTTATAACGGTTTGCTGAAATGTTATAACGTTTCATAAATTGTTATAACGGTTCAGAAATCGTTATAACGGATCCCGTTCCTGACCCGACCCGCGTGCCCGAGTACCCCCGTACCCGCGACGGCTATGGGTATGAGAAGGATAGGGTACGGTTTTGAAAAAAAAAACCCGTCTACCCGTGCCCGCTGCGGGTGTACCCGGCCCGTACCCACCGGCAAATCACTATTAAGAGGTGACTTTGCCAAGTAATTCAAAAAAGGAGAGAAGGGCTGCCGGGAACATGGGGGTCTAGGGTTTTGTTGGAGATGAGGAGAAGGGAGGAGAAGAAAGTGTATAACGGTATAAGAGAGGGATGGGAAACGAAAGGGAACAAAAAGAAAGGAAGGGGAGTGGGACTTTTGACGAAATTAGATCTGTCTGTTAATCTGAATTGAGATGTGCGACCGTGATTTAGAGGTAAGCTGGAGGCAGAAAAAATTGAGGCAACGAAACCCTTTATATATATATATAGACTTTGGCTACAGTGCTACGCGTAGCACGGATGGTCTGTGTGCTACAGACCGTTTCTCCGTTTTTAAAGTTCAAATAGTCGATCCGACCGGTCAAAATATTTTTCATATGAAAATCTAGTTGGGGACCAAATTTTATATTTTTTAGAATTTTTTTGTTATTTTTTAAGATAGCTAGAAAAAACACTTGATTTAATTATTATGAGCCATTCAAAAGAAGTCATTTTTTTAGCTATCTTAAAAATAGTAAAAAAATCATAATTTGGAGTGTTTCGGTTTTCTATGTCACTATTTTTAATTTTTAAAAAATTAGTTCCAAAAATAATAATAAAATATTCAATATTTATACATAATTTTCAAAAATTAAAAATAATAATTTAGAAAACTCAAAACACTCTAAATTTTTTTATCCCATAAGATTCTCATATGAATAATTTAATGAGTATGATAAATCAAAATTTGATGATAATTTGATGTGATTTTTGAATTAAGTTCATGAAAATCCTCCGTGAGTTTAAACTCAAGTTATATATATATATATATATATATATATATCTATTATACTTTGTCTATTGTAGCATTTTCGGTCGAAAATGCTACAAGTATAAGTTTTTATTTCTCATGTTTAAAATTTCAATTTAAATAGCTCAATAAAATCTTTATGGCATAATCTTATAGAATACTAATTTTTATCATGTTTGAAATTAGTTTGCTATGTTTAATGATTTTTAGAAAATAAACTTTTTTGACATACAAATTTTATTATTTTTCTATTATTTTAGAGTTATCTTTCAAAAATCATTAAACATAGTAAACTAACTCCAAATATGATAAAAAAATATATTCTATAAGATTATAATATAATGATTTTATTTAACTACTTCAATTGAAATTTGGACTGCCGAAGTGCTATCAGAAGCACAATAGACATATATATATATATATATAGATAGTTTACAATGTTAATATATTTAAATAAAAATGTTATACTTACATTGTGATAATATCCCACTGATACAAAGAGAGGAAAAAAGGTTTTGAGGGTGGAGAGCAGACCGATTATCAATTGGAGGCAGATATATCCTACTAAATGCGATGCTCACTCTACTGCCAATTTACTATACGTCAATGTTTCTTCTTCCCAAATGGGTGATGACATGATTGGACAAGATCAGGAGGCGGTTTTTGTGGCACGGGCACAAAGAAGGTCAGGGGCAAAAAAGACCAATCTGCTTGGCAAGCTGGAAATTAATCATCCGACCAAAGAAGATGGGAGGAATGAGAGTTAGGGACCTAACACAAGTCAACCAATCACTCTTACTCAAGTGGATGTCGTAATGGGTCAAAGATGATCAGGTTTGGTGGAAAGAAGCGACGGTTACGATCAGTCCCCGCATCCGGTCCTAGGAGATGGCGAACGCTTCAAAATTCTGGAAAAACATAAGCACTTTAGCTCTAATTTTCAACATCTCAGTTAAATTTGAACTAGGCCGGGGCACCATGGTTCAGTTCTGGTATGATAGCTGGCTTGATGGCTCACTTATGGATCGCTTTAGTAGCCTCTTTATGCAAGTTAGATACAGAGATACATCAGTGGCACAACACCTAGTAAATAATGAATGAAACATACAAGTGGCAATGAGAATATCACAAGAAGGGCAACAACAATTGGTGCAATTACAAAATGCTCTACTCCACATTAGAACACAACAACAATCAGACTCTACCAGCTAGACAAGGGACAAATCTGGCACGTTCAGCTCCAAGTCGACCTACAGCTTTCTTGCCCAAGCACCACATGTTAAAGTAAAACTTTATAGGATATGTCAAATCAAGCTAGCGACACGAGTGCAGATCTTCATATGGCTCATGCTCAGGAACAAGATTTTGACAATCGATAATCTCATCAGACGGGGTTGGATAATACCTAGCATTTTCTACATGTGTAGAGCAAATCAAGAAACAACAGCTCACATATTTCAGGAATGCACGTACGCTAACAATCTCAGAAAATACATAATAGAGATCTGACCAGCAACAACACCCCCTTGTGCATCATACACAGCGCTGAATCCTACAGTGCAACTGATACTGCATTAGAATGACCACCATTGGAGTGGAATTGAGGCTACAACAGTATTCGTCATTTGGAGGGAACAATGCAGAAGAGTGTTCACGGAAAACTCAAAGGACATCATATAGTTAGCAAGGGAAATATTAAAGGAATACAAAAAATGGTTCCCTAATTGACAGTGATAAGATTAACATGACAGTACAATAATGAAATTGTGCTGTGAGGGTGTTTCTAAATTTTTCATTTTTTATTTTATTTTAGATCCTTTAATTATTTTGTAACATCGTTTAATTCAGATCACATTTAATGAAAATTTGGAGGCTTGACTAGGGCTGCAAACGAATCGAACACGAACGAACTGACTTGTGTTTGAGTTTGATTTGAAATCTATTTCGAACTAGTTTGATTTGAAATAGATAGGCAGTTTCGAACTCAAACTATTGTTTGAAATTTGATTCGTTAAATATTTGAACTGTTTGATTTGATTCGTAAATAGTTTGAAATAGAATTATTAGGTGAACAAATTCCACAATTCATATCAAAATAACAGAATCAAATATAAAAAATGTCAATTTAATATAAATTCATACAAAACTAAAAGTTCATTCAACAAAAATTAATAAATTTTATATAAATTTATACTACTCAAAGTCTCAAACAATCAAATAATTAATACAAATTCAAACAAAAATAGTTCACGAACACATTTCGAACGAACTCACCATAGTTTGAGTTTGATTCGATATAATTTCGAATCGAATCAGTTTGATTTGAAATTAATTTCGAACTAGAATCGAACGAACTTTTTTCGAACTTTTTTCGAATCAAACATGAACGAACTACGAACTTCGAATATTTCTTGCAGGCTAGGCTTGACCTCCATCTTTTTCTCAAAAAAAAAATATTGATGATTATAATCATTTCTTTTGCGATATTTATAGTCTTAAGATTATCAAAATCTATAGAAAATATCATCTCTATTTTTGTAACAATCTCATGGGTTAACTTGTGGAAAAAGATAAACAAACACATCAAGTATTATGCATAGAATTTTTTTTGGTTGGATTTACTATGCAGTTATAAGTACGTGTTTATTCTTTTAATTTATTTTCTCACATTTTTAATCGTAGGGTCACCTAAACTCACAACTAACACGCTACTTGTAAATTCATTTGTCAAAAAGAAAAGAAATAAATATATACATCAAATTATGTCCATATGCATGGAAGTGATGAAATTAAAAGGATTGGGCTGGGAAGTTAGCACAAGTTCTGGATCCTCTCATCTGAATTGATATTATATTAACAGCCCAATGATAATGGCGACTCATTTAGGTCAGTTGTTTTACATTGTTCGGTGACTCTCTCAGACCCAAAAGCGGAAAAACGACATGGATCAAGTGAGAAACTGTATACTAGACCCAATTAACAACATGGATCAAGCAGGCTGTTCCTCTATGTCACAGCTTCTGCCCTGTCTCACTTATCGGTCGGTTTTAGTGTTTTTTTTCAGTCAACGCTCAACAGACTCAGCAGAAATAAGAAAGTTGATTAGATGCTTTCTTACGAATGTATCAATACAGGGTCCTCGAATCCATGTGGATTATTGGTCGAAGCCGTGCCAGCCACGCTGTTGCAGTTTAATTACTTGGGCTTATCACATGGCAAGTTGTACCAGTTCAAAGTCCTTCTTCAGCATTTCGGGTGATCTGGCCGACGTACGTTAATTTGCTCCCTTTTGCTTTTTTTGTTAGAATATTTTGGAGATGAGAAATTTATACTTATTTCCAGGATCGAAGACTGAACTTAGTTTTCAAGTCATTTGTTCCTCAAATTCCATTCTTTTCTTTGTTTTTCTCGTGACTTAAAGAAAAGAGAAATCCAATCCAGATTCGGCCAACTGTTCTATATATATATCTTTCCACCAGGAATGGAAGAATCTGGTTGCACTCTCCCTCTCTCCTCTCTTGTCAAATATTATGTATTCACACGCCATCTCAATTCTCCTCCTGGCCATCTTCTTCTTGCCATTTTCATTCTCCCTCATAACTCCTAGCAATGACACAAACACCAACTCAGACATTGATCATGAAATCTACCACTGGTGCTCACAGACCCCACATCCTTATGCCTGTGTAAATTATTTCACTAATAACAACCTCCCCTACATTCCCAAGAAAAAATCTGACTTCTTCAGTCTCTCCTTGCAACTTACACTCCATGCAGCTGACCGTGCGCAAAGCCACCTCAGACGATTAGGCCCGTACTGTAACTCAATCCCTGAGTTTACTGCTCTTTTGGACTGTTGGAAGCTCTATGCCAATGCTGTGCTTCAACTAAACCACACATTGGAAGGCGGCCGCGGTTGTACCAACATTGATTCACAAACTTGGCTATCTGCCGCTTTGACCAGTTTGGCCACTTGTCAGAAGGGGTTTGCTGATCTAGAAGCTCCTGACTCTGTTATTAGCCCTGTCATGTTGTATAATGTATCCGACCTAGTTAGTAATCTCTTAGCCCTTAATATGGCATATAATTCTACGAACAATACAAATATGAATAATGCTGGAGGCAAGAAACAGTTGAATTGGATGAAGGCAGGTCGCCAGAAGTTGCTACAGTTGTCAGCATTACAGGCAAATTTGGTTGTGGCTAAGGACGGATCTGGGAATTATGGTACAATAAAAGACGCAATAAATGCTGCAGCAGCTAAATTGTCAGGAATGAGCGGCAACAGACAGTTTGTGATTTATGTTAAGGCTGGAATTTATAGTGAGAATGTGCAAATTGTTAACAGTCTAACCAATCTAGTTCTTGTTGGTGATGGAATTGGAAGGACAATAATTACTGGAAAACGCAGTGTCAGCAATGGGTTCACTACTTTCAGTTCTGCAACTTTCAGTAAGACCTGAAACCAAACATTGTTAAATAATAAGATTAATTTACTTTACAATAGATTTAATCATGATTTTGGATAACTAAATTATAATTTTGCTATTGCAGGTGTACTTGGCAATGGGTTCATGGCAAAAGGGATCACATTTCGAAACACTTTTGGGCCAACTTCTCAAGCGGTAGCCATGCTTTCGGGCTCTGATCAGTCAATCTTTTACAAATGCAGCTTTGAAGGATATCAAGATACACTATGTACCTTCTCTCAGAGGCAATTCTATCGAGAATGTGACATCTATGGCACAGTTGACTTCATATTTGGGAATGCAGCGGCAGTATTTCAAAAATGCAACATATATACCAGGATCCCTGTACCTGGTCAGGCCAACGTGATAGCTGCACAAGGCCGATCTGATCCAAACCAGAATACTGGCATAGTGATTCAGTCATCCAATATCAAAGCAGCGCCTGAATTCTTGCCTATACACCGTACAGTGAAGTCATTCCTTGGGCGTCCGTGGCAACGGTATTCTCGCACAGTATTTGTAAGAAACTACATTGACAGCATCATCAATCCTGAAGGTTGGACACCAACAGTACCAGATTTTGTTAATACACTCTATTTTGCAGAGTATAAAAATACTGGACCTGGATCAAGGCTTTCATTGAGAGTAAAATGGCCAGGATACCATCTTATAGGACGTACATCTATGATTCGGCAGTTCTCTGCTAGTCGATTCATCTCTGGTAGGGTATGGATTCCGGCCAGTGGTGTGCCATTTGACCCGGTATTCTAACAATAACTGAGGCTTAGTAAAATTAAAAAAAGGTTATATTACTTTCGCGTAGTATTTACAATTTCTATTCATCAATCAATCTGTTATTGATTTTTCTTGTGGTTTACTGAAGGTGGTGTATTTTAGTTTCTTTGAATAAATCAATAAAACCAGCAGTATCATGTGCATGCGGATCTTAGTGCGGAAAAATGGAGTTAATTGATCCCACTTTTCTTTTTCTTTTTTCTTTTTTTTTTTGGGAAACTGTATTACTTATTAAGCGTTTTCCTTAAAAACATTTGCTACGAATGTACATATTCAGTTTGTACATACTTGTAAGGTAATTGTAGCATACGTCATTATTCATCCAATTCTATGATGTGAAGTTTCCAATGTCCTCAATTTTATGTGCTATTAAATGTTATCAACTCATTTTTTTATTTTTATTTTAAAATTTGACACTCAAATTTGAAATCTAATCCGTTGATATTATTAATTTTCATGGTAAATGTATGCTCATAAAATTTTATAATTTTTGAAGTTAATTTTATACTAGATCAAATAATAACAAAATGAATGAATCTAATTTAACTATGATTAATTAATATATACATTCATTTTGTTAATATATAATTGAGTTTCAAAAATCATAAAATTTTATGAGCATATATGTACCATAAAAATTAACAATATCAACTGATTGGGTTTCACATTTGAATATCACATTTTAAAACATAAATTAAAAAAATAAGTTGATGGCATTTAATGGCACACAAAATCGATGGCATCAAAACCATCTTATATATATATATATATATATATATATATATATTTAAAAAATTAAATTGCCGATGTGATATTAATTATTTAGATAGAGCATATATTAGATTCGACTGGATTCGAAATATGACTGGACATTCGATGTTTTATATATATAAAACTCTACCTCTACAATTAAATTATTTAAATGAACAAATGTAAATGATTATATTTATAACTATCTTAATTATATACCCATAACAAATTAAGAAATATTGTCTTCATCTCGATGACTATCAAGACAGCAGGTTAATCATCAAATTGGCCAATTGATTTTGTTAGCTCTTGATACATTTTGAAATAAATTTGATTTTTTGTGTGTGTAGCATGACATATACAAAATCTGAAATCCATTAATTTCATTATTTAATAGTTTAAAATCATGATTTAAATCTAATTTTCTTAACAACATGTGTTAATAAATATAATTAAGGTACTCTTTAGCGACCGAGCTTGTTGATTGCATATTTGTGAAAATTAGTAAAAGAAACACATATTTTAAATGTGAAGGAAATACAAATTATTCTCCAGGTGGATGAAATTTAATTGCCGCTTTGAGGATTGGGCTTGTCGCGTCATTATTCATCAATCATCATGCAGCATATATATAGTCCTCGGAAGAATCCACCATTTCATTATTCATCTATCTATTCACCTCTTTATTTCTTAATTATAATTATCTTATTTGTTAAGTCTATCTATTCGCCTCTTAATTTCTTAATTATAATAGCATATTTGTTAAATGAAGGAGTGTAACTATTAACAATTAAAAATAAATTAGTATTTTGTATGTAAAAAGTTTAAACTTTATCATTTAACAACTATATTGCAGTTAACAAATAATTTATCATAATTAACAAATAAAGCGTAAACCATAAACATTGTCCTATAGCATATTCTTAACGGGGAGCATATAAGATTTAAGCAACCCCGATAAATGTTAAGTGAAGTGTACATTTGTAGAAGATAATTGTCACGACAACACCGTAACAAGTTGTGCCTCGGGTCAGCAGGCCGATCCGTTTTTCACGGGTCCACAACGTGCTGACTGCAAATAGACTCCTCCGTCCGATTGGTTTTTTCCCACTTAAGGCGTAAAGCAGAGCCCGGACCAGCTTTATGTTATGGTCCCAGTAACCAGTTGCTCGACTCAAAATAATGCCTTGATGATTAGTAGTCTAGTAGAGCTAGTAAATAGAGTACTGGTAAACGTGTCAAATACGTGTATATGTATGTGTCAATACGGATATGAATATGTGTTATTGTCTATATGTGACATGTTAATGTATCACATATACCGTGTTTACGTGTCACATATGTCGTGTTGTTAAACATACATGATTAATATATGAATAATTTTATTATGTCTAAATACGCATGTCTAACATGTTAAATACGAATACACGCGTCTAATACGTGTACACGCACGTGTAGTACGTAAAAAATACTTCAATATATTAAATTTTTGAAATATTTCTGTATTTAAAAGATTGACTTGATACTAAAATAAAAGACCAAAATTACTCTAACATGTATGGTATTTTTGAATATAATACATTAATTTTATTTTTTATGACCATAATTACTCTAATTTTTCTTATATATTTCTTCAATTTTATTTAAAATTTATTGAATTTGTAAGTGCTATAAGTGTTGACACGTGTCAAATATATATAAATACGAATATATTTAATACAGTGTGTTAGATGTGTCATGTGTTTTAGACGTGTGTGTTTGAATTTTTAAATTTTTAACACATTAAAACATACACGTCCAAATACGTAAACACGTGTTAACTCGACACATTCCGTATCAAACACGTCATGTGCTCGCACGTGACACACATGTCTGTCAATACTCTATTGGTAGGCTAGACGAGCTGGACAGATGACATTTCTCCACGTTACCGTCTCAAGTCTAAACTCCCAATAACCGTGACTTCACACATCCGGTGAAGTACTAATTAAGTGGCCAACTCTAAATCTTACCCATTCATTGAAGCTTGCGTCTCTGTATATTTGTCCGTAATCAGATTAAAATGATTCACATTTTTTAAACTGCTCACTCCATCGTTACTATAGAGGATATGTACTAAAATAGAGTTAATCAAATAATAATTTGAAGAGTCCAGATAGCCTTTGAGCTAGCATCTATTTTCCGTTGAGATTCATCAATGATAGAAAGTTGAAGTGTATCCGTGACATCACGTTTACTAATTTCAGTGAAGTATTTGTTCCACATGGTACAATATTTTTAGTGATCTTCTTTGAAAATATCAGTGATATAAAATGCGGTTTGTGTGGCCATATATGCGTGTACGGTCATTGTCCATATAAAATTCAGTTATGCACTGATTGTTATACGGTTTTGACACACTAGCTATATACCCGCGCGTTGCAGCAGATTTTTTTATTTAAACATTAAAACATTATAAGATAAAAAAAAAATCACATTTAGCGAATATTAAATTATAAATTCACTAAATTATAGAGAAAACCTATAATAAAGACTATTTAATCTTGGATGAGATTTTTGCACAATATGAATTAATGATTCATGATTTTTATGGCAAGAAAAGTAAATTATTTTAACATATATTATCACCATTAATTTCTTACCAAATATGCACAAGGTTGCTAAATAAAAAAATAATATTATGAAAATAATAGTATATATGGGAAAGAAATGGAGAGAAAGAGAGGATCAATGGACGTGATCACATACATTAGATCAACCAAAAATAAATATTATCCATCTAATTAAGGGATAAAATTGGTATAATAAAAAATTACCATGACAAAAAATGGACGCTCCAATTCTTAGATGCTTTATATAATAGTATAGATGTCAAACCGTGAAATTTAATTAAGGAATAATGATAATTAAGATAATAAATAAAGTAATTTAACACAAATTAGTAAATAACGTAAACTGCAGTATAAATATATATATGTAATAAGAATAACAATAAATTCAAAATTTAAATTAAATTAAATAATAAATCAATAATTAATACGAATTTAAATTAATTTAAATAATATAAAAGCTGATAATGACATAAACAAAACCAAGAAAAAAAAATGAATGACTTAATGAAATAAAATGAATGAAACCGCTAAATATAAACAAGCCCGCACTTAAAGAAATTTAATTAAATCTTTTAATAAATAAATAAATTATTATTAAAATTTAATTAATTAAGAGAATTAAGACCAATTAATAACAAATGATCAAAAATGCTGTAAGATAAATGTAACGGATGGACCAACCTAACTTAATTTAAAAATCCGACTTACCACATGAATAGTCACACTATTAATGACACAAACTCACAAAAATAAAGCTTGAATTAATCTTATTAGAATGACAAATTTTGTACGGCAACTCAAGTGACCCGACGGGTTAGAACCCAAATATATTCCAACTGTCACACTAAAAGTTACACATCCTTGACCACAATTAGCCCTCGTCTACACTCTCTCTCCCATTTAATTTTTCGGACCCACCTATTTCTCTCTCTCTGCCCATTTCCTCTTCCCGTAACTCGTCACCTCATTTCCTCTTCTCTTTTTCTCGTCCTTCCGCCGCCGGGCGACAACTCCCCCTTCTTCTCATTTTTTTTCTCACCGACTTACCTCCTCTCTCGCCAACCTCTCTCTCACTCTCGGTCGGCGCCAGTCTCGATCCTTACCTCTCCGAGCTCAGCCCCTACCCTAACCAGGGGTGGCGTCGCGTGACAACCCGCTTGGTCGTTATCCGAGCGACTCCGCCGTTTTCACTGACAACCGGCGCGAGTACAACCCCCAAGTCGCCCCTATTAGAGCCGTGTGCCACCCCCCGGCGCCCAACTCTGGCTACCCCTCTTATGCCGACTTGTGATGCCTCTGCAATTATTGCCGTCTTGAGTCATTTTCGGTAATCTCTTTCCTTTATTTTCCGGCCGAGTGGGCCTGTACTGAGGCTGAGCCTTTTTCTTGTGGGTTTTGCTTAGTTGGCTTGTACCTTGTCTAATTGGGGTTTGTGATGCTTGGGGCCACCGTGCCTTGGTACACTGGTACCAGTTGGTGCCAGTGACGCGAGGCTCATGTCCTATGTGTTGGGTTGCTGTTATGCTTGCTTAATTTATTTGCCTGTCTTGGTTTATTTTGTTTGAGTATTGCCCTATCAGTCCTGCTGACTAGTGCGACTGTGCCCCTTTCTCATGTATGCTGTTGTGCTTGTTTCGGTTTGGTGATGGATCTGAATTTTCTGATAAACAAACCCCCTATACACTCGATCCTTAATTTCATTGAGAGCTGGCCTTAATCTGAACTGTGCTACACTTGACTTAAACAATTATCTCCCCCTGTTACTGGTATTTGCCCGTATTGGCTCTGTGCTGGTCTATATTATACTGGTTGTGGCTTTACCTCTTCTGGTGCTGAGTTGTTCTGGTAGTTTTGGTTTCTGACTTGTGAACAAGGTTCTGATCATTATGCTTGCTGATAGTTGTTCTATTTGCTGAGGTTCAATTTTTTTTTCTGGTTGATATATTGTGTGTGCTCTATTCTGGCATTGGGCCCTGATCCCTATACTACCATAAGAAAATTGATTTCTCCCTGATCTTAGTTGATGAATACTCACGCCCTATTTGCACTAAAAATCCCAATGGCCCCTAGTGGTTGGCTTATTCGAAACTTGCTATGCTGGTACTCGTTGATGTATTGGCTATCTGTTTTCTTTCTTGATTGAGTGTTGCCTTATTTTGGCCTCGCCTTGCCTGGTCCCGACTTGATAATGCTATGTTGGTGCTTTGTTTGGTTGATTCTGAATGAATCCTTTGGGTTGTTGACTGGGAGATGATTATACGATCTCGCCTCAATAATGAAAATCCGAACAGATACAGTGGTTTCGGAGGCAGCCTATGATCCCAAACACATTAAAACACCAACACGTTTAAATAAATAAAAATGTTTAATTTAAATTTAAGTTTAATTGAAATTAATTACTTTTTCTTTCATTTTGTTTTTATTTGAATTCTAGCTTATAATATATATATTTTCTAATTAATAAAATAATATTAGGATATAAATGAAAAATAATTAAAGAATGTAAAATAAATAATTAAGAGTTATGAAACAACAAGAATAATAATAAAATCTTAAATATATATTAATCAATTTCTTTATTTAGGAAAATTGAATAATATTAATATATATACATATATAAGTATATATATATATTAATTAATTTCTCTATTTTTATAATGAAATAACATTAATTAATATATATAAATACTTATTAATCAATTCATCTATTTAATAATGAAATAATATTAATAAATATATAAATAAATATATAAAATAAATTCTTTATTTTTTTAACTAAAAGAATATTAGAAATAAAGAATATATATAATAAAATAATATATATTAATTAAATCTTTTGTTTTTGAATAAACAAAAGAATATTGGAATTTAGCATTATATATATAAGATATAATATATAATAATCAATTTCTCTACTTTTAAAATAAATGAAGAATGTTAAAATATAATATTATCTATGTATAATATATATTAACTAATTCCTCTATTTTTAATATAAATAAAATATTATTAAAATATAATATTATATATATTTAAATTATATATTAATCAATTTCTCTATTTTAAATTAATAAGAAGAATACTAAATATATTGAATATAAAATATTATACATTAATAAATTTCTCTATTCCTAAATAAGTAATCATCCTTATTATAAATCTAATTTAATTAAGTGATAATAATTAGTTAGCTTAATTAATCAAAATAAAATTTAAATCAATTATATTAAATCAAAATAAATATAATCTTAAAACACGAACATAAATAATAATGCTCCCGCTCCGAGTCCCAGTATACCCCGACCTAACCAGGACCCAACGCGAATAGGATACTCGCCAATTTAATTTATTTTGACTTTATAGGTTCTCGGAAATATTTGACGACCCGACAATCACGTACACTCGGGATGAGACGGTTGACGAGATCGTGGCCCCACCGAGACCGAGCAATCGACGCTATCGCCTTGCCAAAATATTCAAAGTGCGGATTGCACCGAGATTTATGATTTCTTAGGATATGACTTTAAATTATATTTTCTTTTCTTTTGATATTGAAACTTGATTCATATCATCCGCATTTCATTTTATATGCATTTCATTTGATCATTAATTAGATTAATATTTTAAGTTAATTAGTTATAGGATAGATTATCCTAGATAGAGGAAGTAGTATTTAATAATTTAATATAATCGATTACATGATAGATTATCTAGGATAGATTATCTTAGATAGAGTAATTAGTATTTAATAATTTAATATAATTAGTTATAGGATAGAATATCCTAGATAGAGGAAGTAGTATTTAATAATCTAATATAATTAGTTACATGATAGATTATCTAGGATAGATTATCTTAGATAGATTAATTAGTATTTAATAAATTATATTAGTATTAATTAAGTACCTTGAAATTTTTATTATATAAATAATGTGATTTTTAGATTATAATTAATCGATTGTTATATTGATCAAATTAAGCGAGACATAACTAAATTGAATTAAGATTTGAATTTGCATATTATCCGTTTTCTATAATTTGTATGATATTATGAAACTCAAGGAAAATTTTAAGTTAAAAATGAATATCCAAATTTGGGTTTGGGAAGAGTGTCAAGATCGACTCGATTTTATAATAAAATACACTTTAAATTTATTATTGAGGAGCTATTCCGTGGTTACGTGATTATTTTATCACTTTATATTTAGCAAGTGACTATTTTGTCACTTTATATTTGTTCGTGATTGATTCACTTCATTTTATATTATTTTCGGATAGTCTCCTTCAATTTGAATTATATATTGATAAAAATCGAGTCGTTGTTCGTTTCATTATAGTAAGGGACCGAGCGGGATAAATTAGGGATGGTTTTGATAGTGAATGACGCTCTCTTCTATAGAGCGGGCTCTCTTCTATAGAGCACTCGGTTGAGGTCGGTTCTTTTCGAAAAGAATTTATCCCGCAAAGTCATTCGTGTGATATGGGAGTTTGAACCCGTACCTTTTATATTATAATATCTCGAATGATTCATTTTGGGTTTATCCTTGATTTAAAATATTCATGATTTCAAGTAGTGCATTTTATTAAACTCTTTTGGATTCTTTTATACTCTACTCGTAACAAAATTTAATCAATTTAATTATTTAAACATCAAATTTTATGTAACCGTAATATTTATTATAAAAATAAATTTGTAATGGTTTTAAGTCTAAGCCTAGAGATTTGTAACATCTCGGTCTTGGACCTAAAACCGCACCGAGTGATTTATCACTCACGTTTCCACGGTGGTTGTGGGGTCCAGGTTTTACAGAGAGCGGGATCGAGTTTTTGGATGAGAGTGCTAGGTGCGGTCTGCGTGGTGTGGAGACAGATGCTTTGCGCTTCCGCATGTGAGAAGGGTAGTGGATTAGGATCTATCGGGTTTCGAGTTTTATTTCTTTCTTTTGGGTTTTTCTTTGAGAGATTTTGCTGCCCATTCCGATGGAGCTAGCCCCGCCGATGTCGGCGTTGTATTTCTCTTGTTCATTCTCGACTGTATAGTCATGTATATTATATTATTATTGTTTTGTTTATTCTGTGATTTTCTTATTTTATTCATTAAGCCTTTCGTACGCACGTCTCGTCGTGCGTACGTGGCGGGATTTAGCACCCTAACCCGTTCAATTTATTTCTATTGACGACGTGTGCGCCTGGACTTTTAAAATTTATAATACCCTTACATAACTTTGGTTCGACCGTAAGCGAACGACCTACGTTGATATAGTAGGGGGTCGATCCACAAGGAAGAAGGTAATTACTGAGTTTACACTGCTTGAGTCTTTAAATGTGCAAACAAATAAAGGGGGGGTTGTTCTGGTTTTTTCGATTATAAATTTAAAACAGATTAAATAGAAAAATAGTAACTTAATATTTTTTGTTTAAACTTTTATAAAATATTAGTTCTTAAGGACACATGTCAGATCCACTCGGAGTTGAACCATACGACCCGTATGCAGGTGCATACGGTTCGTATGAACTCAGACATGTCACGACTATTCCTAAAGACTGGTTTCTTCTCTGGTTGTGCGAACCCTAACTGACCACTACTCTAGTTAGCGAACCTCAACTGTCGCTTCTCGGCCGTTAGTTAGAGTATGGTCAAACATAATTCCTAAGTTCCTTAAGCCTCAACTATCGCTTCTCGGCTTAGATCACCTAGATTGAGTGCATGGTTTCCTATAGGCACGCTCAGATCTCTTGATCTGAGCGGAGGTTCCACCTTTCGGGTACAACTTGATCTATTTTTTCGGGTCTCGGATCTATCTATTATACTTAGAAAAACTCTTTTGGCAAACTATCAAACCTTGTACGATTGTAAGAGCCTGGCCTCGGCTTAAGACCTAATCCTAACGGTTTGACAAACATATCAGACAAGTAATTTGGCAATAGTATACAGCATAACAATCACAACCATTGATTCAAACTAATCTTTAATAAATACTCATATTCCGAGTTTCACATTTCATATTCCTAAAAACTAAAGTACTTAGCCGCTCATTACGACATATAAAAATACAATAAAGATACAGAGAGTTAAGACAAAAAATATTCCACAAAATATATCTAAACAACAAAAAATACAACAAAAGAGATAATCAAACTCGATGCTGCCATGTGCCAATCTTCTGCTTTGTTCTTCTGCTTCCTCTCGGACCGCCTTTGAGATTGGCCGGTGGCTAGGTTTTGTGGAGATGGAGTGGAAGAGGTGAAAGAGATGGAGATGGTGGCCAAAATGAAGCTCCCCAAACCCTAGGTTGTTGGCGAATTATATAGGAGGAGATCAGCCAATACGAAAGGGAATCGCGACATTAATCGCTGCCATCTTTGGAGATTTTTTCCGGATGAAGGCCATACGGTCCGTATGTAAGGGCATACGGGTCGTATGCACTATGTGGCTACGGCATGCGACTTGGGTTGGGCCTGTGGTTTGTCAGTTGGCGTGAAACTTGGTCCAGGACCCGATTTCTTAGCGTTTTGGCTTGATTTTCCTAAA
Organism: Schoenoplectus tabernaemontani; assembly: GCA_037127355.1. Classification (NCBI taxonomy): domain Eukaryota; kingdom Viridiplantae; phylum Streptophyta; class Magnoliopsida; order Poales; family Cyperaceae; genus Schoenoplectus; species Schoenoplectus tabernaemontani. The sequence continues at coordinate 13,883,068 of CM073758.1, forward strand.
ATAAGAGACGGTCAGAGCAATCAAATCTAGAAAATAAACATGCATATGCAATAAAATAAGACATGATATCGGGAGTTTTAATCTATTTTTAGGCACAATCAAGGGTCAAATATATGTATATGAATGCGTGACATCATTTATGATGGACTCAAAGCCTACTTCTTCTACCATTCGTGTAATGGGCTCTCCTTAAAATTCATTGTTGTTCTTCTCACCCAGTTTTCCAGGTTGTGGCTCATTTTAACGTGTCTCGCCACGCGTGTTGCACTGTTATGTCTCTATGCTGGTGTAGCTCTCTTATTGTTTCTGCCACTGCTTTCGCAGCTCTCCATGATGGTATGTCCCCTCACTTGTTCTTGCTTGATCACTTTCACCAGTACTTTGCAGTCGGAGAAGATATCTATGCCCGTCAATATTCTATTTTCTTACATTGCACCTCCCATGATCACTATGAGCTTCAGAACTTCAGTTGTACCTGAAAGGCATCATGCAGTCTTGCATTGCGTGCCATCACCATCTTCACTTGACCTTTATTGTCATATAAGATCGCTCGCATCCCTGCTTTCCCGGACATATCCCATGAGGCATCTACCAAGGCTTCCCAGTGTCCTCTTGTCAGGCTGTATATGTCTCCTTCGTTGTGCCCTTGTTGTCTTACCTGGTTTTCTCTCTTTAATGTTGCATTGCTCGTGCCTGTTGTAGGACTCTAGTTTGATTAAACTTTTTCCTTCAAAGATTTCTTTGTTTCGTCCCTTCCAGATGCACCAGATGATGTTGCATATCAGCTGGTGGTATTCCTTCGGTACCTTTGTCAGCAAATATATTAGGGCATGTTAAAATTACATTAGGATGTTCTCTACCTAATTCCCAAGTTGAGGCGAACCACGTTGCCCGGACCCCGCACAATAGAACAGTAGGTGGCATACGAATTTATTTTCCATGTGACATCTCTCACATCTAGGGTTAATTGCCATTATTCTTTTGTGTAGGGCTTAAGCCGTTATAGGGCATCATGTGTTGCCTTCCACAGAAACAAGCAGACTCTTGGTGCTATGGCAGTTTTCTTCCATATTAGGTCTCAGATTTGTTGGCTTGTCCTTTCTCTCTCTTGCGCTTGTACTTGTGCTTGCTTTAGCTTTTGATACCCTTTGTTTAACTGTGTAGGCTTCATGTTTAGATAATTTCCATATGAGTTTATATTTTATGAGTGGTGTGCTCCTCAGTGGTTTAACCTCCTCCATGACTTTACTTATCTGGTGTTGGCCAAGAACTGCTATCACTAAGGCCTCATTCCACTGCCCCATGGCTTGGTCAAGCAATTATGATACTGTTTTATATTGGCTGGTGGTTGGCATGTTCGTCTGCGGTATTTGTCTTTCCCAGTTCGGCATCTACGGTTGGTACCGGATTTTGACATCCGTACTGGTGGCTAGGCTCTATTGTAAATCTGATTTTATTTTGTTTCTGAGTTCCAAGATTTTCCTCCACATTATGCTTATGTTGGCCTTTTGTTGTACCTCCCAGAATTCTTGCTCCGCATAATATTTGGCCATTAGGACTTTAACCCATATTTGGTCTTGTTGGCTTGCTACCTGCCATACCAGTTTTGTCACGAGAGCCTCATTTACGTTCCTTAGGTCTCAGATGCCGATTCCTCCTTCCTCGAATGGCTTGCACATTTGGTCCAGGCTCAACATTACTAAGTATTTTTGTTTATGCAATTTACCCCATATGAATTTTCTAATCAGCGAGTTCAGTTTTATTTATGCTTCGGTTAAGGAGATGGCTCACCGTCATGTGATAAATGGGTATGGATGTGAGGACTGACTTTACCAGCACCACTCGGCTTGCAGACGACATGAGGTTGAGCTTCCATCCTACAAAATTTCCCCAACATTTATTTTCCAGTATATCACCCGTTCTATCCTGCTGCCCATTTTTCGAGTTGATACTAATCCCAAGGTATACTTCATCTTTACTGGTCAGTTGTGCGTTCATTTCTCTTAAAGACTGAGTCTCTACATCTTTGCTCACACAATTTGCTAAACCATATTGTTGATTTTTAGGGATTTATTTTGAGGCCAGAGCATTTTGCAAAGCGATCCATCACTACTTTTAGTTCCTGTACTTCTATTGTATCCGCTTTTGCAAAGATCACTAAATCATCTGCATAGATGGAGTGTGTGAGTAATGGTGTTGTCGGTGCCATCTTGATTCCTCTGACTTTTTATTCTTGCAACTTTCTATTCTTACACTACTTTATCGAGTCCCTTAGTGAGGAATTCCATTATAAAAATGAAAAGATAGAGCGACATCGGGCATCCTTGTCTTATCTCTCTAGTAGACGAGAATAAGTCTTCACCCTGGCCATTGACCACAAAGGCAGCAAAAACTCTCTGCTTCTCATGGGATACCCCATCTAGCAATGGAGACACTACATCTCTTTTCTATTTTTGTCAAACTTGGAGATTATTTTTATATATTATCGTTTTCAATATCCAGAAAACACTAAAATCCTATGTTTTGACTGCATATATAGATCCACATAGAAATCTGTATATGCATCCGCATACCGCATATGCGATATGCAGTGTCTCTCCGCACACATATTCAAATCCGCATTTTAAAACCTTGAAAAATACTTTAATCTGTCTCCATCGATGTGGTACGAGAGGCGAATCTGAATTTAATTTCAAAAATAGCTCAAAAAATTATTCTAAATATGTTTTTAATATTCTCAAATATATTATTTTGTAGATAATTTATATGTATTATTTTGTGCTTTATATTTCTCATCTCTATTTTTCTCTTTTTTCATTTATTCCGAATGGAAATGCATGCATATATAAAAATCAATTTGACCGAGTAACATTAATTTTCATTACCGTGCAAGAATTAAAGCATGACACTAATTCTTTGTTGGTTGTAATCTTAAGTTCTTAACCCGGTCGACTAGATTTATCGTTTTTAACTAGCTCTAAATTAATGAGTACTTAATTACCTCGCAAACAGCTAGACCTTTGTATGCGCCAGCTAACTAATTAGGGGGTATTAGGAGGTATGGGTATAATTGAGTGTGGGAATGGGTTTGATAATTTTTTCCAAGTCAAATATCTATTAAATATATACAAAAGTTTGGGAAAAAATTAATTAGTCTAATTTAATTTTTCTTTTTCCAACTGTGTTGGAAACTCATCTTTGAGAAGTGAAGAAACTTATTCCCAACTTAATTAAATTTCCCATTTCCATTCCTTGGTTTGCCGTGGTTTGCCGAACAGGTCCTTACTATATTTAATATTTATTAATTATAATGTTACATGGTCCGTGAAGCTTGCCAACGTAAAAGATCAATTAATTTTCATATAATTAAATTAAGGATTGATATCGAAAACCATAACAGGGAACCATACTGTAAAATCTTAAAAATTAAAAATAATTATTTTTCTAACATAATGTATTTGATTTCTTTTGTTCTTGATTTTCTTATTGGATATATAAATATTATTATTTTTTTGCTTTTTCTAACAGTTTTTGTACGTCGATATTAATAAAATTATAGAAAAGAACGTCAAACTTTGATCATCATCTCCTTGCATAGTGATGCAGGTCCAAGTCCAGAGAATAATATATAAAAAATATATACTGCTAGAGTCAATGGGACTCTATTCCTTCTTCTTCTTTTTTTTGAAAAAAAATGAATGTCAAAATGTTTTAGAATTATCTTTTGTTTAAATGAGCTAAAAATTTATTGATATATTTAGAGAAAATCATATAAAATTATCTCCATTCAATTGATATAACTAACCAAATGTTTTTTACTTTCAATAGCTTGCTTGCTTGTATAGCAAATTATGGTTTGAATCGGCCTTTTCTAAAAAAAAAATAGTTGATTTGTTATATTTGTCAGATCCGCATAGATTCGATTTGTTCTTCTATTAATTTATGCAATTTTTGTGGAACTTCTAAGAAATTGACATGAAAAATTGGATAAGAGCAAAGAAGGAAAAAAGTAAAAAAAAAAAAACTGTACACCAAAACTTAACAACGAATTATTTTGTGTATGTTTCCTAACTTGTTAGGGGTGTTAACGGATCGGATAATATTCGATTTTATTTGTGATCCGATCCAACAAATAGTGAAAATTATCTGATCCGTATCCGGAGATATTCATATTCGTATCCGTATCTAAAATTTTTTTATGGATAAGGATACAATTTGGCTATACCTATCCGTATCTAGAGTATTAAAGATGGGACGGGACGGGACGGTCCGGATGAAACCCCTCTGGGCCACGGGTGAGCACGGGTCACGGGTGAGGACGGGTGGGGGGACGGGTATGAGCGGTCCAAAATTAGAAAATTCCGACCCGATCCATGTTGGACCCCCGTGGATACAACCCTCAGGGGTCAGGACAGGTGGGTCAAGGGCCGATCCGGGTGGGTCATAGTGATTTTTTTTCAATCTCACAAAAAAAAAACCACCAAAAACTCAAAAAATTCTAAAAATTTCAGAAAATTTCTAAAAAAATAATATAAGTTAAAAAATTTAATCATAATATATTTATATAAAATTTTAACTAAATCAGTTTTATTAATTCTAATAGTTTAAAATAGAATAAAATTTAAAAAGTTTCAAATAATTCAAAATAATTCAGAAAAATATACAAAATAATCAAAGCCGAAAAATATCATAATTTTTGAAATAATTAATTTAAAGTAATTTGATTTTACATATTTAATTGTTAAAAAAATGAACAATATTAAAAAAAATCAAGATTGGGGCGGGTGAGAGCGAGGCGGATGTGCGCGGGTCACAGGTGACGAGGCGGGTGAGAGCGGGACAAGTATGACGGTTCCGTTTTTAAAAATTTGAGATCTGACCCTTGCTAGGACCGGACTTTTAACGGGTTCGGGTCTACTCCGGGGCGGTCCGGGATGGGTGACGGGTACGGATTTACACGGGACGGGTCTACCCATTAGCTATTATTCTTCAATATCCAACACTATCTGAAGGTATCCGATCCGATATTATCCGATTTTATCCGAATAAATATCCGAAATATTTATATTATATATTTTTTCATTAGATTTTAAGTGTATATTATAAATCTAATTTATTTTATATCCAATTTATGTTAATGTGTCATATTTTTTTTATAATTCATTGATATATTTAAAATATTAATATAATAATAATTAATATTTATTTTTTATAATTAATGATTCTATTAAAAAATAGTATATATTTTTTTCCAATAATACATATAATATTTTTATTTAATATCCAAAATATATTTATATTCATATTTGTATCCGTCCGTTATCCGATCCATATCCGGATATCTATCAAATATCCGATCTGTATCCGTTTCCGGACTATCCATATCCGAATTCGCATCTAAAAAATTATAACGGATGTAGATATACGATAAAATCATTGTCCATCCGTATCCGATCCGTTTACACCCCTATAACTTATGGACGAGGTACAAGAAATAATATAAACTACTTTGCATAATGTCCCCCCTTCAGACCTTTATTTTTCCTTTCGTTTAATGAAAATACAACATGTGATGCTCTCAGTTATTCAATCCGATCATTCCATTTTCGAGTGATAAGAGAAGAACATCCATAATACTCAAGTATAATAGAATGAAAAAGAAGAAAAAAAAAACACGAAATGAATAGAGGGGGGCATTCCATCGCATGAATAGAAAATAACTTACAGATCTAGATGATTCTTCAAAATGTTCTAAGATTTGAGGGGACCATGGTCCAGGTTGACCACCAAGAAGCTCTGCCACTGTCTTGTACATATACACAATTCTAATGAATTTTAAATTTTCAGTCATCAGATATTAACTGACATTTTTACTACGCTTACAAATCCTTCACTGTATTGCTTTTCACTGGAACTTGTACTAAACATCTTTTTCTTCATCCTTACTTCAATTTATAATTGCCACATAATCAATTTAGCAACTTTTTTGCATATATATTTCAATGTATCTCCATCTGTGCAGTTGCTAATTAATTCACATAATAATTACTAATTTGTGTAGAAAATAATCTAGCCATTCAAAGGGATGAAAATGCAAATATGCTAAGTTAATTCACATAATTACTGATGTGACATTTCAGACAAGACACTTGTTCAAATATACCCCGTGACAAGGAGGATCCGAACATTTTCAGGGATCATTTTGAGAATTTACGGGATGAAAGCATCAATTGGATACAGTACATTGCCTATCACGATGAGTTACTTTGGATGTACCACGTGCATTATAATTCGTAAGTTTCTAAAATCAATTAATATTTTATTTACTTCATTGATACATTATGCTAGAAATAGTTGGCATAGGTAGCTGAGGTCAAAGCGCAGGAAGGTGAAAAGTGTAGTTAAGCCCTTACTGATAAAGAAAAGTAAAAGGTTTTGAGAAAAAAAAATAATTTGCTAATTTTAACGTATCACAAGTGGATGTGTCGTGTGTGGATGATTCACTTTTGGATGGTTGAGAATCACTATCCAAATAGAGTCATTCGGCAGTTCAATCTTTTCTAGCAGTCCCTTCACCCGACTACGATCGATTACCAGCAAGTGCTGACATATCGCAAGAACAAACACACATCGGGAGGTAGCGAATGACAGAATGTGGATTGAGAACAATATTATTGGTGGGCACATGACGAACCCGAGCTGCCTATCACGAAGTCGTGACCGTACGACTTTGCCCAGCATTATACGTACATGGGGTGGTATTACAAGAGATATATGACTACAATCTGGTACGAAATTAACACTGAGGAGCAATTGAGTTAGCCATTACCACACCCCGAGGAGCTTATGGATGAGTTGACATATGTACCACATTCACATCAGAATGCTCGAGCGGTTAGCATTTAACCAAACTATTTATTCTTACTTAAACTCTTCACATACCTTGTGCTATAGAATAAAAAAAAGTATATGCAGATAATCTATTTAGTCAAGAATATAGTCACCGCCATTGGTCTGGCTTACGACGCCCGGGCATTCATGGTTTGACAAACATGAATTGTGCCAAATTAAGCATTTGATTGGTGATTTAGGGCATCCTTATATTTTAACAACGATGCTTGCTTACGCAGATCAATTTTTATTTTTTCCATTTCAATTTATAAGTATTTTTAATTTAATTAATTTTAGTCAATTTAATTCATTTAAATATTTGTAATTTATTTATACAGGTCTTCTGACGGATCCTGAGGACATCGATATCTCTCGCCGCTGACTATCCGACTCACGACCCACCTGATCCGGCGCCGGAGCCAACGACTGATGAGTTCGACTTATTTCAAAGAGCTTTCATGTCGTACTCTCAGCTGATGAGTTAGATGACCCTCGATCTGGGTGCTGGGACCTCCGGTACTCAATATAAGGCTCATCATGCATTGTCGTACGATACTCCTGGTCCATCCACCCGAGTGCTCGAGACACAAGCACCGGCCGACGCAAGACACGAGCGCCATCGCCATAAAATCCGACCAAGAGACACATACAACCCGTCTCTCATTAGGAGGATGTTTCGTAGGCGTTGATATGTTTTTTATTTATTTCAGAGACTGTAGTTTATATATTTATTTTATTCAAGAGATTGTACTTTATTTTCTTCATTGGTTTGAAATTTAGTTTTTCTTATTTATGTTTTACATTAACTTCTTTCAAAAAATTTAAATAATAAAACATAATAATTTTTAAATCATCAAATAAATAAAAATATACAATGAAACAACATAACTAAACTATTTTATTTTATTTTAATATACAATCAATGAACTACTTTATTTGAATAGAAATAAAAAAATTAACATAAATCAAACTAAATTAACAGAAATAAAAAAAATACCTGGACCTGAGTTTCAAACTCGGGCCAAGGTGCTGGACCCGAGTTGTAAAGTCGGGCCAAACTTGTACCACAAAACTTTGAGACACTCATACCATTTGTCTATTTTTATTATTTTATTTACTAAAAAAAAATCTGAGAATTCGAACTCAATTTAGTGTGCGCTTGTTATGGTGGTTTAGGATGATAATGCATTTGCCATTGGTTCTATTTTAGGAGTCCTTTGTGCTTTTGTAGGGGTGTCAATAATATTCTTTTACTTATTTATTCGATTTGTATTATATTCAATAAGATGGATATGGGTAAAGATTTTTTCGTTATCTTATTTGATATTGGTAAAGGTAAAAAAAAATTTCGTTAAGTAAATGGGTAAGGGTATATGTAAAGGTCATTTCATATATGTTTGCCCTATAGATTAAATTATTAAAAAAATAACTTAAATTATTCGAAATAATTATCTCATGTAATAAATTTTTTTCTATGTTAGTTGTCCCAAATTTTGTGTCTTAATTATTATGAATTATAATTAAAATGATTGAATGAGATAATATAAGATTTTATTCTAGACAATATATTATTTTTATTTTTAATATATTTTATCTTCTCATTAAAAAAATTGATAAGAGATGTTTGTATTTTTTTAATTTATTTATTTTTAAATGACTCAAGTTAGAATTGATTGTATAGTTATATTTTGATTTTGTACTAATAAAATAAAGTTATATTTATATGAAAGAAATGAGTTTGTATATTTTTTATATAACTATTTCAGTCGACCAAAGCACTTGAATACCACTCATTAGCGTTTTGTTAAACTAAATAATATATTAGTATTATCCATTAACACTTATTATAGTTTCATTAACTATTTATTTTAATGTATAAAAATAAAATATGGATATGTCTAATTTTAATGAGTAAAAATAAAGTATGAGTAGAATAATTTTATATAAATTTAATATCTGTATGTATCCTGACACCGCTAGCTTTCTGGTTTTAGGTTTGCTTGAGCTTGGAGGTGGATATAATGTTGCGTCTATGGATCGTGTTTTCTATTTCTTTAAAAGAAAAACCTATGTCTACACGTTTCATTGTTTCTACAAATGGAACCATTAGGCCATCATACAACATTATGTATCCCAAAACAAGGAGAATCTCCAATGCTATTATGGTTTTTATTAAAATTTTAGTTAATATTAATTTTATTTTTTATAATCAAACTGTAAACAAATTCGAAACTATCATAATTATTAAGTCGAATTAAAAAAAATCAAATTTCCAGGATTGTTTTAAAAAATTTTCCGCACAATTAATTAATTGACGGTCTGGATTTTCCAATCCCATCAATCCGCTTCAAACCAGAGAACAGCAACTAGAGAGTGAGAAACCCTCTGAATTCCTGGAGTCTGGAATCGTCGCGCACCGCTTTAACTTTTTTTTGGTTTCTTCGAAGTCACAGCAATTCGTCAGTTTCCGCAAAGACCAGTCGTGTTGTGCCACAAGCAACGTCACTCCACCACGTGTCCTCTTCCCAGCCCGCCTCCGCTGCATGGCAGTGCTACTTAGACCACCGCATTCAAGCGCCGAGGCCTGCTCTAGTTCATCTCATTCCCTTATCTCTTGCTCTTTTCCTTCTTCCCCTCCAGTCACCAAATTTACCTCCGCCTCCGTTTTTAGTATTGCTAGTGCAAGATGAATAGATGGCTCGTTCTAGCCCTGCTGCTGTTGATTATTTCGATTCGGTGTGAGGGTGCGTGGATTAGGGGCGCCGGACTGTGGGACCCCGAAATCAGGTTGCCATCAGAGAAGGAGGTTTGGGAGGAAGAAAGCGAGGATGAAATTGGAACAAGATGGGCAGTGCTTGTGGCTGGATCTATGGGTTTTGGGAATTATAGACATCAGGTAAACATTTTGATTTAGGACATAGCAACTGGGAACTTTTTTATGCACCCAATTCTTACATGTTTACAATTTTTTTATTCTGGGACCAAATCAGGTTTGCATGTCATGGAACTTCATTTAATAGAACTTGGTAAATTTTAATTATGATTTAAGGATCATATGATATTGATATTTTACAAAAATTTCAGAAAGTAAATTATTGTGCTAAACTACTTAATACGGTGCGTCCAACTGAACTGAAAGAGGGCTAAATTAAATAACCAGATGTCAATTTCATAAAGTATCTATCAGAGCACCTTTGTAGTTGTTGCACAATTGCCCTTGTAAAAATGACAATTATTATTTGTATGTTTTGGGAAGGCGGATGTGTGCCATGCATACCAACTGCTGAAGAAAGGGGGCCTAAAGGATGAAAATATAGTGGTGTTTATGTACGATGACATCGCTACCAGTCCTCTCAACCCTCGACCTGGTGTCATCATCAACCACCCTCAGGGTGAGGATGTTTATGCTGGGGTCCCTAAGGTTTTTCCTTTTTGCCTCTCCTTGATTAATCACTCTATTTTTTTTTCTTCTTTACTAGGATCTAGGATAACACCTTTTGGGCCTAGGTTTACAAGTTAGGGCTAATATGGCTCTCTAAGGTTTTCAAAGGTCAACTATAGAACTATCTAAGCCCAGTTGTGATCCATAATCCAATTGTTTTGCCTGTTTTGAAATTCTGGAGACCAAAATTGAATTCTTCTGTCATGATTGTTGAATTATTTGAAAACACAGTTTAGTTCTTTGAAAATTCGGGTATCATTGATTGGTTTTGCTAGTAATGTAGTGACACTCTGTTTTCAGTATTTTTTTTGTTCAGCTGATTTAGAGTTCCAATATATCTAGATTCTACTACTTCTGTAGTTATAATTGTCAGATAATCAGTTACAATATTTTGAATAACATTCAAATGAATAATGGTAGTTTCAATTTGTTCGTCTCCAATTTAGTATTCAAGTGTTTTTCCTGTGAAAAAAGCAGAAAGGAAAACTGCTTTGCTTATTACAGACATTTGCCTAGTAAAAGTTACTGATAACTACTTATGACTGTACTATATTGTATTTAGTTCAATTTAGATTGATATATTTTCTATGAAAAATACCAAAAAAGGAAATTGCTTTGCTTATTACAGATATTGGCCTAGTAATAGGTACTGATAAGTTATATCTCTACTGTTTTCATCTGAGAACAAATTCAAGTAGTTGATATAATTTTTTTTTTTTCTATCTGTCGTAATGCTTATGGACCCTTATGTGCTTTAGGACTACACTGGAAAGAATGTCACAGTGCAGAACCTTTTTGCTGTACTTTTGGGTGACAAATCTGCAGTTCAAGGTGGAAGTGGCAAGGTCATTGACAGTAAAGCTGATGATCATATCTTCATCTACTACTCTGACCATGGAGGCCCTGGTGTTGTTGGTTGCATTTTCTTTTCTTCATTTTTCTTTTCTTTCTCTGCATTTATTGTCTTATATAAATACTTAGTGCAAACTGCACGATATATGCCAAACATTATTCATCAATCTTCTTCTTTGGATTTATGGCAGGAATGCCTAATGTGCCTTATCTCTATGCTGGTGAATTCATAGAGGTTCTGAGGAGGAAGCATGCAGCAGATAGCTACAAAAAGATGGTTGAAACATTTTCCTAAACTATGATTCTGTTCGTGATACTTTTTTTTTTAATTTCTAGCTATGAAGCACCAGTCCTCATTTTCATTTTGCAATAATGTTCTGATGGTCATCATTTCTTTTATTTTGATCGATTTTACTTTTATCTATTAATTTGTAAGCTAGCACATACACTTGTATTTCAATTTTGGTTTGATAGGTAATATATGTGGAAGCATGTGAAAGTGGGAGCATGTTCCAAGGAATGATGCCAGAGGACCTTAACATCTATGTGACAACAGCTTCTAATGCTGTAGAGAGTAGCTGGGGTACTTATTGCCCCGGGATGCAGCCACCACCTCCTCCCGAGTTTCTGACATGCCTTGGTGATTTGTACAGTATTTCATGGATGGAAGACAGGTTACCCCTTTCTGTCTCCTGTTCTACATTTTTTTTAGTGAGATATTGTGACGATAACCTCAGAATTTGCTGTATATTTTTGTTTCTTTCCTTTATATTTGATCTTGTTCTGTTCTGATGATCAATCAGTTAGATACCACAGCAATAATTTAAAACTTTGATGAATGATTACTTTGTTGTAAAAGTCAGTTAGCTCCATAGAATTTGAATTTGTCAAAGGAATAGTAAGATAACATCAGCAGTTCCTGTTTGCAAATAATGCTTGTTTTGTGCCAGATAAAACAATTTGCTGGAAAACATAGGTATATTTATTTTCTATGCTTTTGTCTGTGTTTTCATTCCCATTTCTACTGGAACATTTTTAATGACAATTATTGTTAATGTTTTTGTTTTTGGTATTTTGGGCAGGGGTTTGTACTCAAGTTCATCCTAGAAACTAAACCCATAACTTGAATTCAATCTATGGATGATATAATTTGTTTGGAATAATTAAATGAAATACTACTTTTTTAGATAACACTTTACCCAGCAACTTGCACAGAACATTCTTATATGTTTTTTTATGAGACCAATTCTCTATGTTTCTCTGCAGTGAGGCCCACAACTTAAAGAAGGAAACAATCAAGAGACAATATGAGTCGGTAGGTCTTGAAAAGCTCAAAAGTCTTTTATTCGCATTGCAATTTCATTACTGTGCACACTGCTAAATCTGATCCTTCCATGGGACAGGTGAAAGAGAGAACTTCAAGCTTGAATAACCAAATGGGTGGGTCCCATGTGATGGAGTACGGTGATAAATCTTTCAAGGATGAGAAATTGTACCTATATCAAGGGTTTGATCCTTCAAAAGCAAATGTCACCGAAAATGGCTTTTGGGCAAATAAATTGGAGACGGTCAACCAGAGGGATGCTGACCTCCTCTTCCTATGGAAAAGGGTGAACTATTCTCTCTTAACTAATTTTTTTAATTCATTACATATGAAGTGATTGATGTGTGTAATATGTGATCTTAGATAACATATATGTAGATTTTAGATTGTTCGAACTTTTTAAAGCCGAAGCAAGAACTCTCTTTGAGTTCTTTTCTTTAAGTACCAGACCCAAAATAATTAAAATAATGCTGGGATGACAGCTGCTACCTGTACGCGAAGATAACGTACACATAAGACTTAAAAATACATAATTCATTCATTTATCATAATAAAAGAATAACAATACATTTATATATGCTAAAATAAATAAAAATATAAAAATATCAGATTTTTACGGAAGCAAAAATAATAAATGATACAAAACGAGATTGTGCCGAAAGGGCATCCAAAAAATATCAAATATAACTACCTAACAGATCCAATGGATAAAATAAAATAAACTAAATGACGACCATATAATTATGGACATCTTCTAAGATCGATCCTCATAGTCTGTCACCGAAAATGGCTTTGGCAAATAAATTGGAGACGGTCAAGCATCAAAATGGCTTTTGGGCAAATAAATTGGAGACGGTCAACCAGAGGGATGCTGACCTCCTCTTCCTTTGGAAAAGGGTGAACTATTATCTCTTAACTAATTTTTTTTAATTCATTACATGTGAAGTGATTGAGGTGTGTAATATGTGATCTTAGATAACATATATGAAGATTTTAGATTGTTCGAACTTTTTAAAGCCGAAGCAAGAACTCTCTTGCTTTGTGAAGTACCATAAGGTATGCCTATATATAGAGAGAGAGAGAAACTGTTACACCCCAAAATAATTAAAATAATGTTGGGATGACAACTGCTACGTGTACGCGAAGACAACGTACATGTAAGACTTAAAAATATACAATTCATTCATTTATCATAATAAAAAAAATAACAGTACATTTATACATACTAAAATAAATAAAAATATACAAATATTAGATTTTTATGGAAGCAAAAATAATAAATGATACAAAACGAGATTGTGTCAAAAGGTCATCCAAAAAATATCAAATATAACTACCTAACAGATCTAATGAATAAAATAAAATAAACTAAACGACGACCGTATAATTATGGACATCTTCTAAGGTCAATCCTCACAGTCTGTCATTTAGCTTCAAACCTAAGATTCCACAATCACCGTGAAAACATGAGTTACAAGTCACTCAGTGCGGTTTTAGGTCCAGCACCGAGATATTATAAATCTCTAAGTTTAGATTTAAAACCGTTAAAAATTTATTTATATTTGTTAGATTTAAAATCGTTAAAAATTTATTTTTATAACAAATATAGTAGCGACATATAAGTTAAAATTTTAGTTTAAATATTTAAATTGAATTAATCATATATGAATATGATATGAAAAAAACTCGAAAGAGATTTATAAAAAATGCTCTATTTGAATGCCATAAAATTTTGTTATCAAGGATAAACCCACAAATGAATAATTTTAAAATATTATAATATAGTAGTACGGGTTTAAACTTTCATAATACACGAATGACATTGCGGGATAAATTTTTTTCAGAAAGAATCAACCTCAACCAATGCTCTATAGAAGAAAATATGCTCTATAGAAGATAACGTCATTTACTATCAAACCGTCCCTAATTTATTCCGCTCAGTCCTTTACAGAAGATCAATTTTTGTCAATATATAATTCAAATTATTCAAATTGAAGGAGTATCCGAAAATAATATGAAATAAAGCGAATCAATCACGAACAATTATAAAGTAACAAAATAGTCATTGTAACAAATATAAAGTGATAAAATAATCATTGTAACAACGGTACAGCTCATTAATAATAAATTAGAAATATTTTCATTCGGGAATCAAACCGGTATTGTCACTTATCCGATACCAAATTGGGATATTTATTCTTAACTTATAATTGTTGTTGAGTTTTTAATGACATGCAAATTATAGAAAACGGATAATATGTAAATTCAAATTTTAATTCAATTTAATTATAACTCTTAACTTGATCAATATATCAATCCGACTAATTACGATCTATATCATTTCATAGTAAATATTTTCGTAATTATATCTTAAGTTACATATGTATAATTATGGATTTAATTATACTCCATATTATGACTAGGATTTTTATCTAGTCATAATTAATATTTCACTAATTACCTACGACCTTTGTTACTTAACTAAATCAAATATTGTTTAATAAGTATTAATTCACAAATATGTAAGTATTTTAGGAATTAATTAAAATACTATAATTAAGTTATTTATATAATATAATTAAGAATACTAACATCAAATTATTTATCTAATATAATTTCAAAATACTTAACTATACTATCATAAATTATTGAATATTAATTGCGCTACCTAGGATAATTTATTCTACGACTAATTAAACTTAAGCATTAACCTAATTAATGATAAAAAATAAAATGCATAACAAAATGTAATGCAGATGATATGAACAAGTTTCAATATCAAAAGAAAATAAAATATAATTTAAAGTCTTATCCTAAGAAATCGTAAAATCTCAGTGCAATCCGCACCTGAATATTTCGACAAGGCCGGTAGCGCCAAGCTGCTGGGTCTCCTACGGGGCTCACGACTTCGTCAGCTGTCTCGTCTTGAGCGTACTCGATTGTCGGCTCTTCACGATTCTTTTGAGAACCTACGGAGTCCAAAAATAATTAAACTCACGTGTGTCCTATTTACGCTTGGTCTGGTTAGATCAGGGTAGATCGGACTCTGAGTCATATTTATTATTATTTAAATTGCATATTTTAAAATATTATTTATTTTAATTAATGTAACTAATATAATTTATTTGATTTGGTTAAATGTAATTAAAATTTATTTCTTACTAAGTTTATCTTCTAATTATGTTAATCAATTAATTAGAAATAGAGAAATTGATTAATATAATATTTTATAATATTTATAACTATTATTATAATAAATTGATATATTTATAATTTTTATAAAAGATATTTGTAATCAATTATTTTATTAATGTGTTGGTGTTTTAATGTTTAATCTTTATTTAATTTAATTGTTAATTACTTTTATTGAACTAAACACTTTTAGTATTTAACTTAATCAAATTAATTGGTTAGAAATTAATTTGATTCTAACCAATGTAAAGCTAATTGCATATCAATCTTCAATTATTACTCGTTAAAATTGTTACTCATTTCATTTTGAATCAAAACAGTGAAGCATGAATTTAATTTAATTATATATATTATTTTTAAATGAATTCAAACAACCAATTAGAACATACAAGAAAAAAATTATTTCATTAGAAAATTAAGATAATACCACGTAATATAGCATATTTATGAGGCCTACACCAAGTTGTGCATGCTAATTTTGTAATTGTAAGACAACAATATGCATAAACGAAGGTGAGAACAAAACAAAAATTGATTGAAACTTTTATGAATTGAGTAATTCAAATCAGAGTGATACTCTCGTCCAAGACAAGTTAGATACTTTAAAAATTTGACTGAAGAGTGTCGTCTTCAATCTTTGTCAATGTGTCATTAGCCATACGGCCATTGCAGAAAAGGGTAAGTTTCAAGGTCGTATTAGTAAAGGTGCACACCAACAGGTTGAAACCGAAAGGAAGAGTATTACCCGATTTTTCATGCAACCGCACTCCTTTACTCCCATTTGAGGCAGAGGTGACAGCTCCTTGGTGTCGCACGAGCTCTGCCCCTGATGCGAGGTGTGTGGTGAGTGGGGAAGAGTAGGTTGACATGTGTCTGATGGTCATGCACAGGTCGGAGCAACTTCCTAGCGTGGTGGCTGGCTCAGATTGGTTTGTGTTTCGCCATTTTGTATTGTGGTTCGGTTGTTGCGTGAAGGAAATGTGTATCCATATATCTGGTCTTATGGGATGTGTGAGTGGTTCAGATAGGGGTAAATGAGAAACAGAGAGGGAGAGAGAGACAGGCAAGAGTGGATGGGGCTTCTTTATGCCGGTCAAGAGAGTTCAAGAGAGTTAGAGAGGAATGAACGAGAAGGTAATGAGCCAATAGGCAAGGGTGCCAGTGAGAGCTTACAAGACTGAGTGAGGAAAAAGGTGTTGCTTCTTTTCACAGTTGATGAAGAAATTTTAAGGAAGGGGAAGTGATTTGTTATTTTGAGGAAAAGATTATGAGCGTCAGTCAGAGAGAAAGGGAAAAAAATGGAAAGAAAGAGGCAGGGATCACGGGAGCAGAGAAGCCAAATCAGAAAAATAAAAGTCAAGCCTCTTTTGGTAATGAAAAAAGAAAAAGAGAGAATAGATTACGAGTTAAATTCAGATTTTCTGTGCTCGACGTTATGTAACAATTGTGCTTCTCATGAATTATCAAAATTTTGATTGGTTACTTAGCATCGTTCTAATTTCATTATTAATCTCGTTAACGAGCACGTTATGTAACAATTGTGCTTCTCATGAATTATCAAAATTTTGATTGGTTACTTAGCATCGTTCTAATTTCATTATTAATCTCGTTATATTTAATAAATTATTGTTAAGTAATTAAACTCATAAATTTAGATCATAATAATTCGATGTTTCCTTGACTAATTAATTATCCTTATTATTAATAATATCATAAATTCCTTTGTCAACTTTAATTGACCGAGAAGTTTGTTTCATCTTATTTATTTTGGAATGAAATTATTTATATTTTTATAAATTTTAATTTCATCTTTGTTCTTTTTAAAATTTAAATTTTATTTTCTTAACATTGAAATTTTAATTTTACGTATTTTCTCATATTTTGTTTAAATAGATATTTTTATATTTTATTATTTAAATTTTTACGGGGTTTCACAGAAACAATCAAGCTAGAGTGCTCCTAACTAAAAATTACACTTTAATACCTCTAAATTTGTATTTATGTTGCTAATTAAATTCTTTATATCAAAATCTGGTAGGATACCAAAATTCTCTATTTCTAGAGTTTTTTTAAGTATTAATTTCCAATTTTTTATTTTTATTTTTTTTGAAGTAGCAGATGAATGGCTGTTTCTGATATTTGAAAGTAACATATTTTCATATGCATCCATTCATTTATTATATTATTATTATTTAAGAGTCAAAATTGAAATCCGAAACAAATACTTATGATGCTCGAAAATAGAGAACTTTTGCATCTTCAATTGCTCTGGTGCTAATACTTTCTTCATGCTGGTATCTTGATCAGTATGAACAATTAGAGGGAAGACCAGAAGAGAAATCAAAGGTTTTCAAGGAGATGACAGAGACTATGGTACATAGAAAACACTTGGACAACAGCATCAAATTCATTGGAGAGCTCTTATTTGGTACTGAACATGGTTCTTCTATACTACAAACTATTAGAAGAGCTGACCAACCGTTAGTTGATGACTGGGACTGCTTGAAAAGAATGGTAACTTCTTTTACTTGACCATGTGATTTCTTGGAAAATTGTATGCCTGTACACAAAAACAATGTCAATTAATTTCTAGGGATTCCAAACTTCACCTTTTTAAAGGCTATATTTATAAATGAGTAGCTGTTGCAGCACCAAACAGATGAATGATCAAAATGTCCTTTGTCCTAAGCACAGAGCTGGGAGGATGAAATTTGCATGGTTTCTTTCTTCTATTCCAAAGGAGTAATTTTAAGGTGAAAAACGTGGGAAAGCAAACATGGGCTCTTTCGCAGATGTTAGTAGATTGTTCTAATGTTCTCATCTTCAACTGTCACTCAGAGCTTTATGATAACTAAAATTTTGCTGTTTCATATTTTCTGAACAGAACATTATGTTTCTTTGTGATCATTTTTTTAATCCTCCCATCTATTCAGTATTAGAAACATCTACTGGAGAGATTCCCATATATGAGAATCTTCCCAAAAAAAATCATAGAACATACCAGAAGGCTGCTTCTCGTGGCATAATAACTCGCTGTGTTTGCAACTTAATTAGCTGTTTGTTTCAGGTTCAAGAATTTGAGACACATTGTGGCTCATTGACCCAATACGGCATGAAGCACACAAGGGCATTTGCAAATATTTGCAATCGTGGAATCACTAAACATGCGATGGAAGTGGCTGCTAGAACTGCTTGTGAAGGTGACATCGTGCCTAGGTGGAACCCATTGATTCAAGGATATAGTGCTTGATCAATTGGTTTCATATCACAGTGATCTCAGAGTGGCAAAAGCAATTACTCTTCCGTTTATAGTATTCTCAAGGCCCATCGGCCAGTGGCAAGAAAGATGAAAGAACAGTCTTATAGCTGATATATGTGCGCTGCAAAATTAGTGTATTGTCTGTATGTGTGATGTTAATCGTTGCTGGTTGATGGAAGTAACTATATATGCAATGTTTGTGAATTCTAGCGTGATATTTGGAGAAAATTGCCTTACACTAAAATTACTATGTTTACAAAATGAGAGCTGCATCTTGGTCCAGTTGCAACTGAGAGGACCCTTTAGTTTATAAAAATCTTTAGACAATTAATTGACAATGTCTTGCAAGGGGAGCTGAAACATTAGCCAGTAGTTTCAGTGTTTTCCATTAGAACCTGCATGAAGAAGAAAATTTCGTGAACCCTGGCTATGATTTTATTTTTATTTTTCCTTTTTTTGTGAGGAGCATCATGAAATAAAAGTGGCACTTACAAGCTCTTTTGAAGAAGGAAATAAACACCACAAAGAGTGCTACTCCAGCCAAGACACCAACTATTATTGCTACGGTCCTGCCGATATCATCCTCCGAATTCTCTATTCCAAAGCAAAACGTATTAAAAAAAATAATATATAGCATTAATTTTTATTAAAGCTTATCATTAGCAAAGCAACGGAACAAGAATATATTCAGTCCTGTAGGCGTGTGTTAGTGGGGAATTTATACTACAAGGCTCTTTTTATCAAATGGCCTATGGATGACATTAACTTGCATTGGATCACTACAAAGGGGAATCCTAGTCTTGATTTAGGATTTGAAGTACTCACAAACATTGAGCTGTAGAGAAAGGTAATTTACATCTTTACTTTGAATCGATGCTGAAAGAGTAAAAGCGACCTTTATAGACCAACAAATTGAATCAATTATTAATATAAGCTTCCGTTCAGACAAGGTGCTTGCTCCAGTGAAATTACTAGCCTTACACTTTTCCTTGGGATCCATCAAAGCACTTGATTAGGAATATTATTTTTATTGCTAAAGATATGGTAATCTTATCATTGTTAAAGAGGAATGTTCTTTACCATACGATACTTAATATTTTTAATCCGTTGGAGTCCGGAAACACGCCGTCCATAAAAAAAAATAATAAAAAAAGGAATTAAGGGGGTGTGATGGTTTCTATTTTCATTGCATTCCCAACTTCCAGACTAATTTTTTTTTAGCTTGGAATTATATGTAACCTACCAAATATAAATCTAAAACCTAGTAATGGGCATCCTAATCATAATAAATATGGGATGTGAAACCTCATTAATACTAAGCTGGTTCCATGACAGTCCCTCTGCCAGGTTTCCTCTTTTGGTTGGTCCAAATTATAAATGGTGCCATCATCATAAACCCTAAGTCCTAAACCACACACTAATTGTCCTGTTTTTGACCTTCAATTTACTACAATTAAATCAATGGCCAGGAAATACCACATTGAATTAATTTGTTCTCATTTACTTGATGAACAACTTTTGGGCAATTATTGAGCATTTTGGTTTGACTATGCACGGTACCTGCCGGTGAATGGAAGTAGTATCCAGAAGCCCAGTACCGAGCGTAGCATTGAGCTAGGTACACATCAGCCGCCTTGGCGGAGCCACATGAGTTTCTGAGTTCACTAACTGCCTCTGCCAGACACGTCGTACAATCTGCTGCTGCCAAGTCACCAATACACTGTGCATAACCTTGTACCGATGCTGAACTTGACACCCGAAACCCATCCCCACCCTGCAAGTCTGCAAACACATCATCTTTCCTCCTCAAAAATTCCTCGTCATTGCTCGTACTTGTGCTGCACCTTCGATATGCCAAGGTCGTATCATTTTGACCGAGAAAGTTATTGTTGCTGTACCTAATGAAGCAACTATCTAGCTGAAGGGAGGCAGAGAAGGCATAAGAACAGACAATACTAAGTTGCCCAACTGCATTTTGAATGCATGAAGCACAGGAATTTGTGCCAAGGTCACCTCGACACTGGTACAGACCATAGACCACGTTACCAGGTGCTGAGTCAGTACCAGTAGTGAAACTGTTGTAGAGGGCATGAGATGCGGTGGTGGCAATCGAGGAGAAGAGAGAGTTGAGATTGGTTTGGAATTGAGTGTTTTCGGGGAATTTCGAAGGGGAGCAACCGGCATAAATGAAGGTGGGTGTGGAGAAGGCTTGTTGGTGGTGTTGTACCAGAGAGAGAAGCAAGGTGGTGATGTACAGGAAGCAGAGCATGATTTTGGAGTGAGTTTTAGTTCTCTTTTGGGGGGATGTAGTTGTTTTTGTTCCTCTAGGAGTGCAGGAGGAGGTTCAATCCTTGTCAAAAGCGGAAACTGAGAAAGATAGAAGTGTAGTAGTTGGTTCGGGACATATATTATATGAGGTTTTCCTTTCACATATTTTCTTTTTTTTTGAGATGCTTTTGAGATATTAGGTCTGTTGACTGTTATTCATCAATGATGCAATTATTTAAAGGAATAATATATTATCTAAAACCCGAGATGATCTAAAATAACATGATCTAAATTTTGACTTTGTCTGAATCCCGAATGAATTGAAATCTGAGATGATCCAAACCGGCTCGGCTCAACTTGATCCGAGATAATTCAAAATTCGAGACTATCCGACATCAGACAACTTAAAATCCGACCCGATCCAGACTCGAATGACTCAAAATCTGAAATGATCTAAGCTCATAAGAACTCAAAACCTGATCCGAAATGATCTGAGACTAAAAAATCAACAATGTTAGATTTGAAACCCGACCCGTAATCTATTTTTTTTTTTTTTATCAAATTGACCCGAATCTTATCAAATTGACCCGACCCAATCTGTTATGCTCGATTATCACGTCTAAAAAAATTAAAATGGGTGCTTGAGTACTTACCTAAAAAAATACTATCAAGCGGCCTCGGAGCATTGTTCTTAATTACCATCATTCTTAGCCCGTTAAGGGAAAAATCATGCGACATTACTAGAATTATTATATACTATCTCTTGATGATGAGTTATTTTAATAATCTTGACAATATACTTTTAATTAAATATGAAAAAATTTAGAAATAGAAAAGATTTATATATATGTTTTTTTACTAATAGTTTGATATTATTTTAAATTTTATACAGTTTCATTATCATTTGGTAGTTCATCAAAGATTAACAAAAATTTATGCAATTTGTAATGGTTCCAATTTAATGATTATTGATAGACTATCAAACAATAATAAAATTATATAAAATTTGAGACACTATCAATCTATAAATAAAAATCATCCTCATAAAATATTTTTTAATTATAATTTTTTTAAATTTATTTAAAAAATCATTGTCAAGATTATCAAAATAGCCATTATGAAGGGACCCCACCCCCTACTATTAATATTTTTATCATTATTAACACCATTAAAATTGATATTATTTTTATAATGAGGATTCAAATGTCTCCATTATTTGTGCCTTCATTATGTCTTCACTTTTTAAATTTCTAATAAATTAAAAAAATAAAAATAAAAAATATTAAATTTAATCTATATTATATTTTCTTCTTGTACATAATTTATTTTTCACTTTTGTATTTATATATTTATTAAGTTATTGATATCTCATAAAATAATGTTCAAATATTTTTTTATTTATAACATCAGTGAGATCATATAAATCAAATCAAATAATTTTATTTTGATATTTTAGTTTTAAATTATAAGTTATTGAAAAATTAAAAAGTGGAGGCACAAAAGACATTTATACCCTTCTCTATTTTATTATTATTATCATTTTAATCGCAAACAGTGTTTTACGTAAAAGTCTATATTATGTAAGATTTAGAAAAAATAATTCGTATTGAACATTGAGTGTGTTTTATGCAAGATCTAGTGACCCCAGCATTAATTGAGTCCCTCAAACAAAGATCGGTGTCTGATATAATTATGCAAAGCTGGTGTCGTTATTTTGGTTTGTGAGACACATTTACGCGTAATTTAATACACGAAAACGAAATGGGCTTGACCAATTCTGTTATTTCAATTTTCAGGTTCCTGCTTGTAGTCGTTACCCAATTCGACCAATTACGCCAGCCTACCTGTGGTAAACCAAATATGTATAATTGAAAAAAAAATGTTATTAATTACATCTAAAAAAACACTAAATTAAAACACATTTAACGCTAATCAATCTGATTTTCAATTTTCTCTCCAAGGGATAATCGGAGTTCCATATTTCTATTTTTCAAAGAGTCGAAGATTGAAATTTTATTCTAAAAAAAATATTAGGAAAATTAAATCCCTAATATCCTATCTTAACAAGGATTTAAAGTCCTTATTCTTGAAGATCAGTTGATTCACGTGCCGAACCTTTCACATCTGTAGCACTGTTTTTTTTTTGTATTTTTTTTTCTCTATTTTAACTGACAATATCTATATAATTTTCCCTGTGGATCAAAATTTCTTAGTCCAACCTTCTTAAATCTTAAATTTTATTTACTATTTTTCGAAATATTTAATTTAGAATATTACATTTCAAAAAAAGACTTGGTAAAGCTAATATGCTCCAGTCAAATAACACTAAATTTCAATTAATAATTGTAGATAAATTAAATTGTGAAATTCCAATTGGACACTCCAAATTGGACCTGTTCAGAATTCAGTTGTTCGCAAAACGTGATAACCATTACCGATTTAACGGTTAAGTGTATATCAATTAGCTAACCTTCATTTGGGCCTATATACAAAACGTAATAACCATTATTTATTTATTATCACAATAATAATTATTGTCGTTTCTTTAGACTGGTCCAATAATTATATTAATTATATGTATATTAACTTTGTATATATCAGAAAATAATATGAGATTTAAATTTAGTTAGATGATATCTTAATTAATTATTTATAATATATATTACTGAAATTATCATAATCATTGCAACGTTTATCTAAATCATTGTAACGTGTACTAGATTACCAGAACATAATTATAAAACTAGCCTTAAACTGAAACTTTTAACATAATTATTGAAAATTACCAAAATTATTAAAATGGAATGATTCTACTAGAGACTGCCCTGATACTAGATGAAAATTGCTATCCAAATTGCTTTTGGACCAAGTTTTCAATTCCCAAGATTATCCAAGTGAATGTCTAATTTGAATTTAAAAATATCTAATTTCATAGATTTGGGCTTCCAGAGATACTATTGATCACTAGATTCTTAATTCACACAATAATCTTTCTCAAAATCGGATGGAGAGACCAAGAGAAACAAATACAGTGCTGAAAATCCAAATGGTTTGAAGGGTGTACATCAAATCCGTTTCAACCCGTCTAACCTGTTTAACCCACCCGACCCGATTCATTTTTTGCTAGTTGAGAAATTATCGGATTGGATATGAATTATGATTTTGACTAAATCGTTAACCATGAGAATATAAAAGCGTTTCAAAAAAAAAAAAAAATTGTTTCCGGAGGATGTAAATAGAAAGACAAATTTCCCTCTGATAATTTAATATACCTAATTATTTTTTGGTAAAAGATGACAATTGTAAGCACACTTTCAACATAAATTGAATTTTTAAAATACAACATATCATTGTTACGGTCGAAAAATACGGTAGTAAACAGACAATAATAATTAAATCTAACAGAATATAATTGAAACAGGTTGAATAATAATTAACACTTCATTAGGCCTGCAAACGAGCCGAGCCGAGCTGAGTTGGGTCAAGCTCATGTTCGGCTCATTAACTTAATGAATCGAGTCAAGCTGGCTCACTAATTACTTTCGAGCCAAAACTTTAGCTTGCAATCGGCTCGTTAGATTAACGAGCTAACCGAACTATCTCATTAAGACTTGTTAAGGATAATTTAATACTTAATAATATTTTATGATATTTTATATTAAAATTTATATAAATATTATTAAAATAACTAATGGTAAAATATTTCACATAATTTAAAATAATAATTTAAGTACATATCATATTATAAACTATTTACTATACTAAAAATCCATAATAAAAATATATAAATAATAAATATTAATAATTTAACAAGCTAAATGAGCCTAACGAGTCGAAGTCGGTCTAAACTCAAACTCACTCATTAATTTAACGAGCTTAACGAGCTTATTAATGACTCGGCCCATTAATAAACAAGTCAATAATAAATCAATTTCGAATGAGTCACGAGCCACTAACTATGATTTTTTTTCCGTTATCAGAAGTAAGACGAACCCAAATACAGAAAACAAGGTACGGTCACAAACAGGCAGGCACGATACCTGAATGATCATTCAAGGCCTTTAATGACAATGGCAACTAGGTCCATTAGAGCGAGAGAGTATCAATTAAAGGTTTAACAACTTCAGCAACGTGATCAAATTTTAGGCTTAGCCCATAAATTAAATTTGACACTTTGATTTTGCTAGAGTTCTTAATTGATTTAAAGAACGCCTGCCTCGTTTAGGAAACAAAGAAAAGAAAACGTGTTTAACCCCAAAAAAGTGAGACGAAAATGAGAGTAAGCCAGCGAAAAGAAAACCAATGGCTGAAGAACTAAAGAATGGAAATTTATATTTGTGGTGCATTGATCTATTCAGACAATCCGGTTGATAGCAGTACGAGTGGAAGTGTTTGAACTTTGAAGTATAGATTATCTGGTTAATTTTTCATGTCTTGCAACAAATGATTGCCACAATGTCTATAAATATGTTTTGTTGGATGATTACCATGCGATTTTGCAGTCGGTTTTATCTTTTTAAATTACATTTACACAAGAAGAAATGATAACGGCCTACCAATTCTATGAGATAACAGTGGCCTCTGAAAGATGGTTCCAAGAGAACCAAGATCTGATGGAGAAAGAAACAGAGGAGAACAAGGAAAAGAAAACACAGCCAGTGTATATAACAATTTGGAAGGAAATGAAGAATGAGAGGCAAGGCATATAAGACAAGCCGGAACCGTACAGAATACAAGAAAATGTGCGTAAGTTGGGATAGTGATATAACAAAATTGGGGCAAATGAAAAGATACATTTAAAAAGGAATTTGCGCTTTTATTTGTGCTAAATTGGTATAAAATCCTAGTAAAACGGGGCCCAGCCCTCTATTTTCTTCTATTTGGGGTTATGTAACCTTTCTAGTAGAAAGGCCAGATTGCAATACTAACCCAAATCCTTCTCTGTATTTTGCACAATCACAACAGACAGATTCCTTTCACGGGCTTTGAAAATGGGTAGAGGTAACGAACTATCACTTACAGTCTACAGAATAACTGACAAAAACAAAAGTATGGATAGACGCTTCGATACAAGAAATAGAAAGGCGAAAAAGTGAAAGGAATAAGATTAAGAAGAGATGACAACGAATGCGTTGAAAGGATTTATATATATAGCACTCTTTATCATGTGAGTTGGACAAACCAAGCACGACGATACCTTTGCTTTCAATGTAACTTCTAATGAATTTAAATTTTATAAAAATTAATTTCGATAACAGGTATCGTATTATGGAACATCTAAAATCAAGAATACTATCAGTGCTCTTTTGTAAAACAGGTAGAAAAACAAAATTTTCTACTATGCGTCTGAAGTGATAAGGGCAGCTCATAATTAAACCAATCTATTTACCTAAGCATTTTAAATTAGACTAATATAATAGTAGAAAGTATTACAACAGCTTGGACACCACCATATATACATTAATTGATTACCTGTCATGACGTCCCCCAAGTTGTCTTTTGTTATTCATTTGACACTAACTTTAATGAAAAAAATATCTTGTCAGCAACGGCATCAAAGCTTAATATATAAGGTGTGGAGGATAGGGTGTTCATGGAGGGTTGGGTCAAATTCAGATCGGGTCATATTATTTTATTATTTTTTTAACTTAATTTGTTTAAATTTGGTTCAATTTTTTTTTGATTCATACCTGATTCGACCTGACCCATGTAAAATAATTAATAATTTATAAATTATTTTTACATAATTTTAAGTAAGTAAAAATTAATTAATTTATAATTAATCTTAATTAGTGTATAATTAATATATATATTTAAGCTCTAATTAGTAATAAATCATAAATTTATTTCAGAAAACATAATTAATCAAGTCGGGTCGGGTTGACTCGAACTCGACCCGATTCGGGTCATAAAATTGTCAAGTGATCCCCACCCATATATAATTAGCACTTGGAAGTGGTAGAGTTTAATCGACCAATGAAAACTCCCAAAGGCAAGTCAATGAGCATGCATCTTAATTTTTCATAATAATATTATATATACTAGATATATATCCGCGCGTTGCATCAGATTCTTTTATTTAAACATTAAAATATTATAAAATAAAAAAATTCACATTTATCTAATATTAAATTATAAATTCACCAAATTATAGAGAAAACCTATAATAAATACTATATTTAATCTTGGATGAGATTTTTGCACAATATTAGTTAATGATTCATGATTTTTATGGCAAGAAAAGTAATTATTCTAACATATATTATCACCATTAATTTCTTACCAAATATGCACAAGATTTCTAAATAAAAAAATAATATTATGGAAATAATAGTATTTAAGGGAAAGAAATGGAGAGAAAGAGGGGATCAATGGACGCGATCACATACGTTCGATCAACCAAAAATAAATATTAGCCGTCTAATTGAAGGATAAAATGGGTATAATAAAAAATTACCATGATAAAAAACAGACCCTCCAATTCTTAAATGTTTTATATAATAGTATAGATATGAGTTTGTCTATTGTACTTCTAGTAGCACTTCGGTCGAAACGCTACTAGTCCAAATTTTAATTTAAGTAGCTTAATAAAAAAATTATATCATAATCTTGTAGAATACTATTTTTTATCGTATTTAGAATTATTTTACTATGCTTAATAATTTTTAGAAAGTAAGCTTTTTTTACATACAAATTTCATTATTTTTTATTATTTTAGGGCTATCTTTCAAAATTCATTAAGCATAGTAAACTAATTCCAAACATGATAAAATTAGTATTCTATAAGATTATGATATAAAAATTTTATTGAGCTATTTAAATTAGAATTTTGAGTATGAAAAATTAAAATTTAAACTGATAACATTTCGGCTGAAGTGTCACTAGAAGCACAATAAATAAACTCTCTCTCTCTCTATATATATATATATATATATATATAGAGAGAGAGAGAGAGAGATAGGCTAGGGTGCTCCATGAAGCATCAAATCTCTTATGCTTCACATCCGTATCTCAAATTTAAAAGTTCAAATAGCCGATTCAAATCATTGAATATGATCTTCATATTGAAATATCTTTTGAAATCAAATTTTATAGTTTTTTTAAATTTTTTTGCTATTTTTAAATGGGTACAAATCACTAATTTTGGATAGTGCAGAAATCATTAGATCAACAAACTTTGTACCCATCTAAAAATAGAAAAAAAATAAAATAAAAATATAAAATTTGATCTCGAAATATATTTTAATATGAAAATTATGTTCAATGATTTGGACCGGTCATTTAAACTTTTAAATTTGAGATACGAATATGAAGTACAAAAAATTTGATGCTCCATGGAGCACCCTAGCCTATCTCACTCTCTCTATATATATATATGATTCAATACAATTGATTACTTATGATCGTGTTAGACCTCTAATAAAACGTTATAAGCCGGGTGAGTGTGATACTGTAGAACGGATATGATATATTTCGATGGAGATGGACTTAAACTGTGGAAACAGAGCTCGGGCTCCTTCCACTTGTTGGACCGTTATGGGCCTTCTAGAAAGATGTAATAATTTTTCTGAATAAGGACGCGAAACATAGAAGGTCCGACGATAGTTGTGTTTTGTTTTATCTGACTATTTATTAGAGAAAAATACAAGTTTCATATCTAATTGGAATCCGACTACACAAGCAACATACTTCAATTGGAAATATAATATGTGTGCAACTGGTCGGTTTAGTAGGTTATTGGCTTATTGCATTATGCCCGGGCCAGTAAATGCATGTACTTTTCAGCAATGATTTCATGTATGCAGTTTGGATATGGCGAAGTACATTATTAAAAATTTCCTTTTGTATCGTGAGCTCGTGAGAAATATTATTTTAATTATTGTTCTTATTATTTCGTTTCGGTCGACATCCATTATATATGTGGACATACATACATTTAGCTACTAGTATGTTTTTCCTGTTTAATTCAAAATCTAAAAAGGACACTATACATTTATAATTTTAATTTGGTCATAGTTCTAACAGTAAAAGCAATAAAACTAAAATAAATTGTTACTGCAAAAAACTCGAATGCAGAGATCAAATCCTTCAATTCATGCTATTCGGTCGTAAGATCAGAGATGCTTCGATCAATGGGTTTATCACCAATCTTCTAATGGCTACTTTTATGGCTATTTTCATTGTCAACCCATTAAATTGTGTAAATGTTTGACAATTAATTACACGAATTATTAATTTGTACAGAAAATTGTAAAAAATCATTGACACCACTTGGCAATATTTTTTTTTTTACTACGGCAATGTTGCAAATAAGCGTCGAAGTGTGGCCTTAGCAAAATGGAAGATATTGTAATAGTAAAAAACGTCCAATCTAATGAAAAGATGAGAATCAAGTCTTTATTGTAGTTTATTTTTTCATTTATTAATGTATAGTTTTGTGATCAAGTAGTATTTGCTATTTAGTGTAGTACAAAAAACATCACACTACTACTGTTGATATTTCTGGCCTCTAGTTGCAGAGAATTATGCATTACATACATACAGTCTTTAATGCTGACTGGCACCTTCAGATATTTCACAGCAATTTAGATTTTTTAAAAGATATATGAATTTTTTAAATTAATATCTAAATATTAAAATGATTTACAACAAAATTATATGTAGAAAATTCTTCAGATGAGTTATACATATTTGTATTATTACTTGATTGTTAAAAAATATTCTATTTATATTTGAAGAGAATAATATATAATAAAAAATACTTAATTAATGAATGCATGAATGATGTAGTTACTGCAACAATAAATATTATATTTTGTTAGGTTTAATTTCTCAATGACTTATATATTTTATATATTTTTATGATTTAAAACTACTCAAATAGATCACACTTCATTTTAAACTTACAAGTAATGCATAAAGTGATAATTTAATTTGTAAATAAAATTTCTGAATTTGAAATATAAACTTGAATTTTGCTTATGATAGTCATTGTTTCATTAAATACCTTCTTTTCACTATCCTCTATATATATTTTCTCAATTTGAGTTTTTGATCTTTTGAAAAAATTGCACATTAAAATACAACTTAGCAATTAGATGTAATGGATTTTTTTTTAAAAAAATTATGAATTTACTGTAATAAATATTATAAATTATAATATATAAGAAAATATATGAATATCACATTTTATAACAATTACTAAATAAATACGACCCGACTCGAAAAATCAGTCCAACTCGATATAGTGTATTATGATCTAAAACCCGAAATGACCTAACAGTAGATGATCCCATAGGCCATAGCCGATCCGACCTGATCTAATATCATCTGAACCCAAAATGACCCAATACTAAATGACCCGATATTTGACCCGATTTGATCTGATATAATCTGAAAACTAAAATGACTCAATACTAAATGATTTGATACCTGACCGATCAGTTCTATGACCCAAAGTCAGGCGGCTTAGGGTTTCACGGCTAGAGTTCCGACGTCGCCTAGCTTTGCTCCGTAGCCTGCCAGCCCTCCGTCGTTAGAATCGTCAGATTTGATACTGTTTTGTGCTCATCCGATCTGACTCTCTGATATGTTTTTTGTCTAATCTTACTTTCTGATTTGTTTTTTTGTGTGATATGACTTTTTGATCTGGTTTTTAGTCCGATCCGACTCTCTGATCTGATTTTCTATCTAATCCGTTAAATATTCTGTCAACATTCGCTCGTCTTCTCCAATCTGCTGGTTATCTATTTAGTTCTCTGTCAAATCGTTCGTTAATAAGGATTCATTCTCTAAGCAAAATATGCAGTGTCATTATTGTAAAGAAAGGGGTCACATGAAATTTGATTGGTTAAAGTGCTTTCAAGGCTCACAGAGTCCACCTCCTTGCATTCATGTAGCAATGTTGATCAGATACTGGATAAATACATCAACTCTCAAGATGATGCTATAGTGGTTCAGCGACTTGAATAGCTAAGCATCTTTTATGCCAGTGTGATATCTTCATCATAAATTCCAAGAGCCACTTCAGCGTATATAGATATGACTTCCAATTGTTTTATAGCATCAAAATCATCATAGATTATTAACTCAGATGCTACTCATCACGACTAGGAACAAAAGTTTACTATCAAGACATACCACCACTACACAACCTCCTATCCAAGTAGCCAGTGGTTCTACTTGTAATATTCAAGAGGTATTGGATCCATTCAGATTTTTCAAAATATGCTCTTATTATCCGTCTTATATGTCCCATCTTTTTCTTGAAAACCTCTTATCTGTGGGCAAAATAACTGAAAAGATATATTGCTCACTTATCTTTACTCTAATTAAATGCACCTTTCATGAACTAGAGACGAACAGATTGATTGACACTGCATATAAGGACAGAGGCTTATATAGCATGGAGAGCTCACCTTTTGGTGGTATACCTGAGTATTGTTGGTGCTAGGGAGGTTCGCTCTTAGTTGGGCCACCCTTCTCTTTAGGTTTTAAAAAAAAATCGACCTAAATTTTAGTCTGTTTTAGAATTGGTTTGCGAGTCCTGTATCTAGGGAAAGCATACTTGTGCTTCCAACCCACTTAGAGTCGTTAATCGAGCTGAGAGTCCTTTGGACGTAGTCCATTACGATATATGGGGTTCGTGTCTGATTGAATATGTTTCTGGTCTTCGATATTTTATTATTTTATAGATGTTTTCTCTCGTGCAATTTAGATTTTTATTATCAAATCTAGACAAAAAATTTATATAATTTTTAACTTTCTATTCTCTTATCCAGACTCAGTTTAATATTACTGTCAAAACTCTCCATAGTGATAATGCTAAGGAATATTTTTCAAATGAATTTGTGCAATATACAATTGATAATCACATCATCCATGAATCTTCATGTGTATATATACCTCAACAAAATGGAGTGGTTGAATGAAAAAATAGGCACATCCTTGAGGTGGTATGTACTATGATGATTCATGAATACGTTCCTCATCATGATGCAGTTCTAAATGCGTGTTAACTGGTAAATCACATGCCTTCCTCTGTGTTTGATGGTGTCATATTTATAATTTCTTATATCCGTCTGCACCCTTATTTTTGTTCCACCTAAGATTTTTGGTTATGTTTGTAAGATGCATTTTTTTAAGATATTCTGGTATTTAAAATGGTTATCGATGTTATAGTCCAACTATCAGGCAATATTTTATATCATCTGATGTTATTTTTATGAAATCTATCGCGTGCTTTGAGTCTGGTATATTCTTTACTCCTTAGCCAATTTTGTCTATTATGAAATTTTCTTATAGTCAAATCAGTTATTTTTCGACTCCCGAAAGTAGAATATCCGTAATACCTCATGCGCCTTCTATTACTCAGGTGTACGCTCAAAGGAGTAAGAACCTCCTTGTTAATATTGACTCTGTCCAGACTATGCAGGATCATGAAACATGTGTATCTCCTGTGTTGTTACTTATACCACCTATAATTGTTGAATATGACGAAGCCACCAAATCTCGTGAGCCTACACCATCTGATCCACCAACTCTTACTACTACTTCTCTTTCTTCAGTATCTGACATTGATCTTCCCATTGCCCTTCGCAAAGAACCCCACAACTATCCCAGCATCAGATATCCTCTGGACCACTTCTGCACATACGCAAACTTATCCACTGATCATCTTGTTTTTACTACTCGTTTTGATAGTTACTCAATTCCTAAGAATGTGACAAAGGCTCTACAACATCCATAGTAGTTTAGTGTTATGCATGAAAAAATATTAGCTTTGTAAAAAAATGAGACATATGATCTTTGTCATCTCGCCCCTGAAAAACATACAAACAATTGCAAGTGGGTCTTCACAGTTAAGGTTCATCCTGATGGGTCACTCCACAAACTTAAAGCTCGATTGGTGGTCAAAATTTATTCTCTGTCATATGGTGTTGACTATGATGAGATATTTTCTCCCATTACCAAGATTGTATCCGTTCAAATCTGTATAGCTCTTCTTTAGAGACACCATTGGCTGTTGTACCAACTCGATGTCAAAAATACATTTCTCAATGGTATCCTTGACGGAGAGGTATACATGACTCAGCCACCTAAGTTTATAGTTCAGGAGGAGCCTTCCAAAGTTTATTGATTATGAAAATCTCTTTATGATATCAAATAATCTCCTTGAACAATATTTAGTCATCTATCTCAGTCTCTCAGTTGTTTTGGTATGTCTAGAAATACTAATGATCGCTCAGTCTTTTACAAGCACATAGAAGAAAAGACTATCATTCTAATTGTATATGTAGATGATCTCATCAAACTGATGATGGTGGAGATGAGATCTGTGCACTGAAGAAATTTCTGGAAAGCAATTTCATATCACCGAACTTGGTAAGCTCAAGTAGTTTCTCAGCATTGAGGTATCACGATCTCATAATAAGATTCTTATTTGTCAGAGGAAGTATGTGCTTGATATGCTCACAAAAAGCGGGTTGCCTGGATGCAAATCTATTGATTCACTGGTGGATCCTAAAACTAAGCTTATGCCAGAAGATTAAGAATTACTAAAAGATCTTGAGAGATATCACATACTGATTGGTTAATTAAATTATCTGACAGTTACTCGATTAGACATTTCTTATACAGTGATTGTTGTGAGTTAATTCATATCGGCTCCTAGTACCACTCATTAGGATGCAATTATCCGGATCCTCAGGTATCTCAAGGGATCTCCGAAAAAATAACTTATACAATCTGATCAGGGACATGATAAGATATTAAAGTTTACTAATGCTAATTGGACAAGTTGTCCTACTAGTCGAAGGTCCACTACTAAATATTGTGTCTTGTTTGGCGGTAATCTTATATCATGGAAGAGTAAGAAATATATAGTTGCATCTCGATCCAGTGCAGAGACAAAATACTGTGCAATGAGAAACACATCTCGTGAGCTTGTTTGGATGAAGTGTTTGTTCAATGAACTAGGTGTTGTTAATGATGGTCTGATGAGGCTATATTGTGATAGTCATGCGGTAATGCATATCACTAAGAATCAGATATTTTATGAACGAATTACACATTGAGGTGAATTGTTATCTGATTCGAGATCTTATCATAAGAACATTTTCTTGTCCCCTATGTATTCAACTCATTTATGTTCGGATAAATCTTCAATTCGCCGACATTCTGACAAAACCCCTTCGCAAAGTCTCAAGTAATACTATATGTAATAAGTTGTGCATGTTAGATATATATGGTCCAATTTGAGAAGGAGCGTTAAAAATACGATGTTACATAATTTAGGTATATAATTAAATAATAGATTAGACAATAAATCAGATATGTAATTTAAAAATTTAATAGTAGTTTTCTGTTTTAGATTTTATTTCCTCTGTATATATAATTTATTAAGATTATCAATTGAGTATTTCGTTTTTTACTAGTTTAATATACCTACGATAATCATAGTCCTTCCTGTTCCTGCTCGGCCAGGAGACCCGGTGTGGTTTCTGAACTACTTTGTTCTTTATTTGCACCATTCTCATGGCTAAGCTGGGAGGTCACAAACTTATCGGGAACCCTGCAATCCGTTAAATTATGTGCTGATTCTTCTGTTGGCATTGAAGATGAAAATAGTGTGTTTCCTTGGTTATTTGCGTAGTTCTGCAATTTGTTGGGGCTCTCCAACTGTGGTATCTGCATGAAGGGTTCGACATCGTGCGGTAGGAGGTGGTGCAACTCAAGCTCTGGGCTCTGGCTTCAAATTGTACATGTAGTTTTGGTAAAACATCTGTTCCTGGGTAATTCAATATCCGGCAGCCCAATGCCTAATTACCTATGGTACACTATTTCTGATGTAAGAAAATGCTGGTTTTTATTGTTTGAATGCATTAGATGGTCAAAATTACTGATCAGTAAAATATTAAAGGGGAAAACCAAAATTCACTGTCTGGTGCTTGTTACATTAGATTTTAATTTCTCTGCTACAACATCAAAATTCTGATCTCATTAGACATAATAATTCTACTCCAGTATAATCCAAAAAAGAAAAAAGAAGAAAAAACAGAGTAGTTACTCTCTGTTTCTGATTGTCTCTTTTACTGTTCAGCACCACATAATCAATTATGTACAACAACACAACAACTCTCCACCAGTCACCACCTATCAGCAGTCCATTTGTTTCTCCGGCACATCCGACCAGCTCCAGCCGCAATCCTGGTTTGTACCCGCTCAAATTTTGATACGGGGCATGGTATCGTGATTCCACCCGGATGCCCGTACCCGAATTCCTCCTCCGCCTCCTTTAACAACTCTCCAAACAAGGGATGGTTAAAGTACACAATTGGCACAACGAATCTCCGAGGAGACCCCCCTTCCCTCTCATCTCCTGCCACATACACCGCGAGGTGTCCCTTTGGTGGGGCCTTGTAATTGTTGCCTGGATCGCAGCTGATCAGTGGAGCATATGCTTCGTCCTTGGATGAGTGGAGCAATTGCTTCAGCTGCTTCCCCCAGTTGCAGAACTTGGAAGCGAGTGCAATTTTGCTAAAGGATCGTCGAGTTGGCGCATGCGAGTTCAGGCGAAGGTGCTGTCTGGGACGACGAAATTGAAAGGTTCGTCGGAATAGAGTTACTAGCTTCCTTCCTAGTCTGAATCCTCTGTATCTCTTCATGCTAAGGAGGAGGCACAGATGCTGAGAGATAACAGAGAGAGAGAGAATGTGAAGGAGCGCAACTGTTCAAAGAGCAAGGAAGAAGTATGGAGAGAGAGAGAGAGAGAAGGTTATTAATTAAATTGGGAAATTTTGTGTTGTTTAAATTGGGAAATTTTGTGTTGTTTTGGTGTTGCTCTGTATTCCTGTGGCAATCACAGTGGCAGAGGTGAAGCCTCGAGATTTTAAGGCTCTTGTGGGATGTGAATCGGACCCCCAATTACTGGTTCGGATCTAAATGTCTTCGTCACAAATACGTGTGGAAATTTTCAAGCTTGTGCGGCATTTTGATGACTAAATAAACCAAAATTGAAAAATGACGATTGTACAACTATTGAATTGGACCCGACAGAAATTATGTAAAATTCAATTTACTTTCGGTTGGGATTTTTACTAAAAGTATTTACTGACGAACCTAAAATAGAAGAAGTCAATTGGTAGTGTTGTTTAAAAACTATGCAAACAAACTTCTAGGGATGAAAAGATCTGTACCTAAAGACCAATATCCACGTAGAAAGGGACGTAAAGTGCGGATCCGGTACAAAGAACTTTCCTCTGAGGTCCCAGCTTGCCCATTTCAAGAATTGAGAGAAATCTGAGCCGTTGATAGTGGGATGGTGGTGGTTGCCCTTTGGCAACACATGGCAGAGGGCGGCGGAAACAGATTCCACTGCAACACAAGTACACAACACGAGTTACACAACGGGACCTCTTATCTTTCAGAAGCCGAGAAGGTCCGTTCATCTTGAATTGGAGAGGATAAGGAAAAAGTAGAAGCCTTTGTCGAAATCCAGGTCACTGACAAGTTGCTTGATGTAATCCCATAACAGTTACTTATATGTCAGGAACTCGTTACACGGATAGTATCATGAAACCTGAAGCAAAGAACTAGGACCTGAGAAAGAGAGAAAGGACAACAAGCAGGTACAGGCTCCCACAAGGACAGTGCATGGGACTTGGAAGTAGTCCTTGGACGTACGGCACCTCCTCGGTTAGTTGCCCCAAACGAGAAAAGCATTGTCGTCATCCCTTCATTTCAAGTGTTTTAACAAAAGAGGCCATAATTTCGATTGGGGGCAAAAACAGAATGAACGGTTGAGATTGCGTGGATTGACGATAAAGGGTCAGATTTAGAGACAGTTGGAGTTGTTGGAAATTTGGAATCCGTACGGTTTGAGATGCACGGGACACGAGGTGAGATGAAGGCGTAAAATGTGGAGGTTTTTGTCATGCGTGGACTGCGTGACGCTCCTGCTGCTTGCGGGTGTGGGTCGAGGAGTGACCGTACTCGATCCGAAAGTTTGCTCCGACTCCGTTCATACCGGATATTGGTTTGGATCCGAAAACACCTTTAACATGATTGTGCTCCGTAAAAGAAAGTTCTTCTGAGATCAGTGATGTCAACAATTTGAATCGTTCCTTTTTTTTTTTAATCAGCAATCAGTAAAGTCTTTTATTCGCTTTCATCCTAATAGTGAAATGGAGCCGCTGTCAGATCCTGAAATAATATTGGAATTTTCTCTTTTGAAGTAGTAACATATTGAAATTTTGAAGGTGAATAATCAAAAATCAAGAAGCCCTTAAATAAATTTGGAAATTGACCTCATAGAAAAACCTGCCAAATTACTTGAGATTTAAAGTGGCCCAAACTTTTTTCAACGAATTCCATTAAAAAAATTAGCTAATTAATGCGAAAGAAAATTGAGTTTGTGTATTCGGCCTAGATGTAACAATTCAATTTTGAAAATTCCTAGACACTTTATGTGAGTTACTCTCTAATCAATTGAAAAACATCATCTTTCAATTTCATGACCTGCTTTTATTAATTATAAGTACATAAAATTTGCACGAACACGTAGCATGATAAACCTCCTGTCATAATGTCAAATTTACAATAATTGATTGCATTGTTTTTGACTTGGCTTACAATCACCAACCTATCATAATTTTTTACACATTTATTGCATTTTGTTAACGGGTTCAGATATTTCAAAGTAATTACCAAGTTTCCATCAAATCGCATTTAATGAGTGCAATAATCATGTAGCCATATGATTAATTCTCCCATCAGAATTAGCAATTAATGTTTACAAAAGGAAAATTTCCTCATATACAAAGTTTGGACTTGTACTTTTTGTTTGGATACCTGAGTTGGACTTGGACATGGTACAGTACGTCTGTACCGTATGGTGCTGTGATGACAGATAGGCGATCAATTAAATTAAGGATACTCTTGCACGTTAGTTGCACATGGCGTGGTGGTTTAGTTATGTTATAACAAGTGCTGCTTAATTGATTATGATAAAAAAATTGAAATATATTATTCAGGACTGTTTGTGCGGATCAATGATTTCTTTTCAGGTGATGGATCAGTTTCAAAACTTTAGAAAAAGAAGGAATTAATAATTCAAAACGGGATTATCACGTAGTTATCAGGATGAAGAGGATGCAGACACTACGGTTCAATTATTCATATCTATTGTTAAAAGGTTTATCTCGTAACTGGTGCGTGGGCCCATAAAAGAGGGAACCAGATCTGCTGTCGCGTGGCATGGTGCGGCACAGCACGTGGTCCGTTCGATCACTTCGAGATTCGTGCTAACTCGAATCTTAAAGTATTAACTCGAATCTCGAAGTGATCGAACGGATCACGTGCTGCGCCGCACCGTGCCGCGCGACAGTGGATCCGGGTCCATAAAAGAGGGGTACCGTTTTGTCCGAGCTTGCTCTGAGCCTCAGCCCCAGAGGAGTTCCATAATTGCACGCAAGTGCTACCGGCATAGTTCATAATATTTATACTTGATTTGATCGGCTCTTCAAAAAATTTAATTTTATCACTCTAACATTCAAGTTTATTAATCGTGGACTTAAATAATATAATTATCAGAAAAGTGTAATATATACTAGGTTTTGTAAAATCACTTCATACAATCTAAACCACGCCAAAAGAACTTGCAATATAAATGCAATCCAATTTCAAGTTAAATAAGTTATTATTCATATTAATAACTTATTTTGTACATTTTTATTCAATTTAAATATCTCTAATTTAAACAATAATTTATTTAAATTGAATAATAAAATATTATATAAGATAAATTACTTCATGTAATAACTTATTTAGTATAAATAATAAATTTAACATTGATGAGACACTAAAAAATAATTAAGCACCATCTGTTTTTGTGTGGCTTAGAAATACGACCTTCCCGGCCCGCAAGTCCCTTTAGTAAAATTTTATATTTTAATCTCAGAAAATTGAATCTTTCTTAATTCAATTTGTTCAAATTCGATCATTTTCAAATTTAATCTGATTATTATCAAACTTTTATATTTTAATTATATTTAAAAATCTGAAAAATAAAAAAAAATTACAAAATAATAGAACACAAAAATATTATTTTTTTGAATTTGTAGTTATAATTTTGGTTTTTTAATATTTTGTGTTTTATTTTAGCTATATTTAAAAATTAGAAAAAAAATAATTAAAAATGACAATTTTTTTTCAAAATCCAGCCCTTAGGGCTCGGAATTGGCAAGAGCCGTGCTTGCCCACTAATAAATTAGGCCTTTTAATCAGATCCTTACAAAGTTTTCATCAAACTTGGTCTTTATCTAACTTTTTCATAATTCCGCTAGATCCGACTCTTAAGAAACTCGACCCAATCGTTAAAAATGACGCCTACCGACGAGCCCTCAGCTTCTAGATAAATAAAAAAAATATTAGAAGTCTAAGCAAATAATAATATCTACTGATTCGTAAATTACTTAACCACGTTCCACACAATCCGTACAAATAAGAGCGCATAAACTATCCTCAGATGGGATATTCGATGTATATATATATGAGCACTGTTTGATTTAGAGTTAACTTGAAAATAATGAGGGTCTATATCGGCACTGTTTCATTTAACAATTATGTCTCTCTCGAACATAATTTTAGAGATCAAAAAGTTCTTTCAGTAAGTACATATTACATAAATAGTTACGCGCGTGCCTACAACATAGAAAATTAATCAAATTATCATAATAACAATCTGAAATTTGAAATTGGGTTAATCTTCTGATAAATCACTGAACTTCGATATTTATATATATTTGGTCACCGAACTTTAATTTATCCGTTTTTAATCATTAAACTTTGATATTTATCTATATTTGATCACTTCCATTAGTTTTTTATTAAAAAATAATTGAAATAAAATTATATTTGTTGCTAAAAAAATTGAAATAAAAAATAGATAAATAAAATAAAATTATATTTAATTTTTTCATTAGTTTTTTAATCATTTTTGAATGAAAAAAATAACGGGAGTGATCGGATATGGATAAACATTAAAGTTCAGTGACTAAAAATGGATAGATGACAGTTCAGTGATCAAATATGGATAAATATCAAAATTCAGTAACCTGTCAGAAGATTAACCCTTTGAAATTTGAACGAGTAATTTTTTAATGACCATTTTTAAGTTGAGCAGTTTGATATCATCTCTATCTAACAAGATCTCCAAAATTGAGTTATAACTTAGGAGAGGAGACTTGAAATATTATTGTGTGTTAGCTAGGGGTGTTAATTATTGACCTGATCCGATCTGACATGATCCGAAAATAAATGAGTCGAATATGAGTCTATTTTTTTTTACCTGAATCAGCTCGGATTGGATATTGAGGAAGAAGACTTTGAGGAACACAATGTTGAGGCAAACAATCAAGAGGAAGAAATAGATACTCAAGAGTGAGAAAATGAAATAAATGATGGAAGAGAATTGCGGTGGGAAGAACCACAAGAACATCGCAACATTCTACAAGCTAAGGGACTACATAACATTTAAGGTAAATAACGTATTGTATCCAATCCAAAATTCTATCTCTTAGAAAAAAATTTGTTCTCAACATATGACATTTATAACCGTAATATCAAAAGAACAAAAGCCAAATAATTATTTTGAGGTAACCAAAAATATAAAATAGTGCAAAGTAATGCATGAAGAGTTAAATACATTAGAAAGTAATGAAATTTGGAAGATTGTACCATTACAAAGGAATAAAAAAAACAAACAGTGGGATGTAAATGAAACTATAAAGTTAAGTATAATAGTGATGGCTCCATAGAATGGTATAAGACTACATTAGTTGTCAAGGTGTTTAATTTTAAAATTATAGATATTTTGATAACAAATATAAATAAAAATATAAAAAATTTCTTTAGCGGCTTGATTATCACAAAATAATTTCATTGGTGATTGAATTGTGATATTCAAGTCGCATAGTAATTGCTTTATCCATATTAATTTGCTTGTTGTAGATGTGATAGCTCGATACACGGCCTCGACACTCGATCTTGCTATGATATTTTGCTTATTGCTATTCCATGTGACTATGTTCATGTATACAAAAATACAATAGCCGATTGTAAAATTCTTATCAAAACTCTCAGCCCAATCTGCATCGATATAGCCACACACGATATTAGAGTTATGTTTCTTCATAAGTATACATCTTCTGGGTGTGCCCTTTAAAAATCTCAAAATTCTATCAATTGCTTCGATATGAGTTGTCCTAGGAGCATGTATAAATTGACTCACTTGACTAATGGTAAATTGACTCACTTTTCTATTAAGTCTTTGATATTTGTTATATCTTCCAATAGTTCACCCTTTTTCGATTTTGAATTTTGTTCTACCATCATTCGAAGTTGAGATTGGTTTAGAATCTAGCTTTTTGGTTTCTTTCAATAAGTCTAATATATATTTTCTTTGTGAAAGAAATAAACTCTTTTGTGAATACTTATCTCAATACCTAAAAATATTTTAAATGCCCTAGGTCTTTTATATCATTTTTTCTCTTTAATTGGGCTTTAATTTTCTTAATTTATTCCAAATTATTTCGATGATTATGATATCATCCATATACACTAATACAATGGTAATATATGCATGGTCAAGTTTAACAAATAATGAGTGATCTACATTATTTATCTTAAATTTACATAAAATTAAATAAAATCTAAGTTTTTCATACCATGTCCATGAAAATTGCTTCAATTCATATATTGATTTATATAGCCCACATGATAGATTAATATTATTTTTCATTTTACGATCGGGTGGTAATGTCATATGGACTTCTTCCTCAAGCGTTCCTTAAAGAAAAATATTTTTAACGTCCATTCAATACAAGTTTCATCCTTTATTTACTGTGATTGAAAAAATAATTTTTACAGTATTCATTTTTATCATGGGTGTAAATATTTATTGGTAATCTATACCATATGTTTCATGAAAGAACAAAACAAAATATATCGAAGTCGTTTATCATTTCATTCGAGAGAAGATACAAGCCAAGAAAATAGAAACACATTTTGTTAGAAGTATGGATCAATTAACCGATATATTCACAAAGGAGTGGAGCTGACTCCATTTGAAATAAATGCGAGCAAGTTGAGACTGATTAATATTTACAATTCAAATTAACGAGGAGTGTTAGAATTAAAAATAGGACATGTTATATTTTGTATTTATTGGGACTCAGACATTATCATCATAGGCCCGTTTAATAGGATTTAAAATTGAGCCATTTTAATACCGTTATGGTACTAATAGTACCAAATGGTACAATGTGTATAATTATCGAACAACAACCGGTATGTAAAACTCATGCAATCTATAATATACTAGTATCTTGTCCGTGCGTTACTACGGTGATATCTTTTAGAAATATAAAAATTCATATCTTCATGTAAAAAATAAGAAAATACAAATAAAGATAATTTTATAATTAATGTAAGTTTTAATCATGAATACATAATTAATGCAAAATAAATGTAAATTGAGAGAAAGTTAATACATTGTAGGATCAGAACACATACGTGTTGTGCTTAATAAGTGGAGATTAATATTGCAACCAATCATCTATTCTCTTCGTAATTGTAATAGAGTTGGTAAAAGAGAGACTATTCAAGTCTCTAGAGTCTAGATGATGAAGCACTTCATTGTTTTTAGCCGACTGAGCTTAAATTATTTTTTCTTTGATATTTACCGACCTAACATTTAGATCAGTGTGTTGTCTGTTTGTCCAACCACAGGTGGGTACAACTGGTACCTAAATGGATTTTAATCTTTGCTTGTATATAAAATAATATTTATCTAAGTCAGCTCTTGGAGCAATTATCGTGGCAGATGGAGACATGGCGTAATTAGCTTAAAATTATAACGTGGTTAAAAGAAAGTACGTACGGCTGCCGTACTAAATTAGTGCAATTTGTGTCCCACACAACTCCTGACTTTTCGATTCCGTGTATTGTTTAAAAGCAATTTGGATTTGCATGAGGATCTCATTTAAGTCATTGCAATTTTTAGACCCCCAGAGATCAATTTATTAGGTATAACTTCTACGCATATATAGCTATTAATTAGGAGCTTTTTATTTCTTTATTTTGTAAGATTAGTTGTCAAAATTAATGACTTTAGATGTATTATCAAATAAATTTAAATTGTATGAAATTTAGTTCTTAAATTATTTATATTTCCACTAAAGTACCTGTAAGTGATTTTTTTGTCAGCCTTATTGAAAAATTGATTTGAAATAATATTGTCACAATTGAAAAAATAATCGTTGTCAATTCCTCCCTCTTTAAAATTAAAACTTATAAATGTCATCATATGCAACCTAAGCTATTAATCAAACTAATAATAATATATCACAGAATTATTTGTAAGACAAAGAAA
This sequence comes from Schoenoplectus tabernaemontani, assembly GCA_037127355.1. Taxonomy (NCBI): domain Eukaryota; kingdom Viridiplantae; phylum Streptophyta; class Magnoliopsida; order Poales; family Cyperaceae; genus Schoenoplectus; species Schoenoplectus tabernaemontani. The sequence continues at coordinate 13,926,728 of CM073758.1, forward strand.
TTATAACGAACATGTGTATTGTCACCGGTGGCGGAATCACATTGATAATGGTGGTGTCAATTGACACCACTAAATTTAGAAAAATTATCCTTATAAATTTATATATGTAATTATTATTATTTACAATAATTTTTAAAATATATAAGTTGACACCACTAAATATATTTTCTGCCTCCGCCACTTATTATCACTCATCAAAAATACGTTCATTTAAATATTGTTGGACTCATACTCAATTTATTTTCATCAATAGTCTAAGCCTGAACAATAATTCTGGACACAAAAAATACTATTCTGAATTTTGAAAAAAAAAATTGTTGCGTAATTTCAAAATCAAAACGCCGTGCCCAAAACCAGTTGAATTTGATGCCCTCCAGAGTCCATAGTCCAGCAAACGCGTGCAGAAAGCAAAGGATGAAGAAAGAACAAGTGGCATTTTGATGGAAAACAAGTGGTGAATGAAAATTGAAAGGAGCAGGGGCAACAAAATGGAATAGGGACTTTTGGAAGATTCCTTTGCTGGATCACATTTTCATTGGTGAATTTGTCTGGAGCGTCGTGATATTTGTGTAGATAAATTGTGGCCTTCAATTTTTCACATTTTTTGTATTCCATAATTGTGAGGTCCCTGCAAGACTATTACAGGCCTACTGTACACAATCACAAATTTCATTACAGTACAGTATGAAATGCTAAAAATCTTCTGCTTTGTGCAGTGCGAACAATTGCTTTGTTTGTGACTAATTTGTATGTTTAGGCTTTAGCATATCAAGACATGGAGCCCAACAGCCCTAATCCTAGTATCCTACCCAGTAACAAAACAACAAGCTTCAACTTAGTTCGTCTAATAGGCTCAACTGGGCTTGGAATCTCTTTAAGTTTTTGATATGAAGACTTTGAAGAGTAGAAGAATGAATACGGCCGCTAGAGAGAGGAGAGAGAGAGAGAGAGGGGATTTTTTTTTCTGATGTAGACAGTTATAGAGGATGTGTTTTCTTTTCTAGTTTAATAGTTGTTTTTAATTCTTTAACTGTAGCATGGTAAATTTGTAAGAAACTTCTATTTGCTTAATTAAATATTTGACAGTCCCTGTCAAAAAAAATTTTAAAAAAAAATGAAAGAAGAGAGAGAGATTGAGAATTAAGTTTAGGTTTACTAAGTGTCGTTGGGTGCTTTTGGCTGAGAGCAGGAAATTGTGAATCATTGAATTATGATCGAATGATCAAAATATTATTTATACAATAATTTATATAAATTATTATTTATTTCTATACTAAATTTCTTAAATAAGAGGGCCACAACTCAAATTAAATGCACGAAACTCCGCCACTAAATGACAAACATGAAATTAATAACTATAAAAAAGTACTTGGGTCCTTTTATTTTTAAAATTTAGGATATTTAAATTTGATTGGACCCTATTCAATTTGTTTTTATTCGACGATACAGAAACTATGACAGTGTGTTATAGTTTTTTAAGACCACACATACAGACTCCCAATATGATGGTACTTCGGAATACGATAAATTCAATAAAAATACATCAGACAAGCTTAAATTAAAGTAAGCGTTAAATATAAAGGACGATATGATTGTAAATTTGAACAACTGATGACATCAGTGGTGGATTGTGCAAATGGGTTGAATGTCCCATTCCATTTTCAACAAATTGTAAAACTTATGTAATATTCTTCATTTTATATAAGTATTTTGTTAAGAAACTTTATATTTGAACCCCATATAAATACAAATTATTTTCATTATGACCTCATAATTATAATTTTTTTTTTCATTATCATATATAAATATAAAAGTTCGATATGAAAATTGATTCTCATTTTAAAATTCTCTGACTCCACCACTAAATATCGTAATGCACCATTCTTGCTGCTTGTAAATTAAATTCTTTTAATTAGTATAGTCTCTAATTTATTAGGTCAATCATCGCCCTAATGCAAAACAAATTATGAATCTATCAGTTCACTTCTTCTTTTCAAGTATTGAAATCATACTTTTGATGATCTGTTATGTTCATCATCTTGAAGATGATGGATGATCCACTTCATATCCAATTCGTGTCCGTAATCTGATCCAACTCGAATCAAAGGTCAAACTCATTCCAATCTGAGCCAACTTTGAATTTAGGCTTAATAAGGTTGGCTTGATATTGGTTTAAACCCATTCAAAATCAATCACACCTTGATGTGTGGCACAATTCAGACCTGTTCGTGAATTCTGACCAAACTTGTGTCCGCGCCCAACATGTGAATTGAAGAGGTTTTTTTTTATTAAAAAAACATTTGTTCAAAATTTAAAAAAAAAACAAAAAAAAACAAAAAATTCAAAAAAATGAACTTTTTTTAGAGAATTTGTTGGAACTTTTAAAATTTTCCGATTTTATAAAATTGTTTTCAAATTTTGTATTAGTCTGAACCACCCAACTCGTAGGGATCCGAACCAGAGGGGTGGACGTAAAGTTAGGTTTGATGAGGATTTTTCTTTTTTAATCCGCCATAACTCGGTCTAAGTGATCTGTAGCAATTTATGGCCCACTCTGATTTGAACCGGACCGAACTAAACCGGTCCGTTTACAATTCTCTAATTGGATCGTTCGTCCAAAACTATCATTTAATCTTTGATTATTTTTTATTTTTGCTAAAATGTATCATGTTATGTATTTTTTTATGACAAGAAGTAAAAGTAGGTGATGTTTGTCAATTATTAACCGTGGGCCCAAGTCGGACCGCCAAATTCATTGCCTATGTAATTAATGTCATTAATGCTAAACAAACAATTCCTTTTCCAGCGTGGCACCGCCCGTGTAACCTTTTTGGACCCACCATTGCTGCCACTGGTAGTGGTGTAGTGGAGGAATCGGTTGTTAGTAGTTTTTATCACCGTTAGCTTCCGAAAGTGGACTTATCCCTTCAAACAAAAGTTAATTTTTGTACGCAAATGTAAATGAAATGACTTTAATAATTAGATCCAATGATTAAGTTCATGTCAGCTGCTAATGTTCTTCAGATATTTATTTTGCCTTTTTGGCAAGACGTTCCCATGTGATTAATGTCATTTAAACGAATGTTATTTATTTCTTAATTAACCTGAATAATCCAGATAAAAAATGTGAGCATACATTAGCTCGCTAGCCTACCATAATATGCAAAATTTTGATAAGGAAATCAAAATAAGTGAAATTCTGAAAAGTCATATTAATAGGGACTGGACTACTATAAAAGTAAGGTCATGATTAGACTATGCATAGTACGAATTGATCCGTACTACAGATTTATATCTTCATTTTAAAATATTAATAGCCGATTTGAATTGCTCACTACAATCTTCACATGCTAATTTACTTGTAAACCAAATTACATATTTCTTAAAATTTATTTACCTATCTAAAAAAATAGTAAAAAGAATATAAATTTTGATCTTCAAGTAAATTCATATAGGAAGATCATATTGATTGGTTTTAATAGTCTATTAATATTTTGAAAATGGAGCTGCAGATCTGTATCCCGAACCAATGGATACTATGCATAGTATAATATAGCCTTACTTGTATTTTTATAATTAAAATAGTCCCGCTCATATTATAATCATCTTTTATATAAACAAAGTGCATACAGTTTTTCTCTTATATATATATCTTACTTATTACTTATATATTAGCCTACTGCACAACGACATAATGACTAATTAATTAGTGGTGGTTAAAAAAGTTTTATTAACTGTGTTGAAAAAAACCAGCGACAATGATAATCTTACAGCAGTGACAGAAAGAAATCGACACTAATATCATAAAAGAATTTGACATAATGATGTTCTTTATTCACTGCAGAACAAAAATTTAATTATTTCTTTTATTTATGCAGGTGTCGATTTCTTCAAGGAGCCGACACCAATATCAACAGTGTTGGTTTTAAGAAGACATCAGAAATCGATGAATTTAATTGGATTAAAAATTATGGCTAGCTATCATCTAAAATTGCTCGTGAGAAAATTAAAAATAATAGCTAATTAAATCGTGCAAACTCAAAAGACTTCATTAAACCTGAATTGCTGGTTGGTCTAAACCGCTGAGTCGAGTCTATGGTGTCATCACCCATGCATGCACGGAATGGATTGCGCTCACAAATGGAGATGAGATAGTGCTGTATACGGACATTTCAAATGGAGTACACAAAAGGGTTGCGGCCTGCTTAATACATCAGGGGACCCACTAACCACCATACATCCTCATTCTTTGTACAACATGATGGCACTACCGTCATCTACGGTCTATCAGGTTCTGCCTCTTGGATGCTACGAATCTTCGCTGGGCCCACTTCTACCTTTCTTCTTTCCTATGTTTCCAGTTCTGATCAAGCGGTGTATGCTTCTGAATTCTTATTAACCGGTTTCTAATTCTAGCTAGTAGTTATGTATGAATATGAAGCCGAAATGAAAGATGTATTTCATCAAAAAAGGAAAGAGAAATGAAAGATGTACTCAATGCTATGGGATTGAGATCCGCTGTTTTTTAAATGCCTCTTCTTCTCTACTCTTCTCTCTTTGACAGGGGATTTCACTTGATTTTGATTTTTAGTAGGGCCTGCTGTCAGAGAGAAAAAAGCGAGGAATTTGAAGAGAGAACCCAATGTATTAGTGTGAGCTAGTTTGATGATCCACTTGAGAAATGATAAATTATCACTTATCAATTCAAATTTTGACAATTTAATATTCATTTTGATTGTTACAAGATGTAGGATTGTCCTATAAATAAATTGAAGCACGACAAAATATTAAGACCTGGAGACTGGCATGAGGTATACGAGGGTTAGGGAAAATGAATATTCTCTGTAAATTAATTAATAAAAACTTTCTGACTAGATGCATGCATGCTACTTGTAGTTAGTGTCTTAAACTGAAAAGCAGGCTATAGATCTTTAGAATGACCATTAATTAGATTCAAATCACTGATCTCAGCAAACAAGCTGTTGATGAGCACGCCCAATTAATTTAGTATTTGAAAAATGTTACGCGTGATCGATTATTGTAGAAATTCAGAATGGAAGATACAAGGTTGAGATCGGTTTTCAAGTTTGTGTTTATTGTATGGGTGAGTTAGAGGAAAGCAAAGGCAATCCAACACTCGAAGCATATTATAATCGGTTTACTTATTGAATAATGTCTTGTAAGGGACAAGGTTTTGAGAAGGGAGTTTATTTGTAAGATGTATTATATTTGAGAAAATTTCATTTCAATATTTTAATGGTTTAAAAGTATGAGACATTGTTGCAATAGAGAGCTCAATTATATATCTATGTTTTCTCTCGGCTATACTATTTTGTTGAGGGGTATGAGGGCATGTGGTTTGATGCACAAGTTATGAAAACTTTTTGGTTATATGTTTGTATTCGATTCCTCCATCAATTCTTAAAGTCTTGATAGTTATGTTAAGAAGATTTTCTACTTGAGCTTTAAAAAGAGAGAAAATATCACACACTTCACTCTCGTGCTTCATGAAATAAATCCAAACAAAATAAAAATAGTCATCAACAAAGAAAATATAGTATTTATAGCCATGAGAAGATACAATAGGAAATTGACTCCATGCATTGAAATGAACTACTTGTAAAAAAAAAGAAAAGTTGATGAAGATGGGGAAAATGATAATACATGAGCTTTAGTTTGTACATAATCTTGACAAAAAGAAAGAGTGTTCCTAATATAAGGTAAACTATTTGTGTTGATGACTTTTATTATAGTGGAGTTGGAAGGATGGTCAAGTCTTGTATGCCATGTAGTGGTAGTGATACGAATATCAAGGAAAGCTTGAGGAATTTTGTCTTTGAGCATGTGTGTAGAAGGCTTCATCTTGAAACAATAAAGTCCATGTGAGCTTGGAATTTATAGGAGGAATCTTGGTATGAAGGTCTTTTATTGTACAAAGAGAGAGAAAAATCAATAGAGAGATGAATTATCATGAAGCAATTGAGATAGGCTTATGAGGTTAGTAGAGAAATTTGATACATGAAGTACATTTGCAAGGTATATAGGGTGATTGGATAGTGTGAATGAACTTGAACCAATGTGAGATATGAAGAGACCAATACGATTATCTATTTGATGTTTATCGGGTCCATTGTAGGCAAAAAAAGAAAAAAGATTATTTAAGTTACTTGTGACATAGTTGTTAGCACCCGAGTTAAGAACCCAATTGGTTGCATCATTGGTTTGAGAGATAGATTGAACATTGTAAGTCTTGAACCTTGAATTTGGTTTTCATTCGGCATCTTTATCATATCTTTTATAGTACATTCTTGCACTACGTCCAAACCTTGTGCAAATCTAACAAGTAGGCTTGGATTCATTTCCTATATGATTACCAGGATGCATGAAAATTCGACTGATTATCCATAGTAAAGAAACGGGCAGGGAGAGGCAGAGTTGGGGTTTGCGGAGCGGTTTTGATAACGGGCTCCTCCTCTACCTGCATAGAATGCAGTCGAATGTGAGGTAGCTTGATTTTGAAGCAGGGCCTCGTGGCTCAGGAGAAAAACTCTTAGATCAGAGAAAGAAAATGCGTCATGGCAACACACTGTTGAGAGAGCAGCTATAATGGAGTTGTAATCAGAGCCTAGGCCACTGATTGCGACTGTTACTAGGACATCTTCAAGTAGAGGTGCGTTAATAAAGGCTAATTCATCAGCTGCTCACCTGAGTCGTAGGATATAGTTGGAGCAAGAACAATCACCCTTAGTAGCCGTCTGAATTTGACGCTTGAGCTCGTGAAGCTGCTTTAGAGTTTGAGGCAAAATATTCCTCCAACATTTTCAAAAATCACGGGTTGTAGTGGAGGAAATTACTTGAGCTAGGATTGTCTCTGCCAGAGATGAACGGAGCCGCCTAGCAGTAACTGGTCCTGTCTGTGCCATGGTAAGTAGGCGAGATTTATCTCAATCTGACCAGTTGCTCTACGAATCGTAGTTTCGAGAGGTGTTGTTTCGAGAAATCTGCCTAGATCATATCCGTGAATTAAGGGTAATACTTGTGATTTCCAGGTTAAGAAATTGCTTTATGTGAGTTTAATGGCGATAGGAAGGTTCAGTGAAACAATGAAATCGATGGAGATAGGAATTGTGCTATGAGTGATAGTATCAGTAGAGTCTAAAGGGGAAGAAGATGGATTTGGCGGATGATTGGGGGAAGTCGTCATTGTTAGGCTCTGATACTATGTAGAAATTCATAATGGAAGATGGCAAGTATGTTTGAAAGAAATGGATAATCTTTTCATTTTCTTTTCAAGAATAGTTATAGTCTATCATTTATAGAGTTTTTCTATTACAAAGATAGTGCTAACTATATTGAGTTACAGAGTGTCTAGATACATTGTGAATCTAAAAGATTATCCTAACTAATTGTACCGAACTGGTACATGTAACAGCACAACGGTTAGTTGTGTAATTGCCATTGTTAATATTGTATCTTATTAATTATCATGCCCAGTTAAGTGAGTGAGCAAATTTTCACTACCATAAAAATTTTCTTTAGAAGCGGTTATATAAAAGATTTAGCATCGGTTATATAATCGGTTCTAAAACTATATGTTACTAAATATTTTAAAAACTGATGCTAAATGTGCGGGGAGGACGTGTTGGGAGGACATACTGGGAGCGGGGTTTAAAGCCGGTTATTCAGATAACCGTTTCTATAACTCTAGCCTTTAAAGCCGATTTTTGACTCAAAATCGACTCTAAATTTTAGAGTCGAGTTTCTAAATTATTTTTTTAAAGCCGGTTATTTATAAAACCGATTCTAACATAAATTTTTTTGAGTCATTTGTTTTAAAACCAATTTTAATTTAAAGCTTTTTAGAGCCGGTTAATTTGTAAAACCGATTCTAAATTTGAAATCAAATATGCCTCAACTTTAGAATCTGTTTTTTTAATAAAATCGATGCTAAAGATTTTAACAAAATTTACAATATGCCATTAAAATTTTTTAGCAACTGTTTTCTGTAAAACCGGTTCTAAATATATGTTTCTAAATTTTTTTCTGGCAGTGTGTCAAAAACAAATTACATAATGATGCATTGATGCTTTATGTATTTGGATCGAACCCTTCAATAATTACACGCTTCTTTAATGGCATCTTCGCCTAAACTAACGCACGTCTTTAGCATGCTCAATTCTTAATCATATCACCAATAGTTGAATCGATATATATTCATTAAGATTATAAAGTTGATCTACACATTTTTCTTCGAATGACAATTGTAAGATAAAATAGCCCAATCATCCGAAGATTTCTTTTTTTTTTAACACAACTAACAAACCCATCGATTGCATGCCGTAATTATTTGGACTTAAACTCAAAACCTTTTACAAGCTATATTAATAACATATCACTAAACTACTTGTTATATTTTCAGAATTATGGCTACACAAGTAATCGTATCATCATTTTTTATAATGAAAGTATAAATTTTCTTAAGAAATGAATATGTACAATAATACAACAAAAAGACTAGTAGTACATGATGAGATAAAATAATAGAGCATACAAAATAATAATAATAATAATAATTGATTTCATTTTTCTTACCAGATTCCCCGTGCCACTTTAAATTGTCCATATCAAATCTTTGGCATCATTGTTCCGCCAATAGTCTTCCTCGACAAGTTCTCCAATAAATTAGTATATTTTGTTGTCCACCAAATAACATTTTACTCTTCGAGGCAAACTAAAAAAACAAAATTAACTGCTTGGCAAAAAAAAATCATCCAAACTTTTTTTTCATTATGGAACATTGGATCATTTACATATTGGGTAGTAAAGAAATCCGCTAAACTTTAATTATTTTAGTGTAATATTGAAATTAACGCTAAATTACTCCTATATGTCTCGATTCGTTTATTAAGATCAATTTTTCATCGGAATGTTGATTAAAATTTACAATCAAATAAGTACTTTTTTAAATGAATTTACAATAATTTTTTTTAAAGATTTTTATTCTCTGAAATACATTACTGTAAATCTATAAGAACGTCCCAATAAATGTTCTCCTATAAAAATTTTATATAGAATTGTATTGTTATTTTGATGATTTCAGACATACAAAAAGAATTTACTTTTTCTTCCTTTTATAAAGAATTGATCTAGTTAAGTCACAGATGTAAATGTATGATTTTTTATTGATCCACTTTTCTGTGCCAATGTCCCGGTTATTTCTGGTCAATATTCCTTATGTGGATCATACTTTTTTCGTTCGATCTTCAATTTTTGTAATTTCAAGATATAGAAGAATTAGTTTTCAAAAGATTACTATCATATAATTAGTTTCTAAAACAAAATTACAATAAGTTCCTATAAAATGAAATTGAGTGTATTAATTCTCAAATGAGGTTTTATTGTACAAAAATGATATGAATTTCTTTGTGACTTCATTATCAAAACTATGATTGTCAACACTATAATTTAAAACATCCAAAATCCAACTCCCACCAATATATATGTAGAGAGATAGACTATTGTTTAATTTTTTTCTCTTTGACCGACTGAACAAGCAATCCTGTGAATGAGAATTTTCAAGAAGTAAATAAAAAAGAATGAGGCTATAATGCACGGATGTATCCATGCATTAACTCAAAATTTTAAATTTTACTTAAAATATAATCGATCCGAACCGTTCAATATAATCTTCATATCAAACTCTAATAGCTAGCCAAATTTAGTATTTTTTGAAAAAAAAATTTGTTTTTTTTTTGCATGAGGGGAAAATTGCTTGATTTAAAAATTATGGATCGTCTAATTTGATGATTTTCTCGTCATGCAAAAAAATAACAAAAAAATTTCAAAAAAATATAAAATTTGTCTAGCTATTAGGGTTTAATATAAAATTATATTGAACAATTCGGATCGGTCATATTTTACGTAAAATTCAAAATTTTGAGCTAATACACGGATGTATTCGTGCATTGTAATGTACCATAGCCTCACTCAATAAAATAAAAAATAAAAAATCTAATGGATGGTACGTGTCCTGATAATACGATCGCATCTTGCAATAAATGGTGAATTGTCATTGCGAGCATGATGCTGATATTTTGATATCTAAAGGTCTTATATTTCTGTACGTTTAATTCAATTTATTAATTTTCTTGTTAGAAAATAGTCTTTCCCAACAGAAATTGACACTTTTAATCAATCAATTGGGAGCTTTTTTTCATTCAAAAGAAAAAAATATTTGGGATTGAAAACGCATAAGGGATAAAAAAAAATTAACTTGAGGACTCACAGGCGCCCTTGTGCAAAATAGATGGATGGGCCTGCTAGATAGGCCACACAAAAGATGACTATGTGATCACGTGTGATACTTTTGCTTCACTTTTGTCTCAAATCCATACATCTTTTCTCAATTATCTCCCTATCAAAATTCATACTTCAATGATACAGATTAGCATTTTTCGAACTTTGTACTTTGGAGTATTGTGTACGGTCAGTAGCAACTACAACATTCTTCTTTTCTTTTTCTTATCATGAGAAGCTGCATTTAGGCTTCTCCATTAATTTAAATTGTCTTAATTTTTTATATATCAATTATACCTTTATTTTTTTTAAATTTTAATAGTTTAAAATTTAAAACTGAAATATTAAAATAAAATAGTTAGATTTGATCTAGACAATTTTATTTATATATAGATTGAAAATTATGTCGTCTAAATATTATTTTATGTAACATCAACAATTTATAAAAAGCACACTAATATGATTAATTTCTAGATATTAATTTTGTAACTTGTTGATTTCCATAAATAAAAGTGATAAATAATATTTTATATGTAAAAAATATAATATATATAGAGAGAGAGAGAGTTATGCTACGGTTAGTCGTGAAGTACAAAATATTTTTGTACTTTATGTCGTATCTCTCATTTCCGAATTCAAAACACTGATCCAACCGTTTAAAATTTTCTTCATATTAAAATATGATTGAAGACCAAATTTTATATTTTTTAAAATCTTTTTCTATTTTTTTAGGGGTTGAAAATGCATTGAGTTTATGATTTTCAATAAGAATTATTTTCTAACCAACAAAAAATATTTTTTTTTCTAAAAAGATGTAAAATTTGATTTTCAAATATATTTTAATATGAAAACACATTGAACGGTCGGATCGGTGTTTTATATTCGGAAATGAGAGAACACATTGAACATATATTTTACTTTGCGACTACCCGTAGCATAACACACACACACTTTCTAAAAAATTCAAAAAATTCAAAAAAAAATTATAAAATTACGAGATAGGCTAGGGTGGTCCATGGAGCACCAAATCTCTTGTGCTTCACATCCGTATCTCGAATATAAAAGTTCAAATTGTCGATCCAAACCATTAAAAATGATCTTCATATTGAAATATCTTTTGAGATAAAATTTTATAATTTTTTGAATTTTTTCTTTTTTTTAGATGGGTACAAAGTTTGTTGATCTAACGATTTTTGCACTATTCAAAACTAGTGATTTTGTACCAATCTAAAAAATAATAAAAAATTCAAAAAATTATAAAATTTGATCTCGAAAGATATTTTAATATGAAAATCATGTTCAACTTTTTGGTTCGGTCATTTAAACTTTTAAATTTGAGATACGGACGTGAAGTACGAGAGGTTTAGTGCTCCATGTAACACCCTAGCCTATCTCTCTCTCTCTCTATATATATATCAAATCTAACGGTTTATTTTAATTTTTAATTTTAATCTTGAGTCATTAGAAATTTAAAAAATGAAAACATAATTGAGACACAAAATTGAAGTATTTGACCCTCCTCTAAAAGAGAGGTTCATACGTTATTTCAAGATTAACATCTTCTTTTTGTAGGAATAGATCCTCATTTCTCAAGCGGATGGTATATACATGAGCATAATCAAGAAAAAATTTCAATGGGTCAAAGATCATCCTAAAATTAAATATTGATATTAATAAAATAATCTTATTTGGGATTAAAGGCTTTGTTGTTGTTGTTGTTGTATTAATAAAATAATCAAGTCAAAATCATTAAATTATAATTATAAGGTTTCAATAATGAAATCATTTTCATATTATTATGTAAATTTTAAAGAGTTAGGCTATGGTGTTACGCGTAGTTAATGATCAAATTTGCTACGGACTAAAAAATATAATTAAATTATTTTTAAATTTTAATTTATAAGTCTCAATAAATTCTTTATATCAAAATATGATGGGATATAAAAAATTCTATTTTTTGAATTTTCTAAGTATTAGTTTTGGATTTTTAAAAATGAACTAGAATATATATATTATTTTATTATTATTGAATCATCTTAAAAAATCAAACACTAATACTTAAAAAATTTAAAAATAGAAATTTTTATATCCTTTCATATTTTGATATAGAGAATTTATTGAGATTGATAAATGAAGATTTTGAGATGATTATCTATATTTTTTAGTCCGTAGCAAATTTGATTATTAACTACGCATAGTAGCATAGTCTAACTCAATTATATGAATTATTTTAACAAAAAAAAACATAAATATAATATAATACTAAAAATACTATAATTTTTTATAAAATTAAATTAACAATAGGAGAAATTGATCCTATTTTCACTTATTAGATCCGCCAACAACGGATATTTTTTGAAAACTATAACCACACAAATATTGTTGCAAAATATCCAATCAAAATGTTGCACTTTTGTCAAAAAAAAAAAAACTTTCTATCTAATCTGTAAAAAAAACACAAAATGTTGTATTCATGAAAACATAACAGTTCATGAACACGGAATACAAACATCATGACACAGCTCAGTCTCTCTCCCGAGTCCCAATATTTTAACACCATTAATTTCTTGAACCAGCTCTCATAGTTATACGGACCCAGCACTCAGGGTTGAGAGAAGAGGGATGTAAGACTCGAGTTGAGAGAAGAGGGACCCAGCACTCAGGGGCCGGGCAGGAAGTGTTAATGATAAATTAAGTAGAGCCCACCTTCTGACTGTGCGGGACCCATTATCCGAGACCCACCTGCGTACCCCACTCCTCTATTTGGTTAATTATACCGTCCCCACCTTTTAGCTAGGGATGCACTTTTTATTTTCTTTTTCACCTATTACTTGGCAAAAGGTCCTATGCGGGGGAAATATGATGAATAAATATACGGTGTCCAGTTCTGATCTTAGGGTTATTGATGTGTTAGCGGTACAAATTTGAACTGATTGAAGTATATTTAATATTTTAATAAATAATTGATTGTATATTTTTTATTAGCGGCAATACTTTTTATTAAGCTGCCGATAACAAATCTTTATCATCCTAAATTTATCAATATTAGCATTTATATAAAATATAGTTTATTTTTTATCAAAATCTAATTCATCAATAACCCTAGGGAAAAACCGGAGCCACTATATATCAGCACCTAAAAATAATTTAGTCATATGATAGTGAGATAAATTCTGCCACTCTCACTTTCTTGGTTAAAAAAATATTAAAACAATAGGCTAAACTCATACGATGTCATTGACAAAATAAATAAAAAATCCAGTCATAATAAAGTCATCAAGAAATTGGCATCTGATTAACCTTGATATGCTACGCAAACTATGTAACAGAATTCCTGCATTTATTTACAAAGAAAAAGAAAAAAAAAAGGTGCAGATTTGAAAATCCGGAAGCAGTGATATAACTGATAAGTGACATTGGGAAACTTGCCTGAGTTTATGGATCTGAGCTGTGTCCAATCTACTATCTGTTGCGCCAGATTCTCATTTGGAGAAGTGTCAGTGTAATTCTTAGGTCGGTCCGAAAGGGCCCCCACTCCCTGGGCGCAGAGAGAGACGGAGCGAGAGATTGATAGAGAGGGAAAAAAGGGAAGAATTGCCTGTTGATTAATTAATTAATTAACCGCCAGCCTAACCAACCAGAGAGAGAGAGAGAATGCTGTTGCCTGTTGAGTACTTGAGTGTTGAGCGATCATAGTTTTAGTTTATTTTATCATTCTGAAAAAGATTAACATCTCCAACATACAATTAATGACATATGGTTATTTTATTTATGTTTTACCGTTTCCTTGTTAGAGATGCGGACAAGTGGCTCCTGGATCATTATTATACATTCTTGCTTTTTTTTTTTGAGGAATTATACATTCTTGCTCTTTATGGTTTCTTTTTTAAGGAACAAAGTGAAGTACAACCGTGCATTGTCAGGTAACCCAATTGCTTTGTTTGAAGAATTTTTTTAATATTAATTAGTCCGTTGGAAATTTTAAAATAACTAAAAAATGAGGACTTTAGAGTGAACATAGAATTTTGTAGTTAAAAATTTCATAAATTAACTCAAGTAAAGTTCTGACATCAACTTCAATAATAAAAAAAAAAGATTGACAAAAGCTTCTCGTTGTATTTAGTATACACCAAGACAATCGGTTAATGTTTACTAAAATCTCCTATCGATGTTCGACTCCAAGCAAATGCTTCAGTTATGATAATATTTGTTTGAATTTTTTGAACGAACTGCTTGGTTTTAGAAGGGTTAGATTGAAGTGTGACATTGTAAATATATATGTGATAGGCAAAGTTTTTTTTTCTTACTCTTTCTTTTTGTACTTTGTATACCACATATTTTTTTCTTATTGATGAAATCAAATAGGCAATTTGCCGGCTTCATGAAAGCAAAAGAATTTATTTTGCTAATGTAATTATCCTCTCTATAGTTTATTCCACATATAATATAAATTGTTAATAGGTAGTTACTAGATTATGGCATTTACATCACCCAATTAAATTTGTTGCAAGGAATGCAATACTCAACTTGTCTAAAATATTCTCTGTTAATATGCTTGAGATTTTGAGAAATAATTAACGCTCCATTCATTTGTTGCGGTTAAACACGAGGTACCATTATGTTCTTTCTATAACTGCACTTAATATGGATACTATTTGACTAAGTGAAATGTAATTAGTTGATTATATATTTTAAAATTTTATTATATTAAGTTCTAACAAAATCTAGACTTCATTTCTCAATGTAATTAATTTTTTACAGGATGATTGATGTACTTTTATGTTTATTTATTGAAACTAAACTTTACTGCGCACCATTGTTATTTATATAGTCTCTTCGAGGGAGAGAGAGCCGAAAAATCATTTGATCAACTTAATTTCTTAACTAATGTACGTAGTATCATAATTTTAGACTGAAGTAAGATTCCAACTAAATAAATAAATATATGATCATTTAATCGTAGAAATTCATAATCAACTAATTATCCCACCTCTCTGCTATTAGTCTATTACTCAAACAGTAATTTCAGCGTTAATAAACAACATCATTTGACCCCCAACATCCACGCATATATCATAAGTTTTATGAATACGCAAATCCCTCAAAATCCAGGCAATAATTCCATATTGGTCCTTGTCATAATTTGCTAGAGATGGATGAAGCATATTCGGAAGGGCAGAGACGGGCAGAGTAATTTCAGTCGTCTATTTTTTTTAAGTTTCTCCATGGATGCTAGTTACGCATTAGCTTATGTTCCTTTTAACTAATTCTAAATTATATAGTTATATTGTGAGGTACTACTCTATTATCAGAAAATACAAATACAAATCTTTATATTTCCAGAATGACTAGTGGCAGTGTGAGGATCCGCTGTTGGTTGCTGTTGCTTATTTGGCATTTGATCATCTCCTTCCCTTTTATCCAGATGCCATAAAAGAAAACTGAAAAGAAAAAAAGGAGAAGAGTAGTAATCTTGACTCAACTCCTACTTCGTCCTTTTTAAATCGATGTATTCATAACTCCGTTTTCTCTATCCCGTTCCACTAGATCTCTTTCTCTCTCTCTGACTAGTGCGAGGGGGAGAGAGACAGAGAGAGTGGAGCTATAGAAGAATATCGATCACAGCAAGAGAAATATTTGTTATAGATCTTGTCACTGTCGGTGGCTGGTGGAGGTGATGGAGGTTACGGTGAACTAAACACAACCCTAGAAGATAGGAAATAGAGAAATATATAAATTAAGGTCATTTTCGTTCATTGTTGCTGTTTTTCAGCCTTTGCCTATAATTCGTCCGTGCTTTCCGAAAAGAGAGATCAAGCTCTCACTCTCAGGACAGATAGTAAGATAGCGACATCGATTATGATCTCATTTTAATTGTCATATTTTATTGTTGGTCATGGTTATATAACGCCATTGTTCTTCACTGGCGCTATTCATTTCTCCTGAGGCTAGGTCAAGAGTTAATTAGACTCGAGGTGGCTTTTTCCTCTAAAGATAGGTCAAGTCGAGGTGAAAAGGGAGGAGATAAAAGAGGTACAAGGTGCGCAGGTCCCGAGGTGCTTGTCGAGCAAAAGAGAATAGAAAGGAAGCCAGAAAAGGTTTTGAGTTTTGCTTTTGTGCACGTCTCCTATTGGCTAGTCAAGCTGACTTAACAAGCACAGGCGTGAGTTGATTTTTATTACTGTAAGCTTTTTGTTCTCTCTCTCCTCTCTGAGATCTTTCTTGTGTCGTTTTACAAATTAAGGAACAGAACCAAGAAAAAAATTGAGGTGGATGGAGGTAAGGAAAAAAAAAACAGATCGAGGCAGTTCCTTGTAATATCTCCTGATGTACAATACATTTCGCTTCTGTTTGATATATATTCATGTTCCACCCCAGATATTGCAATGAATACAATCAAATATTATATCTTCAAAAAAAAAAGTGAATTATAAAATCTTTCCTAGCTTAGCGTGTACATAAAGCAAAGTTCAGCGGGAGCCAAATATTGGACCTTAGCTACAATGTAATAATTTTGCTCTAAACCATGTTTGCAATTACTCTTCTGCTTTAGCATCTCTAAAATAAAGTTTTATTTTTCTAACTAGCAAAATTGGATGCTATGCCAGTTATGATATCTGTAGTTGCTTAATTACATTTAGATCATGATCCATATGTACAAGATAGATTTGCAATTTCGCATAAAAACGCTTTTGGATATGTCGTCCTAATGAATTTAAAGGCTGCCTGCGTCCTTGACCTTGTCTAAAAAGATGATATTTGGAATTTCTTTTGGCGTTTACCTAATTCAGTTCTACAACTCTTTGCAATTTCAGGTGCACACGATATATAAATCAGTAATAAGATGGATACATTCTCACATGTGCCCCCGGGCTTTCGGTTCCATCCAACAGATGAAGAGCTTGTTGATTACTATCTTAGAAAAAAGGTGGCATCTAAAAAGATTGATCTTGATATCATAAGGGATGTAGATCTGTATAAAATTGAGCCCTGGGATCTTCAAGGTAAAGAAACACATTCCTTTTAACAAACATAAGTAGAGAAATTGCATATATCATGCCTCGAGTCACTAGACACATTATAACGCATTATGGTTCCGTGCAAGTATATATCCAAACTTCAAAATTTATAAGAATGAAAATTTGAGTTTAATTACGTACTGCAAATGCATTGTTTGTGGAATTAAAACAAGCTATATAGACAAAAAATTATTTGAGGGCTTGACTCTCATCTTTTCATCAAAAAAAGCTATATAGACAAAAAAATAACACTTACATTGAAAACTCGTGATCAGGCAATTGGAGACCATAATGTGATTATGCATTGTACATTTGCCAGTAAGCAATACTGATAATCTAGTGAAAGTGTGAAACCAAGTCATATGACCTAAGTGAAACTGTTAAAGACTGAGTATATGCCAATAGTAGCTAGATGAACCAAAACTGGAACCACCTCATATCATTAATACCAGAAATTAATATTGATCTTGGAAAAAGAATTAAAAAGATAAAGTTCTATTTTATTTGAAACAGAATTATGTAAAATTGGGACAGAAGAGCAGAATGACTGGTATTTCTTCAGCCATAAGGATAAGAAGTACCCGACAGGTACCCGCACGAACAGAGCTACGACAGCTGGTTTCTGGAAGGCAACTGGACGAGACAAGCCGATTTATGCAAAGCACAGCCTGGTTGGAATGAGGAAGACGTTGGTCTTTTACCAGGGACGAGCTCCAAATGGACAAAAGTCAGATTGGATTATGCATGAGTACCGTCTTGAGACGAATGAAAATGCAACATCTCAGGTCTGTCAAAAATGGCCCTGTATGCCATTTTCCAGTTAGTGAGATAAATGTATTATGATCAGTAATTTTGACCATCTAATGCATTAGAATGGATATTTAATTCAAACAATCAAAACCAGCATTTTTTTTACATCAGGAATATGTTATATGTGTACCATAGGCAATTAGGCATGTATAGTTTTATATAGAGCAAAAATTCCAATGAAAAAGATATGCTTTATACTTTTTTTAACAATAATTTGCACAAAATTTTAAAATATTTAAAAAATCAATGTTTCAGGAAGAAGGGTGGGTGGTCTGCAGGGTTTTCAAGAAACGAGTTGCATCCCAAACTCGAGTTGCTGAAGATCCATTTTGCTGGTTTGATGATCATGTCACCTTAATGCCAGATATTGAATCTCCCAGGCAACTGGCTCGTCACCCACAGATGGTTTATCAAAATCACATGTACAATTGCAAGCCAGAACTTGAGTTGCACCACCTCCTACCGCACGAACCCTTCATGCAGATACCGCAGTTGGAAAGCCCCAACAAGCTGCAGAACTACACAAATAACCAGGGAAACACACTATTTTCATCTTCAATGCTACCGGAAGAATCAGCACAGAATTTAACGGATTGGAGGGTTCTTGATAAGTTTGTAGCCTCCCAGCTTAGCCATGAGAACGGTGCAAATAAAGAACATAATTGTTCAGAAACCACACCGGGTTTCTTGTCTGAGGAGAAACAGGAAGGTGCAGTAGATTATGCTTCGACTTCCACCTCATGTGGCCAAAATGACTCTTGGGAATGAATAAATCCTATCCACCAAACACACAAATGTATATATATATATATATATATATATATATATATATATATATATAACTAATTAATATGTAATTATGTGGTGTTTCTATGTACATGATAAGCTAAAAAATAGTTCTAAATGTAGGCCAGTAATAAGGTAGCTAGCTAAAGGATAAGCTAAGAACCACTGACTAGGCGTTGTATAAAATGGGTCATGCAGGCATTGCTCAATCAATTAAAATGCCTCTGTCCGATGGGCGTCTATAATAGACGGTCTATTTGTAGTCCAATGAAAGGCAGCTACGGTTGCTGTCCATTTTAAGCAGGTTCTAATACAGTATAATGTATGATTTATGATATTAGAAAAGCAGAGATGTTTCAACTTGATCATATTTTATTCTAGAAAGTCGGTTCAACCATTACGTGTACTTCGAATCATGATATCCTGTTTATACAGATAATTTTGGTCAACGAACTCTATCAGGATATCAATTCATCAGAAAAACGGTCTTATAATCTTGGCATCCTCCATATCAGGATATTTATTGAACTTGGCGGATAGGCATTAAACATACTCTCGTAATTTTCGCAGAGGTTAAACTTATACAAAATATTTTAACAAAAATTCCTATTGCAAGTACAACATTGTCCCTCATATGTATTAATCTCTCGCCATTTACAACCTAAATGTAATCATTTGGCATCACAAAGGCCAGAAGATTCGTCGCAGAATCCATCTCGGTCAAGCATTTTTGGAGGAGGTGCACTAAGCAGAGGCGAAGAAGGGCTTCCATAAGCACTTCTACGGCTGTTGCCACACCCCAGACTTTTTCTTGTGCTCACTCCAGTAATAGGATTAGTTCCGCTTGCATACTTGCACAATGCCTGCAATAAAGTAATCATTAAGTATTTTTATATCCTGTGTTGGGATTTGTTCCAACTGCATACTTTTTCTCCAGCTGAATGTCGAATTGAACCATCATTATATTTGCCTTAGATTTTCGATGGACCTTGGCATGAGTACTTGAGTTTGAATGAATTATAGGCTAAAGGACATTGCCTAAATAGAGTCAGAGAAAAAAATTAAGGCCAGTAGGAACTATCTGACAGTACTTCAAAATGTATAACCCAGAGCCATGAACAAATTCGGCCCAACTTCCTCAACCAACTTTGTGGTGGTGTGACAAGGAGAACATTTAGAAATAAAGGATACCAGAAAATGCTGCCCAGATTCAAATACCAAGTAAATGGAACTCTTGGTGCGAGTAACAGAGGAAAGTAACCAAATTGCTCTGAAGTGTGAACAAATCAGGCACCAATTTCCATCTGGCAAGGACATTTGATGTTTAATTAATGCAACAATCAGGTCTAGATCATAAAGAAAACTTAAAAACCAACTTACGAATCAAATAAACAATTTTCTTTTGGGGGAATTAGATGATATTCAAAGCCCTCATATCGTCACAATTCCTTTCACTGAGTTTTGAAACTGCGTCTGTCCTTTTCTGTTATTTTTTTTCTTTTCAGTTTTTTTCCAAAAGTTTATTGTCCTAATTTCTTCTTGGAACTTGAAGGAATCATCAAAATGAAGATGCCCTGTTAAACACTATTTTTTTCTGCCAAGAATAAAATTTATTTTGTTCTTTTATATTCCAAACTAAAGGTTGAGTGTTCTTCTCTCCCTGATCAACTTATTAAAATACTATGATTAAAAAGAAGGTATTCCTAGTTTTAAAGCATATAGAGGTAATTATTTTTTATTTGTAAAAACTTAGCATATCTCAGATTATTTTATAAATAAATTTAAATCTACTTGGAATATTTATTTATGAAATCTGCAAAATTCATCTGACAGCCTAAGAGCTTCACAGATTCGATAATTTGAAGAATGTTGGTCATGGAATGAAAAAATTCCAACCTGACTGCTACGGACAAGGTAAACAATACAAGTGGAAGTGAAACTTGACCAGCCCAATCTTTAAAGAATACCAGTACTCCAGTAGCACCAACAGCAGCAGAACCTTTGATACAAAACTTAAGCATTACCTGTTTTGTGGTTAAATCAAGAACGGCATCGCTAAAATCAGCTCCATCAATAATTGCACCACCAAGATCACTTCGTGTAAGAACTGTGCGTACCAACACAGCATTCGTCAGGTTGGCTTCATTAAGTACCTGTACATAAAGGATTTTACTATATATTAAATCCATGATATATATCTACAAAAGAGGATAAATCTAGAAATAGCAACATGAGGTACATAGCAGAAGCAATGGTTAATAATGTTCTGGATTTGGTAGCTTGCTTCTGCAGCAATGTTTCCCTTTAGACTCCATAAAATCTGGGTATTGATCGTAATTGATACATTCACATAGTTATCTGTCCAAAAAACCCAGATACAACAGTACACACAAAAATATTGCAAATGTCATCTTACATATTAGCAGCCACATTAACAATGCCATGAATTACATAACACTTGATTATGGTAAGATAATTGCTGAAGTTCAGTAATTTTAAATAAAGACTATAGTAATAGTGATGCTAAAGAGATTTTGAAAGTATTTAATTACAACTGATAAATGTTCTATATGTAGTCAAGATATAGAAATCTTTACCATGCGATCCATTAGAGTATCACTCAAATCAGCCCCTGCATAGAAAAACTATATTGAGTTGCTAATAAGGACCATGGAGAAAAGTATAATATTTAGCATTGAAGAATAATCAGTATTTCCCCATAAACCCACCAAAACCTTCAACATTAATTGACTAACCAGTAAAATTTGCTTTGTAGGCAACTGCTTTCTCGAGATAAGCACCATTAAATGTGGAGCCACTAAAGTCGGACTCTCTCATATCAGCTGATGTGAAATTAGCCCGTCTATAACACAACATCCACTTTATTGTTCAACAGATAATGTTGATTTGATAAATCATAACACAAAAATGTGGAATAGAGAACAGGTAAATAGGTCCCTTTGAGAACAATAAATTAAAAGGAGGTACCTGAAATTCTCATTTATATGTACGGCCTTCCTACATGAAGAACACAACCAAACATAATTTAAATACAAGTGGGCAAAAAATAATCCAAATGAAAAGTAGTGTCTGAAAATAGGTATGTCAGAGAATTTCCATAATCGTACTTGAGGTCAGCTGATCCAAATTGAGCAGCCGAGCCAATCCCAAATTCGCCACGCTGTTCTGCCTCAAACTTATTGAGATCCGCCATGGCTGGCATCGGCCCAGCAGCTGTCAACCCAACAAGCGCAGCGGCCAGTGCAGTGGAGACTGCTGCACGCCATTTCGTTGGCTCTCGCGCACCTTCAAGAACGCAAATCAGCTGTTCGATGAAATGCCTCAATGAAAACGAAAAACAAACAGAAGGGGTAGCTAAAAAGTTTTTATCTTAGTTTGATGCTTACTAGAGAGTTGGCACACAACAGATATTGAAGGTCGACTGGTCAAGCGACGAGGAAGAGAGGAGATAGATATGGGAGAGATGGTAGTGAGAGTAGACGATGATGAAAGCGCCATGGATAGTATAATAAAATTGAGCCAACTGGCGGAGAGCGCTGGTGGAGTAGGCGTAGAGTACTAGGGAAGAGAGCGAAAGTCGAAGCCATGGCTGGTGGCTCTCGCGCGAACACGTATCCCACCCGAAACAGTACCGCGGATGAAAAATATCCGTTTCTACCGAAGAAAAATACAACAGCTATCAATGTGTTTCGTTCCCATTTGATGGGCCTTCTCAATTTATTGAAGCTTCAGGCCTTTTATTAAGTCAAGGCCCAGGTTTCTTTTTCTTGACGAAGGATGAGAAATCCGGATCTTTCTTCCTTACGAGGATTCAGATCCGACCCAATGGAGTCCAAGTAGAAGATAAGGGTGCAACAGCTTTGCATATTGCAGGCCTACAATAATTTGTTCTCTTTTATGTTAGAAAAAAATTCTAGTGTTACTCTACATAAAGTATCCATTTAATAATAGTCCCGTAAATCTAAATTGTTACTATTTTGATCACGAACAACCGTACGGTCATGATAAAATTCAGATAGCTAGTTCATGGTGGACTACTCCAGAAAATATGGACTCATAGAAGTGCGAGGTTATTAACAATAAAAGGTACACTATGGATAATTGCACGCTGTTTAATTGAGTTATAACCAGTGCATTTGTCCAAAGAAAAGCACAGACTCCAAATAACATTACCAACCCAGGAGATGGGAAGTACAAACAGATGAAATTATTTAATAGGGAATGCAATATTACATTTTACATTGTACCATGCACCTAGCATAACATTCATTTTTCCAAGCACTCCTGTTATTAAATTCTAATGCAATCAATAAACAAGAACAACCGTTAAAAACAATGATAGTTCATCGTAACAGCTAAAAGGCGGATGAGAATGAGATTAAAATATTATGATAGGAATGTGATGCACATAAAAGAACAAGTAATAAGAAAGTATACGCTTCTCAAGCGTTATCGCAATTCCTCATAGATCGATGCATCACATCAAAATAATAGCGGTCCCATTGCGTTCCCTACACAAACAACCATTTTGTCTTGTTGCCAAATGCCAATCCTAAGCCTTCCCCTCTTTCTCTAGCACAAGTGTATTCCTCTTAGCTTCATGTAGTTTCAGTCCCACATGAACAGTGGATAGAAGCCAGAAAGTTCATAATTTTAATTGTTTAATACATCAAGAAAGAGTCTTTGTCTCGGTTATTGATATTAGCCCCCACAAACAAGTCTTACACTTTCGGATGTGCAAAGGCAGTCCATGCTTTGCATTTTCATATGGCAGCGTGTAGCCACAACTGTTATGCAGTGGATCCATCTAGTTTCTATCAATATTGTCATGGTTCCTCTGTTATATCTATCATCAATCAATCAATCATTGACGGTGAGCTTTTGCACACAAATAAATCTCACTCTGTACCGATAATAGGCACCTAAGGCAGACAATAATAACAAGAACCGATTCTCTTTCATGTATATTCAAAATATTCCTAGTTATTTATTTTTCCTTCACAAGATCATCAATTAGAAGAAAAAAGGTCAAATTATAATGTATTATAATATCATTCCTATTATAAAATTTACTACCACAATCAACCAAAGAACAAATTAACTAGCATATGTGAAAAATATTGTTGAGGTAGCAAAACAAAATTGGCATCAAATTTTGTTGCAACAAATGCAGTAATAGAAGATCCTTCGCAGACAAAGAGCTGCAGCCCCATTAGTTCATTATCACATGGCCAATCATCTCCTTTACTTCAGACTTTATCACCAGTCATTTCAAACAATCTGACATAGCAATATCAGCGAAAAAAAGATCTACTTTTTTTATTAATAGAACCAACGTGTTGGCAAACATGCATGGTCCCTCAAGAGGTTCCTAACTCGATCGTTTTAAATTTGTCCCCTGCCTCAATGTAAACATCCTATTATTTACTATTAGATATTATAACTTGACGGTTTAAAGAAGATATACTAGCTATATAGCTAGTTAAAAACTTTCTGAAGATGTGCCAGTTCACTACAATTACAAGGGCAAGATCTTAATTTGCCTAGGTTCATTGAGAATTGTGGAACTTTTTGCAGACATCTATGTACAGAGCAATTATTCGCTATCACAGTTAATTAACTGAATGGTTTAGACTGATTAATGTCTCTCTTACTGACAAGAAAAATTTGTGTGCATTATTTATTTCTTTTAATATTGGTCAATTTAACAGGACAATGACAGTTTCCAGCACAGTACGTACAAAAAAAGGGCTCGACCGTTATCAGTTTCATTAGGTATGTACCAAATAAGTAGCCCCAGCGAATACAACTCCTAATTATTTTATAAGTTCTACTACATCCCGGCCGGTATATATGTTGACATTTTGTCTATTTATTCCGACATGAATTATCTCGAAATGTATCTTGAACTATTTGAATTTAAAATACTATTTTGAGGTCAGAAATAGGTGTTCACTCTGATCAACAAAAACATACGAAGAAATTAATTAAAATGAGAATAAAACAAATTACTAGATCGGGGAGAAGAAAAAAAGTACTCTGAAAACTATTTCTTTATAATTCAATTGTATTTACAAAGTATTTTCTCTCTCTTATTTTTACATTATACTACTCTATTTATAGTGATCGGTGTCAATAATACATCTGCAATTTTATACAATCAATCTAATCCTACACTACGCCAGAAAACACCTTTTGCAGCGCACCATTTACAGCGGTTTTCAGTTAAAAACCGCTGTAAAGTTCCTAATAAATACTGCTGCCCTATAGTTACTCTCTCTCTCCCCCAACCAGCAGCCGCCACCATTAATTGAGCTCCGAATTTGAGCATTTTTTTGAGCTCGAAATAACGAAAAATTCCATCAAATTTGATCAAAATTTTTATTCTCTTGTCTTGTTGTCTCAACAACAAACTTCTCCTCTATCTTCTCTCAAACGAAGTGGGTAATGGAAGCGGATCGGAGCGGGTGATTGGAGCGGGTGATCGGAAGCGGACCAAGCGATGGCGCGGCGCGGCGAGTGTTAAGGTTAATTTCGATCTTTAATTGTTCATTTGCTTAAATAATTTTTTGATTTGATTATGCATTAATTTTGTTAATTTTAGAACATGTAATTGATGCATTATAATTTAGTAGTATTGTCATGTATGACCATTCACGGAACTTGAGCTAATTTAGGTCGGTACCCATTCGAGATTAATCCAATAGGGATTAATCTCGAATAGTCCCCGTTGGGACTACTCTTTGAATACTCTGTCTCATTTAGGTTTAGTGAGCGTACGCTCGTTGATCGCAGTGTATGAGAAAGATTCGGTTCGATGATTTCCCTTTTGTTCCCACGAGTACGTACGCACATGCAATTGTGTGTTGACGTACGCGGGGAGCTTAGGGAAATCTTTGCCGAATTTTCTCAAACACCGGATGAAAGAGTGTATGCTCGCTAATGAGACAAAGTATTCAAAGAGTGGGTTAGGATGGTTGGCCAGCCCGAAACCAAATGCGGACCTTATACCAGATATATGACATGTACACATTTTTAACCTTTTCAGATGGATTCAAGAAGTTGGATGTATGGCAGACGAGACACGGATGAATATATGATCGGACTTAATGAATTTTTAGAATGTGCTAGGAAAAATCAAAGTGTGATTTGGTGAGCGACATTTTCCTTGTCCTTGCCGAAAGTGCGAATGTTACGAGACAACCCACTATCAAAGTTTTGGAAGATCATTTAATTTCTAATGGATTTCAATGCGGTACACCCGATGGGTAAGGCACGGAGAGCCCAAAGAATATGTAGGGAATGTAGCTTCGGGTATTGATGTACATGAAGAATTGAAATTTGAAAATAATATGGATTCGAGGTATTGATGTACGGGATGATGTACGGGAAGAATTGAGATGTAAAAATATTGAGATTGATGTACAAAATTTAGATGATGATCGATCTTGTATTAATGATAATTTGGATGAAATGATGTATGATGTTGAACTTTGACGAGTTTCTTGATATTCCCGAAATGTTTGAAAATTTAGGTAAAGAAATGAGCATACTTGTTATATCCGATGAAACTTACAAAAACTATCACTATTTTTAAATTGTATAACTTGAAAGCAAAGAATGGATGGAGCGATAAGAGTTTTACGTCGTTACTCGAGCTTTTGAAAGAAATCCTTCACGAAAATAATGAGATACGATTCGACGTACAAGGCGAAAAAAATATTGTGTCCTTTGATGATGGAAGCGAGAGAGAATTTCCGTTTGTCCAAATGATTGTATGTTATTCCGAGGAGTGCACAAAGATTTGAAGAAATGCTTGAAATGTAACGCTTGAAGGTATAAACGAGAAAAACGATGAGATTGAAAGTACGAAAGGCGCTAATGCAAAAGTTATTTGGTATTCTACCGATACTTCCGAGGTTGCAACGTCTCTTTTCGAATCCAAAAGACACAAAATTATTATTGTGGC
Organism: Schoenoplectus tabernaemontani; assembly: GCA_037127355.1. Taxonomy (NCBI): domain Eukaryota; kingdom Viridiplantae; phylum Streptophyta; class Magnoliopsida; order Poales; family Cyperaceae; genus Schoenoplectus; species Schoenoplectus tabernaemontani. Next base: position 13,953,629 of record CM073758.1, read on the forward strand.
ATGTAGAATGCGAGAAAAGAAGATGGAATGCTTAGACACCCCGCCGATTCTCCCGAATGGACGAGCATTGATATAAAACACGGTGATTTTGCCGGCGATCAGAAATCGAGAATAGGATTATGTACCGACGGAATGAATCCGTACGGAAACATGAGTAGCCGTCACGATGCACAGCCGGTGTTGTTGTGTATTTACAACCTCCTCCTTGGTTGTGCATGAAGAGAAGGTACATAATGATGCGTTGATGATTTCGGTCCTAAACAGTAGGGTAACGATATAGATGTGTTCTTGGCTCCTTTGATCGAAGAACTTAAAAGTTTGTGGGAGAAAGGAGCGAGAGTATGGGATGCATATCGGAAAGAGTTTTTACCCTCTTTGTCATGCTTTTATGCACAATTAATGATTTTCTTGCATATGGTAACTTATCGGGTTTTAAGACAAAAGGTGCTAGAGCATGTCCTATATTTCAAGAAGACACATGCTCCATTTGGTTAAAAAAAACAAAAAAGACTGTGTATCTAGGACATCGCAAGTTCCTGTCTAGGTTGCCAAAGCGACGTCCACATCCGTATCGAAAAATGACAAAAGAATTTAATGGAAAAATCGAAAATGATAGAGCGCCTGTTTGATTTGGAGTGCAAATGTTTGAAAAATTGAAGGATAAAAATGTCGAATTCGGTAAAAGAAAACAAAAAAAAAGTAAAGAAGAAAAACAAAAAGAGAAGGAAGAAATCTGGAAGAAGAGATCTATTTTTTGGGATCTTGATTACTTGCGTGATTTAGACGTCGGACATTGTTTGGATGGGATGCACATCATTAAGAATATATTTGAGAATTTGTATGGTACAACTGTTGAACATACGGGAAAAATAAAAGACGGTATCAAAGTAAGACAAGATATGGTAGAAATGGGTATGCGGCGAGACACAACCGCTGTAAACATTACTTTTGCAGCGGTTTTAACGAACAACCGCTGTTAAAAGTATTTTGTAGCGGTTTTCATGTACAACCGCTGTAAACATTTCTTTTTTGCAGCGGTTTTAACAAACAACCACTGTTAAAAGTATTTTGTAGCGGTTTTCATGTACAACCGCTGTAAACATTTCTTTTTTGCAGCGGTTTTAATGGAACAACCGCTGCTAATGTCCTTTTATTTTTGAATCATTATCCAAACCTTTCCCCCCTTTCCCACACCAGCTCCTGGAAAACCTAGCCAGCCTCAGCCGCTGCGTCGCCTCGCACCGCTACCTCGCCCCCGCTGCCTCGGCCCCGCCCCGCCTCGCGCCGCTGCCTCGGCCCCGCCCCGCCTCGCACCGCTACCTAGCCCCCGCCTCGCCCCTGCCTTGCACTGCCGCAACACAGTAAATCATTTTTTGATTTTTTTTTCTCTTTTTAGACTCATATATGCTTAATGAACACATCCATTATACGAATGTATGATACGCTTGACACAAACAGATAAGAACTTATTGTCTTTTGTCTGTTTATTTTTCATTGTGCTTCATTGTCTGTTTATTTCGCTGTAAACTCTAGTCCTTTTAATTTTGTTGAGAAATTTTATTTTGATTTGATCAGTATTTTCCATTAAATGGCTTATATGTACAACATTGCGACGTGGAGTTTTTAATTGTGAAATTCACTAATTTTTTTGGTAATTGGATTTTTTGAATGGAGACATGTCGTCGGATGAAAACGACCGACATGACGAGACTCAACACTCGAAGGAAGAGTGTTCCTACAAAAGAGATCGAGAGCGAACTGCGAAAACTATTGCAAAACGCCCCAACACACAAGATACATCGAGTTTAGCGAGGAAGGTGTGCCTACGGCCAAGTAGGGCGAACTTTCGGGCACACCTCTCGTATGTGCCGAGGTCGCATCTCGTCATGCACGGATCACAAATGGAAGCAAGTCGACCCCAAATTGAAGGACACGATGTGGAATGATGTGAAGGTATAACATTAAACATCTACAATTTATGTTTAACTTTCAACTCAGTTTTTGAATTTATAAGTCACGATTCAATTGTTTTTTTTTTCAGAATGTTTGGAACATAAAGGATGACACACATAAACATCAGTGTTTAATAAGCATGGGCAATCTGTATCGAAAGCTGGAGGGGACATTTATACGGACAATTCATGTTGAAAGATCGAAGCCCATGTGACGAGTGGGGCATACTTGATTCGGATTGGGAAGAGTTCAAACTCGCGAAGCAAACCTCGGAATTTTTGGTATAAATAAAAAACCTTGTTTGCTAATTTATGTTATATCTAACAACATATCTATATATATATATATATATATATATATATATATATATATATATCTATATGAATCATTTGTTTGATTCAATTAATTGAAGGCTTCAAGTGAGCGAGGGAAAAAGGCGGCCGCACGCGAACAAAAACCCTCATAAGCTTGGGTCGGGTGGCTACAAATCCGGCGAGCGAGTTGGGATAAGGACGAACTGATTTATTCGGTTTCGTCCTCGACGGGAATCAGTTATTCTGAGCACCCAAGAGCTTGGAGGTTTTTGAGGGGAAGAGCAAATAGAAAGAAGCAAGATGGGAAGCTCCATGTTCAAGGTCCCGAAGCGGAGGAGCTTCATAGGCGGCTGGTACGTTATTAGTTACATATTGTACTAATTAAAATTTAATAAAAGCTTGCAAAAATGTGTGTACAACATATAATTTTTATTTTTTTTTTGTAGGTGGAGAAGCTTGGTGAGATGAAGTCGGGGTCTTTTATCGAGGACCGTTACAACGATGCTCTTTCGTATCTATTGGGAAGCTTTGAGCATCCGGGAGGGAGGGGGCATTCGCGAGGGTACGTCACCATTAAAGATGTGTACGGAAAGGGCAAACGACGGAGTGACACCAATCACGATAGGCTGCAACAAAAGATTTGAAAATGTAAGTAATTCATATCAAATCATTTTTGCTATAAAATCTCAACTTGCATCTTCCTTGTCCTTGCGGCTCGAGGCCACACTACTACAACAACAAAAGGCGATCGAACAATTGACGGCGGCATTGCGGCATAACGGTACTAAAGACACTAATGTTGCATCCCCGTCTACTCGGCCTTCCCGTCCAACCACTCGGGTTAGCTCAAACCCACTCGATGGACGGATGTTGGACATTCAGGTAATCGCATAGATATTAAAATGGAATATACATGTAAATATATATATATATATATGTATATATATCGTGTTTTTGATTGTAGGATTAACTTAATTATTATAGGTTACCACACTATGCACCCTTCTTGTCGAGGTAGAGAATGAAAGCTGTGCGGTGGCACATGGTAAGGTGTTCCCGGCCGTTCGGGGAGATGTCATTCACGGCTCTCCTCTCCCGTGATTGCTATAGGATACGGCTCACCACGGTCCTAGAGGGAGGCGGCAGTACAAGGTGCCTATCCCGGTGAGGAGGAGGAGGAGGAGGAGTGGAGAGGAATCATGGGTACATTCTTGCATGGCGAGACATTTGGTGCTTACGTCCGGTCGGGTAATCAATTTTTCACTAAACTCGTAAATTTCCAAGCATGCCTTTATTTATTTATATATATATATATATTATTAATTATGTACGGGGGACACCGAAAAGACCCGAAAGATGGCCAAAAAAATAAAAAGCCCAAGGATAAGACGGCGCCAAGCGCGGGGTCGAGATTGGGCCACAATCGGCGATTCTGATGAAATCATGGCGGAAAGGCGAGTTATTATCATACTCTACACTCTGTTACGATGTTCAGTAGTCGGGTGATTTGTCAAGCTAATTGGGTCATTGATAATCGTTTCTATTCTCTACAATTTATTTAACAATTGATTATCGTTTCCCGGTGAAACTCGGTTCACGCTAACTTTCCCAGTTGATTTGTTACGTGTGTATGACAAGGGCACACGAACCTTACCAAATGTTGCTAACCATGAATGAAATCATGGAAGTCTTCACGGATGATTGGGTCTCCACACGGACCATGCGAGATTTGGTGTTGGTGAGTAATTTCAAAACAACTATCTCGATTGTTAATAATAATTTATTATATATGTGGTAACAATCGATATATGTATATGTATGTAGGTATTGCAAGAATTTGATGGATTTCATTACTGCACGAGATTTAAGATTATGGATCCTATCTTGTGCTCACTTTATACTAATGAAGGTTGGATCATGGTAAAACAACGACGAAATACGTGTTACGAGTTGCGAGTTTACGAAGGATGATGAATACATCTTTTTGCCGTATATACGGGAGTAAGAATTACTCGATCTTATTCTAAAACCCTAGTTAATTATCCTTTATATATATTTTGCATCTAATTAACAAGCCTTTAATTGTAGCAAACATTGGATTCTTCTTGTTGTGCATTATCATAGGCGCATATTGTATTATGCGAATTCAATGAACCTCATAGTCAATCCTTCGGAGTTGACACTCAAGTTTGCTACGAATGCGTAAGTATTCTTATACTTGTTCAATTTTCAAACATTTGTACAAATCTTAAAAATTCACTTGCGGGGGTGCAAGCGTTATTGTAACTAACGCGCACTCGAAGTAAACTTGTGGGAGTAAATGATCCATTGGTTTTTCGACAGATTAGGTATGGTTACATATTATATAATTAGCGTTACGATTAATTATAATTAATAATTTCCTTGTACATTCATGCATAATTATGTGTATTAACCTATTATTATTATATTTATAATTATTATTAGTGCCCTACACAACCTAGCGGCAACGAGTGCGGATATTATGTCATGCGGAACATGATTGAAATCATCAAAAATTATCCATTAAATGGTTTTCCTAAGGTGAGTAGAAATAAAATATACATAATTAAATTTATTAGTTTTTTCAATATATATTTACATACTAATCATTTTTTCTTTTTTGAGCATCAAAACCTACAATCCTTTAACATCGGCCAGTACGAGGAAGTAAAAAAACTTTGGGTTGAGTTTGTGATTTCCTTGTTTTGACATTTTTTTATCAAGTTTTAATATTTTGTAAATATTTGTTATATTTTGTTATATTATGTGTATGTTAGATAAATTAGTTAATTAGATGTAGTTAATTAGTAATTAAATGTAGTTATTATTATTTTTGTGAAAATGATGAAAATATTATATATGGCTAGCATATATGGGCTAGTCATAAAATAAAAAGAACAATTTAAAAAAAAAAAATTTACGGCTTACGTTTTTACGAAGAAACCATTTGCAAAAAAATTTTAAAAAAATAAAATAAAAAACATTTACGGCGGTTTTTATGAAAAAACCGCTTTAAAATTTACATAAATAAAAAGAACAATTAAAAAAAAAACATTTTACGGCGGTTTTTACGAAGAAACCGCGCAAAAGCAATTTAAAAAAAAATTACGGTAAAACAAATTTACGGCGGTTTTGTGCGAAACAACGTTTGATTGCAAACATAATGTTACGGCGGTTTTTAAGGTAAAAACCGCTTTGTAAAATTATATTTACAGCGGTTTTACCTTAAAAACCGCTTTAAATTTTATTTGCGACGGTTGTATATAAGAACCGCTTTATGTAAACGATTTGCGACGGTTTTCAATAAAACCATTTGTTAAACTTTGCGGCGCTCCCAATAACAGCGGTTGTACAACCGCTGCTAACTGGGGAAATAACCGCTGTAAAAGCCTATTTGTGGTGTAGTGCTAGCTACTAACTATACATTAGTATTTATTGTCTAGCCATAATTCTGTCAATTTCACTGCTGATCACATTAGTTATCTCTAACACATACGGCATATATCAAAAGTGCCATACGTCATCCATCTCGAGATGGTCGGATTCCAAAAAATTTTAGTCCTTCGAGATCGGGGACTTGAAGTTTACTACTTCCAACAATATATATGTACATCGCTCCTTGATTAGCTTACTCAGGCAAATTTAATTATAAGAAATTAAAAACATAATTTAACAAAAAGATGAAGTTCACCAGCATTGAAAAATTATTAATACACCATGCACAAATAATATTGTACTATGTTTCCAAACTTATTTCTTTATTTGATTTAACATCTGATTTAAAGTTGGTTTGTACCTTTCTACGTGTCAACGTTCTCCGGAGACGTTAAATATGCTTTCTATTAATGTATACATGTCAAGTAACTGGATTAATTGGCAATTTCCAAAGCCCTCAGATGACTAGAATTCTGTTATGCTGTGCTTATGGGGTATACTGTGCACTCAATATCTGTTATTAACCAAACAGAACAGCTGAAGAGGTTCTAGAATTCTGCACTGCTCATAAGTAGACTAAAATGACATGTGATCCATTTCTTTTCTTTTTTTCTAGCTAAGTAAGTCGAGCCTTTTTGAATTTTATTATTAATCAACAAAAAGAGTTGCAGACTCTGGGGGAGGGGGGAATGAGTGTATAGAATGTTGGAATTAATTATTATCGATTATAATATGTATGAGCTTATATGTAATAAATATATATTATATAATAGACTGTCAAATTATATTCGTAATGAAATGATTAAATTTTGTATCGGATTTATTATATGTCATGAGAAGTTGGTCCTTTAATGTGTAGAATGCGTATTAATGACTTTATGATTTAGTGATGGTCTGAATTATATAAAATCGATAATAATATAATTATGCTTTCTAATTAAGCGTCTCTGAAAGAAGAATCATCAACTATAGATAGCTTTCTAATTAAGCGATTAATGGACTTATAGAGAGAAAACGATTTGGATCCAATATGGACATTTTAAATTATAATTGCACTCTCTCTATCTCTTAACACAGTTCTAGGTGAAGAAGATCGCTAGGTCCTCTCAATGTTAAAGAAAGATCGCTGGTGATCAATGAGTTCAACGGGGTTGTGTATCTCTGGAATACCGACAACATGGATCAAGATAATATAATTTATGTTTGAAGTTCACTAGAGGATCACGACCATACAGTAAAATTCTAACCTAGAATATAAAAGCATATATAGGCTCTTTGCAAAATTGGCCAATTTCGAGTTGACTCGGCCGAATCGGATCGGAAACGGTCGTTGCCAAGATAAGTTTTGCTGATTTTTATGATTGATCGTTTTTTTAAAAGAAAATGCCGAAATCAACTGAGTCCGCCGAGTCACGGCCAAGTCTATTACTGGAACTGGTGTAGGGCCGATGAACTGGTTGTTGTGCTCAGATGAGGCGAGCAGAGAGCGCGCACGGTGAGTGCTCAGCGAGAGAGAGGCCTCGAATAGAAATCTCAGAGAGGGCGATAGCATTAATCGCAGAGAGAAAGAGAGGGGGAAAAGTGGAGTGAGCGAGAGAGAGCTGCTTGGCCGGCGAAAATGAAGAGAAGAGGAGAAATTTTATGACGTTAAAAGAAGAAGAGGGTTCTTTATCGAAACGGAAGGGAGCAAGAGAAAAGGTGCTAAAAGTTTGGTCATGTCAGAATGCCATGGTAAACACCCGTTGCCCCAGATAAATAGAAGTTTGCATGACAACAAGCAATAGGAATCGAATTTGGGTCTAACCAAATTCATACTTTTCCTATTTTTTTAAAACAATTTTCAAATTATAACACATAAAGAAAAGAGTAGGGATCGGTTGAGAATGGGTTATTTTGACAACGTTGACAATGAATTTCTAAAAAAATATAAAACAAATCTTAAAAATGAAAAAAAAATATATAGATGTGTTCTTCTAACTTTCGATTGATGATCATTCAAATTTCATACAATTTCATTAAATTTCATACAATTTCATTATCGTTTGATAGTTCATCAAAAACCATCAAATTTTTATATAATTTACAACGGTTCCAATTTAACGGTCTTTGATGGACTACCAAACGATAATGAAATTGCATAAAATTTAAATGATCATCAATCTAAAGATAGAAGAACACATATATAATTTTTTTATTTATTTTTAAAAAAATATATATTTACTTAGAAGTCATTGTCAAGGTGTTCAAAATAACCCATTGTCAATGGATCCCCGCTCTAAAGAAAATTATTTTATACATAGGAATTAAAATTAAACTGTACTTTTAATTTAATTTGTATGAGAAATTGTCTTATACGAAGGAGATAAATTTAATTGTTTAAATTCAATTCGAAGGAGTAAATTTGATGGTGTGAATTGTTTTAATTAAATTTAGAGGTGCGAATTGTTTTAATTAAATTTAAGGAGTAAATTTATTCTTTTGGAATTGTAGTTTTTATGATCTAATTTTTAAGAAAAAATATTATATTTTTAGTTTCTTCAATTAAGCATGTCATATTTTTATTTTCATATAATTTGTGTACTTTTCTGTGAGAATGCATCATATTATCTTTTTAGCTAATAGTTATGAATGTTTGCATTGAGTGATTGTTGATAGAAATATTTACTTACAATTTTTCCCTATATTTTTTCAATGAAAAATAAGTATTTTTTTTTTTGAAAAATCTGAGTTTCCGATTCAATTCGCTCATTCCGGCTGATTCTTCTGATTCTGAGTTGACGTTCAACTCGCCGATTCTGATTTTGATTTCAATTTTGCGAACCTTGCGCCATAAGGTATCTTATCGATGGTACTACTTATTGAGGCCTTCTGCTCGTGTCTGTGTACGCCTCATTGACAACCAGTAGATGGTGTAAAGACCAAGATCTGGTCTAAATGTGAGGAAGTGTCAAATATGTATCACATAATCACAGTCGAGGAAGATGTGACCCGCCGTCTCGTGAAGCTAGCTCCTTGCCGCATAAAACACATGACGTTGCATGCAGCCATTGTCGTGCTGTAAGGTAGTCTGCCGTGGGTCATTTATTTTTGGAGAGAAAGCCATGGAAAGATGGGTACCTTCTCTGGTATTTTGAAAGACCTGAGATATTTATTTCCTCCAAGATGTCGGGTAACATTGTCATTTCGTTATACTTAGATCTCTTCCAACGAAGGATATTTATAAGAACCGGGCTATTATTATCTGCAGGACAAATCCCCTCCCAACAGGCCCACCATGATGCATCCCAATCTCCTTTTTGTTACCATCAAAGTCAGGTGTGAATGTAGAATTTTGATTAATCACGTTATAATAGTTTATCGAATTGAAATTCATTAGCTAATCAATAAAAAATTAATAATTTAATATATATTTTTATATAATAAAAACTATTAAAATAATATTATTTTATATATTAAAAATTATTAACAAAATAAAACTTAAAAAAAAATAATCAAGTCGATGAAAAAAAAATCATCTACTTAACTTATATTTTAAAATTTTTACATAATTCTTTCATTATATATACATAGTATTAAAAAAATCTCAATGAAAATGAGAAAAGGGATTAAAAATTAAATTTAGAAGATCATTTTAGCTTAGTCCAACAACACAATTTTACAAAATCCAACACGATCAGCTGACCTCTTGGCCTCACCTAGATTTCGTGCGCTTCTGATCAAAGATGTCTAGAGAAAATCCAGCAACAGCATTGTATTGTAATGTAAGCACCGAGTTTAGGAATTTATGTACTATAGTTTTTAACTTATAAATATGTACTTCTTAACCAATTTCCACAATTCATTCAGTGTTACAATACCTCATCAATCGAATTCTTTGAACTGGATATATAGGCGTGGTGTGCATTTTCTACATAACACATCTAAAATGTTTGACGGTAATCTAACTGAAATTTGAAAAGGAAAAATTATGCAGAACATGTCTCCATTAGGCAGGAATAACACACAAAATTGTTATTTTATTATTAGCGCGGTGCAAGGTAGTATTTTTAATAGTGCCAGATATAAAAGAGCGTTTGCAAATTGTTATTTTGTAAGTCAACCAATTAGACCGAATCTTCATTCTTTCCTAGAGGCAAACAAAAGAGAAATATATTCTTTTTACTATTTGGAAAAATAAGCAAATATAATATGCACTTTACTTTCTTTTTATTAGCTTAGAGTTGAGACTATTATTTTGAATTTAATTAAAATATTGTGATTTGTATTTTCATTATGCATGGTCATTCTTCTGGTTCCCCCACCTCCTTCCCCTCCCTTCTTATCCAATATTTTATTTGTTGTTCCTTTCCTGATGAGAGTTGTATAAGTAAAATGAAAAGAATAGACCTAAACAAATTGCAAAAACAATGAAGCAAAACGAAAATAGGTAGGAATAGTAAACATGCATAAGCCCAGCAGATTAAAAGAGATGCTGTCCATAGCTGGAACACGCCGGAATTCAATGGCAACGTACAGACCTTTCTGCAGCCTAGCTACATCCATTTTCTCTTTCCTAACACGCAGGCCTTTCTTTACTCGACATGTAAACAGGGAAAAAACTGAGAGCAAGAGAGAGAGAGAGAGTGACAGTGCAGAAACCCTAACAGTAGGTGTAAGGTCCCTAGGAAAGCGGGCGCCTAGAAGGGAGCAACGCCCATGTTTGCAACAGCAGCGGCGTACAGACCTTCTTTGACAAAAACATCGTCTCCTTCCTGAGAAAAAAATTGTTTTAAAAAAAACAAGAACACACAGAAGTTCTAATAAATGCCATTACCAGAATAGCATTAACTAGCTCAGAGACACAGGTTTAGATGTATATAATAGGTTTTCGTGCCGTTTCCGAGGCACATTACCTGTGGACGGACGCTGCTCTTCTTCAGTCCCTGATCTGGCATCAGTCCGAAATGGATGTGTGGGAAGTGCGCCCACTGAGAGCAACAATAAAATTAAGTGTGTAAATATTTTAACTAAAAGAATAAATTTACAACGGGGAAATAAACCCTTGCAACCTACCAGGATATAGTGCGAATGTGACCAAGGAATTAAATTTGTTTATTGTTAATTTTTGTTATATATATGTATATATTGGAAAAGTATTTACATTCTTTGCTGCAGCGCTGAAGGCCTCTCTGTGGCTGATGTCAGGATTCCCTGCCTTGATCCTTTGAATTTCTTCCCTGTTGAAAAACAACTCCTTTATTCAGAACAATTTAAGTGATTTAAGAGAGAGGGAAAATAATCAAATTTCAAATATTTTTCTCACTTGATAAATCGGTTGTAGGCTGATGGAACTCTTTGGCGCTTCTCTGGAGCTGCACCATGAACAGATGCAATTTTCAAAACACAAGGAGTTGGTAACAAGCATGACATCGTTTGGTTCGTTGGAGATAGACCAGTCAGTTAATTCTCAATACAGTAAATATACTTCTTTTGTTGATGGGCCAGAACAAAAGACAAGCATCATATATAATATTATGTATTTCATAAAATATTCAATTGTTATTCTAGCTACGCTTCTATTCCTTTTTCTACCTTCATTCCATAATCCATAATGTAGTGATGATAAAATATTCAGTTGATTGGACAAGAGGTAATTGCAGGAAAATGAGTGAGAAAAAGTTCAATGAAATTCAGCGGACAAACAAGTCATTTATTATTGATTCCAAAATGTCATATGTCACCATACTAGTCCGTATCCATAATAGATCCATTAACAGTGTGGAACTATATATGGATAACAGACTAACAGTGTTCTTATAAATCTTTTTGACCACGGAAAAACACACAGAGAACATAGTAAGAATGATGAGAGAGAGAGGTCTCTCAGTTCAAAATAAAATTTGGCCTTCGCTGCAATTAATTTAGAAGAAAATAAATAAAAACATCAGAAGAGAGTATCAACGTACGTCTATTGACGACTGGAGTTTGAGGTGGCTCTGGATCAGTGTTTATTGTCTTAATTAGATGTGGTGCCTTATTGCTGATTGTCAGGTTGCTCTGGCAAGCCGCTTGATCCGACAACAAGCTTGGCGGTTCGTATGGTATATCATCCTGCATAAACCCACAAAGATAAGTTTGATAGTAAGAAAAGAAAGAGTGAAATTAATACATAGAACATGGATTATAGCTTGTATGACACATTAAAACAATATATCCTATACCTACCAAAAAGCCATGGTGTGAAGAAGAAAGAAATGCATGTCCGAAATGGAGCTGGTTTCCTGTTGGAAGGAGAACCCCCCTCAAGTTAACTGATAGAAGGTTGTTACAGTGCCCGCATCGCACCGTCACAGTCTTGAACAAGCTACTGCATGGCACTCCCACCTAGAATAGAAGGAAAAAATTACAAGCTAATTAGTCAAGTGACCTAAGTGAGGAAGAAAATTGAAGCTTCAGTGATGCTTAAAAAAATCAGCTTTTGAGGGGACAGAAAGGAAATGGAATAAACCGCAAGGATGGTGTCACAAAAGTTGCAGTGGACATAGCAGAGCTGCTCGGAAGGGGACTGAGTGATGTGGTCCAGAGAAAAGGCAGCTGAGGAAGATGACATGATTTGACTTGATCTGATTTGATTGATTCTCCAACAAAACTTAAGGATGGAGAAGGGAAGAGAAATTTCTTGATTTGATTTGATGCCTTGATTTGATGCGTTGATTGACTGCTGATTCGGTGGCGCTGGGTCTCGGATCTGTTGTTTCTTTATTTATTTGGGAATGGGATGGGATGTCTTTTTGGGAAAGAAAGAAATGGAGGAGGGAAAAGGAGGAATTGTTGCACAAGATGCTCAGAGAATGGGAGCGATTGAGAAGATATAGGCACCGGGCAAAGTGCCAATACCCCAACGCACCTGCTCTCTCCTATTAGTTTCTCTAATAATTATTAATATTAACATCTCAATAAAAATATCTAATTATTTATATATATTTCAATCAAGTACGTGAGAACATAATGAAGGGATTGAAATGTGGGAGAGAGAACCGTCCTATGAGTTACTGTTCTGGCCCACTGATCGATGAATACAGAGAACTAATACCATGCTAGTACATTTTTATAGTGGTCCGGATCCAATGTCGTTTTATAGTCTTGCAGTGATTTCTTCTACATTTTTCAAATAAATTAAGTAATGAGTAAAAATGGTACTTTTAAAACTCTCGTTTTGCCGATTTAATTGCATTTTTTTAGGCCACATGTATATGATCAACAGTTGTATAATCACGATGAAAGATGCATTGGATGATCCAAACATTAATTTCTGTTGGATGTTAATATAATTTCTGTCAATAATTTTTTTGATAAAATTATTCTGGAAGACTGTTAAATACATCATAAACGCTCTAAAAACTAATAAAACGTTTACTTACAACTCACTACTGCTATGTACATGTATGATATAACAACGAGAAGAATGAAAATAATTATTAGCTCAAGAACAATCACAATCACAAAACTTATTGGTTTTACAAAATAAAAATCTGGAAAACATCATGCAAAACTAATATAAAAACCAAAAAGAGCAGTTAAGAATAACACTACAAAACAGTAAAAGCACCATATTTAATGTTTTAGTTTGGTGGTACCTACAATCAAATAGTAAAAAGAAAACTCTATTCATATAAAATTTTCAACAACTAGGTTAAATAACCATCCATTCTCAACTACATACCAAGCTACCCTCTCTGTTACACACTCTTCTGAAATTCTGTCTAACAAAAAGCTGTTACCGTCTAGTTCTATATTCATAAACTGCAGGACATAATTTTTCTCTCAAATTCTCTATAGAATATATATCCAATCGTATTTCACAAATTTTCTAATTTTCAAAACACAAAAGAAACGAAACACTGGTCATGACCCAATAGAAGGAAATATATTACATGGCGCTTAATGAGGTACCGAAATTTCAATCATTATTTAAAAATCCATTCCAAATTTTCACCAAATTTTGATATAGGTGCAGTACGTACGTAGTTCAATTTTTGTTGGAGACACACTACCATTGCATTTCAAGATTTCAACAAGCACCAAAAGTATGAAACTATGTAACAAGTTCACTGCTTTTAATGCAACAGGGAGGACAGAGAAGAGGCACTGTTCCCTCAAGCCCATAGGCACGTACATTCGTCTGGTTCACATGCCATATATATTATTTTGCAAAGTTTCATGCTTGACTCGTTGATAAAATTATTTTATCAGAATGCAATATGAACCGAAACTCTTATTGGATTGCAGGACCCTGGACATCTAACGTGGTCCGAATCCGTCAAAATCCATCAACGCCTGAAGTGGTCACAACTCACAGTTCAAGAAAACCAAACACGGTCGTCTGACGCTACTTAAAGTGTCATTTTTCTGACGCTGTAATTTTGGGCGAGCAGATTGCATATGTGATTAATCCAGTATGTGTGTCGGAGACCAGGCCAGGCGGTAATTAAGGAGCCAGTAATTAATCAAGACAAAAAAAATGGGTCCATTCATGCCTAACGGGGGGCTGGGATGAAAGGGACTATCTCGAGTTGATCCATGCATGTTGTTGCCTTCAATTAATCACATTTGTCTCAGAAATGTCTCATGGATTGGACGGAGATAATAGTGACCCCTCAATTCCAATCCTCTCCAGCTGTATGGATATACTAATTTATTGTTACAGTGTGTGTATATATATAATTATGTTATGGTACTTCGCAAAGCACTGTGGATGTGGTGCTTCAAATTCACATATGTAATTTCAAATTAGATATGATCAATATAAACCGTTTAATCTAATCTCCATATGAAAATATATTAGCAAATTAAATTTTATATTTTTTTCAAATTAGTTTGCTATTTTTTCAAATAGTAGAAAATCATTATTTTTGGACAATTTAGACTTTCCAGATTAAGTCATTTTCACTCCATTCGAAAAAATAATAAATTAATTTTAAAAATATAAAATTGGGCTTGCTAATATATTTTTTATATATAAATTAGATTGGACGGTTCAGATCGGTCATATCTAATTTAAAATTATATATTTGAGTCCAAAATATCATATTCACGGTGCTTCATAATGCACCGTAAAAGATACTGTGAGTTTAAGCTCACGGAGGTTTTCTATGAGCTTAACTCAAAAAGTACATCAAATCATTTTTAAATTTTAATTTATCATGCTCATTAAAATTTTTATATGAAAATCTTATAGAATACAAAAATTTGGAGTGTTTTGAGATTTTTTTAAGTCACCTTTTTTAATTTTTTGAAAATCAACTCTAAAAAAATAATAAAATATTCAATGTTTGAACATCATTTTAAAAATTAAAAATGATAACTTAAAATTTTTAAAACACTCCAATTTTTTATATCCCACAAGTTTTTCATATAAAGAATTTAACGAGCATGATAAATTAAAATTTATAGATGATTTGATATACTTTTTGAGTTAAACTCACATAAGGTCTCCATAAGCTTAAGCTCATAGTATTTTTACTATATATATATATATATATATTCTTTATATGAAAATCTTCCGCGATGCAAAAATTTAGAATGTTTTGAGATTTTTAAGTTATGGTTTTTAATTTTTGAAAATCAACTCTAAAAATAATAATAAAATATTTAATATTTGAACATTATTTTTAAAAATTAAAAACGGTGGCTTAAAAAACTCAAAACACTTCAAATTTTGGCATCCCATAAAATTTTCATATAAGAATTTAATGAGAATGATAAATTAAAATTCGGAGATAATTTGATGTATTTTTTGAATTATATTCACGGTATCTTTACTCGTACGGGCTGTTGATTTTTTTAAGAAGTAGCACCGGAACTATTTTTAATTTATTTATCTTATAAGATAACGGGTCTTGACTATACAATCTATTCAACCAAACAAAATTTACCCTTACCTACATCAATTATATAAGTTAAAAAAATGTTTACCGAATTTAAAAATGTCATAACTCAGAAGAGACAAATACGCTGACCTACAATTTTTTGGAGGGGCGAAACCCGAGGGAAACTTAAGGTGTGATGGTCCGAACAGAATTTCAAGTACTATTTTAATTTAATGTTCCTCAGTGTATATCATGAGGCCACTCAAACCCAAGAAGTCAACTTATTCTGCCTCATTTTCTGAATTATTTTCTTGGTGGAAGAAATGTGAAATCACAAGCGTTTAGTTGGTTCTAGTGTTATGCAAACGGGTAGGTCCGGGTCAAATTCGGTCGGGTCACGGGTTGATACGATTCACGGTTCATTACGGTTCATACGAGATGGATCTAGATGGACAAATTCGGAAAAATTTAACTTGTCCCGCTGTTGACCTCCGAGGGCCGGATCCCCACGGGTCAGGTATGGTTCGGTCGTGGTTATATTTTTTTTATTTTTTTTTTACAAATTGAGAAAATCACAAAAAAAAATAAAAAATTCTAGAAAATTATAAAATTTAGAAAATAAATTTATCATAATTTTTTAAATGATAATTTTAACTAATTTGAATTTTTATTTTCAATTATTTAAAAATCAAATAATACTAAAAATTAAAAAATTCCAAAAAATTCATGAAATTCAGCACAGGTCATGGTCCAGCCCGATCCACGGATCCGCATGGGCCGGAGACAAATATATTTGGTATGGTTCACTAAAAAAGCAGAAAAATTAATATCAAATTGAAATTTTCATGCCCCATTATATATATCAAATGGTTCAAGATTCGAACTTATCAACCTATATTTAAGTAAATTCTGTTAATTTTATCTCAGTTATGGTACTCAAAAAATCCATTAGTAAGATAATTATTGAAGTTAAGTTGAATATGCTTAGCAATTTGAGAGGTTATAAAAATCTTTTATTGTCATTGTGTTTTATGAAATTTATTCATAAACATTAGTGATGGAAATATCAAAACAAAAATATCAAATAAAATTTAAAATTCATATTACATTTACATATCTAACAACAAGTAATCCAAGTCCATTAATAATAATTTTTAATTTTGTTAATGCTTAATTCATTTTTGCATAGTAATAAAATAAAATTAATTTTTGGCTAATAATAACTTTTAGTTTTATTAATACTTAATACCAATCATTGATCGAACTATCATCATGGATTTAATTTTGATTACTACATAATACAAATATTTTCCACATTGCAGAAAGCAACTTTTGTTTCATATTTTACACCACATAATTTACATATTCTAAAAAATCCAAATTCTAAATTAATTTTAAATACCAAATTATTTATGTACATCACTATCATAAAAGAGAAAAAAAATGAAGTATGAATTAAAAATTAAAAATCATAATAAAAGTCTAAATTATAATTTTATTAACTTAACAACATAAATTACTCAATAATATGAAGTATTATTTCAGATACTATGGCTGTAACTCGGGCTTTGCCCCAACAATATAGTCTTCAAATAAATAATTAATAATATAAAGTTTTAAATATATTTAATAAAATTTCACATTAAAAAAATTAGACACAATTTTTTAAATGCTAAATAATAATGTTAATTATAATAATTATTATTAAATACATAATAATCTATAAATGATCATATAAAAAGTTAGATCATTTTAAGAGTTAAGTTTCACCTTAAATATATTACACATATTATTTTAAATGAGGAGAGAAAAAATATTTTATATAAACTCTTGGATTCAAGAAGATGAAAAGTTTTTAAGAAAATCAATAATGAAAAAAAAATAAAAGATTAACCCTCTTTATTTATTAAAAATTGTATTTTTATGAATCTTTTTTGCAATATCTTCTGTACTAGCATGTGAAATGGATGACAATGAGAAAAGTTGTTAGCAATAGTCATATGGAAGTCCAAAAGACATTAACAACTATAGTTCTATAGAAGATCAAGATAATTGTTATTTTGAAATATAAAAAATTGAAATTATAAAAAAACTATTTCAAAAATTATAAAAAAAAAGTGTCATAGACTGGATTCGCGGCCCAAAAAAAATCTGCCACGGACTGGCTGTAAGCATCAGCTTTCTACGCTCATATTTTTTTTATCATTTATTGAAATTTAATGTTTTTATATTTTTTTTTTGAAAAGCTAATGAAATTTTTTATAACATACTAAAAATTTATAAATATGAAAACAGCTAAGAGAGAGAAAATTACCCTGAAATACAGAAAGGATTCTAAAATTCAGACATAGTGATTATGTAGATTTTGTCTGATCATCAATTCAATTTAAAATAATCATATTTTTCAAAATTGACGGGCAACATCAAGAAAAATGTTATAGATTCACAAGTAATAATAATTTTATAATTGAAAAAATATAAAAGGCAATATGTTCTAATTGGCCAGTAATAACATATAGCAAATTCTGATTAAGATTAAAAAAATAATATCATTTTTCTGTAATAATATCACACTATTGATGTACAATGTTCTTAAGAAAATCATATACAACAATAAAATGAGCTTTTTGCTCTGCCATATACAAGCTTCTTAAATTTTTCCTTGTACATCCGTTTCGCTGGAACACTTTTCACTAGTAAATTGACTTCTTGTTTATTACTTAGATTTAAATTACTAAATTGATTGATTGTTAATTATTTGTACTTAATTTGTAGCACGTTGGAAGGAGCTTGGATAAAAACCAATTTGCTTTAATATGTGGCGTTGTTAATTGCCTTCCTAGAGCTTTTCCTCTCTATTTCTCATTTTCATTTTTTTTGTCTTGTACTTAATTATTTGAGATTTTGTAATATTCTTTTTTTTTCTTATGTTTTGGTAAGAATTTTTTATTTCAAACTTCTCATGATAAAATTATAAGTTATTACGCATGGGATATAGGTTGTGCTTGACTAAAAGGTTTTTTTTTCCATTCAGTGTTGATGATATAAAAAAATTAAAGTTATATGCAATGATCAAATTATAAACGAAAAAAATGATTCTATATGTTAGTAATGATCGGTTGCAACCCAATGAAGAAAAAAAAACTAGTTAGTAAGAAAAATAAAAATTATCATTATTTTACTCATCATCTCTATTACTATTCTAAATACACAATACAAATAATATTTTCACAATTGAGAATAGTACTATTCTCATGCTAATAAAATAATATTATTTTTACTATTTTTATTTACTATCCTCAATTCCTCTTTTCTTGCATCAATTCTTGCATGATCCAACATATCCTTAGTATATTAATCATAAAAATAAGAAGAATGTAGAAAATATCTAAGAATAGTATTTTAAAAAAAGCGATATCAATATGGTAGGATCACTAATAGAAAAAAGGGATTTACCAAGACCTTACAGTTTTGCAAGAAATCCATATAGGTCTAGCTAATTTTTTTAACCAACACATTCAGAACTCTTGCTATATGTGGTCTAGCAAGGTGTTATAGCAAAAGAAATTTGTGATGTGGGTAACGATAAACAATTGGTGTTGCAAGTTAGCAACAGTACATTTGTTGAGATACACCAAGATCAATTGGTCTTGCTACTTTCGTTTGGTCTAAACTATACTCTAGTGGCATAAAAGTAATTTCACATTCTTTACATACCCTACCTGATGTTGTAATTACACATTTATTATTTTTTGACGATTTAGCTTAATTCCACATTATTCAACCATTTTAATTTAATTAATAATAAACATTAAAATACTATTAAAACACTAGTTGAAAAAAAATAATACATTCTCCTCTATTACTGAAATCTCACAAGTTTAAATAATCTTAACAGAAACTATCCAAGTCTTCATGGCGAATGCAACTATTTCTACAATCCTATCACAAATGTCAAATTTAAAACTGATCCTATTGAGATCCTGCAAATGAAAATGAACCACATCACCATCCCTTAAAACTTCAATTAGAAATAAAAAAGGTACTCCATAATGATGGATATGCATCTTGTATAGAGCTAAAATTTAACAAAAGACTCGCTGGTAAGAAAAAGTAGCATTCAAGTTAAAACTTAGAGATAAGATCCTATTCATTATGAAAGACAATTGGTTGCAAACCATATTGGATCACCTCAAAAGACACCAGCATATTTTATTTTCTTTTTGAAATAGTAGCCTAAAAGCCTATTCATTATGAAAGAACTATGTCTACAACCCTCAGAACATCAATCAGAGAACAAAATTTGAAAGAGTTTCCGGTTTTAGCTTTTTGCCTAAACACCTCATCAATTATTGTTTAAACTTTGACTTAATCAAAATGTTCACTTCTGTAGCTATTCATACTATTTATAGACATAATGATTTCTTAAGATTGAACATACTAGTTTAAGCTCGTACCTTTTTAATCCAGTGAATAAACATGATCTCATTTTTAGAAAACTCCTCCAATATTATAGAGTAGGCAAACATTGCATCTCAACTGAGCCTGAAATCATTATCCTAGAAGAAATCCTTCACCAATGTTGAGGTGATCCAACTCAGGTGTTTCAAGAAGACTAGCATCTATCCAATACAACAATATACACATAATGTCATTTTTCTTTATAAAAAGAAATGCAAGTAAACAAATTTTCTGGAACTGAAGTATAAAATTTTAAATTCTAAATATTCTTAATATGCAATCATTTCATTAAGAAAAAGGTACCTCTTTCTCAATGATATGCTCCTTGTTAACATTTTTTCCTCAGATCTACGATGTAAATGTTAAGTAATATTTAGCATCTACTAGCATCAAATGGAAAAATAAAACCCAAAGTGAAGAAAAGAACAACACAAAAAGAAAATACTACCCAGATAAAGTAAAATAATTTTCTGAATCAGAGAAGCACTGAGTTTTCTGGTGCTTACTGGTACAGGTTTGCTGGTATGAGGTCAGGCCTCAGCCCCGAGTTCATCGTGCCCTTTCTCCCATCTCTAAGTTTCCTTAGCACTTTCTCTTTCAATTCTGGTATTTTTTTCCCAAAATTTTCATATTCTAGGGTTAGGTTTCTCCTTCAAGTTTCTCGAGTTTCACCGAAATTGATCTCGGATTCGCATTTAGGGTGGTCAGATCTATCATATTTCAAGGACGAATAGGGTTTAGAACTATGATTTTTCGCTGGATTAGGAGCCTCTCTCTTGTTGTCAGAGAAAATAAAAGGAGAAATAGAGAAGAAAGGGGGAAGATCGAGAGGGTTCTATGACTTCTGTCAGGGAGGAGAGAGAGAAAGAAGAATAAAGTTGTGGATCTTCTCTTTTTGGGTGCACTCAATTTTCAAATACCAGTTCACGGGAGCCGAGTTCATACCTCCTTTATTTCTCTTTCTTTTGAATTAATGTGTTGCAAACTGCTCTAGCTAAATTGAAAAATTATTTTCTTCTGCAATAGAGGAGAAAGAGTAGGTACAATACCAACTTTCCTGCTAGACGGACGATTCTGTAGCGATTTGGTCTTGCAAAAAGTAAAAATTTGCTACATTAAGCTTCTGTCTAGCAGTCTAGGTTTTGCTAAATCCCAAATTTCTTGTAGTGGATAACGTTCAACACATAAAAGCAAAATAATTGGTACATCATAATTTAAAGAAATGATATATTATCAAATATAATATAAGCTAATCTTATGTTATATTATATTTGATAATATCAGTAAAAATGATTAAAGATCAGTACTAAACACATTGTTATATAGGTTTCGGTAATCTTTTGTGGCCTGCTTTAATTGATTGTCAGACTTCTAAAATTGCGTTATTATTTTTATTTTTTTTTCTTGTTCAAATGACTTTATGTTCTTCAAGAATGTTATAGATATTCCAATAAGCTTAATGTTGTAGATATTCCAAATGACTTAATGTTTTTCAAAAAAAAACTAAAAATAATAACAAAATATTCAATATTTGTGCTGATTTTTTAAAAATTCAAAATAATGACTAAAAAAAACTTGAAATGCTCCAATTTTTTGTATCTCACAAGATTTTCATATGAAGAAAAAAAAATATAAATCAAAATTTTGGAGATTTTAAAGTATATTTTTTTATGTGTTTTCATATCATCCGAAATGTAAATGTTTTCATAATAGTCTAACCCCTCTCTCTCTCTCTATATATATATATATATATATATATATAGAGTGGAGATAGCGTGAGCTTAAGCTCACGGAGGCTTTCCGTGAGCTTAACTCAAAAAACATATTAAATCATCTCGAAATTTTAATTTATCATTCTCATTAAATTATTTATATGAAAATCTCATGGGATGCTAAAATTTGGAGCGTTTTGAGCTTTTTAAGTCGCCGTTTTAAATTTTTGAAAATGATGTTCAAGTATTGAATATATTATTATTATTTTTAGAGCTGATTTTCAAAAATTAAAAACGGTGACTTAAAAAGCTCAAAACGCTCCAAATTTTTGCATCCCATGAGATTTTCATATAAAGAATTTAATGAGAATGATAAATTAAAATTTTAAGATAATTTAATATATTTTTTGAGTTAAGCTCACGGAAGGCCTCCGTGAGCTTAAGCTCACGCTATCTCCACTCTATATATATATATATATATATATATATATTATAATCTATAAAATACTAAATTTTATTATTTTCTAACTATTTTTTCAGAATTCTAAAAGATACTCGCAGGCCTGTAAATAAAGCAACTGGAAATATTGAAATTATAAAAAGAAAAAAGTAAAAGAAAAAAAAAACATAAACAACCTCCTGTCAACGAGCTGCCTACCAGCTAGTTTTAGGTTTGAGCTGATTAAGACTACTTATTCCTGAATCGTCATAATAATTGAATGCGAATGTACTTGCAAACCAGTGTACCATATTAACAAAAAAAAGTGTTTGTTTGATACTTTGATTGAATTAGATCCCTCGTCAGTCCTTTAGTTGGAGTGGGAAAGGGGCCCTCTAATCCGACCACCACATATGGTCAATTTGGTCCAACTTGACCAAAACTAGTGCTTTCTGAAAAGCGCCTACAGCCAGCATGGAGCTGAAATGTAGAACCAGATTTTATCTCGTAGTGAAATTTACCATGGTAAAGGCGTAAAGCTGACTGCCTTCAGGGGTCAGGGGTGGATGCAGTGTGATTCAGGGATCGGGGGGAACAGTGTTTTTAGGCTATGTATATAATTTATGATACTCTGATCATTTTTATTGAGAAAGATTTATTTAATAATATAAATAATATAAAATTTTATAGAGAAATTTTTTTCATTGACTTAATTGATTATTATTTTGAGTTTAATTTTTATTATTTTAGTATATAAAAATATTATTTTAATAATTTTTATTAGATAAAAATAGTGTTTTTAAATACGGTTATATAGATGTATGTAGTCCATGGGACACGTTGAGAATACTATACGGACCATGCCAGGCAAATTTCACCCTTTACTATATCGCAACAATGTGGTTATATATGCGATGTCACACCATTTTCTGACACAGAAGATCCGAACAATCCCATTCTAAAGTCTTTTTTCCCCAAAATGCCTTCTTCAGGGCTCGAACTCACACCCTTTGAGTTGTGAGCACACTAGATCAGGCACGTTTTTATGATTGAAGTAGATTTTGCTTCATTATATTATACACAAAGATATTATTAAACCACATATAGTATCCTTATGTAAATTCGTATATACGGTCGTATATCGCATATGTAGTATGTAGTGACCTTTCGCATATATAAACAAATTTATATTTATAAACATTGGGAAGAATGTATATTGAATTGTTAATTTTATTTTATTTAGTACTTGATTGGTTAATAGGTTTGAACCCGATAAATTATTGTAATCCGATTACTGACCTCCTGATCAAAATTTTGCCTCTATACCTGACTTCCATAAATAAATATAGTGAATTCATGCCATAATACAATTATAATAACTATTAGAGAATTATGAACTTAAGCTCATAAAGATATTTAAATATGTATTTTAGATTTTTAAGATGACATTAAAATATTAATAAAATAATTAATATTTTTATATGTCAGTTGATCAAATTTAAAAAAAAAAAAAAACTGAAATAAATACATAAAAAATTGGAAAAGAAAATTTTTATATCCTATAAGATTTGTATGAAAAAATTATTAAGCCATATAAATCAAAATTTGAAGATGATTTGATATATTTTTTAGTTATGGTCATAGAGGGCTTAAGATCATAATATATATGTGAGATTAAGCTCATGATAACTTTATTATTATTATTATTATTATTATTATTATTATTATTATTATTATTATTATTATTATTATTATTATTATTATATATAAGAATTGGGGATGCAAACATACCAAATATGATTGGATAGTGGTTGAAATCATATATGTACCCATTTTAATTTTTACAATATGAATAGGGATGGTTCCCGAATACAAATACGGACCAAATATTAAACAAATATGAATACAAATCAATAATAAACAAGTATGAATTTATTTTGAATATAAATCTAAAATATCACCATATAATTAAAAATAATTGAATAATGTTTTGAACTTTTAAGTCATGGTTTTCAATTTTGGAAAATCAGATCTAAAAATAATAATAATAATATATTCAATACATAAATATCATTTTAAAAAATAAAAAATAGTGATTTAAAAAACTCAAAACACTCTAAATTTTTGCATCTCACAAGATTTTCATATTAATAATTTAATGAGAATGATAAATTAAAATTTGGAGATGATTTAATGTACTTTTTGAGTTAAGCTCACGGAAGACCTCCGTGAGCTTAAACTCGGTATCTTTACTATATATATATATATATCTGAATTTTAAAAATATCTAGATCTGGATAATTATCCAATCTATATCTTTTGGTTCTCAATTCAAAAAACACATATGTATTTATATCCATTAAAAATTTATTTATACATGTATTAGTATCCAAAAATATTCTTATTTGAAAATTTTACCTCTACTATTTTTCTTATTTGAATCTTAGTACGATTGCATAATATTTGATCCATTTGCACCCCTAAATTGAGAACGGACTACAATGAAAATTTATATTTATCTGGCTCAAAATTTTAATTTATGACGCTCAATAAATTCTTTATATAAAAATATTCTTGGATACATAAAATCTGAAAAAAAAAAAGAATAGAATTCATTACTATTAAATGGTTTAGAAAATTTTCTGATCAATGAAATTTTCTATCCATCCAATGAATAACATTTTTTTGAAAATATATAAAATTTGGTTGTCGATCAGTTTTCTAATATGAAGATTATTTTGAACGATTTTAATTATATATATATATATGTATATATATATATTGTTTGTCTATTGTGCTTCCAGTAGCACTTCGACCAAAACCCTACCAGTTCAAATTTTAATTTTTCATCCTCAAAATTTTAATTTAAATATATCAATAAAATCTTTATATCATAATCTTATAGAATACTATTTTTATCGTGTTTGGAATTAATTTACCATGCTTAATGATTTTTTAAAGATAGCCATAAAATAATAGAAAAATAATAAAATTTGTATGTCAAAAATGATTACTTTCTAAAAATCATTAAGTATAGTAAACTAACTCCAAACACAAAAAAAAAA
Organism: Schoenoplectus tabernaemontani; assembly: GCA_037127355.1. Taxonomy (NCBI): domain Eukaryota; kingdom Viridiplantae; phylum Streptophyta; class Magnoliopsida; order Poales; family Cyperaceae; genus Schoenoplectus; species Schoenoplectus tabernaemontani. The sequence goes on from CM073758.1 coordinate 13,978,877, forward strand.
TATTCTACAAGATTATGATATAAAGATTTTATTGAGCTACTTAAATTGAAATTTCAAGCATGAAAAATTAAAATTTGAACTGGTAGCCTTTTGACCGAAGTGTTACTGGAAGCACAATAGACAAACTATATATATATATATATATATATAATAAATAATTGGAGAGTTTAGACTCCATCTTTACTAAAACAAATAAATAGCATGACTGGTTCTTTAAAATATATTTGAACACCTCTACGTATGTATATGTAGATGTCTGTAAAGTGTAAACAGACACGGGGATTAGTATTTGCTTTTTATACTTTGCACTAGCAGGAGATCGTTATTGTGTCTATAATAGATGGGGTCTACATAAAAACTTAAATGCATTTTCTATTACTAAATCTGCACTGTTTAAATTCAATCCTATGCCGTAAAGAATAATGACGTCGTGATATATACTATACTTTTCTGTGTGGCAGATATGGACCATACACATCCAACGAAACTTCACTGTTTGAATATTTCCCCATTTAAAAATTGAATTTGAATATTTACCTGTCAACATTACATTTTTATCTCTGATTTTTTTTTATCTATAGACTGCTTTACTCAACTAAAACACATAAAATTTTATGGACGAAACTACCCTTCCGACATCTTCCTATTGGATCTCCCTCTACAAAATTTCATGCTCGCAAAACTCAAGCAAGATAATTTAGCTATTGACAAAAATTGCGAGGACCATTTTGTAGTGAAATAGATTCAAAAGAAATTGTAATAAAAAAGGGAAAAAATAGCGTCTGATTCAGCCGGGAGAGGTCATATAGTCTTGCAAGTTTCACTTTTATCTCATCGGAATAGATTACAAATTTACAAGAGGACCTAGATCTGCCATCTTTGAGAAGGTCTGGAAAATGGCCTATAAATTGGGCTATTCTGATCTCTAGTTAAAAGTTGATTCTGGTTGAGAATTGAGAATTGAGAATTGGGCTATTCTAATTTCTAAGGCCTGGCTGCTCCTTTTTGGTGGGAAATCATGGGATTTTGGTTTCCGAAGGCAAAATTTTAGTCCGTTCAGAGAATATTTGTATTCTCTGTTGCGTTGCATTGTGCAACGCAGTGTGTGATTCATTCGGTCTGCATAGTGATTCGTGCAAACACAATCTCAAACCCTCCTCCATCTAAAACCCAAAAGTGTGGGATGCAGTGCAGCACATACTGCGTGGTAGAGGATGAGGATCCACTCAGAGATCATCTATTGATCAAGGCAGATGTATGATACATGTCTACACAATATTATTTAGAAAGATATAAGCAGTACATGTTAATTTAAAGCAGTATTTCCTAGAATCTTTGATTATTTTTTTGCTATGATGAGAAACGAAAACGATATAGATATATTGTGCATATGACCATAAATCGCGTATGGGGGTGGAACTAAAACATTGACTACTACATCATTGTGTTAAATAACGAAATCGAAGTAGGAAACCAGGCTTATTTAACAAATTGGGCCTCAGATAAGTCTGATCTTTAATAGCGCGCTTCCGTGAAGGAAGCTTGTTCTGTGTCTGTCAAATGGGCTTCAATCCACTTTGGGTTTCATTTATGAGCAGCACGCCATTCTGATACCCAAGAAGTAATAGATGAGAAAAATAAAGCTAATAATCGATTGATTTTGCTTATCCTACCTACGTGACGAAGATGTACATATTAAACTATATTAAACTATAGATTAAATGGCTGCACTTCCTCTCTTTTGGATGCGGACCCTGTCTGACTTTACAAGCAAGCCGCCAACCCAAATAAAGAAAAATAAATAAGTAAAACGCTATTGACTAAAACTCATTTTTATTAAGCTTTCTTATTCTCTCATCAATTATGCAGCTAAAAATATTTAAAATAAAATCGAATGTTTAGTCCACAATTTAGTTCTAAATTTTCATTTTAATATCCGAGTATGGACGGATGAACGCCGAGTTCATCACCCAGATCTTGATTGATTTTGCGGTGACACCGGTGCTAGTAGCGTTGTTGAACAAGAATACTCGAGCCGCATTGTAGATCGCCTTAGTTGGATAGATGCGAGATGTAATGCACGTCCTTCCGCCTCTGAGCAAAGCTCTCTATTATTGAGTGCAGGGACGGATCCAGCCCAAATTTTATATATCTGGTCTCCTCTAATATTTTTTCTCAGTAGTAAATATTTGATCTCTTCAGTCCTGGCTCCTCTCAATTTAAAATTTTGGCTCCGCCCCTCATTGAGTGATCAACCTGTCAAAATAGTATTTGTCATAGTATGCCAGTTAAGATGTTAAAAATATTTTCTAATTACATATTTACATGAAATATGATACCAATGCACCTATAACAAAGGCTAAGCGCACAAGTAGTAATTCTCTAGATACCATGCTATTTTGAAGTACACAAAAACTAGGATGTGATTCCTGGCTTTTATGTGAGGATTTTTATTTTATTAAAAAGAGAACTAAAACAACAAGGACTACTTATCAGTATATAGAATTAGTATTAGATTTAATTGATTTATCAATGATGTTTAACTTTTAGAATTATATTTTAGTGATAGAAGATTATATGGGCTAAATCTAATACTTCTACAGTCATGGCACTCCTAGATAATTTCATTGTACTCTAAGTTGGCATAATTATTTTCTTAATAATGTAGTTAATCCCTTCCTAGATTTCCATCTAATCATGATCCTCTTATTTTGTGTAATATTTTATATAAGATGTCAACCACTCATATTTTTATATTTGACAAAAATTAGCTTGCTCAGTCTGGTTTTATTGAATTATTTATTAAATGGTGGTCAAAGTAACACATTATTATAGGTGATTTTGATAATGAATGGGACTTAAACTATAACATATGAGGAAAAAACTTTGAGGTTGGGATAAAAATATTAAAGCTAAAAAATCTAAAGATAAAACTTTTTTTACAAGATATTAAGGACTTGAAATTAGCTCAAGAGAATAAAATATAGAGGAAATAGATAGGACTAGGTTGTAATTTTTTCATATAGGATTAGATAATATTTATGAACAGTAAGAATAATATTAGCAACAAAGAATCAAATTGAAGCGATTTTTAAAAGGTGGTAATAATATTATGTTTTTTTCATGCAACTGATACTATGAGAAAAAAGAAATAAATTATTTTTACATTAGAAATAAATGGTGTTTAGAATATAATACAAAATAAATATTAAAAACAAGTTATAGACTTCTATATAAATTTGATGGGTACTTCTACAGAAAGAGTGTTAAGTTTAACAGATTGTTTTTTGAATGATAGTGACAAATTGAATGTCCTTTTTTAGATTACCATATAAATTAAAAACAAAAATTGATAAGTTAAGAAAATAGTTTCTTTAGTATAATGGTATTGTTCTTATTGCTTGGCTAATTATTTCTAAAGATAAAAAAAAAATAAGGAGGATTAGGAGTTATGAATCTAGATATTATGAATACAACATTATTAACTAAATGGATAGTTAGATTTAAATACTCATATGTGCAGGAATATTAGAAAGATATTTTGAGATATAAATATCATAACATTTCAAATGGAACAAGATTTTCTACTTTTTGGAGGGATATCAATATAAATATAGAAGTGATTGATTTTTGTTTAAACAAAAATGTAGGAAATGGACATAACACTATGTTTTGAACTGATATGTGGTTAGAAAATAACTTTATCTTATGAATTTTTTAATCTATACTCTATAGCTAGTAATCAAGATATTATTATAGAGAGAGAGCAATTGCTCAGGGTATTTCACCGTTAAATTTCACAATTGTGCTTTTAGGTCCAAGTTTGATAGAATTCAACCACTTGCTATTGCTTACTTTTCATATTACTTTATTAAATGATGTAGAGGATCAAATACAATGGAGATGGAGTCCTTCTGGATATTTACAGTACACTCATTTTATTTGTGGTTAAATGATGGTAGGGGTAAATAACAAAGATTATGAAATAATATGAAAACTATTTTTTTAAATACAAATATATATATATATATATATATATATATATATATATTGAGAGAGAGAGAGAGAGAGGCTATGGTGCTTCGCGAAGCACAAAACTTCCCGTGCTTCGCGTCCGTATCTCGAATTTGAAAGTTCAAACAGGCAATCCAAATCATTGAACATGATCTTCATATTGAACTATCTTTGGAGATCAAAATTTATATTTTTTTTGAACTTTTTGCTATTTTTTAGATGGGTACAAAACCATTAGTTTTGAATGGTGCAGAAATCGTTAGATCAACAAACTTTGTGCCCATTTAAAAAATAGCAAAAATTAAAAAAATATATAAATTTTGATCTCCAAGGATATTTCAATATGAAGATGATGTTCAACAGTTTGAATCGGCCATTTAAATTTTCAAATTCGAGATACAGACGCGACGCACGAAAGATTTTGTGCTTCGCGAAACACCATAGCATCACTATATATATATATATATATGAGTAAAGATACCGTGAGATTAACTCAAAAAGTATTTCAAATCATTTTTAAATTTTAATTTATCATTCTCATTAAATTATTTATATGAAAATCTTATGGAATGCAAAAATTTAGAGTGTTTTGAGTTTTTTATGTCACCGTTTTTAATTTTTTAAAATGATGTTTAAGTATTGAATATATTATTTTTTTTTTAGAGCTGATTTTCAAAAATTAAAAATCATGACTTAAAAAGCTCAAAACACTCCAAATTTTTGTATCCCACAAAATTTTCATACAAAGAATTTAATGAGTATGATAAATTAAAATTTGAAGACGATTTGGTATACTTTTTGAGTTAAGCTCACGGAAGGTCTCCGTGAGCTTAAGCTCATGTTATTTTTACTCATATATATATATATATATATATATATATATATATATATAGAGAGAGAGAGAGAGAGAGAGAGAGTAAAGATACCGTGAGCTGAACTTAAAAAAGTATATCAAATCAACTCTAAATTTTAATTTATCATCCTCATTAAATTCTTTATATGAAAATATTATGGGATGCAAAAATTTAGAGTGTTTTGAGCTTTTTTAAGTCAACATTTTTTAATTTTTAAAAAGATGTTCAAGTATCGAATATATTATTATTTTTTTAGAGCTGATTTTCAAAAATCAAAAACCATAATTTAAAAAGTTCAAAATACTCTAAATTTTTGCATCCTATAAGATTTTCATATAAAGAATTAAATGAGCATGATAAATTAAAATTTAAAAATGATTTGATATATTTTTTTAGTTAAGCTCACGGAAGACATCCGTGAGCTTAAGCTCACTGTATCTTTAATATATATATATATAGAGAGAGAGAGAGAGAGAAAGCTTATGGTGTTTTGCAAAGCAAAAAACCGTTATTGATTCGGGGTGAGATTTCATATTCTGAGATCTCAAATGGTCAATCTAAGTTACTGAATAATTTCTTCATGTCAAAATATTATAGGATATTAAATTTCATGATTTTTTGAGCTTTCTAACTATTTTTAAAATTATTTTTAAAAACAGCTTTGTTTAACATAAGAAAATAATCTATTTCAGGGCTATTTTTAAAAATAATTTAAAAATAGTTAGAAAGCTCAAAAAATCATGAAATTTAATATCCTATAATATTTTGACATGAAAAAATTATTAATCAAATTAGATTGATCATTTGAAATCTCACTCCGAAATAATAATGATTTTTTACTTTGCAAAGCACCATAAGTTCTCTCTCTCTCTCTCTATATATATATATATATATACATATTTGGTTAGAAAAAATAGAGTCTTAGTCACTAAGGACAATTTGGTAAAAAAAAGCGGTAGGGTGACACACTCTGTGTTTTGTTTAGAATAGGAGAATAGTGATCATTTATTTGTCACTTGCATTTGTTATTTATATTTTGCAATGTATAACAATAAATAATAATCTTATATTTCTAGTTATTACTCTACAGGATTTTTGTTTTTTAGATGCTTCAATATACTGAAACATGTATAATTGATTGAAATGATAGGGGTTGTTTCGTGGATACTTAGGATCCGTTTGGCAAATCAAGGAATAGCTTTGAAAGAGTGGTAATTTTGGAAAAGTGATAGAATACTGTTTTTTTGGAAGAGTGGTAGAAGAGTGGTATTTTTGACTATTCCGAAGAGTGAAAATATCGTTTGGCAGTTGTTACTCAGAATAGTTAAAATATGAATAATTATGATACTAATAATGATGATAATAATAATAATAATAATAATAAAATAATAATCATAATAGTAAGATAATAATAATAATAAAGTAATAAAAAATAATCATAATAAATAATAATATTATAATAGTAATATAATAAAAATATAAACATTATCATAATATAGTAATATAATAATAATAAATTATAATTACAATCATAATTATAATAATATAATAATAATAAGTAATCATAATTTTAATAATATAATAATCATAATCATAATCATGATAATAATAATTATAGTCATAATCATAATAATATAACCATAATCATAATCATAATAATATAATAATAATAATATAATCATAATCATAAAAATAATTATAATTATAATTATATAATAATAAATTAATCATCACTATAATCAACATATAATAATATAATACAACATAATAAAATAATAATAAGTAATAATAATCATAATCATAATCATAATCATCATAATATAATAATATAATAATATATAATCTTGATCATAATAATATAATAATTATATTTATATTCATAATATAATAATATAATATTAAAATTATATTTATAATAATAATAAATAATATAATAATACTAATGGTAACGATAATATAATAAAAATAATGATAATAATAATTTAATAATAATAATATAATGATAATAATAATAATAATAATAAATAATCATAATATTAATATAATAATAAATTATAATCATAAATATAATATAATAATAATACTAAATCTTAATCATAATCATAATATAATAATATAATATAATATAATATAATCAAACAATAATCGCTATTCGACAGAGCTAATCCAGGTATTCCACCTATAAGTTGGTATACCAGATTAGCACTATTCCGCACTCTTCTACTTAGTCTAAAATTCGTTTGGCAAATTAATTCGTCGGAATAGTTATTCTATTCCAACTTTTTGCTATTCCATTGAGTGCCAAACACTCCCTTAAGTTAGAGAGGAATAGAATTTGTTTTAATATAGACGGCCCTAAAGATATTCAAGTTATAAGTATGCAAATTTTGTGTCTAGTTAAATTGCTGATGCAAGAATTTTGATTATTCATTGTTTCATTTAAAACATGAGTAGGGTTCCAATGCCACAAGTTCTGTGTGTCACCAACTCATTTTTTATAAAACTCATTTTTTTTAAACTCAAATGAATGAATCTAGTTAATTATGATTAATTATTTTTTATATTCATTTTGTTCTCATTTGATATAGTTTCAAATGAACTTTAAAAATTATGAAATTTTAGAATCATATATCTACCATAAAAATTAATAAAATTAACGTTTGAATTTAAAATTTGAGTTTTAAATTTTAAAATATAAATTAAAAAGTTAATTAGTGACATCTCTATACAAAACTTATAGCATCAGAACCCTCCTCTTAATACATATATTATCTATGGATGTACAAAGCATTCATTTTACATGTTGGGAGTTAGGAGATGACTCTTGTGCAGATGGACCAGGAAATAGATTATTTGTTTGACATCGAGAGTGACATGTACAAAATTGATCTTTTGCCAAAAAAAAAATAATAAAAAGAACTGTTCTATTATGGCATTTTACAAATCTGATTTAATTATACTGATTGTTGAAGTTTGATTGTCTTTGGGATATTTTTTAGGAAGTGGGGGAGATTCAAAACTATTTGAATCAAAAAAATTAATTCAAAGTCTTCCAAAGCTATTGATTTTGTATTGAGATTAGTATTTTTAATAAAATTTAAATTTGAAATTCATATTTTCAAGGATCATTATAAATTTCGATGCAAAATCAAAAGGTTTAAAAGATTTTGAACAACTTTTTAGTTCAAATAGCTTTGAACCTCCCCAATTTCCATTTATGCTTTGATCAGTATGTTTGGTGTTGTTTGGATGTAATTCTCACGTGAGAACGTAAGGTTGCCAAAAAAATTTGGTTGCTGGTTCGTAGGTTGTTATGTTTAGTTAGTTCAGGTTTTATATATTTTTTTGTGCTTACTGATGTTATCAGTGTGTCAGTGGTTTGGTACAATAGACAGAACTTTAGTTGTAACTACTCAAATCGGTGGATGTTAATCCACTTTTTTTTTTTTAAAATGAGTAGTGACGAAATTTCAACTCTGAAGAAATTTCGCAGAATCTCTAATGGCTTCGTCAACAAGTTCGTACGACTTGTTCTCCCTCTTTCTCCACCGATTATTAAATCTTCGAGCGACGAGAAGAGGTTCTGCTTCAGAGCCTCCCGAGCTCGGAGATCAACACCAGCAAAGCACGCAATGGACTTTCAGGATTCCGCCGATTATTGCATCTTCTGTGAAATTGCTCGCGGCGCCTCCTCTACCAATATTCTCTTCACAGTGGGTTCTCTCTTTCTCTCTCTGAATTGCAATTTTGCATTTGATTAATTGATAATTAGACTCTATATTACGTCTGATGTAATGTAAGAGTACATTTTTATTAGGATGAGGAAGTATTAGCGTTCCCAGATATCAATCCATCAGCATTCAGGTATTATTTTTCTTCTTTGTCTACACCCATCAGGTTAATTACGAACATGACCAAGTGTCAAATTAACAATGATACATGATCATTGCATTAAATTGAATAAGCTTTTACTGCCTGTGAATGCAAAGGGACCACAAAGAGTAGCTGCTGTTCACTGATATTTAGTTGATTAAAGAGCCATTCTCTATGTTACTTTGTTTGAATATATTGATGGTATTCTTTTATTATATTAATAAAATTACAAAAATGATTGTCTCATTCTTCAAATTAATGCTTACAGTTCTCTTTTAATCACAATCTTGCAGGCATTACCTTGTTATACCAGTAGAGCATGTAGCTACTGTTAACAATCTAGAGTCAAAACCTGAACATTATGAGTTAGGTTGTATATTCATCCTTCTTTTTCTATTTAGTGTGTATTTCGTAGTTAGAATATTAACGATGATGCATATTTGGAAGGCAATGGACCCAAATATGTGCAAAAGCATTATAGTATCTTGTTTTGTATATGAATCCTTTCGTATTAGGTTTCTTGAGCTTTGTAATTTGTTCTTTTCTCAGTTAATCACATGTTGGACATGGGAAAGGACTTATTGAACCGAGATGCTCCAACTGCTGTGGAACACAGGTATTTTGTTAATAGTGTATTATTCAGTCAATTGTGGAAGTGATGCTGGTAATAGTCTAATAGACAATCAAGCTTTGAGTTTAGCAGGGCTTTGTCACCCAGTTCAGACCTCAAGATCTGCAAAAGTTTGTCTAATGAAAATAGCACTTACCAAATATGTAGAGCCAGGATATGGGAATGTTAGGGGATGTTTTAGGATGGGGATAATTTTACAATTATATTGAACTATAAGCATATTAGTATAACTTTTCAGGAAAAAAAATACAATATAAGCTTATTTTTGAAATTCTTTTTGGACCATGGGGTCGCACATTGCCTGCCTCCCAGTGACTCCCATATGGCATCACACTTCTATTATAATAGAAAAAATAAATGCATTTGTTCCTTCAATAGACAATAGTCAGCACCTTGCTCAATTGTGGAACAAAGTGTAGTTATTTTTGTGTATAATACAGTTCATACCGGATACTGTGTATTAACTAAGTTCTATTAAGCTGTTAATTGTTTTTCAATATTCTGTATTTTTTCTTATGCATTTTTCTAGATTATATGAACTTTCTATTATTTCTTGATTCTTGTACTTTAATATTTCAGATTTGGATTTCACCAGCCACCATTTAACAGTATAAATCACCTACATCTCCACTGTCTAGCACTGCCGTTCATTCCTGCGTTAGTCTTTATATATATTTTTCAAGTATATTATAGCCTTGTAGCTCTAGAGAATGACTTTGATGATGTATTGTATATTTGTGTTAACAAGCAACTTTTTCTCTCTTGTAACAGATGGAGACAAGTAAAATATACCCTCTAGAACATATTGGCTTTATTGATGCTAATAACATGCTGGAGATGCTAAAACCAAGACCAACACTTCCCACATAACTTATGGTTTGCTAAATCGGAAAATAAGATACTATATGTCTTTCCCAAAGTACATATGGAATTTGTATTCAGACCCATTTCAGAGGGTGGCGTAGTTCTCTGTCAGTTGACAATATGATGTTACATTGATTTCCTTCTTTTAATTGGCTGTGGCTTTTTAGCTTAAGTTTTTGCTTTCCTTTTCTCTTCAGTGTATCAACATAGCTGTCCTGCAGCGCTTGTATATTTTACATTCATTTAGCAAAATTCCATGGAATATCTGTTTTGGTACCTTACAGAGATAAATGCACAGCACATCTAAGCTTAGGCACCAGCTTTTTCAATCTGAGAAAACCAGATGGATATCAACACTGTTTATTTAGCAAGATCTGTGTTGCACCTGCTTTCAAGTGAGCTCATCTGAGGGATGTAAATTGAACATAGTTCTTTTGTGGGCTAATTTCAGAATTTGCGTGCCATGACAGAAATAGTGGTCAGAATTGTTCTTGTTTGGTCACTTATCAGCTTTCTTGCTCTTTGAATATGCAGAGTCTGGTGGTGTATTACATATATGGCCATGTGACAGGTTTCATTGAGCCAATTTTCTGACATGAGCAACTCTTGGAGCTGCACTGAGCTGCTGACATGAGGTACTACTAGAACATGTTTTTCACATATCTGTTAGGCAGGTACTGCTGGAATTATGGAAGGGATGAGTCTGAACTGGTAATCCACCCAATCATATATATGAAGGACTAAACAGGAGGGATCCAGTCTTCCCCGCCCTTGTTTAGATAGGTACGGGTGTTGTATTTTAAATTTAAAGAACAAATCTAGCCATGTTCATGTCCTACTTATCTACTAATATATATGTGGGACATTATAAAATACAAAGTTCTCTTCAAGATGAAAAAGCTGAAAACTTGATGGTTATTTTTTTTAACTAACTCAATGCTATAAATTTATACCTCTTCATCTCATAAAAAGCAAGCTCAGAGTGCACAATTTCAACATGCATCCTCTGCAGTTAACATAAAAAAGACCAACTGAAAAATAAACAAGACAGAGAAAAGGGGGGGGGTGCGTAATTGGTTAGGACTGAAATTAAAAATGGCAATTGCCATTTTAACAGCTCTTCTTTCTGAAAATCATCGGCAGTTGAACTAGAATATTGGCATTGCAAATTTATGACATAGCACCCTTCTTATAGAAATGTAAATTTCTTTTGCAAACATATAGACTTCAAACTTCTCATTAAAATGAAGTTACGAAATTCTCATCAAACTTCTAATTATACTGAAGTTCTGTAAATTCCTTTCTGTCCATCCATCCTGGGTATGGCAGTAAATGGCCTCACAGCAAACCTTTCTCAAATTCTGTAGTAATATCTTTTTTTTTCTTTTATGACACACTAGGAATCACTAACCATTTTATTTTTTTCCTTAGAAAAGACGAGCTACTAAACAGAAGAAACAAAATACAAGCACAAATTAAAACAAAAAAACCCCTAAGATCAGTGAGAAAAGAATAGGCTGGCAATTCTAGTCCAAAAAGAATAATACTGCTCCGTCAGTACCAACATTCCTACCTCTATCAAATTAATTTACCAGCTAAGCAAGCTGGACCATCCCACCTTAGTGAACCCCCATCAATAAGATGTGGCTACATAGAAAATTCTTCGCACACCAACTGAACAGACACACATCAAAAGATCTGTCACATGAAATTTTGACCACATTATCACCATCCTAGATGACAGCACACAAACCTGCTGCAGGGTTAGTTATCAGAAATTAGTCCGATGAAATGAAGAGATCAGAGGAGAAGGATTAGGGTAGAAAGGGTATATGATTATGGTGAGGGCTCCCTTGACAATGGTTATTTTGACAATATTGACACTGGTACTTCAAATAATTCAAGAAAAATCTTAAAATTAGAAAAAAAATTATAAATATATTTTTTAACTTATAGATCAATAATGTTTTAAAATTTCATACAATTTAGTTATCACTTAATAGTCCATCGAAGACCGTTAAATTACAATTATTGCAAATTGCATAAAATTTTGTTGATCTTTGATTAACAATCAAATGATAACAAAATTGTATGAAATTTGAAACAATATCAATCTATAAGTTGACGAATATATATATATATAATTTTTATATGTTTAAGATTTTTTTTAATTTATTTAAAATACCGTTGTCGAGATTGTGAAAACAACCCATTGTCAACGGATCCCTCCCCAATGGTAAACAAGCATCACTGCTTGAATCAATTTGAATTGGTAAATCGTAAATAAGTGCTACTCCTTGATTTAATAAATAAATATACTTTTTATGTTTCCGACATCGTACATATGGGCAAGGTCATCTCAGATGGCCATGAAGAAACAAATCAAGAAGAGGTTTGATGCCAAAACAAGCGGGAGATTCAAGCTTTCAAAAAGTTAATTTAAATATATTGTCTTTACAAAAACGACATAAACAAAATAGAAGGTACAATACAAAATATGTAGTGGGAACATAAAAAGGGGGAAGCCCTGATTAAGTACATTGGACCAATGTTTTAAATGCGGATTTTTTGATGCATGCAGAAGTCCACGGCATATGCGGCGGTATGCGGGTGCATATGTAGATTTTTCTTATTTTTAAATAAAAAATATAATAAAAACACCTACTTATAACACAAGTCGGTCGTAGCTCCGTAATTGAGCGGTAAGAACTTTAACCATATGTCTTAAATTTATGTCTATATAAAAGTAAATTTTATTTTCAATGATTTTTATCACTTAACAATTCATATTAATTATCTTTGACTATTATAACATTGTTTATACGATCAAACTACATGAAAATGCTTGCATTAAGATTTATCATATGCAAGCCCACTGCATATGCATAAGCAGCCGCATATGTGAGTCATGCGGCCACATTTAAAAATATTGCATTGGACTAAAGTTTCAAGTCAATATTCTGTCTTGTAATTCATGGAGTTGGGCTATTTTGCCTGCCTTAGAGTAGATTTGAGATGACTAATTTGTTATATCGCACCACCTTCCTTGTATGAAGCTTATTGTATAAATTGACAAGATTTGTATTATCCTTTGTTTCGTGATTTTGAAATATATACTCAACAAAAGGAAATGACTGATCTTATTTGTTCTCTTCCTCTTCTCTAGAATGAAAAAGACTCGTCTGTGTGTAAGCATGGCTCTCTTGGTTGCTGTTTCAAGAGAGAGCTCTATCTTTTAAGTTTGCTCTGATCTTATTCGGCAAATGTGAAATTGGCAAAAGCAGAGAAGGCGTAGTCCAAAGTTAAATGTAGGTTTTTTTTTTCTGTAATGAAAATGTCAAAATTGTAGTCAATAACAGAAACACCACACTCTGCCCAACCCTACCCTCATTTATTTCATCAGATAAACATATGTTTACAAACTTCACACACAGTCTCATTTTTTTCTATGTTACATGGCTCTGCCTCTTATAATGAAAAATATAACCAATTAAGGAAAAATATCCTATTTCTTTATTACAAGATTCATTCCATAACTACCTCTATAAGTAATGAAATCACAATATTATTTCTATATTAGCTGCGCACACACCAACAGAAAAAAAAATGGTCGTATTGCTCTGTTCATTAGAGAAAATTGAGGAGTTTATGATCTAGCTGCCATATCAACTTTTTCAGCATGAAGAAGTTGAGCAGGTACTCTGAGACGACTTTTACCCATAATTTGTCATTGAAGTTGTAGATGTTGGCAAAATTTGTCCTTCATTTCTTTGTCATTTTTCTTCTTAGTTCAACTGAGAAATTTGAAATTGTAGATGTTGCCCAAATTTGCCTTCATTTCTTTGTCATTTTTCTTCTATGTTCAACAGAATTGAAATCCATAGAAGCTTTGGTCTTTGTGCTCTTCAAATCCATAGAAATCTTCCCACTAAGGCCTCCATTGTCAAAGTTGATCTGCATGCCCCCTCAACTGATACTTTGAATTTTGATACTTCCGTAAAAACTTTTTTTCATTCAAGTTAAATTTGTTCAATGTTAAATGGCTCTGTAAAATAATTGGAAATCAATCGACAAAAGCTTAAAAATAAAGGAGAAATAATTAGGAAGAGACTAAGGGCAAGTTTGTCTACTTTATTTGCTGGAAAATTTTAATAATAGTTTAATTAGACTTAAGTATCTTACGGTGATATATCTATGATCCTGAGATTTAGCGGGAAATATCTAATTGGGTGAAATTTGATGGGTATATATCGCTTATAGTTTTATATGGATCCATTTGTTTTCAGCTAGGAAACTTGCGGATTAGCAAGTTTCGGTTAGGCCTTTGGTGTGGAACTGGGGAGTTCTCAAGCCTTTGGGATCAATTTTAGTTTCAAAAGTGGTCTCAACTGTCGGATCAACATTGAGATTAGAGCACAATGTGAAAATGAAAAAGAATTTCATCGAGATTGGTGATTAGATGTTGATCCGACGGTTAAGACCACCCTTAAAACCAAAATTAATCCCCAGAACTTGGGAACTCCCCGTTCCCTTTGGTGGCGGTATAATACATCACACGTACGGTACAAATGCTTGGACCTAATTTCAGCTGAAAACCAATAAATGTAAATGTTTTTTAGAATATGAATCCCTACGAGTCTATGACAAGGAAGAAAATGAAATTACTCATCTTGGGCCCCTTAAACAAAGATTTCTTTTTTGTTAGATCAAATTCAATCCCATGGGCTAATAATTTATAAGCATACGCTTAGAGGTGCCCACGAGACGATCTCGATATAAGCTGATTCAATCTCGAACTCGTCTTGTCATATTAACGAGACGAGCCAGCTCGTCTCTACAAGGGGTCCCGAGCTACAAGGGAGGGTTCGTGATCGTCTCGTTAAGAATCGAGCTAGCTCGTTGGCTCGTTTACAGCTCGTGAGTTGGATTGAGCTCGTCCAGCTCGTAAAATTGAGCTCGTCCAGCTCGTTAATGCTAATACAATTTCAAAGTTCCAATAATTATGGATAAACAGTTCACAAAATGACATACCAGATTAACAGCGCCAGCGTCTCGAGACATCCACGAGCTGGGCTGAGCAATTCTCGAACTCGTCTTGTTAAGCAACGAACTGGCCAGCTCGTCTCGTTAACAACTTGAGCTGGTAACGAACGAACTATAAGCGAGCTGTAGACGAGTCGAACACGAGCGAGTTACGAGCCACGAATATTTTATGCACTCCTACGTACGCTAACGTCACCGCAATTTTCAAAACCCAATGGCCAATGTTAATGCTCGTGATGATACAGTTACAAAAATAATGATGCTACTATGCTAGTGAAGTAGTGATTAGAAGCTAAGAATCGTTTCAAACCTTTTCTAGATTCCACTATAAATAATGGAAATAATAAGGTGGTTGTTTGTTACTTTGCCTTGGTATAGCAATAATTCAGAAATGTTGACATTTTCTAAGAAATAAAGCAGCCCCGTTTTGCATAGTGGTACTGATTTACCGGCTTTATAAGGCCGCGGAAAGGAAGAACTAAAGAAGGAACCTTTGTAGACAAGATTATTATCTTATCTTTACTTTTCATATAATTTATTGAAACTTAAATTAATTTAAAGATTTAATATATCTTGCTGCCGGCTCGTTGGAGGTGGGATATTATTTTAAGGATGACACAAAACCAGGCGTGTGATTGGTGATTGTTTTGTTTTTTTGAATATCAAGTAGTTACAGATGCGTAGTATATTGTGGTTCATGTGTCCTTGTCCTAATAGTCCTGACAAAATAAACAGCTAAACGGAAATAGATTTGTGACCGCTTCAGCAATCATTCAAACTTTTAATTTGAACTTATTAGAGAGCCTATAATAAGTAATCTGAAGTATGTTGCCAAATTGCCAAATAAATAATTCGGTACATTAGTTTTATTTTAAAGATCTATCAAGCTCTGACGTATAGAGATTCTTCTATTTTCGGTCCATATTTTGACGAGTGTACATGAATTATATCTTTCTTTTTGAATCAATTTATTTCATCAGTGGAAGCACTAAAATGATGAGATTTAAAAAAAAAAATCAGTTTTAAAATCGGATTATTTCATTTTCTTTTGGAACGTAAAATAAATAACCAGATGACCATTTTTAAAAAAAAAATCGCCTGCTTTTGGAATTTATTAAATAAGAAAGGATTTTTATGTATAAGTGCGATATTGAAAAAATATATATACATGCTCAAAAAGAGCAAATGAAGAAGATATGAAACATCTATCGTCTTCATATGATGATATCGCTTTGTATATACTCTTTTAAGTAGGGACATTCTCAGTTGTCATGAGATTATATGGGTTTAGATTTATGAACATGTAAACCCACTTTTAAGTATTTTTGTGAGAATTCATATTCATAAGAATCGTAATGGGTACGCGAAAATGATTATTCGGTTTGTACCGTGGGGAATATTGTGGAGAATTCTAGTTTTCTTTTTTAAATGCTTGATATTATTTTTATTAATATCTTAGTATGTTATGAATGAAGTAACCATTAACACATTTAATTTTTTTATGTAAAGGATAACTAAGAGAAACAATAAAGATAGATAGAAGTATCTAATGAAGAAAATAATAATATATAAAAAATAAGGGTGAAATGCAAAGACCCCCTTAACAAAATATTTCTGTACCTATTTATGATAATTAGATGAGTCTAGCAAAATTATAACTTCGAGTATTAAGCATGCATTTCTCAATTTATCTCTCATTATTACATATCAATATAAATAAAAAATTTCATATGTATTCTAATAGAGTAAATTAGGTTGAACTGATAAGTTAGTAAAGAGTTATAGCTCATGGGTAAAAAAAATATTTTTTATGCAAAGATGGGATCAAGTCCTCAAATTTAGATTAAACTTGAGTTACACGGAGTTCACATCCTCTAGAGTCTAGAGTAGGCAATAATTCTAGAGTGCAAAGTAAGTAGATTTTTTTTTCTCTTGCTGTAGTATAAGGCAGCATTAAAATTTATGTTGATTGATTTTGAACAACTCAGATTACTTTCAATTGATTACTATAAAAACTATAGAGAATGATCGAATTTTAAATTCATTCATCTCTTCTCCTCTTTTCTCTCATATTAGATTGAATAAAAAATAAAAAAATTGACTCTACATGAGTGACAATCTCGTGAAGTGGGAGCACTTCACATAGGTGATAATTTCGTAAAGTGAGAGCACTCCACATAAGTATAAAACTCATAAAGTGTATAATCCGAAATTCATCGAAAATTTATTTAATATTTAATTTTATTTTTATTTTTACTTAAATATAATGGGTCCTGAAAATAGTTCCCATTGTGATGAATAGAGGTGGCAATCGGGCGGGTCGGGTCAATTTGACCTTCTGGAAGAAATCGGGTAAGGCGGGTCGAGTTAGGATCAGGTCAAATTACCTATTGTATTTTTTCAGATCTTTGATAGATTTCGATTGGATTGAAGGTCATTTGATCTCGGGTCAGATCGGATCGGATCGAATCAGTTTTATTTTTTTTCAAAATCAAATCGGACCGAGTTCGAATCCAGATATATCGAACGAATTTCTCATATCGGATTGGATTCTGCCACCTCTAGATGAACAATCCACGATTATCATGTACATAGTAACAAGACTTGTGAATTATTCGCGAATAATTCATTTTTTATTCATAGCCGGATGTTTTATGAATAATTCATCAGTTTTATATACAGTGTGTTTTTTTGATCAAAAAATATTTTATTCGAATTATTCGGAAAAAAAAATACATTATATATTATTTTATATAAATTTTATAGTTTTTAATATATTTTTAATACTTTATCAATATAATATATATTTTATTTATATTATGTGAAACGAACTATTCTTGAATCATATCCGTATTATACTCAAATATCAAATTTTTAACCTAGCCAAACTTATTCTGAATCATAAATTTGTTACTATATCATGATCATGTATAATGGGAAGCACTCAAGGCCAATCCCATCCCATTCTTCAATTCATGTTCATCATGAATTATTCGGATGTTATCTATCATTACGCCATCAGAAATGGAGTCATATCATGACACCAGGTAGCAAACAAAGCATTGTGGCCCATTTCAAGTATACGAACCAATTCGATTCGAGCAAACAACAGACCAATAGCGTTAGGCGCTAGGCCGCTAGCTCGAAGAAAGGAGGTGGGGAGGTTAAAAGTTCTTTGAACTAAAAATTAAGTTTAAAGTCTTTAACAGCTGTTGTTTTTATATCGAGATTCATATCTATACTATTATATAAAGTATTTAAGAATTGGAGGGTCTATTTTTTGTCATGGTAATTTTTTATTATACCCATTTTATGATTTTATCCCTCAATTAGACGGTTAATATTTATTTTTGATTGATCGAACGTATGTGATCGTGTCCATTGATCCCCTCTTTCTCTCCATTTCTTTTCCTTAAATACTATTATTTTCATAATATTGTTTTCTTTTATTTAGAAACCTTATGCATATTTGGTAAGAAATTAATGGTGATAATATATATTAGAATAATTTACTTTTCTTACCATAAAAATCATGAATCATTAACTCATATTGTGCAAAAATCTCATTCAAGATTAAATATAGTCTTTATTATAGGGTTTTCTTTATAATTTGGTGAATTTATAATTTAATATTAAATAAATATGAATTTTTTTATTTTATAATATTTTAATATTTAAATAAAAGAGTCTGCTGCAACGCGCGGGTATATAGCTAGTTTTTAATAAAATATATGTTTAAAATTCGTACTTTCAATTATTATTACGAATCTCAACATAAAATCAACCATTCTTAAAAATTTGAAATTTAATTTTTAGTTCAAAGATTTTGAACCTCCTCCACCTTCAGAAAGGAGGGGTACGGGTAGGGGCCAGCAGCAAGCTGTCGCGATTTGAACACCACAGTCCGGTAAGGTACGTGGCATCCTGCAAAAGGCCTCAACCAGCTGGATTGACATCGACCTCTCTCGTGCGTCATCTCGTACGGCATCTAATCTGCTGCACACAGCTGTAAGCCTGTAACCTGTGAGACGTGAAGGCGCTATTGCGTTTCAAATCGTCAGTGACTTGAACGCATGGGTCTTTTTTTCCCAAGAGGTCTACACCAAAGAGCTGCTTCTCTTTATTTATTTTTTTCAATTACAGAAACAGAATCGACGTCTTATGTATTTTTGGATCGTGTAAAAAATAACGTAATAATAAAGAAATTGAGAATAATAAATGAAGATAGTGAAAAATAATAATTTTCGGTTAGTGCGATGATAGTAAAAATGTGATGTTATTTCGAATGATAAAAATATTATTTGAATTATTTGTTTGAAATAATAACAAAGAGTTGAGAAAAAATATTTATTCCCATTATTTCAAAATAATGAATTTATGTTTGATTACACCATTGCTATTCGTATCCGAAAACAATAACTATCTGTTATTCTCGTGTCATCCAAACGTATTAAATATTTTTTATTAGAGAAGGGATCACTTGACAATGATTATCTTGACAATCTTGATAATAAATTTTGAAATAAATATGAAAAAAATAGAAAAAAAAATCTTATGTATATGTTCTCATACTTATAGATTGATGGTGATTTAAATTGCATGTAAGTTTATTATTGTTTGATAATTCATCAAAGATCATCAAATTATAATCGTTGTAAATTATATAAAATTTTGATGGTATTTGATGGAGTATCAAATGATAACTAAATTGCATGAAATTTGAATCATCATCAATATACAAGTAGAAAAATATATTCATAAGATTTTTTTCTTATTTATTTAAAATTAATTATCAAGATTGTCAAAGTAATCCATTGTCAAGTGATCCCCACCCTTTTTATTAATTCGTCATGTCAAATTCAGGATCGCGATGTGATCCGTCCTGAACCAAAAAAATCAATGGTCTCTAAGAACCAATTCAACCCCTCCCCCTCCCCCAAAATTGAACTCGTCTCATTGATCCGTTCAATCCACGATCGATTTCTTTGAAAAAAAATCCTTACCTAGCCCATGTAACCCGTCAATCCGTCCAATCCGTTAGACCCTCCGAATTTAAACCGATCTAACCCATGTGAAATATACTATATGTATCTTTTCTTATACACTCTGTAATCTCACCGATCGGATCCAATCCAATTAACATTTTTGTTAGATCAAATGGTCTATTATTCATTAATAATATAATATTGTCATCATTCGAAAACAAAATAAACAAAAAATTTGCCGAAATCAAATTCATTTAAAATGTTCACATATGACTTTGAGAACATCTAAAACATATATGAACCAACGTGCTTGTAAATATATGTTGTATTAAAAAATATATTGTATTATCCTATACTCTTTTAAGCGCATGATATTCTAATTTTTAATTAACTCTTAGATCCTCAGCAATGATTCAAATTGAGCGGGAAAGTATGAATTTGTAGATCGCCGTTTCTAAATATTTTCTAAATGTTAAATCTGATATAAATATTTTATTCAAATAGTAATTTGTAACTTCAATACATGTTTTATATAAAATTACACATGATCTTTAGACGTATGGAAATTAATTATTTCATAAGAAATTCTAAAGCGCTAAAAAATAGTTAATATTTATTTTCAATTACACGTTTTCCTCATAAAAGAAATAGAGCTCTCTTATTATAGATGGAATACCGGATTAGCTCTCGCCGGAATAGCAATTATTGTTTAATTATATTATATTATATTATTATGATTATGATTATGATTATGATTTAGTATTATTATATTATCATATTATATTTATGATTATAATTTATTAATATATTAATATTATGATTATTATTTATTATTATTATTATAATTATATTATTATTATTATCATTATTGTTATTATATTATCGTTACCATTAGTATTATTATATTATTTATTATTATTATAAATATAATTTTAATATTATATTATTATATTATGAATATAAATATAATTATTTTATTATTATATTATTATGATCAAGATTATTTATTATTATATTATTATATTATGATGATTATGATTATGATTATTATTATTTATTATTATTTTATTATGTTGTATTATATTATTATATGTTTATTATAGTGATGAGTAATTTATTATTATATTATTATAATTATAATTATTTTTATTTTTATGATTATATTTTTATGATTATATTATTATGATTATGATTATTATATTATTAAAATTATGATTACTTATTATTATTATATTATTATAATTATGATTGTAATTATAATTTTTTTATTATTATATTACTATATTATGATTATGTTTATATTTTTATTATATTACTATTATAATATTATTATTTATTATGATTATTTTTTATTACTTTATTATTATTTTATTATGTTATATTATATTATTATATGTTGATTATAGTTATGATTAATTTATTATTATTATTATTATAATTATTTATAATTATTTTTATGATTATGATTATATTTTTATTATTATATTATTATGATTATGATTATGGTTATATTATTATGATTATGACTATAATTATTATTATCATGATTATGATTATGATTATTATATTATTAAAATTATGATTATTTATTATTATATTATTATATTACTATATTATGATTATGTTTATATTTTTATTATATTACTATTATAATATTATTATTTATTATGATTATTTTTTATTACTTTATTATTATTATTATCTTACTATTATGATTATTATTTTACTATTTCCAAAATTAGAATTATCTAATTTTAATTTTGAATTTATTCGTTGAGAATAAAAATCGTCAAGACATTACTTTTCTAAAAAGCTGACTATTTTGACTAAAAAATCAACCAAAGCATTTTAACAAAATTGTATTATTTATTATATTAAAAACTTTGAAAGAAAATCTCTATTACGTTTGGGTTTTCCATATTCTGAACCACGAACAACAAACAAGGACTCCACTACAATTGCATACATCTGCAATGCGGGAAAATTAAGGACGTGCACCTGCCACAGGATATTAAGGACGCTATTTATATTCTTTAATTTGTTTGACATTCCATGAAATAATAAAAAGTAGGAATAAAATTGTTATTCCGACAATTAATTTCTCAATTTTGTTTGGCAATGCATGGAATAGCAAAAAATAAGAATAAAATTAATATTCTGATTAATTAATTTATCAAACGAATTTTTAACTAAATAGAAGAGTGCGGAAAAGTGTTAATCGGGTATATCAAATTATAGGTGGTATACCGGATTAGCTCTCGTTGTAATAGTGATTATTGTTTGATTCTTGTATTATATTATTATATTATGATTATGATTATGATTTATTATTATTATTATATTATATTATGATTATGATTATAATTTATTATTGTTATATTATTATATTATATTATGATTATAATTTATTATTATATTCATATTATTATGATTATATTATTATATTATTAAATTATGATTATCATTATTATTATTATTATTATTATCATCACTATTAGTATTATTATATTATTATAATATGTTATTATAATAATTATTATTATTATACATTATCATCATTTAGTATTATAATATTATTTATTATTATTATATTATAATAAATATGATTTTATTTAATATATTATTATATTATGAATATAAATATGATTATTATATTATTATATTATTATGATTATGTTTATTTATTATTATTATATTATTATGATTATGATTATAATTTTATTTTTATATTATATTATTATATTTTATTATGATTATATATTATTATTATATATTATTATGATTATGACTATGATTATTATTTTTATTATTATAATTTTATTATGTTGTATTATATTATTATATTATGATTATAGTTATGATTATATGATTATTACATTATTATTATGATTATAATTATTATTTATTATTATTATTATTATTATTATTATATTATATTATGATTATAGTTATATTATTATATTATTATGATTATGACTATGATTATTAATATCATGATTATGATTATGATTATTATTTGATTATGTTTTATTATATTATTATATTAATATTATATTATTAAAATTATGATTATTTATAATTATTATATTATTATAAATATGATTGTAATTATAATTTGGCAAATGAACCCCAAATGAATTCTAAGTATTATTATTTATTATGAAGTTATTATATTATTATTACTATATTATTATTAAGAGTGTTTATCATCATCATATATCATAATTATTCAATTTTAACTATAGAAGGTATATTTTCGCTCTTCCGAATAATCAAAAATATCTCTACGTCTTTCTCCAAAAACGACTATTCTTTTCCAATTTTGTTGTACTACATTATTATGATTATGATTTATTATTATATTACTATTCTTTATTTTTATTATTATGATTATGATTTATCATTATATTATTATTATTTATTATCATATATTATTATTATTATCCTTATTATTATTATCATTACTAGTATTATTTTATTATTATATTAATATTAATAATATTATTGTATTATATCATTGTTAGTATTATTATATTATTATTAATTTTATTATTATTTATTATTATTATTATATTATAATAATTATGAATTTAGTATTATATTATTATATTATGATTATAAATATAATTATGATTATATTATTATTATTATTTTATTATGTTGTATGATATTATTATATTATGATTACAGCTTATGATTATATTATGATTATGTTTATATTTTTTATATTATTATGATTACAACTATGAATATTATTATTTTTTATGATTATGATTATAGATTATGATTATTATTATTATATTATTATTTTTTTACTATTATCATCATCATTGTTAGTATTATAATTATTCATATTTTAACTATTCTAATTAGCAACTGTCAAACGATATTTTTTCTCTTCCAAATAGTTAAGAATACCACTATTTTCCCATTATTCTATCACTCTTCTAAAATTATCACTCTTCCAAAGCTATTCCTTAATTTGCCAAATGAATTAAAGAGTACTCGGAGAGTCAGAGGTGGACTTAGAGGGAACCAAAGAAAATAGCCATCTCATTCTGAATTTTAAAAAATAGTATTTTTGGATAATATTTTCGGTAATCTGTCCCCTTGGATTGTTTAATTATTTTAATTGAGAAAAATATTTAATATCGTGCATAATAAAAGAATTATGTATAGATTTCAAAATAGAAAGTTCTGTAGTGAAAATATTTCATCATCAACTTGATTATTTATTATTTTGAGTTTTATTTTTAATATATAAGGAATATTATTTTAGTAATTTTTTATTAGGTAATAATATGTACTAAATTATTTTTTATTTATTACTCGATGAGTTAATGGGTTTGAACCCGATAAACTATTATAATCCGATAATTGTCTCCTAATCAAAATTCTGATTTTAATTTTAATTTTAAAATCCTCGATGAGTTATTCTGATTTTAATTTTAAAATAATTTTATATAAAAATTTAAATAATATTTCTTCTATTATAATTATGACCGTCTCAATTTCCTTTAGACCTTGACTTTATTGAAAGAATATAGTGCAGCCCGAATTGTTGAGGTACACAACTACAACTCAAATTGTTATGATTGTCGATCTCTCTCGTTCTTTACTCTCTTAGGCCGTTGATCTTTCTAATTATTTTTCTATAATTTAAAACAGATATCATCGTTGATTATTCATCATCTTCGACTTTATTACCTCACCGGCTACTTATCTTTCCAGCCACAAAATCTCTCTCATTCCCGTTGTTTACTTCTCAGAATATGTGTTAATTTGAGACAGTTAAATGATTACTTAGCACAAAAGTTCCCCTGCTTATGACAGTCCGATAAAGAGCAAAAATTTAACCACTGGATTGGATACGAATTCACCAACAGAAGACATTACAATGTCGCTAAATCTCTCATCATTTGATCAGTGACTGCAATTCGATATAACATAACCTTATTCGTCCATATGCCATTATTATTATTCGTTTTTTTTAAAAAAAAATGAAAAAGGAGAAGAGAGAATGACCTTTCCTGGATTACAAAAACTACACATAAAAACGAGAGGACGATGGGGTCGTTCTTCACGAATCACGGCTTCAGTTTGGACTTTTGAGTTCGTAGTTTGCCATGCGTTCATCTTCTTGGTTATTTTTATTTTATTTTTTGTTTTTGTTAAATTATCCATAGGAGTTATCCATATGTCCTTTTCAGGCTTTTCTTTTATTCGAGTTATTCATATGTCAAATTATCCATAGGGAAGCTCCCGCGAGGTCACTCGGGCCCATTTCTTTTGTAGTTTTACATTTCGGTCCCACATGAGCAGAAATATAAGTGTAAAAAAATTTCTTCCAAGTTTCAAATCAAACAATGTCCGTTGTCTGGGTTTTATGGTTCCCTTTTTCAAATTAAGAGCAAGGGAAGCCCTCGCAAGGTTACCTGGGCCCATTTCTTTTGTAGTTTTACACTTCGGTCCCGCATGAGTAGAAATATAAGTGTAAAAAAGTACTATCCTCTCTTCTTTTTTTTTTTTTTTATTTTTTTTTGAAGTGCTAAAATTTATTTTTATTTCTGTAAAGCAGTCAATTACAAGAAGTGGGTGTAACCATGGTAATTTGTTCCCAAAACATATAAAACTCACGTTATAAAAGATTGATCTTAATAATTGCTTGGTCGGTAGTAGGCTTAATTTCATGTAATGGGGGTAAATTATAATCATCAATGCAGAATTCAATTACTTCGTTCTTTTTTTTTCAGAAAACCAGCTACCACCCCATTAATATTGGATCTCCATGGACATTTATTTATTGGTCGTCTAACCTATCGATTGACGGGTTCAGGGTGAATGATATAATTTTAGATGCTACGCAATAAATTATTCAATTTGAGTTCTTTTGTTAGGTTCGTCTTCGCCGATGATAAAAAAAAAACTTTGATTTTTTTTTTTTAATAACAATAGGGGTCTAACTTATCTATTAAACTTTTAAATGTTAAAAACTGATATTTCATCTGAATTTAGATTTTACGATCTTATATATAGAGAGTATTATTTTCCATCACTAATTAAAGGCAAATTTCCATTTGAGTTTTGTCTATCTTATGGTGGGCAGAAGGCCCAGATCATACAGTCATTTGTTCCGTAACAGCCGATTGAATTCTTCTTTTTTCCTTTTCTGGAAAAGGGTACTAAAATTACTTATTTCTATTAAGCAGAAATGGGAGCAGCATTCAACACGTCGAGTTGTTTCTCATGTGATATTTCTCCTTAATCCGACTTCGTTATACAGTTAAGTCGACTGGTTTCTCCCAATCCGTGTGCCAGAATAAATGGACTTGTCTGAGCCCGCTCAACAGCTCATGGGTTTGGTTTGGTTTGGTTTGGTCCTTAGTCCTTACTCTCCACACACGAAGAATTTTAAAATAGTAAGGTTTTAGGTAATGCGCAATAATGTTGCTATAATGTTATTATAGCTTTTTCCGACCTTCAAAATTAAATTATGAAATAAAATTTTATTTTGTTAATTAAGTTATGATAGTTATAGTAATAGTACATAGCGTGTAGTGGTAAAATAGTGCGCTATCCGATATAGTTCATTATTTATGTTCAAATTTTGACTTTATATAGCTTGATATATCAAAACTTTCTTAGTTTAAAGTTTATAATTGTTTTAGATTATTTTGAATTGAAAAATATAGAATTAGAAATGTTTTGAATAATAGTTTTGATTTTCTGTGAGTATTGATTTGAGACAGATTGTTGAAAATATTTTTATTCATCTGATTGCACTATACACTTGCACCACTATTTATATCTATGCTAAACGGAAAAAAAATAAAATGGTAATAAATGTTATCGTTGGAATATTATCTACATACTGTTGCCTATACATAGGGGTGAAGCCAAAATTTTAGATTGAGGGGGGTCGGGACTGGAGGAGTCAGACATTTACTATAGAGAAAAAATATTAGAGATGTTGATGTGTATTTCCTATTACAAGGAAATATATGCAACTCATCTATGATTACTAAGTTGTAGATGTTGGATGGTGTATTTTCTATTTAGCCAATGATGAAAATACCCTCACGAGTCTAAGGCTAATTAATTACCCTAATCCTTCTTTATTTCTCAACACTCATGCTCAAGTTAGGATGGTAGAGATCGTATAATCCTAGCTTGAATAAAATATTTTCGAATGTTTTGATGCTTAATCATTTTGTGAGGATATCGATCAATTGGAAAAATACTAATCACATCATAACCTTTAATTTTGATTTTTTTCATTATTTACAACCGTGAAATATTGATCATTCTTGATGGTGCGATAATTTTTTTACAAGGTTTGGTTGCATGTCATGTGGTCGGTGGTACCCAGTCAAATACCCATTTAGTATAATTTTGTGCCTTATTTATAATACTAAGTCCTATAGTTAAGCAATCATTTTGATTGAAATCAAAGAATAAATTACAGTTTGGGCCCCAATTGTTGCCTTCTGTTTTATTATAAGTGCAGTTGGGCTTGTGCTTTGGGCTTTCAATTTGATATTTAGGAGGGGGAGTGAAAAATAAATTTGGGCTAAGCTTTTGGCTTAATAGCGCCGAGAGCATTGTTTTCAGCCTCTCGATCCTGGCTCCTTCACTTTCACTCGGTTTGATTTATGTGTCACTTCGAGCTGACACGAGACTCTTTCTTTCTCCTTCTCCTTCATCTAGGGTTTTTGCGAAAAACCTTCGCTTTGTCGCCTCAGACTGAAACTTCTTGGGGCGGAGATGGGGATGTAAAACCTAGCATCGATCCTGGACGTGTCCCTCTTTTTCGCAGTGATGACACCTCTGACTTCACCTTTTGCCTTGCTCTGTCTAGTATTGAAGCGATGGGTTGTGAAAGTATGAGCTTCTGACTTAGGGTTCGAGTCGGGAGCTCCCATTACAACACGCCTTGACGCTTCTTGCCGGATGAGGGCGATTACATCATCAAAGATCAGATTTTCAATTGAGAGCAGAATTTGAGTTCGAATTGCCTCATAACTTGAGTCAAGGATTGAGAGGAAGGTGTATACTCGATCAATCTCTTCTCTCTCTTGGAACACATTGAGGTTAGTGGTTGGAGATCTATATAATTTCAGTTCCTTGTATTTGGATCTTATAAACCCGATTAATTCGGGTATATCTTTGGTTTCTTGTTGGATTTGGCTGATTTTTTTTTGAGCTGGTAGATCTATGAATTATTGTTTTTTTTGCTAAACTGGTTCTCGATTGCTTGCCACAGTTCTAAGGTCGTTTCACAATAAAAAAAAATCCTGACGGTTGAGGTTCTAGAGAATTTGAAATGAGGGTCATTACTTGAATGTCAACCATATCTCATTCATCTTGTAATTTCACTCCCTCTGTTGGTCTTACTCTACTCCCATTAAAATACCCGAACAACCTTTTTCCTTTGAGAGTCACTCTAACAGTTTTTGCTCATGAAATGTAGTTCTTGCCATTGAGGAGGG
The DNA here is from genome assembly GCA_037127355.1 of Schoenoplectus tabernaemontani. Lineage (NCBI taxonomy): Eukaryota > Viridiplantae > Streptophyta > Magnoliopsida > Poales > Cyperaceae > Schoenoplectus > Schoenoplectus tabernaemontani. Next base: position 14,007,630 of record CM073758.1, read on the forward strand.
CATTGGTTAATTTTTATGAAGCATTAAAATCTATATTTGGCCTTAGGAAGGTGGATATCTGAGTTGTTTGATTTGGGGTTGGAAAGGTGAACAATCCTTTTGTCATTTCAATTTTTTTCTCAGTTTGCTAGTAATTTGCCTTTTTCTGGTATTTAGCTGTTATTGAACGGATACACAACTTGACTTGCCTTGTTTTGGTTTATAGTATTTTTCTGATGTCTGAACAGATACAACTTTGCTCGAATTCCTTCTCTTCAGTTGCCTTGATCAATAGTCTGATACAGTTTTTCTGACTGTTCAGTTGAGCTTTTGTATGGATTTTTGAGAGTTAGATGGACCTTTGCTCTGATATCATGTTGATTTTCTATGAGTATTGATTTGAGACATATTGTTGAAAGTAATTTTTATTCATCTGATTGCACTGTACACTTACGCCACTATTTATATCTATGCTAAACGGAAAAAAATAAAATGATAATAAATGTTATTGTTGGAATATTACCTATCTACTATTGTCTATACATGTTGCCTGATTACAAGAAAATATATGCAACCTATCTATGATTATCAAGTTGTAGATGTTGAATGATATATTTTCTATTTAGCCAATGACTAAAATATCCTTACGATGTGAGGCTAATTAACTACCCTAATCCTTCTTTATTTCTCAACATAATGATTCAATGTAAACTAAAATTACTTGAAGTTATTAAATTATATAGATTTTATTTGTAGGTTTTAAATTTCTGTATCATTAAACATCGCAATGGAAGTTGTCGATCTTCATTAAGCTAATCGTAATAATTGGTATTTTTTAAATTAAAAGTAATTAACTTTGTTTGACATCTTGAATTTGTAACATACAAAAAAAATTGGAAATACTCGAAATTTTCGGGCGCACAACTTTAATATCTTGTGCGCGAAATTAATGTCGAGGTGTCATTTTTTAGATATTGCAACTCTTTAAATATAATATTTCACAATATTATTTTTAATTAAGCAGCTGAATTCTTTGAATTATGGAATATTGGAGATTATAATTATTTTATTATAAAAAAATAAAATTTGTAAAAATATATATAAAAAAAGTGTAAATGAGATGAAACAAAAAAGAATGGAAGGAAAGAAGAAAAAGGGTCGTGGATTCTGTAGAACGTTTTGTAAAAATAAAATAAAATTAATCCAAGGTTGCACTGTTTCAATTTTGTAAGAAAAAAGAGGTACTTTGTAAAATTTTATATTTTAACACAGGCAAGAATTCATGTAAACATTACTTTATAGTTATGTTGGAGACGAAAGATTATGCATTCAATGGGTCGACAGAAAATGTAAAATTAATACTGTTCTAAGTTTTTGTATGTTTATTAGAGTTAAAGGCGATCATGGAAATTTGAAAAACAGTAAACTATAATTCAATTATGGAATTCGACAGTTCTTTTGTAATATTTATTTTTTTGCATGTCATATAAATGAAAAGGATGACGAGCTTCGCGGGAACTGTTTCAGTAGATTTTAAATTTATAAAATAAAATATCGCACAAAATTTAAAATATGACCATTTTTTCTATATTATAATTATTTATTGGTATCTTTGCAACGAAGTATGATCCAATTTTATATTATTTGATATAACTAAAAATAACATTTTAAAGTTTATTCATTAATGTTACGGTATTTGAATATATGTAAAAATGAAACGAAACTTAATAATTCTCAGAAAACTTGCAAAAAATGAGCGTGATATAATCTTTTTTTGTATTTTATGTTTAAATCTCGAGAAACATTATGTTCTTCCGAGTTGAAAAAGAAAGTAATGAAAGCAAGGAAACTGAATAACACAAAGAGCTGCACGTATAACATGCACATAAGATACACCTAATTTAATATGGTTGCCTCAGCTCGTACCACCTACTGATGAGTGATGATCATTCATCACTAGATATAACTCTCGGCAAACTATTCAAACACCGTAGGACCTGCCTCAGTAGTTCTCCACACTAGTTCCCAGCTCAGAGCCTCAGAAGCTTCCCTCTTCAATTTCCAATCCCAATCCCAATCCCAATCCCAATGTACTCGTAAACCCCTTTCTTAAACCCTTCTTCGCTTCCTCATCTTCTCTCTACAACCACTCGACACATCCCCGATTTCCCCCACCGGACAACACAACAATGTCATACCGATGGCGGTTTCTCCCTATCGCTCTTCTCCTTCCCGCTGTTCTCTGTTTATTACAGAGCCATCAAACACACTCTCTCCAATCAAACTCTTTTCTTCTCCCTCTTTCTCACACAATTTCTGCCACCAATTCATCCCTCCACCAGCTTCTCAAATCCTCCGCCGTCCGTTCCTCCACCCGCCACGGCCACCGCCAAGGCACCCACCGCCGGCCCCCTCTTTCCCTTCCTCTCTCTGCCGGCAGTGATTACACTCTCTCCTTGTCAGTGGGCCCCGCTTCATCACCTACCACTGTCTCCCTCTTCATGGATACTGGGAGCGACATCGTTTGGTTCCCCTGCTCCCCTTTCGAATGCATACTCTGTGAAGGCAAGCCCAACCCCAATTTAAACTCCACCATCCTCCCACCACCGGCTGACTCGCGCCTCATCTCCTGTGCCTCTCCTGCTTGCTCTGTTGCACATTCTTCTCTCCCTTCTTCCGACCTCTGTGCTGCTGCTAAATGCCCCTTGGATGCCATAGAGACCTCTTCCTGCTCTTCTCATGCGTGCCCTCCTCTGTACTATGCCTACGGCGATGGCAGTCTCTTAGCCCATCTTCGCCACGGCAGATTATCCCTCGCTTCATCGAAACCCAACTCGCTGTCGATCTCTAACTTCACATTTGCATGTGCCCATTCAGCACTAGCCGAACCAGTTGGTGTCGCCGGATTCGGACGTGGGCCACTGTCGCTACCGGCCCAATTATCAGCTCTTTCACCATCTCTATCTTCTCGTTTCTCTTACTGCCTCGTGTCACATTCATTTCACGCTGATCGGTTACTTCACCCGAGCCCCTTAATTCTCGGCCGAAGCCCTGAACCAAGTAGCATTAACCCCACTGAATCGGCTTTTGTTTATACCCCCTTGCTTCAAAATCCAAAACATCCATATTTCTATTCCGTGGCGCTTGAGAGCATATATGTGGGCCCAACAAAAATTCCGGCTCTGCCAGAGCTGGCTTTCATAGACCAGGCCGGAAATGGTGGCATGGTGGTTGACTCGGGGACCACATTCACCATGTTACCGGAAGAAACTTTCTCTCATGTCTCGACTGAATTTGCTCGCTACATGTCATCGGCCGGGTTCAGTCGAACCAAAGAAACCGAGGCCAAGACCGGGCTCAGCCCCTGCTACTACTTCAACTCGGACCGGGGCTCAAACCGGTTGGTACCAAGCCTAGCCTTCCATTTCAAATCCAACGCGACCGTGGAGTTGCCACGTAGGAACTACTTCCTGGGGTTCAAGAGCGAAGGCAAACGGGTCGGTTGCCTGATGCTGATGAATGGCGGTAGCGGGTCAGATGATACTGACAGTGGCCCCGCTGGTACTCTTGGTAATTTCCAGCAACAGGGGTTTGAAGTGGTCTACGACTTGGAAGGGGGTCGTGTCGGGTTTGCGAGGCGTCGTTGCACGGCGCTGTGGGACTCGCTCGCACGTGGGTAAGGCATGGTGTGGAAATTAAGTTAAATTTATCAGGGCTGGGTGTTTGGTTGACTCGGTACTTGCGGGATAACACGTGTGGGGTTGAAAGTGGTCTGATAAGCTGTCATTTTGTCCATAGTCGAAGGAATGGAGTCCACGTGGAAGATGGAATGGTCTAGAAAGATCGTTTAAGTTGGATGTAAATAATGGCGGAGATGAAATGTTTGTAATTAAGTAGAATAAAAAGTAGTTGGATTTCACTGCTGGACTGTTTAGAAGGGTAGCAGTTTGTAAACAAGAAAATATCTTCTTCTATGTAAATTTGCTCTAGAACCTCTAAAAACCTTTTCGTATATTTTGCTCGTTTTGTTAGACTCGATGTAGCAACTACCTGCATTGGTTCGCTATGAGTTTGGATGTATTCTTTCGCTTTGAATTCTCTTCTTGTTTTTCCACCTAAAAACGATTAAGCAGCCTTTAATTTGTACATAAACGGTCAAGTCATATACCGTACATAGAACTACAGGGAGGAACCTCTTAGCATTGTTCCTTATTTTGAAATTCAAATTAAATTATCGTCACCAGTTAAAATAGTACAGCACGATGTTATTGTGGAAGCAAGCTTTACTAGTAGCCTGCTGTGTCTTCACAAACTTCAACGCCATTGAAAGGAGTAAAGGACAAAGAACTAAATTTGATTCCTTGATTAATTAAAGTTGTTTCATGGTAGAAAGAGAGAGAGATAATTGAATGAGGTTGTGTAAGCTTCTGTGCATGAGGGCACAGTCTTAGCTGTCACTGAGGAAAAAACAAGGGGAATTTATATGCATTGGACCCTGCAAAATCATTGGTTTGCTTGTGGCCTTGTGCGTGAGAAGATATCGTTTTTCAAAGGTCTTCGTACCGTCAACTCATAAATGTGCATGAGTTTATGGAGTCCAGCTTGTCTCTGGGGCCATGCATAAATTGTCGATTAATATTGTTTTTAAATTGAAGGGATTTATCTAAACGGCCCAATCTCAATGGATGTATGATTATATGTTAGGTAATCAACTGGAGTTAGTGATTTGACGGTGGGTACTGTGGGTACAGGCCAGGTACACCCGCGGCGGGCGGCGGGTAGGGCAGGTACGGGTACGGCGGGTAGATGTTTTTTTTTTTAAATTGTATCTTATTCGTCTCATACTCGTGCCCGTCGTGGGTACACGTGTACGGATACGAGGGTACTCGGGCACACGGGGCGGGTCCAAGGGTAGGGCGGGTACACGGGTACTTGACTACTCAGGAACGAGAACCGTTATAACGGTTCAACAACGGTTATAACGATTTACTGAACCGTTATAACGATTTCTGAACCGTTATAACGATTTCTGAACCGTTATAACGATTTATGAAACGTTATAACGTTTCAGAAATCGTTATAACGGTTCAGAAACTGTTTTGGTAGACGGCTACAGGGTTTTTTTTGCTGTTTTTGTTTTATAAATATATTTTTTATTTTTTTATGTCATAAAATCTGAATAATATCATTTCGGCTAAGTACAAATCTAAACATTCATTTTAAAAGAATAATATATTTTCTAAACGTTCATTTTTTTCAATTATTTTAAAATAATAGATTAAATCAAAAAATAGATAAAAAAATTAAAAATGAACATTTAAAAATCAAATAATTTAAAATGAACGTTTAAAATATAAATAAAAAACATCTTAAATCAATTAATTTAAAAAGTAAAATAAAAATAAAAATTTATCAAATCAATTACTTTAAAAATAATTTTGAATTATTTTAAAAAATAGATTAAAAAATAAAAGTTACCCTCCTCCTTTTATTCCGAGCTTGGGACCGGCTATGTAAAATAATATAGGCGGAGTTCTAACTTTTGTTTTTGTTAGTAGTTTTTTTTAAAATGAAGAATTTAAAAACTAATTGAAATATTTAGAAATTTATAATTAAAAAAATAGCCATAAAACTTAAAGAAGGTTAGAGATTAATACCGATACTGCCTTGTAGCTATATAATAGTTCACATTCATGTACCATTGCTCGCTCTCTTCCGCACCATCTGAATCCGAATTATAACTCGACCGCGGCTCGGTACCGCTTTCTTCAGTCTCGACTTCGGATGATTGTGGTTGATCTCGATATTAATTGCGCTCCTCAGCATCAATCCAATCTTTCAAGCATACAAGTCTCTCAAAAATATGTGCACCCAACTTACTATGTTTATCAGAGAGAATCCTATTCGCCGAACTAAAGTAACTTTCAGAAGGGACGATTGACACGGTACGGCAGAATACGTCGCGGCCATCATCGTCGGCGTTGGATAGCCCCTTGCATTTCTCTTCCACCACGTCATGATGTCAACATCTTCATTTTCGTTGAGCATCGACATATAGCTCAATAACTCATTTGTGGATGTGTGCGGTGTGCTTTTCGATTGAAAATCGCTAACAATCCACCACTTGCTAGTGCTTCCGGAAGTGAAACTATTAAAGAAAATAAGTAGTAGATAAATAATGTAGATATAATAAATAATGAATATTAAAAAAATATGTAATTTATATTTTTACCTAGGGGCGCGATGACGAAGACGGATTTTGGTTGTCAACCATTCTCGAGTTGTATATGTTAAACATCTCATCGAACTTCGAATTCACGTATGCCTCCACCCCTGTTGGATAAATGTAGATTATCTTTGTACGCTTGAACCATTCTGATTGTGTAATACTTCTTGTATGCCGGATTGAGGCAGCTTGCGATGATGACCAGGAGGGGTATATCTTCCCAATATTTTAGAAATTTTTACTTCATAGCATCTACGATCGGCGTGAGAGATTTATCTCGGGTTTCGGCTTGTTCCAATTCACGATATACCTTAGAGATGCTATAGAGATATTTCAGCAATTCAAATGAAGTTGGTGAGTACGAGCAGGATAGTTGGACGGTTGCTTGAAAAAAAAATTTCTAGAAATTTTCGAAGTCTTTCTAGTTGCTCTCATTCCTCGACACTGGGTTCCAATGCCATTCCTTCTGGTGTGGAGCTTCTCAAAAACTCTCCAATAACAACATGGTAAGGAAGGCATCAGTGCAAAAATCTATAGGTAGAGTTCCAACAGGTATTTATATCCCAAGGAACTCTCAACTTGCTGAATCCATAGTTGTCGCACATCAATGCGAACCGTTATTTTCTTTCTTGGTTTGAAACAATATGGTAGAGAGAATCCTTAAATTTAATTATCAATAGTTTTACGGTTTCTGTTTTAAGACTCACCTTCACAACAAGGTTAAGTATGTGGCAAGCACACTTTTGGTGAAACATTGCTCCATTCATAATTGGGTTTTGTGACCGTTTAAAAATATCAATGGAAGTTATATTGTTGCTAGCATTATCGAAAGATGTAAAAAAAACCTTGTTATCCATATCCCTCTTCAGATTATATTATTATAAAACCTCAATAATGGATTTAAAAATTACATTTGCAGTGTGTGGAGAATCCAATACTTTAAAACTTAATATTTTTTTTGTAATACCCATTGATCATCGATCCAATGCCCGGTAACATAAGAGTACCCAAGATCAATTTTAACGGCGGTCCATATATCAGATGTAATTGAGATCTTATTGTTTTGATATGCAAATATAGCTCGGAGTTCATTTTTTATGGTGGTAAACTGGTTTTTTATTTCACCTACTAATTTTCTATGATGGATTCTCTTGTACATTGGTTGAGCGCACCCCCGAATGACCAACCGGGCAAAACTCATGCAACTACCCATACTTAGTGGTTGTTCTTTATGGGTAATGTACCAGACCATTTCACTAAGCATTCTTGCTTCATCGAATTTTGGGTGAGTTCTGGTACCATATGGTTGCATAAGAGTTTGGATTTATCTCGGTCCTGCATTTTCACTTGGAACCTCACCCTTTTTTTGGTGCATTTCAACATGTCTTTTAAAGCCGGTCATACCACTTGATTGTTTATACACAAAAAAGGTTTCTTGCAATTTGGTACCTTACAATCAAGAGTTTTCAAAATATCATTCTCGTCTTTGGTCACCTTATACCAGAACAACCACCACTGATTGTATTCGGGAGCTCTTTTAATCTTTTTTACTAGTTGTCCCGCTGGTTGTGGGGGGGGCACTTCTCGAAGGAGAGACATCTGCTTCTTGAATTTCGGAACACCGGTCGAAGGAGTAAATGAAATAGGGGCAGTGAATTGACTCGATGATACGGAAGAAGTACCTCCATATGCATAAGGTGTTGTTGGTTGAAGTGCACCTTGTGGAATAAATACGTTCGGATCGGTTGAAGTATAATAAGGTGCACTCATTTGGGGGGTTGTTGATAATTTAAATCTAACATTTGGTCTCTTCTTTGATAATTTTCTGGATAATTGGGTGGTGGCATTTGTTCATAGTTAGATGGTATGCTTGGGCCAAAAAGGTCTTCAGAAAATATCGCGGCGTCTTTTTGCACTTGTTCGTTATAACTTGACATTTTAAAAATCTAACATATTTAAAAAAATTCAAAATAATTTAAAAAATAAAATCTAACATATTTATTTTTAATAGGTTATCTATAAAATTTAATGGTTGCCTTTTGGGCCAGTTACTATTACACACGAAATAAAAACCAGGTAAGTTCCCAGGAAAACCAGGGATCACAAAGGATACGCTACGAGTTTCGATTTTCCTAGACAGAAATTTCCTTAGACATTGTGTTTTTCATAGTATTGCAACAGTTCTTATTAAGGAAACCATTAAAACGTCATAAATAACCTATTAAAAATAAATGATCTAACAATTTGTACAAATTAAATCTAACATATAATTTAAATTTAATCTAACAAAATTAAATCTAACATATTTATATGTCAAATAATGTAACCTTCAAATTTCACGAAATTGTACTTGCGGGCGTTGCCGAACTTCGTATTTCTATTTTCCAATACCTACGTATTAAAAATAAAATTACTTCATATATTAAAAAATAAATCTAATTACTTCAAATATTCAAAAAAATAAAAATAACCTATTTTCTTAACCTATTAAAATTAAATCCGAATTTAAAAATTAAAATCTAACCTATTTAAAATAAATCTAATTACTTCGTATATTCAAAAAAAAAACCTATTTTCTTAACCTACTAATAATAAATCCGAATTTAAAAATTAAAATCTAACATATTTAAAACAAATCTAATTACTTCATATATTCAAAAAAAATTAAAAATAATATATTTTCTTAACCAATTAAAAATAAATTTGAATTTAAAAATTAAAATCTAACCTATTTAAAACAAATCTAATAACTTCATATATTCAAAAAAAATAAAAATAACCTATTTTCTTAACATATTAAAAATAAATCCGAATTTAAAAATTAAAATCTAACCTATTCAAACCAAATCTAATTACTTCACATATTTAAAAAAATAAAAATAACCTATTTTCTTAACCTATTAAAAATAAATCCGAATTTAAAAATTAAAATCTAACCTATTCTAACAAATCTAATTACTTAACATTCAATAAATCTACCATAAACTAAATTTACTCTAAAAAAAAATTAATATAACATGAAATAAATATAACCTTTAAATCTCGCGGAAAAATCTTACGGGAGACGCTGAACTTCATAATTTCAATACCTTCGTAATCCCGTGATCGTATTTTTATACTATATTTTTTGGAACAATAAATTTAAAAATTAAGAATAATATTATATTGAGAGAATAAAAGATTAAGAGATTGAGAGAAAGTGAAAATGTTGAGAAATGAGAGGAAGAGGGGTGTATATGTGTATTTATAGAGTTTTGATTGGATTGGAGGAAATGAATTTTGAAATTTATTAAAAAAAATCCAGCGGGTACAGCGGGTTCGGCGGGTACGGATACGGGTATTGATTTGATGTGAACCGGGGGGAAAATTTTTGAAAATTTTCAAAATTTATGAAACGTTATAACGATTAACTGAACCGTTATAACGATTTACTGAACTGTAATAACGATTCATAAACCGTTATAACGGTTTAGTAAATCGTTTTAACTGTTCATAAACCGTGCAACGGGTACGCGGGTGCGAAGGTGCGGGTACGAGGGTACGGGTACGGCACAAGCCGGGTAAACGGGTACGGTTTTTTTCCAAAAACAACTGACCGCCCTTCTCAAACCTCGCGGCCTGTGCTTGTACCGTCTACCTATACCCGGCACGGCACGGATACGGGCAAGAGTACACGGTACGGTTGTACATAATTTTTAGCAAACCTCTAATTGGAGTAATTCTAGTATACATTTAACTTTATTCATAAAGAACTTTATGGTATATTTCATATTTATGATATATTTAGGTAATCTAACATTATAGACATGATTGTTGTTGGGTTTGAGACGTGCATGAGATGCGGAATTTTAATTTTTTCATGCAATTCAATTGAAAATCAAGGATTATATATATAAAATTTGAATCTAACAAATAAATTTGTGAATAATATATCTTACTTATATCATAATCAAGCGCCACGACTTTTTTTGGATGGTAGTTGCGTGCGCCTTCACCAATCACCGCAAGAATGTTGATCTCGTCTCTTAAAAGCTTCTCAAGCGTGAAGTCTCTACCGTGTGCACTCCTTGACACGTCGAAGCGAAATTACTAGACCTCCAATAGAACAAGAATATCAAATCACTTTTGATTCTCAACACATGAGAGAGATTGATCAATTGGATTGAAAAACTATTAGTTTAATCGGCAGAAAAAAAAAATCAAACTCCTTTTTTTTATTGTCTTCCCGGATCAGAGAGAGTATTAAAAAAAAACTTTTTTTTTCGCTTCTTTCTTTTGGCTTGATACAGAGGCCAGCCCCAGCGAAGCCGAAAAATAAGGAAAAAAAAACTATTCCACATTTTGATTAACGCATGTAATGGGTGGTTATAACCACCCATTACATATGCGCATTTTTTTTGTTTTCTGCAAAAAAAAACTTTTGGGATAACCACCCATTATATATGCGCATTTTTTTTTGTTTTCTGCAAAAAAAACTTTTGGGCTTGGGCTCGCTCACTCCAGGTGTATATCATTCATAATTTGGCTCTCGTTTAAATTAATCCAATCCAAATTTAATTTAATTAATTATGTCTCACAAAATTAATTAATTGTTTTATGTTTCAACTTGTCAAATAGAGCGACCCAATAGGATCCATGTCATGATCAATAATAAATTAATATATATTAATTTATAAATTATAATTGACATATAAAAATGTATTATGATCACCCGATCAAACACAGATAAATTGTGATCCTTTAATTCTTTTGTCACGTAATATCTATTAATTAATGTTAAGAGTCGAAATGTGTCATCCTTGACCATTAATTATTTTTTTTGATCCTCAACTCATAATTATTTATATGTGATCATCCCATAATTATAAATTACATGCATAATAATTATCACTACATCAAGGGGCCCAGAGATATCACTAATTTCATAAGAAATGAGACAGACAAAATATCCTATTGACTATCCATAATTCATAGCATAATTCATGTATATCTGGAAATTACCTTTATAGCCCTCGGTTAAAAACAACGTTTGATAATCGCACAAAATATACATTAATTATCTTGAATTATGAATATCTCAGATAATAGAATTAATACTAATTTATGACACTGCTGATGACACAAACACAATCCATACAACAAATCAAAGTGGGTCAAGTCCAATATCATGCATCTCATACATGTATATTTATGTGATTAAATAAATACCCAGTATCAGTGATATGTGAAATATGATCACACATTAATCCACATACTAGTCCATATTACCATTCAGTGTTTCATGCTAATGATATGGGACTAGGGATATTTAAGAGTTTTAATAATATTTATAGAGTTTCACAATTCAAGTCATCAACTCAAATAATCTATAAAATATTAAAACTCAAGAAACAAAATGATACAAATCATCTAATACATAAAACAAAATAAGAGCACCATCATAAATGATTGGTCCTCTAAGTCACTTTACTAACAATTAATATTACATATCATTATATTGAGATGTGCTAATATGCTTTATAAAGCATAAAAAATTTCATACTTCACGTTTATATCTCATGTTTTAAAATTCAAATGGACGATCCAAACTGTTAAATATGATTTTCATATTAAAATCTCCTTGGTAATCTAATTTTATATTTTTTGAAATTTTTTACTATTTTTTGAAGGGCTATAAAATTCATCGATCTAACGTCATCTGAACCATTCAATATCAATGATTTTATATCCCTTTAAATAAATAGCAAATAAATTCCAAAAAAATATAAAATTTGATTATCAAGAAGATTTTGATATGAAGATCATAATCCATTTAAATTTTAAAACATAAGATATAAACTTAAAGTACTAAGTATTTTGTCCTTTATAAAGCATATTAGCACACCTCCATTATATTATGTCTATAAAATTTTCAAATATGATAATATTCGGTGCATATTTCTCGTATATGAACTTACCTAAATTTTCAATTATCGGTCTGAAATTAATAGGTTTTATGCATCGTAAAAAAATATTTATGTTACATAAACGTTGATTTATTAAGCTTTTTTATATCTCTGATAAAATATCTATAAATTTATATATCAACTTTCAGATCCATCTCTCGATGGTAAAAATAATCGTTGTGAAGAAAGTCAATATTCAAGTAAAATTTTCTTGCTTTTGGTGACTTGATAACAGCCCGGGCACATCTAAGTTCATTCATCGATTTAAAACTAAATGGTCAATATTTAATTGTTCACAGAATAAATGTGCTCGTTTAATAAGAACAAGCTGTCAGTCTTTTCAAAATCTAACGATTTATCTCCTGTTAATAAAATGGTTGTTGTTTTTATAGTTGTAGGTTCAAAATCTGGATAAAATTTTTCTTATAGATATTTAAAATCAAATGACCTGACTTCCATTTTGAAAAATAACTATTTTTCTTACAAAATATTATATAAATTTTGATTAAGATCAGCTAGTTCAATTTTCAAAATTCATCTTATTGTTTTCTTTTAATAAGAACAAGCTGTCTGTAAGGCTGATAGTAGGTGGGATATTATCGCGGGCCCTCTGAGAGGTGCAATTAGTTCAATCTCGGCCTGTTTATTTCAATGTGGAGTTTTTGGGTTTCTTTTCCCAGAAAACACACCCCTTTCAAACCTAGATGCATATTATCTCCTTCCATTTGATAAGCGCAAATCTCAAGCCCAAATTAAACGATAGTTATTAGGCCTTTTAATTTAGTTGTAAGTAGTAAATTTGAAATCTGCTACTTCCTATGTGGCGGATAATATTTTTCTCATCGCCCTCTTTAATATTGTGCGCCTTTTGATATTATACTGCAACTCATGGAGCACTGCTAGAGTATGGTGCAATTAACATCTGTTTTAGACAGCATGTTCAGTTGTTCTCTACCAAATTTTGTGGAGAATAGTTGGTGTTAAATGTTGCTTGTTGAGACATGAATCACAATTTTCTTCAGCAGATTATCATAAATGAATTACAATTGGAATAAAGTCTTCTGGCCAAACAGTAGAGGTGTTTACTAGAAAGTAAGAGACAGGTAGCTGGATTTTTTTCATATACTTTTCCCGGAAGTAATTTCTCTACAGAAACGCTGTACCATTACAATCATTCTGGTATAAGAGGCACCTGGTACCACAGGCAAAAGTTATTGGACCACAAGGAGCAAGTATATTGGAGTTAATCAGTCAATATACAAGCAATTAGATTATATTTTCTTCATGAAATGTGCCTATCACTTTAAATGAACGCATCACACTCTTACTAAATCAACATATTGACTGTATATTCATTAATTCTATCAAAAGGAGAGTGCAAATTAGCAAAAACTTATTTGTTTTACATTTTCTAGTAACAGTGTTTTTAGTTTATGATGGCCAATTCCTGTACCATCCAGCCCAAGCCGAGACCAACCCGCTAATCCCCAAAGTGACCGGATGATTACAGAATGGATTAGGCTCAATATCGGCCAGACCAATAATCAAATCCGCTACATTTGCCGCAACAGCCATCAGCCTCATTATCCTATCCGCTCTTATCCTCTGCATCTCCTTCTTCCCCTCTGCAGTCTTCTTATCCAACTTCCTTTCTTGTTCCAAACCCTTCTTAATCATAATATAATCCATGATTATGAAAAATACATACCCAACTGACTCGCCGAAGGCTGAAATAAAGCTCATCCTTCTCGCAAGACTCGCATCTAACAAGCCGATTCTTGAGACCCAGAGGAAGTGGTCAAAGAAGAAATAAACCATTTCTCCAGCATTTGCAAATATGCTGAGCGTGCGAAATAGCGGTGTTGCACCAGGAGAACGGCGCAGTGCATTGAAGCCGGTAAGAAACCGTCCTGTCCGAAAGGCCTTACGACTGAGGCCAGACGCCACCTCCCAATTCTTGGCACGTTGTGCAAGGTCCGGATGTGTCGGTTCAACATGCCAATGAGCAAGCTTGGAGACATACTGGAATGTTTTTACGAGCTTGTCGATACCATCTCGCTTGGCAAGAAAGATGACCAGCTTGTCGACAGTGTCGTTGCTCATTGTGCGTGAGGAGAGGTGACTGTTCCTGGGTGAGAGATAGAGGTTGCGTAGTGAAAGAGTGAGGGGGGGAATTGAATTTGCATGAGAGCCACTGGAGTATGGGTGGCTCTGAGACTCTGGATAAACGGGAGATTAATTGGCTGTTTGTGAGTCTCTGTTATTTTCCTACATAAATATTTGAATTCGTTGGTTGTGGTATTTGTCGTCAGTCGTTCTCTCTTTGGAAAAATATAAGTACGCAAGAAAGGACACTGGAAGGTTAAAAAATGATCATTTAATTATTAACAGAACTTATTAATTCCATGTATATATATATATATATATATATATATATATATATATATATATAAAGAAAGATATTAACATAAATTTACGGAGGTTTTACGTGAGTTTAAACTCAAAAAATATATCAAATCATCTTCAAATTTTGATTTTTCACTTTCATTAAATTTTTCATATTGAAATCTTATGAGTACAAAATTTTAGGATATTTGAGTTTTCTAAGTCGCTCTTTTTAATTTTCGAAAATAATATACAAACATTGAATATTTTATTATTATTTTTAGAGCCGATTTTCAAAAATTAAAAAGAATGACTTAGAAAACTCGAAACATCCCAAAATTTTGTATCTCATAAGATTTCAATATGAAAATTTAATGAGAGTGAAAAATTCAAATTTGAAAATGATTTGATATACTTTTTGAGTTAAACTTACGAAAGGCCTCCATGAGTTTAAACTATATATATATCCATTGAGAGGAGGAATACACAGCAACAAACTGAAATAGTGAAATTTAAGTAATTAATTAACTATTACAGATTAACATTAACGTGTTTTATTTGCGCACTTCGTTGTTCTATTGTAAATGTGTTATATTAATCTATCATAGTTAGATAGATTTATTATTATTTTTTACATTATATATCATATTAAAAAACTAGAGGAAAATGGCGCCCACTAATACATGAAAACGCTATTTGACAAATTAATGTTAAATCTAGGATGACAAAAACGAATGATTAATTTTGTTTTTGTCACGAATGTATATGAAATATGAATAGAACATTAAAACTTGGGATTTATTTAGCGGCAGATTAATAGGCCGATCCAATAAACCACCTCCGCAGCCCGAATTTGAGCTTTGGTTTTTGTACCCAACCTTTCTCAAGCCCGTAGGATAACCAAAATATATAGTAGGGATTTCTACTATTGGAAAACAGGCCCATTTATCTCTTCCGGCCTCAGGCTCAGACGATGAGTCTCAGTGACAGCCTGTCAGAGTGTCAGGGCAGCTCCATTTCTCTCTTAATTTGGCGAATCCCAGAAAATATTATTTGGTACCCGCGACATCGTGCGCGAGTTGCTTCTTCTACCATTCAACTGTTCTGCCTTTCTTTCTTCGTCCAAACTCGGAATTACAGGGTGCTGATTTGGGAATTTGAGCCAGGCTATCGGCTTCGGTAAGAAGTTTGACCTAAACTGTTTCCTAATTTAAAATCGTAGTCTATTTTGTTTGCTGATCTTATCGAAACAACGGACAAGCAGTATGTATAGCTTGTTTTTTTTCTCCTACTAAATCAAACGGCATCTCGGCTTATCTCGGAGTACAAATGGAATCAGTTCGTTGTTTTAATTGATAGGATAATTTAAAATTGAATCGTTTGCCACTTATTCGCAAATAAATATTTCGATTTCCTGCATTCAGTCGTTCAATGCTGAAACCATCCAAAATGATGCTTCTGTTATTTGGGCAGTAAATTATATTCGAATCTATTTCTACTATGCTATAGAGATTGTCAATTGGTTTGTATCTGTACCAGCCACTTAGTGCCAGTAATGATGTACTGGTATCACCTGGGCAATACAAGATTTATATTGTTGGCTATTCCTCCAGGGTCACTCATCAACACTAGAGCAATTGAATATTTTGTTCTCTAGAATTGTTGGTTATTCCTCCAGTCTTCTAAGTATTTTATCAGGTGATATTTGCATTAAGAAATTGTCATTGGCTTGTTTTGCCTTGTTCCCCACCAGTAAGAGTTTGACTGGTGAGGAGTGAGGAAAGTTGCTCCTATTGGTCGTAATTAGAGTGCTCAATCAATTAGCTACAATTTCAGCACTAGGTTTAAGGCTTCTGAAATCAGGGGATGTCAAATGTTACTCTTTGCACTTGTAAATTGTATTTTCAGTTCTTCACAACTTTAAGCAATTACCAACTATTGTTTGAAGAGTTTGTCTACATAGCCAGTTCACTTCATTTTAAGTACTTTAGGTCATAGTTTACTCTCATTTATGTACAATATAGGGTATGTTATTTTTTCATGAAGATACTTTCATATTTCTTGTTCTCATAATAGAGAGACCTTGTGATTTATGTAGCATATATCCACTAGTGCAGTCTCTCTGTACATGCTTGATTACATAGGTCTAGGGTTACAGTCAAGTTCACCACTTTTTAGCATAGTAAAACTGTGAATTAAGATTTCCAATTTAACTTGTCATTTATATCCTTGTGACCTACCTTTTTTTCTCGTTCTTGTAGATTATTGACAGAACAGCTTCTTCTACCTTAGCAAATCAATGTCCATCCTAACCTTCTCTCACTTAAAGGTACCAACCTCAGTCCAGAAAACACAGTTCCATGGCTCCAGAGTTACAAAAGCACCTATATTCTCTCAGAAGCAACCATTCCTTAAAAGCATGCATTTGTGCTGCTCGAAGAACCTTACATTTGATTCTTCATTCCAATATGCCAAAGCTGAAGAGAGTACCAATTCAATTATTAAAGGGGATGACATCGTTGATGCAATAGACACAGAAGAGGCACCTCAAGTTGCTGTTCTTCACAGCGAATCAGGCGAAAACTTCGTGGAAGTGAACAGAAATGAATCTTTTTCCTTGAACAGTCAGACACTTGTTAAATGGCCGATGTGGTTTTTAGGACCTTTGGTACTTCTTGCCACCGGCATGGTGCCAACCTTATGGCTACCTTTGTCTTCTGTCTTTCTGGGCCCAAATATGGCAGGCCTTCTTTCCCTTGTTGGGCTTGATTGTATATTTAACATGGGTGCAATGATATTTTTGCTCATGGCTGATGCATGTGCGCGTGCAACTGAAACTTCGTGGGATCAAGTAAGGCAACTTGTGCCCAGTAATTACAGATTGTGGAATTGCGGAGCGAGCATAATGGGGTTTATTATACCTCTGTTGCTGTTTTTCACATCTAGGAAGGGCACTCTGCAGCCTCACTTGAGTTTCATCTCATTTCTGGTGCTGGTGGGTCCATACCTACTGCTCCTCTCTGTTCAGATGCTGACGGAGGCATTGACTTGGTACTGGAGATCTCCAGTATGGCTTATCACACCAGTTGTTTATGAGGGATATAGAATTTTGCAATTAATGAGGGGAATTACATTGGCAGGAGACATAGGTGCACCTATATGGATGGTCCAGACTCTTCGAGGCTTGGTTTCGTGGTGGGTTTTGGTGCTTGGAATTCAACTTATGCGTGTATCCTGGTTTGTAGGTTCCATGTCTCAGAATTAGTGGGCTGCCAGTGAGGTCAGGGACATGTAATTTGACAGAAGTCTTAGTGTAATTGTGTATAATTTGATTCTCTTAGCACTTACTAGTAAATAGTGATAGTGACATGAAATACTAGCTTTTCCTGCCCCTCTATGTTTCTTTTTTGTGCAGATATGTCGACAATATTTTCAGAAAACAAATTTCTTCACGTCATTTGAATTATCCTTTGTTGATTGAAGAAACTAATTCTGAAGTTATTGCTATCTGCTAAGGATATGTGAGGGCATGTGCATGACGGATCCTGTTAAGGTTGAGATGTACTTTGTTCTTGTGCTATTTAATCCTGCTTAATGGTTGTTAGGTACTAGGTAGTAAATGAAAACATACGTTTTGAGAAAGATTCAAAGGAAAACCTTTTGAATTCTTCTTTACAAGAAAAAGTAGCCATATATTTTATTAGTGTGCATCTGATCCGGAATATTTTCCGCAATCAAAACTTCTCTTAATTAATAAATTACTGGTGTGGTCCGTACTGAAAAGGCTGTGCCTCACTTGCTGTGCGCATGTGTACTTAGCTTTTTTTTCTTATTAAACATGAAATAAAGACGACTTTATTATGTACAAGCTATTCTTAATAAACTTCAGTTAAAGGAAGTTGCGCTCATCATTCGGAATCTTCGTATTAAAGAGTTTCAAAAAAAAAAAATATATATTTAATGTCAATGTTAAGTTTTTAAAACGGAAAGACATCACTTAACAATTGTTTATTTTGCTGATCATAAGAGCAAACTAAAATTTTAATATCTATATTGTAGACATGATTTAACAATTATTTTTACATATGAAAAATAATGAGATTGATGCTCGTCTTACCACTCATAAAGAAACTTGAATTTTTCAATGGTTCGAAATTAATATTTCTTGTTGCATCACCAAACAATATTGGTTGCTATTCTATTTAAGCATCCCACCAACAATGTACCTATAAATTTATATATCTATTTTTCTTAGCATTCAATTTTATTTGAATTGATACGACGACGACAGGCGATCTCTCATTTGAACTATACCAGGATGATATACATTCTGGTTTTCGATGAGATGATTGTGGTTTTCTGTGTGGAAATATCATCGTGGGCAACATTGGTAAAAGATTTGAGAAATATATTCATTCAAAGATTCAAACGAATAAAAATGGATTTTTAATTTATTCGCTATGAGTTATTTTCCTTTCTTAAACCTTTAGAATTTTAATAAATTTTCTGTGCTATTTTAAAATTTATATTTGTATTATATTCAAATTACAAATCTATATCTTATTAAATAATTTGAAATTTGAAATTATTCATTATGCGCCTCACTGTCCCTCAGGACCCACACCAGATATATGACCACCTGGGGTCACATACTTCTGTGGCTGCATTCGATCAGGAAATGGTAGATGAACGTCTTCATTCTTATTATTATTGTTATTCAATTACAAATGTTATTGTTTGAGAATTGTAGGTTTAATTGAATGAGATTTGTTCGCGGCGAACCAAAAAGAATTAAAGGATGAAAGCAGGAGAATTTAACAGAAACGGGATTTAAATCCAACCTAATCAGTTATTTTATTGTTTAACATAAAAATATAATGAAACTGTATACTGAAAGTGTGGGGTTAAAAATTAAATTTTTCTAGGAGTCATTAATTTTTTTATTATAAATATATATATTTTCAATTTTTTTCTGAGAATAACATAATTATAAGGATATTTAAAAAAAAAATTCTGATCAAGGATGAAGTGACCATGTAGATCCGCCTGACTGTATTGTATATATCATTATGGACCCGGATCTGCTGTCGCGCGGCACCGTGCAACGCAGCACTTAGTCCGTTCGATCACTTCGAGATTCGAGTAAGCACGAATCTCAAAGTGATCGAACGGACCACGTGCTGCGCTACACGGTGCCGCGCGGCAGCAGATCTGATTCCATATCATTATAACCACAGCGCATCGAACACCAGTAGTCAATTTCCATCGATTTCCCAAAATGGAAGCTGAACAAAATTTACTTCATACTCCACCTCAGAATACAAAAGTTTGATGGAGGCTCCAGAATTGTATACTTTAGAGTTTAGACTTTAGAGAAGCAATTCTGAATCCGGAAGCAACTTTTTCATTCAACGCTGCACCTAATTTCCAACTCTGCATCTCCCGAGACTTCAAGCCAACCTTACCTTTACTTTCACCTTTTTTTTTTTTTTTTTGAATCTTACTTCTCACCTTCCCATCTAAACTCTGAGAACAACTCTTGTCCTGCTTCTCTCAGATTTCATGTGTTATTCGCAGTACAGCAATTCGTGTAATCGCTCCTTTTCACTTCTTATTGCCTACTAACAGAGAAGGGATCGGTTCACAATGGTTTATTTTAACAACTTTAATAATGAATCTTCTAAATAAATACTAAAGCAAAAGACATCAGCACTAAACATCATGATATAATGCGAATGTTACTTTTGTTTCGATTCATACAAACTTCTCTGGTTTTAGATGCACTTAGAATTCAAGCTTTACTCTTCTCAAATCAAATATATTTATATTAGCGACTACAAACTGCCGAGAAGGAGAGAAATAAAATTCATTCCAAAGGCTGGTTCTTTCTATGGAAACAGTTCAAAAAATGGCACGCAAAACATTTTAAAAATAAATATCGAAATTTAATGAGAACTCTTATTTAGAATAATAATTCTATTCACGAGAACAGCAACAGAAGCGGGAAAGGACTAATGTCCTCTTGATGTTTTTCATATTTATTTATGCAATTAAAGAGGTCTAATATTAATAACCATTAATCAATATATTAAAAAAATAAATCGGACTGTAAATTCTCTAGATTTAAATTGGAAATTCTATTAAGAAAAAATTCATATTGTGCGGGTCAATTCCATTTATATTGGTCAAACAATGTGACTAATTGTTGATAATTAATTGGCAACTTATATAAGTTAATAAAAATATAGTAAACAAACAAACATATTTTTTTCAATTTAAAAAAAATCATGTACATAATACAAAACGATATAAAATTCTAAAATAAATGAGTAAGCTGTAAACAAATATAGCTTATATTTCTGTTCATTGTCCAACAACTAACAGTGGGAGTCACATACAAGTGAGTGGGGTCACATGACTTTATTGATTTGAGATTTCACGAAAAGAAAAAGAAAAAAAAAACATAGAGACAATCACATTTTTTAAATTCCCTCCCACTAAATCTAACTACTGCCAACCTTGTGTCTCCTTTATTTAATAAGAGACATGCCTTAACTTAGCAACCGGATCAAGTCAGAGAGGATCAACATTATTAATTATTTGTAACTAAAAAAATATTGTGGTGGGCATCCACCAGGCCACCACAAATTCATTCATCATTCCTCTCCAGTAGATCTGAAGTGTCCATTTAAAATGTACAGTAGAGTGTAGAGATCATGATTCATGCC
Organism: Schoenoplectus tabernaemontani; assembly: GCA_037127355.1. NCBI lineage: Eukaryota > Viridiplantae > Streptophyta > Magnoliopsida > Poales > Cyperaceae > Schoenoplectus > Schoenoplectus tabernaemontani. The sequence goes on from CM073758.1 coordinate 14,028,893, forward strand.
TAATTGAGCAGATTTCTCAATTGTTTTTGTCATAAAGCATGATGAAATTTGATTACAGCTTTTAGATCTCAAACAAACGGCTCAGATCTATCGGAATTTTGCAATAACCACACACTGGACAGGAACTAACAATTGCAAATCACAAGCGTGCAACACTCTCTCTAAAACATAACATGATCTATGGCCACTTGATCTTCACTTCGCTGTCATGGATTTCTTTTAAACAAATTGCACGTTGAAAGAGATTTTTTTCTTTTTTAAATTCAACTTTACTTTAAAGTTAATCCGAGTTTGATTTCACCATCTGCTTTGAGAGTTTGTGACATCAATTTCAAAATTTATCAAATCAATTTTAAAACAACAAAGTATGAACAGGTAAAGAGCGATTACATACTAAGATATGTACATTTAAATCAATTAGATTAATCATAAGGAAATAAGTACTCTAGCACTAGCAGAGTAGCAGTCAAGCATCATAATAGTCTAATGCTTATTAAATGTAACTACCATTCACTAATTAGCGGTTTTAAGTTGCTAAATCATATGCTCTGACCCTCTGATAGTCAAAAGTCATTTTATCAGTCAAAACTCAAATTACGCCACAGTGCGATATCTCCAAAAGAGAAGTTAATAATTATGATCTAATTACGCCAGAAAGCACGATTTTATTTCGAAAGAGGCATCTATTAATTACTAATTAGAGAAATTTAAATTAAGGAAATAACTTATAGTAGTTAGCGGAAAGCCCCTCTAGCCTCGCCTCACTTTTCCTCTCTCCCCTTCTCCACTTCGCACGTCCCCACTTCCCCACTTCCCCACTTCCTCTTCTCAGTTCTCACCACCACCACTAGCGCAACCACTTTCACTACTGGAGAACGACCTCCTAGCAAACTCTAGGCGCGGATTTTCTCCTCTTCTTTCTAATTATTCTCTGAAATTGGGTTTTGAAAATGAGCACTGGGAGCGGTCTGCTAGAAGTCGACCCTATCGAGCTCAAATTCCCTTGTAAGTTCCAGATTATGATTTTTTTTTCTTGATCTATTTTGATTAGAACTATCCTTGTGCTCTCCCTTCGTCGATTAAATCTTTTTGTTCGTCTTTTTTTTTTCTGGTTTAAGTCGAACTGAAAAAGCAGATCTCGTGTTCTCTTCAGCTATCCAACAAAACTGATGACTATATTGCTTTCAAGGTATTAAGTGTTTTTTTTCTCACTTATTTTGTTTTATTCGCTAATGCTAGTTGAAGTATAGAACCCTAGAAAATTAGAAAAGGAAATATATACCTCTTTTAGTATTTCTTTACTAATCATTTTTTTAGGTCAAAACTACAAGCCCAAAGAAATACTGTGTTAGGCCTAATTCTGGAATTGTGCCTCCACGATCTACAGCAGATGTTCTTGGTAAGTTTTCCTTTTTCGTTACTTCGTTTTTTCTTTACTTTTAAATAAATAATTAATCAGGGGAGGTTTTCTTCGTACAGTTACTATGCAAGCTCAGAAAGACGCACCACCTGACATGCAATGCAAGGATAAATTTCTTGTGCAGAGTGTTATTGTAAATGAAGGCGCGAATGCCAAGGAAATAACCGCAGACATGGTAATTGATCCCTCTGTTTACTCAACTATACCGTGTAATTAATAATTCAATGAATTCAGGTATTTACCTAAGAGTTAATAGTAAGATCTAATTTATTAGTTAATAGATGATTAGCCAAATCTCAGTTCTTATTATTCGTAGAAGATATCGTTTCGTGATTAATTAGAAATAACACCGGGTATAGAATTTCTAGCTAATTCTCGCTCTCAAATTATAAATTTGAGTTAAGTTAGTTTTGGTCCCATCCATGTAGAGAGACAGGCAGACAAGTGCAGATTCCCAAAGTACTCAGTCTTGCAAAAGGTTGATCCATGCAGCTTTTATGACAAATCCCAGTTTATTGTCTATTTTTGGGATTGTGGCAGTGCCAAGTCTATGAAAGCAACCTTGGCCAATTTCATACATCAATTGGATGCTTCTATTGCTAACTTTGTTACCTTAGCAGTTTCTTGTCTATTCTGTAACCAATTTTTATCAAAAAAAAAATGATAACTGATAATGGGCTTAGATCCCACAGTATAATGAATTGGCTTTATTTTGTGTAGTTCTCTAAAGAATCAGGAAATGTGATGGATGAAGTAAAATTGAGGGTTGCTTATGTTGCACCCCCTCGACCACCATCACCTGTGCATGAAGGATCCGAGGAAGGTTTATCACCTAGGGGATCCATTTCAGACAATGGAAATACAACTACTGCTGACTATATTAGTGTTAGTACCTCTTTTTTATTATTATTTCTTATTTTCTTCTGTCTTGAATTGTCTTGGTTGCTTGGTGACTGTGTGAACGTTTTCAGGCATCAAAAGCACACTCTGAACAGAAATCTGAGACTGGACCAGAAAATCAGAGTTCTGAGGTGAGTTGTGCCGACTTGAACTTTTTCTTCATACAAAAAAATGACAATGGAAAAGCTATTATACCAAAATCATTACCGTAAAATTTGGAGGGTTAATTATTTTAACTACAGTAGGATGTTTTTCAGTCTCACAATTCAACAACTTTTATATAGTATCATGTTTTTCTAAAGGAATTATTTGTATTTATTTAATACTTCATTTTCCTATAAGAACTCCGTAGGCAGAGAAATGCCATTTGCCTGAACCAAATTGAAATCATGGTCCGATCCGTTACTCCTATTTTATTTGCTTATTTATGGATGAATGATCTGGGGCTCATTGAGGAACTGTAACTTGGGAACTAAGGATTATGAGAGGATCTTAGTATGAATTGCTTATTATACGTTCATTTTTCCAATAATGATATTCCATATCTGCTATAAATGAAGGGATGAAAATGGTCTCCCTATAATGTCCAGTCTGTCCAATGTTAACCAAATGGGAATGATTAGATTGACTGGTGATTTAAGGGGGTCTTTTGATGTGATCTGGTCCACCAGCTCTAGATCAGACGGAAAATGTGGGGAAATGATTCCCAGTAATAGAAGCATTCATTGTGTAGCATCACTTCTTAAAATAAATAATTTATCTGATTTTATATTTTATTTGTTGACAGATGGCTTTAATTTCGAGATTAACTGAGGAGAAGAATTCTATTATTCAGCAAAACAACAAGCTGCGCCAGGAATTGGTTGGTGCTTATTATTTCATTTTTTTGCTCAATAAATAAAAAGAAAAGATCAAAATCAAGTATGAAAATTTCTACTTGTCCCAGACCTTACATGATTTTGACCACGTCCAGTGACAATTGTTTCAAACCCCATGTCAAGTATTTACCCTCAGAATTGCCCTTGCAAAGCATGCTTCTTTTCACTTAGTATGTGTCAACTATATTTATACATTATAAAATATAAAATGCAGGAATCACTGAGGCGGGAAGTGAGCAAGAGACAACATGGTTTTCCTGTAGCTCTTGTGGTGGTGGTGGCTTTGCTAGGAATCCTTCTTGGCTATATTTTAAAGAAATAAATTGACATGTTAACTTTACTCTTTTCGCATCGTTTGTTTCAGTTAATTTGTAGTATTTGATAAAGTGGTAGAGTTTAGAAGGGCCGTGTTTTTTCTTAAATCTTTGAATAGGTAGTTTAGCATGTGTTTGGTCGACAAGGGATCTTAACACAAGCTGAGACTTTTCATGTTGTCAGTATGATTATTTAGAACTACTTTTGGTTTAGATATTTTATTATCTTAACTCAAGCTGTGCACATTCAGTCAAAAAGTCAACAAGTACAAATTTTCCAGGATTTTCTATTCCTTTATTTTGTGTGTATTATTGAAAACTAATTTGGAACATTATCTTGTCTGGACTGATGATCTCTCAACATCATTTTGGTAATGATCCTGTTAGGGCTGTCTATATGCATTTTTTTACGCTGATACATTGACAATTGGTATGAATGTACTAAGGCTTGGAGGTTGGAGCTGAGGATTTACAAGCTGAAATGCTGTCACGCTGGTATTGGAAATGCCGAAGTTTTGGTTGATTTGTTAGACTGATGTGTTGAGACGAGAAGGCAAATAGTCGTGTTAATGCGATATGATAAACAACACATTGGGATGTTTAAAAAATAGATATGCTTGTCAGTTGTCAACGAGTGTCACTTAAACCGTAGCATTTGTTGCAACATTATATTGGCCATCATGAAACAAGTCCTAGTTGCCTCCAATTGTGAGAAAACAAGAGAAAAATAACTAGTAAGCTTGCAACCGTTGAAAATAGTAATTACTTTATTGACGTCACAGTTATTTCTAGCTGTAAAATTGACAAAACTCCTTTTTATGTTCCCTGGCAGTCGGACACTGAATGATTTAACAGCTAAGCAAGGTATTTACTAGAGCAAAATAAGTCAGACAACAGCCCCCTCTAAGTGAATCATATCATGCATGTCAGTAAGCTTAGCTGGACCAGTAGAAAACACACATAAAAAAGGCTCAGCAGTCAATACATTAAAGCTGAATTAAATTATATGCATTTTGCATAACTAAGTTAATTTCATATAAAGACGGTTTTTTAAAACTTTCAGGAGGATAATCATGCTTATCTTTTAATTACTTGAAAAGATCTTTGCTTCAAACTTTTGTAAATTTCAGTTTTTTTAATAGCAGATATGGTTTAATTATAGCTTCTACATGAAATTTATCTTCAGTGATACTTTGATTTGTCTTCCAGACTTTAAAGTTGGTTTTCAGTAAATCAAAGCCTGAGCAGAAAAAGATTTTTGGTTAAAGAAATAGAAAAACTATGGAAAATTCAAATGTAAGCGTTCAGAACTGTTTGTTTGAATACATGCATCGAGGGCTTCAGACATCAGATTTTAAGTTTTATGCTTTTTTAAGATTAACAATCTAAACATACATTCCTGAATGTGTTTAGGTTTCATGTATGATTTTGTTATTCTTTCAAAAGAAGCATTTTATCTCATTAAATATAAGTGGGTACACAGAGAACATAAAGATTCATATATTAGTGTTATTCTCATGCATTAGAAAATACCCGTGGAAAGCATCATCCTATTAGGAAGATACTATATGACTAGATGGGAGAAAATTTCCGGGTAGAACTGTAATAAATGATCCTTTCGGAATACCCATTTTTTAGCTTATTTTTTATGTATGAACATAGGAGCACACATTTTGAAATTACTACTAGTTTGGGCTGCGTTGGACATACGGGTATAAACCGTTTGAAGCCTGGTACTGATCAAAAGTAAAAAAAAGGGTTTAAGTTATTCTGGTAAGAACTAGATTTTGAAATTTGAATGGACTTCCCAGATGCTCCTTAAAGGTAACTGCAATATCAATGGACTGATTCGAATTTAATCATCACTTTTGTCAGAACAAGGCCAGAGTTGGAAGGCATACAAACTTAGCACTGAACACATGGATGATGGCTCAGCTGACAAAGCAATTTTATGGTCTGACAAGAGTCAGAGGTTACAAATACTCCCTTGAAGTAACACTATTTCTATGACAAGCCAGTCTGTAACTAGTTGAAAGCTGAAACATGTTACATACTGACATCAGTACGAGGAATTCACATCTGGTGCAGTAACTCAAATTTTAAGTTGCTGTCTTGACCTCAAAGTTAACAGAGGCCCCGTGAATCTATACCTAACTGTCGTGACTGCTCTGACCGAGATCCAAATCTGATGGATGAGGTCATGCCACGAAGTAACTCAAAATTTTGAGTTACTTCAGAAGATACAGACTCTATGTACTAGCACAAAGACCACAGTAATAAAAAAAAATGACATTTACTAGTATACAACGAGTACTGATGTTTGTAAGTCGATTAGAACTACTTTACAGTTTACACAATTCTATTTGGAAATCCCTCCATATTTTGGGATTTCCCAATTTAAGCAACTTATATATCTTAATGACCTCAATAAGGACCATTGATTCATCAGGAAGGAATATTCTGTATCTATTTTCATTTTTTTCAGTGCTGCAAACTTCCAACAACTTCTTTGACAGAAAAAAACTAGAAACTGGAATTCTTGGGTCACTCAGACTCTTGCAACATGTGACATCTCATAATAATGGATCTGAAATCTTCCAGACTCAGCTGCCAAAAGAAGCAATATAGTAAGCCAGAGGCGTCCATGTGTAAACTTATATCTTCAAGGAAATATGTCACTATTTTTTCTAAAAAATTAGCATCATTGTTTATGATTTTATCTTATAAGGATGTATCCATTGAGTTAAAACAATGAACTCTCACAAAAGAAAGGAAAATGTGAGTTGGGTTATGATACTTTGCAAAACACAAGGAGGCCAATTTTTGGACTCAAATCTCAAAAACCAAACTCTAAATGGTTGGTCCAAGTCGCCCGACACAATGTACATATTGAAATATCATGAAATACTAAAATTTCATTATTTTGAAGTTTTCTTATTATTTTTTGGTAGTAATAAAATAATATTATTTGCAATTCCAATAGGTTTACAACAACAACAATTTATTTTGGATTAAAGGCTATGTTGTTGTTGTAATAACTCCAATAGGTTTATCTTTCAAAAATCTGAAAAAAAAAAACTTCAAAAATAATAAAATTTGTGTTCCATAAGATTTCAATATGCATATGCATGGAGTGACTTGGACCAACTGGTAAGATTTCAGTTTTTGAAATTTGAGTCCAAAGTGTTGACCTCCCTTTGCCTTTTCAAAGGACTGTAGCTCAACTCATAAACATCTAAACTACAAGTTTCTCAAGCCTGATTACAATCTGGTTTTCTAAAAGAACCATAATAGTATGGGAGCAGTTCACATTTTTGAAGACATTAGATATTTGGAAAAATTCAATCAAACCTTTTTGTCTCCATCGCTGTCAAAGGAACGAACCGTTATAGTTATTTCACCATCACTCCATGTAAAATCATGAGCAATAGCCATCTTTTCTGTCATATGCTGTTATATACCCTTATCCTAATTCTGTACAAGAAATTTCAATCAATTAAACAAATAAAGCATTAATTTATTTGCAGATCATTTTAACAGAGAAAAGAAGAATACATGCTACATGGAAATTACCATCAAAAGAGAAGAAGAAGCCCATAACCTCATATTTACTGAGCTGTATCCTACTCTTGCTCTGATAAAGGAAAAAAAATGGAGGATCATAAAACAGAGGGAAAAAGAAAAAAAAAACAAAGTCATACACAAAGAAAGAAGTTTATAAGTAAAAGACAGACCAGCTTCTTATTTGTTTTCTTCAACAGAGATTGCTTTTTGGTAGTTTTATTCCACTTCCTAATCTTACCTGCCTCATTTTGTACTACTGCACCATTTTTGTTCTCCACCGACTCTCCCAGTGATAGAGCAACGGCCTGAAATTCAATCAAGGCGCGCTCACAAACACATCAAGGGATCTGTTTTACTACATTGACATTTCTTACAACAACAACAACAACGTTTAATCTCAAATAAATTGAGTACATTGGCATTACTCATGCTAAGGCTTCATCATCATCATCCATGGAATCACCATCTTGTCGCCCTCTTTTCAAGCGGCGTACCTTAGAAAGCTTTGACTCATTTGAAGAATGCTATTCTTTCCCTGCAGTATCATTACAAATCACTAAATATAGTTTGTTGAATATTGTGTTATTCTTGTAAGGGTAATTAGGTAAAAGTATGATTATAATAGTTGTAGGGACTAAACTGTAATAAGTTAGTGTATATGTACTCAATCTATTAATTAATGAAAGATCTCAAGTTAATCAGTAAGAAAATCTACATGGTATCAGAGCGGGAAACGAAACTCACTGCCGCCGTGCAGCCATCGCGAGCATTTCCCTGGCGCGAGTCGCGCCTAGTCTTCCTCACAGAGTGTGTGTTCCCTGTCGCATGTGTCGCAGGGCGCTCCTGTTGCGCGTCCCCTATCTCTCGCGTGTGTCGCGAGTGTAACAATCGGTGTCGCCATGTCGCGCGAGCTTGACTAGCGCGTGTGTGTCGTGCGTCTTCCAGAAGTGGAGTAAGTCGCCTCTTCAAGTGATCCAAAATCCCAAGTTGGTTCCAGTTCCGCTGTGTGAGGCTTCCATCGAGCTGCTAGGTTGCGTGTTGCGCTCAGTCTTGTTCAGCTTCCGATCGCGTCTTGCTGTGTCGCGTGAGCTTCCGATCGAAAGGGTCACAGGGAATAGGTTTGTCTCTCTCTCTCAACTTTTGTGAGTTCTACTTGTGTGTGTCACGAGCTCAGTCAGGAGGCAGAGAGCTTATCTGAGCTATCTGCAGACCGAAGAAGTTTCCCTTCGGGCTGAAGGAAAAAGAAAATTTCTTCTCAGTGAAGTTGTTCAGTGAAGTACTAATTGTTCTAAGTTTGAAAAAAAATGACACAAGACTTGAGTCAACCACATACAATCTCGTCTCAAAGGGATAAAATTTGTTATTATTATCACAAAAGGGTCACTTTCGAAATACTTGTTGGGACCTCCATGGGTGGCCTAGTAGTGGCCGAGGTCGGACTGATCATGATGGTGGTTGTCGTAATAGAGGTCGAGGTCATGATAGAGATCGTGGCATGGAGTGCGATGGATCAGGATGCCAATAGATGTATGTGGCTGACACTGGTTAGTCGAGTTCAAGTCTCGGTGATATGCTGACCCAATTGATGATTCATCTTGTGGCCAGTTTTACATCCACCGCTCCGGCTACTGCCACTGCCATTGCACTGATTGCTTCTGATGGTCATAATCTTTCCTCTCTTCTTACTACTGTTGTTAAGCCGGTTGGCACGGCTATGGAAGCTCTAGTAGTCGAGCCGAGTGTTGATATGTCCTGGATTATAGATTCTGGGGCATCCAAGAACATGAATCCTCACCCTATAATGTTCAAAACCTATAAAGTTATGTCTGATAAAGACAAGGTACAAACAGTTGATGGCTCGCTATGTCCAATAGCCGGGGTTGGGGATATAACATGTACTCCAGAACTCCAATTATCATCAATTTTGCATGTTCCTAATTTCACCAATAATCTCCTATCAGTCAACCAATTGGTAGATGACCTTAATTGTGTGGTTTCGTTGTCTCCTACTCATGTTGTGTTGTAGGAACTTAACACAGGAAGAGTAATTGGTGTTGGCAGAAAAGAGAAAGTCTGAATCAAAGAGCCTGTGTGGCAGAAACTCCAAAATTGGAGTTGCTCTTATTGCATTGTCGTTTAGGCCATATACCGTTTATTATACTTGGAAAGTTGTACCCTAAGTTGTACTCGAGGTGTAGTAAGGCTAAACTAGTATGTGATACTTGTGAGTTCGCTAAGCACACAAGAACAACATATTATTCCGTTGGTAATAAGAGTTCTTCGTGTTTTGATATTGTTCATTCGGATGTATGGAGGCCTCTAGGATTACTTCTCCATCTAGTTCAAGGTGGTTCGTCACTTTTATTGATTGTCACAATCGGATGACTTGGTTGTACTTGTTAAGGAGTAAGGATGAAGTTCTGGAGTGCTTCAAGATTTTTCATAAGACGGTGAAACACAATTTGAGAAAAAAAAATGAAGGTATTACGCTCAGATAATGACACATAGTACATCCGAATAGAATGATGTCGCAGAAAGGAAAAATAGACACATTCTGAAGGTGACAATGTGTCTCATATTTGCCATGAATGTTTCGGATATCTTTGGGGAGAAACAACACAAACAGCTACATATTTAATCAATAGAATGCCGTTGAGAACTATGGACTTCAGTACACCGTTTGAGATGCTCACGGGTACTACCTCATTTAAGGTACCTCCCAAGAAGTTTGGATGTGTGTATTTTGTGCATAATACAAGTCCAGGGCTTAGTAAACTTGATGCAAAGTCCCACAAATGTGTATTTGTTGGGTATTCTAGTGGAAAGAATGGGTATAAGTGTTATGACACAGTGAAGAAAAGAATGTTTGAAAGTTTGGATGTGACTTTTAGAGAGACAAAATCATACTTTGTACTCTCGAATGCACAGTCTAATACATCTCCTGTAACATTTCAAGACACTCTTGAGGTGGTTGTCATTCTTCCCTCGGGCCGGATTGGTCGAGAGGGGGAGAATGTGGTGGTGGCATCAGAGGATGATATAGAAGATACTATGGATGTGAGTCCAAGTACAAGTTCAAATTCTCGTTTGAATTCAAACATGGATCAAAACCTCCGCCTCCAACCAGACAGATCCATAAAGTTTACACTAGAAAACCTCATCATAAGAATGTTGAGTAACTGTCTGTCCAAGATCAACACCAATTGCTCGTGCCTGTCGATGAATCTCCCACAACACAGATTCCAGGTAACCTAGAGTTACCCTCAGGTACTCAGTTTTCTTATGATCTCGATCTTTTTATTGCTGTGCACAAAAGGGTTCGATCAAATGTATTGGAACAAAAGGAATGTGCCTCAACATCTCACCCTATCTCTCACTATATCTCATTTGAGACACTACCACATGCGTACAAAACATTTGCAACCTCTTTACACTCTAATTTTGTTCCATATGATTGGAGAAGTGCAATGCAGGATCAAAGTGGAAGAAGGTGATGTTTGAGGAGATGAGGGCACTAGTTAAGAATGATACCTAGGACATGGTTCCTAGGTCGTCTAATAAGAACACGGTGGGATGTAAGTGGATATACTCAATAAAGCATACCCCTGAAGGGAAAATAGACACATTCAAAGCCCGATTGGTTGCCAAGGGATACACACAGACATATGGTGTGGATTACGAGGAGATATTTGCTCCAGTAGCCAAGATGAATACTGTCAGAACACTCATCTCGTGTGCGGTGAACCTCGTGTGGGATTTGTTCCAATTAGATGTAAAAAATGTATTTCTCCATGGTGACCTAAAGGAAAAGGTGTTTATAGAGATCCCACCTGATTTTAGAAATGAACAGCTGAAGGACAAAGTGTATCGTCTGAAGCGTTCTTTGTATGAATTGAAACAGTCACCACGAACATGGTTTGACAGGTTCTCTATGGCAATGAAAAAACTTGGCTATCGGCAAAGTAATGCCGATCACACCATGTTCATCCAAAGAAAATGAGAGAAAATTTGTATTTTGGGGGTGTACGTGGATGATATTGTATTGAAAGGTAACGATCATGTTGTGATGAAAAGATTCAAAACTAATCTAGCTAAAGAGTTTGAAATGAAAGATCTAGATAAATTACGCTACTTTCTCAGTATCGAGGTGGCTCGGTCAAAGAAAGAAGTAGTTCTATCATAACATAAGTATGTTCTAGATCTACTATGTGATACATGGATGTTGGGGTGTAGACCCGTCAACACACCAATAGATCCCAACCACAAGTTGAGTGGAGAAATTGGCAATCAAGTAGAGAAAGGGCAATATCAACGCTTGGTAGGCAAACTAATTTACCTGACTCACACTAGACCCGACATCTCCTATGTCGTGAGTGTGGTGAGTAGGTATATGCATGATCCTAGAGTATCACATCAGGAGGCTGTGTATCAAATCTTAAGATATCTCAAGGGTTGTTTCCGAAAAAGGTGTGCTCTTCAGTAAAAAAAGGCATAGAAGGATCGAAGTCTATACCGATGCCGATTGGGCTGGGTGTCTCAATGATAGAAAGTTTATTTATGGCTATTGTGCGTTTGTGAGAGGTAATTTGGTTTCTTGGAGAAGTAAGAAACAAAATGCGGTAGTAAGGTCTACGGCCGAGGCCGAGTATAGAGCCATGGCCTATGGTGTGAGTGAAGGGTTATGACTACGAAAATTGCTACTGGAGCTAGGGTTATTTAAAGATAAACCCATCATGTTGTATTGTGACAACAGGGCAGCTATAAACATAGCAAACAATCTAATATAACATGATAGAACTAAACATGTGAAAATTGATCGATATTTCATTAAGGATAAACTTGACAAGGGCACTGTGTGTATATCTTTTGTTGGGACCAAAGAGCAAATTGCGGATGTCTTCACAAATGGGTTAAGTATCACCGAGTTCTCTAATGTAACAAACAAGATGAGCATGATATATATATATATATATATATATCATCTTGAGGGGAGTGTTGAATATTGTGTTATTCATGTAAGAGTAATTAGGTAAAAGTATGATTAGAATAGTTATAGAGACTAAACTGTAATAAGTTAGTGTATATGTACTCAATCTATCAATTAATGAAAGATCTCAAGTTAATTAGTAAGAAAATCTACATAATTAAACCTTGGTGAACTAGTACAGTAGAAACACCTAGTATTAATTAGTTTTCTCAAGTAAATCAATATCACCTACACCTAAACATCTAGTTAAACAAAAATTTGCATTTGTTAATTATGAATCTGTTAAGGCATTTTTCATAAGATATGCATAATATCAATGTTCCGAGAATATTTAAGGAAAGCAGAGACAGCTATACTACTGCCCCATGGTGTCTATCTGCAATAACTCAACTTTAAATTTTCATCGGGGTTAATGGAGTCCTTTTTTATAAGGCCGTTTATCAATTTAGCTTATAAGGAACCCACCTTTCTTCTAACATTTATCACTATATTCTTTATTATTATCTTAACATTTATTTACAACAGTTGAAAAAAACTATTTATACAAAGCATAATAATATTTCAACATAACATATCAAAACTTAACAGTTTTATATTAATTTTGTCAACTATTTATACTGACCAATAATTTTATTTATATTAAGCATGAAATCTATGTATATTCATCATGCTTATGTATTGCAACGAATGATTTAAATCATCAAGATCTAATTATAGTACTTCTATTAGAAAGGTCCAAAGTATTTACAGCACAAAAAACATAACATATTTTAAGATATAAAATATAAACTAAAAATCACCCCACTGGCTATATATTTATCAAAATTTAATACAAATAATAATTCATTCAGTGAGTTTGTGAATGTTGTTGATATCAGAAAATATCCAATATACAAAAAATGATTTAGTCCTTCTGCACGTGATCCTGAGGAAAGAAATACACGAATATATGAAAAATTAACCAGCGAATGGAATGTTGTACTGATACATTAATAAATTCAGATATCATATCTTCGTTTTAATTGGGGGAAGCTATCAAATTTGAAGGACGACACTATTTTCATTAATGTTAGAAAGAAATTTCGGACACTCCCTAGTTTAAGTATGAATTGGTGACGTCGCTAATTAAATCGTAAATAAATTATTAAACGGTAATTTTCTCTTTCATCATTGTAAAAATTAAAAAGAGATTGAAGGATGTCCATACCATTATTGAAATTAAGAGTGGAACAGCTTTTAAGTGAAAACATATCTTCTTTCATCATAAGAAAGACTGAAATATCGGTGTAGATAGATGACCGGCGGGGAATGAACCTAATCGATGAAGAAGGTCATCACTCAAAGATAGGAGAGAAGAATAAGAGGTGTCTGTGAGAGCAAAAGAAACTGGAACAAAATAGGAGACACAAATGAGACTGTGATAGGGGTTAGGAGGCGCAAATGAGACTATATGATAGGGGTGTCAATGGATACAATACTGATTTTACGAAAATATTTTTATTATCATAAAAATTATTGTTATTCATACTCTACTCTTATTTATTAAAATAAAATTTACTCATACCCTAACTTAACCCGTTAAAATAAATAGCTAACAAATGGTAATGGATACTAAAGATAATACTAATATATTGGTTTATCATCGTTCATAAAAAACATACAAACTCATTTATTCCATACAAATATATTTTTATTTTACTATTATGAAATTAAAGTATATTAGGCAATCAATTCTAACTTGAGTTATTTTAAAATAAATAAATTAAAAAAAATAAAAATATCTATTGTCAAACTTTCTAACTAGAAAATAAAATATATTAAAAAAATAGCATATCGTCTAAAATAAAATCTTATATTGTCTAATTTAATCATTTTAATAAGTACTTTATAAATATTATTCAAATATTATAATTTATAAGATGGTTAATTTGAAAAAAAAATAAGTATTATAATTCATAATATAACTCATAAAACTTAGGACAACTAATATAGAAAAAATATATTACATGAGAAAATTATATCATATAAGAAAATTATTTGAAATAATTTAATTTTTTTAATAATTTATCTTATAGAACAAATAAGTACAAAATATTCTTTATTCATATCTTTATTCATGTACTTAAATAAATAATGTATTCTTATCCATATCAAATAATTTAACGAAAAAAATATTTATCTATATTTATCTTATTAAATACGATACGGATCAGATAAATGGATATAAAGAAATTATTGACACCCCTACACAATGAGAGGAGATGAGACGCAGATGGGCACCTTGCTGAAAATTTTAAAATGTTTTGAATGTTTTAAACTCTGGTTGGATATAACAAAAATGAAAACGGAAAGAAAGTCGATTATGCAAAAGGGGAAGTCTTCATCGGGAACAGCGACTGGGGATGGATTAGCGGGGATTAATATATTATTTCTTTACTAAAATAATAGTGGGTTATCCGCAGGATATTAATTTCCAATTAATTAGCCGTGGAAGCACCCACTAACCTTTGTATAATATATGACGCTGGAATACATTCAAAGAACAGATACAATGGTCTGAAACCTGCGAAAGACGATGGAAAATAAATAAAAAGTCAACAGAACTTCAGTGTAGTGTGACAACTCATCTCCCAACTTGTTCATATTAGATAGTACATAAAGTGAATTTGTATGTATGTAATTGATGATTTCTATAAACAAACTCACAAAAAAAAAGCCGACTTGCAGCTTGTGTGATTAATTAACAACATGCCAGCATTTTCTCAACCGAGCCAGCATGCTCGAAACAAACAAACCAACCATCATTCATCAAAAGCCGAAAAAGAAAAGAAGCCACTCAAGAGGAGAAAAAAAAAGGAAAACCTACAAGTTGATATCCTTAGTGTAATTTACAATGTGAAGCACAGCAAGACTAAATCTATTAAATTTCAAGGTCACCCCATGACAAGTTAGAATCCTTCAGGATCGCTGCTGTGGATGTGTCAATTCCTTCTTCCAACATAGCAGTTATTATTTGCATTGATTGTCTCTTTGTCTGTTCTTGTTCCATACAGAGACTCACCACATTGCATACTACTAAAAGACTCTCCTTTTTAACATTCTTCAACTCAGGATCTAACAAGTTGCTTTGTTCTTGTGGATTTTCCAAATATTTGATAGCCTGCATTAATTAAGGTGAAAATAGTAAAAATACATATATAGCGCACATAGTTAAGAAGATTTTGGGTGGAAATACTTACCCAATCTGCTAAGTAACCGGTCTCTTTGGAGAATGGTGGCCGTCCACTTATTAACTCTAGTACGATAACACCGAATGAAATGATGTTGTCCTGAATATACATAATTCTTCTTTCCTGAGAATCCATGTAATTGTTAAATGAGTCAATTGAGCCCCCATCAAATACTGATGCTGAATCAATCCCAGGTTTTGCGCTAAGGGACTTCCATCTCTCAAAATCAACTATCTGCAAATATCAAGTGTCATTAAGAAAAATAAAAAGATAAGCCCATAAAAAATTGAAGCTAAACAGGAGCAATATTTTATCTGTTGGCCTGGTTTGATACCTTTGGAGAAAAGTCTTCAGTCAGATATATGGAAGTTGAGCCCAATTCTGTCAGTGCAAAAGGAGGCTGAAGCTCTGTATGTAAGTATCTAAGGCCACGTGCTATACCAAGAGCAATTCTCATTCGCCTCTGCCATGTAAATTGGCACCCATCCCCATCTATGCAAAATTTTGGGGTCAAGATTTCTATATTGTTAATTTATAGATTTAAAAGAGTGTATTTTTTCACATTACCATGGAGGTGCTCATATAAGGTTCCATTTGATGCATATTCAAATACAAGCATCCTGGAGAATGGATCATACTCTTTGCAATACCCGATAAGCTTGGCAATGTTCTCATGGTTCAATCTAGCTAGGTCTGACACCTGGGAAAAGTGAAATTTAATATCCAAATACATAGTTCAAAGGTTATTGCATATTTGGTATAATGCATAAGCTACTTGCCTCTTTTTTGAAGTAATGCTCAAGATAACTAGTCGTCCAATAATTTCGTGAAACACAGAGTGAGACAACAGCAATTTCAGGCCCATTTTTCATAGTTCCTTTGTATATTACTGTATCGGAAGAAGACCCAATAATATTGCTGAAATCTTCACAGGCTTCTTCAAGCTCTTGCCGGCTTATTCTTGGCACATTCTCTAGCAAGCTTTCATCTACATGTTGAGAAGGCCGAAAAAAATTCATAGTAGAATATTTGACGAGAAGACGGAGAAAGTTTATACAACAAGTGCCAAGATTACTCACCGATCGAGATAAGAGGGTGATTTTTCAAACTTGAGCTTCTCCTTTTCAACGGGATTGTGATGTTTCTTTTTGTTCTATATTTTCTATTATAAGTGATTACACATATAATGATGAAAACAATTACAATGGTTCCTGTAATCATCTCCAGAAAAAGAAGCCACCATGGTTGTTTAAATATTTTCCGTTTATGCCCTTTTTGGGAACCTGCTTTGGGTTCTTTCTGGCCTTCTGGGCCAACGGTGCCTACAATGACAATTTCAATAAATTATTTGGATGGGCTTAAACTTTTTATCAGAACAAAAAAATATAAATAATATGGCAATCCTACATTGCTTGGTGGAACGCTGTAGTTTCGTGTTAGCACCATGTAAGCAGTTGCCTTGAAAGTTAGATCTGTTAAAAGTCAATTGGGCTAAAACATAACAAGGTCAGGAAAAGTAAGTTTTTTATTGACACATCAGTAGCAAGTGATTTACCTTGGAAGCCATATCAAGCAAGATGGTATTTCTCCCTCAAAATAGTTATATGAGAAACTTGCATTGGCCAGCTGTGTTAGTTGACACAAGCCAATTCTGACAGTGTTGTTATCTGATAAATTTCTGTAAAAGGCGAGATAAAAAGAAGTAAGATTTTATATCTTTGACCAATAATTTAGACATGCCAAGAAACTGATGTAGTTGAAATTTAGTCCCAAAGAGATTGAACAAAAAATGTTAGAACTCACGAATTTGAACCATTATTTCCAGGAATAACACCACTGAGATTGTTTCTATCCAACCGTAACTCAACAAGGCTCACTAAGTTTCCCAACTCATCAGGAATTGCACCAGTCAGCATATTTGTATTTAGAAATCTGATCATATGACAGGCGACAATTGATGAAAAAACAAATAATTGTAGGAAAAGAAATATAATTCAACTTCAAAAGTGGTATAATAATTAATACATTTTTGAGATGCTGACAAAGTTTCCCAATTGAGAAGGGATAGATCCTGAGAACTCATTCTCACTCAAATCTAGGACCTTCAAATTTGTCAACATGCTGATTTGCTTCGGTATTGATCCACAAAATAAATTATTGTCCAAATAGCTGCAATTTTTGTATTTATATAAAAAAAAGGGAACTATTATATATTAATTTGAATTGCGGAATTATCATGCATTTAAATTTGGAAAGCATACAGTTCTTGCAAGTAAGATAGAGAGCCAATTTCAGGAGAAAGAAATCCTCTCAGAGACGAATTAGATAACTTCCTGCATAATTAAGGTAAAAAGCTTCAAAAAAGAATGAAATGCCAAAGACCGGTACAATTATTTCAATATAACAGTTTAATTCAAGCATGTGTTACAGAGAAACCACGCGATTGTCTGAATCAGAGCAAAATACACCGGACCACCCACAGGGATCTCCATCGGCAGTGTTCCAATCAGATAATACCGAATAAGGATCTCCATATATTGCTCTCTTGAATGCACTTAGCGCATGAACTAGGAACCGTCAAAACAAGAGAAAATATCAACACTAACGTCCTAAATTGGCAAGAATATCACGATGTTGAGCCAGAAATCAAACAGAAAGGATAGAAACAACTTACTCTCATCAGAAAAGGACTGAGCAGGTGAGAAGAGAAGCCACCACGAGAGTTCGAGAAGAAGGAGAGAGAAGCCAAGTAACCTCACCATATATCACACCGCGTCTCCGGCCTAGCTAGAGCATTAGCAGTTGAAACAATTTATTTCGCGTTTAATGTACAAGCTGAGAAATGCAAGGAAAAGAGAGGAAAGTAATGGTGGAGCAGGTAATTTCTTGAGAGAGGGATTTGAATGCGAACGGACAGAAGTAAAGATGGCACGGAATGTTTTAAGCTGGTCTCTGTAAGTGGAGCAGAAAATTAATGTTGTGCTGAGTGCCTGTGTGGAGAGGTGGAGGTAATTATTGTTGCACTTATGTAATGCTATTTACGTTGTTTTTACTTTTTACACAAGGAGATAAATTGGCCGCACCTGTTTCAATGTAGACCATTAGGAAAAAGTGTGGATTTATGAAATAATTGGTGGAATATGAATTAAATTTTAAGCAACACAATAATTATTTTGATTACGATTTTTATAAAAATTATTGAGCTTGTACGTCAAATTATTTAAAATCATTTATTTTGTTATAACTCTAATAATAATATTATCATTATAGAAATAATATAATATTTTTAAGATTCAAATTTTTAATTTAACATATTTTAGTTTTATTTTTAGTGAGTATATGTAGGTTGTTTCATTATTATTACTTGTACTTATATTTTTGTACAATATTTTTTTTTAAAACGAAACTCATGGAATTTTGTAAAACATGAACAACCGAGCAGAAATTCAGACATGAAGTATGAAAAGCAAACAAGACCCTTAGTTCTAAATTAAAATTAATGTAACCTCACTATAATCAGGGACGAATTTAAAAGCACACTGATCTCTTTGGATTTTAAAAAATAATATTTTTATATCAAGATTTTTTTAATTTCATCTCCTAGATTGTCTGATTACTTTTTATTAAAAAAATTTAATACCGTGGATATTAAAAAAATTATGCAATTTTTTTAAAATATGAAGTTCTATAGAGAAAAGTTTTCTTCATAATAATGAACCACGGATATATGTAGGTTGCATATTAACAAGTTGTGATTTCTGATAGGGGTGTGTTCTCAAAAGTCTAATTAATTTATCAATTAGGGTGGAACATTAATAGCTTTAAGATGCTATTTAATTAGGTTCTATAAAATATATATAACTCATTTAAGATTTATTTTGAATTATTTTCGAGTTGGATATTCTTGAGCTCGAGAACTACTCGACACTTATCTCGAATATAACTGTTATTGTAATAAAGTTCTCGAATCTTACAGTCATTATAATGTAGCTGGGTATATGATCAGGCAAAGTTAACGTTATGATTTTATTTTTAAAATCTCATTAACTCACGTTAATGATCTCTCTTTATGCTTTATTCTCGATATAAGACCCTGCTTAGAATTAAAAGGAGGATCTTGATTGTCATACATGCACAGAATATATATATATGTCAGAATAATTCTTGCGCATAATCAAACACACCTTTTACACTCATACAAACTCATATACTGCATTTTTTTATATACAATCTGAGCTCCTAGATCATAACGTATCAATTTTCAAAATTAGTTTAGATAAATATTATCGATGTATCAAATTGTACAGTTTATTAAATTACTTTAGGTGAACGAATATACAAAAAAAGTATATAAAATTAATGAAAAGAGAGTGAAACCAAGAGCAACTTAGCAAGAGTTGAGGCCTGATCGAACACATAATTCTTTTTAATTTGAATAATCAAACAAACAATTTTTACTTTTTCCTTAGCAAGCGAGTCGGACTGGTTTGAAAATACAAAGTCGAACTGGGTATAAAACAAAAAGGTCTGACTACTTTTGTTGCATATTTTAACTTTTTTGGAAATGTAATGAGTAGCTGGCCTGCTGACACAAGCATACGTACAGTCACAATACAGCAAGGCATAAATGATAAATTCGAACAGCACTGAGGTCAAACATTCCAAGTTGGATTTGTGAACATATCCTAAGATAATCTAATTAGGTCATTCTAATCGAAGTTTTAAAATATAAATTTTAATATGTATGTGATTGGATATTATATAACGCATATGTGATATACTGATGCATATACATATTATATATGTAAAATATGTATTTTAAAAAATTCTTAAAATATTTAAATTGATTATTTATTTTTAAGGAATTTTATTTAAAAAATAATAAAATATTAACATAATTTTAAATTTTTATATAAAATATATCATATTATTAACTTTATAGGTTTAATATAATATATTTTTTTTAAATTTCATGCATTGTTGAATATACGGATACATATACTTATGTGTGCGATATCACACCACATAAACATAATCAAACCGTAGATGTGATCAATTGGCCACATTTTAAACAATGATCTAATGATGGAAGTTGGTTCGATATAACTAGTGTTTTGATATAGATAGGGGCAGACCTATATGTATCTAGGGGCCCCCCTCTGGATTTTGAAAAATAGTGATTTTCGGTAATGTTTTTCGGTAATTTGTCCCCCTCTGGAAAATGTCCCCTAGATTGTCTGATTATTTTTATTGAGAAAAATATATTTAATATCGTGCATAATGAAATAATTATGCAAAGATATCAAAATATAAAGTTCCGTAGACGAAAACTTTCTTCATCAACTTGATTATCTATTACTTTGAGCTTTATTTTGTTGTTATTTTAATATATAAATGTTATTATTTTAATAATTTTTTTATTCGATAAGCATATATATTAAATTATTATTATTTTTATTTAGTATCCAATTAGTTAATGGGTTTGAACCTGATAATCCATTACAATCCGATAATTGCTCCTCCCCGATCAAAATCCTACATCCGTCCCTAAATATAAACATATAGTACATACCTTAACCCAAATTGATTAATTAAAGTCAATGGTGATTATTTCAAGAAGTATACTCGAAAGTAAAACAGGCTAGCTAGTGAAAGCAGCCGAGAGAAAAAAAAATGATATTTTAATTATTATTTTTAGATTTTTTATTTCATGTTGCTGAAAAAACTAAATATAGGCTCATCAATGTTGAGCCTTTTTAAAGCAAACTTTTTAGGCAACACAACGAATGAATGGAAGATAACAGAAGCACATAACTGCATATGCCCCAGCTGTCATTTGATTAGCATTCAGCTCTAAGCATGTGCAAATGAGTTTTGTTTTATTTAGTATTCTTGTTTCATAGCCATGTGTATTTGAGTGGCAAATAGACTATTTCGATTTGTTAGGCAAGATAAGACGCATCTAGAAGACTTGTATAATGAGTCTCAAATTGTTTCTAATTATTAAATGTATTTTAAATTTACGATCTCGTATAGGAAAAGTAATGATTTAACTAACTGTACCATATATGGTTTTGATATATAGAAGAATGTAAATTATGCTTGGAACATGATACTACAAGAGAAAAAAAAAAAAAAAAAAAGAAGAAGAGTTGATGTATATAACAAATTGTGTTACTTAATTGTGCAGGTTTCAGCAATCCCTTGACAAATTCTTACACTTATAAAAAAAAAATTCTGAATAACTCAATGCTTAACAATTATACAATTATCATTTTAATCTAAATTTGAATCAATTGGTCTTCTAGTGTGCGGACTAATATTTTCATATGTTGTCATTAGTAAATCGCACCATTCTTTCATTGTTTTTAGTGTATGCATCCCATTTCTATCAGATTTTTTTTATTTTAGTAAATAAAAAAATAAATAAAACTGGCCACCTCTCTCCTCACTTTTGCATACTTAGCTAGACTCGAATTTGAAACTCGGGTCCGGCGGTTTTTTTTTACACACAAATGTAAAAAAAAAAATACGGACCCGAGTTTGAAACTCAGGTCCGAGTAAAAAAAATTTTTACGTTTGTGTGTTATATTAAAAACAAAACACAACAGTCAGTAGATTGATCTAAAATATTACAATAAAAATTAAAATAAAGTTTTATAACACACCCAGTACATTTGAAAATTACAGGTGTCTGGACCGAGTTTTAAACTCGGTCCCAGCATCTTGCTATTATATAGCAACCCCAGTACATTTCCTCAACCCCAGTTTGCCACTCAACCCTAGTTTGTCACATTTTCCTCGCCTGCTACAACTGTAAATGCAAGTGATAGTAGTTGTTGCTCTGCATCATAATCACATGTCATAAATAGTTTACCGGCATACCGACCCGATAAAAATTCAGCATCGATAGTTAAGATTGGTTGTAAATAAGGTCATGGTGCAATACACGGTCCAAATGCTAATGCAACACGATCGAAAATTTCAACACCGAATTTTGTTGATGGCACTGTCTCTATGATGTATTGTGTGTCATATGTGGAATTTTTTATGGCTGCTAGCAGAGACGGAAGCATTTCGTATGATCTCTCCCAACTACCAAATAGGTTTGCAATTGTCAGTTCTCTTTCTCTCCATAATTTATTATAACTCGGTTATACTGTGGGGGACTTTTGTCTAACCAAACTCCTTGCTTCTTTAACTGTCATTTCTAAGTTGTCTCTCAACTGATTCTTAACAATATCTGTTATCATTCTGGAAGTTATCTGACTGTGGTCCGCCCTAATAGCACTGCCAAAATAAGAGTGCTCGAGCAGATTTGTTTTGATCTCTCAAATACCCGTTATATTGGGTGTGACATACATCCTCCATGAACAGTTATAATCTTTATATTTCATCACTAATTTTGATTTGTTGTTATTTGTTACCTCCAATTTTATATTCCGTTGAACATGAAAATTAGCGATTTTCACTTTCAACTCTGATTTCGTACTAAACTGCTGACCGACACCAAATTGTTCATCAATTCTAGGTAGTTTGCGAAAATAAGGCTCGTCTGCATACGACATTAGCGTATTATTAGCAAATTATGCACACATGTTCTTCATTCCCCGATTGATAAAAGGAACAGACATTTGCCACTCTCTAACTATTTCTTCGACATCTACTACATCATCAGTTTCATCCATATTTGTATCTATTACATCCTAGATGTCATCCTCCTCGACATCCAGGTGCCACTCTTCCTCTTCGTCATCCTCATCCACATCCACATCCACATTTTGTACCGAAACACGGGATGATCGCTGCTCTCGAGCTCGAGAGTGGGTTCTTTCCTCAGCCATTACTGGATTACTACTTTCAAGAATACTAGTTGGATCATAGTTATCAGAACTGGATATTGGTTCGGATTCAACTACTAACTCAGTGTTTTATACCCGGGTAAGTGGTACGGAGCTGTTGTTTTAATCATTCCCCAAATTTCATCAGAAATAACCCCAAATAAGCTATAAAAAAATCACTCGAACCTGCTGAGGCAGTGTTGATCCGTGAACTAATGTTGATCCGTGCACTAATGCGGATCGGCTCTGGATCTGTCGAAAAATAAATTTTCAGTTGGAAGCTCTTGCAACAGTTATAATGGCGATTTTAAAGAAATAGTTAGCTGAAGGAAGATGAAGAAGAAATGTACTGGCCTTTGAAACATTATCAAACAACTTAAAAAATTTCCCACAGCGACTTCCCTGAAGTTTCGAAGGAGACAATTAATATGAAATGTTGAAAGAAGGTATTGATGGGACTAATCTGTATATAAAAATCAACCACTCTAAATACCTAATTATCGCATTCAAAATCAATTATGAAACACGTTTTGTTTCCGTTTACATATATACACTATTATCCTCATTTGATTTGGATACTTTTTTATTTTTAAAATAGAATGAAATATGAATATTTAGAAGAAATTAATGTTGGAACAAAATTTGAGTTATTTATTTAAATGTTAGGTTTGGCTTCTTCCCACCACTCAACTTCCCATATTTCCTCTTCAAAAGGTTGTCCTACTTCGACCCCAGCGGAACGTCTTAATTATTATTAAATTTTAATTAATCATAACCGTTGATCTCAAATTGATCTCTGTCTCTAAAATAAATTTTAATCCATAGAAAAATTAACCTAAATTTTTTATTCCAATGTAATTTCTTTGTAGAAGAGTTCCAATGCTGTTATTTTTGTGTCATAAGATACTATCAACTTATATTTCAAAATTTAACAGTTAAATTATAAATTCAAACATTAAATTTATTATTTTTTATGATAAATGTACGCTTGTAAAATTTCATGATATAACACAAGATCGCTCAAAATCAATTTTCATCAATATTGGATTTTGTCTCTTGTAAATAGAGGTGGCAGAACTCGATCCGACCCGAGAAACCCGCCCGGATCTGAACCCGACCCGATCCAATTTTTTAAGAAAGTCAAACTTACCTGATCCGACCCGAACTCGACCCGACCCGACCCGAGATCAAATGGCCTTTAATCCAATCGAAATCTATCAACGATCTGAAAAAACACAACATATATATTAACCCGACCCGACCCGACCCGGTCCGACCGACCCTCACCCGACCCGGCCCAACCCGATTTCTTCTAAAAAATCAAACTGACCCGACCCGTCCAACCCGAACCCGAACCCGACCCGACCCGCCCGATTGCCACCTCTACTTGTAAATGACAAAATATGATTTAACACTAAAAATGCTTAGCACTACTAATTACTGCTATTGCGTTTTGTACATGTTAGATTGTTAGTGGTCTTTTATCAGTAAAAATGTACTTTTTTCTTTCCAATATTGAATGCATTTTACTTGGGGGCTATTTTATGAAATAACCCTTTTTTGTGAAGATATCAATCAAAATACTGTTCTTCAAAAGTTATTAACAAAATACCTTTATGGGGTCGAACCACTCTTTCCTTACCCTCTTTTCCGTTTACTCTAAACCCAATTCAATAAAAAAATGTGTACACATACTACGTCACAGAATCAATTAAAAAAAAATCTGAAAGTCCTAAACTAATCTAAGTAATTCACACAAAATTAAATAAGTTGTAAATTCCAATTTCTGATTCTTCTATGCTAGAAATTAAAATTGCAAAATCATCTAATTTGAGCTTGTGTACATGCTCTTTCTATCAAAAAAAGCATGTGTACATATTTCTCAACACAAGAACATATTATTTACTATATATTCCTATAAAGAACACATTAAATTCGTATGACAGTAAATATGAAAAAATAAAAGGCATGCACACCTTAAAATATGAAACATTGGAGGCGCAAGGACATAAAATTGCATCATGACCTTCGACATAAAATTGCATCGTAACCATTAGTACTTTTTGTGCAAATGAATGAAAAAAGGATATAGAAGAGCCTCTTGGGACAAATTTCTCTCAAATGTTAATTTGCTATTTGCTATTTAAATTTAGAGTATGAAATGATCAGAATACCTTTGTATGCTTATATTAAATATTTAAAAAATCACGGTATATGGATTTTAATTTTAAGAAAGTTATTAATTATTTCAAAAATTATAGAAACTTAATCAAATGTTGATAATAAAAAATATGTATCACAATTCATTTTTATTTTTTTCATTAAAGTATACAATCACAAAAATGATTAATATTTCTATCTAGAAAATGTACAATTTTTAGAATTTGGATGTTACATTTTATTTAGCTAGCAATGAATGGTGCAAATCGATTTTTGTTGAATGGTTTATGCACTCAAAAATTTAATTTAATTTTCAGGTATAAAAAGTAAAAAATATTTTGTATTACATTCTTTTTGTAAAGCAAAATCAAATATATAAAATAAAAATAAAAATGAAATGGTAAGCATATTTGTATTATCATCTATCAGCATTGAAATAAATTTCTGTAATTCTTGAAATAATTAATAACTTTCTAAAAATTGAAAATTTATATACCATAATTAGTTTTAATATTATAATATAAGTACCCAAAGGTATTCTAGTCATTTTATATTTTAAAATTGAATATTAGGTAGTATCTTAATAGTCGGGAATATATTTCTCACAATTTATATAATTCGGGTGTTTGTAGGGCCAAGTTGTCCAACAATCTCCCAAAAAGAAAATTGGAAAATTTTCTAAATTGATACAAGACCGATAGATAACCAAATTGGAGTCCAGGTCGGCTTCCACTTGAGTTTGTTTGGCGACTTACTACAGGGTGTCTGTGTCTCCATACTTGCCAAGCGTGTATCTGACAAAAAGCTAAGATGAAGAGCCTGGCCAGATTCACTCCATCAGACATTTATTTTATTTTGGATGTGGATTCTGATTTTTTTTTGTGTGTCGGAAGCTAATTAATAGATATATTTAAGGGAGGGATAACTTGACAATGGTTTGAATTTTAAAATAAATACAAAAAAGAATTTTAAAAATAAAAAAATTATAAATATATTCTTTTATTTATAGGTTAATGGTGATATAAATTTTATGCAATTTTTTTATTGTTTGATAGTCTATCAAAGATCATTAAATTGAAACCATTAAAAATGATGGTTTTTAATGAACTATGAGACGATAGTGAAATTATATGAAATTTGAATACGATCAATCTATAAGTAAAAGAACATATCTATAAAAAAAATCTATTTTTAAATTTTCTTTCATATTTGTTAGAAAATTAATAGTCAAAATTGTCAAAACAACTCATTGTCAAGAATCCCTCCCCTATATTTAAACTATGAAGAATGACCCATAAACTGATTATGCTGGACCATGTGATTCACTGCAATTTGGTGAGCTCTTTATATCTTTGGGTCTATGAATGATTGTGATTTTGTCTGCTTTCTCTGTCACTTGTCCAACTCCTTTCATAAATTGTAGAAGTATAAATCAACATATTCTAAAAAGTTATTAGGTTTCCGTACCATTCCTCAACTAGATTTGGGATGAATTTAAGGTTCTCTGAACTCTCTTGGCCCAACAAGCGTGGACTATTACAAACGATATAGTGAGCTTCTCAGTTTCGACTCCCACAAACACTCAAAATGAAATAAATAAATAGATAAGACGAGAAATTTTGCTATCTATATTATTTTCGCATATCACATACTTTACTCCTTATCTATTTAAATATATCTATATTCAATACATAATTACTTATGAGTAGTTCTAATGTATATCCAACGTTTATGGTACATTTTTTTTTGAAAAAATATTGTTCAAATAAAATTTTCAAAATTATAGATATATTTCTAATGACTTAGATAGAATGTTACCAAATTTTTAATTTGAAGAAAGATTTTGCCTCTCATAATATAATTTTCAATTTTTAATGATGGAATTTCTATGACATTGTGATTAATGACAAAATAATCTCTAAATTACTTCAAATTTGATATAAATTTTCTCTAAATTATTGGAAACATATCTATGAATTTGATTTTTTGTTAAATAATATTTTTTAAAAAGATATATCATAAACATCAAAATATACCATAAAATTTGGAGGTATACTGAAATTACTCATTCTTTATATAAGAAAATTCAAACTAAATAACCCACAAGGAAAATATAGTATGACAGCTTTTAATATATATAATTTATGCAGCGTACAATTAAATTATATATATATTTTAAAAAAAATAGTGACCAACGATTAAATAATGTAACCATCGAATATAAATACTCTTTGTGACTTGCGGGAAACAAACACGTATCAGGATGCAGATAAAAGATTTTATCGGCATATAAAGAGAACAGTCTATGTCGCTTTAAAAAGATCTAATTTTAAGTGGATAGAGAATTTACTTGTGTTGCTATATAATTTTAAAATTTTGAAGATGCGAGGTCTGGTCATGTCATATTCAAAATCTACTAGAGGTCAGACTCCAAAATAGAAATTGAATTAAAAGTTCACGTTAGAATATAGAACAACTTTATTCAATGTATCAAGGTGACCGACATCACGATAATGGAGACATATACTGGTTCATGAATCAAATTCTGAATCTATTTGGGAATCATAAAACATGGATTATGCGTAAAATTTCATACAACTTGGATTTTGATAGATGTTATTAAGAAAGTTCACTAAAAACACTATTTTTTTTTTGTTTTATGACAAAGCTTTATGTTATAATAGATACTATTTATTTTTTCGGAGATCAATTGCTGGTACATTAAGAGTTCAGTTAAATGAATTATATACTAGTTTAAGTCAAATTAGTGTAAATGTTTTAGAGGATATGCTAATTTGGAGATGATAATCAGATGAAACTTTCAGCACTCATTGTATTTTGAGAAGGGATTCAATTACCATTTTTTTTTGGTGTCCATGGTGCCTATTTATTTATTTATATATAAATTTAAAAATGTGAACCGGTACGTTCATTGCTGGTACTGCCACTGTTGACGTCAATTTCTTCGTCCGAGTCAGGCATCATCTCAATTGTATGTATATAAAAAATCAAAAAAATTTAACTTTATTTGGATAGCCATCAAGTAACGTGTCTAAATTGTAAAATTTGGTCCGTTGATTTTATTAACGCTTGATGCCTATATAAATAATATTGAAATGATATAATTTTTTGTATACATATATAAGATGATATTTATAAAACATTCCTTCAATTAGTTTTGTTATTTATGAATTTAAATAATAGTTATTTGATATTTAATTTTAATGGCACCGATGTGGCACCAAAATGATGGTAATTGAATTCATTCTCTTGTATTTTTGGTTAGAATTTGGAGGAATCTCTAAGGTTTAGTTTGCAAAAACATGGACTGCACCATTATCCTTAAAGATTAAAATATTTTTTTGACTAGTACAACAAAATAAAATTCTAACTAAAGATAACTTAAAAGAAAATGATAAGATGATTCAAAATATATTTTTGTGGTCACAATGAAACAATAGATCACCTCTTTGCACTACACAGTAGCTTATTGTCTCTGGTCTTGGATATGTAATTGTACTTTTACAGAACAGTTGGAAGCGTGATTTTGATTAGATATATCTGTTGTGTTGAAAAACTGATCTATGTTACTTTTGTTCGAAAGTGTTAGACTTTTAACTTTTGGATGTAATTGGTAAGTGTTGATTGTAAGACTTAATATTTTGTGTTGCTTTGCATGATGGATGTAATAGGAAGAACAGTATACCTCACAAATCGGACGGGTTGGATTGTTTTCAAGTCGGATGAGATTATATACGGTTTACTATCGGATACAGATTGATATAAGATTCGGTTCGGATTAATCAATTTCAGATTCGGTATATTTATGGGTCGGAACAACTATGTTACTCGGGTTTTATCGGGTTCCGGACTAATCTGGATAGTAGTTGATTCAGGTGTCGGATTTTCTTGATTCAGATCACAGTAAGTTACGGATAATAAGGTGCGGGTTTCAGATATAAATCGAAAATTTTAAATTATATTTGGATCACATTAACTGATTTATTTAGACTTAGATCATTTTTTTATTTTGAGTTTGCTAAGACAAATATTTATAAAAATTATGTGTTTTTGTATTTGAAATTAAATTACTCAATTCAATTGTATAATTTTAGATTTTATCGGATCAAATAATCAAGTTAAATTAATAAAATTTTAAATTTAAAAATATCATGATTAATGAATATATATGTTTAATAAAGAATTTATAACAAATTTATGAATTGTGTCTATTTATTAAAAATTATGATCAATTTTAGTGATTTAGAAAAACACGCTAAATATAAAATCTTAACTATAAAAATATCTTTGTACATATGTTAAGAATCATATCATGAACTAAATAGAATAAAATTTTATATGCAGATATTGATCCTTCTTGGTTCGGGTTAGTTTAAATTTGAATAATTATCGATTCGGGTATCACATAGTTTCATATCGCTTTGGATTCAGATTTTTTTTGTTAACATATCACATCGCATCAGATAATTTATATACGGATACCTCATATTTATGGGTTTATTTAGATTCAGATTTCTTCAGATTCGGTCAATTATGGATTTGGATCATTCAATTATCTGATTTTAGCAAGATCCAAATCGAATTCGGATTAATCAATTATCAGACGGACTATTTCGGTCAATCCATTTGGGAATCATTATGCAAGAAACTGGCCGAATTTGAAAATTTTAAATCTACAATTCCTCACTATAAAATTTAATCATTGTACACGAATTATTTGATCAAGAGAAATACGTAATTGAATTTAAATATTGGTTCTGTGATTTTCACATCGGGCATCACAATCATCCACAAATATTAAAACTTGATAATTGCTATAGTATAATGCAACAGCTTCTATGTGCAAATGAGTAGTTTATGCACCGGATCACTAGTAGTTATCATTCTATCGTGTCTCTGCTGCCCAAGCCTTCTCTTCCCACGACTCGACTTGCTTTATCGAATTTTCTTTCCGCCTCAAAATTGATTTCAATTCGGCATCACTGAAGGGTGGTTGCAACTCACAGGGGCCCACTTCACTTGGTCTATGCACCATTGACTCCATCATAAACTTGTGCGCATTTCCTTCAGCGGGACATGCCATCAGCTCGGAGCATAGCTCGGTCGCATTAGGCGGTATGGTCGGCTTGTATTTCATGAGCTTTCCATACTCTGAGAAGAGGTGGAACATGTAATCATAGACGTTCTTCATTTTGAGCTTTTCTAGCATGAAGCTACTGCCTGCCTTTCCAATTTCTTGTGCCTGTTTATTGACATGAGGCCCATAATTATTTGGGCTCCATAGATTGCTAAGCATACAAATTGAAAGCAGGAAGGTTCTTATATTATGTGTCAGTTAATTTGAATACCTTTCAAAAGGGCGAACAATGTACTTTGAAGTTTGTTTCTTGTAAGATAACAAAATGGAAAGGAGAAAAAAAAGAATAAAAGGTAAGCACTACCTTTTTCTTATGAGAATTTCCCCAGTCAACTGCAAATTTGATAGATCGACATTTGTTGTTATCAGCTCTTATAGGCCAGTAGTGTTGAACTGGCATAAGACCCCGGGTGAAGAAGTCGTAGAATATTGGCTTCAAGAATAATGTCATTGAGTCACATGCTAAAATGTACTTCTCGCTAACTGACCACGCACACCCCTCGACAAAAATCTTGTACCTGTGATGGTATATTTTAAGTTAACATGTATGTATAAATGACAGATACAAAAGTAGAATGAGATGTGAATTACTTATGGGTGCACTGCTTTGAAAGGTCTGAATCCTTGTATCCTTCTACTGCCTCCTTGAACCAGTTCTGCAGTCACATTGCTACTATTTAGCACTTCATTAACAGAACATAAAGACATATATATCAAGCTCAGTTTCAAAATATTTATTCATTTTAACTTATATGATACCTGTCCATAGATTCTAGCATTCCAATCATGCGACTCAGAAACATTACATTCGACTAACTCTTTCCTGACTTGGGCCACATCAGGATTACCTTTCCAGTAAGCATAAGGCACTCTATCCATCCATTTTAGACGCTTATTCTCTTTCTGGATCTCCCTCCTCAGTGGCTCCCATGGCTTAATATTTATCTCCGCCCTGTTTCAGAAAGTCCAATTTTTTTTTTCGTAAAAAGCAAGCCCAAAATAAAAGTAAAAGAAGTTGCAAACTTCTAAGACCGTATTTAATTTGCAAATCAAAATCTTATATCCAATATTATTAATAGAGAAAATAGCTAGAGAATTACCAACCCCAGTAGGACCAGTCGGGGAAAACAATGTCAAGTGCACCCTCAGCCGCACAGTAACGAAATAGTGACGGTGGAGGCGGTGCATTTTCTGATTGGTAGTCCTCAGCCTTAATCATTGGAAAGTCAAAACAGTCAAACATGAGATCAAGATCAGGAATCTGTCCGGGATAATATCTTAAGAGCTGAGAAATGCCCCACAGAGTGAATACATCTCGGGTTTGGAATGTCGGATGATATTTCAGCACATAGGCACGGCCATCAATGATGGTCAATCGGAATGTTGCAAATCTCTGGGCTTGCTCGACTGTGTCAAGTGTAATACCCGTTTTGGCCCACGGGCGTAGGTCTTCATGGATCCAACGGAAGTAAGAAGGGCATGTGGAGGATGGGGGAGGGATGGACGCAGGGAGGGGTCTGACTAGCGTCGGGCATGTTATCTGTTGTTCAATTTGGTCGGTTGTGTTTGGACAGGTGATCGGTGGAAGAGTTGGAAGGGGTGGCTGATTGGGTTTTAGAGGGTTTCCTGAGAAGGATTCTGGTGATCCCGTGTTATTGTGGATGTTGATGTGCATGGTTTGGGACGGAACACTCTGCAGTTGGGGTAAATTTAATTTGTTAGGAAATTGAATGTTAGAAAAATAATCAATTTATTCTAATATTTGTATTTCATAGACTGCGCAAACAATTTTGTTTAATTTTTGTGTGTGCGTTAGAAACAATCACTATTTAGTTCAGTAGTAAAAAGTTAACAGGGACCAACATATTCTAGTCCAAGCAAGTTTAGCTGTAATATTACAATGTACTAGGTGAATAATTGAGTTTTGTGATGACATTCTTCTTGAAATTTGCAAATAAGCAACTGTTTTGTGATATTTTGTTTAACTAATAAAGTATTGTTAGATGTTAATATTTAATAATACATTTTAAGAATATAACTTGCTTTTGCTTTATCATATCCAGATGGAACTTTAAAAAAACCAAGAAACTTTTTTATTTTAACCTAATATATTTTTGTCTTACTAGTTTTGAGTTTGTACGAGCATCATTCTACAATTTTGTGAAGAATATGATCATAAAAGAAAATATTTTAATTGGAATTCAAGTTCACGTGTTATAACAAAAAATTTATATGATTTATAAAAGGTGCAACGACTAATGATAAGATTGAACACAAAAAAATGTTGCAGAAACGGGGGGCTTTTTTTTACAAAACACGATCCGATCGAGGAATTCGTTTGATACATTCAAATTTAAATCTGATTTGATTTAACTTTTTTAAAAGTCAAATTAATATGATCTAATCTAATCCGATCCAACTCAAAACGAAATGATATGCTATCTAAACGAAATCAATCTAAAATTTAAATAAATCAACATATAAATTAACGCAACCCGATCCCGTCCACAACTCGATTTTTTCAACACTCAATTTCTTCTTGAAGGACAAACTAACTCAATCCGACTCACTCAAATCCAAATCCGAACTAAGACAACCCAACTTGCTCGAACCTAGATCCAACGCGATTGTCATATCTACTTTTTACCGTTAAATCGCATAGACAGGATACAATTAGCGCTACTACGAAGATGTTTTTACGAAATCCATCAAGTTCGTATGTTTTCTAACTACTTATGTCAACTCAACATCAATCAAGCGGATCTTACGAAATAAAACCATTAAAAATATTGAAATCGATTTGAGAAATTGTGTTCCACCTATCATCGATTCAAGAGTCAAGACCACCTTGGTCCGTTCGTACAACTCTTTCAAAATGAATTCTAACTTGAACCAAGCAACACAACAAAAGCTTAGAATTGGCGACGTCCGAATTGTACTAGAATTAGAATTAAAGACACAAAAATGCACAAGCAGTTAACGCTTCGATCAGAGTCTTTCAAGTCGCAGCTTTAGAAGTAGGTAGAATTGATGACTAGAGCGATGCATTAAATGAGCTGTTTGGCTGTATTCTATATTTATAAATAGTTTGTTTCATGCTTGGCTATAGTAAATATATTCAAATTTCGGTAGTAGAAATTGTTTCCACTTTTTCAGCGA
This sequence comes from Schoenoplectus tabernaemontani, assembly GCA_037127355.1. Taxonomy (NCBI): domain Eukaryota; kingdom Viridiplantae; phylum Streptophyta; class Magnoliopsida; order Poales; family Cyperaceae; genus Schoenoplectus; species Schoenoplectus tabernaemontani. The sequence continues at coordinate 14,062,504 of CM073758.1, forward strand.
GATAACAAATTAACAATATGCAGTTGAGCACGACTCTATGATAAGTGTGTGGGAAAATTGGTCTACTCTGTAGAAAATTGTATTCCCATACAATTTTCCCTCGTTTCTCTCTGTGTTTGGGAAAAGGTCAAAGTTGTTTTCATGTATGTATTTAGAAATATGTAGAAATTAAATTGAAGATCAAACATAAACTCTACCAAATTAAAATCGAATTGGAGTACACTTACTGTGTAGGAGACCCATTGAACCCATACAAATGCACCAACGAGGGTACTCACGAAGAAGACAAAAATGGTGCTCGTACTTTGAGAACAGCTATCGCATGTCTTCTTTATATGCTTTCCAACCCTACTCCGCACCTCCATGACCTCTCTCATCTCAGCTTCGCATGTCAATCAAGGGGGTTTTGTTTAATTTGAAGGCCAAACAAAGAGCTGAAGCGAGTAGATGCACCTGAAATTCAAGGAGAAGAAAACCTCGTGAGGTCAAAGTTGGATCTGTTGGAGCCCTCAGCATGAAGAAGAGATTAAGAAGAGAAGGCTTTAATTTGATTACTTCTTTAATTTATTTTATTTTCCAAAGTGGGGGAGGAGTGTTTACTTAGTCGCTGTTCGCTGGCACGTCTTCTTCTTTTACTTGTTATTTTTTTCCTTTTTTCCCAAACTGCAAGCCTATTTACCGGGTCCCGCTAGTATTTGACGTGGTGAGCTCTCCTGAATTTGTCAAAGGATAACACGAAGAAAAGAGGTTGGTGTGTACTAGTGTTTTGCAAATGGTCTGGTCCGGTTCAAATCGGATGATTTACGGATCTGGGACGGTCCACGGTTTATGATCCCGCACGGTCCACACGAGATGGTTTTAGACGGTCCAAACTCGAAAAATCCGAACTCCTCCCACCATTGACCCCCGAGGGCCGGACCCCTACAGGTCGGCACGGTCCAATCCAGTCTGGTCCAGTCCAATTTTTTTTTATAAATTCAAAAAATTATGAAATTTAGAAAATAAATTTATAATATTTTGTAAATAATAATTTATTGAATTAATTTTATATTTTTAATTATTTAAAAATTAAATAATACTTAAAAAATTATAAAAAAAAATTATCCGGATCACGGTCCGGTCTGGTCCACGGGTCCGCACGAGACGAATTTACACGGTCCAGTTTTAGGTGAAGGGAGGATCGACCCATCTTTGAACCGAACCATGGTAGGACACAGGACTGACACGGATTTGACCACGATCCGGTTCAATCCACGGTCACGAATCGGTCCGGGACGGATTGAACCGAACAATCCATTTCAAAACTCTAGTCCGTACATATGCTATGCAAACTGGGTCCTAGGCTCTAGAGGTTTGCTAAAACCCGCCGGTACAACCCGTACCGTGTACCGTGCCTGTGCCCTAAGTGCCCTGGTAGACGGGTACGAGTTTGAGAAGGCCTCGGTCGGTTTTTTTTTTTGAAAAAACCCATTGTACCCGTACCCGTTTACTCGCCGCCCGTGCCCGTACCCGTACCCGTTATAATGGTTTGCTAAAACGTTATAACGTTTCATAAATCATTATAATGGTTTGCTGAAACGTTATAACGTTTCATAAATCGTTATAACGTTTGACCCGTCGACCCGTGTGCCCGAGTACCCCTATACCGTACCCGTGTACCCACGACGGGCACGAGTATGAAACGGATAGAGTACGGTTTTGAAAAAAAACTCATCTACCCGTGCTCGCCGTACCCATGCCCGCCCTACCCGCCGCCCACCGCGGTATACCGCTTTGTACCCGCCGCCAAAATCACTACTAGGCTCCTAGCAGCAGCACAAAACGCTACTACCTACTACGCTACTACTAGTCTACTATATATTGTTTTCCAGGAAAAAGAAAGGCAAAAAAGCAGTGCACTTTCACGATGCAAATCGTCACCTATATTAAATGTGAATTACAGATCCTCAGTTGCGTTTGCAAAGTCATAAATTGTGCAGCAAGGAAAGTCATACGACTATTGAGGGTTGAAACTTCAGAGTGAGTGTAATGTAATTTAAATTTTGAAGAGGTCAAAGAGTATATACTTGTTGAGCTTGCACAATTTAATGAAAATGACAAATTTTGAATTCGTAAAAGCAAAAACAAGTCACCCACAACACAATCGAACATGTACACCGTCTCACAAGCATAACAAAGTATAAAGGAAGTAAAAATTAAACCATTTTAAAATAATGGTGAACTAAATAGATAAAAAAAAATTATATAAAAATTGTTGAAATAGTTTGTATAAAATGTATTGAAAGAAAAAAAAATGAAAAGAGGTGAAATGGTTAATATTTTTATATCTCAAATCGAGGCGAATACTTTCATAAAATATCTATAGAATAAAGTTTTTTTTCCATCTTTTAATTTTTTTCCGTGTTACTGTAAAAACTTAGGAGGAACTCATTTTCGTTCTTTCTCTTTTCCTTTCACCGTGTCACCCTCCTTAACTCACTCGGAAGTATAACGTAAAGCACATATGAAAATACTTTAATTCTACTCCATATTAAATCACTTTCATTTGATATTTTAAAATACTTTAAAGTATTTGCTATATTTTTATTACACCTATCAAATAAGGGCTAAGAGATCCAATTTTGAAGAGAGCTGCAAATAAATAATAGGATAGATAATATGACCATGAATATGTATGAAAATCAAATGCTCACACGTGTCCATAGAGAATACATGTACCTTTTCTAGCAATTATCTGTTGATGATAAAATTAATCTAATATTAGTTTGTTAAAGGGTGAATTTTTATTCTTACTGAATTATGCTCAATATCTATTTTATTCGCTAAATATTGATTTATTCATTTTCAATCACTTAATTTATAATGTGTCCGTTGTATTTTTTTTTTAGTAAATATGAGAGTCTAAACTATTTATCTTTTAATTGTTAATAAAGAATCTCCATTCAAGTTTTGAACCTTCAATCTCCCATATAAAGAGTATCGCCTTTGTGATTCGATCAAAAATTGGTTCTCTTGGAGTTGATCCTTTTATATATTAATTGAGGCAATAGGTGATAGCCTACTATGTAAATTTCATTAAATTAAATTAAATTAAAAATAGTTGATATAAATAGAAGAAAAAATAAAATAAAAATACAAGCATAATCTAGAAAAAAAATTTGATGATTCTGGCTTCATCGGGATGGTGTGAACAGCGAGGTAAGATGACTCTAGGTGAGATAATGAATCCACAGGTTCAGCCAAAGGAAACAAGCACAACAAAGAAGACAACCTCGGTAGGAAGGCACTCGATCGGGAAGATTCAAATCTTCAATCAATCGAGTCAAATAGGACTTTTAGAGGTCAGATCTGAGTCACACAGAGGAGGAAGCATGCCACAAAGGCAGCTAAGGTGGCGGTGTGGAGGAGGGAAGGTGACTTGGGAAGAAGAGCGAACGACAGAGAATGGGTGGCTGTGTGTAGCGGCTCTTGTGTGGAGAAGACAGTTGTGGGGTTGAGGAGATGATGAGGGAATGCAACCTAGGTTTGCCTTGTTTGAGTTTTGTGCATTGATTGAAATGCAAATGGATTAGTGCACAAGAACCAAGACTAATAATGGGATACAGAGCTTAATCAAAACTGCATTAGACTTAGGTTTAGTTAGACTCTAACTAGGTTGAATTGGTTAAGATAAATTGAGCTTAAACAACAAATAAAAAATATTTCTGCCTAGTGAATCATTATAACGGTTTAGTAATCGTTATAACGGTTCATCTCAATACTCAAAAATATTCTAAGGCAGAAAAGTTTGCATAGAAACCAGAGCGTATTGTTATGTAACGATTCAGTAATCGTTACAATGATTTATGAAATGTATAATGATTCAGTGAATCATTATAACGTTTCATCTCAATCAGATCCAACGGCTATTCTTTCTAAGCCGTTATAATGATTTCCAAATTATTATAACGGTTCAGGACGAAAATAGTTTCTTCAGCTGTTTCAGAATATCTATTTTAAATGAATCACATCTCTCACTAATAAATGATGAAGATCTGTCTAGCTAAATCATTACTTCAGAGAGCTTATTAGCTATATACAAAGTGAGAGAGATAATCCAAAAGATTAAAACACTCAATTAGCTAAATTCTTATTTAACCTCAATCTAGCTTTTTTCATTCTCCCAACTTGATCCTTCGTAATCTTCTTGTAATCAGTTTTCTTGAGCAGTAGTGCTCAACTTTTTTCTTGAGTGTGTTGTCACTCACTTTTTATTTTTGAGTGTGTTATCACTCTTATTACCGATAGGCTTGCGGCCATTTTTGTGTAAGGGACCAAGTCATACAAGTGTAAAATCATTTTTAGTGTTTCGGCTCAACCTCAATTGTTGGAGGTTGAGAGTCCCGGAGACGTAGGCATTTTTAAACCGAATTCTGTTACACCTTGTGTTCTTGTTTGATCTTTTCTTTTATTTTTTCATATTTCTTTGATTGCTATATTTTTGTGAGAATTGAATCGTATTGAATTATATTTTGTTGTCATTACACTTGAACACTAAGCCTCAAATCGGTTTATACATTTCTACCTTAGGTTCTTTATATTCTTGCACTATTTTGACATTTAATACCACCTTCCTAGGGCTATCAAAGTGGTATCAGAGTAGGAGCTCAGTTTTAATTTGCTTTATTTGTGGTATTTTTGGTCCAAGATGACTTTTTTGATGCATGTAAAAGAACCCCAAATCTAGGTCTTAATTGTAAAAATTTCATCTTTTGGAAGAAATATACGGTGAACTACCTGAACATACTAGACCTTTGAGATGTTGTCCAACATAGTTATGTACCACATTATAATCCTAGCAACCTCACATTGACACAAAAGACCAAAGAACTGAAATCTCAAAATGATTATGCCGTTAATATTATCTTAAATTCGGTTAGTGAAAGAATTATTATATTATTTGGTACTACCGAAATTGCTAGTGAGATGTGGGAGACCCTATTGAATAGATTTGAGGGTGTCACACCCCAGAATAAATTGAACGGATTAGGGGTGTTAATCCCACGTACGCACGACGAGACGTGCGTACGAAAAATAAATGAATAAAATAATATAAATCTCGAATAAACAAAACAACAATAAATATAAATACATGACCATACAAATCCGTAATGAACAAAGAGTATACAACGCCTACATAAAGGGGCTAGCTCCATCGTAATGGGCAAAATGAAATCTCTCGAATAAAAACCCAAAAGAAAGAAATAAAACGCAAAACCCGATGGATCCTATCCAACTACCCGGCTCACATGCAAATGCAGCGAAGCATCTCTGTCATCGCGCAGGACTGTCCCTAGCACTCGCTCCAAGAAAAATCCCGAACCTGTAATACCTGGATCCCACAACCACCGTGGAAACGTGAGTAATTTAAAAATTACTCAGTACGGATTTAGATCCAGCCTTAAGATTTGATCTTCTTTCCTAGACTGGACCCAAATACCGATATTGTATTTTAAATGCATTAATTATCTATTTATAAATAAAATTTTAGTTTAATGCATTCCCTTTAACAATTCGCTATGATGCGATGACATGCAATGACAGATAAACACAAATTATAAAAATCATGGATAATAATATATAATATATAAACTAAATATATATATATATATATAAGATACGAGATTTAAAGCACCCGTATATATATAACCCAAATTGCGATCATCATCATCCATCCACAAGCGGCACGTGGTCGGGCCCCGGACTTGTGACTTACCTAAGCGGCACGTATTCGGGCCCAACTTACAAACTTAGGATTTTCGAGTAAGCGGGCGCCAATGCCCCGAATACCCCGGGAAAATTCGCCTCCCGAGCGATAACGCCCTAGGAGAGACGACGCTAAAAGCACGTACTCGGTATTCGAATCGATGATCCACCTCACAAAATAATAATAATAATAATATGAACAAAAGGGATTTAATATTTATGCTTTCGGTTGCCATATCGTCAAAGGAGATAACTACCCAGAAATAACAAATCGGAAACTAATACAAATGGGAGCCTACACTCGTACCAACAAAGGGCCGAGGACCGCATCCCGAAAATAACGACATAATGAAATATAATACGATGGGAGCCTACATCGTACCAACCTGGGGCCAGAGGTCCGCATCCCAAAGGGGAGCCTACACTGTACCAACCAGGGGTCAGAGGACCGCATCCCGAGAAATGACAAATGACAGATAATACAAATGGGAGCCTACACTGTACCCACTAAGGGCCAGAGGACCGCATCCCGAGAAATAACAAAATAGGGTAGAATCCGGACTTGATATGGACGCCCACACTAAACACCGAAAGACATGGTATCCTAATCGCTCAAATTTGGATTAAAAATCTTAATCATATTAAGAATATTAAAAGTATAATATTGATCAAAAATTAAACACTCTAGCACGGCCGAACCCGCCAATGACGGGGTCTGTGGATAACCGACAAGCAAAGGTGCGCATATGTATATACGAGACCAAAGGAATATAATCCGTTGGTCTCGTTATACAAGGCAACCTCGATCCGAGATCACCCGCCCGCCTCTCAACACTTTCCCATGCATTTTGCATGATTAATTTCCTAACTTAATTTATAATTAATGATATTAATAATATTAATCGACTAATTATATTCTACAACTTTATTTATTTAACTCCAACATAATCCTATCTCGGGACTATTTCCCGAGTCCTACTCCTATCCCGTCTACGTGCATCATGATATGATATGACATGCAAATGCGGGTATGTCTCAAATATGCCTAATGGCAAGTACCGAATGCATATGACAATTCAATTTGGGTCTCTAAATAATGTTTGGTCGAAAATACCTCGCTCGTATTTATTTTAAAAATATTTTATTTTTCGGTTTGGGTTCCTATTTCTCAAGAAAGGAAATCAAATCCCGTGAATCTGCACTGAGAATAATCTGTTAGCTCGGTAACGTCACATTGCTAAGTCTTTGGTGGCGCATCACGATCTCGTCAGCCGTCTCATATGAGTGTAGTCGTTGGTCGGCTCGTCAAGATAATATTCGAGAACCTATGAAGTCAAAATAGATTAATTTGGCGAGTGTCCTATCCATATTGGGTCTGGTTTGGTCACGGTACACCGGACGCAGAAACGGAAGCGTTATTATTTAAAGTTTATAATTAACTTATATCTAATTTGACAAATAGAATTAACTAAATTTTATTTAGATTTATTTAGTTATCATAACATTCTCACTTAATTATTTTAATTAACATTTGAAAATTTAATTCTCTAGAAATAGGGAAATTAATTAATATATATATTTTATAATATAAATTCTTATCATATTCTAATTATTGTTTTGTGAATATTAATTGTTTAAATTATATTCTTCAATTATATGTTATTTTACATACTAATATATTTTTTATACTTTATAGGTTTGTTATATGAAAATAAAATAGATGTGACATAAATTAATGAAACTCGCTCAACTTAATTTAAACAATTTAAATATTATTATTTTATTAAGTGTGTCGGTGTTTTTTGAGATTATATTTGTTTCGATTAATGTAACTAATTTAATTTATTTAAATTAATTAAGTTAGCTTAAATGTTATCCCTTAATTTAATTTAATTAAAATCAGGATAATTAATTATTTAGAAATAGAGAAATTGATTAATATATAATATTGTATAATTAATATTATTCTTATTATAAATAGAGAAATTGATTAATATATAAATATTTATATATTTATAAGTATTATTCCATTATTAAATAGAGAAATTGATTAATATATATTTATATATATTAATTAATGTTATTCAATTATTAAAATAGAGAATTTAATTAATATGTATATTATATTATACATTATTATTATCCTTTAGTTATTATTTTATAACCCCTAATTATTTATATCATATTCTTTAATTATATCTCATTTTATACTTTAATATTATTAAGATATATTATATACAACTAGAATTAAAAATAATAAAAATCAAATGAAAAGAAAAGAAATTTAATTAAAATTAAATTTAATTAATGTTTTTATTTAATTAAACGTGTTGGTGTTTTAATGTGTTTGGGATCATAGGCTGCCTCCGAAACCACTGTATCTGTTCGGATTTTCATTATTGAGGCATATCATTTAATCATCTCCCATTTTTAATTTTAAGTATTAATTAATTATTAGTCGCGCACGTTTTAATTTACGGCACTTACCAATTAATTAATTTTACTTTTATCCCGCTTAACCTTTCGGCCCACTCACAAAACCTATCAAAATTGAACCGTTATAAAATCGATCGAACCATTTATGCGCCTATAACCCTCTAATCGAGAGTTATTACCACATTATTCATTTTGGTCCTTATACTTATTTTCGATTATTTATTTAACGAGCGAAGGGTTCATATGCACTTGGTGTTATACCGTAAATCAACCGATCAAACTAGTACACCAGGGGTAAGTTACCGAGCAACAAAACCTCCACACATATGCCGGGCCTCAAACCTCGCTTCACTGGTACCATTTGGTACCAGTGTACCAGAGCACATAGGGCATCAACAAAAAAATAGAAACGGACAACTCATTACAGTCAACACCGGACAAGAGCAAACAGAGAGAGAGAAGGTCAATCGTCATAGCCAACATAAAATTAACCAAAGATCAACATACAAGTTCCAAACCAGCCAACAGTACCAGTTCAACAAAAACCTAGAACCAGAGGAAAACTGCCTGGTACCAGCAAAACCAGGTTAGAGACTTAGATCAGGACAAGGTACAAAGGCCAGCCAAGAGGCAAGGTGAGACCTCGCCTCACTGGTACCGATCGGTACCAGTGTACCAAGGCACTACACACAAAAGAATTTCCTAACAGCCAAGAAATTATAGCATACTGACAACGACAGAGATCAAGGCAAAACTGCACCAGTGCATTCTACAGCACTCAACAACACACCAATTTCCTAACAGCCCATTAACAGAATCGAGCTTCTCCTCAGAGAAGCACACAACAATTTCAGAAGATCCCAACAGTACGACTTTACTGGTTCAAGGAAAAATTCAGACCAAGCAAGGCATACAATTAGCCACAACTAACAAAGATCGATCAAAGCCCAGGGCTCAGCCACTGGTGCTACAGAGGCCCACACGGCCAAGGAAAAAGGAGAGATGTTACCCGGTTTGTTCAAGGCTGCAGAACAAAAAAATGGGGCGATGTGAGGAGGGGGGCTGGGCCACTGTGGCTGGCCAGGGCGGAGGGCGTGCGGTGAGCTGCGCCGAGAGGGTGAGGGCAAGAGGTGGCGAGGTGGCCCTCGGTGATAACCGGGAGAGAGGCGGATCCGTGAGAAGGAGTGAGGGTTTACGGAAATGAGAAGAAGAAAGAAGGGGAAAAATAGGATGGTGTCGCCCTTCTGTGTGGTGGCCGAGCCTGACACAGAGTGGTGGCTCACGGCCCTAGTAGGGGCGACTTGGGGTTGTACTCACGCCGGTTGTGAGTGAAAATGGCAGAGTCGCTTGGATAGCGGCCAAGCGGGGCGTCACACGGCGCCGCCCTCGTTGGTGTAGTGGTGAGCTCGGAGAGGTAAGGATCGGGACTGTTGCCGATCGAGGGTGAGAGAGCGGTTGGCGAGAGGGGGGTAAGAGGGGTTGTGTTAGGCACAAAAGAGAGAGGTCACAAAGAATTTCCGATTGGAAGGGGGAGGAACCGAAAATTAAAGGAAGAGAGGAATTATGTCGCCCGGGGAGAGAGGAAAAAAGAGAGCGGTTCAGTAGAGGAAGAGAGGAGAGAGAAACGGGGAGATGGATTGATGTGATCGGGTGAGTTGAGAGAGGGGACGGGTGAGAGACAGTGAGGTTGAGAAAATTGGGTGGGATTTACTGCGACATCTGATTGTATTCTTGTGTGTGGCGAGTTAAGTGCAGTTTCGTATAACCTATTGGGTCTCTTTAAGTAGCCACACGAGAGGCCACGATTAACGCTTGCATTAGTGTGTGTGTGTGTATATATATATTAGTGATTAACCCTAAGATTATCAATTTTGTTTAATTAATTAGTTTATCTGAATAATATGTTGGTTACTAAATTTTGATATATCGAATCGATTTGTATTCCTTAATTTTCTCTTAACTCCCGATATCATTAGACATGTATTCCATAAATGAATTATTATTATTATTATTATTATTATTATTATAATTATTATTATTATTATTTATTTCTTCATCAAATCGATAAATCAATTAATTAGAATGTTTATTTTTCTCGATTTACTTAGAATTTGAACTATTTCATAATTTAGTGAATTAGATTTGATAATTGAGTTTTCTTCATAATATTTATCTTCTTAACTTTGTTTTAAAATTGAGGGCAACTCTAAAAAAAAACTAATAGGTTTAGAGTCTGAATTTAAAAATTTTTGTATACAAGAAGGAGAGTCAATTGAGAATATGTATTCAAAATTAATGCATATTCTAAATAAATTTGATGAAGTTGGAGAATCTTTGTCTAACTCTAAGATTGTAGGTAGGATTTTTAGGACAATGATTAGAAAACCAAGATGGGAGAGTATGATAAGCAATCTAGAATCAATGCAAGACACTCTTGATGAATTCACACATGAAGAAGTGTTCACTCATCTTCTATGCTTTGAGGAGAAGCTACGATAAAATGGAGAGCTCACACCAAAACTCAAAGAAACCGCACTTCAAGCTCAAAAATCTCCATCGCGCCACTATTAGAGCAAGACATCATCTAGCTCATCTTCAATGAACGATCAAATCATCACGAAAATGTTTGAAATAATGCTAAATCTAGATAAGGAGCACAATAAAGAGCGAGATGAGAAATGAATGATGTGCATATGCTTCTCATACCATAAAGAAGGTCATACAACACACGATTGTTCCTTAGTTTTCTCACATAAGAAGAAGCGAAACTTTAAGAAAATTGGTGCTATGCTGGCTAAAAACAACCATGTTAAGATAAGGAAGGATGAAAAAAATCTACTCAACTTTTCCCTAATTGCGGAAGTAGAGGAGAGCTCACCCGTGGTAGATGTTGATGAGATTGTTGCAAGAAACAACATCACGAACTTGTGCACATTGGAGATCCTACACGACATTATCATATCCAAGAATATGAAGATGGACTAATTAACACCTAAGGTATAATTTTCTCAAGAATTTTAGTTACACAATCAAGTAGTACCTTGCATTATATCCAATTGGGATGATAGTGATGATGATTTTGTTGAGAATGATGAATTTTGTGTTGAAAATATAAATAGTTTTGATGATAAGGCTGAAATTGAATCTATTTTATCTAGTTTAGAAAATCCTATTCATGATTCATCTTATAAAAAAAAGATAATTGAGAGTCTTAAAAATAAAATTTCAGAGTTTGAGTTAAACGTTCAATCTTATGAGTCTAAATTATAAAATCTAGAAAAGAATTATCAAATGCACTTAGGTGACGTTTCAACATTAAAAGTGAAAGTGTAAACTTTAGAAACTAAAAATAGGGCACTAAAGTCCTCATGTACTTCAACAAGCATCACTTTAATGGATTTAGACAATGCTATAGGTCAAAGACCTAGTAACAAGTCGAATCTTAGTTATAAGAAATCTTCTAAGACTTTAAATTTCTCTAAATCAAAAGAGAAACAAGGTCAATGGTCAAATGCAAAAATTATAAAACCTAACAATGCTATATTTTTCAATCCTAATTGGTCAAACAAATTATATTTTAAAGGACCCAATGGATGATTTTATGAGTTTAAAAATCAAAATCAAAGCTCAAAGATATGAGTATAAACGGGTTATTTCTCAAAAACATAAAAATATTTCTAAAGAAAAACACAAGACTCAATCTCAAGGATTAAAAAAAGCTACCAAAATATATTTGTTAATGGTAGTAAGAAGTTTCAAACATGTGTATTTTATAATTATTGTTGTCATATTGGTCATATCTCACTTGATTGCAAATTTAAAAAAGAAAATAGCATAACAAATGTTGTTTGGATTTCTAAGATTAAAAATTAGAGACCCTCAATATTTAAATTTCTCTTCAAACCATATATGTCACATACTTAGGGGGGAGTTAGCTAGTTTCTTTTTGAATGAATTATATTTTTTTATTATTTTGGAAGTATTTTAAATTCTTTATCTTATGCACGGTGCATACATTAAGGGGAGCAATCAATTTAGAGGGAGTTAAATTAAAATAAATTCTTTATTCGCACTCTTTTGTCCGATTTCCAAAAAGAGAAAGAAGTTTTTGGGTGAAATTCACATATCAAATATTATATCTATGCACCCATGCATGTTTTGCAAATTGACAAAAGGGGGAGATTGTTACACTAAACACCTTCTTTGATTTATCGATTTATAAAATAATTTTAAATTTTACAATTTGTCTTGTTTGAGTTTTGTGCAGGGATTGAAATACAAATGGATTAGTGCACAATAACCAAGACTAATGATGGGATACAAGAGCTTAATCAAGACTGCATTAGGCTTAGGTTTAGTTATACTCAAACTGTGTTGAATTGGTTAAAATATATTGAGTTTAAACAACAAAGAAAAATATTTTTGCCCAGTAAATCATTGTAACAGTTCAGTAATCGTTATAACGGTTCATCTCAATACTAAAAAATATTCTAAGGCAGAAAAGTTCGCATAGAAATCAGAGCGTATCGTTATGTAACGATTAAGTAATCGTTGCAACGATTTATAAAATGTATAACAATTCAGTGAATCGTCATAATGTTTCAGCTCAATCAAATCCAACAACTATTCTTTCTAAGTCGTTATAACGATTTCCAAATCGTTATAACGGTGCAGGCCGAAAATAGTTTCTTCAGCTATTTTAGAAGATCTATTTTAAATAGATCACCTCTCTCACTGATAAACGATGAAGATCTGTCTAGCTAAATCATTACTCCAGAGAGCTTATTAGCTATATACAAAGTGAGAGAGATAATCCGAGAGATTAAAACACTCAATTAGCCAAATTCTTGTTTAAACTCAATCTAGCTTTTCTCCATTCTCCCAACTTGATCCTTCGTGATCTTCTTATAATCAGTTTCTTGAGCTGTAGTACTCAACTTTTTTCTTGAGTTTGTTGTCACTCACTTCTCGTTTTTGAGTGTGTTGTCACTCACCTTTTTTAGTGTGTTGTCACTTTTATTACCGATAGGTTTGGCGGCCCATTTTTATATAAGGGACCAAGTTCTACAAGTGTAAAACTGTTTTTAGTGTTTCGGCTCAACCTCAATTGTTGGAGTTGAGAGTCCCGAAGACGTAGGCATTTTTAAGCCGAACTCTGTTACATTTTGTGTTCTTGTTTGATCTTTTATTTTCTTTTCTCATATTTCTTTGATTGCTATATTCTTATGAGAATTGAATCGTATTGAATTATATTCCGCTGTCATTACACTTGAACACTAGGCCCTAAATCGGTTTATACATTTCTACGTTATGTTCTTTACATTCTTGCACTATTTTGACCTTTAATACCACATTCCTAGTGTTATCATCGATTTTCTGTGCTTGTGTGATTTGCTTGAGGCTTATTACTATTGTTGTCTGTTGTGATTGTTGATTGATTTCTTGCTATTAGTTTGCCTTGTAATTGTTATTAGCTAGTTTGGTTTCCTTGTGGGTTGTTGTTTTGGGCCATGGTACACTAGTACCTTCCGGTACCAGTGAGGTATGGTCTGGAATGGGTTCTGATGCTGGCCATTGGTTCTGTTCTTGTGTTGCCGTGATACCAGCACGCTTTTTTTCTCGTTGTTTAGTAAATCGCCCCATTGTTGGTTAACTTGCCTCCCTCGGTGGTGTTTTCTTGGTCTAGTTTCTTGACATGTGCTGATGCTTGATTCTTTACCCCTCTGTGATGCTTGTCTTGTATTGGTATGACCCGTTTGGTTGAATTTGTTCCTTAGTACACTGGTACCGAATGGTGCAAGTGAGGTGAGGACTGTCTTTCTCTGGTTGCCTTATTGCTGGTATGATATTATTTCGAGTGTGATTTTTGTAGTTGGCTTTGTTGAATAATTTTCTACCATGTCTAACCCTGAAATGCTGGTTCTGTTGCCTGGATTGGTCTTTGGGTGGTTCCTTTTGGTTGCTTTCTAGCTTGTTAAGAATATAATAAAAATAATAATTAGTATATAATTAATATATATTAATCAATTTCTTTATTTTTAAATAAATAAAAAAATATTAAAATAACATATTATATATAATATAATATATATTAATTAATTTCTCTATTTCTTTTAATTATAATTTCATTTCATTTTTGTTGTTGTTTTTATTTATTTTTTATTTTTTAATCCCGATGTAATGTAAATGTAACCGACAATGTAGATAATAAAATAAGTTATGGACTTGTTTTTATTTCTGTGTACGTGTATTGATCACCTTTATATATCTGTCATTATCAAAAAGTAACGTAATCTAATCACTCAACGAACACAAAATAGAAATTATAAACGTTATAAACGGTTTCATAACACGAATAAAATAACAGAAATTAAAAGCACACACTTAATATAATTAATTAGTTAAATAAATGAAATCCCGAAACAAATTAATGAGATGCACATAAAAGTGATTAACATAGCAAATATCACAAAAGTAAATAAATATACGTTAATTAGTTTTTCCGACACCCCTAAATACAGTAGAAATGTTGTCGGAATTTTTGAGAAAAGGACTAACACCTAAACGGGAGATAATTTAAAATATCGCTATAATTAATTATTAATTATGAATTAAATCACGTAAAAACTAACAACACTCAATTTAAATTGATAATAGGTGATATAGTCGACTCGGATCCACTCACGGCGTTCGAGGCCGATTCCGACCTCGCGTACGCAGACATCGATCCCAAGATGGGCGTGTTGCCTCCGGAGTAGAGCGATTCCACGATAGTCACCAGCGCTCCCAGGTATAAATTTCTGGGATTTGTTTTTTTCTTCAAAAATAGGAACCCAAACCGAAAATAAAACTATTTTTAAAATAACTGAAGTACAGTATTTTATGACCAAACATTGTTTAGAGACCCGAATTGAACTGTCATTGCATCCAGTAATTGACCAACATTTTGGGGCATACCCGTATTTGCATGTCATATCATGTCATCTCGCATGTAGACATGATACGAGTAAAACTCAGGAAATAGTCCCGAGATAGGACTAGATAGAATTAAATAATTAAGTTATAGATATTAATTATTAGGATAATATTATTACTATCACTAAGTAATAGTTTAGTTAGGTAGTTAATCATGCATTAAATGCATGAGAGTGCTGAGAGATGGGTCGATAATTCTCAGTCTGAGATTGCCTTGCATAACCAGACCGTTGTGGTTATGTACGGTGACCCATAGGCCTGTGAGACTCACCGGTCTGTATATGCACTGCGCATCTTTGCATGTCGGATTATCCACTGACCCCGTCATTTGGCGGGTTCGGCCGTTGTCAGAGTATTTTTTTATCAATATAATATTTTTATTATTCTTAATATGATTTAATTTTTAATCCAAAATTGAGCGATTAGGATACCATGTCCTTCAGTATTTAGTGTGGGCAGCCATATTCGAGACTAGAATCTACTCCGAAATATTATATATTTTTTATTTATTCGGCTTGTTTAGGATCCTGGTATGTTCGAAGGGATTTCTCCTTTGGCCCCTAGTTGGTATAGAGAAAGTTGGGATGCGGTCCTCTGCCCCTGGTGGGTACAATATAGGCTCCCATTTAATATATTTTATTTTGTTATTTTACGAGATGCAGTCATCTAGCCCTGGTTGGTACAGTGTATGCTCCTATTTGTATTTTATTTTGTCAATACACGGCTAGTTATCTCCTTTTGGCGATTTGGCAATTGAAGATATACTATATATCTATTTGCTTTTATTTTGTAAGGTGAATTATCAGATTTAGTAGACCAGAGTACGTACCTTTGCACGCTCACTCTCCTAGGGCGTTATCGCCTCTAGAGCCTGAATTGTCCGTTTATGCGGTATTGACGCCGCATAAACATAAAGTCTTAAGTTTATAAGTTGGGTCGCTGGTGGCGCCCGCTTAGGCAAGGCCCGAGTTCGTAAGTAGGGACACTGGTGACGCCCGCTTGGGATAGATCTGGTGATTTATAATCTGGGTATTTATTAGGGGTATTTGGTTCTCGTACCTTATATTTTATATTATATTTTTATTTTTATTTCACATATTTTCTATTTCGGGTTTTTCTTGTCATTTCATGTCATAACATGTAGGTGATTTTTCAAATTGTGCATAAAATATTATTATATTCACACATAATTATTATATTACATTAAAACACGGTATCGACATTTAGGTCCAATCTAAGAAAGAAGATCAAATCTTAAGACTGGATTTAAATCCGTACTGAGTAATTTTTAAATTACTCATGTTTTCACGGTGCTTGTGGGATCCAGGTACATATGTGCGGGATTTATTTTGATGAGAGGGTACTAGGTGCAGTCCTATGTGGTGATAGAGATGCTTCGTCGCATCCACATGTGAGCAAAGTAGTTGATTAGGATCCATCGGCTTTTGAGTTTTATTTCTTTCTTTTAGGTTTTTATTTGAGAGGTTTTGCTGCCCATTCCGATGGAGCTAGTACCGCCGATGTCGGCGTTGTATTCTTATTATGTTACTCTAGACTGTATATTATTTTATATTATTATTATTTTGTTTACTCTGTAATTGATTTATTTTATTCATTTAGTCTTCCGTACACATGTCTCGTCGTGCGTATGTGACGGGATTTAACACTTCTAATCTAATTTAATTTAATTATTCTGAGATGTGACATTTAGAGATAATTTCTAGATAACATCACCACTTACTTTATATAGACAAACCCTAAAAACATAAAAAAAAAATCGACTAAAACTAAATCTGGATGAAATCTAGATCGGACCGGTCCAAATTGGATCGAATCTGGATGCCTGGGCCGAAAAATTCTCTACTTGGAATGAGATCTGACTGAATTAGCGACACAAGATTTGTATGTATACTATAGTATATGATCCCACCAGATTGCACCTTAGGAGACATTTTTGGTCAGAACTTCAATATATTAGGACTTTTGAGTGATGTAGCTTGATTTATAGGGGCTATTTTAATGTAGTTAGATATAATTAACTAATTGATCTTAAACATTCTGATAGAACTTTTTCATGGTCTAACACGAGGATTAGCCCCTCTTTCACTTAGACAGATTTTTATGTTCAATTTTTTGGGAAAATAAATTTTAAATTTTTGATTCTAAATCACTTTCTGGATATCAATTAGATCATAATGTAGCATTATTAATTATTTATCCTTCTGTAAGATAAAATGATTGTAAATCGTTTAGATTTGAAACAACCTGAACATCTCAAGAGGTTTTTGAAGTGTTTGTATCCGATAGGCGGTTCTCCTGCCAATTAAGTGTACATAGAGGTGATCTATGCAGTCAGTGGAAATTAAATTATAAATTATTAGAAGAAAGTTTAAATTCAATCCATTTGGAAATCATTATAAACTGGGCCGAATTTGAAAATTGTAAATCCATAATTCGTTATTTAGATATTGCAGAACTAAATTCATTGCACTCTAAAATTTCCACTCTCCTCTAAAATTTAATCCTTGTACATGAATTATTTGATTATGAGAAATACGTATTTGAATAATTATTGACTCTATGTTTTTCACCTCGAGAATCACAATTAGCCACAAAAATTAAAACTTGATAATTACTATAGTATAATGCAACATCTTCTATGTGCAAATGAGTAGTTTATGCACCAGATCACAAGTAGTCTATACCATGCTACCTCGTCGTTGTTGTCCATGACTTCTCTTCCCACGACTCGACTTGCTTTATCAAATTTTCTTTCCGCCTCAAAATTGTGTTCAATTCGACATCACTGAAGGGTGGTTGCAACTCACAAGGGCCTACTTCACTTGGTCTATGCACGATTGAGTCCATCATAAACTTGTGCTCATTTTCTTGAACGGGACATGCCATCAGCTCAGAGCATAACTCGGTCGCATTAGGCGGTATGGTCGGCTTGTATTTCATGAGCTTTCCATACTCTGAGAAGAGGTGGAACATGTAATCATAGACGTTCTTCATTTTGAGCTTTTCTAGCATGAAGGTACTGCCTGCCTTTCCAATTTCTTGTGCCTGTTTATTGACGCAAGGAGGCTCATGATGTTATTTGGGGTCCATAGCTTGTTAAGCTCACAAATTCAAAAAAAAAAGGTTTCTTATATAGTCATATTATATGCCAGTTTACTTGAATATTGTATGAGCATAGACTACAAGCATAGTCTTTGAAACTGGTTTTAGCTTGTAAGATAACAAAATGGAAAGGAAAAAGAAAAGAATATATATGAAAGGTGAAGCAGTACCTTTTTCTTATGAGAATTTCCCCAGTCAACTGCAAATTTGATAGATCGACATTTGTCGTTATTATCTCTTATAGGCCAGTAGTGTTGAACTGGCACAAGTCCCCGAGAGAAGAAGTCGTAGTATTTTGGCTTCACGAACAATGTCATCGAATTACATGCTAAAATGTACTTCTCGCTAACCGACCACGCAGACCCCTCGATGTAAATCTTGTACCTGTTGCAGTATATTTTAAGTTAACATGTATGCATAAATGACAAAGATTAAAAAAAAGTACATGAGATGTGAATTACCTATGAGTACACTGTTTTGAAAGGTCTGAGTCCTTGTATCCTTCTACTGCCTCCTTGAGCCAGTTCTGCAGTCACGTTGCTGTTATTTAGTATTTCATTAACAGAGCATAAGGAAACATATGAAGCTCAAATATTGAAATATTTATTCATTTTAATTTGATTATATGATACCTGTGCGTAGATTCGAGCATTCCAATCATGCGACTCACTAATATTACATTCGACCAACTCTTTCCTGATTTGGGCCACTTCAGGATTACCTTTCCAGTAAGCATAAGGCACTCTATCCTTCCATTTTAGACGCTTATTCTCTTTTCGGATCTCCCTCCTTAGTGGCTCCCACGGCTTAATATTTATCTCCGCCCTGTTTCAGAAAGTCCATTTTTTTTCAAAAAAAGCAAGCCTAAAATAAAAGTACAAGAAGTTGCAAGATTTTAAAAGCATTTTTAATTGCAAATTTGTCAAAATTTTATATCATGTATTATTATTAATTGAGAAAATAGCTAGAGAATTACCAACCCCAGAAGGACCAGTCAGGGAAAACAATATCAGCTGTAGACTCATCCGCACAGTAACCAAACAGTGCTGGTGGAGAAGGTGCATTTTCTGATTGGTACTCCTTAGCCTTAATCATTGGCCAGTCAAAACAGTCAAACATGATATCAAGGTCAGGAATCTGTCCGGGATAATATCTTAAGAGTTGCAAAATGCCCCACAGAGTGAACACATCTCGGGTTTGGAATGACGGATGATATTTCAGCACATAGGCACGGCCATCAATGATAGTCAATCGGAATGTGGCAAATCTCTGGGCTTGCTCGACTGAGTCAAGTGTAATACCCGTATTGGCCCACGGGCGAAGGTCTTCATGGATCCAGCGGAAATAAGAAGGGCATGTGTAGGATGGGGGAGGGAGGGAGGCAGGGAGGGGGTTGACTGGTGCCGGACACGTCATCCGTTGTTCAATTCGGTCGGTTGTGTTTGGACAGGCGATTGGTGGAAGAGTTGGAAGGGGCGGCTGATTTGGTCTTCGAGGGTTTCTTGAGAAGGATTCCGGTGATCCGGTGTTATTGTGGATGTTGATGTGCATGGTTTGGAATGGAACACCCTACAGTTGGAGTAAATTTGATTTGTTAGGAATTTTAATGTTAGGAAAATTATCAATTTTCTCTGATATTTGTATTTCATGAACTATGGGCACACAATTTGTTTTAATTATTATGCTTGTGTCGTAAATAATCACTATATGAATTGCAAATTTAGTAATAAAAACCAAAAAAGGACCGACACATTACAGTCCATATATCTAGCTTCAATGCATTATACTAAGTGAATAATTGAGTTTTGTGATCATATATATTTTTTGTAATAATTTACAAATTATAATAAGCAAGTATTTTGTGATATTTGCTGCGATGCATTACACTAAGTGAATAATTGAGTTTTGTGATGATATTTTTTGTAATAATTTACAAATTAAAATTAGCAAATATTTTGTGATATTTTGTTCTATACTTGCATTATACTAAGTAAATAATTGAGTTTTGTGATGATATTTTTTTGTAATAATTTACAAATTAAAATAAGCAAGTATTTTTGTGATATTTTGTTAAACTATAATTGATTTTAATATATAATACTATATTTTACTGAACACAACACAACCAAGTGCCATGCATGCATCCATAAACACGGACAAACACTTATATTTTTTATCCTATTTATTTCAATTTTTTGTTTTATTTGAGCTGTTACAATATTCTCCAAAAATACATATATTTTTAGGTTCAGAATTCTTTCACAAATTTAAGGACGTTATTTTTTCTATTACCTTTTCTTTTTTTAGAATTTTTATTTTATTTTTTTAACATAATCATTCAATTTCTGAAATTTAAATACTCTAGGACTAGGGTCCATGGAGTCCCCAAAGACTGCTATTATGAAGAGGAGGATCCAATGTCACACAATTGGGCGCCACAAAATATTATAAAATCATTTTTTAATTTATACATTAAATTTTGGCACTCAAATTCCTAATCTAGATAGCTTACCTTGTTAATTTTAATGATAGATGTATTCATGTAAAATTCTATAAGTTTAGAATTCATTGTATACAGATCAAGTAGTCTTAGAATGAATGAATATAGTTAACTATGATTGATTCATTTTAATGTATTCATTTTTATGACTACTTAATCTAATATAAAATGAATTTCAAAAATTATGAAATTTTATGTGCACACATCTTTCATGATATTAACAAGATCAATGATTTGAATTTGTTAAATAGTAAATTTCCAAATTTAAACTAAAAAATGTTTGTGACGTTTTACAGCACAATAAATATTTATGATTCGAAACACTCCAATATAATGAAATATTTTATGTTAAGTGGTCCTAAATAACATAAAAAAAATGTCACTTCATTTATTGGCTAATTTTATCTTAGATTGTCTTAGATGATATCAAAAATGAGTGTCACTCCATTTCTAGACACTTCATTAATTCAGAGATGCATGTTCAAAGGATGGTCACGGCTAAAGGATCGAAGGGAAGACAATAGAGTTTGGCAAAAAGCTCCGCAAATTATTATTGTTGCTAGGACCCTAACTCGGATTTCGCCTCGACAATATAACCCTTAAATAAATAATCAACAATATAAATTTTTTAAATATATTTAATAAAATTTCACATTGAAGAAAAATTTAAACAATATTTTCAAATGCTAAGTAATAATGATAATTATTATTATAATAAATAATATAAATAAACACATAATAATTTATAAATGATCATATAAAAAGTTGGATCATTTTAAGAGTTAAGCTTCACTGCACACATATTTTAAATGAGGAAAAGGAAACTATTTTACATGAACCATTAGATTTAAGAAGATGAAAAAATTTAAACAAAATCAATGATGAAGAAAAATAATGATATGATATTCTTGAAAATCTTGAAATTTTAATCATCTTTATGTATTAAGAATTACAAAAAAAAAATCCAAAATCATTTATAATGAAGCATTATAAGGTCATAGCGTGAGACATTATTATTAGACCTAGTGACGAATTCATAAGATAAAAAATTAAAAATAATTATCAATTCATGCATGAAGAATATAACCCAAAAGAGCTGGTAAAAATATTTTACACGCTGACATTGTAATATAGCTTACTAGTTTTGAGTTTGTATGATTCTCCTGCAACAATTTTGTGAGAATATCATCATAAAAGAAAAAATAATAATGTGAATTCATGTTTACATGTTATAACAAACATTTTGTATGATTTTATATAAGGTGTAATGATTCATCATAAGATTGAACCCAAAATTTATTGCAGAAATGGTGGGTGTTTTACCGTTAAATCACATACACATGATACAAGTAGTGCTACTATAATGATGTCTTTACGAAATTCGTTAATTTCCTATTTGTTCTATTACTTTAGCTCAATTCAACATTAATCAAGCGAATCTCACGAAATAAAACCATTTAAAAATATTGAAGTCGATTTCAGAAATTGAGGTCCATCTATCATGGATCCTGATTCTGATTCAGTACTACGCTGCACCATATTGTGCAACACGCAGATCATTAGATTACATGGTGATTTGTGCATACGCATATCACGGAAAGATCAAATAATTCACATACTGCACAACACGACTGGATAAAGATTCACCTATAATAGACTCAAGAGTCAATGCCACCTAACCTTTTGGTCCGATCCTACTGTTTCAAAATGAAATCCAACTTGAACCAAACAACACACAATTGTCAAAATGCTTAGAATTGGGAACGTCAGAGTTGTACTAGAACTAGAATTATACACGCAAAAATACACATGCAATTAACGCTTCGATCAGTCTTTTTTTTTGTTGAGAAAATTCGATCAGTCTTTCAAGTCGCAACTTATAAGGAGTAGAATTGATGACATGCGGTGAGGTCACGGGAGGAAAACGACATGTGAAAGAGTCTAGACAGTACTAGATCGATGCATTGAATGAGCTGCTTAGCTGTATTCAATATCTATGTCTATATCTATAAATTGTTTGTTTCAAGCACCATATTAGAAAATTCAACAGCAATTCCTAGAGTTAGAAAGTGTTCCCACTTTTTCAGCGTAATGAAACTATATATACGGAATGCAATCGAACACAATTCTATTATAAGTGCGCAGGAAAATTGGTCTAATTTGGACAAAATTGTATTCCCATATAATTTTCCCTTCTTTGTCTCTGTCATTGTGTTTGGGAAAAGACCAAAGTTATTCTCATGTATGTATTTAGAAATTAAATTGAAGATAACTTATATCGAATCATTAACACGCTCGTTTCCCCACAAGATATCAAACATAAACTCTACCAATTTAAAAGCGAATTGGAGTGAACTTACCCTGTAGGAGATCCATTGAACCCATACAAATGCAGCAACGGGGATGCTCACGAAGAAGAGAGAAATGGTGCTTGTGCTTTGAGAACAGCTGTCGCGTCTCTTCTTTATATGCTTCCCCACACTACTCGGCACCTCCGTTACCTCTCTCATCTCAGCTTCGCATGTCAATCAAGGGGTTTTTGTTCAATTTGAAGGCCAAAGAAAGAGCAGTAGTGAGTAGATGCACCTGAAATTCAAGGGGAAATTCAAGGGGAGGAAAGGGACGAAGAAAACCTCGTGAACTCAAAGTTCGATTTGGTGGAGCCCTCGGCACGAAGAGATTTAGAATATAAGGCTTTTGTTTACTCTTTTTTTCTTTTTACTTTTTTTTCCAAGTGGGGAGTGTTACATAGTCGCTGGCATGTCTTCTTCATCTTTTACTTAGGTCCGTTTGACACTATAAAATAACAAAAAAATAAAAATAATATTACTATTTTGACGAATTAAATCTATTTTCCGGGGCCTACTATTTGATGTGGCAAGATCTCCTAAATTTGTCAAAGTGTCTGTAGACTCTGGTCATACGAGTTTTGAGGGCTGAAACATGAAAGTGCGTGTAATTGTAATTTATTTTTTTTGAAGTGGAGAGAATGTTATACTTATCAAGCTTACACAATTACACGAAACATACCAATTAGGGCTGCAAACGAATTGAACACGAACGAACTGACATGTGTTTGAGTTTGATTTGAAATCTATTTCGAACTAGTTTGATTTGAAATAGATATGCAGTTTCGAACTCAAACCATTGTTTGTAATTTGATTCGTTAAATATTCGAACTGTTTGATTTGATTCGTAAATAGTTTGAAATAGAATTATTAGGTGAACAAATTCCACAATTTATATCAAAATAACAGAATCAAATATAAAAAATATCAATTTAATATAAATTCATACAAAACTAAAAGTTCATTCAACAAAAATTAATAAATTTTATATAAATTCATACTACTCAAAGTCTCAAACAATCAAATAATTAATACAAATTCAAACAAAAATAGTTCGCGAACACATTTCGAACGAACTCACCATGGTTTGAGTTTGATTCGATATAATTTCAAATCGAATCAGTTTGATTTGAAATTAATTTCGAACTAGAATCGAACGAACTTTTTTCAAACTTTTTTCGAATCGAACACAAACGAACTACGAACTTCGAATATTTCTTGCAGCCCTAATAACAATTATGAATTCGTAAAAGAAAAAGTCACCCCATCATTCTTTGTCGTCTCCTCCAACAATCAGAGTTTGTGTTTAGAACATTTAAGAAGATTTAATTTTGGAGGACTGCAAATAAATAATAGGACAAATAATATGATCTTAGATTTGTCTGCAAATTAAGTGCTCACTAGTATTAATTCTAATATTAGTTAACTAAATAAATAATATAATAATTTCAAGTTTATTTTTTTTTCTAATGATATATCATGAGCCAGCCAAATGGTGATGCACGTCTGCACTTGTTGCCTAGTGGATTAGGCCGGTAGAAAGAGTCATCAGCGAGAATTAAAAAATATTCAGCTGTACATGACGATGTCAACTTTAGTGCAAGCGCATATCCAATTTGGTAAAATCTGATACGATTCGAAAAAAACGTTTAACTTATCTGGATTATCTGGATTCGAATCTGATCCAAATTAATCTAATTCACATTAAATTTAAAAAAAATCAAATTAATCTGATTCAATTTGATCTGACCCAAACTCAACCCGACACAACATTAAATTAACAGTAGCGACTGAGGTATGATTCTTTCATAAACAATTATATTGATACCTTTCTCTCATTAAATTAGATAATTAGTTGTTTATTAACTCGCTTTCCGCCTGTAATTTGGAGAGGAAAGGACTAAACGTCACAACTTTACATTTCACGCAGAACAAGAAACAATCGCAACAATTACCAATTCCCGTCATGGCTAATTCAACCTCATATTTCATTTCACCCATTTGTCCCTATTATTTCAAATAGAAATAATAAATTATTGCTTAAATTTTAAAATTAAATAAAAAATTATATAAGCATAGAATATTACCGTCTCCATAAGGCCATTTCTGTTGTAAACATCGTAGTTGTTGATACCCCAATCCAGTGGTATGACATCGTAAGTTCCCCCCTTATCACCGCGATGTTTTATCATTTCGGTGACCTTTTGGGAGAATACCAGACCTTGAGTTTCCCAAGCTGCTGCAATTTGTCGACGCTGATAAAACCACTCAACACATTTGTGCCACGTGTTCTCGACGATAGCACATATCGGAAGTTGTCTGGCGATCCTGAATACATTATTCAGTGATTCTGAACCGTTGCTTGTCATTATTCCCCACCGATTGAGACCCCCGTCTAGATGTTGTGCCCATCTTTCTTGATGCAATGCGGCCACTTGATCTGGGGTTAACTCCTCATAATGGAATTCCTCCGCTGACACTTCCTCAGCTGCGGCGGGTTGATTATTGCGGTTTCTGTTATTTCGTGTCCTTCTGTTGGACACTTGTTCCGTTGGGAGATTTCCTTGCATGATTCCTGCTTTTCTGACGAATTTATAAGATGCCGGTCTAATACTGTTAATTTTTTTTGTATATTTCTCACATCTCCATGGCTTCTTATGTCTAGCAGCTTGTTTGAAAAGAGCCTTTATTCTTTTTATATGACAGCTTCTTATACACATTTTGCGCAATGTGTTGAGTACAATAACGGTGAACAACCTCGCCGCTTGATTCCCGCCATCCAAAATCCGCCTCTCAAATACGCCCTTATACCTAGATGTTGATCTCGAGATAACAAGTAATTTTATCAGACCGACAACCTCTTTACGTAACCACTGCATGAACCAACCCCAGTTTGCCACACTTTCCTCGCCTGCTACAACAGCAAATGCAAGTGGTAGTAGTTGTTGTTCCGCATCATAACCACATGCCATAAATAGTTTACCGGCATACCGACCCGATAAAAATCCAGCATCGATAGTTAAGACTGGTCGTAAGTAAGGCCATGCTGCAATACACGGTCCAAATGCCCATGCAACACGATCGAAAATTTCAACACCGAATTTTGTTGATGGCACTGTCTCTATGATGTATTTTGTGCCACATGTGGAATTTTGTATGATCGCTAAAGAGAGACGGAAGCATTTCATATGACCTCTCCCAACTACCAAATAGTCCGCAATTGCCGCTCTCTTCCTCTCCATAATTTATTATAACTCGGTTGTACTGTGGGAACTTTTGTCTAACCAAACCCCTTGCTTCTTTAACTGTCATTTCTAAGTTGTCTCTCAACCGATTCTTAACAATATTTGCTATCATTCTGGAAGTCATTTGATTGTGGTCCGCTCTAGTAGCACTGCCAAAACAAGAGTGCTCGAGCGGATTTGTTTTGATCTCCCAAATACCCGTTATATTGGGTGTGGCATACATCCTCCATGAACAAGTTAGAATATTTACATTTCATCACTAATTTTGATTTGTCGCTATTTGTTACCTCTAATTCTATATTCTCATTGAACATGAAAATCGCCGATTTTCACTTTCAACTCGATTTCGTATCGAATCTTGACCGACCGACACCAAATTGTTCATCAATTCTAGGTGGTTTGCGAAAATAAGGCTCGTCCGCATATGGCATTGGCGTATTATCGCAAATTGTGCACACGGTGCTTCATTCCCCGATTGATAAAAGGAACGGACATTTGCCACTCTCTAACTATTTCTTCGACATCTACCGCATCATCGCTTTCATCAATATTTATATTCTGTTGCATCCCGGATGTCATCCTCCTCGACATCCAGGTGCCACTCTTCCTCTTCGTCATCCTCATCCACATCCACATTTTGTACCGAAACACGGATGATCGCTCGCTCTCGAGCTCGGGAGTGGGTTCTTTCCTCGCCATTACTCGGATTACTACTTCAGGAATACTAGTTGGATCATAGTTATCGAATCGGATATTG
Source organism: Schoenoplectus tabernaemontani (assembly GCA_037127355.1). Lineage (NCBI taxonomy): Eukaryota > Viridiplantae > Streptophyta > Magnoliopsida > Poales > Cyperaceae > Schoenoplectus > Schoenoplectus tabernaemontani. The sequence continues at coordinate 14,089,633 of CM073758.1, forward strand.
GTTCGGATTCAACTACTAGCTCCAGTGTTTTATACCCGGTAAGTGGTACGGAGAGTCGTTGTTTTAATCATTCCCCAAATTTCATCGAAATAACCCCAAATAAGCTATAAAAAAAACCACTCGAACCTGGGGCAGCAAGATGTTGATCCGTGCACTAATGCCGATATTGAATTGGCTGGAGCAACTCCAAACCAAAGATGAATCGCCTCTTCAAGTCATGAAAATTGATTGCCTCGTCTTACAGAAAATGTGCACGCGGCTTGAATATCGTAATCCGTTCCATGAGAAGTTTTCAAAATTTGACCTCCGTGATACACATTGATCAGCAACATTTTCGTCTCTACAGTATGAACGATTTTCTCTATTGTTAGTGTATTTTAATTTTACAAAAAATTAATAGTCCAAATAGAAAAAAATATACAACGTTGATGACACGAGAGTGGTGAATACGGATCGAACCTTGATCTCGTCGAAAAATAAATTTCCGCTTTGAAGCTCTTGCAACAAAGAATAATGGCGATTTTGAAGAAATGGTTAGTCAAGGAAGATGAAGAAGAAATGTACTTGGGTGTGCTATATAATAGCATGATGCTGGGACCGAGTTTAAAACTCGGTTCCAGGTGTACTGGGCCGAGTTTAAAACTCGATCCAGATACCTGTAATTTTCAAATGTACTGCGTGTGTTTATTTTAAATTTTGTTGTGATATTTTAGATCAATCTACTGACTGTTGTGTTTTATTTTTAATATAACACACAAACGTAAAAAAAAAAAAATTACCCGGACCCGAGTTTGAAACTCGGGTCCGGGTAAATTTTATTTTATTTTTTTTTCGTTTCTGTCTAAAAAAAAAAATCCCGGACCCGAGTTTCAAACTCGGGTCTGGCTATTTGTGCAAAATCGAGGAGAGAGATGGCTAGTTTGCTATATTTATTTGTTTTATTTACTAAAATAAAAAAAATCTGGAAACAATCGGTAGGATGTCTATTTTAAAAAAATATATAATGTTCGGATAAAAAAAATTATTTTTTACTTTACAATCGTTATTTTTCAGTGAATTAAGAAAATGTCCAGGCGCCGGCTGGCATCTACCTTGGTGCCGCCACTGCTGCTAAGTAATAATAGGTGACAAAATCTGATCCGACTGAAAATATCGTCTGACTCATTTGGATCCAAACTCAACTCGATCTGATTTTTTTTAAAGTTAAACTTAATCTGATCTGAATCCGACTTAACCCGACTCAAAATCAAATGACATATAATCTATATTGTACGGGTGCAGGTGCGAGTATCGTATCCGATACGGTGCGGGTATGGCGATACGGAAAATTTAAAAAATATCGAATACGGGTGCGGCTATATATAATAAATAAATTATATAATAAATAAAGTTGAAAAGAAATTATTATATTCTATTGATATATAAATAATTGAAATGTTATAGCAATACAAAAGACATGATATAAATTTCACTCAGGGACGTATCAGAGGAGTATCGGGGCATATCGATGAGTATCGGGGGCGTATTCTTGACCGAATCCACAAAAATATCTTAAAAAATATCATGGACGTATCGGAAGCGTATCGGGGGCGTATCAGTGGCATATTGGGGCGTATCGGGACGTATCGGAGTTGTCAGGATACTCTGATACGCCAGCTGGAGTATCGGGTGCGTATCGCACGCAAATCGCATCCGCACCCGTATCGGATACATATCTGATACGGGATACGTGGGTAATGGACCGAATCTTGATAACCCAGTCTATAATCCAATCGAAACCAATCAAAGATGAAAAAAAATTAACATATAAATTAACCTGGCCCGACCAACCTGATTTCTATAGAAAATCAAACCAACCCAACCAACCCGATTCATCTAAATCCGAACACGAATCTGATCTGAACCGCTCAATTATCACCTCTAATAAATATCGTCAAAAAAAAGTATTATGTAGATTTCAAGAGTGGAGGGGTAGGCAGAGACATCTATGCCATAATCTTATTCTTATCACATTTAAGTATTTAAACTTTTTGGGTCTTATCTAGGCCGTGGAAGTTGGAATCAATATTTTATTTATTTCTTTTACAAGACTTTGACACAAAGTTTTTGGGCCTATATTAAGTCAAGCCCGCAACTGTGCCCCTTGATTGCGGCTCTTCTCAATTTCTCATTGTTTCAATGTTCATTAATAAACTAAAACACAAGAAAAGAAAAATGCTACTCTTTCGATCTACCCTTTTCCGCTTTTAATAGTGTGACATTGTGACCTGACTTCAAGATCTGGCCAACGATTTATTAGTTTTCCCCACGTTTGTTTGTTTGTTTCTTTCTTTGTTTCTATCTTTTAAAGAAAAAATAAGACAGGCCTTGATGGCCTCTTATTATTAAGAATTATCCCTACATTATTATTAAGAATTATTTAGATTCATTAAATTTCTTGTTATTTTTATACATTTAAAAAAGGGAATATTTACTGATAAATTTTATTTTAGATTTTATTCATTTTCTACTTTCTTAGAGATACCTCATTATCATTATCGTCATATATCAATATTATTTTCTGATTAAATAGGTTTTCATTTAGTTTCATAATTTAATTATTCAATTTATTTCGTATAATATTTAATTATCCAGCTCAATTACTAGTTTACTGCGTACATAATTAATAAGATATATGTTTAACGTTGAAATATTGTACAAAATAAGTTCAATGTAATAAAAATATTAAGTTGAATAATATCGCATTTAATTGTGAGTGATAAAGTAATAATATTGATTTTGATAACTGTACCGATGATAATATTGTATATCAGCTTTCCAAATACTGATCATTTATGATAAGTTTTTCCTTCAATAATAGTTAACCGCATCTGCAATAAAATTTCTTTATTTGATATAACCAGATAAAATTGTTATTGACAGTTTTAAAAATTAAGGAACTATATTATTTATTTGTAATCTCATTAGTGTACTACAACAAATTTGTTATTCTTAGAATTCGGTTTTTAAATCAGCGCACCTCGAGAAGGATCCAGTTAAGTCTGAGCATAATTAATAGGTAGATTTTAAATTCTTAAATATTTAGATATAGTAGGTTTAATTTTTCAATTAAATCTGTTTACTCATATGATTTTTATCTATATTTTTTTAATCTCAGAAGAAAATATTATTATTTTACACATACATCCAAAATTAAGTCTGGACATCGGTCCGAGTTTGCCCAACTGTAAACTAATTCAACTCATCTAATCTTTTATATGTGGTTTTCATGGCTAATACAGGTTTAACGGGTTGTACTTCAAAACATTCATTTTTCTTGTTATTATAATTTTATATTTAATAAATTAAAAATGTTACAACTAAAGAAAAAAAAGATAAAAGATAAGTTAAGTAATATAAAGATAATTGAGTATCAATAAATAAATAAATATATTAGTAGATAATTTATTTAATTGACTTAAGGTGGCAAATTATTATTTAACTTAATGCTAAAGATTAAATAATCACAAATAGCATTCATAAAGAAACTTAAACAAAAATAATTTGATATCAATGGCTAAAATATAAAGTCCATCTTCTATTAATTTCAAAAATATCTGATTTCCAAAAATATAAATTGATTTTTAGTGGAAAGAATCTTAGAAGGATAAATGAACAATATACTTGAGTGATTTTTCATTTATGAGTAATTTATTTTTATTAATTACAATAAAAATTGAAGAAATCTTTTAGAATATATGTTATAGTAAAGCTTTTAAAAAACTTTATTTTAACTGTTTAAATTTCATCAAATCTTTAATGTTAAGTAAAAAAAATCATTTGAATCATTGTAACTGTTAAATAACTTCATTTAAACTGTTTTAATTCGAAACTATTGCTTTACAACAAGAGGCTTGAAACGTTAAAAGCTTGGCTATAGTATTAAAAATGTTTTGGATTGGGTGGGATGAACATATTGGAACGGGTTGAATATTTTCTTGTATAAGTATAACTCTGCCAATAAATAGATATGTAGGAAAGTACAAAATTATATAATATAACATTTGTTCTAAATGACAAAAAGAGAAGTTATGTTCGCAGTATCTATTTTTGGGTGGAGAGATATTGATAACTATTATTTTGATGACCTCGATAAGTAATTTAAATAAATTTATAGAATGTTTTAAAAAAGAAAAGTTTTCATTAATATATTGCTAAACTTATAGATAGAATATGTTTTCCTGTTTCACATAATTTAAATATTATTTGATATTTCATAAAATTTAAAATGTTAGAATTATCATATTATTTATGAAATATCAAATGAACTCAAATTATATTAAATTTGAAACATAATCAAACTTTTTACTTTTAAGATTTTTTATGAATTTATTTCAATTTAATTGTCATGCTCATCAAAATAAAGGGTTGTCTGGTGATGCCCACCAATATATTTTTTTTTATATAAAGGCGTGCTTATTGTCTCTCTCCTAAAAAAATCGTAGTTTTTTTAACACGTATACATGAGATATGAACATGTTTCATTTTTAGTATGAATACAGGTTTGAACACTTCAACAACAACAACAACAACAACAAAGCCTTTAATCCTAAATAAATTGGGGTAGGCTATAAATGAAACCCAATCGAAAAATATAAGATCAAACATCTCAAATATCAGTGATAATAATGAATATGATAGAAGAAAAATAAAATAAATAAATAAAATAATAATAATAATATATAAATAAAGATGATAATGATAATATAATGATAATATGCTAATAATAGTAGCAATAATAACAATAATAATAATAGTACAATAAACCTCTATTATAAAATCTATTTCTCAATCCTAAAATTCTATTTTAAAATCTAATTCTAAATTCTAAATCCTAAAATTCTATCTAATCCTCTATTTCTGAAATCTATTTCTAAATTCTAAATCCTAAAATCTTAAAAAAAATCTAATAATATAAAGTCTATAACTCTACTATTAGACTCTAACTCCTAAATCATGGTTCAGGTATATGAATCGCTATCTTCCACGCACTCCTATCCAAATCTAGTTCTTTGGGTATATTTCATTATTTCAAATCTCTTTTTATTGCTTTCTATCATGTCAGTCTCGGTCGACCTCTTCCTCTTCTTGTATTTTTAGGACGACTTAAAATACCACTCGTACTGATACTTCAGGAGGCCTTCGTTGGATATGACCAAACCATCGCAAACGATGTTGGACTAGCTTCTCTTGAATTGGTGCTACCCCAAGTTTATCCCTAATATCATCATTTCTGATTCAATCTTTCCTTGTGTGGCCACAATCCAACGCAACATCCGCATTTCAAATACACTCATCTTCTTGATCGATGTGTTGTCCTTTTGTAGCCCAACATTCTCGCGCCATACAACATCGCGGGTCTAATCACCGTCTGTAGAACTTGTCTTTTAGTTTTTTTGGGACCTTCTTGTCACAAAGAACACTAGATGATTGTCTTCATTTTACCCATCCATCTCTTATTATATGACTCACATCTTCATCGATCTCTCCTTCACTCTACAACATCGATCCCAAATACCGAAATGTGTCATTCATGGGTACTACTCGTCCATCCAAACTAACATCTCTGTCATCTAAGTTTCCCCCGCTGAACTGACACCTCATATATTCAGTTTTTGTCCTACTAAGTCTAAAACCTTTCGATTCTAAAGTTTGTCTTCACAACTCTAGTTTCTGATTGACTCCAATTCTGCTCTCGTCAATCAGCACCACATCATCAGCAAAGAGCATACACCAAGGAATATCTTCTTGTATGTCCTTTGTGATCTCATCCATCACTAAGGTGAAAATATATGGACTCAATGCTGACCCTTGATGTAATCCTATCTTAATAGAAAATGTATCGGACTCGCCGTCACATGCTCTGACACAAGTCACAACATTTGTGTACATATCCTTAATAAGGGTAACATACTTTGTTGGGACTAGTTTCCTTTTGAGCGCCCATCAAATGATATTTCTCGGAATTTTATCATATGCTTTTTCTAAATCAATAAATATCATATGTAGGTTCTTCTTCTGTTCTCGATGTCTCTCCATAAGTTGTCTTATCAAGAAAATCGCCTCCATAGTGGACCTTCCAGGCATAAAACCAAACTAATTTTTAGAGACAATTGTCAGTTTTCTTAAACGGTGCTCGATCACTCTCTCCCAAAACTTCATGGTATGACTCATGAGCTTAATTCCTCTATAATTAGATCAACTTTGAATATCTCCTTTATTCTTGAAGATTGGTACTAATATACTTCTTCTCCAGTCATCAGGCATCTTATTGGACCGAAAAATGGTATTAAATAGTTTAGTGAGCCACACTATTGCTATATCTCCAAGACATCTCCATACCTCAATCGGGATGTCATCCGGTCCTAACGCCTTACCCGTTTTCATCTTTTTTAAAGCTTCTTTCACCTCAAACTCTTGAATTCTCCGAACAAATCTCCTATTGATATCAATTGAGTCGTCCAACTCGATCGCGGTTTTCTCACTCTCGTCGTTGAATAGCTTGTCGAAGTATGCTTTTCATCCGTTCTTAATCTCCTCATCTTTCACCAAAAGTCTATCAGCCTCATCCTTAATACATTTAACTTGATGGAAGTCTTTTGTCTTCCTTTCTCGAAGTTTAGCCATCTTGTAGACATCATTTTCGCCTCTTTCGTATCTAATTTCCGATACAACTCCGTGTATGTCTGACCCCTTACTTCGCTCACAGCTTTTCTTTGCATTTCTTCTAGCTTCTTTGTACTTCTGTATGTTTTCATCACTCTTGTTGTGATGTAAACGTTTATAACATTCTTTCTTCTCATTGATAGCCTTTTGTACTTCATCATTCCACCACCAAGTGTCTTTAGGTTCACGTTTATTTCCTCTAGTTACTCCAAACACCTCTATAGTCACCTTCCGAATGTGAGTCGCAATCTTCTTCCACATATTATCCGCATCCTCACATTCGTTCCACGATCCTTCTGCAATAACTCTATTCTTAAACACCTGAGAAACGTCCCCTTTGAGCTTTCACCACCTCGTTCTCGTTATTTTCATGCCTCTATCTCGCCGAACGCATACCTGAAAATAAAAATCAGCCACCAAAAGTTTATGTTGTGTGACAACACACTCGCCAGGTATAACCTTACAATCCATGCAGTTTGGTCTCTCCTCCCTTCTAGTCGACAAAATCGATCTGGCTCGAGTGTTGGCCACTGCTGAAAGTAATTAAATGTGATTTTTTCTTTCTAAAGAAGGTGTTCCCTACAATGAGGTCATAAGTTATAGCGAAGTTCAAGATGTCTTCTCTTTCTTAATTTTGTTCGTCATATCCAAAATCCTCATGTACCCTCTCAAACCCCCCTCTACCTGTGCCAACATGACCATTAAGATCACCTCCAATGAAGAGTTTTTCACTGCTAGACACTCCTCTAACCATGCCCTCTAAGTCTTCCCAGAATCGTCTCTTGATATCATCGCTCAAACCTACTTGTGGGACATACGCACTAATGACGTTCAAGACCAAATCTCCAAAAATCAATTTGATCATGATGATCATGTCCCCTTGTCTCCTAACTACGACAACTTCATTCTTGAGGCTCTTATCAATTAAGATGCCTACACCATTTCTACTTCATTTTTTTCCCGTGTATCACAATTTAAAGCTTGTATTCTCCACCTCCTTAGCTTTCTGATCCGTCCATTTAGTCTCCTGAATACATAAAATATTAACGCGTCTCCTAATCGCAGTATCAACTAACTCTCTTAGGTTTGAACACTTCAAGCAGGTTAAAATTCATTCTTAATGACGATGAGCATCTACATTTTACATGTCTAATCCCTAATTCAAAAAATATAAAATACTGACATTAATGTTTAGACATATATATTAGTATCCATATTTACTTATCAATTATTGAGGTGTTCATATCTGATCGTGTAATATAAAAACTTATCAAAATTAAAATATTGTTGAAAATAAATAGTTGAAAGAGAGCAATTTGGAGATAGATTTAGAGATTAAAAATATTGCTGAAAATATAAAGTTGAAGGGACGATAGTTGAGGACAAATTTGGAAGATGGATTCTAGAGATTAAAATATTTTCTATTTTTTAATATTATTTTGGATAAGAATAGTGCTTAGTATTCTGAATCTTACTTTCTTACTGAATGAACCTCTCAAAACAATGATTTTTTTTTTTTTAAATAGTGACTTAGCGTCACCTACTTCGACCAAACTTTCGAAAGTCCAAAGCTTGACACTGACAAATTTATCCAAATGAAAGTTGCCACGCAACCTCATAGTTTGCGCGGACACATGAATGAAATGTGAGAGCTAGTGTGAAGTGTGAACACAGAACTGTGAACCCACTTGAGGCAGGGCACCTATATTACGATTTACAATAGTTTACAAGATTGTAGCAAGGACATATGTGAAAAAATATAAAGGCATAAAAGCATTATAGTACAAAAAGGCCCCCAAAAGGCACCGCCCCTCCTTTGCCAAGCCAACATCAGGAAACCTTTTCAGCCATTTTATTTGTGCATTTTGGAAATAAAATTACAACTTTGCAAACTGCAATTCACGTTCCACCAAGCTCTGGTTCTGAGATGGCGCAAGTATGTTATTGTTCTATGATCCAACTATCTCATTGCATTATTTTTCGTTTTCGTTTGGGCTTTGTGGAGATGCATCATGTACTGCTTGAATCCTGATTTCTTTAATGTAATTCTGCTTGAACAGCAAAAGATAGTTCTCAAAGTTCTATCCATGAGCGATGAGAAGACGAAGAAGAAAGCAATAGAGGCAGTAGCTGAGATTTATGGTAAAATTTTCCTATTCTTTTTTTCGTTATAGTGTTTGCAGCTCATAAAACGAAAGATGCCTTATTTGAAAGTTAAGTGGAACTCATATTCTCGGGGAACTATCATAAGACTTCATTTTCGTTTAGGTACCGACACTTTTCTTCCATCTCTTTCCAATTCAAATTTAATTGCAAACCAAAGAAAAAACTAATATCTAATGTTATCATCCCAAATCAGAGAAGTTTGACAGCAGTGCCTAGATAGGGTTTTCTGGAAATACCTATATTATTAGCCAAAAAATGAGAAGAACCAGTATCTAATCATCAACTTCAACCAGGAGTGTTTTGGGGAATTTCAATTAGCTTTTAATATCCCAAATCCAATTGGTTTGAGCTGTAGAGTAGGATGCCAAGAACATTGGCAATGGCTCAAACTTCACTTGTGACTTGCTTGTGCACTATTTTTGTTTTTTCATTTTTCTTTAGTTGTTGATCTGATTAGTGATGGCTGAACTTATGGGTTGAAAATGACTGGGTTTGAAAGAAGGGAGAGAAAACTTATGCCACAAAGTATAGTGAAGTTGCGCTTGCATTGTAATAGCTTTTCCCCTAAGTGGTTAGGCAGGATAAGTCCTACTTTAATCTAACTTTTTAGCTACTGAAGTGGACACTCAACTGCAGGAAATCTGAATTATAAATTCCCAGAGTTCAAGTTTTCTGATTCCAGATAATAAAAATGATAGCAAAGCCGGAGAGGGGGGCCGCTGACGAGTGACAGGAAATATATACAATACAATTACTGAGATAATTTAGCTTCATAGATAATTAATGAATTCCTGATCCTCTGTGTTGAGATCAGTGAAATAGTTCTTAGTCAATGCAATATAGTCCTTTCTCCTTTGCTTTTCTCGCTTTCAGGGCTGTATTGTGAGTGTGCTAGTTTTCTAAGAGGGTCTTTCTTTTGCTGTCTCAGTCACAGAATATCTGAACTCTCCATGTCTTCTTTAACTTTTTAACATGCATGATTGTGAGTGAAAAATAAACAAACATGCAAAAGCTTCAGTACACAAGAAAGCAATTATTGCTTTCTGATAGTTATGGGGCCAAGATGTTGCTAGAGCTGTTTATGCATTTTGGTTTTACTTTTACTGTTCCAACTGTACTCTCCCCCCAGATCAACCATTCATACCAATTAACAAACATGAACCAAAGAAAAAAAAAAAAAAAAAAGAAACTATTCACTGCAATTTTAAACATAATAAATGAGGAAATGAATATGTAGGTTGTCCAGTTTAACTCAGCTTTCCAACAGTAAACCTGAATGCTGAATATGTGGATTGATTTCGAAGATACCTTTTTCAAATAAACCCCAATTATCTGCTAGCTCCTTTTAAAATGTTGGAACACAGTTCAAAACCATCCCTGTGTAAATAAAGGAAGCTTTTCAATCATCCTTGTGCATTTTTTTATCAGAAAGAAATGACATATTAACAATTAACATGTAGCTACCATTTCTCTATTTCTTGCAGGTGTAGATTCAATAGCTGCTGACCTGCACGAACAAAAGTTGATCGTGGTAGGTAACATGGATACAGTGGCAATTGCAAAGAAGCTGAAGAAAGTTGGGAAGATTGACATTGTTTCGGTTGGCCCAGCCAAGGAGGAGAAGAAGGAAGAGAAGAAAGAGGAAAAGAAAGAGGAGAAGAAGGAAGAAAAGAAGGAAGAAAAGAAAGAGGAGAAAAAAGAGGAGAAAAAGGAAGAGAAAAAGGAGGAAAAGAAATAACTGAAATGGGGTGCAAAATCCTTTCTTCTCAATGGATAAATACACTGCTTAGTGTGTAATAACTACAAAACTTAGGAGCATCAAGGTCTGATGTCTCCACTGGCATCACTTTTGAACTGTTAAACTTGGGTAGTTCCATACTTTTCATTATGTTCTCAAATATCAATAATAGAGTCTATTAAGATTATATCTATTATTTAATTTGACAAAAACTACCAACAATGGTAGATCTAAGGTCTATTATTTTGCCCATTTTTGTTCAATCGTGCTCTGGCATGAACTACTTAAAAAATCAAATCCCAAGCGACAGATATAATTATTAAGCTTGTCCATGGTCGGAAATTGTAAATCTCTTTGAACCATTACAGGATTAATGGGTGCATTCAATTTTTTCTCTTGATTTTTTTTAAACGTTATACGCCCGTAGGAAGCGTGTAACTTTTAAGATTATGTTGATTTCTTGTACAATGCAAATTGTAACTTTTAAGATTGTGGCAAGCGAGTCTCATCCTTAATAAAGAACAAAGATAATAATGCAAATTTGAGATTCAAATTGTGTTTTTCTATATGAGCAAATAATTAGCAGCTAGCCCTCGTACTAACTTGACATTCCCTTTAATTTCAATCCGTATCTTGACATTCCACACCGCATTGCCATGCAACAAGGCATGCCTTTTCATTTCTATAAGATTGGTAAGTAAGATGAGAATATAAGCTGCCCATGTACTAGGCCATTTGGGAGAGAAATTTTGGTCTAGATTATACACTGGATTTGGGCCGTATATAGCCGTTTATTAAAGAAGAAAAACAAACAATTTTTATTGCGCCGCTTCTTCCCTTGTATATATAAAAGTCATCTACTCATCTCCCTCCATTTTGAATTGTAGAGAGCACATTCCACATCTTCACTTCCTTCCCAGTCTAGTTCTAACTTCTATCGGACAGGGACGAGAAATAACTTTTGATTCACAGAATGCGAACTCGATTTCTCGGAACGGATTATTTCTTCTTCAAATCTAAGGATCAAACCCTAGCGGATTCTCTCTTTACTCCGCTTTATCTCCCTTCTGCCGATCTATTCGATCCAGATCCTGAGCGAGATTTTGGAAACCGAAGCTTCGTTGCTTGTGACGAAGTTAGAGTACAAACTGACTTTGGTGGCCTTTCGTTCAATAAAGCACTCTCAGACTTGTTTTCTGACTTAATTCCCCAGTTTCGCCAAGTTGAAGCAGTAGATCAGAAAACTCTCTCAGAGAAGGTACATTTACTATGAAATAATCAATTAGAATCAGATAACAGTGACTTGGGACACCCTGCTATTGTAGTTTATTTGAAAGGTTCATATTTTATCTAGGAATTAGCTGATTTGCTTTATGGTGAGAACAAGGATGCTGGATTTAGAGAAGACGCTTCCCAATTGAAAATTCCAGATGTAAGTATAAGTGATAGTCTAAATAACTAACTGTTAGACTGTAAGTGATACCTTATTACATTTTAGGATTGGCATTTGGAGAAGAAGCTTCATTTTGAAATTCTGGAGCTGGATATACCTCAGGTAAGCTGATTGCTGCTTGACAGTAATGGTTTGAGGGTACAATAATTAAAAAGGGATTAAAAACCCTGGTGGATTTATTAGTGTTAATGATCTTACAGAACGAGGTTGTCAGATTCTGCAAAGCGGAGAATTGTTTGGAGCTGTGCTTTGGAGTTGGCAAAACTAAAATCTCTTTAGTAAGTTACCATTTGATCTATAATATTTTGCTAATTTCTCCTTAATCATAGATTGAACTGTAGCCTGATTTTTACGTGGCTAATTGATTTTTATGCTGGTTCCATAAATTTCTTTATCTGCAAATTTGGTACAAGTCATATTATCCGCTCCGTTCGGCTCTGTATCCGAAAATATATCATCCGTATTTGAATATTAATTAATCGTATTCGTATCCGATTCGTATCCGATTCGTATCCGTAAGAAATGATGCTGATACTGATACGAATTTGATTTCAGACTCTATTATCCGTATCCGAAATAGAGCATATATTATAAAATATTATTTATAAAATAATATTATTTGTCAATATTTTTATTTATATACAATATTATTATTATAAATACTAACAAATATATGCATTGTAAATACTTATTGTTAATATAAGTACTTATTTTTATTATATTTATGTAGCTATTAGTAATATACATTAATTTTTATTTCATATCCATCACAAAATTCGTATCTGTTAAATATCTATTTAGTATATGTATTCGTTTAAAGTGGATTTGGTATTGAATTTTGATATTCGTTTAATATCCGTAACCCTGTCCGTATCTGTCAATAAGAAATGGATACGAATATGGTTTCAGCACTATCCGTTACGAATCTGTTCCGTATACAGCCCCAGGTGTCTCATGTTTTGGTTTAGCTAGACTTTTTAAAATAGTAGGATTTGAATTTTTATGTTATGTGAAGTCAGGCATTAGTAAAATGTCTAAGGTTTAGTTTGTTAAATGTATTTTCTTGCTGTATGATGGAAATGTTTGAGCTATTAAAGTAAGATTCCTGTGATTTCTAACATGGATTCGAGTCATCCTAGTTACAATACAGGAAATCATTAATGCAAATTTAAGTTCTAACTGCTAAGGTCTAGTTGATGAAATAGATGTTTCAACTGTATTTTATCAAAATCATAATTTACTCTTTATTTGAGTCATAATCTAGTTTTTATTTTGGTTATTCTTCTCTATCCAATGTGTTCTGCAATTTGTATCAGTCATCAATATACCTTTCATTTTAACTGATTGTAGGATATAATTGAGCTGGATGTTAAAGTAACAATACCATACCAAGAAGAACTGTTAGAATCCATATATAAAGTCGAAAAGGTCCCTATTGAGTTTGATCATGCTGAATATTATTCCAAGAATGGAGGCACTTCCTACGCAGATGTGGCACTCAATAACATTCCCAAAGTGCCTCAATTTGAGCTCAAAGATGTAGATTGGGATCCAGGGTATGAAAAACCTATTACTGAAGCTGAAACATTCAAGTCACTCCTCTCAGTTATGGAACTATGCAGTGGAGACCATGAGCAGGAGCTGACCCTCAAAGAGCTATTACCATTGTCTAACTTGGATACTTTGTCCTATATTTCCAAAGAACCCGAATTTGAGCCCTGTGATGAGCCTAGGGTCCTACCTCTCAGCTCTTTGTTAGAAATGGATCTTATATGTCTCAATGATAAAACCCTAGTGGACAAGAGATCTGCAGTTTACCTGCTTAACCCTGATGGAACTCACTCTGATTTCCCTTGTGCGGTTCTTTTTCCGAAAGTGGAAATGATGGATTTCAGTTCTGATAACATAGAACAAATCTTTTCTGATTTGCAACCAACAAAATTAGACACGAGTGAAGTGTTGCTCAGAGATGACATGCATCAGGCTAAGAAATTTTATGAATCCATAGTCAGCTCTGAGCTGGCTTTGGTGGATGAAATCTTCAAATCTTTACCTACGCCTGTTCTTTCAGATGACAACTTAAACAAGCCACCCAGTGCATTTGTTGAAGAACTGCTATGCTCTATGGAGCCCCACTCTTTTTCAGCTTCTGATGGGATATACTTGGATTGGCACCCGTTGACACAAGGGACATGTGAGCGCGAGGACTGTTCTAGGTATAATTCCATGGTGGAGCATGTCAATGTGATTACCTTAATGGCTGATCAGGAAATATTTCCTGAAGAAGGGATCATGCTTGATATAATTGATTTGTTGGAGGGGTCTCAGGAGAAAATGAGCATTCAGCATTGCAAGGAGGTTCATAGTGAGCCTCATTTTGGGGTTTCTATCTCTAAGGCTGAAAATAGTCATGACCAGTCAAGACATGTTTCATGGACCGAGGAAAAAAAATCTCAAGTGCAGAAAGAAGAGAATAATGGTGGCAAAAGCAAGGACAAGTTACCAGTTACAAGTTCAGGGAAGGCCTCAAGGCTGTTTGAATCTATGTCACAAAATAGTGATCTAAATTTCTTTTTGGGTGCAAGAAGGGGTGTGACAAGAGAAGGTATCATTGATGGTGATTCAAGTAAAGAGAATTGTATTTTAACGGAGAACAGTACTATGTCAAAAGGGCCAACTAAACAAGCTACTGTGCTGATGGAGCCAACACAACAATTTACTGTACTAAAGGAGCCAGCGAAGCCTGATATGTTGAAAGAACCACTGGTAAATCTCTCTCTCTAAGCCTAGAAGTAGCTGCCAAGTTGACTACACTCTTCCTCTCTGTCTGTTATTATTCATCAGAAATAATGTTATCACGTGCTCTTTTGGAACAACTGTTATTTTCTTAGTCATCAGGATAATCATCAGTTGAATCTGTAATAGTTTTAATGTTTCCAGATGAAGGTCAACAATCGATTTCAAGGTCCAGAGGATACATCAAGCAAAAAACCATCAATTTACTTGAAAAATCTTCATCCAACAAAAGAAAAGACCATCTCCACATCCTTTGAACCTGCTAATGCTAATCCAACCTTAAACCTTCCTTTCCTAAGCTCCAGAACTCTGGACACCCCCAAGTTTCTTGTCCCTAGTGTAGTGGTGGTTGTGAACACCCAATGTTTGAATAAACCCATGCTTGTGTCTCGAAGGAGCTCTTATCAGAAGATCCTAGCTTTGGAGAAAGAAGGCGCACGTGTTGTCGAGAGAGATATCAATCTGCCTCTTGATCTGGTGTTCTCCGCTGGAGTCTGTCTTGTGTGGTATGAATCTGGTGCATTTGGTAACATCAGTACAGATATGACAGATGGAGCTTCTTGCATTCAGATGTTCATGGAGAATATTGCAACCAATGTCCTGATATCCCTTAGTTATTCCTTCAGCAACTGTTTCATGGTAAAAACAAATTATATAAATGTATATATCTGCTCGTTGTCAATGTTTTAGTTATACTTCTTTAAGGTTGAAAAACAGATTAGCTGAAGCAGTCAACATTATATAGGGGTTTTTGTTTATTTTTTTGGCTTTAAGAGGAACATCCTCTTCTATTTGAATATCTTATTATTATTTTTTAATTATTTTGTTGGTGTACTGCTTTCAGATAATTGAGGGAGAGGCTAACCTCCTTGCCGCAGTAATGGATCGATCTGACACTATATACTCGGCCGCTGCCAACCTGGACATTAACCTACAACTCCTCTGCTCTTACAATCCTGAGTCAACTGATGAAATCATCTTGAAATGCATTGCCAAATTCACAGGTCCATCCCAGGGTCTTTACCCACCCATGCCCGAATCTGAATCCCTAGCTGAATCTTTCCTGACAAAATTCCCATCCATTAACCCTCTCTCAGCTCATGCTATTTTGTCAACTGGTAGATCCCTTATTGATTTCCTTCAATGGTCCAATGAGCGTAGAATCCAAGCTGTTGCTAAATACTTGGTGCCAGATGAGAGCATTGCTTTGTTCAGTGCTCTGTGCAGATACGGTGAGATGGGGGAATCAAAGTCTGTCATGACTGATTGCTCTTCAGTTGGTTCAGATATTAATAGTTCATTGTTGCATTCCCCACCTAAAAGGAAGAGGTTGACAAATCTGCCAAATCAAATGGCTGATGTACCCATGGATGATACATACTTTTGCAAGCCATTTGAGCAATTTCAAGGCAATTTCATGGAGCTTTCTTGTGTTGACAATCAACCAAAGAAAAGTGTAAGCTCGATTATTGATCAATTTGTGAGTACAAAAAGGCGAATCGTCCCTCGTGTCCCTAGCAACCTTGATGAGCTTGAAATTGATCAGGCTAAGTTGCTAGATCTTGGTTTCAATGAAAAAATGATGCATTCTAGGAATGTGTTTGATCAGGAGCAAGCATTCAGGTCAGATATCTCAAGCTTTCCACTGAGGCCAGTGTCAAGAAGTAAGCTGCCTGTAAAGAGCTTGCTTCCCACGAAAGGACTTGAATTCAGTGGTTACAGTTTTCGTACATTTCCAACCTCAGCTGAGATAGAAGATGAAACTAGGAGTGATTGGGATTCCCATAAAATTAATTGCATGCAAGATGACATCGGCTCATCTGGTGTTCAGAGAAATGTGTTACAAGCGGATGATCAAGAAACCAAATATCCAGGAATAAGTTCAAAACAGTGTCCAGGTTGGAAATTTGAGTTTTTGGGTGGAGCAGATGGTCAGAAGAGAAGTTCAAGTTCTAGCAACAGTTCGAGCAAGGAGTCGCATTGTAAGACTCGAAGCCCTTCAACCATTGATAGTTATAGGTATCAAGGTTGTAAGGAAGCTGCTAAAAGAATTGAAAAGTACCGGTACCATGGTGGAGGTAAGGATGCAATAGATCCGCTGAGGCAAAAGTGGAAGGGTTTCAGGTTGCAACAAACTCCAATTCCAACAACTGAGAAAAGAAAGACTTCTGTGCCATTAAACCCTTCTTGGACTCCTGTTGACAAAAGAGCAAGACAGGTAATTAACTAGAGCTTATCAGGTAACTAGTTTGATTAAGTTGTTTTAATTCAAATATTTTGTTGTAAAATCTAACAATATGTATGGTGCAGAATCTTTCATTTACTAGAAATGGGAAAGAGAAGCAAAGCAAGCTGGTGTGGAGAAGGAAAGATAGCCCATGCATTAGTACAAGTCTCGGGAAAAGAGCCAGAGAAGAAGGTCATACTTGCAACCCTTGAATGTATATTTCCGGTTCTTTCCAGTATGTTCTCAGTGCATGTTATGGTAGTAGATTTCAAAAGAAACCGTTGTAAATTCTTAATTGTGACAGTTAGTTCCTACAAATTAAAGGCAATTTATAGGGCCCTCTAGAGAAACAAAGATCTGTTGTAGGTCAGCAAAAAAGTTAAAATAATACATCACATTGTAATTTGATTTCTGGATATGCAACTAATTAGCTCGCTTAAAGTACAGATTTTGTCATCCTGAAATTCTGTCATAAAAGGTCACACCTAAAAGAACAATCATAATATTATGGATTTCAAAAACCAACTGAATGTCTGTTTTCAGTTCATGAAAAAGCTTATTTGTGTCAGCTGGCCGGGGAAGCCAGGAGCATGACAGAACGAACTGTAAAAGCAAAATTGGGATGCTCATAAATGTATGTGCTCAAAGTCTTATTTCATGCAGTTAGTTTGACTTTCATCGGTTTCTGACTTGATGTTTTCTTTTGCTGCTTTGGATCAACATATTCGCTATAATTAAAGCTCATTCATTTTTTGAAATATATTTTGTTCCGTGATTTTTTTAAAATAAGCATTAATTAATTCCTAATTTTAATAATAAATATTAATTAATTGAAATTTTTTTAATAGAATGGCCGTGTGCGGGTAGAGTTGTGCATTGACAATACATTAGTCTCATTGGTGCTTGTGCAAACATATCAGTCTCACTGTCGTTTTGGTTGAAGATGCAAGTGGAACTGATGTTTTTTTTTTCATTTTTTTTCAGTTGTCGTTGACATATAAGAATAAATTGTTTCATTTGACCAAAGTCAGTGGAACAATGCCACTTCCACTTCCACTGACATTTTTTGTTTTTTTTTGAAAAATAACGAAATACAAGATTGAAATTGTTTCATTTGACCAAAGTCACCATGTGTTTTTGCTAAATACTCCAGCTGATGTTTCAATCTTGTATTTCGTTACCATGTGTTTTTGCTAACGCCACTCCAGCTGATGTTTTTTTTTTTTAAAAAAAAGTGACTAAATACTGAATTGCAAAGTCACCATGTGTTTTTGCTACGCGCCAGCCCACCGGTGCACTGCATGTTTATTATTAAAATTTTAATTAATTAATATTTATTATTAAAAAATCACGGTATTTTGTTCTGTCAGATTTTACTTTCCAACACAGATGTATGTATTTTTACTCAGAAATTCGAAATATATATACAAAAAGAAAAAAAAAACTATTTCAGTAGATTGCAAAAGTAACTTCCGTGCTACTATCTATTTCTGTAGAAGGCTTGAAGTGAGAAGCATCTCCGGGGACTCATTTAACGCCTTGCAGGCTAACTACCTATCAAGAATTCAAAGGTATGGTTTTGTTGTTGCGCACCTACCAGTACCAGAGACACATTAAAGTTAAGTTGCGTTGTGATTGCATGACTAGTGACATCAGTCGCTATCCTGATAGCGATTTTGAAATACATCGCGATCTATGAGACCTTGGTGAAGCATAAGTATACGTGCTTTACGTTAAAGCATTTCCCTTTCTTATCCTTTTTCGTGAATTTATGAATCTATCTAACCCAAAATAAAGTGAAAGATCACTGTTTGTAGCAGGATAAGAACTTTTTGGACTCGCTCATCGAACTTTTCTGCATTATATTTAGAATTAATAGAAATATTAAAAACTGTATCGTCATATTATATAAATATATTTTTGCTTACTTTCTCTGTAATTTTAATTATTTAAATGCGAGTAAAAATTGCTAATCACGTCCAAACAGTGATTTCGTAGTTGTACATTTGTTGCTTCTCGACTCAAAGATGTTAAATTTTTTTTAAAAGTGAGAAGAGACAAAAAAAAAAAAAAAAGGAGGAGGACTGGAGGAGATTCGAATTTAGAAGCTCCGCTACCACTACCCATACCTGCTATAATGCTGCCACCAACTTCTAAAATGCCTGTTGTACAACATAACGGGTGCACCGATGACAACATATTGTTAGCGGGTCCCTTTACCATTTATAGCGGGTCATACGCCCTGTGCAAATTATTACTCTCTTAGACAAACTTAGTGGTCCCCACACATGTGACAGCCCGAGGGCCACGAATCGCTCCAACACAAGAGGAAACCAGAGAACCCATTGTCCAATCCTTATCTAGAGTTCTAGACTATCTCAGAGAAGCCACTGATCGTCCGATTAACCTCGTTAATCGTGTAGATCCAATCACCAGACCAGAGGTTAATCGTGTAGATCCAATCACCACTCACCAGACCATCGAACGCCTAGTTTTGCACTTCCCAGTTCCCATGATACGGGTGCTGGAGAAAATAATCGCACGCTTTAATCACGATACTATTTCTCCCCCACAAACAGTCAAACATCGCTTCGTCTTATATTATTCCAAAGTACTCGCTAGCCTTATTAGATTTCTACTTCCATGTTTTACTAATCGAATCAGATTTCTATCACCTTCTCCAAGAGCAATCAGGAGAGAAAAAGAGGGAGAGGCTGAAGAGGAGCGGAGCGGAGGAAGGCAGAGGCGCGCGATGGTTGGATTAGGCGTAAAGGCAGCTCCATTCACATACGTGTCACACGTGCTCGCTGCGGCGTCGGCCGTGCTGGTGCTTGTGTGGTGCATCCATTTCCGTGGTGGCCTTGCTTTTGAATCATCCAACAAGAACCTCATCTTCAATGTAGTGTACCGCTTCTTTATCTCTTTCGTTTATCTTTTGTTAATTTTGGGATAGCATAGTTAATGATTTTTGTGGTTAAGAAATCGATATTTATGTTATGAGTAAATGATATACTGAGAATTTCAGAACAGATAAAGGGTAGTTAGTTTTGCTTATGTTTATGAATTTCTGTTTTACTACTGAGTACCTAGGTTGTTTGTTTTGTTCCTGGTACGTCCTTTATGGAGCAAATTGTCGATTATAGTTTCTTCTAAATTCTCTCAATATTTTAATTAATGAAAACCAGACAAGAGGAGTAGGAGTTCTAATCTTTACCTACTCATTTTTCAATGTTTAGCCGGAATTTTGTATCAGGATTAGTAGATTTCCTATGTCACTGTTTAGCTCGATTCGTCTGGCTACATAGTACCATACGTCATCTCAAAGTAGAGTTCATATATGTATTGATTATGTACCGGTTTGAAAGAGACAAGGCAGTAACTTAACCTGTTTAGATTCTATTGAAGAATGACCATTGCTGGTATTAACATATAGTATGGCCATTAGTTTGAAGTAAAAAAAATGTATATTGTTAATTGCTTTGAGGAGTGATAATAACATCATTTATCTGCATCTCTTATTTGAACACACTGCTATGTTAAATTTTTTTTTTTTTTAAAATACATAGCCTCTGACTTAAATTTTGTTATTTTCCGAAAAGTGTTTATATCTAAACATTGGCTGCAGATAAGGACTATGGAGATAGGTCTAAATTTTGGGACACAAGAATAGTTTCTCCATATAGGAGGTAGACATAAGGAAGTCACAACTATGTTATCAGTGTTCAAAAGAGATGATTATGTATTGAACTATGGAAAGATAAAAAAGAGGCGCAAAAAATCAAAGGGCATTCTCCTAGAACAAAGATGTACATAAACAGATTGTCTTCTATAATTGATCTTTCATCTATAACAAAATTTTAAATTAATGCCATACCTTATGACTGGCTCTCCTGCAATTTCATCTTGGCAACTTAATGTTCCACTCTTTCAAAAACTGCAACAATATACATAAGCCTTACTGATATATATGTGTTGACAGAAAGAATTGGTTAAGGGGGATCAAATTCAGTACGTTGCTAGAATCTTCTTCTTGCTGAATTTCCTTTTCTATGTAAGAACCAAAAAGAAAAGGTTAAAATTAATGAAAAATTGATCGGAGTTATGGGTTATGGCTTTCTTTTACTACACAGTTTCTCTTATGTAGCAAGCAGAATCTCAGCACATTATAAAAAAGAAAACTAAAACATCAGTACTTCAACTTTAGTTATAATTACACAGAGAGTGGAAAAAAAATTTCTCCTCTCATGATTTTCCTAATAATTGATCCAAATGTTGTTGTTGCAGCTACATCCAGTCCTCATGCTTATTGGCTACATTATCCTTGGCAGTGAAGGTTCATATATCGGATCTTTTAAAATACAGTTTCCTTTCATCTCATTTACTCTTTCCAGCTCTTGATTATTTTAATTTATTTTGCTGCAGCTATAATGGCATACAAGACATTACCTTGGAGTCATGATGTGAATAAGGTGATTCATTTGGCGCTCCATGCTATTGCAATAGTGTTAGGAGCATTTGGTATTTACTGTGCATTTAAATATCACAATGAGAGTGGAATTGCAAATTTATACAGCCTTCACTCCTGGCTTGGAATTGGCACTATTGTCTTATATACTATTCAGGTAAAATAATTTGCTTTTGGAAATTTTCATATTCAGCTTTTTAAACAATTATCAAATGTTGACTCAGAAGCATTATCCTAAAAAATTCAAGACTATTACTTAAAAAAACAAAATTTATAGACAGCTGGGATGATTTAAATGGTATGGTAAGAGAGATGGCTCTTCATATTAATTAAATCAATACAAAGTAATTCTATCAGAAAATATAATAAGAAGAGACCAGTGTCAACTTATTCGTATATCTTTTGGTTAATGCAGTGGATATTTGGTTTTGTTACCTTCTTTGTCCCTGGTGCTGCCCCTACCTTCAAGCGTGGTGCTCTCCCTTGGCATGTACTTTTTGGTCTTTTTGTTTATATACTAGCTCTTGCAACAGCTGAATTGGGGTTTCTTGAGAAACTCACTTTCCTAGAAAGCTCAGGACTAGCAAAATATGGCACCGAGGCCTTCTTAGTAAATTTCACTGCTCTGGTTGTTGTCCTTTTTGGTGCTTCTGTTGTAGTAGCTGCTGTTGCACCGGCACAAATTGAAGAGACACCAGCTTACTCTCCTTTGCCAGATAATTAGGTATTGACATGGGCCCACGAAATAGTATTGTTGATTGTGAATAAATGCGTGAATGTTATACTCTTGGTGATCATGGAATGTTTTAAATCCAATTACCACTTCAGTTGCTTTAGCCGGGTTATCTTGTCTGTGTAATTCTGTTTCTAGCAAATTTTAGACTGTGACTACAAATAAAAGCAAAGCAAGATGTGATACGGTATTTTATAATAGTTGCTTTTCTTTATTTACTATACTTTCTCTATTGAGGAAATTGATATCCACACACCGATACTTGCAATGCATAAAAAAAATTGATTATTTTTTTTTTGACAATAATAATTGTGCATTTGCCTGCTCTCATAAGATTACTTACGAGTTGCTTTCTTCTTGTTCGCTATTTTTTTAAGATTAGGCCTTTCTGCTCATTGAGAAGAAAAAAAAAACTAAGTACAGAATCAATTAGTTTTATAAATTGAGTATAATAAGTAATAAACAGGTCCAATTAATGTCATAATTTCGGTGTCTTAATGGAAGAAGAAATATCACTTACCTTAAGGCGTTAGCTTTGATTTCATGTCATGGGAACTTATTGGGCTTTGTTTCTAAGAAGTTTCCATTTGCACGAAAGAACAAATTAACAATTTATGGGTTAGCCCATCGATTAACTTTGCATATATCTCGATCTTTCTGGTAGGTGGAATTATTCTGATACATGTACTTATTCATTTATCAAAGGTTCCTTCAATAACACGTTTTCTTAATTTGCACATTATTAAAAAATTATCAAGATTGTCTGAACACTTAGCAAGATGTGCTGTATGATGAACATGTTTTATTATTATGATATATTATAAAATAAATGAGGGAAAACGTTCATTGGCTTAGTTTTTCTTTTTTGTTTTGGCACTGTTGGAAGTTCTAAAGTGCCTACAATGATTGCTTAGCTGTGTAATTGGATTATGCTGTTAATCAATTGTGACAACTTAATTTGGTGGACCAGCATAATATTTTATTGAACTATTTTATCCTTATTCGCTTTCGCAGCATTATGTGCCACAAATTAATTCATATCTAGTCAGTACAGCTTAATCTAATTGATTTTCTATGTCCAGTACATGCAACTTGCCTAGCACAAAAAAATTTCCTATTTGATTTTGAGGACAGAAATTATTCAAATTACTTTTTTGTAATTTTCAACACTAATTTAATTAAAAAAAAAGAGCTCCTTCAAAAACATATGTTATATGAGATATTTGTTACATCAGAACAAAAATGTTGCGTCGCAACTGTTGTATGCTAAAATTGGAACTGAGATATTTTGTAAGATTTCAATATAACTTGTTCATAGGCACTGATCGATGCCTATTTGTTCCCGAAATATGCAAGGCTACAAACATTTTTTCCCCTCTGAATTATGTTATTTGTTCCTAACAATTAGTTTAATTTGAAAGGTGCAAAATATATTAAATAAATCAATGAAATCATACTGTATTATAGCTACTACGATAATCAATTGATTATTAATGTATTGCATAATCTTGGTAAATATTTTGCCCAGATGGCTTGTCCAAGTGGAATTGCTCTGCTTATGTGAGCAAGAAAATGTTTTCCTTCCTAATACCGAAAAATTTTCCACCAAAAAAAAGTAGATAGATCAATTGAAAGCTGCGATTTTTTAAAAGCTTATATTTTTACACTTGGTGCAAAGCAAAAGAAAACAAATGATAAAAATCGACCTTAACGGCATCCATCATTTTCCAGCTCAATATACCAAACATCATTTAATGCCTACGGGGCCCACTTCGGGGGCCACAGGACAATGGCTTGAAGTAGAAATCTGGTGGATTTCTTAAGACAAGAACATACACACACCCTTGTGTCACTAAATACTGCAGTTTTGATATTGAAATTTTTGGTCCAAAAAAAGTTTATCCACTGAAATTCGAATTCAACGATAGCAAACAATTATGATATTTTGAACAAGTGGTAGAGCCACAAATTGAAGTGCCCCTTGAAAAATTATATTTTGCAAGATATACCCTGGAAATTATACTAAAATTAATTTTAGTATAACTGCAAAATATATCAATTCATAAAATATTTTTATAAAATGTATTAAAACTATTTTTATATAAAAATATTGTTAACTTTAAAATAATTTCAAATTTTTGTCCTATCCTGACATTTTACTCGACCCTAATCCTGTATCCAACTCTATCCCCGAATGTCATATGCATTGTACATAAGTCATATGTCAATGCATTTATAGATATGTAGTAGGATATAAAAATATTTATATAATCTAA
The DNA here is from genome assembly GCA_037127355.1 of Schoenoplectus tabernaemontani. Classification (NCBI taxonomy): domain Eukaryota; kingdom Viridiplantae; phylum Streptophyta; class Magnoliopsida; order Poales; family Cyperaceae; genus Schoenoplectus; species Schoenoplectus tabernaemontani. The sequence goes on from CM073758.1 coordinate 14,114,192, forward strand.
AACTTGTAACCTAAATGGATATGATTTGAAGTTTCAGTGGACTATATAAAAAATAGATTAATGTTTTTAAAATTATTAAATATAAAATCCAACATTCAATTTTATATCTAAATTAACTCATCTAAACACCATATTCATATATCTAAATAATTGAATCACTTATCTAAATATGATCTGATTATGAAAATAGTGCATGTGGTCTAAGAGGGCACGTAGATTCACTATTGGAAAGCATGAACGCGCGTTATGATTTCTTTTTTCTATTTTAAATAGGTTTTTGTGATTTTTTTTACTAAAAATAGAAAACTATGTAAAGGAATTGTTTTTAAGGGTGAGCCGATAATATTTATTACATGATCTGAGAAACACAATCATCACTCAATTTATACACTAATATTAATTAATTATTATCCTTAGATAATTAATAAATTAAAAATATTTTACAATTATTATTAATTAATACATATATTTCACAATTGAGTTCAATTCAACATAAATGACTCAAAAAATAATGATATATCATATATAATCATCATAATACATAAAATAATATGATCATCATATAATTGATTGTACATCATGCTACCACTAATAATATTTTTTATTGTTGTTGTAATATTCTTAATATTGCTCAATATATGTCTTTTATTGTCGTTGATGAAAGAACATTATGTCTTTTATTCTAAATTTTCATTGTTTTTCTCTTAATTAACGTATTAAGACAATTACTTACAAAAAATATCGGAAAGGAGGATAGATAAAGATGGATCCTGTTCAGATTCAGCTCATTAGTTATGTCGGCATGGGTTTCATGACACCCAACGCTTGTTCACTGGTCCACGTGGCTCCTTTTGCGCCACGGCCTCAGGGAAAGCGGCTCGATGTTTGATTTTACTCCAAGTTCAACAAAATCAATATCTATCAAAAGCTGATTAGCTGTTTAGCCTGTTAACCCTGTTTACAAGTAAAAATCCGAGAAGAAAATGACAAGACATAAATTAAGTGTATTTATATCTAAATACGAAATGCGACTTTAGTTACCCAGCGAATTGTTGATGATTATATAAAGAACCTGATAATTTAGACTTATTATGACAACTAATTAACTACTGACAGTTTTTATAGTGTGTCAAAATTTTGTTTGTAAAATAGTTAAGAGTGTCAGACACCAAAAATTGCATATCTGGGCCTTACGGAAATAAGACTACAGATGGAAATCCATTGAACTCTTTAATCTAAGTACAGTTTGAATGTTTATTTGCTTTTTAAAACTATAATGGTGTTTTTGACAAATAACTTTATATAAATTCATAAAAAAATTATAAATTCATAGGTGGGAACCTTGATAATCATTTATTTTGAATTTTGACAATCTTATTAACCAATTTCATATAAATTCATACAAAATCTTAAAAATGAAAAAAAAAGTATATAAACATATTGGTAAGTTTATGAAATTGATTGTATTTCAAGTTCCATATAATTTGATATCATTTAATATTTCAACAAAGACTACTAAATTTAAATCATTAAAATATCATATAATTTTGATGACCTTCAATGTAATATGAAATAACACCCAAATTGCATGAGACTTGATACACAATCAATCTATGAGCTTAAAATTGTGTCTATAATTTATTTTTCTTTTTTTAAAATTTGTATAAATTTATATGAAGTTATTGTGAAGATTATCAAAATAAATGGTTTTCGAGGGATTCCCACTCTTAATAAAATTAATTCTAAATTTTGGTAATATGAGTAAGTTACTATGTACTATCGTACTCTAATCATTACAAGGGATTTTACATCAAATTGATATATTCCCCATATTAAAGCACTTTATTTATTCCTGACTAGTAGGACTATTAATAATATTATTTTATACGTTTAATATTATATTCCACAATATGGATATAAATAAATTTTTTTCATTAATTCATTTAGTATGATATAGATAATGACTACTTCGTATGAGTTATGCTATAAGATAAATAATATAAAAATAACATATAATAGTTTTATTACATATTTAACTATTACGGAAATGACAACGACCCCAAACCCACCCTTCAATTTCTTGGTGTGACAAGTTAGTTTGCCGAACAACTAATTTGAATAAATACATAATGAACTATCCTACTTGTGACAATCAGCTTCCCAATAGCTAATTAAATATTTAATAATTTATTTTGATATGCAAAATAACCGAAGTATCCTTCTATAGATATGCATGATCTTTAAAATATTTATGCTATAGAAGTAATTATAAAAAAATATAGGCACTCAGTTAAATATTTACTAGCTATATACCCGCGCGTTGCAACAGACTCTTTTATTTAAATATTAAAATATTATAAGATAAAAAAATTCATATTTATCTAATATTAAATTATAAATTCACCAAATTATAGAGAAAACAAATATGAGTTAATTCATCATTTTTATGGCAAGAAAAGTAAATTATTCTAACATATATTATCTTATTTTTTATATGTTGCTAAATAAAAATAATAATATTATGAAAATAATAGTATATAAGGGAAAGAAATGGAGTGAAAGAGGTGATCATTTTTCATCAATTAAAAATAAATATTATCCGTTTGACAATTTGCAAATTGGAAGCATGATAAAATATATATAAAATTTGTAATTTCTTTGTTGTTGTTTGTTTGCATATTTACATGCACAATAAGCATAAAGAACGCGTACAAAAATGAATCAATGATAGGTTGAGATCAGCAACATATACTTAAGTATATAATTGGAGAAAATGAAGGAATGTGAAGATCATGCAAATCAAATCACGAAATCTGAACAACTCTTGATAATTTTTTTATATTTCGGCCATATCTTATAAGTACTCGTTTTTGGATGAGTCAAAAATTCATGGAAAGAGAAGAAGAAATCTACAATTTTTGTATTTTGAGGATCTTTAAAATCAGAACGGATCATGGCCAAAATCATCATTAAATAAGATATCATTCAAGATCAAAGATTTTGGCAATGTTTGATATGTTGATCATATCTTTTGTATCAACTCGGATGCGGTGATTCAAAATGTTATTAAAAGACTAGGACCCATTTGTCCGAACTCCGTTAACATTTAGCGTTTCTTCTCTCTACTTTATGTTATTTTGGTTTGATTCATGAATTGCACAAATTGAACCGGAGTCATTGGAGATTTAATTTAAACCAAAAATAATAAAATCAATTAAGGCTCCTATTTACCGTCTAGGCGCCATTAGGGACAACATTTTTCATTACAAGAAAAACATAATTACATAAATAATTATATCGACAAAAATATTTATTAATTTAAAATATAAATTGGAAAATTTAAAGTATTATTACAATGAAAAATAAAAAATTGTCTATCAACTCAATTATTTACATAGCTATATAATTTTTACAAGGTCAAAATAAAGTATATAAAATTAAAAATAAATTATAAAATAGTGAACATATTATGTATGAAAAACATCCAGTCAAGTGCCTATATCTTTTAGATATTTATTGATTTTTTTTTGTAAATTAAAATTTCATGAATCATAAATAAGTCAAAATATTATATTATAGACATACAAATGTTTTTTTAAATTTTTTTCACTTTAAAATGGTGCATAAGATAGTTAATTAACTGCTAACGATTTGATTATAACAAGCATGATAGTTCGGTGCCAACTCGCCGCATCCGAAATGTTCCTCGAGGTGTGTGGAGTAATTTTCTCTTAACTGCATAATACATTATTATTATTATTATTATTATTATTATTATCGCCGTGACTATCATTATCATTATCATTATTAATAAAATTTGTTGTTATAATTGTTATGATATTGATTTATATATTATTTTTGTATAATATAATTAACTAGTAATTTAATAAGAGATTGATTTCTACAACATTTTATTTATATCTTTTATATAAATAAATTGATTACCATAAATTTTATATTTTATTATATTATGTATGTGTAGAGTTTAAAATAATATGTATTTCTAATTGTTATATTTTTATTCAATTACTAAATTATAAATTATTCATTAATTATCCGTTATTTGCTCGTAACTCATTAAATCTGATGGATAAAATATAATATAAACTAGACTAAATTTATCAGATAGAAATAAAAATAAATAAATAAATAAATAAGCATGAATATAAAAAATATTCCAACTCGTATCCGTATCTTATCCGTGCCTTAGTAGTAGAGCTTACCCATTTGCATCCCTTCTGGCTACTAACCGTAACCTCCATAGAACAAATGACTCAATATATTCCCTCCAGCACGAATTTACACATGACTTGAAGTCTCGAACTGCCGCAGTGTTGTAGTCTTGTAGACACCAGACACCTGTAGTGGCTTCCCTCAATTGAAAGGTACTAGTTTTGAAGAATGCTATACTTATTTAATTCTATTTATAAAGTATTAAAATATACGCTGTCCGGATCCTTTAGATATCGCAATATCAGAACAAGCTGTAATTGTGTGGGGTCGGCCGTTGACATCATTCACCATTCGAGTTCGAATATTATATTAGCAATGTGGCTGCAATGATTCAAAATTAATAAACGATATTATTCATGTTTGAATATTTAAATTTGGATTTCGAATAGCACGTTATCTGTGTATCGCAATGATTTATAAAAACGAGTTCAAATATCACATCAAATTATACCTTATATTTCTTTTAAAAAAATAGAATTTCTCTTGGCGATATATATTATTTTTATATACTTTTTTATGGGACTTCACGCAAGATTCATCTCATATGTGCTGGATTTACGTTTACACAAATTATACAGTATTAACAGCACATACAAACTCCAATTTATTATTACTAAACTAATTTGCTTGGAGTTTCATGTCTCCAGCAAAACAAATTTCATATAATTGTTTGTATCAATTCTCTAAGTTAGATTATCTGAGTTAGTGAAAAAATTTAAAAGGCCTCTTGCCAATCATAGAAATTTCATTTGAAAAGTAAGACTATGGTCCCAATACCCCTTTTCATAATTGAGAAAAGATCCAATAATCATGACCACTGAAATCAGTGTTCATAAAACTAAATATCAAATAATTATTGTTAAATTCTTAAATAATAATATTCAATTGAAGAAATATTTTGTATATATCATTCTATATGTGTATAAAAAATATACATCATTTCAATATTATTTATATATACATCAAATGTGAATAATATTAATGAATTAAATTTTATGATTTAACTTACTTACTTGATAGCTATTAAAATGAAACTAAAATTTTATATATTTTTTATACATATAATTGAGATAATACATAATATATTTAACCATTTTATATTTATAAATTTATATAAGTACATACAACAGTTATTGATGGGAAGTGATATCGTCGGTGAAACCACCAGGTAGCAAACAAATTTCAAAAACAGAAGCAAGTTTACTCCCAAAGTAGGCAACATATATTATGCCGATAATTAAATCTCGCGTCCTTTGGATGAAATGATAGAGGAGAAATTTATGACATGAGTTGCGCTGGCACCAAACTCGCCGCACTCATGGTCACGCACTCACGGGTTCCTTGCCAGCTCAAACTAAGCAAATTACACGGCGTTCCACTTGACATCCAAAGCGAACGGATTCAAGTCCAAAAGGCTCTCATAAAATCAGATTCTATTCACACGAGGAGGCGACCATTATTAAATCAGTAAAGTCTTTTAATTTCGTTTAATTCGGTTCTGGCCTCGCCGCTCCTAACGGAAGGGCGAACACGGAGTTCATGCTCTGCACCGACGAGGGATCCAATTACCGACATATGGGACCCACATTTTTTGTTGTCCAGGTGTGTGGCCATACCTTGAGAGTTACTTGATTAGGATTTAGAATTTGATGTTTTGGCGCCGCATGGGATCCTAAGTGAAATATTGATCCATTTAAGCAACAACAGAACAACTTCCAGCTTCGCAACCAGATGAGCGACTCTTGGACTTCACCCGCTTCTGGTTTGAAATGCTAGACGCAGAAAGTGGCCGAAACCGACGACACAGAAATACTTGCGCTCTCCAGCTCCGAACACCTAATTGGCTAATTTCCTGCCGGAACCGAGTTATTTAGAGCCGAGCTATAAATGAGCCGAGCCAAGTTAGGTCAAGTTTGTGTTCATCTCATAAGCTTAACGAGCCGAGTCGAGCTGGCTCGTTAATTACTTTCGAGTCAAAAGGTTTGGCTTGAGATTGATTCGTTAAGTTAATGAAATTGAGCTAACTCGTTAAGACTCATTAAGACTTATTTAATAATTAATAATATTTTATATCAAAATTTATGCAAAAATAATAATAAAATAACTAATAATAATAGATTTCATACACATTTGATATAATAATTTAAATACATGACATATTATAAATTACTTACTATACTAAAAATTCATAATAAAAATAATATAAATAATAAATATTAATAGTTTAACGAGCCAAGCTAACCAAAGCTCAATCTCGGCTCATTAATTTAACGAGCGAGCCAATAGCGAGTCGATCCCGAACGAACCACGAGCTACAAATTTTTTGCCAACCCTATTAGGATGCTTTGATAGGCAAGTTTTTTTTGACAACAACGATAATGCTTTCTCAAAACATGCTTGTAAAACAATTGATTTTCTTAAAAAAAAATTGACACTCTATTAAGCGTCATTAAATGTGAACCGTTGAACACTTTATGTTATTTGATGAACAGAAAACTTTCGTAAATTTTCATTATTTTTAATGTATATGACTTGTCACTTCGGTCTAGAAGTGACTAAAACATGAATTTTCAATCTTTTTTTTGCAAGAGAAACCAATTCAGAACTGTTAAGGCTTGAAATTAGGGCCCATAATACCTCACTATGCACTTAGCGGAGACAACATTGGAGCGTGCCATAGCAGCGCTTATGACAAGGAAAAGCAATTAATTGGTCTAATCCGTCTTACCACCTCAAATTCTTTAATTAAGTTCACTTCGTAGTACAGAGACTCTGTTTTCAACTCAGGTAAAGTTTCTTTCTGTACCTGCGCATTCTTTCCATTCTTCCAACACATCAGCGCTGTCTTGGGTCATTCCCGTAATTTCACGCATAAAACTGGAAGAATCCTATGTCCCTTTCTTCCTGTCTTTCTAGTTTCTAACTACAATCGCACCTCTCTGACCTTATCTTGGCTAATTCTGTTAGATAGTAGAGAGAGAAAGAGAAACACAAAGCTACAGTAGAGAGAAGAAGATATGGCTCAAGAGGAGGCTAAGAAGGTCGAGGTGGAGGTTACCTCTGAACCAGCTCCACCACCACCTGAGGCGCCGGCGCCGGAGGCGGAGCCGACGAAGGATGTGACGGAGGAGAAGACTGTGATTCCACAACCAACACCTGAGGAGCCGAAGCCCGATGATAGCAAGGCACTTGCTATTATTGAAAGTGAGATTCTTGTTTAATTTTTCTTAAATGTATTTTTTCATTTCTTCCTTCTTCAACACCGGAGTTGCATGGTTGCAAATTTTGAAAAGTTAGAGCGGGAGAATTAGTTTGATTATGCTCTATTCATTGGTTAATTTGAAAGAATTTTTCTTGTTTCTACTAAAGCAAATAAATAGGATGTTTTAGGCTTAAAGACCTGCACACGTTAATTTTGAGTTCAGTTTCTGTTTGTCCGGATGTTTTTTTTTTAAATTAATTATTAGATGTGAAGATTTCTTTCTCCTACTTCAAAAGATTTTAATTTCGGGTTGCATCATTTGGTTCGGAAATTAGTCAAATTATTAATGAACCTCATACTCTGCTTTTTTCCCTATATACATGTTTGAACTGTGGCCAGCTAATATGATTACAGTTCATAAAAAAACAAGCGACCTTCAAAAAAAAGATGCCTTTTTGCTGCCAGCTGGTGAACGGATTTGAGAGAATATAAGTAAAAAAATAAATCAAATTAACATGAATTTGCCTCAAAATCAGATTATGACTTACAGATTTAACTATTGTACTGATAAAATTAATTTTTAGGAAGGCCGTAGATTACATATCCCAATAGTTTTTCCCTGTTATTTATGGAGCTTTTTGTCAAGTCCATTGCATTCTTGGTGAGGCAAATTTCAATTCCCTTTTTGATTCCCTATTTGAAGTTTAGTTGCTTTATTTATGCCCCTTTCAATCATTGCCTGTTAAAAGCCTTTTTGATTTTGGACAGTTCACTTGTCCCTCGTCTTTTAAAGTAAGCTTCCTTCAGGTTTTAACAGTGCGCTTCATAACAAAGTTAACAGTTACGTTAAGTTGTATTTAGTATTTGTAATTATATTTTTTTACCAGAATTTTGCTTCAGTTCAGAAAACAATTATTGTATATACTATGTGGCGTTGTTCACAGATTGGCAAGTTGTGTGTTTCAGAAGATTATCAGGACAATTTTGTTCTTCACCAGTTTCGTCATTTATTGTTTTCTTAATATTTGATTTTCTAGCTTCATTTGCTAACTGTATTCTATTTTTTCTGTTAAATCCACCAGAGCCAGCAGAGGATCCTGCAGAAAAACCCACTGGTGGTTCCCATGAAAGAGGTAATTATATTGAATTCAGATGCAATATTGATACTAGTTTTATTATATTATGTCGAAATAAAGTAATAAGCTTCTTATATTCAGATGCTGCTCTTGCAAGGGTGGAAACTGAGAAGAAAATGTCTTTGATCAGGGCATGGGAGGAGAATGAGAAGACAAAAGCTGAGAACAAGTTAGTGCTCTGATCCGCTCTTATTATTTACATTTCGTTAACTTTGAACTTAAAAAGACTTGCTATGTTCTCTTTGTTATGCATAATTTTTATCATGCAGGGCAGCAAAGAAGTTATCTGCCATTTTGTCCAAGGAGAATACAAGGAAGGCAGCCATTGAAGCTCAGCTGAGACAGATGGAGGTATATCATTTCTACCATACAAATTAGTTGGGCTCATTTTGTTAAGACAGGCTTATAAGCTTATGCACATATCTCTGGCTTCAATACAAATTTTTGTTTATTTTTATTTCATCAAAATTTTGTTGACAACTAATACATTTTTATTATTAAAATCAGGAGCAACTGGAGAAGAAGAAAGCTGAATATGGTGAAAAGATGAAGAACAAGATTGCCGTGATACACAAGCAAGCCGAAGAGGAGCGGGCCATGGCTGAGGCCAAGAAAGGTGAAGAGTTGCTAAAGGCTGAAGAGCAGGCGGCCAAATACCGGGCCACGGGCCTCACCCCAAAGAAGCTTCTTGGTTGCTTTGGCAGCTGAGGAAAAAGAGGAGCTAATTCCAACTTGAAGAAAATTTAATCCTGGGTCAAGCTATATATATGTTTGGTCTTGTTGGGTGTACATTCATTTGTTTTGTGTATTTATTTGTGGTTTTGTTAATTGGTCTTGTTAGTAGTGTGTTAATTTGGTGTGTAAAGTTGTTAGTGTGTTATTGTGCCTATACGAATTCCCTGGTGATGTATATCTCTGCTTAGCTTGCTTTCTTCTCATAAGTACTACATTCTTATATGTACTTAACAAGGGATTGTATTTGTTTGGTAATTATTTTATATATGGCATTGATAGAACTGTTGGTTAGATTTGCTTGCGATCAGTGAGTGATTAATCTTTCAATGAAGCTTTCAACTTGAATTTGGACTGAAGTTTTAACCAATACAATTGACGAGCTACTATTCATTAGTCATTATCTGTTGCTTTAAATCGATAAAATCTACTATCAGCAAGCTTTTCAAAATTTGACAAAGAATATCCTTGATGCATTTGTTGAGATGGCATTCATCAGCTAGTAAACCACTCATTTTGCCTCAAACCAGTTTCTTTTGTTATTGTGAGACGCCACAGCACCAAAATTCAAATTAATTTTGTATGAAACTACTCGGAATGGTTAAATTCAATGCATCGATTTCGATTAGCAAAAGAACATTGAATTTTACAATTGGTTCCTACTTCCTAAGCTCATTTTGGGCCGAAATCGAATCATGCTCTTTATGTCGTTATGGGCCATTGCAATAAGTATGATATATATCAAATTTATCTAAAATTTATCACTTTTATGTACTTTTCATAGCTTGAGGCCCAAAAATCTTCATCTGAGACTGCAGTTCTTTACTGCCTTCTGGGAAGTAAATTGAAATGGCATCTGTGGATACAGTTTTATTTCATATTTGTCATACTTTATTCCTTATTTATCCTTTTTGGGACCAAAATAGTCACATGGTAACAGAAAGGCAGCCGAAGATATGCAGTGAAGGATCTATTCCCATTTAAGAGCTTTCAGGACCATTAAATGTCTTTCTTGTTAAACCCTGTTCCTGGACCCTAGTGTAGTTTTTCCTGTTACTGTCACTGGAGTTGCATGTGCTGAAAGCGCCATCATTTATTGCTGATCTTATTTGAGTGAAGCAGCGAATGTTACTCCGCACTTCCGCAGTATATGGACAGTAAATTTTTTTATTGTGGAAATCATATAGATGTGAATGATTCTTGTTTGCATGAAGTTGCAAAATGTTACACTACACTACTCTAAGTATTGGTCTTTTCCAGCAAATGAGAAAACAAATTATGGCCCCACGGTTTTCCTTGTAAGGCGTTTCATAGAGAAACTGTGATTTTTATTTTGAAATTGTTAACAAATAGTTTTCACTACGGATCTCTATTATTTAGCATAGTTCTTGGCCTTTACTGCTTTTTATAACAAATTAAACAGATTATAGGATGCTAGTTCCTCTGTCATCTGTTTGATGGGTTGGCATGGTTATGAATTATGACAGCGTTATGAGAACATTCTATTAAAAAAGAAAAAATATATACAAAATAATCAGAAGAAAAGGTGAAGCAATCATCCTTGTTTGTCATGAGTGGCAGACAATGATGAGCCAAATATACATATCATTCATTGAATTCTAAGAACGCTTTGAACGATTTATTGCGCTATATTTTTAAAGTAGAGAATGTTTGTTCAGTTTGGTTGAATTTTCAATAACTGCAATTATATATTACTTTTCTGTGGTTATTTTTCATTTGGCAAATCAAGGAATAACTTTTAAAAAATGATAATTTTGAAAAAGTGATAGAATAATGTATTTTTAGAAGAGTGGTAGAAGAATGATATTCTTGACTATTCGGAAGAGCGAAAATATCATTTGGTAGTTGTTAATCAGAATAGTTAAAATATGAATAATTATGATACTAACAATGATGATGATAATAATAATAATGATGATGATGATATATAATAATAATAATAAAATAATGATCATAATCCTAATCATAATAAATAATAATATTTATAGTTATAATCATAATAATATAATAGAAATATAAACATAATCATAATATAATAATAAAAAAGTACAATAATCATAATAATATAATAATAAATAATTCTAATTCTAATAATATAATCATAATATAATAATACAATACAACATAATTAAATAATAATAAAATAATAATCATAATCATGATAATAATAATCATAATAATATAATAAGAAAAATTATAATCATAATCATAATATAATAATAAGTAATTATAATCATAGTAATATAATCCTAGCTATAATTATAATAATATAATATAATATAATATAATATAATAAATAAAAAAATAATAATAATAAGTAATAATAATCATAATAATATAATAATATAGTCATAATCATAATATAATATAATAATAATAAAATTATAATCATAATCATAATAATATAATCATATTTATAATCATAATATATAATATAATAATATAATACTAAAATCATAATTATAATAATATAATAATAAATTATAATAAAATTAATCATATAATAATAATACTAACAGTGATGCTAATATAATATAATATAAGAAAAATAAAAATAAATAAATAAATAATCAACATAATATTAATAGAATAATAAATCATAATATAATAATATAATATAACATAATCAAACAATAATCGTTATTCCGACGAGAGCTAATCCGGTATACCACCTATAACTTGGAATACCGGATTAGCGCTCTTCCACACTCTTCTACTTAGTTTAAAATTTGTTTGGCAAATTAATTTATCGAAATAGCTATTCTATTCTAATTTTTTGCTATTCCACCAAGTGCCAAACAAACCTAGGTTTTGGTACTCCATGGAATAGCAAAAAATAAAATAAAATTGTAATAAGACAAATTAATTTACAAAAAAATTTTAGACTAAGTAGAAGAGTGCGAAGGAGTGCTAAGCTGGTATACCAAACTATATGTGGTATATCGAATTAGTTTTCGTTGGAATACCGATCATTATTTGTTTATGTTGAATTATATAATTATATTATGATTTTGATTATGATTAAAATTATAATTTATTATTATATTATTATTATATTATGATTATGATGATTATTTTTTATCATTATTATATTATTTAGTATTATTATTATATTATTAATTTATTATTATTATTATTATATTCATAATTATTATTTTAGTATTATATTATGATTATGTTTATAATTTATTATTATATTATTATATTATGATTATAGTTATAATTATATTATTATTATAATTATTTATTATTATTTTTATATATGATTATTATGATTATATATTTTTATTATTATTTATTATATTTGATTATGGTTATATTATTATATTATTATGATATTGATTATATTATGATTATATTATTTATTATTTTTTATTTTATATTATATTATTATAAAAATTAAAATTATTTATTATTATTATTATTGTTACACTAAACATTTTCTTTGATTTGTCGATTTGGAAAATAATTTTGAATTTTATAATTTGTCTTGTTTGAGTTTTGTGTAGGGATTGAAATACAAAATGGATTAGTGCACAAGAATCAAGACTAATGATAGGATGCAAGAGCTTAATCAAGATTGCATTATATTTATGGTTTAGTTAGACTCAAACTTGGTTAAATTTGTTAAGTTAAATTGAGCTTAAACTGTAAGAAAATAAGAAAAATAGACTAAACAATTATAACAGTTCAGGAACAGTTATAATGACTCATGAAGAGTTATAATGATTCAAAGAGTTATAACGATTTATGAAGAGTTATAACGATTCAAAGAGTTATAACGATTCAAAGAGTTATAACGATTCATGAAGAGTTATAATGATTCATATTGTTTAACCAAAAATTTAGAAATTCTTTTTATCTGTAAAATTCCAGAGCGTAATGTTGTGTAACAATTCATGAATAGTTATAACGGTTCATGAAGAGTTATAATTGTTCATTAAAGAGTTATAACGGTTCATGAAGAGTTATAACGATTCATGAAGAGTTATAACGGTTCATAAAGAGTTATAACAGTTCATTGAAGAGTTATAACAGTTCATCAAGAGTTATAACGATTCATGAATAGTTATAACGAGTTCATCAAGAGTTACAACGGTTCATTAAACAGTTATAACGATTCGTAAATCATTATAACGATTCAGGGTGAAAGTTGATTCTGATCAGGTTCGAGGTCTATATAAAGTGGTTACTCTCTCACTTTTAAAATGTATCTGATCCATCTAGCTAAATCATTACTCTAGAGTGCTTACTAACCATATACAAAGTGAGAGAGATAATCCAAGAGATAGAAACACTCAATTAGTCAAATTTTTGTTTAAGCTCAATCTAGTTTATTTCTATCCCAACTTGATCCTTCGTGATCTTTTTGTAATCTGTTTCTTGAGCTGTAGTGCTTATTTTTTTCTTGAGTGTGTTGTCACTCATTTTTTTTTGAGTGTTTGTCACTCTTTTTTTAGATGTTGTCACTCATCTTTTTTAGTATGTTGTCACTCTTATTATCGATATTTTTTTTTTTATAAGGGACCAAGTTCTATAAGTGTAAAACTGATTTTTTAGTATTTCGGCTCAACCTCAATTGTTGGAGGTTGAAAATCCCAGAGATATAGATATTTTTAAGTCGAACTCTGTTACATCTTGTGTTCTTGTTTGATCTTTTTTTTTTTCTCTTATTTCTTTGATTACTATATTGTTGTGAGAATAAAATCGAATTGAATTGTTTTCCGTTGTCATTACATTTGAACACTAAGCCTCAAATCAGTTTATACATTTCTATCTTAGGTTCTTTACAATGTTGCACTCTTTTAGTCTTTATATATCATCATCATAGGGCTACCACCATTCTAGAGTTATCAATTATATTATGATAATGTTTATATTTTTATTATATTATTATGATTACAACTGTGAATATTATTATTTATTATGATTATAATAATTATTATTTTATTATATTATTATTATTACTATTATCATCATCATCATTGTTAGTATCATAATTATTCATATTTTAACTATTCTGATTAACAACTATCAAACAATATTTTCACTCTTCCGAATAGTCACAAATACTACTCTTCTACTACTCTTAAAAAAAAATACTATTTATCACTATTCCAAAATTACTATTATTCCAAAACTATTCCTTGATTTTGATTTGCCAAAACAATTAGTAAGTTGTTATCCGTTCACAGCTGCAAAAAAAAATTACATACTGACATTTATGAAGAACTTTTTTCTGCCTAGTAGATGTAGTCAAATCCGTACTATAATAGCATTTTTGCCTGTGGAAATTTATTAACAGTTGTCCCCACCCAGACATCATTGAGATGATGATTCAACCGGCTCCATTCTATTGTCTACATTTTGTCAATGAATCATTGTTGAAAGAAATTAAAACATAACTCTTATTGGGTAAGATATCAAGCTTTATTATTTTTGCCTCTAGTTACTAAAACAGTGGATTTTGAGGTCGAGATTGTAAATGGTGTCCAATATGTTTTACTTTTATGTACAAACTTTCATCTTTTTAAGTTTTCTTTTAATTAAGTACTATATCAATTACTTCCATATATCCGTTAATGTAAACATTCAGTACATAATTTCTTTTATATTTTAAATATAAAAAATGCTGGAACGATTACTTAAGATATTGCTCTCGCTTCTTGGTATATTTAAGATTCAATATTGAAACTGGCATGATTTGAGAACTTTAACATCCATCTCTTCTATACATTATTCATAACAAAAAAGCAAAAAGGTAATATACCAACGGTATTAACCATAAGGGATGGAGAAAGAATTCAAGTTACTGAGAGATTGACAAGTACACTTTAGAAGAATCTACAAAAACTTTCAAATTCTCCACGGTAGTGATGTAAATAAACTTGCCCACGAAAAATCTGACTCACGTAATCTATCATGGCGACCCGCCCCGTCCTGAGCCGTGGTCAAACCTATCAAACTCGTGTCCCGCTAGAATTGGCGAGTCTAGCACGGGCGCGGACAATTTTTTTTGAAAAAAACTTGTCCGACACTCGACCCGTTTTTGACCCGCCCAACCTGTTTAAACCCGTGTCCGACCTATTTTTTGAATCATGTCAGGAGCAATAGTTGGTCTGCATTATTGTGAGACTTAGAGGAAGATGACTACTCACAAATGCAAACAAATGTGAATGCGTTAGTTAGCTATTCTTTAGGAAGTATGAAACCCGACGGTATTAACATCCTCGGTTATTAGAAGATGAATGAAACTATATATCCAACTCTTGCATGATGGCCCGCGATATATTTGTCGTGCCTGTATCAACCGTCCTTTCTAAATCATGTTTTAGTTCAGCAAATATGATACTAACAGATAAACACAACAGATTGGTTGTAAAAACATTCGCACGACTCGTATGCTTGAAAGATTGGTTTGATGCAGAACAACGTAATCAACATACACTCGTAAAATAATCATCCGGTGAATTTATGATAGAAGCGGATAGAGACTCAGATGATATGCCAGAAAATGAACGATGGTATATGAACTCTAATTTTTAGATGGTATTTCTAAATCCTTATATTCTTTATTTTTTTCCTATTTTTAATATTTTCTAACATTTACATTGATTATTTAATTTTTTCAATAAACTTTACTAATAAAAAAAGTTAGAACTCCACCTATGTATTACATAGCCGGTCTCAAACTCGGAATAAAAGAGGAGGGTAACTTCATTTTTAATATTTAAAAAAATTCTCAATTTTTTTAAAGTTATATCATTTTATTCGAAGTCTTTAAGATTTTATTTAAATTTTTACTTAAGTTATATCATTTAAAATTTTATTTTAATTTATTTTAATTCATATCATTTAAGATTTTATTTAATTTTTAAATAATTATATTCTGATTTTTACAATTTTTTTGAATTTTTTGATTACTTTTGAACTTTGAAAAAAAATGACAAAAAAATAAAATAATTCTTTTGATCAAGAATATAAGTAGTTATTTATTTTAAATATTTTAATAATTATTTTTTAAGTTTTTGAAAATTTTAAGAATTTATTTGAATTTTATTGGAGTTTTTTTAATTTAAAAAAAATTGACCTGCCGAAACACATACTCCACGGCCCAATACAGTCAGGAGAGCACGCTTCGTGAGTTTGAACTTTGGGCTGGGATATATCTGTCAGGGCCATTTCACACGGTTCGACACGTCCGTATCCGCCACATCGAAATCATAATAGCCAACAGTCTTCCTGTGTCAAGACTCAGGACTCGAGAGAAGATGTTCCGTCCCGTCTAGTCCCAATATTCATGGTTGTAACGTGCCCGAGAAGCAATGCACAATCAGAGCATTTAATATATCAACTGTGCATTTGGATTTTATACTTTTACAGTGGGTTGAATGATGCTCGCATCATATCTATGGCCTCACAGCATTTATGTCTAATAAGTGGGGACAATATTTTAAACTCTTTGACTCCACCCCAGACTCCAGTGCCTTTTATTTTATTTTAATTTTGTTGGATTATTTTATGAATGCCCAGATCAACCATCGGAAACTGAAAGGCCCATACATACTACAACTAAATTACTGTTTTTCCTGAATTTGAGCTGTGTTATCACACACATCTTCAGAAGAAGCTGGAATATTATTATTTTGGAAGTTCCACTCTATTTCATAATTTTAAGAAGAAGGAAGAAAATAATAATAAATTATTTCATAATTTTAAGTTCCACTCTTCCACTCTATTTCATAATTTTAAGAAGAAGGAAGAAAATAATAATAAATTAATAAGAAGCTAAGTTGTTGCAATTGATAAATTGAGCCATTTTCTCGAAAGTAGCCATCTTCCACCAAAATATTGGAAAAAATCTTTCAGAATATTTCTCAGTTCTTTCATTCTATTATGATGTTGTTTGACAACTTTTTTCAGAAATTTCACTTCTTCCAGCTTCTTTCGGAAAATAGGCGTGATACCAAACATGACCTTGAGGCTTCATTGACCTATGAGAATACCATCACTCCATTTTAAGCGCATATTTATTTATTTGCTCCTAGAGATTCGAATCGTATAATTTAGGTGTGAATCCAACTCCCATCCGATTTCAAATTAGGGATGAAACATGGAGATTATACGGAGTTCTTCCATAAACTTAACTCAAACGGTATATCAAATTATTTTCAAATTTTAATTTATCCTCCTCATATAAATCTTATGGGATGCAAAAAATAAAGTGTTTTGAGTTTTTTAAGTCATCATTTTTAATTTTTGAAAATCAACTCTAAAAATATTAATAAAATATTCAACATTTGAACATCATTTTTAAAAATTAAAAATAGTGACTTTAAAATCTCAAAACACTCCAAATTTTTGCATCCCACAAGATTTTCATATAAAAAATTTAATGAGAATAATAAATTAAAATTTGAAAATGATTTGATATACTTTTTGAGTTTAGCTCACAAAATGCCTCTGTGAGTTTAAGCTCACGGTATCTTTATTCTCTCTCTCTCTATATATATATAATTAGGCTATTGCGCTTTGTAAAGCACAAAAGTGTTATATCCTTTGCACTCTATTATTAATTTGAAGTCAGAAATGATCAAACAAAATCGCTCAATCTAATCTCCATATCAAAATCTATTACTAAACCAAATTTTATATTTTTTTTTGGAATTCATTTACTATTTTTTTGGATAGAGGGAAAATCATCATTTTTGGATGAATTAGAATTCTCAGATCAAGTCATTTTCTCCTCACAAGAAAAAATAGCAAAAAAATTCAAAAAAATATAAAATTTGGTTTACTAATAGATTTTGATATGAAGATTAGATTGAACGGTTCAGATCGATTATTTCTGATTTGAAACTAAAAATAGAGTGCAAAACATACAACACCTATATGCTTTGCAAAGCACCATAGTCGGACTATATATGTAGTAAAAATATTGTAAGCTTAACTCAAAAATTACATTAAATCATCTCAAAATTTTAATTTATCATTCTCATTAAATCTTTTATATAAAAATCTTGTGGGATGAAAAAATTTGGAGTGTTTTGAGCTGTTTTGAGCTTTTTAAGTCATTTTTTTTAAATTTTAAAAATAATGTTCAAATATTAAATATTTTATTATTATTTTTAGAGCTGATTTTCAAAAATTAAAAACCATGACTTAAAAAACTCAAAACACTCAAAATTTTTGCATCCCACAAAATTTTCTTATAATTTTTTTGATATAATTTAATGTACTTTTTGAGTTAACCTTGTGGAAGGCATCCGTGAATTTAGGTTCATGGTATCTTTACTCTCTCTCTCTACTATATATATATATATGTAGAGAGAGAGAGAGAGTTAGGCTACGGTGCTACGCGTAGCATGGATGGTCTGTGTGCTACGGGCTATTTCTCCGTTTTTAAAGTTCAAATAATCGATCTTACCGGTAAAAATATTTTTCACATGAAAATTTAGTTGGGGACCAAATTTTATGTTTTTTAGATTTTTTTTTATTATTTTTAAGATGACTAGAAAATTACTCCTTTTGAATGACTTATAATAATTAAATTAAGTAATTTTTTAGCTATCTTAAAAATAATAAAAAAAATAAAAAAATATAGAATTTTATCCCCAACTAGATTTTAATATGAAAAATATTATGACCAGTCAGATCGGTCATTTAAACTTTAAAGACGAAGAAATGGTCCGTAGCACACAAACTATCCATGCTACACGTAGCACCGTAGTCTATCTCTCTCTTTATATATAAATATAAAGAGAGAGATAGAGAGAGAGCGTTGGACTATGATGTTATGCATAGCATGTATCATTTCTATGTAATGGATAAGTTATTCATTTTAAAAGTCTGAATGTTCGATTCGAACCACTCAAAATATTATTTCATGTGTACCGACAAACTCTCAAATATATCATTAAATTTATATATTTATCCATCACTAAAATATTTAATTATTAAAATATTTGATATAGACCTAATAATTATTTATGATAGATTACACATATTTAACTATTATATTTATTTATAAAATTAAATTTATTTAAATCAATTTGGATAGATATTTATTTAATTATTTTTCTTAATCTAACCCGATGTAAACCATTTGGTCTGATTTTGGACCAGATCTAAAAAATAAATAATATCTAACGAATTAGATTTAAACAAAAATTAAATTTTATCAATAAATATAGAAATATTTAAAGGGCTAGATAGTATATAAGATGTTCTAAATAATTATTGGGTATATGAATAGTTAAATAACCCTTATTATTTAGAATATGAAATAGAAGAAGAATATATGCAGATTGCATATTTATCCATATATTCTTTAATATTTAATATATTCTTAAGTTCTTTTATATTTATCCAAGATTATTTAGTAAATATGAAATAGAAAAAGAATTTAAGATAGATACGTTATTAACCCTTATTATTATTTTTAGTACATACATTAATAATCAAATAACAGTACCGTGTCCATGTGGATTGCATGATGAATTCGCATCCAACAGTAGCATCATGACTCCTGACAAACCGAGAATTGACCGTTGTAAAAAAAACAATGAATAAAAAAGCAGCTACAAAAAATGCTCTGAAAAGTCAGATATAAGACTGTGGAAGATATTTTAATATTTATATCTATTAAAAAAAATTATTCATATTTTATTTATATTTATTAAAATATTTTTTATTCGTATTTTACTTTTATCCATTAAAAATTTCATATAACGAACGGATAATGATAGATAACGAGTAAAAATAAAAATAATTTAATGAAAAATTATATGATTTAAGCAAATAAATAGTATTAAATAAATATATTAATAAAGTATAATAATAATTAATATTTTAGATATAACAAAAATCATATAATTTTTTCATGTCAATTGTCATAAAAAATATATACTAATTTCTATATATATTTATATAATTTAACTATATATATATTTATTAAAAATATAAAATATTTGTACTTATATATATTTAACTATATATATATATATATATATTTATATAATTTAACCAATGGATAATGGGCAATAAAACCTCTTATCCATATTTATATCTGATAAATTAATGAAAATTTTTTCTTATCCATACCTATACTTAATTACTTAATGAAAATAAAATTTTATCATATACATCTTATCAAATACGATACGAATCATATAAATAACTAAAAAAATATCATTTACAACCCTAGCTAAGATATGTTATATGTAGCGTAGTACTGTTGGAGGATTTTAAGAAGGGTAATAAATCGGAGCACAGAAAAGTTTTCTTTTCAGGAGGTGAAATTGGATAGGTCAAGCCTCAAGAGCTGTTTGAAAGTTGAAACAGCAGGGGACCAGCCTTGCATTTATTGCCTTCCTCCAGGGAAGAGAATCATTAGCCGCATCAGCTGCTGCACCGACCTGGGATTTTTTACTTAAACGGCCCAAAAATAAATCTTAACTATAGAAACGGTCTAAAAGTAAATTTATTTTCACAAACGGCCTAACAAAGAGCGTGAGTTCAACTCATGCCCTTAAAACGCTATTTTCTCTGCCCGCCTGCTGCCCAAACAAAAGAGAGCAAAATGATCCAAAGGACGTGAGTTGAACTCACGCCCTTTAAATCCACATATCGCATTTATATCAATTTTTTTTTACTTTCGGTGGTTTTAAAAGATAACAACTAGAACACATCAACATCTAAAGAGCGTGAGTTCAACTCACGCCCTTTGTGTCTTTAGGCAGTGTTCGGGCAGGTAAAATGAAGATTTAAGGACGTGAGTTCAACTCACGCCCTTAGTTAAGCCGTTTGTGAAAATAACTTTGCTCTAAGGTTGATTCTGTAGATAACATTGATTATTAGGCTCTTTTAAGTAAAAACTCCCCGACCTGCTCGCTTCTTATCAAACTCTTCCTCCTCCAGTGTACCCAGATTGGACTCTCCAGTTTATCTGCTGGTTCTTTCTCAGTTGTCACACACAACCCCTACCCGTGTCAGAGTCAATTTGGAGCATGTTTTTTTTTTTAATCAGTAATTATATGATTTCCAGTAAATGCAAAATTTGCAAATGCGACTAATTCTGGAGAAGCACATTTCTGTTAATAAGGTCGGTGGAACCATTACAATTATTACCTGGTAATGGTATGGTTTCACAAATTAATTAGTCTAATGAATTAAGAAATAGCCCTACGGCACAAAATCATTCACTTGCTGGACCTGACCTACTTGGAATATGAGATTGCAAAAATGCAATACCTATAATGTTTTACAAATGGTCCGGTCCGGTTCAAACTCAGACGGTTCACGGGTCGGGACGATTCTATGCGGTTCAAACTCGGAAAAATCGAATCCGTTTCACCGTTGGCTCCCGGAAGCTGGACCCCCACGGGACGGGATGGGCATGGTCCGGTCCGGTCCGGATTTTTTTTTACAAATCGGAAAAAATAATAATTTATCATAATTTTTTAATAATAATTTTTAACTAATTCGAATTTTTATTTTCAATTGTTTAAAAATTAATAATACTAAAAAATTAAAAAAAATCCAAAAAAAAAATTTCAGAAAATTGTAAAAAATAATAAAAATTGAAAAATAAATTTATCATTTTTAAATAATAATTTTCATCGAATTAATTATATATATTTTAATAGTTTAAAAATCAAATAATACTAAAAAAAATCAAAATATCAAAATATCAAAATTTATAAAAAATTGTAAAATAAAATTTATATAATATTTTGAGTTACTCTTCTCCTTTAAACCGGTTTAGAACCGGCTATGTAAAAGGAATATAGACGGAGTTATAACTTTTTTTTTGTTAGTAATGTTTTTTAAAAAAAGAAATTAAAAGAAATTATTTTTAATAGATAAAAATTGAAACGGTAAGAAATATCAAACTCTCCTAGAAGTCGTTGTGCATATACCATAAGTCGTTGTGCATATACCATAAGTCGTTGTCTTAAAATATCGCATGCGTCGTCGAAATCATCTTCTAGAGGGATATCGGGATATCAGTATCGCTTTCTTGAGTTTCTATGATGGATGTTGCTACCTCAAATGTGGTATCATGTTACATGCGATTTTCAGTATCAATCCAATCTTTATTGCACACAAGTTGCTCAAAAAGTTTTTGAACCCAATTTAGTATGCATGCACTGCAAAAAATATGATTCGAAAGGGACAATTGACACATGCACTACAAATACATCACGTGCCATCATTATCAATGTTGGATGGGCA
Source organism: Schoenoplectus tabernaemontani (assembly GCA_037127355.1). Lineage (NCBI taxonomy): Eukaryota > Viridiplantae > Streptophyta > Magnoliopsida > Poales > Cyperaceae > Schoenoplectus > Schoenoplectus tabernaemontani. The sequence goes on from CM073758.1 coordinate 14,136,752, forward strand.
GTCACATTCCTCTTTCAGTACTCTAGGATATCAATTTGATCATCTTTCATGCTTCCCAAACAATAACTCAATAATTTATTATTGTTCATTTGTTGATCTTCAAAACATTTATCGTCTCGCAACTCATTTAGCAATCTAAATGAACTATTACTTCTATACGATTAAAAATGAACACAATACATTCATTCTATGAATGACTGACTTTGAAGGGATAATTAATAATGAATTTGATATTGTGTGAAATCTAAAATCCCTTTTAAGGTAAAATTTTTATGTAGTTAGTGAGAAGAAATTTTTTTTTAAGTTGTCTTCTGTGGTGAATATGAGGATATTCATCATCTTTTTTCTTACCTGTTCTACTGTTCAGGTTATTTGAATTGAATTGCTAAATTTAATGTTTTTACTTTTAATGGTATATCATTAAAGGATATGTGGTATATTGATTGTTGTATTCCTTTAAAGGATAGAAATTTAATAGAATTGATTAGAATCATTGTCTGCTAGGTTATATGGTTAGAGCGTAATGCTATTATTTTTAACCATGCTGCTCCTTCTTCTTTTCAATCCTTAGGATTAAAAATTATAAATCTTACATTTTTTTTGTTGTAAAGCAAGAAATGCATCTCAAATGCTCATGTTGGGATTTTATCGGTGTAACTAGTGTATAAATTCAAAAAAAATTTCATCTAAAACACCAAAAGGATCTTGTATGTGATTTAAACTGAACCAAACATAAGTTATAAACAAGATTAATATACCTTTGATGCGTGTTTGAGTCACCGAAAGGAGAAAATGATCGGGAGACGCGCACGACACCAAGATATCAACCGAGATCTCTTCCAATGGTATCCACCAAGAACAGCCCACAAACGCCTTCTCAACCTCTTGCTAGGGCAATTGAGAGTGCTCTCCTTGATCCTCTGGTCTTTCTCCATGAATTCGAACTCTTAGAGGTGGTGGAAAGGGTTCTCAACACATGAGAAAATCAAAACTGGTGCAGCAGAAATTCAACAGAATTTCGGGTCGGTTAGGGACAAAAAATCTCGATTTTCTTGACTATATATATGACCTTTTTTAGATGAAAACCTTCCACTAATAGTTGACACGTTATGTCCAAAATTGACTATTTTTGGAGCAAGATAACCCCCGAACCGACTAAAAAACCGAACCGTGCGCAGAGCCGCACTGTGCAGAAAACTACCCAGAATTCACTGTGCCCAGGGCCGTACGAAGTCCGTATGTGTCCCGAAAACACTCCCCGGGACCTACTTTTGACTCATTTTGACCTATCTATCAAACTCTTTGATAGATATACTTAATTAATCATGTCTAATGATTAATTAACTCATGTTAATTCTAGAGAACTAATACCAAAATGATCAAGAAATATTTATAGGCTTTGTTCTTATACGGTGTGACCCTTTGGGACTATGTATACACTTAGCAATGAGATTAAAATATTTTTAATCATCATAAATCACAAGCGGCACCTAGCAATGTGCATTGTGACCCCTAAGCAATACAGATATAATGTACGCTATAAATATCTTGGTCCTGAACGACGACAATCGTCTCGAGCTCATTCCATGTCACATGATATCCAGAACGATGCAAAATAGGAATGTGTCATTCTTGCACTACATTATTTATCTAGAGGCACCCAATTTGATACCATCGCTCACGTCAACAAATGAGAGGGACATCGGTATTCTTGATTCATACTTCTTCTTCATACAAAAGATGTACATCGAGATAGAATATGTATGGCTGCCAGTTACGGACAACGTTGGATAATATCCACAAATGCAAATCATTTGTATAAGAAGAACACTCATCTCATACCTAAGAATTAGCAAGCAAATAAAATACTAATGATACAAACACAATCCTTATAGTATTTTATTACATGTCAAGTCCAATAACATGTCCAACACGTTATTTGTGTAATTGAGCCGATAACACTTATCGTATGATTTATGAAACACAATCATCACTCAACTTACACACTAATCTTAGTTAATTATTGTTCCTAGGTAATTAACAGATTAGGATATTTTAGAGTTATTATTAATTAATGTATATATTTCACAATTGAGTCCAACTCAATATACAAATAATAAACAACTCAAGGAACAAATGATATATCATAAATAGTCATCCTAATACATAATCTAAGTATAATCATCACATGATTGGCTGTAGATCACTCTAACACTAACAATCTCTCACTTGAACTAGAGCCAATCTCATACACATCAACATGTATAAAAGAAATATCTAACCAAATAGTAGCCTCGAGTACATCACATGTACATGACTCAAATCTCACTGCCAATCCCGCATAAACCGGATGCTCATACCTGATGTATGCATCGTATGCTTGGCTTGAGATAGAGACTTTGTTAGCGGTCGGCGTGTTCGCCTCCGTATCTACTTTGCAAACCTTGACATCACCTCTTTCGATAATCTCACGAATAAGGTGATATCTTCGTAGAACATGCTTTGATTTCTGATGCGATCGAGGTTCATTTGCTTGGGCAATAGCTCCATTATTGTCACAATAGAGCTCCAGTGGTCTTGAAGCACTAGGGACCACTCCCAGCTCAGTCATGTACTTCTTGATCCACACACCTTCCTTAGCTGCCTCCGATGCGGCTATGTATTCAGCCTCGATATTTGAGTCTGCTGTAGTCTCCTGTTTGGAACTCTTCCAACTCATAACACCACCATTGAGCACGAACACAAATCCTGATTGCGATCTCAGATCACCGTGATCGGTCTAAAAACTAGCATCGGTGTAACCCCTTACAACGAGCTCAGTTTCACCTCCATAGACAAGAAACATATCCTTAGTCTTTCTCAAGTATTTTAGGATAGTTTTTACCACAGTCCAATGTGCGATACTGGATTGGCTTGGTGCCTACTTGTCACACTCAAAGCGTATGACACATCTGGGCGAGTACAAATCATAGCATACATGATAGATCCAATTGCTGAAGCATATGGTATCTTCTTCATGGTCTCAAGCTCAGCATTCGTCGAAGGACAATGCTTTTTTCCGAGATTAATGTCATGTGACATGGGCAAGTTTCCTTTCTTGGAATCCTACATGTTGAATCTCTTCAACACCTTGTCAATATATGTACCCTGACTTAATCCTATAAGTTTTTGAGATTTATCCCTATAGATCTTGATGCCCAAAATATAGGCTGTCTCGCCTAAGTATTTCATTGAGAACACTTTCTTCAATGATGACTTAACCTCATCCAAGGTGGAAATATCATTACCGATTAGCAATATGTCATCCACATATAGAATGAGAAATACAATAATACTCTCACTGAATCGCTTGTATACACAAGGCTCTTCATCACATTTGATGAAGCCAAACTCTTTGATTTTCTTATCAAAGCGTTTGTTCTAACTCCTTGATTCTTGCTTTAGTCCATAAATAGACCTCTTCAGCTTGCATACTTTGCTAGCGTTATTAGGATTTTCAAAACCCATCGGTTGTGTCATGTACACATCATCTTCTAAATCTCCATTTAGAAAGACAGTTTTGACATCCATTTGCCATATTTCATAATCATGAAAAGCGGTAATTGCTAACAAGATCCGAATTGACTTAAATATGGTCACGGATGAGAAAGTCTCATCATAATCAACTCCTTAAATATGTTTGAAACCTTTCGCAACTAGCTGTGCCTTGTATGTAGTCAAATTACCGTCCACATCCAACTTCCGCTTGAAAACCCATTTGTTTTCAATCGGATGAGCTCCTTCAGGAGATCAACCAAGTTCCAAACTTGATTGTCGTACATAGACCGTATCTCAGATCGCATGACTCCAAGTCATTCTATAGAGTCGGGCCGCGCCATTGCTTCCATATAGGTCAAAGGATCATCAACATCACATGTCGATCCTTGATGAAGTCCCAACCATCTTTCAGGTGGATGACTTGATCTTGATGACCTGCGAAGTGCATGAGGCTCAGATGCTTCTTCCATAACATCTTGTGGAGGCATATCTTGAACCACGTTCTCATCACCATGAGAACTAAGTTCGGAAGTCCTACTCCCACTAGCCTCATCATCCATAGAAGGGATTGTGAAGTCTCCACCAACATCACTCTCATGTGTAATTTGAATTTCTTCAAGTTGCACATTACTCCCACTACTTCCTCTTGTAAGAAACTCTTTCTCCAAGAATACCGCATGTCCGGCAACAACTATCTTATTTTCAGACTTGTAGTAGAAGTAGTAACCTTTAGTTTCCTTAGGGTATCCCACGAATATGCACTTATCAGACCTAGGACCGAGTTTGTGAGACATCAATCGCTTGACGTAAGCCTCACAACCCCAAATCTTGATAAAAGACACATTTGAAATTCTTCCAAACCATAACTCATATGGTGTCTTTTCTACGAACTTAGATGACACGCGATTCAACATAAATGCAGCAGTTTCAAGTGCAAATCCCCAGAAAGAGCGTGATAACTCAGCCTTGCTCATCATAGAACGAACCATGTCCAACAAGGTCTTATTCCTCCTCTCAGAGACACCATTCCATTGAGGCGTCCCGGGAGGAGTGAGTTGTGGAACTATTTCATGTGCCTTTAGATATCCCCTAAATTCACCGCTTAACTATTCTCCACCTCGATCCGTTCTAAATACTTTAATCTTCTTCCCGAGTTGGTTTTCAACTTCAGTCTTGAATTCCTTGAACTTTTTAAAGGATTCAGACTTATGTCTCATCAAGTAGACATAGCCATATCTACTGAAATCATCAGTAAATATGACAAAGTATCTTGATCTATCTCTAGCACTTATACTCATAAGACCGCATACATCACTATGCACGAGTCCCAATAAGTCCTTTGACCTCTCATTTTTCTTAGTAAAAGTGTCTTAGTCATCTTACTCGATAAACACGACTCACATGTTGCTATAGACTCTAAGTCAAAGCAACCAAGAAGTCCAACCTCTTGTAATTTTTTAATGCGCATCTCATTTATATGACCTAGGCGATGGTGCCATATGAGAGTCTCACTCTCACGAGAAGATTTAAGTCTCTTGTTATTAATGTTAAGGACTTGATTATCATTTCTAGAACATATAGGTCGTTCACAACTTGGGAACTACCATAGAAAATATCATCTCTATAAAAAGAAAAACATTGATCTTTAATAGAAAAGGTAAAACCATCCATGTCCATACATGAAACGGAGATAATATTTCTAGAAATAGAAGGAACAAAGTAAACACTACTAAGCTCTAAAATAAGTCCACTAGGTAAGTGCAAATCTAAATCTCCTACAGCAACAGCAACAACACTTGCTCCATTACCAACCCGGAGTTGCATCTCACCCTTCCCAAGCAACCTCTTATTCTTTAGTGCCTGCACATTTGAACAAATATGAGCACATAAACCGGTGTCCAACACCCAGTCAGAAATAAAAGTAGCAAGGTTAATTTCAATAATAAGTATACCTAAAGAAGAAGGGACATTCCCGTTCTTTTTGTCCTCCAGAACCGAGGGCAATTACGCTTCCAATGTCCGCGCTTCTTGTAGTAGAAACACTCAACGTCGGAAACATCCTTGGGTTTAGAAGCGCTCGAAGTCACCACTTGAGCCTTCCCTTTACCTTGCCCTTAGACTTGCGCTTGGAACGCTTCTTAATCTTCTTCCCGGCCGAACTGACCGCGAGAACATTCCGCATCCTTTGTTCATGTCCTCCTCGGCAGTCTTAAGCAAACCTAGCAACTCATCCAAACTCTTTGACATTCCCATAATGTTGTAATTCATAATGAAATTCGAATAACGAGGAGATAATGACATGAAAATGATGTTCGTAACTAGTTGCGGATCCCACTTGCAGCCTAGCTTCTCAAGCTGCTCAATATATCCCGTAACTTTGAATATATGAGCGCTTACAGACTCGTTATCACGCATTGAGCACTTCATAAGTGCTTTTGTGAGATTGCACATCTCAGTCTGAGCCTTCTCTTGAAATATTTTCTTGAGTTGGTCCATTATGTCAAACGCACCACGAGTCTCGAACCTCTTCTGAAGCTCAAATATCATAGTGGCGACCATCAGACATGAGACATCAAGCTCATCATCTATGAACTTGTTGTACTTCTCTCTGACAGATTTCTCTGTCTTGTCGCTTAGTTTGTTAGGCGGGTTTCAGTTAAGATGTATTTTTTTTCTCGTGCCTCAGAACAATTATGAGATTACGATGCCAATCCATGAAATTTATTCCATCACATTTCAATTTTTTCTTTGTCTAAGAGAGAACTCAAGGAGAAATAAGGTTCTTTTGCCATGATCTACAAATTAAAAGGTTTGCGTTTAGCTTATGTATAATTTATTTAAAAAAATAAAATTCTCACTATAATCAATATTAAGTCCCGTAATTTGTAGTGAGTCCAAGATCCTTATCTTCACTAAGACACAAGCCAGCGGCGGCATGAAACTTGAACTTAGCTATTTTAGGTAAGCAATAATTTGCTAATCACATCGTATGTGACTCTTGGTTTTGTTTCGAGCAGCTAATCTCAAGAAATAAAACTTCTCCCCAAAATGCAAAATTGGGCCAACGACGACATGAAACCCCGAATCGCACTCCGTCAAGTAAAACCTCTCTATTTGAGATGACATGTCCGACATGCCCCACTTCACCAAGGATAGAATACAGTGTCTACTGAGTAGATCCCACCAACAAGCTATACAAGACATCCATGGATAGAGGAGGAAGAGAGATTTACTTAATTTTTAGGGACTTTTATTTTATGTGACTCTATAATGGTGGTCGTGATAGCATACACTCATACCTATCCTATGACTCACAATTCAATCACAAATCACATCAAAGTAAACATGCAATCACAAACAAGCAATTCACAACATATCACATATGTCGCGAGTTTGTATAGCCCTTGTGCTTCTAAATGCGTCCGATCACCATCTTCCGATCATCATCATGATTAAAAACAATAATCTAACTACCCTTCCCAACTAAAACTATTCTAATGAGAAAAGTAAACTAACCTAGAAAGCCCCGTCCTTATCTTAAATAAAATTCGGCATGCAAACCTTAAATTAAATTTAGAAGAGAGTAAACAAGGCTCTCATTTAATTATTAATACCACGGGGCACCTTAGGCCGCATTACAAACAATCACATGCATTCAATACAACACACAAGGCTTGAACATATGGCTATACAAACCCGCTCCTCCAAAATAAAGTTAGCGCCATGCAACACTTGCACAAACCGATTATAATCGTTCTTAATCTTGTAATCTAATAATCATGCACAATTAGACCCAGTTTTACTTTCAATGTGATCAACAAATCACAAGGAAAGGCAACCCTAATTGGTTAAGCCGCTATCCAAAAATAACCAACTCCTATTTTGGCGCTCAATCAAGAACCCGTTAAGGCCGAGACCCCAAAACTAAAAAGGCTAATCTTAGATGGTAACTCATGTCCAGTCACAACAATAACTAACCCCAAAAAACTGGACCTAAGATCAGTTCTAATGAGTTTTCACAAGTAAATCATGTCAAACCTATCAACTACGCTAGAAAATGGGTTTTGACAACACAAATCAATCAAATCTTATGTCTACTTTTGAGACTCAATATAATTTATACATGATCATCAAGATAACATATTTAAGAATAAGAACAATCATATAAACTTGATGATTTGGCCACGATCAAATCACATACAACAACCAATTGCTCTGATACCACTGTTAGGATTTTATCGGTGTAACTAGTGTATAAATTTAAAATTTTTCATCTAAAACACCAAAATGAATCTTGTATGTTATTTAAACTGAACCAAACATAAGTTATAAATAAGATTAATATACCTTTGATGCGTGCTTGAGTCACCGGAAGGGCAAAAAATGATCGGGAGACGCGCACGACACCAAGATACCAACCGAGATCTCCTCCAACGGTATCCACCAAGAACAGCCCACAAAAGCCTTCTCAACCTCTTACTAGGGCAATTGAGAGTGCTCTACTTGATCCTCTGGTCCTTCTCCATGAATTCGAACTCTTAGAGGTGGTGGAAATGGTTCTCAACACATGAGAAAATCAAAACCGATGCAGCAGAAATTCAGCAGAATTTCGAGTCGGTTAGGGATAAAAAATATCGCGTTTCTTGACTATATATATGGCCTTTTTTAGATGGAAACCTTCCAATAATAGTTGTCCATGTTATGTCCAAATTTAACTATTTTTGAGCAAGATAACCTCCAAACCGACTCAAAAACCGAACCGTGCGCAGAACCGCACTATGCAGAAAACTGCCCAGAATTCACTGTGCCCAGGGCCGTACGGGGTTCGTATGTGTCCCGAAAACACTCCCGTGACATGTTTTTGACCCATTTTGACCTATCTATAAACTCTTTGATAGATATACTTAATTAATTATGTCTAATGATTAATTAACTCATGTTAATTCTAGAGAACTAATACCAAAATGATCAAAAAATATTTATAGGCTTTGTTCTTATACGGTGTGTCCCTTTGGGACATGTATACACTTAGCAATGAGATTAAAACATTTTTAATCATCATAAATCACAAGCGGCACCTAGCAATGTGCATTGTGACCCCTAAGCAATACAGATATAATGTACGCTATAAATATCTTGGTCCTGAACGACGACAATCGTCCCGAGCTCATTCCATGTCACATGATATCCAGAACGGTGCAAAATAGGAATGTGTCATTTTTGCACTACATTCTTTATCTAGGGACATCCAATTTGGATACCATCGCTCATGTCAACAAACGAGAGGGACATCGGTATTCTTGATTCATACTTCTTCTTCATACAAAATATGTACATCGAGATAGAATTTATATGACTGTCAGTTACGGACAACGTGGTATAATATCCACAAATACAAATCATTTGTATAAGAAGAACACTCATCTCATACCTAAGAATTAACAAACAAATAAAATACTAATGACACAAACATAATCCTTATAGTATTTTATTACAGGTCAAGTCCAATAACATGTCCAACACGTTATTTGTGTAATTGAGCCGATAACACTTATCGTATGATTTGTGAAACACAATCATCACTCAACTTACACACTAATCTTAGTTAATTATTGTTCCTAGGTAATTAACAGATTATGGACATTTTAGAGTTATTATTAATTAATGTATATTTTCACAATTGAGTCCAACTCAATATACAAATAATAAACAACTCAAGGAACAAATGATATATGATAAATAGTCATCCTAATACATAACCTAAGTATAATCATTACATGATTGTCTGTAGATCACTCTAACACTAACAAGATACAAAGGTAGATTTGGCAGTGGACGATGATCTTCTTCGTCCGTGTGGATGAGACTTCAATAAAGATGATCTCATAGACTTTTGATATGCTCAATATAAGGATGTGCTAATTTAGTTTTCAATTTTCTTAGGTTTTAATCATATGATTTAATATATCAGCTTGTTAGTTCCTGATTGCTGCATGTTATGTTTCTTTTTGCTATTGAATTGAAGTTAGATACATTTTGATTGATATTTTGTATAAGGTTTATGGAATAGATTAAAAACCAGCTGTTTGGTTTCTTAATCATTTCACATTAAAAACTCTATTATTTTTATATGGTTTCAACGAAATCGATGGTCTCGACCACTTTTTTTTTAAAAAAAATGCACATAATATAAGTGAATAAATTATTTAATATGAAGAATGATGATTAAAATTCATACCTAATGTTGCGACCGGTAGAAGAATGATTATTCGTATTTCGTCGGGAGTTATAAATGTTGAACATCTCCTCCAATAAACTATTTATGCCATTTTCTTCCTCATTAGTGCGTAGACGTAGATTTTATTTGTACCTTTGAAGAATCCTTACGGTGTATTTTTTCTTGAATGATGGATGAAGATAATTTGTGATAATTGTCACGGCGGGTACTTACTCCCAATATTTAAGAAAATTTTCTTTCATTGCTTCTACAATTGGAGAAAGAGAGGACTCGAGGCTTTCTATATCTTCAATCTCATGATAAACCTTTTGAGAAAAAAATATAGAAAATGATGAGATATAAAATAGAATATAGAAAAAATGAGATAGAAAAAAAGATAAATGTTAAAATGAATCAAATTAAAAAATAGATAATTCACCTTGGATATACGATAAATATGATGAGTAACTCATGTATAGACGGTGTATAGGAGCACGATAGTTTGACTGTTGCCGTGAAGAAGACATCAAAGAAGAATTTTAACATCTCAAATTTGTCCCATTCTCCGTCGGAAATAAGCAAATGAATCCCCTCGGTTGAGTTATTCAAGCTTTCGATTATAGTATGCTTGTAACAATGGAAATCCTATAAGTTCGATGAAACATCCGCCATGGCCGTAAATTGATGGAACGGTCGAACACGGAAACAGTAGGCATGGCGCGTCTGGCGCGTTTGGCGCGTCTACAAAAGACAACCGGTTTTGATATTTGTCTCCTAAAGTTGCACACAAAAATGTTTATTCCCCAAAAAATTGCACCTAAAATCGTATATTTCACAATTTAAATTCAAAATCATAAAATAAAAAGACCAAAACACCCTCAAATACCCTCATTCAACGGTACATTGAAGGTATTCAAAAAACGATGATCCCTTGGGATGTCGACACTTGCTGGAACAACACATACCGGTTGCTGAGGAAAATATCTCATCTTAGACCAGCCTTGGAGCGTCATCTTAGACCAGCCTTGTAATTCATAATTGTTTCTACATAAAATGTAATTACTTTCTTTCTCCAACCAGGCTAGGGTGGCTTCAAGTTCGAGTATGCCAGTACCAACCAATCTGTCATCAAGAGGCAACATGTCTACTATGTCTCGTATACAATCTATCCTTCATAAAAACTCTAACTCGCCTTCAACATCGACCCCGTGTGCAACAGAGATGCAAATGTTTGCAAACTCCGGATCTGACTATGGCAACATAAGACTCGATGATGAAAATTTTAATATTATGCAATTTTGGCATCAAGTGAAGGGCGTATTTCCAATTTTAGCATCTATGACTTGCGATATTCTTGTTGTTTCAGTCTCCACAGTAGCATCCGAATCTTGTTTTAGTGCAGCTAACAAGGTTCTCACTGACAAAAGAACAAGATTAGGTGAGAGAGTATTTGAGGCTCTAATTTTATCGAAGGATTGGTACGATACAGAAAGCGGACTTCAAGATAAGTCGTGGATGTACCAAATTGATCGAGAAGAAACTGATGCATCAAGTTCTAATGTAACTAGTGAAGGGATACTAGAGGTAGAGGTGAACTAGTCCCATGAGAAACAATGATAGAAGGAGGGGAAATAATTTACAAAACATTATATGTTGAAAAATTTCAGATTTTTAATGTTCCGAATTTTTAAAATAATTTAAATTTTAACGAACTTTGATTTTTTTAATCTTTTGATTTTTGATATAAATTTAATTTTTTAAATTTTCTGAATTTTTTTAATGTCGGACACGGTAAGACACGTTTTGCACGATTAACACACATAGATACAACACGGTTGGTCACGGTTCCGATTAGACACAGCACGAATAAAGCACGACATGATTAAGGCACAACACGCTAGACATGGCGTGCCTTGTCCGTGCCGTGCCTCCTTCTATTATTTTTGGGCACGACACGACACGAAAAAAAATAAAATAATAAAAGACACGACACGGTACGGCACAAAAGCATGGCGTGCCCGAACACGACACGATCCGGCACGACACAAATTTAGAACACTACTAACGGGTATCTACATCTTATGGTACTCTTAACTTGCTCAAACTCAAACGGGCACACAAGGCGTGAAATTCTTATTTTTTTATATTATTTGAAAAAATATGGTGAAAACTATTTTTAAATTTCATAATTAATGCATTAACACCTTGTATTTTAATACCCACCTTAACGGTAAGGTGAAGAATATGACAAGCACATTTTTGATGAAACATCTTGCCATCCATGATAGGGTTTAGTGATCAAGTAAAATAATCAATTGACTTTATATTATTACTAGCATTATCGAATGAAATCGATTTTTTTATTTTCTAAATCTCTTTTTAAATGAAATTCTTGTAAAATAGTAATAATAGATTGGTAAATAATTTGTGTGGTATGCGAAAATTCCATGATACGAAAACTTAAAACTTTTTTTTTGTAAAATCTAATTTTCGTTAATATAATGGGCAGTAACATAAGAGTAACCAAGACCATGTTTACCGGTCGTTCAAATATCGGATATAATTGAAAACCTTATAGTTGGCATATCCAAACGTTGCTAATAAATCATTCTTACATTCGTTATATTGTCTTTTAATCTCGGCTACTATTTTTCTATGGTGAAATCTCTTATACAATGGCTGGTCACATCTCCGGATAACCAACCGGGCAAAACTTAAGCAATTAGCCATACTCATTGGTTGTTCTTTTTGGGAAATATACCGGGCAAACTCACTCAACATTCTTTTTTCATCATATCTTTGGTGAGTTCTACTACCATCCGTGTTTATAACGCTTTGGACTAAACGAGGGTCTGGTTGATCTTATGATTCCTCATTTTTTGTCACATGGTTATCAACATATTTTTTAAATAAACTTAGACCGTTTGGCTTAGAATATTTATAAAAAGATTTAAAAAATTTTACCTTGCACCTTCCACTGAGCATGACACCACTCACATCCTTTGTTTGTTCATAAAAGCGCCACCAAGGTGCATCGTAGGAGGGGTCAGCTGTCTTTCTCTTCTTTTCTGATGGTCCCGCTTTCATTGGTGATGAGGTACACTTGAGGTTGGAGTTTTTACGATAGAGGAGGGTGCGGTCGGAACTTGCGATGAAGATTATTCGCTTATATCATGGAAACTTGAGGTGCATTGAGGATAATGCGGTACTGTAAATGTATGGGTTTGTTCAGGTTGATAGTTAAGATCTTGCGGTATATAAGTTGATTGAGGGTGAAGTGGGAGGTTCGCATATCGTGGATAATATGGAGCATTAGTCTGTGAATAATATTGTGAGGGGTTTGTATTATCAACTACATCTTCATAAAAAATATCCACACTTAACCGGTGCATAAAATCATCCACGGGATTAGGATGATTTGTCATTTCTATAAAAAAATAAAAAAAAATTAAATTTGATGAAAAAAATATAAGAAAAAACATCTATTTAAAAAATAAATTAACATTCTAAATAAAATTCTAACAAAATAACCGAATTTACATAATAAATAAATTTACAAAAAAAATCAACATTCTATTAAATCTCTACTTAAAAAATAAATTTAAAATTCTAATGAAAGTTCTAAAAAAAATGAATTTAACATAATAAATAAATTAAAAAAAATTAACAATCTAAATAAATTTCTACTTAAAAAATAAATTTAACATTCTAAAAAAAATCTAACAAAAAAACGAATTTAATATTAAATCTAATATTCTAAATCTAACAACATAAAACTAAAATATAATATTCTAAGAAAAAAATAAATTTCTACAAATAAAAAAATTATAAATAAAAAAATAGATTTTATAAATAAACTAATTTCTACAAATTTCAAATAAAAAAATTACCTGTCATTCTTGTGATGGAATGTGCATGACATGGTTTAATTTAAATTTAATATTAGACTACACCACATAGTGTACCGACACCTACAAATTATTTCATAAATAGGGTCACTGTTTTTTTATTCTAATTGCACGACATCATATTTTGTTTTAATTATCAGCTTGCTTCTGTCGCTGCTTCATCCATAGTAATCCATGTACCAGAAACAGATATCAACCGGTATTTTGGAAAGGAACAAAAAGGAAACACTTCGGAGATGCATTGCCGATAAAAATAGTTTTTACCATATTGCATTGCCACTTCTTTGATCATATATAATAGGCATAACAACAACAACAAAGCCTTTAATCCCGAATAAATATATAACGCATAATGCCACAAAAATAAAAAAACTTTCACTAAATTTTATCTTACAAGCAAGCTAGTTCAAGTACTAATTAAATTGGTTAGCATTCATATCAACCAATGAGAACACACTAAAGCAATTCTCCTAGCATAATACCTATATCTGATCACTCTTACCTACTTGACATCCAAAACTTCTCAGAGACACACGATAACCAGATAAAAGCCGAAAAATCAATCTGATTTGTACATATAACATTGATTCCAAATACTAAGCAAAATGTTAACTACAAAATCTGGTCACATGAAAGCAGTATCTAATGATACTTCACTAAGGTCACTGGAGAACAGTGCAGAGATGCTCCCAATCTGACTTTGAAATAGTGAAAGTTCATCACCAGCAAACTCAAGGTAAATCTGGTATGCCTCATCCTGAGCATCTGCTGCTTCGTTTGAACCAGAAGAGTCATCAATGAACCCAGTAAAACTAATGCCCCCTGGGCCAGAATAACAATTGTAGTTTCTACTATCAGTTTCTTCAGTTATCTCTGGTTCAGCCTTAACTTTTGGCACATCACATGCATTCATCTTCTTCCTGAATGCATCACCAATCTCAGAGTTCCATATCCGAAGGAAATAGTCTGATTCAGCTTGTGCAGCCTCTGTATTGGACTTGTTATCTGTAATGGTTGTGATAGTAGTAGAGGTATCAGCTGTGGAGCTGGTATTAGAATTTGCAGAGAAAAGGAGTGACTCGCGAGAGAGGCGCGCCTCTGCCTCGAGGCGGGCTGTTTCCCATTGAGCCATGTGGCGGGTAGCAGGGTTTGTGCCAATGGATAGGGATCCACTTGATGGGGATGAGGGGGCATATGTGTCAGGGTCAATTCCCATTCGACGTAGACGTTTCTTCAAGTGTGTATTCCAGTAATTTTTTATCTCATTGTCAGTTCTTCCAGGAAGCTGAGCAGCTATGGTAGACCACCTATGCATACATTCAAGTTAAAAAATCTTTATTGCATGACTGATGATGAGTCCCCATAAATTAATGGTTTAATTTGTATTCCAACTAAGAAGGTAATTTAGTTGATAGTAATGTCATGAAAATTTTACAATTTTAAAACCACCATTTAACTCTATTGAAAACAACCGGATGGATGGATTATAATTATTACATCTTAATATAGCAAATTGAAATCCTTTACATTCTTTGCAGACTTCAATCCCTTATATTTTACTCTACATTATTTTCTTTTACTTTGTAACTCAGGTCACACTTTGTGACCACAATAAATAAAATTTGAAGGCCGGACCTTCATCTTTTCATAAAAAAAAACCCCACCATTTAACTCTATTGAAAAACGAATTGGAAGTCTTGGTTGAGGCATGTATAAATAATGCTTTCTGAATGCTAAATAGGATCATGCTGAGCAACTGACCATCGTTCAAAAAATGTAATATTCAGGCAGAAACAGAATTTACCGTTTCCAGAAATGCAAAAGAAAAAAAGAAAGAAATATCATCACATGCTTGCAGAGATTTGAAAACCATGCATAGCTATTACAATTTCATGGAAAGTAATGGATATAAAAACCCAGGAGTTAATGTAAGAGTACAAAAAGGTAAGGGCCCCACTAATTTCATTGAATAGAGCCAGAGAAACATTAAATGACACGGAGAGTGACAATGCAAACAAAGAAGCCATGCCCAAAAAAAAAAAGCAGCAGTCCATGCGATCACAATCCCCAGTACCATAATATTTACTAACCTGGGTCCCTCCTTCCATCAATGAACATCAAAGTTTGTACTTCTTTATAACCCAGAAATATATTCAGCAGCTAAAACATTTCATATATCTACAGGCTTATTTTAGCCAGAATGCTTTTCATCTTTGACAGAGAATACTTTGATATGATCATCCAATCAACTGTTATATATTTTCCTGACTAGTAGGCATGTATTATGATATGATTTTTCACTGCCCTTAAAAAATAAAAGAAAATTTTGCATGGACATTCCTGATTGGTTTTGTACCAGTTTACAGTATTTTATTTGAGAAAATGCCAGTAGAGTTTATAGTATATTATTGACACAAGAAGAGGAGACATTTTTCTGTTCTATGTTTGACCCATTATAATTTTCTCAACTGAAATCCTATATCAATAGATGTCATACCCTCCTTTGCATATCAACCAGTAAACAAATTGTCACATTTTAAGCATTTATCCAGCCAGATTGTATCTATTATACTGATATGCATATGTCAAAAGCAAAACTGCAGTTTTTTCTTACTTGTTACCGACGATACCATGGAGCTGTATAATCGACTTCTGTTCCTCATCAGTAAACGGGCCCCGCTTGATATCTGGCCGCAGATAGTTGGTCCACCGGAGCCGACAGCTCTTACCACACCGGCTGAGACCTACATGGATCACTCATTTAAGTGTGGACCCAGAGTACCAACACCATGTATTGATGCATATACATTGTAAGTTTGTACAAGTTTGTACCATGTCCTTATCAATCATTTCTTCATTTATCTTTTGCAAACGCAATTTAACAGGGAAATGCAATCATGACAAACCTAGTATGTAAAAAGAATGGCATTTATCAACCACGCCGTTTCGTAGGGGCGTAGACTGTAGGGGTGTGTGGTACAGGATACAAGAAAACAAACTCAAGTCTAGTCTACAAGTACAATGTATGATATAAACAGCTGGAAGTCATTAAAGTTGGATTGGAGTACTTAAATGCAATCATTCCATGTTTGTACCAACTAAGACCAGCTAATCCTGAGGCGGGCCCTCTGATTTTACCCAGAATAACAATCCTGCACCAGAAAATTATCGAAGAAAAAGAAGTAAAAAAGATATTTCAGTGCATGCGCGGAAACAAAAAAATTTGCATAGCTTTTGAGCAGATTAACTGAAAATTGCAAATGCAGATATATCAACCTGCAAACTAAAATGAAAACGAAAATAAAAGCCGTGCTTAATGCTTGTAAGATCAATACGAAACTTAGCCCGAAACAAAGTTGAAGGACCCACATAGCCTCTAAAAGTTTTGTCAAACGCATAAAACTGAAAGATAAACGTGCGAAGAGAATAGTTGCAAAGATATCAAACCAGCGAGCTTAGGCAGAGAGCGCCAGCTGCCATGGCCATGGGCCTGTATATAGTCGACCAAGATCTTGTCTTCTTCAGGCGTCCATGGCCCCTTCTTCAACCCTTGCTTCTCACAGCACGGAGCTCTCCCCATTCGCCTCTCGTCTCTTTTCTTTTCCAAATGTGAGCACTTAGCACAGGAGAAGAGAGAAAGGGAAGCTATGCCACCACAAAATGTGGGTTTTATAAATAGCTAGAAGAGGATCCCGAAGCAATAAATGTTGGGGATTTTATCTGCCACAAGCCCTCATAAAATACACACAAGCTCGTAATCAGGGTCTACTTTCCTCCAAAAAAAAATAGAATAAAATAAATGATCACGGTCTACTCGCTATTTCCTTCCCTTCTCCAAGTGCGCGCATTTAATGCCAATTTCTCGCCCTGCCAGTTAACCAATTTGAAGGAAAATTTTCAGAATTCGAAAAAAGGAATAATAAAGACTAAAGAAAACGAAAGTTGAATAACTTCTGAAGTAGATTGTTTTGTAGTTTGGTGGTTGAAACGCGCACGTAAAGAAAGAAAGGACAGTCAATTCGCCGTTTAGAATTCAGAGCCAAAGATGTTAATAAGAGAGAGAGAGAGAGGAGAGGACTTTAAAATGTGCATGTGGATTGAGCTTTAAAATGTGTATTAATTACCTTAAGCTCGCATCACTCCAGGAATGAGGAAGCATAAGCATGAGGATCAAACTTTTATAGAGTGAGGAGGGAGGAAATGCTAGAAAGAAACAGGGAGGGGCTGAGCGGAGAGGAGAGGACGGTGATGCCTTGTAGTTGTAGTGAAAGGTTTGACTGCGAATAGGGCGAAAGCAAGGAGACGAGGCCATGTGTACAACAGGCGTCAGTGTTCGCTGCGCGATCATCGTCAGGCTCAATTAATTACTGTTATACCCTTCTCGTTAATTTTACCGTGTGCCATGTGGCCCTTCGTGTGGTTGTTCAGGAAAGGACTTTGGATTTTCAAGTCTCCGGCCGTTTTTGTGAGATTTTCCAGACAATTAAGATCTTCATGGAGTTCTTCACTGCGTCCAATTTAGTCAAGATATAGGATTAATTCTTGACATGTCACTCAATTTTAATGTTTATTCATAATTAGTCACTGAACTTTCATTTATCAATTTTTACTCACTGAACTTTGATGTTTATTTATATTTAATCACTCCAATTATTTTTTTCACTCAAAAATAATAAAAAAACTAATGAAAAGGTGAATATAATTTTATTTTATTTATCTATTTTTCATTCTAATTAATTTTGGCAATAAATATAATTTTATTTCAATTATATTTTTTAGTGAAAAAACTAATTGGAGTGACTAAATATGGATAAACATCAAAATTCAGTGACTAAAAATGGATAAATTAAAGTTCAGTGACCAAATATAGATAAATATCAAAGTTCAGTGATATGTCATAAGATTAACCCCCATATATATATGGGAGACATTGCTTTAAATACTTTTTTCAAAGTTTTCAGAGGAAGGGATTGAAGACATTGGAGCAGAGCTGTAAATGAGTTGAGTTTGAGTTCAACTTATGAAAATATAAATCGAGTCAAGTTGATTTCGTGAAATATTTTGAGTTAAAAATTTTAGTTCAAAAAAGCTAGTCATTATTGAGCTAGCTCGCAAATTGACTCACGAGCTAACACATGTGTGTTAACTTTATTTGACATTTAGATTTGATACATGTCCAAACTATAAAATATGTACAAGAGTTGGTACAAAATTGTTACGTCAAAAACTATATTTTTAATGGCGTCTTTATTGTACTAATTTAAATAGACATAATGAAAAAAATTGGTCGAGTCACGAGCGAGTAAATGATATTAAATCATTGAGACGATAAGAGAGAATGAGAGAGGTCATCGAGTTAGAGTTCGACGAAAAAATATATAATTTTTTGTTATTCGAGTCGAGTAGAATTACGAGATGAACTAACTCCACTCAAACTCAGCTCATTACCGAATCAAATTAGTTTGAGCCAAATTAGGTCGATTCTAAACTGAGCCACGAGCCCGAACTTTCTTATGCAGCCCTGCATTGAGGTTTAAAATGTATTCATGACCTTAATTTTATCTTGCAAATATAAATATTTAACTAGCTATTCTAAATATATTTTATTATTGACTCATACACATGCAATTTTTTTTCCTTCATCTTTGATTATAATAATTCATTGTTTTCACTAGCAATTGCAGTAATTTTTTTTCTAAATACATTGGGTTTTCCATTGATCTTCAAGCTATAACCTCATGGTTTTGTGATGTTTTGCTAACAGTTGGATCTCTGTAGTCTGTAGACTTATTTATATTGGATTTCTTTATTATTCAAAAGAAATTTTTATTGGATCTGCCTATCAATTATCAATACATATATCTTAAACATTCACAAAATGCGTCCATTACTTGGCGGAGCATGACTAGATTTTTCAAGGCAAAACAATTTTACACACATAAATTATTATTTTTATTTTTAAGAAGGGCTGCGATATTAAAATAATAGTATAGTTATTATAAAATGTCTAAAATATTTAATAGATATATTAATTTTAAAATAAATTGAGGGGTCATAGCCCCCCTCCTTTAGAAGCACAGCCCTTGATTACTTATCATGGCGTCCGCTACTTCTCAAACATGTCTACTACTTTAAAAGGAGCTCACTATTTTGTACTGGAGTCTTGGACGTAGGCTGTTAATGGATCGGATTCGAATCGGATACCGGAGGATTGAAATATGAATCCATTAAAAAAATATAAGATTTATATGTGGATTCGAATCCAATAAAAATTTGAGAATCTAAATGTAAATTTATATTTACTATTATAGTGGATTTCGGATCGGATTCGGATCATATTTCGGATTTTGTATTATAATAATATTAAAAATAGCATAATTAATATATGACGAGAGAAAAATCATCATGTTATCTTAAAATTATTTTAAACGTAATAACAATCATAATTCACATTTACTATTATATCAATCTTAAAATTATTTGTTCCAATCATAAACATAGCAACGATCATAACTATTTGTTCCAACTTTCAAAATATATAATAAACATCAAATAACATAATAAAATCTATCTAATTAATATAATAACTACTATTTAACTTTATGAATCAACACAGAGTGAAACATAAACATTACTCTTCAATTTAAACTAAATTAGATATGTTTATTTTATTAATTGACATACGATATAATTTTATTTATTTATCGAATTCATAGCGGATTCGAATTCGAATCTTATAAGATCCAAATGCGGATCCATTATATTAGACATATCATTTTTTAGAATTCATATGTGAATCTAATAAACTAATGAATATATTTTAAGGATCCATATGCGGATCCATTTGTAAGGATTCGAATCGGATTTTCGGATTATGGATATCCATTGACAATCCTACTTGGACGTAGTCTCTTATTTTTTTTTTTGAGGTAAGTAGGTAAAGAAAAAAAAACTACTTTTACCTTAGACAAAGAAAAAGAGTTTAATAAGGCAGAAATTGAAATAAAAGTATAGTCATAACTAAAAGAATAAAATAAAAATAAGAAAACTAAGCTATTTAGCGTTCTCCATTTTAAGCCCTTCAATCGCCACTGGTAATCTTCAAAAATGCACCCCGCTATCGGTGCAGTGACGCATTTTTTTTCATGAAGATATTTACTTTAATACTTCTGAATTTTTAAGGGGGGAAAAATCAAATACATTGAAAATTTGCCCTAAAATACATGTGAATTTTCTTATTATAACCCCATTTTTCTCGAAAAAAAACATTTACTAATTGTTCTGAATACATTTTATTATTGTATTATTATTATTATTTAGAGCTGTGTTTCAAAAATCCAAATAGTAAACTTCTTGTCACCATCTCGGATTATTAAAATTCATTGATCAACTCACAATTGCACTGAAAAAACAATCAGCAGAACTAGAGAATAAAAGTTGGTGCAACTTTTTTTTTTCTTCTAAAGATATGCTCTCTCAATGAGCAAATTAGCTTTTACAAATTTCTCTATATATGATCAGTTGTATTATGATAATTTATAAAAGTAAAATTGACCATTACACATGAAGGGACTGCAGGTCTGTTCGTAAAATCTAAACAGCTCAAGTTTAAATAAACGATGCACATCTGTTTGATGAACTGCAATATTGGAATCATAGTATAATTATTATAAAATATCTTTAGATCCTTTATACATAAATATTATGATTAAATCTTTGCGGACTGCAATATCAAAATCATAGTAAAATTATCTTAAATTATCATAAAATATTTATAATTAAATCCTTTATATATATATATATATATAGTTATGCTACGGTTAGTCGCGAAGTACAAAACGTTTTTGTACTTCACATTGTATCTCCTATTTTTAAATTCAAAATATCGATCCGACCGTTAAAAGTATTTTTCATATTGAAATATATTTGGAGACCAATTTTATATTTTTTTAGAAAATTTTTTCTATTTTTTTGAGGATAAGAAAATCGTTCTTATTAAAAATTATAAACTCAATGCATTTTCATCCCCTAAAAAAATAGAAAAAAAATTCTAAAAAAATATAAAATTTGGTCTCCAAATATATTTCAATATAAAGAACACTTTTAACGGTCGGATCAATGTTTTAAATTCAGAAATGAAAGATATGACGTGAAGTACAAATTTTTTTTGTACTTCGCGACTAACCGTAGTATAACTCTCTCTCTCTCTCTCTCTCTCTCTCTCTCTCTATATATATATATATATATATATATATATATATATATATATATATATATATATATATAGTGGAGATAGCGTGAGCTTAAGCTCACGGAGGCTTCCGTGAGCTTAACTCAAAAAATATATTAAATGATCTTAAAATTTTAATTTATCATTCTCATTAAATCCTTTATATGAAAATCTCATGGGATGCAAAAATTTGGAGCGTTTTGAGCTTTTTAAGTCGCCGTTTTTAATTTTTGAAAATCAGTTCTAAAAATAATAATAATATATTCAATACTTGAACATCATTTTCAAAAATTAAAAACGGCGTCTTAAAAAGCTCAAAACGCTCCAAATTTTTGCATCCCATGAGATTTTCATATAAAGAATTTAATGAGAATGATAAATTAAAATTTTAAGATCATTTAATATGTTTTTTTGAGTTAAGCTCACGAAAGCCTCCGTGAGCTTAAGCTCACGCTATCTCCACTCTATATATATATATATATATATATATTACTTATACATTGATAGTGTCTTAAATTTTACTCAATTATATTATCGTTTGATAGTTCATTAAAGATTATCAAAATATTATACAATTTGCAATGGTTTTGAGTTAACACTCTTTGTCTCTTTGATGGACTATCAAACAATAATGAAATTACATAAAATTTAAAATACTATCAATTTAAAAGTAATAAAAAAATATATACCTATAATTTTTTTCTATTTTTAAAGTTTTTCTAAATTTATTTAAAAATTTCATGTCAATATTGTCAAAATAGTAATTGTTAAGTAATCCCCTCACATTCAATAATACCAACTTTAAATCTCCGGGCCAGCTATCGAAGAAAAAGCCCATAGCTCATATTAATTTAGGCCTAAGGCTTAATAGCCCCAGCTATTAAAATTTGAGAACTCAACCGGCGTACTTCAAGAAATTTGCTTATTTGTGCCTATACCCCTCTGACAAGGTTATCACCACAAATTTACTAAAAAAAAACTGCTTAATTTATTTGTCACCCCAGTCAAGGCCCTGGAGCTGTACCAGTAACCAAACCAGAGTTGATACTTGGTACCTACGAGTGCCAAAAAGGAACCCACAGTACCAACAACGCACAAACAAGCTACAGGTCTGGTGCCTGAATGGTACCAGATCTTCAAGCAACAAATAAAAAAAGAGAGGTAACAGCCAGCCTGATAACAACCAAGTCTGGGGCTGGTACCAGTCCGGTGCAAGTCAACGAAAAATGTATTTCAAAACAGAACAACCTCAACACAACAAGTTCCTCACAACAATGAACCACCAACAGCAAGGTCTGAAAGGCAACCAGAGCTCAGCCCTTCACACCCAACTCAATCAACACAACGTCAAAGAAACAAACGGCACTGGGCAAGGGAAGAGGGAAACCGTTTTCCAATTATCGGAAATAAGATCCAAATCAGCAACAAGGATGTGAGCCAGAGCGCAGCTTAATTGCCTTGATTCTCAACAGCTTCCCCCTTTTCTTAGCTAACAACAGCACACAATCTCCCTCTATTTCCTTCTTTTTCTTCATTTCTCGTTTTTATGGAGTTCAAACAATCAGGGTAATTTTTTTTATATAAAAATAAACCGGCAAACTTCTATGGTCTGCTCTCCTATTTTGATTTGCTCTTCCAGCCTTTTTTCCCCAAACTTCTTAAATATTCTAGCTAATTTCTTTGACAAATTTTATGAATTTTTTTATTGTATTTCATACTTTATTCATTCTAAAATTGATGTATCCAACAAATAGTTAATGACTATTGTTATAAATAACAAAAAGTTCGTCAAAATTTTATGTTACTATAATGGAAAGTTGAATTCAAGATGTGAGTATCAGCATAACAGATTTTCTTTTAAAATGACAAGGACACCCGCTTTTTAAAAGCGATTCAACTAAACAAAAATACATCAAAATACTTTAAATTTTCAAAAGATAGATAATTAATGATATATTATGAGATTCTGCTATGGATCATAACGATTTTAGAATGTTCAATTTTAAGTACCGAATGATTATAATATATTTTTTAATGTAATTAAAGAAGAGAGGTTAAATAGATAAAATCATTATCATTTATCAATGAAAAGTACTATTTCCAATTCAAAGTAGAATTAGCCATACATTATTATTAAAAGATCACGTAAGAAAATTATGAAGACAACTGTCTTGACATTGCATAATCAATATATCGTTCAAAGAGAGATATACAAGTATCAAATTTAATACTTACATGCATTTTGATTGTTTAATATTATTATTGTTTAACATAGTTGCGCAAATTTACACTTACAAGTATTTAGGTACTTCTTTTGAAGTTCAAGGTTTGTTTATGTAAGTGATATGTGTATTTAGTATAGGTATAATATATCGAATATTTATTAGTTCTTTATCTAATGTACGTTTGTGTAACATAGATTGTGAAATTTTCCTGAGATCGAAATCGAACATGTCGGAATTGAGATTTGGCCAAGCAATTAGTTTCTTTACTTATTGTCTTGTTTGGATATCTAAAGCCGATTCCAAGCTGAGTCCGGACCGAAATTAGCATTGGACTCTATCATTAGCCTTCGAACTTATGTGACCTGAAAAAGAGAGCATAATTTATTATCAAAGCCTTCGGGGTCAAGAATCATGATTAGGAATACCGAGATCTTATAATTATCAGCTTTCGAGTTTAGGGTATGTATAAGCCTCCGAATATTGTATCAAGAGCGTATAAAGCCTGCGGGTTATCTGTCGAGATTAGGTATCTCTTCGGCCCTCGATGTCGAAACCGTGGCGTGTGAAGTCCTCGAGTTCATTTCAAAAATAAGGCGCTGAATTCCTGAGTTACCTACCTTATCAAGCCTGGATACTTTCCTCCGTTTGGGATATTTGTCTAATTCTTTCCTTTCCGGCTTCCTAAATTGTACCTTATAACTGCATACTTTCGAGCTAGTGGTGGTTTGCATTAGTCTCCCCACTTCTATATTTGAATTTGATACTTTTGTAACTTGAATTGCCTTTGAAATGCTGCACTGACCGTAGTCTCTCTACCATTAATGTAGCTTTTTAAGTTGTCTTCTGCCTTAATTTAGTCCGTGGCCCTATAGTTCTTGCATTTTACTCCGTTATAATTTTTGGTGTATTTCCTCATTATGTGGTGCTAGTTGAAACTTCTCTGTCTTATAAATTTGTTGTATAACTATTGTAGTGTTTTCTTTCTATTAGGATATTACTTTATTGTGGATGAATTAACCGAACCATAATATATCATAAGTATTGTCTATGAAAATGAAAATCCCTCTAAGCGTGCATTTGAGATATATTATGATTATTGAATTCATATTTAGAGGGTTTTTAGAGATTATGAGTTTTTACAGATTTTGATGGGCGCAAGACCCCACCGTTAATTATCTGACTATTAACCTCGAGGCACCTCTGAATCATGAAAGGGGAAGCAAATACAATAACTAAATAGATATAAGTGGTTGAGTGGTCGTGGAGCGTTGGGTTATGGAGTATGGTGTGACGAGTGAAATGGTGGGTCAGGTTAAGGATTTATGAGTTTGACAGTCCAAAACCCGTAGCGTGAGCCTTTATAAGGTAGCTGACACCTGATCAATTGTGAAAAATCGGACTAATGATGTTAGTCGATCTTGGAATTAGTATATCAGTGGATTAGCGAATTTAACTCGCTTGCACATCTCATCGATCTTCTAAATTATGAATACAAGACGCTGAGTCGATTCATGAACCTAGGTGTGTCCTTTTGATTCAGGGCGACATTACCCATCCAATCGCACAAACCCAAGCCTGAAGCGTTATGCCAACTGACCTTGAGGTTGGTAAATCAGAAGATTAGCAAACTTAACTCGCATGCACATCTTACTGATCTTCTAGATTATGAATATGAAGTATTTGGCCAATTCATGAACTTATGTGTGTCATTTTGATTCATGGCGATATTACCTATCCAATTACATAAAGTCAAGCCTGAAGCGTTATGCCAGCTGGCCTTGAGGTTGGTAAATCAGAAGATTAGTGAACTTAACTCGTATGCACATCTTACTGATCTTCTAGATTATGAATCTGAAGTACTGGGCCAATTCATGAACCTATGTGTGTCCTTTTGATTCAGGACGACATTACCCATACAATCACACAAAGTCAAGCCTAAAGCGTTATGCCACCTGGCCTTGAGGTTGGTAAATCAGAAGATTAGCGAACATAACTCGCATGCACATCTTACTGATATTCTAGATTATGAATCTAAAGCACCGGGCCAATTCATGAACTTAGGTATGTCCTTTTGATTCAGGGCAATACTACCCATCTAATCACACAAAATCGAGCTTGAAACACTATGCTAGTTGGCATTGAAGTTGGTAAATCAGAAGATTAGTGAACTTAACTCGCATGCATATCTTACTGATCTTCTAGATTATGAATCTTAAGCACTAGGTCAATTCATGAATCTAGGATTACCGCACGTACAAAGTTAAACTCAAAACACTTGGTTAATTTAACATTGAGGTAGATATACTGAAGGATGAACTTATGAACTTGGCAATGTGAGGCCAAGGATATAAGCTTCGTGAGGTGGCTGACACCTGGATGGTCGTGTGATTATCATCCTTGTCACCATGTTTCTCATCTTCTGTATCTCCTTCACATGACACTCTTCGTCATCATGTGATCTTCATCATCATCATGATCACCATGTAATCATCATCACTGTATGATCATCTTTATCATCATGTGATCATCATCACCGTATGATCATCGTTACTGTATGTTCATTATCATTTCATGATCATCATTATCATCATGTGATCATCACCACTACATGATCATCTTTATCATCATGTGATGATCACCACTGTATGATCATATTTATCATCATGTGATTATCATCACTACATGATCACCTTTGCTACATGATCATCATCATCGCATGATCACCATCACCGCATGATCATCACTGTCTTTGTCATTTCCTTTTTCTCTTTCTCTTGTATATTATTTTTGGTATATTATTCTCTTTATTATTTTATTTATATATATGTTTTTGATATTTTTCTTATTTTATCACGTCTTTATTCTTATTATCATTTATGTTATTTATTTATTTTATTTTACTTTTCTCTTTATTTATTATATTATTCTCTTTTATATTATTTATATTATTTTTTTATTATGCATATTCTATTTGTAACTTTCATTTTTGTTATTATTTGTTATTATCCTCACTCTTATTATCATATACTATTCTTTATTATTACTATTTATTTTATTATAATTATTATAATCAAAATATTATATTATTATTATTTATATTATTATTCAACAATTTATTATTATTATTTATTATTTGATGTTATTATTTTATTAACATATTATCATTTATTAAAGGGTCCTTTTATGTTATTTCATTATCTTATTATTTTACCCAATTTTCACACAAGATTTTCATACTGAAAAATAATATAATATAAATATATTATTTTCTATTATTTTATATGAATTTTATAAATTTTATTTATATTTAAAATACCAAGTCAAAGCATGGTAAAAAAAATATAAGTATCATCTTGATTTTAAATTATTATAATGTTATAAACATTATAAAAATATAATATCTTTATTCTGAAAAATACTATGAAAAATAGTGGATTTTTAGAAATAAATATGAGTCAATTTGAAGTTTGGGAATATTTCCCAACGATTTATTTACAATTTAATTTTATATTTCTATTATTAATTAACTTGTGCTTTAGTATTTGGGCAAAGTTTATTTTCTTCCTTTTTTTTTTGCGACTTGGGTCCAATTACATTTCCAATTTAATTCATTCTTATTTTAGGCTGAGCTTTTCTCCTATTTGTTTCAAGGTTGGGCTAAGTTTTCTTTCCTTTCTCCTTTGGGCCGGCCGCACCCCACTCACCCTTTCTCTTTTATCTAGGTCGTCCACTTCTAGGATTCCTACCTTTTTGAGGTGTTATCAGCAGTGATATTATGATGTCATCCACTTTTATCAGTCATATACTCCACCTGTGGTTGTCCGGAGCATGTGCCCCCGAGACAGACATGTTTTATTGAGCGACACCATCCCGCATGATCGCTGCCTTTTCCCATATATCGCCGTAAATACCGTTTATTTCCAGGGTTTGGATAGCCGATTTTCTCATTCTCTTGTCGGAACTATCCTTACATGTACATCATACTATTGCCTTCAATCATTCTTGCTTTGCAAAATTTTGGTTATATTCCGATCGATTCTCTTTTGGTTTAGATCTGGCTTATGAGTATGATAGCGCGGAGCCTAGGTTCTCAGTCCCTCGTCCGCGGGCCTGCGAGATTTCTATTCAGCCACATATCGAGCCACCTGTCTCATCCATCGTGGAGGGAGATCAGGGCGACACTTCTCAGCCACCTTCTCCATTTTCTTTTCCTTTCTCCTACCATGGGTGATCTTTTACGCATGTTTATCTCTTTTCACTTAGGCTTACTTTAATTATGGTCTTGATTAGGGTTTGTATCTTTATTTTATTCATCTCACGGGACGTCTCCTTCTGAGTTAGCCTAGGATGATATCTTCGCGGGTCTACCAGCGCTGGAGGGTGCCTCTATCTTTGGGCCCCACACTGGTCCCATTTCTACAGGTTTGTGTGCATTCTTTCATATTTATTCGTTGCCTTGTACCTGTGTTCCCGCACTGATACATAAACTATATAGACTCCGAGATTAATTACACCGACATGGCATCTCCGTATCGATCCGAGTCGTTCACTCACATTAGGGGTAGGTCTACTTCTCCTCATATACTGCTAGTGCTTACCGGAGATGAATATTCTTACGAGGTGGTCCTTGAGCCCATTCTTACTGCCTTGGAGCCGGAGGAGGCATCACCTGAGCAGGAGCATCTACTAGCTATTGAGCCTGCGAGTCATGAGTTGGCATTGGTTGAGGCAAAGCCGCCCTCCGCTCTCGCGTCCATTGACGAGCCACATCTCTTAGTTTTTATTATGAGGTCACACCCGAGCTTAGAGACAGATGGGTGGAGGAGATGACTGAGCAGACCGCGGCGGGACATGATTTTGAGTCGGAGGAGAGCTGGTTGGAGGAGCAGTTGTTTGATAGCCCAGGCGTGGAGATCCCGACGAGAGAGAGTCCCATTAAAATCCACAGTTCTCATGGTACTTCTCATTTCTTTTGTTACTTTATCCTGACTTTTCTTTTTTTACTGCATTCACATCTTTGTTTTTATTTTATAGCCGACCCTAGCATGCCCACAGACCCCCCTGAGGTTGCAGATGTGCCCGTTCTCACTCCAGTTGCGTCGGCCCCTAACAGCGAGACATCAGGTTATATTCCTTCCTTATTTTCATTTCTCCTTTTTATTATGGCAGGTTATATGACTTGCTTCTTTGTGTTGTAGATGTAACTTTTGGAGATGTGAGGCTAGCTCTGGCGGAGTTGGAGGCTTCGCTTCAAAGCATATTCTTTAGAGACTATCCGCTAGATCTTGAGATACTGGACTTCCTTCTCGAGGATATCTCTTTTGATTAGCGTGAGCTTATGCAGGACGCTATCGTGCCGTCTCTACTCATTGTCCCTCACCTCTCGAGCGACTCCATTGCCGAGAGATGTGATGAGATGCTCGGGATTTATCAAGACGTGAGCTCTTTGGTGTACCAGTGTAAGCTAGAGATCCACGAGATTCGTAGGCATTTGGAGGCTGCCCGACTTCACTATCTTCAGCAGTTATCTTTATGTGCCACCCTCCGCTCGATGGGAGTCAGTGGCGAGCCCGCTCGATGGCTCGTTCAAGAGATAGGGGATAGACGATAGTCGATTGAGGGCTTCTCCTAGTATCTGTTGGGGGTTTTACTGACTCTTTAGGCCCGTATAGGCGCTCAGGATATGGCCTTTGCTCGGTTTTTGGACCTCGAGGCGGCTGAGGAGGAGGACATGCATGCTCTTCATGGTCACTTGGACATTATCAGCGCCGTGGTTTTTGAGCTCGAGTCTTGGTTTTCACACTCTTAGGTTCCCAATGGGTCTGAGCGGTGAATTCAACCGGCACTAAATAAATGCATGCTCGGGAGGGATCTTCGTGTCCTTCTTCTGTATCCCATCGTCACAGCGATGCAGAGCGCACAAAAAGGATCGCACAGGATCTGGCACCCCCAGTGGGACCTAGATTCTCCTCTTATCTCTGAATGAGAGAAGTAAATAAAATAGCTAAAAGATATAAGTGGTCTTTTAAGCGCTAAAAATGACTAATGAAGTTCAAGTATCTTCATTTTGTAGGAAATGACATTCTTTGGAAACTTTAATCTTGCTCCCTACGCCGTCACTCCTGCACGAAGCCCAGATGGCAAGCTCTTCATGTTCTTCTGGGCTATCCCGCAAGAGCTCACTCTCTACGGCCCAGCTTCAGTGGCCACCTTCACTCCCGTAACCGTCCGGATCTCCATCCCGGACGAGGAAGATGACTCAATTGCCCTAACTCCCAAGGGCATTTCTAACAATGTCATGATCTCTCTTACTAACTCTCCAAAGAGGAGAAGGCGTCCGTCTAAGAAGGCAGCCTCAGCCACCGCGACCAAAACTGTCCGCAACTCTCAAGTGTCCAGGAAAAAGGGCCCTGAACGCACATCAAAACCAGCTGGTGGCTATGCCAACCATCCCGGTCTCTAATCAATTTACCGCTCTCCGTATACTGGCAATGAACTCAGTCACTGGCCAGCTCCGCTAGGCCTGGGAGGTGCCTAAGCCTGCACCCCGGACAGCTCAGACAAAGACATCTCTACGCCGCCAACGCAAGTCTCAAGCCCCTACAGAAGCCATCTACAAGGCTCACAAGACACTCAAACAAAAGAAAAGCGCTAGAAGTGCTAGGTTGAGACAATATGCCTCCCGCTCCGGTCAATCTCAAGACATAGCTCAACCACAAGCCATGGTCCTCCGCTGCCATCAATCTCAAGACATGGTCAGGTCTCAGGCTATTGCCCCTGCTCCCTAGCCAAAAAAGTCACTCCAAAGGCAGCACCTAGCATCCGACAGGTGTGGGTTCCTAAAGGTTCCCAGCCAACAAGACTCCAGCCTCAGACCCAGCCCAGCGAGACAATCAATCAAAGCGCTCCGCCTGAAAGTGTGCTCAGCCGCCTAGGTCAGAAGAGCGTATTCAGCCGATTAGGCTCGAGAATACTGCTCAACAGTTTAAAAATAATTACCACTGACCAAACGAGGAAGAAGAGAAGAATCGCTCACTACGAAGAGCGCTTCTTAGTCAACACCATCAGTGTAAGCTATGACACTGACTCAGACACAGATACTGAGATGAACATGGTCCAGAACGACCAGTCCCCGCCTAACCAAGCCCATGTTACCAATACCAACAAGAACAATGGTAGAAAAAGGATACCGCCTAAGAGAGTCAATCCCGAAGGTAACGATAGAGAAAAGGGAAGACCATAATGAAAACCCCGATCTCTTCGATAATGAAGAAAATGGTGAGGTCCGTCCTAAAGTGCCTATCGATGAAATTGAAATTCTCAAAGGCCACATCGAGGCACGGTATGAAGAGCTGATCAGGCAACGGGAGTTGATCGCTACCATGCTGAAATAAAATGAAGAATTAATTAAGGCTAGTAGCTCCCGCCAAGAATCACTACAAGAGTCACAAGACGTCAACTTCAATCCAAAGGCTAGTAGCTCCCGCCAAGAAGAGATCCACAACACCAAGAGCAATCATAAGGGAAAGTAGCCCGTCAACTTCAAACCTCATCCACATAAGGAAGTGGACCTAGAGCCTGAACCAACGGGACTATCTCGGAAATAGATTCAGACCATGATTGCCCAATAAATGTAGATAGCTGGAGGTAGATACACTATCCCTCCAGTCAAGAACTGTGGACATCCGTACCCCGCTTTATATGACTTGGAAGAATACCTTAAGGGGTATGTGATTCCCCACTTCAGGACCTTCTCCGGAGAAGGTAACAAATACCTGAACCCCGAGCAGCACCTAACCCATTTCGTAGCCTCATGTGGCAACACGGGCGGTAATGATGCACTGTTGTTAAGATAATTTCCTCAAAGTTTAGTAGGTACCGCTTTTCAATGGTACTACTCACTAGAAAATAACATCATCAGAACCTGGGATGAGATGGCGGACTCGTTCAGGGCATACTTTGTCATGGTGTCTGACAAAATAAACATAGCCGATCTGGCAAGCACTAAGCCCAGGAAAGGGGAGTCAATGACAAACTTTATCAACAGATGACGGAACCTCGGCATCAAATGCGACCGTACATTAACTGAAGATGAGGTCGTCAACCTAATAATGAAAAATATTGACGGGTGGATCGACATGTTACTTGGCGTGACAAAGGTCAACACGTTTAAAGACTTACTCAGATCGGTGTCCAACATGGAGAGGATGTCACCATACACCATGCTAAGCTTCATGAGTAAAAGGCCACAGCGAGGGACCAGGGCCGAGACCAATGTGGCGTTTACCTCATTAAAAGACAAAATGGTCGCCAACACCAACACTGAAAGCGGCAACAGTGGCATGATTGACAACAATTACAACAGAGGACCTAGGCCCAACCCAGAAGGGAGTTCGCAGGCCTTTGAGACCCTAAAACAAAAGAAGAACAAGCTGTACTCCTTCAGAAGGGACAAAGTTGTCCAAATCTTTAGAGGAGCGCTAATGAACGGTCTAGCCCTGTCGGCCAGCAAACGTCCAGAAGATACCGATAAATCAGATGAGCCCAATTTCTGCCCATACCACAGGGTGCTAGGGCACACAATTGAAGATTGCTGGGTCTTCAAAGACTGGGTCGAGAAAGCGTACAAGAATGGCGAAATCACCCTACCCAAGGGGTTTCTACAAAGCCTAGCTGCCCACGAACAGGCCAACACAAATTCTCATGAAGAAGAGAAGAGCCCGGACCAATTAAGTGAAAATAAGGAAGAACAATGGACTACACACTTATCGAAGAAGTCGATTAAGATACTTAAAGCCCTCAAGAAAGAACCTGGCATGAAATGGAAAGATGACATCACGCTGGTGATCCCACTAAGACCCAGAGTGTATTACAAGGTGGACCAGAGCGAGGATCAGGCTCTTAGGAAAAAGAAAAAAACACAGAAATAATAAGTTCAAGAAGAACAAAATAGAAGAATGTGAGCAGGACAGTTCCAAGGTGATCACCCTCTAGCACTTCATCTCCAAAGAAGACTGGGAGAAGCTAACCCTAAGTGAGAAAAAGAAAAATACAGATGAAGGAGTAGATAAAGAAGAAAGTGAAGAAATCTGGGGTGCTTCATGCAATATGATATATTCTTTCCATGATGAAGATATACCAACACTAGAAGAAATGTTCTTCCCGAGCGATGAAGAGGAAGCAAGCACCTCCGGGACCAAAAGCGAAGAGTGTAAAGCTGTGCTCCGGTCCGGGACCTACGTGCCCGAGAGGCAGGCTCCCAAAGACCCTGACAAAGTCCAGAACAAGGGCAAAGAGGTTGAAAGCCTAGGCAAAAATCCAGAAAAGACCCGGCAGACGAACGAAGAATATAATGTGATGGCACATCTACGCAAAATTTCAGCTCTACTAAGCATCTTTGATGCGCTGATGATGTCACAAGACCTATGAGAGGTATTAATTCAGGCATTGCAAGACCCTGAGAAGTAGAAGTCCTATTTTATTGAGCAAAATATACAAGAGGCACTTTTCACCGCCAAGCGGGTAGCATGTATCAACTTCACAGATGATGACCTCCTGATAGGCACCGCCGACCATAACCGCCCGTTGTACATCACCGGAAACTACGGTGGGCAGAAAATTGGCCGCATTTTGGTCGATGTAGGGTCCTCGATCAATATTATGCCGCTCAAAATCTTGAAGACCATCACTCTGGATGTGAAGAACCTGTCCGACGAGAAGGTGATCATCCACGACTTCAACTAAAACTCCCAAAAGGCTTTGAGAGCTATAACTCTAAACTTGCAATGCAGAAGCCTAGAAACGCCTACCAAATTCTACGTCATTGACGCTGAGACCTCCTATCGGGTGTTGCTGGGTCGACCATGGATTCACAGTAATCATGTTATACCCTCTACTCTGCACCAATGCATGAAATACATTGAGAATGACAAACAAAAGAGAATTGACGGTGACGTCAAGCCATTCGGAGTGCATGAGATCAAGTTCAATGACGCCCAGTACTTCCTGCCCAAACCTGCCGCAACATCGAGCCGACTAACAAGAAAAACAAGTCAGAGACTCTTCAACGAAGGTCCTAAATTTGATGCCTCGTCAGGAGAAGAAGAAGAGGTCAAATTCAATTTCAAACCCAGTGGCGCTCAAACTCAGAAATCTAGAGAAAAGTCGGGTGAAGAAGTGGTCTTCGACTTCAAACAGGTGGCTAAATCCAAAGCCCAGACAAAGCCGAGTGAAATTAACTCAAGTGATTATGAGGAAGAAGTCATCTTCAACTTCAAACCTGCTAATACACCTCGAATCCAGATTACTAAGGTAACTTCAGCAGAAGACTCTGAAAAATCTGACGACTCAGGCAGCACCACCTTCGAAGAAGAGACGGGTCATAGTCGTCAACCCCGGGAAGAAGAATCCGACGAGGAGATCATCTATCACATCCTCAAAAAACCCTACAAGGGACCCGAAACAGATGATGAAAGTGAGGAGTTGTTTATGATCAATCTGGGATCTGGCAGTGGAAGGGATAACCCAGTCAGGCCAAGGCTTGTAAGCGAAGAACGCTTATGGCGGGAAAACTTTGAGGCCCACGTCTCGAATGCAGTCAATAAAATGAGACACCAAATTGAAAATAACAGAAGGGAGGTGTCTGAACAATGGGAAGTGATGTAGGATATCAAGACACAACACAATGAGTTCATGATAATGATCGAGAACCTACAAACAACTATCTACAATTCCGGACTACTCAAGGAAGCGACGGGCAAACCCCGTTCTGGGACCCTAGAAAGGCAAACACCTGTTAGCGGTAAACAAGTCAATAGCCTAAAACTAGCCTATCCACTAAATCTGATTAAGCCGGAATAAGGATTAAGCATTAATCCCACAAGGAAATTCTAGACAAGGGTCAGAGGTATAAAAGTCCTGCCACCTCCTGTTCATTCGAGGCGGATGATGATAAGCCTCATTTATATACTATATTCAATTAGGGTTTTATCTAAAAAACTATGCATTTTATGTTAATTGTTAAGAATTTATTTAGTTTTTATGTCGAGTTCGAGATACTTCTGCATTTCTTATTATTTTGCAGGGCATTGAGTGTAAACAAAGATGTTAACATGAGAAATAATACTTGGAACGAGATGGGTCGGATTTACACGAAGAAATCAAGTTAAAAGCATTCCCATACCAAAATTGCGGACCGCAATTATCAATTGCGGACCGCAAATGCTCTCTGGTTCATTCTGAAAAAAATACAAAAATTGCGGACCGCAATTTTAAAATGTCAGACCGTAATTTTTGGGCTGGCAGCGCGAAATGGCAGTTTTAAAGCGGTTTTCTCATGGGAATTAATAGATTTTGATACCCCTTCGTCCCAGAGATCTCTCAACTGTCTGGAGAAGGGTTCGAAAGCAAGAAAGAAGAGGAAGAACACCATGAGAGGGAGAATTTGAAGGAGAACTCAAGAATCGTAGATCTTCTTGGTTTATTTTTTTCTTTACTCTTTTCTCATGTTGTACTGTTGTTTAAACATGAATCTTGATACAATCTTTGACATGATTTGTGGCTAGACACCCTTCTAGGGGTCTAGGTGTAAACTCGATAACTCGAATGGTTTAATTTACTCGTTTGTTGATCTTTTAGTTCTTGTTGTTTGTGATTGCTGTTTTGTCTAAATTGAATACTTAGTTTTAATCAACTGCATGTTACCCTAGAAGTGAAAGCGGAAACCGAAAGGTGGAACTGAATTTTCTGACCCAAAATAGTGATCTAGGTTGTAGGCCAAGTACTTAACCGTGAAACTTATTACCTAAGGGAAAACCGAGGAAACCTTAGAAATTGTGTGAGGTACCGAAAGGCGAAGTACAAATAGGTTATGCCAAAGTGACTCACCGATCTTAATGGGCTTAGACTTGTAAGGTGAAGTACTTAATCGTGAAACCCGAATTGTTTAGGTACGGTACCAAGCCACGAAAGTGTAAATTTGGTACTAAAATCTGAGATTGAATCCCCGACAAACACTAGAACATATTAAAAGATCAAATTGAGTGAATTGACCAAATGAGTGAGAGTGAAGCCGAAAGCCCCTAGAATCCTCAATTTGATAAACTTTCCAATCATTGTTGTTAGATTTACGCACTATTATTTTGATACAAAAACTTTTTTTCGATTGTCTAGATTAGTGAAACTTGTTAGAACTGGTAATTCACCCTTGTCCTTGTGGTTCGACACCCCAACTACTACTTGACTAGGCCGTGCGCTTGCGGCTGAAATTAAGTATAAATTAGGGTATTTATTAGCTTAGCAAAATACACATCAAGCTTTTTGGCGCCATTGCCGGGGATCGAACCCGGGTCGTCCGCATGATAGGCGGAAATACTTACCACTATACTACAACGACCAAATTAGGGAGGACCAAAAGAGGGTCAACCAACAAGTGGCCGACCAAATTAGGGATCTAAGCATGAAAGTTGACCTACTAGCGACTCATGGGAAACTTTTGGAAATGCAAGTGGCGCAACTAACATCGTCGTCTTCACGCCAACATGGTAAGCTACAGCCTAAACCGGATTGCAATCCAAATGCAACTATTAAGGCCATCACTTTGAGGAGTGGAACTGCATATGATGGACCCGAGGTGCCTCAAGATGCCGGAGTTCATGTGCACCAGAAACAACCCGACTTCCGACCAAAAAATCATGATGAGATGGAGCAAGAGGCTGATAAGGGAAACACCAATGCGCCAACACCGAATCAGGTAAAGGGGGACATACCGAGGTATGTACCCCCACACAGGTTTATCCCTTACCCTCAAAGACTTGTTAACACGAAATTGGATAAGCAATATGCTAGGTTTGTTGAATTGCTAAAGAAATTAAATGTCAACATCCCATTCACCGATGTTGTCACTAAAATGCCGATCTATGCAAAGTTTTTGAAAGATATCTTGTCCAATAGGAGAAAATTAGATGATGAAACAGTAACTTTGACTGAAAAAGTGAGCGCAATAGTGATGAATAAGTTACCCCCTAAGTTGCAAGACCCGGATAGTTTTGTCATACCTTGTTCTATAGGCAACACCAAATTCGACCGTGCTTTGTGTGACCTTGGGGCAAGTGTAAGTCTAATGTCAAAATCTGTTTTTGATAGGATTGGGGTTGGTGAGTTAGTGCCAACAAAAATTTCTTTACAATTGGCGGACGGATCAGTAAAATATCCGATGGGGCAAGTTGAGGATTTACCGCTTCAAGTGGGCAAATTTTATATTCTCATAGATTTTGTCGTAATTGAAATGGATGAGGACCCCAATACACCTTTAATTCTTGGCCGACCATTCTTGAATACGGCAGACACCCAAATAGATGTTAGAGGGGGAAAACTCACATTTGAGATCGGAAAAGAAAAAGTCAAATTCGATATGTTTAAACTTTTGAAATACCCCGCTAATGATGGTAATTTTTGCAGGGTGGACAAGATTGATGTGATTGTAAAAGAAGAATTTGAAAAACTATCAGTCAATGATCCGATTGACCGACTGATCACGTATCCCGCTGACAAGGAATTCGAAAGTTTTCTCGAACAAATGGAGTTGGAAATCTCAAAATCTGAAGAAAAGAGACACAAAACAGCAGAGCCAGCAGAAAATTTTCAAAATTGCGGACCGAAGGAAATATTTGCGGACCGCAAAAAGTGCACAAACGGAGGCAGAAAATTCCAGAGCCAAAATTGCAGTCAGAAGTCCAAAATTTGCGGTCCGCAATTTTGCCCAGCTATCACATTTTCAACTTCAGAAGGTTCAGACTCGACCCAAAACCCTCCAATCTCACCCAAGGTCGAGCTACAACCTCTACCATCCACTCTAAGGGTTGAAGTCTTTAATCCACTGACAAATGAGAAACATAATGAGATTATGAAGGAAAAAGCAAGAAAAACAGTGATAAAGCACGATGACTCAGTGAGCACTGGTAGGGCAAAAGATAATGGTTTTCAGACATCGCATAAAAGATTACTGAAGAAATGTGAAACCGACTGGCTGAGTGCTCTCAAAGTGAAGAAGAAGTGGGTTTATTGTGGACGAAAAAGACCGAGTGATGAGGGATTGAGCCTTTCTCTCTCTCTCTACAAACCTCAGCCCCCGCCTAGCGATTGAGGCACCCGCCTCCATTGTCTTCTTCCATTGTAAGTTCTTTATACCTTTCTTTTCTTTCACGCATTGAGGATAATGCTAGATTTAAGTTTGGGGGAGTATTTGGAACTTACTTGTATCTGCATAGCATGTAGTTGTTAATTAAGATTGTTGCATTTTTTTAGAAATTCAAATTTTAGTGGGTAATTTTGCAAACAGTTTTGAAAAACCCTAAGGAAAATTTTGGCAAAGGAGTAGTCTTGTTGGAAATTTTGGGAAATTGATTCGGGAATATACAAACTTTTCTAAAATAACAGGTGGTGAATGAAAATGGTTCTTGGGTCCGAAAAATCAGAAAAGAATATGCCCTAGGAAGTTTCTAGAATGATGAGTGTTTAAGAATTGACGTCCTCCCAAAATTTTTTATCAAACCTTGGAAATCCAATTTGTTTGTTTATTTTAAATGAAAAACTTAATTAAGAAAGAGTGCTTATGGCAAGTGTCGACCGGTGCTTCTAAAAAAAAAATCAAAAGGACCTGAAAATCAATATGTAAATCTTTAGAAGGTCCAAATTATCGAGGCACCATGGTTAAAAGTACACATGCCATGACATTCATAAATAAATAAAAAGAAAAATTCTGATTCAAATAAGATCAAATTAAGCCTCAAATGTGCTAGGGCGGTATTATGGAACTCCCTAACCCCCAACACGGCACGAGGCAGCCTCATGTGCGCATTTAGGGTTTCTTAATAAAACTTTGAGTTACACAAAAATAACCCGTGCGAGGTTCAGGATTAACATTGTCATTTTTTTTTTCTTTTATGGATTTTCTTGGTTTCATTTCATAGTTGAGGGGAAGGAAAAACTTAAGTATTCATCATTTTTGGAAAGATTATATGGCATTACATTGAAAGTAGGAGTCTGAGGTAAAACTCCTCGAGTAAAACACCACGTGTGAAGTGGGAAATAACGAACAATTCCCAAAGCTTTTCCTAAAAACTCTAATTAATGACCGAACAAATTTGAAAGGATTTGTCTTAGGGTTAGTCACCTCTTTTTCAAACAACTCACGACCTTTTGCATGTAGGTTAGATTTCCTTGGAACTTTGCTTAGTTTAGAGATGCACCCTAGGTCTCCGACTGAATCTTGCTTAGGGACAAGCAAAGTTTAAGTTTGGGGGAATTTGATAAGCCTCATTTATATACTATATTCAATTAGGGTTTTATCTCAAAAACTATGCATTTTATGTTAATTGTTAAGAATTTATTTAGTTTTTATGTCGAGTTCGAGATACTGCTGCATTTCTTGTTATTTTGCAGGGCATTGAGTGTAAACAAAGATGTTAACATGAGAAATAATGCTTGGAACGAGATGGGTCGGATTTACACGAAGAAATCAAGTTAAAAGCATTCCCATACCAAAATTGCGGACCGCAAATGCTCTCTGGTTTGTTCTGAAAAAAATACAATTTTTGCGGAGAAGGGTTCGAAAGCAAGAAAGAAGATGAAGAACACCATGAGAGGGAGAATTTGAAGGAGAACTCAAGAACCGGGCGAGAAATCGTAGATCTTCTTGGTTTATTCTTTTCTTTACTCTTTTCTCATGTTGTACTATTGTTTAAACATGAATCTTGATACAATCTTTGACATGATTTGTGGCTAGACACCCTTCTAGGGGTCTAGGTGTAAACTCGATAACTCGAATGGTTTAATTTACTCGTTTGTTGATCTTTTAGTTCTTGTTGTTTGTGATTGCTGTTTTGTCTAAATTGAATACTTAGTTTTAATCAACTGCATGTTACCCTAGAAGTGAAAGCAGAAACCGAAAGGTGAAACTGAATCTTCTGACCCAAAATAGTGTTCTAGGTTGTAGGCCAAGTACTTAACCGTGAAACTTATTACCTAAGGGAAAACCGAGGAAACCTTAGAAATTGTGTGAGGTACCGAAAGACGAAGTACAAAATCTAGGTTATGCCAAAGTGACTCACTGATCTTAATGGGCTTAGACTTATAAGGTGAAATACTTAATCGTGAAACCCGAATTGTTTAGGTACGGTACCAAGCCACGAAAGTGTAAATTTGGTACTAAAATCTGAGATTGAATCCCTGACAAACACTAGAACATATTAAAAGATCAAATCGAGTGAAATTGACCAAACGAGTGAGAGTGAAGCCGAAAGCCCCTATAATCCTCAATCTGATAAACTTTCCAGTCATTGTTGTTAGATTTACGCACTTTTATTTTGATACAAAAACTCTCTTTCGATTGTCTAGATTAGTAAAACTTGTTAGAACTGGTAATTCACCCTTGTCCTTGTGGTTCGACACCCCAACTACTACTTGACTAGGCCGTGCGCTTGCGGCTGAAATTAAGTATAAATTAGGGTATTTATTAGCTTAGCAAAATACACATCAAGCTTTTTGGCGCCGTTGCCGGGGATCGAACCCGGGTCGTCCGCATGACAGGCGGAAATACTTACCACTATACTACAACGACCAAATTAGGGAGGACCAAAAGAGGGTCAACCAACAAGTGACCGACCAAATTAGGGATCTAAGCATGAAAGTTGACCTACTATTGGGTCAACTCAACTGTGCATGTCACATGACAGTCTACTATTGGTCCACCTCATCATTGTGGGCTCCACCATGCCACAAGATGACTGACAAGTGGGCCCCACTTGGTGCCACGTGACATGCATACAGTGTACACAAGGGATTATATGTGTCCTCATCTAGTTGGTACAAGTCAGCACAGTCAATACACATGGCACTACCAATCAGAGCCACCTCAGCCCATCATTAACCAGATCATTAGTGATTAGGGTTGTTCATTAAATAAGCAACCAATCAAACCCTGCCATCTCAGTACATTAATGCTAATAAATTGCCAACTAAACCCACAGTTCTAAACCCTTAAACCTTACAAATGGGACCCAACAGTCAGATTAATGAGAATAGATGCATGAATTAAAACTATAAGCCAAGTCTATTCAACCTACCTATCCAATCCAGCGTAATTTGATTCAAATAAAAGATGAAAGGGAATATGAACCTGGTCCAGACGCTCTGACTCGCTGCTCTTCTCATCTCTGGCGCCTTGGTGCACGTGTGCCTAGCCCATCCAACCCAGTCGAAGACTCTCCCCGCTCTCTCTTCTTCTTCTCCTCGCACGCGAGCGCTAGCTTCTTCCCATGGCGTCTCACCATTGTAAGGAGCTTCGAGTTGAATAATAAGCATCAATAAATCAATCTAAAGAGTGAGAACAAGATGATTGCATTGAGAGAGAGGGTTGAATAGTGAGCTTACACAGTTGCGAGTCGAGATAGAAAGAAGCGAACTTCTGGAGGTTACGATTAAGTGCTTAGAACATCAAATTGAGCACACAAAAAGCTTTCGTATGATAAGACGATGCTAATTGTCAAGCAATTACAAGGTAATTGAGTAAGAGGGGAGTCCAAGGATGAAGGATTGCTAAAGGTAGTGTCAAAGAGGCAGATCTAATAGGCACTTGAAAGATTGAATTGAGTGATTAGGAGGCTTATCCAGACTAAAGCGATTCTGGTTAACATGGACCGAGTGAGCAATTGAGTGAAAGGTTGTGAATTTAGCCAAGAGATGAAAACGGGACAGAAGCAGTAATAGAAATGGTTAAGCAACCCGACAACAAACACAAACGTATCCTCACCGTTAGTTGAATAAAGGTGAAGGGGTATGATCAATCTGAGCTGGCAATCCAAGTGAGAGACATCCAACCAATCACAATCAATTGAAGCAAATGATTGAAAGCTATATAAACCCAAGAATCAACAACAGTAAAAGAGGATGGAGAGAGAGCAATCTATAAATTGAGCAATTAAGAGAGAGAATACACACACACATACTAATCATTGATCACTCAGTGTAGAGAGAGATTGTAAAAGTTGATAAGGAGAATTTGGCTGATTTGCATTTCTATTAAAAAAATCAAGGTAATCAATCATGCAAATCGATTCAATTGGCGTTTCTGTGCATTTCTTCCTCTGGAGTTGAGTTCTAAGTATTCAATTTATACATGTTAAATAGTCAATTTGATTTCTTTCTCGTTCTTGCTGTTTTTTTCTTTTGAAAATTTGCTGCCTTCTTCTATTTCTTCTATTTTTTTGAAACTCACATTGGACATATTCAGTACCATGTCAGGCCTGAAGGTAAACATGAAGAAATCTGAACTGCTCGTAACAACGATTGGTAGTCTCAAGACAGTACTACAAGTAATTGGTAGACGGCATACATGATGCACTACCAAGGTGGCAAGCAGAATACCTCTCAATTGATGGTAGAGGGGTCTTAGTCAATGCAGTGCTATCAACAAAATTGGTATACTATATATCACTGTATCTGCTGTCGAAATGGGTAATCAAGGCTATTAATAATATTAGAAAAATATTTATTTAGCATGGACACAAGAAAGATGACAAAAGACCAATGTGCTTGGTCAGTTGGACCATAGTAACAATGAGCAAGAAAAAAAGGGGTTAGGGATCAAAGACTTACACATAATGAATCAATCTCTCATAGTCAAATGGATGTGACAATAATTCACACAAGAAAGATGGTGGTATGAAGTCACCATCACAGAGGATGAAGCATACCAGACTTGGGAAAACAAACATGTATCTCTCTTCTGGAGAAATGTGGCAAAGCTCAAAACACTATTCTATTGTTCTATTGAATTTCAGGTTGGTAATGGAATGTGAACGCTTTTCTGTGGGAAGATTATTGGTTGGAGTATCCCCTTAACCAGACGTA
Organism: Schoenoplectus tabernaemontani; assembly: GCA_037127355.1. Taxonomy (NCBI): domain Eukaryota; kingdom Viridiplantae; phylum Streptophyta; class Magnoliopsida; order Poales; family Cyperaceae; genus Schoenoplectus; species Schoenoplectus tabernaemontani. The sequence continues at coordinate 14,179,778 of CM073758.1, forward strand.
CCCAATGCTATATCAGCAATCAAGGCAGCAGAACTGCATTGTAGAGGAAATCTATCATGAAGGACAATGGCGACTATTATTTCATACAGAATCCTTAGAAATCCAAGACCAAGTGAGACAACTCAAAATAAGATTACATGATGTACACTTACAAAACATGAAAGATGAAATAAGATGGATCCGCAGCACAAAATTCTCAGCGCTATTACCAATTCATCCAAAATTTCTCAAGTATTAACAACTTACTGCCAAAACTTTGGGCAATAAGAGCACCTCCTAGGGTACAGATATTCACGTGGTTAATGCTTCGAAATGCAATACTCAGAGTAGATAATTTGAAGAGAAGGGGATGACAAATGGTAAATGTCTATCATAAGTGCTTCAATGCAGAAGAAATAATACATCATCTATTCACAAAATGCCAATACATCAGAGAAATACGTTGTTACATATATGATGTGACTCAAAGCCATAGATCCATCTCCACTAACTATAGAAATGGATGATACCAATCTATATTAGACGTGGGTCAAGATAAGTATTGTGGACGAATGAAAATTGTTACTTGACTTGTCATATGGTGAGAGAGATGTACAAAAATATTTCGAGAAGAGAACAAAACGCCTTTGACAATAGTGAAAGAGATACTGCTGAAATATCAAAACTGGTTCAATGATTAATCACAGATTGCAATGATGACACTTAAGATTTAGAATGTTTCCACTCTTTCTTGCCTTTTTATTCTGTCTTTCCTTTCGCTATCTTTTTCCCTTTACTTTTCTTTCTTCCTTTTCCTCTCTCTTTCTTATTGTCGATATGATATACAAAGCTCACAAACTTATGATCAATGTAATCTAACAGATTAATAAAATTTGAGGGCACATATTTCCATTTTTTGATCAATTTTTTTTATTAAGATAGCTTGACTAGCAAATCAGATCAGAAAAAAATTGACAAAGGGAACTCCAACTGAAAATATGCATTTCAATTAATCCTCGTGCAATTTTTTTAACTTTGTTCCTCTTAATTGCCTCCACTTCCAGGGACGGGTATACCAAGTGGGCATAATGAATCTTTTCTGCTTTCATTGATTTCATAGGCTTGTACCCATTTATACCAGATTCAATAAGTTAACGGGTTTAATAGGAATATATTTGTTTGTGATGAAAATCCTTGTTCCTAGTATCAGTCGAAATACGGTCGTTGAAGACTTTATGGCCTTGAATGTAAATCTTCCAACTTCTTTAATATAATTTTATTTCAAAGGCCCTAATGCAAATATTCTTTTTGGTGAATTGCCAGATCAACTGGTAAAAACAAAGCAAAAAAATGATATGGCTTTTTTTTTGTTCCCAACAACTCTTTTGGCATTAATTAAAGCTGTGATTCATTTGCCCCCATCAAAATAATTGATTGATCATTGATTCCAAGTCACTAAGTAAGCTTTCTAATTATTTCACGAAGAAAATTGAAATGATTAACGGGGATAAGATGTTTCAGGTGGTTAGATTCGCACGCTATAAGCAGGCCTCTATGATGGAATATTATTGGGTTTGTTGTATTGTATGATCGAAATAACGAGTCAGATAAATACAAAGGAACTACATCTGTTTGGGTTGAGCTGGCCCAAACTAACGAAGCCTACTTTAATTGATTAGACATTTAGACAGCCGTAGATGCCTATGTTTTAAGCATTGATATAGGCATTTATTTGGCATGAGAGATAATTAGCAAACAGGTGGAACCCATAAAAAATAATTCTTTCATTGGTGACGATCTTTCAATGGTGACGAATTGCCAATTCGCCGACATTTTGTCGGTAAAAGCACTTGTGTTTTATTTGGTATTTGGTAACTGATGATATTCATCAAGTTCAGAAGACGAAAGTACGAAGTGATGTCATGATCATTATTCATTTAAATAAATAGTAAATTGCATTAATTTGTATCCTCTCTCTGCACGTTCAATTTCTATAGTGTATATAACTGTTATGATACATACACACACATATATATATATATATATATATATATATATATATATATATATATATATATATATATATATATATATATATATATATATATATTTTTGAAGTGGAGGTAGAGATTTGAAATGGACCGCACGGTCCGCCCGTCTCTGACCGGACCGGGCCGACGACCACGGTCGGTCCAATGGCATGGCCGGTCCCCTCCTTCACCCGAAAATGGGCCGTCGCCGACCCGTCCCGTGCGGTCCCCCCCCCCCCCGCCGGACCCCCCCCCAACCCGGCCTCCCCTCCCCCCCTCCCAAGTCCCACCCGCCCCCCCCCCTCTTCAAATGCTCACTTTAAAAAAAAAATGCTAGCCCCCCCCCCCAAAAATACCTCCAAGTCCCAAAAAATCAAAAGAAAACCACCTTTTTTTTTATTTTTGCAGAAAAATTCAAAAAAAATAAAAAAATCTAAAATTTTCCCTCCAAAAAATATCTATAAATACCCCGGGGGCCGGACCGTCCCGTGGGGGTCCGGCCCCCGGGGGCCAACGGTGGGACGAGTTCGATTTTTTCGAATTTGGACCGCCTTGGACCGGACCGTTTGAACCGTGCGAGACCGTGGACCGTGGACCGTCCGGGTTTGGATCGGACCGTTTGAACCGTGCGAGACCGTGGACCGTGGACCGTCCGGGTTTGGACCGGACCGGACCGGCCCGGCCCGGACCCTCTTCAATACTCTAAGTGGAGGCAACAAACATTCTATTTTTCCATTAAAAAGATGAAGATTTAAAAAAACGAAAATAAAAAAGAAAAATGAGAATTTACACATGCTTCAGACGCATTTTCAAAAGAAAGAAAAACAAAAATGAAAATGAAAATAAAAAAGAAATAGATTTGGCCGCTGTATAGATCATCGTTGACGAGTGAGGCGGTGAGGTGGTCACTGTACGGAGGCGGTGAGATGGGAGGTGCTACTCGTCGTCGCTGTATACGGACTCATCATCGTCGGTGGTGGTGGGTGGAGGCTCTGTACATGAGTCAGAGGGCTATTGTCGGTGGCGGTCGGCGCTATACATGTCAGTGGAGGTCGTCGTTGGCTGGACACATTCAGAGACAGAGGCGCTGTACATAGGGGTGTCAACGTTTCAACGTTTCGACGTCACGTTTCGCTCGGATGAAACGTGAAACGCAACGATTTTTTTGTTACGTTGGAACAGCGAAACGTGGAACGCAAACGAAATTTTTTACATTCCAATGTAATTTTCGCGAAAATCTCACGTTTCGCTATGTTTCGCTCGAACGAAACGTGAAACGCAATTATTTTTTTTACGTTGGATAAACGTGAAACGGAACAACTCTGTTTCGTTATCGTTTTGCACGTTTGACAGCCTTAGCTGTACACAGTTAGAAGTGTTGTACATGTTACTTATAAGAAGAGGGAGGAGCAAATGAGAGGAGGAGAGGAGGAGTGCAGGATGAAGAGGCGGGGAAAGACGCCTAAGATTTCTTTTTTATTTCTTTATTTTTTGCTTTTCAATTTTTTGCTCTTTTTCTACATGCTGGATATTTTTAAGAAGAACATCATCTTCCGTTATGATACATATTTGATAAATACAATTCTATTTTTTAAAAATTATAAATGTTTTCTCGATTAGTATGCATATCAATTTAATTCAATTTTTGTGACATTAATTAGCTAAAGCATCAAGCAGTTTAGAATTTCTAACGATGAAGTTTTAATAATTCTTTGATGAATGACCAACTAAATTTTAAATTGACTCAAATCTGATTTTATGCTAAACCTTAATTTATAATTGTGAACAACACTATAATTTTTTTAATGTGAATGATATTTTTCAAATATATGTATCAAATTCGATGTAAACTGAAAATACTTTTTATAATGAGACAGAGGGTTGATATTAACTTTAAATATTTGCAAGGGATCTTCGATCTAGCTAGATTTAAATTTTTTTTACTTCATGTGAAAAATAATTAATTATATATTACAATAAACATACGTATACGTAGTTCCTGCAATCTATTAATTTAAAGAAAACATCAAAACACGAGTAAAAGGATTTTACTAGTTGATCTAAATTCAGGCGGAGGCAGCTGGCAGCTCATATGATGAGTGCAGTCAATTTAAAGAAATTTACAACTGCTCTCAAAAAGATCTAACAACGTCACTGAATTGATCACTTTAGATTAATTAATCCCGAAATTTTTATCAACAACCAAGACAAGTCAAATCATTCATGTTAATATCCGGCATGCTTCTCCATTAGTTTCCACGAAGACGTAGGCAATGAAAATAGTGTAATCGTAGCTGGATGAACAACACAAATACATATCAATAGCATTTCGATCGTGAAATAGCTGCAGTAGCTATCCATGCACGAACCTTATACAATATTCCTTTTTGTCGGTCCCTCTTTTTTCAATGCTACACTACACTCCAAGGGCAGGTACACTTGTAGGGCCTATATAATTTCTTATTCCAACCCAAAATTCAAGTTTCATTTTTTAAATCTATGCCACCACATATTGTATTGTTTCGTTTAGAGGAAGCCAAACAAACTAATTGTTTGAATAATAAATTGAAAAGGACAGCTCGTTCATAAAGAATATGTTAATTATTGTCCTCTGAATTTGATGACATATGTAGTTGTATACTCATTTGTATGTACACTTATATAGAAATGTCATGAGGAACGAGCAAAATTAACTCAAGAGGACAAAAAAATAATAACAGAGATAACAGTATAACTTAATTGGAGAAGAACATGAAAGGTGAACTTTTTATAACTTGTGTTTGCCATGCTGAGTCGACATTGGCAATTTATTGAGGAACAAATTTATATGGACAATTAATTTACACCTCACAATGCTATCATAAACAATAAAAAAGATCAAAAAAAATGAGAAGTAACTAAAACTGAAGCAACAAATTAAACTATTCTACATTTGATCGGAAGTACTTGTCCCAAGACCGCTAATTAAGGAACTCACCCATGTGAGTATATATGTCGTATAACCCAGCTCCTTGATTTTCAATTGCATTATCTAACAGTAACTCGAAATCCCCGTAAATGCCAGTATCACAGAACCCTGGAACAAAATCTCCTGTACAAGATTCGTCCAGCTGAACAGATACACAGCTAAACACATCGCTATATCCACTATTATCAAAGTTTGAATGAATCCCCTTCGTGTTAATATAGTCTGATTCAAGCCAATCAGCAAACAAAATCTTCGGCATTTGTGTCTGCACTGGCACATTGTCAGTATTCTGTGTCGTGGTGAGGCTTGAGATAGGAGAAGTCGATTCAGGTTCAGCAAACTCAATTTTTGTTGTTTGGTTACAATTTGTTTCATCCGCTAAGTCTAGGGAATTTGGGCTAGTGGAGTTGTTAGAGGTCGTTGATTTTGTTGAAGAGTTGCTGGAGTTTGATCCTTCAGTTTTTTGCACTCTTTTCTTGAGATAAGAGTTCCAGTGATTTTTAACCTCATTATCTGTTCTTCCTGGCAGATGCCTTGCTATTTGAGACCACCTATGTACATTACAAATATATCTCATGAGTGTTGAATTAAGATCAATGTATAAAACATGTAACCAAATTAATTAGCTTATCACGTTGGGGTATATCTGATAAATTTGGCAGAAGATAACTGTAGCTAATCCGTATAATTCTAGGAAAATGAGCAAAGAGGAAAAATTATACAATAGGGAGCCAACAGGATAACTCCACATGTGCCGAGTTGAATAGTGTTTGGTACGAAGATATTAAATGTGGTCACTTGACTTTAAATATGTTTCATATTCTCTAGTATTAAAAGATTATATTTTTTTGGTGAATGAGATGTTATGTGGAACGCCAAGTTTATCATGCGTTGAAACAGTTAATATATATAAAAAATGGAGTAAATAGTAGGTAGGCTCGTCCTTTTGGAGGAAAAAGAAATATTACAAACGTCTAGATGATTAAAATAAGATATTGCTTGGTAGAGAAAGCAATTGAGTATTCAATAGTTGCATGCCAGTATGAGACTATTTCAACATCTCTTCTGTCAACTTTATTAATTTTGTCTTTTATTTTAGCATATTGGCATGACAGTAATATGGTTTCCTACTTTCTACGGATGATACCTAAAAGGTTACATCCTTAATTAATAGATTTACATATAGGTTTATTAATTTAAGCGTTGATCTCATTTTCATCTACTCCATAAAAGTCGCATACGTAACATCACCAACTAGACTTTCCATTACTGCAAGTTATTTTATTTTCAAGAAGGTTCTTTCTCTGTACTGTTCACAATGTGAAAATGAAATTCTGACACTAGACAACTACATGTCAAGAAAATCAATTATGTGCAGCTATTTGGAAAATTGACTATACACAAGACATTATCATTCATATGTCATCTTATGATTTTCACCCAACTCAATTAAGAATTTCATGCAATATGTTGAGTAGAATCTAAGATAAGCTGGAAATTAATGCACTCACTTGTTTCCGAGCATTGAATGAAGGCTCATTATCTTTTCTTCCTCTTCTAGTGTAAACATGCCATGCTTGAGACCAGGCCTAAGATAATTGATCCATCTCAACCTACAGCTCTTCCCATTACGGTGCAATCCTGCCAAAGAAGAATTAATTAAGTGTTAATTAACAATTTCAAGTACACCTAATTACGTTCACTATTTCTTACGTCTCTACTTGTTCTATTAACCAAAGAAGGCTTATCTGGTTGCTCCTACAACTACAATTGTGGAGTGGCTACAATGTATAATAATTGAGCCACGAGTTATAATATACTTGGACAGTTGCATTTCACCAATGGAAGATAATTAAGCAACAATTGAGCCCACTCTGAAGCTAATTTCGATTAATGCAGGTAAATTTGAAGAAATTAGCGGGACTAACTGTTGAATTTTGTGCAATTATGGTACAATTAACTAGCTACAGTTAATTAACCATTGAATACGTACCTGTACAATTAAGAGGAAGAGTGAGAATTAGATATATGTAACTCACCAGCATTAATTGGAACTGCACTCCAGCATACATGGCCATGGCGAATAATGTAGTCTCTTAGTCGCTCGTCCTCCTCAGGAGACCATAGTCCTTTCCTGTAGCTCACCTTTGGTTTGTCACTCCCCTTGCACCCCATTCCCATTCTACTGTTAGTTACTTGTTCAATTGGGTTGCCGAGTGCCAGAGAGAGAGAGAGAGAGAGAGAAGAGAACAGAGGGGAGGAGAAAGAACAGAGGGGTGCCAACTCAAGTTGGTGCTGTGCTCTTCTTAGGAGGGAGTCGGGTAGGATTTAAAAGGGAAGGGGCTTCCGAATTCTTTAATAAATGTTTTTCTTTATAATAAACGTACGTTAAAAAAATAGAAGGATTGAAGAATGTTGGATTTAATAATTGGGGAGGGGCCACTGTCAAGTGGGTTACTTTGCCGATTGTAACAATAATTTTTTAAATAAATACAAAATTTTTGGAAATAAAATAGTTTATCGAAATGTTCTTTTATATTGATAGTGTTTTAAAATTTATATAATTTCATTATTATTTAATAGTTCATGAAAAATTATTAAAAACTTATATAATTTGTAATGATTTCAATTCAACAACTTTTAGTGGACTATGAAATGATAATGAAATTACATAAAATTTAAAACAATATTAATCTATAAGTGAAAGAATGTATCTATCAATTTTTTTTTTTTTTATATTTATTTAAAAAATCATTATCAAAATTATTAAAATAAATCATTGTCAAGGATCGAACCCAATCCTTAATAAGTAAGTTTGTTGTGTAATAAGAAATAGAAATAATGAATTTGTGTTGGCTATTGTTTGCGGATGCCTCCCAATTATGGGACCAAATATTGTGGCGGCGTAGTTACTTTGATACGTAAAAAGAGATTTTTTTTTAGTCGACATTATTATATGACGGATCGAGGGTTAATGATTGTGTAGTTATTAACATAGATAAATCTCTTTGAGTTATTATTATAACAACCGAGACTTGATAAGGTTAAATAAGCTATCCTTTGCTTTAAGGTCCTTGATGTGGCTCAATGCGATACAGCCTCACAGGGTATACTGGCATAGAAAAAAAAACGGATACGTAGTTTTCCAATAGAATACTAAAGGTGATAAGAAAAAAAAATAATTGTATTATGGAGTTTGGACAAGTAGCCTGCCAAATTTTTAATTGAAATAAATTTCGTGGCTCTCTTTAATTCGAGGAAATCTCTCCATTGCTATTTGACTTAACTTTTGAATAAGAGATGACTGCAATATTATATTCTTCTTCATTTTTATTGGACTTCAAATTAATTTACTGATTTTTATATATAATTTTTTGACTTGGTGATAACTTAGTATATTATTTTATATATTTATCTTATTGATATATTATGATTTGAGAATTTTGTCGGTTCGCATTGCGTCCGGTTAAATCATACAAACACATATGCTACTTTTATATATAAAAAGTATGAGGAGGGTTCCAATATCTTTTAAGTTTTGTGTGTCATAATATGTCATTAATTTATTTTTTAATTTATATTTTAACATTAAAAATTTAAATTTTAAATTTAAACCGTTGATCTTATTAATTTTTATACTAGATGTATACTCTTAAAATTTAATAATTTTTTAAGTTCATTTGATACTAGATCAAATGAGAATAAAATAAATATATAAAAATTAATCAATCATAATTAACTACATTCATTCATTTTGTTCTCATTTGATCTAGTATTAAATGAACTATAAAAATCATAAAATTTTAAGATCATACATCTACCATAAAGATTAACAAGATCAACAGTTTGGATTTATAATATGAACTAAAAAGTGAGTTGATAACATTTTATGACATACAAAACTTATGAAATTAAAATCCTCCTAAAAAAAGTATATAAAAAGTATAAAACAGTGACTGCTCTGTCACTTTCTTCGGAAGAAACCGATTTTTTTTAATAGAACAAAGTGTATATGCAAAATTAAAAAAAGGAAAAAAATACAGAATTTGTCGCTCAAGTGTTATTTTACCGATATTTTTATTAATAACGTAAAAAAAAATAAAAATATGAAAATAACACTTGATGGGCAGAAATCACGAAAGAAACAAATTCGTGTTTATTAAATGCGTACCTAGGTCCCTGTTTGTTAAAAGTGGACTCAGGTCCGCACTTATTAAGTGCGGACGTGAATTTTTTTACATATCCGAATTTAGAGTTGAATATGAATATGGATATGAATACGGATGTGAATATGGATACGGATATGGATATGAATATGAATAATTCATGTATTAAGAGATGAATATGAATAATTCATGTATTAAGAGATGAATATGAATAATTCGTGTATTAAGAGTTGAATATGAATAATTTGTGTATTAAGTTAATAACTAAGTTTATTAATATTTTATTTAAGTTATTAACTAAGTTTGTAATTTATTTTTTCTGATAAACTGAATAATAAACTCACTAAATGCATTCAATTAATCTCCTAATAACATTAAAAAAATATATTCAGTTTAACTTCTTTGATGATAAAAATATTATAATTAGCTACATAATAATTTATTAAAAATATAAAGAATTATATTACAATATAATAGAAATATAATACAATACAACAGTTTCAATTTCGGCGATTAGAAGAGCTTCTAAATAACGATCTGATTCTTTCAGCAAATGACTTTCGTGAAGTTCGATTACCATGTTGACTTGATGATGCATCTATGATAGGAAAAAGTTAAAATTATTTATAGATGTGGTTATATCATAAATTAATTCATATAATTAACTGATTCATTAGTGTTATGATGTACATTCAAAGATATAGCAGGAGAGATACCGTTAATTGAATGTCATGCATCATCAAAAGTAGTATTGTTTATATTACTTCTCGATGGTGGAACGGTGATGGAGTGACAGGCAGATTGACTTACTTGCTGAGTATTCTAATTTTCTGCTGTATGAAAAATATATATTGCACAATTATATATACATAGCAAAATAGAAATCTTCATTTTATTTGCATACTAAAATATTACCTGAGTTGTTATTATTTGATGCAAGTATTGATCCTTGTTTCACCCGTCGTCCTTTCATTTCATCCATAACCATTGGTAAACGAATATGTTTTCTACGACCCCTTTGAATCAATCGTCGCACGGGAATGATTCTTGGACCATTGCTCTCTGGCCAATCAATTTGATTTGGATATGGATAAAATCGTTCGGATCAGGTATTAAGAAGTGTTTGAGCACTATAAAAGGGGCATATAAACCTATTTAACTCGAATTTTCTTACTCTTATTATCGTCAGAATATGAGAGCATGATATACCAGTTAGGTTTGGTTTTAAATACGTATATTTTGACATCATGCCTTGTTCAATGTGGTCAATGTATCATGCATGTTTCAATGTGGACAGTGTATTTAAAAATTTTAAAATCACCATTAGAAAATGTTTTACTGTGGTGAATAATCTTATAGTCCCCCCGATCAGAGCCATAAGGGTCAACCCTGTGTGGGCGTGATTTTTTAGCTCTTTTATTTAGCTTTTCGATAAATTTTGTTGACCATATTTTTCCTCCATTCACTAATACCATAGATATATTTTTTAGCTCGTCGAACCAATTAATGTATTTGTATCAAGTACCTTCAATTATTGCTACAACCGACAAACATCGACATGTTTCAAATACATGATTGAGTGATTCTGACCCATTACTTGTCATAATTCTCAAACGATAACCTTGATCTTGGCACTGAGTCCATCTACTTGAATTTTTTTCTTTATCATTTTGATCTGTTGTAGTACTTACAATTAATAAAAACTTATATCCATTCGAAAACTGTTATATGATAGATAATATATCTTCCTTAAATCAACGAGGTTTTTTCCTCTGAAACTATCCATTTGAAGAGATCTTTAATGTCCTGATTATGACATACTTTGCACAAGTTCTCCGAAATATATTGTATATAATATCGATTCACAACATCCCATTTTTTCTGACCAACCAAATTATGGATACTCAAAAATCGCTTTGATTGCTTTGTGTTGATAGGAAATTACACTAATTTGTCCAGGTCTGGTCACTTCGTGACCCAACCAACTCATAAACTAACCCTAATTCTTCATATTTTCATTTTCAACCAATACAAATGTCATCAATAATCTTCCCTCATAGCATCCAGATAAAAAAACAGCATTGATACTTATAACCGGTCGAAGGTACAAAAAATCTTCGATGTATGGACCCCAAGCCCATGCCGCACACTTAAAATAATAAACTTTCGATCGAATGCTGGACTCTTTCATGATGTTATATTTCATTCCAGAATTTATTGATTGAATAACATTGAATAATTGAGGTAGTATATCATATGAACCCTCCCAACTTTCAAAAATTGGTGCTATTGCTTCCTCGCGACCTCGTCAAATCTTAGAGTAGGAAGGATTAACATCCGAATTTTTTTCTCTTAGTAATGCACATATTGTTTTAATTGTTAATGTCATATCCTCTGCTAACTCTCTTTTAATTACACCGGCTATTATTTTGCAGTTAATTGTGCTAACTCTCCTTTTATTGCATTGGCTATCGTAGTTCTGGCCTCGTCAAAACACATATCTTCATTTTCAAGAAAAAAAAACTAGGAGGATTATCATAATCAATACCCGTTGATCCTGTGATGATATTACCACCCGCATAAACCACAATCAGAATCATTCCGCCAAATTATTAAAATATTATTGGTTAATATCTTAAATATGCTTTTAAATTTATTAATATAAAAGAAATTAAAATTTTCACTGACCTTTATTATGTTCGGAGAGAGTCAGAAGTATGAATTTTAAAGAACTGTGGGTTTATAATGGGTCTAAGTTCACATTTCTTAAAAACGGATTTGGGTCCATATTTCTTAAAAGTAGATCTAGATCCATATTTTTTAAAAGCGGATATGGATCCATATATCTTAAAAGCGGACCTGGATTTATTAGTACATTACAAGATGATTTGAGTTATATACGTTGATTAAAATTAATTTATATTCAACTCTTAATACATGAATTATTCATATTCAACTCTTAATACACGAATTATTCATATTCATATTCATATTCATATCCATATCCATATCCATATCCATATTCATATTCATATCTATATTCATATCCATATCCATATCCATATTCCATATCTATATCCATATTCATATCCATATCCATATCTATATTCATATTCAACTCTAAATTCGGATCTGTAAAAAAAAATAAAAAATTTCCAGGTCCATACTTAATAAGTGTGGACCTGGATCCACTTTTAACAAATGCGGACCTAGGTATGCGTTTAATAAACGCGAATTTGTTACTATCGTGATTTCTGCCCATTAAGTGTTATTTTCGTATTTTTGATTTTTTTACGTTATTAATAAAAATATTAGGTTATTTTATTTAACTTGATAGTACAATCATAAAATTTTAAGGTCAATATTTAATCATTTGCCGGTGAAAAATTAAATGTGTTACTTTAATATTAGTTCAATCATAGAAATTGCAAATTAAAAGCCTCGTTAAAAAAATGTATTTGTTAAATGAGAACTTTCAAAAGGGAAAACAGGGAGGGAAAGATACAGAGTTTAAATCTCCTTGAGGCTATATTTAGGAGAGAGATGGAGTTCAAGTCTCCTTGAATTATGTTTGGAAAAGAGATAAAAATGTCACTATTTCTCATATGTGATAGACTTATCTCTCACTTCTTAACAACTTATCGCACAATAAAATAAAAAAATTGGATATCTAATTCAAGTAAACATAATTAATTTGAACCATTTACTTGAATCATTTTTCTTAAAAGCTGATTCACTTATAATTCGAGACAATCAATCTGAATGCAAATCGTCTGTGTCAGATTTTTAAGAACGCATGAAATCTTTAGAAGATATGGATACAATATCTAAATATATGACAGGATTGATATTCCTTCAATTATTTAGTTTTATTACTATTCCATTTCCCAACATAAATTTTTGAGGTTCTATCTATCGAACTTTCTCTGAACTTTCTCTGTTATTTATACAATTATGAAAAAATTTCATTTTTGATGGCCATCAAGTAATTTGAAAAAACCATATCTTAATAAATGTGTGGTCTGTAAGAAGTAGTACAATTGTATTGTAAGAATTTAAAAATTAATTTTGAAGTTCGTTTAAAAAAAAATTAATTTAAAATAATTTTAATTTTAATAAAATTTTAAGTAAAAAAATCAATTATAACATAATTAATCACAAGATCTACAGAATCGATTTTACATTAGAGTGATGTCCATGTAGAATAGTTTTTAAAAAAATAAATGGCTAAAAAACATCTAGAGAGTCCAAAAGAACACTGATTAATAATAATATCAATGAATCAAATGGTGATTAGGTATATGAGTGGCTTGTTGGAGATGCTAAAACTTTTTGGTGATTTTGTTTTTCTTGCCGTTTTGCATTCTTATTGAATGGGGTCTCCTTTTTCCACACTTTTCTCATCTTTATTGAAATCTTTCTTGTCTGTTATTTGTCTATTTAATTTAATGAATTTGATTAATGATTTCTTGCTTGCATTGCCTTTCAAGCACATGATTATAAAACAATGATAAACCAAAATGTGCAAAATACTTTATGGTTGCCAGGTACATATCTGCAGGTGAAAAAGCACTAAATATTGTCTCATTGATTGTTCATTTGCTCTGTTAGTACAGTAACAACTAGACTCGATCGGTGCAAAAAATTTAAAATAAAATAAAGAACTAAAAAAAACAAATAACACATAAAATAATCAAACGGGCTGAATTAGTCTTGGTGTCAATGCTATTAATTATTTGATGCATTCATAATTTAACACTTGTTTTTCATTTTCATTTTATAATAGGGCAACACATGTTCTTCATTAATTGCGCAGAGATGTCAACTCTCGCCCCTTCGATGGTCCACTACAATTTGGCCAATAAAAACTTTATCAATTTCCATACCTCACCCCAATTATGCAAACCTCTACCATTCCTAAAACCCAACTCCATTGGGATCATTCAACGTCCAAGCCATAATAAGTTAATAACACTTAACGGGTCAAATTTCAGAGAACATATTCTACGTGCATTCCAGAGCATAGTAACAAAACAGATGGCTTATTTATTTATTTATTCACGTGTTGTGAAGGCCTGCTGGAAAGGCACAATCATCATCATGGCTTTAGGCGAGTCCAACGGAATACAGTTTGTCGTGGAAGGGGATATAGTCATATAGTCATATAGTCATATAAATATGGTATAGTCCATTCTACATAGTCATATATACTGTGATATACAGACATGCGTGAAGCGTGAAATATAGAACTAATAGCCGCCGACGCGGCTTTTCTTGGTCTGGGCCCATAGCCCCATGAGAATACCTACTCAATTTCCATCTCGGCACCATCTTTTTCTTGTTTTCAAAGCCTCCCTCAAGTGTTGTTGTTGCTAATTATTGCTTCCGTCGACTATATTGCAATTTTGTTGGCCAATTTTCAAAGCAGAAAATTCTTCTAAAAGACATGAGGGTTTATTTCCTTCATTTGGATAGGTCAGTTTGTTTTATTAGGCCATTTATAACCTTCAGATTGAAAATACTCCAATTTTAATTTTGGTTATGGCTCAATATATATTTATGTCACTCAATTTTAAAATCTTCGAGTTGACATTTATTAGTTGTATGGTGCTGACTTTTTATGGCTGTAAAAAGTAAAATTTGTGACATCAGTATTACTGTCATAAATAATTTTAGTGTGATAGTTCGAAACTCAAACGTCGAATCTAAATGATCGATTTTGTTTGTTTTAATGACCAAATAGTACTATGTTGTATCTTTTATTCATAAATTTAACATATCGATCCAATTGTTCAAAATATTCTTCATATTAAAATATATTTGGAGATAAATATTTTTTAATTTTTCTGATTTATTTGAGAGTTAGAAAATCATTATTATTAAAAATTATAAACTCAATGTATTTTCTACCCCTCAAAATAAATGAGAATTTTTTTTCAAAATAATATAAAAATTTAAACGATTGGATCAATGTTTTAAATTAAGAAATGACAGATCTGATGCAAAGTACAAAAATATTTTGTACTTCACGGCTAACAGTAGCATATAACTCTCTCTCTCTCTCTCTCTCTATATATATATATATATAAAAGTTTATCTATTGTGTTTTTGGTAGCACTTTGACGAAAATGTTACCAGTCCAAATTTCTATTTTGTCATGCTCAAAATTTTAATTTAAGTAGCTCATAAAATCTTTATATCCTAATCTTGTTGAATACTAATTTTTACCATGTTTGAAATTATTTTACTATGCTTAATAATTTTTAAAAGATAGCCCTAAAATAAAAACAAATTATAAAAAATTATATAACAAAAGGATCATTTTCTAAAAATCATTAATTATAGTAAAATATTTTCAAATAAGATAAAAATTAGTATTCTATAAGATTATGATATAAAATTTTTATTGAGGTAATTAAATTAAAATTTTGAGCATGAAAAATTAAAATTTGGACTAGCTGAAGTACTACTGAAAGCATCACTATTGAACGATCCAAAATCCTTAAATTAAGCAATTTTCTCTTGACCTAAACAAATAGCAAAAAATTTAAAAAAAATATAAAATTTGATTTTTTTACAAGAATTTGATCCAGAATAAATTCAATGGTTTGGATTCGTCATTTTTAACTTGAATTTTGAGATTTTAGCGCGATGCACAGTGTAACTGTGCAACGCGTTGCATTTTAGCCTTCATATATATATATATACACACACACAAATTTTTTTATCATCGCAGTTTCATTTCAGGTAAAGCATAAAATATTATCAAATATATACTATTATTATCGATAATTTTATTGCATTAATTTTTGACGTTTTGGACTAATATGAAATGAGCTTAAAATTAATAAATTTTACGCTGATGCATTTTAAGTGAAAAACTAAAAATAATAATTTTAATTTGTTTTCAATTTCAAATAAAAATAAAAAGTAAAACTATGACATTTTGCAAAATGTTGATAATGAAATCTTTGTCCTTTGCGGTTTGTTCATGTCTCTCGGAACTCTTATGGAAATATTAAAATTTGAATATCGAATATGGATTCATATGTGATAGAGATAATCTGATATTGTTTTTTTCTTCCATCCCCTTC
Organism: Schoenoplectus tabernaemontani; assembly: GCA_037127355.1. Classification (NCBI taxonomy): domain Eukaryota; kingdom Viridiplantae; phylum Streptophyta; class Magnoliopsida; order Poales; family Cyperaceae; genus Schoenoplectus; species Schoenoplectus tabernaemontani. Next base: position 14,196,015 of record CM073758.1, read on the forward strand.
CTATTCCACACACACAGTGGAAAGGTGGGCCCCAGTTTCCTCAAATTATATGCCAAGTATATATATTTTTATTATACTTTCAGTAATTTATATGGATTGACCCCTATTAAAAAAAATATGATAATTGTTAAGTTATTATTTAAGTAAACTCTAATTTGATTAGATAAAATATTATATTTTTTATCTTCATTTATAATTAGATTAATTGTTCCAATCTATTTCCTTTTTACTCTTTGTCAAACTCATCATTCTTTGGCTGAATTTTTTTTAATAAAAGTATTTATTTGATATATTTAATATACTCTTCATTTTTTAGAATTAAGTCTTACTATTAGTTGTCCAACTATTTATTCTAGAGATATTAATTTTTTGGCTACTGATACACTTGCTAATAAGCTATTTTACATTTATTTTAATTTCATTCAAAAAATATTTTCTACTTTAAAAAATGTTTGCAATTGTAAAAATAAAACTGAAGAAACATTGATAATATTATCATTATAACTAATAATGATTTTTCAATTTAAAATTTATATCTTTATTATGTTTTTATATTAACTTTTTATGTAATTACCGGTTCTGATCTTTGTGATCTGACCCTCCTATTCGAAATTTTTCACTCCGTCACTGCACGCACACCAGATAAAAAACTTGGTACAAAAAAAATGTTTTGAAAATGGACCATTGAATTCTAAGAGACATATTTGTATTTGGGTTGGAGAGTCCTACACTTCTAGTCTCCTCCAGTCCATTTTGGCATGAAAATTAAGAGCCGAAAAGATATTCTTGCTAGTATGAGAATGCAATAGCTATTATCATCATGAGGAAATGGATATGATTTCCTTCTCCTTCATAAACAATTATTTTTGTGTTTGTCTTGTAATCATCACTTGGATCAAACTATTATTCTTCTTTTGTCGCATGCGTAATAACATTCCGTAGTACTGTTCTAAACAACCACGTAACCGACATTAGAGACTCTGACATTAATTTCTAGTCTAGATTCATATCTGCTCCTATTATTGGGCATACCTTTGCTTTTTATTCTAAAATTTCGATTTATTATTGAATACAATGTGCATTAATCGTCTGATTCAAATTGAAAAGTAAATCCTACCTCTCATGAATTCCGATGTTCAAATAAGATTTATTTGGCAAATCAAAAATAAATTTAAAAGAGTGATAATTTTGAAAGAGGGATAGAATAATATTTTTTTGGAAGAGTGGTAGAAGAGTAGTATTCTTGACTATTCGGAAGAGCGAGAATATCGTTTGATAGTTGTTAATCAGAATAGTTAAAATATAGATAATTATGTACTAACAATGATGATGATAATAAAAATAATAGTATAATAATAATAATAATAAAATAATCATAATCCATAATCATAATCATAATCATAATAATAATATTCATAGTTGAAATCATATTAATATAATAAAAATATAAACATAATCATAATATAATGTAATAATAATAAATAATCATAATATAATAATATAATACAACATAATTAAATAATAATCATAATTATAATCATGATAATAATAATCATAGTCGTAATCATAATAATATAAGGGTCCGTTTGGCAAATCAAGGAATAGCTTTGGAAGAGTGATAATTTTGGAAGAGTGATAGAATAGTATTTTTTTGGAAGAGTGGTAGAAGAGTGGTATTCTTGACTATTCGGAAGAGCGAAAATATCGTTTGGCGGTTGTTACTCGAATAGTTAAAATATGAATAATTATGATACTAATAATGATGATGATAATAATCATAATAGTAAAATAATAATCATAATAGTAAGATAATAATAATAATAAAGTAATAAAAAATAATCATAATAAATAATAATATTATAATAGTAATATAATAAAAATATAAACATAATCATAATATAGTAATATAATAATAAAAAATTATAATTACAATCATAATTATAATAATATAATAATAATAATAATAAGTAATCATAATTTTAATAATATAATCATAATATAATAATCATAATCATAATCATGATAATAATAATTATAGTCATAATCATAATAATATAACCATAATCATAATCATAATAATATAATAATAAAAATATAATCATAATCATAAAAATAATTATAATTATAATAATATAATAATAATAAGTAATCATAATTTTAATAATATAATCATAATATAATAATCATAATCATAATCATGATAATAATAATTATAGTCATAATCATAATAATATAACCATAATCATAATCATAATAATATAATAATAAAAATATAATCATAATCATAAAAATAATTATAAATAATTATAATTATAATAATATAATAATAAATTAATCATCACTATAATCAACATATAATAATATAATACATAATAAAATAATAATAAGTAATAATAATCATAATCATAATCATCATAATATAATAATATAATATTAAATCATTATAATTTATAATAATAATAAATATATAATAATAATATTAATTATATTTATAATAATAATAAATATAATAATAATACTAATAATATAATAATAATAATAATGATAATAATAATAATAAATAATAATCATAATATTAATATAATAATAAATTATAATCATAAATATAATATAATAATATAATAATACTAAATCTTAATCATAATCATAATATAATAATATAATACTCATAATCAAATAATAATCGCTATTCTCGAGAGCTAATCCGGTATTTCACCTATAAATTGGTATACTGGGATTAGTACTATTCTGCACTCTTCTCGCTTAGTCTAAAATTCGTTTGGCAAATTAATTAAATCGGAATAGCCATTCTATTCCAACTTTTTGCTATTCCATTGATTGCCAAACACTCCCTAATAGTATAACCATAATCATAATAAAATATAATAATAATAATAATAATAATAATAATAATTTATAATCATAATCATAATCATAATCATATAATAATAAATAATCATAATAATATAATAATCATAATCATAATAATATAATAAGAAAATAATTATATTTATATTCATAATATAATAGTATAATAATAAAATCATACTTATTATAATATAACAATAATAAATAATAATAAAATAAATAATATTATAATACTAACAAATGATGATAATGTATAATAATAATAATCATTATAATAACATAATATCAGAATATAATAATACTAATGTGATTATAATATAATAATAATCATAATCATAATTTAATAATATAATAATAATTATTATATTAAATAATAATAATAAATCATAATATAATAATATAATAATAATAAATCATAATCATAATATAATATAATAATATAATAATATAATACAACATAATAAAATAATAATCGCTATTCCGATAAGAGCTAATCTGGTATACCACCTATAACTTGGTATACCGGATTAGCACTATTCTGCACTCTTCTACTTAGGCAAAAATTTGTTTGGCAAATTAATTCATCGGAATAGCAATTCTATTATTACTTTTTGCTATTCCATGCATTGTCAAACACAATAAAGTGGAAGAACATGGAATTTCTTCCGCCTTACACAAATGTCATTCCTTTATTATTTCTTCTATTTTTAGTTAATTTGTAATGATAAATAGAAGTCTAGAACGACTGTTTATTATCATCATTATAATAGATTATCATAAATATTTTAATGATATTATTATGTAATTTTATTAATAATATTTTATAATTTAATTATTATAATGCTAATTGCAATAGTATTATAGTATTCTTATATTTTATTATAATTTTGAGAATATTATTGTAGAATTTAGGAGTCTAAGGGAGGTATTAACCAAACTAAAAAATTGTCATGTCAAGTATAAACTAATAAGCGGTAGGTAAGTGTTAATTATAAAAAGTAAATAATCGACTAAATAAACATACTTAAATATTGTACTGCAACTTAGTCAAAAAATTTAATAAGAATATCATAAAAGCAATTAGTGTAAAATAATCTACCGACCACTCTAAGAATAATACAAACTACGACTAATTAAGAGATATAAAGAACTAGAAAAATACGAGTACAATAACTAGAGAAGATGAGATTTTAATAGAGTTCGATAATGTTACCTACGTTTTAGGAACTCAATTCAAAAATGGAGTGGCAATATATTGACAAAAAGTATTTTAGAATGAAGTCTTAACTTCTTTTCAAGGCAAGTACAAAAATAATTAGAGATAACAAGAAACAAAAACACTATAGCAATCAAGGCTCAAAAGAAAACAACAAGAGAAGAAATGATTGATTGACTCGAGACTCAATTTCTTATGCTCTATAAGCAGAAAGCTAGTTTTGATTTCAAATTCTTGATGAAAGATGTTAGATTTAGCTAGAAAGATCAAGTAAGGCTCAAGAATGTGCAAAGTGTGCTCAGAGAATTTTGGAAGTTTTAAGTTAGAATGAGAATAATCTAAGCAACATTTTAAATACTGTTCAGAAAACTGAACAAATTGAGCTATGTCAAGTTAAGTTGTTATGAACGATTCAAGCCGTTATAATGGCTTACCAAGAAATGATCATAGTTAAAGAATCATGATCTTGATGAATCTTGAGAAATCTTGAGCTTTGATTGCTTGAGCCATTATAATAGCAGATAAGCCGTTATAACAGCTCAGTCATTGAATGGCTAAGAGACGTTGGTTCGACGCCACACTTTAGTTCATTTGGGTTCTCTTCTGTGCCTTAGAAGGTTTTTAGATATGAGGTAAGATGTTACTAAAGGCTTAAGTCGTTGGTAAGCTCATAGCATAGAAGTTTATTTTTAGCTATTTCATCAGCTTTTAATGAAAATAATTATTAGTAAATTAATATTATTAAAAATAAGAGTGAGAAACGGGTAAGTTCAAAAATACGAATAACGCAACGCGTCACCGGCGATGGCGCGCTCATTTTTTTTTTTTTTTACGAAACGCGCGCATCGCCCGATGGCGCGTTTCCATTTTTTTTTTTTTTTTTTTTTTTTTTTTAACGCGCCATCGCCACGCCGGCGGCGCGTTTCCTTCTTATATATACTGAGATGGAGTCGCTGCGCGGGTTTGGACGAAACGCGCCACGGCGCGGGCGCGTTTCATTATTTTTTGAAACGCGCCCGCCATTATGCGCGTTTTCGTCACGCTTACCGATAAAGGGCGCTACGCCATTCGTATATTTGAAATTTTACGGTTTTCACTCTTATTTTTAACAATATTAATTTACTAATAATTATTTTCATTAAAAACTGCTATTTCATCAAGCATTTTAAATTAAAAGTTTACAAAATAAAAGCATAATTAATCCTAGATTATGCTAAAGCTATCTTATGCTTTTGAATCTTCATAATCTTCAGTTTTAACGTGCAATCTAGATTAGAAAGAAGTTTTATGAAATTCAAATATAATATTTTTGCAAATTGATAAATTAAAAAAATTATTTAGTACAATAATCTTTCTCTTTTGTCGATTTAAAAAAACCAAGCGCATGAGAGATATTTAACAATTCAAGCACTAAATTTTTCTTCCCTTTTTGAAAAACGAACAAAATAGTTCAAATATAACAACTCCCCTCAATATTTGCACTTGTGCATTCAATTTGAACAAGTATAACATTGAAAATTGCAAATTTCTAATAATAGTGGGTTTAGATTGAAATTTCTCAAAAATTTAATTCTGAAGTAATATTTAAAATTGTCATCTTTATTAAAAAAATACTGTATCAGAATTATATCCGATTAATTAGGACTATCACTAGAATCAACGTGAATCGACTGGAACTACCGTTTTAATATATCCTTCAAGAATTAAGTTGTTTTTTTCCCTTATTCCTTAAAAAGATAATTCACCCGTATCATACCTTACCTCATAAAATTAATACTATTGGATGGTAAAAGGTAGATAATAATGATAACAAAACAAAAAGTTCAATATGTTTAGATGTATTCATCAATTACGAAGTATATATAATTATATACAATAATAAATAGTAACATGTGCATCATATAAAGGAATTAGTGCAGAAGAAGCTAACAATTATATATAAGATAACAAAACAGAATGATTTTTTTTATTCGTGTTGTTCTTCAACAAGTCAAGAATAATCCTTTATTGAGTAATGAGATATCCGTACTTATCCGTCTTAAATTAGATATAATACGGATGAAGTAATCTGATAAACAACTTTATTTACAGTTCTAAAATATAATTAAAAGTATGTCCCAAATCAAACCAAATAAGTTAATAGTCTTCCCTGCAAAATCTCTCGAAAACATACCTTACTATGGCGCTGATGATGTAATTTCTCTATTTTATTTATTTATTTGAGTATAAAATCCGGATGGTATTTTTGAACGTTGGCATTACACTTCTCAAACAATGGATTCAGTAAACTTTTATTATCTTTTAGTTCAATTAATTACACAATATCAAAAGTTCACAAAATAATATATTCATGTTAAACGATGCATATATATTTTCTGTAATAAATTCAATGTTTTATTTTAACTCTTTATATTCCACAGAGGGGACTTAAAAAATTATAAATTTTGAAGTTGGAGTACCTTCATTAGCTTGGTACAAAAAAAGGCATCAAAATTATAAGTTCTGTATCATAGCTCAACATAATCTGAAGTGAAATAATGTTAAAGCTAGTTATAATTATTTGATTACAATTAATATGAAACATATATTTATTTATTGCAAATAAGATAATTTTAAAGTGTTCTTCACATTGTCTCGTTCTTTCTTTTTTGTTTTGTTTATCTTTCATATTCATCCTGCTACATTCATGCGTTCCAAAATGTATATGTAAAAACAGAGTATCCTATTTGCTGATCTGATCGGAGAGCGTAATTGGAAAAGAAAATTAAATTAACTTGTTTATACCGAACCGGTCTTTAATCTAGTAATAATAAAGATAACATCTTTTCTATGAAGGTTATTCAAGTTTTATAGCAGACTCATTTATTCAAGTTTTCACATTGATCTAATATTAAATTAAAAATTCATCAAATTATAGAGAAAACCTATAATAAAAAATATATTTAATCTTGGATGAGATTTTTTGTACAATATGAGTTAATGATTCATGGTGTTTATAGTAAAAAAAAAGTGAATTATTCCAGCATATATTATCACCATTAATTTCTTACCAAACATATACAAAATTGCTAATCATAGCTCATACCTTAAGCCTTAAATCAAATTTTTATATCATAACATAAATAGAAAGATATTGAGTATTCTAATTTGTAAATCATATGTATAAATGAAAATAATAGTATAGATGAGAAAGAAATGAAGAGAAAGAGGGGATCAATGGACGCGATTACATACATTCGATCAATCAAAAATATATATTATCGGTCTAATTGAGGGATAAAATGGGTATAATAAAAAAAATATCATGATAAAAAATGGACCCTCCAATTTTTAACCGCTTTATATAATAATATAGATTTGAAGGGTCTCTTATAAATATTTAAAACTTTAATAAAGTATTAAATATTAAATGAAAGGTCATATGTATCAACCGTATGAAATTGCTCACTCGGTCTCTTCGTCATTTTTCTAGTAATGACGAAATTAATGAAATGACACTGAGAAGGTCAACTTTTGACTCGGGAACTTTTCCTGCAATAATTTAATACGAAATTTTGTAATAAGGAAAATACCGCATAACAACTGAAACTTAATTTAAAAAAATGGTATATCCATCCATTTTATTAAGGAAATAAATATCCAATTTGATACAACATCTCAGTACCACAGGGAGCAATTAAACATACAAAACCACATGCTTACTTGTTAAATGTGTAACTAGAGTATCAAAAATCATAACAAGGAGTACAAATGTTTAAAGTTTTTTTCACATCCTTAATATTCCTAAATTAGCTATTCATCTTTTCAAAATCGGACAACAATTCTTCAGCGTAGAGGTGTCAATGGTCGGGTCGGGTTCGAGTCAGATCAGGTCATATTATTTTATTATTTTTTTATTTGATCCGTTTAAATTTGGGTCAAATTTTTTTTACTCTTATCCGACCCGACCGGGTCATGGGTCGATTTTACCCGACTCTTGTAAAATAATTAATTAATTAATTAATTATTTTTATATAATTTTAAGCAATAAAATATTAATTAATTTATAATTAATCTTAATTAGTGTATATTTAAGCTTTAATTAGTACTAAATTATAAAATTACATAATAAATATAATTAATTAGGTAAAAAAAAATTAAACACATATCCGACCCATTTATTTCCGAATCATGTCCGGTCGGATCGGGTCTAACTGTAACAAAATCACAAAAAAGAAACACAGAAAAGAATCCAGAGGTAATCAGGTTTTAAAGTATCATTTTGAGTAATCATGTTCTCCAAATCATCCCTCTTCCTCTACCTCTAAAAACATTAACCTTAAATTGCTTGATGTCATCTGCACAGGTAAGAAATTTTCATCAAGTGGTATAATTAAATGAATATTAACTATGTAGCTATTTATCTTTAACTTGACTCGAATATTTAATTAATAATAAAGCCTCCTAAATTCCTAACACTTTTACTGTTGCCCGCTGAAAAATTAAATGGTTTCTTTTTTCCCATTGTACCCAGAGAACAATATATCTCTCTTAATATTTCACAATTATTATTGTCATTATGTGGTATACAGTTTTCAATTGAATTGAAATATTGTATAACTATAATTTTAAAAATTGATCATCAACCAACTTGCAAATATTTTTTACGCACCCATATGCAACTATGATTAAAACATCGTATATTTTAGCAGTGAAAAATGTAATTACAATAGCTGAGCAAATCTGTACCAATTTATAAGATAATATTCGATTTTTTTTAGATGAAGATAAATGGCAAGACATCCACGATATTTAGAATAAAGATCCTGTAGTTTAAAATTTATATATCTTCAGTCGCTACAACAAACATTCGTTACTACACGAAAATTAGTTTCTCCTATTTGAGTGTTTTAAAGTAACGTATATTGCTGTTTGATTCGAATGCATCTTCATTAAACTAATCCATCATGCATATTGAAAATTAAATTGTTACTTTTTACAATGGCAATGACAGATTGTAGACTGGATTGGACTATTTCCTAATGAATCTAAAAAAAAATACTTCTGATAAGATAGATATTTTTATTGATATATTTAAGTCTAATTAGAATTCTAAGCAGGAAATATAGCAATTTGAACATCATACAAAGAAATTGATGAACGAATACATATTTATATTTTGTTGGAGATTTTGGGCGATGTTATCAATTAATATCTGTATGGTAAATGACCTAATAGCTCAAGTTGTAACAAACTAAAATGACCTTCAAAAGATCATGGGTTCAAACTTTCATGGGTACAAAATGAAATTTAAGAGCTAGACTCTCATCTCTCTCTAAAAAAAAATCAATTAATATTTATATGGAAGTGCCAAAGAAAAGGGGTGGGATTTCTTGACAATGAGTTATTTTGACAATCTTAAAGTTGAACTTTTAAATAAATATTAAAAAAATTATAATAGAAATAAATTATAGATATATTGTTCTGCTTATAGATCAATAGCGTTTTAAATTTCATATAATTTCGTTATCATTTGATAGTCCATTAAAGATTATTAAATTATAAGCATTGTAAATTTATAAAATTGACTATCAAACGATAATGAAATTATATAAATTATAAATATTATCAATCTATAAATAAAAAATATATATTTAATAAACTTTTGAATTTTTTAAATTTATTTAAAAATATATTATTAAAATTATTAAAATAACCCATTGTAGAGAGTCTAGAGAAGAGGAGAAAACAAAAATAGAATACAATTGGGATTTGAATTCTCTCCAGTTGGGCTAAAATTATTGGGGTGGACTTCCTAACATATTTAGACTGATAATTTCAAATCAAATAATTGAAATCGGAACTTACGCATATTTTTAACGGTACCAAACATAACAGCTAGGCAGAAAACAATGTAATCTCATCATATTTCAATATTATCCGTACAAACTGATTGGGATCAGATCAGACCATTCTCAGTAGTCAGTAGTTGACCCCTCTGCCAACTACTAAACAGCTATCCAAACGAGATGAATTCCATCAGTGCCACTGGAAAGTAGACACGACATTGTATTTTATTTGTGCCACTCTCCATAGTTCCATGCAGCCTACGCTATTGCACGTACCCTCTGATAATTGGTTGATTTTTAATGTGCTGTTATTTTTTTTTTGGGATATTTCAATCGGAATCGTGAGATTGAAAATGAAGGAATCTGATTGATCTATTTTTCTCTCCTCTCTCTCTCTTTTTTTTTTTAATAAGCTTGGTAGTGGCTACCACGACATCTCTCCCATTCTCTCTCTCTTTGAGATCTATCGGATCATCCATTTTTTTTTTTATCTCACGGTCAGACTCTTAATTAATAACAGAGTTATGTTATCCGGACTCCGAATAACAGAGTTATGTTATTTATTTTTCTTCTCAGTACATTTGCACTCCTATTTATTTTTCTTCTCAGTACATATGCGTATTAAATTTTGCCAACTCGAGAGATTAATTTAATTAATTTTACAGTGGAACATTTATTCAAATTTAGCATGCATTATTGTTACTTACGAATAGTGGGCTCGGTCAAATGCATGCGTCCGAAATAGAAAATGATGGAAAAAGTTAGAAAAGGACAACACCAGTTCCAGAGTACGTAGAAAACATGATATAGACGGCATTAAATATAATTTAGACAAGTTCATTATTGTATTCTAAATATGATTATTTTATTCAACACAAATTATACCATTACTTTATTTAGAAAAAAAATACTCGTTAAAATGTTTTTGTGCGTACTTCTTCTCTCCTTGGTAGTTTGACTCTCTATTTTCCCTTAATTTGATGTAGTCAAGGAAAAAAAAAAGGACATCGATCTTTTTTTTATACATAATGTGAGCTATCGTGTCGTAATATTTTGTCTGAATCCTCTTTTTTTTTTTTTGTTCTATAGATAGAGGTCTACGATATTAATTTTGTTTTTAAAAAAAAATGAACGCACCATAAATGTTTACTTGTCAATTCTTGACTACGTTTAAAAGGGACATATCTCCTTTTTTCAGAGACCCGAAGGAGAGTGATTATACATATACACGTTGATCAGCGCACAAGTGTGTTTGGATGGAGTAGAATAATACTATTCTGAAAATAGCAGTATTGTTTTTGAGTTAGCAACCATCCAAACATAAAAACAAACTCGAAAATAGCAGCATGACAGTGCTAATCCGCTAACCCATAAAAAATATTGGGTTAGCGGATTAGTGTCCATAAAAATAGTGAAAATAATAAAAAAATATTTTTTTCTTTTATATTAGTATAAAGTGATATTAAATAAAATTTATTATTAAATAAAATACTAAAAAATAATTAATTATTTTAACTATTCTCTGCTCTGTTCTCAAGTTTCTATCCAAACAATATTTTACTAACCCGAAATAGTAAAAATTAACACTCTTCTCACATTTCCCGAGATATCACTAAACTCACACTATTCTCAACTACTAACCAAAATAATGTTATTCTTACACTAATCCTTTCACCATCCAAACACACCACCGGGAATATCATTTTCTGAAAACGAGCATATTATAATATATATTGTGAATCACTTGAGACTATAATCTAAAAATATTAATATATAGCTGTGGCAAGGTTCGAACATCCTCAGTTATTCAAAAGGATTCTAGGCACCGCACAATTATTTTTTTCACTTATCAAACAGCTTTTTGTTTCTAAGAACATGATCTATTATGATACAGAGAACGTCCGATCATCTCTCATTTTTTTTTGAGACGCAGAGGTTAAGCCCTTAATCATTATAAAAATTTATAATATTTCAGATAAACATGAGAATCAAGTTACTCAATTTTATTAAAAATCTCTCATATATATTCCAAACCCACAATTCCCCAAATTGGAGCAATTAATGGTCTAGATCTTCCACAACTTTAATTCTCTATAATTTTCTTATTGTTATAAAATATTAAATGATAGATGTTTCACCTCATCCACCTCCTCTCATAATGATAGAAGTTTTTCATTCTCTTTATCTCCTCCTTAATTCTAGATTTAATTTTGTATTAACTTTCTCTTTTATTACATGATGTTTCTCTAGCCTATAAATAGAGGCTTATATGTTGTTGATGGTCATAGATCTCTAGATGAGATAATATAGAAATAAGATTTTAGCCTCTCACAATTTTTGTCTTCTATCTTTATTTTATAACACGTTATCGGCACGACTTCGCTCTAATCGAGTTGTGACGGAAGTTTATTTTATAGTAGAAGCACGAGATCGACATAATCAGACTGTCTCTAAAAAGAGGTACACTATAGATTATATTTTATCATTTTACCATTAATTATAATATTTATTTTCTTGATGAAATTGTTCTTATATTGGATGAGACTAATATTTTCATTCCCCGAAGAGAATGATAAAATAAGTAAATACCAGAAATATTTTATTTATTTATTCAATAACCATAATTTATTGATACTTTTAATGGCCCGAAGTCATTGTATTTGATAATTAAAAGTTTTATCAAAATGAGTTACAATTGATAACCCGAAGTTATCGATATACTTAATAACCGGAAGTTATTATTTTATTCAACTAAAATGATAACCAGAAGTTATCAAATAAAGGTAATGTCTCTAATTTTTTCTCTTAATGACATGAAGTTATTAATATTATTTTTCGTTAGTAATTTTCATAAATGGATGTTCGATTAAATTTATTGATATTAGTAGTATTTTTATTTTGTAGTCCTTATGATAAATCTTACTAAACTTGAATTTGTTGCCCTTGATATATCGGGCAAGAACTATCTCCCATGGACTCTCGATGCTGAGATTCATCTTACCGCAAATAATCTTGGAGATACAATAAAAGATGAAGACAATGCCTCCCCGCAGGAGAAAGCCAAAGCAATGATATTCCTCCGTCATCATCTCCATGAGGATTTAAAAACTGAATATTTAACGGTAAAAGATCCATTAAAATTGTGAAATTTTTTTTAAAAAAAGATATGACCATCAAAAATAAGTGTTCCTCCCAAAAGCTCGTTATGAATGGATTCATTTAAGGTTGCAAGATTTTAAATCTGTGGGTGAATATAATTCCGTAATGTTTCGCATAACTTCTGAGTTCAAATTATGCGGAGAAAATATTATTGATGAAGACATGTTAGAAAAAATATTTTCCACATTTCATACTTCGAATTTGCTCCTGCAGCAGCAATATCGGGAGCGTGGTTTTAAAAAATATTCAGAATTGATATCATGTCTTCTTGTTGCGGAACAAAATAATGAGCTTCTCATGAAAAATCATCAATCACGCCACACTGGCTCTAGTCCATTTCCTGAAGCAAATGCGACATCATTCCCTGAAACGAATGCAACATTATTTAAAGGAAATCGTGGTCAAGGACGTGGTCGCGGCCCCAGAAGAGGTCGTGGACGTGGTCGCAATAATGTTTGGCGACGTGAAAGTCATAATTTCAAATCAAATGACAACAATGTGGGGAGATATGAAAAGGAAAATAATTCAACATCTTCTAAAAAGTTTGAAAATAGTTGTTATAGATGTGGTATGACAAATCATTGGTCATGCACATGTCGTATTCCCAAACATTTAGTTGAACTTTATCAAGCATCCATCAAGAAAAAGGGAAAAGAAGTAGAAATAAATTTTATTGAAAATGAATCAAGTGGTTTACTCATGGATACACACCTAGATGTTTCTAATTTCTTTGAGAATGTTGATAAAGAAATAAATATTATGAGCTAAGTTTTTTTTTGGTTTATTTTAGTTCAGTTTTATGTTGTAAGTTTATGTTTCTCGTGAATAAAATTAGTTTCTTTAAATTTGATCTTGTATATTTTTTTTGTTCAAAGGAAAAAGAATATGATTGAAGGCTCCAGCAGAGCAATGACAAGTATTAGAGATGAATGTCTACTAGACAGTGGAACAACAAACACAATATTAAAAAGCAAGAAATATTTTTTTTAATTGTCTCCTGTAGAGACACATGTTAATACAATTTCTGGTATTAGTAACTTAATTGAAGGCTCTGGAAGAGCTTGTATTTTTTGTTATCAGAAGGAACAAAATTAATTATAAATGACGCATTATACTCTAGTAAATCCAGAAAAAAATTACTAAGTTTTAAAGATATTCGGTGTAATGGTTATCATATCGAAACCATGACTGAAAATAACATTGAATATCTTCAAATTACAATGATTAAATATGGTCGGAAGATCATATTGGAAAAGATGAAAGCTTTATCATCTGGACTATATTGTATGAACATAAGTTCAATAGAATCAAATATGGTCAGTAACCAGAAGTTACACGACACGAAAATATTTACTCTATGGCATGACATGTTAGGTCATCCAGGTAATATTATGATGAGGAGAATAATTGAAAGTGCAAATGGGCATCCTCTAAAGGACCTGAAGATTCTATTATCAAAAGATTTATCATGTGCAGCATGCTCTCTTGAAAAATTAATAATTAGGTCATCTCAAAATAAAATTGAAAATAAATCTCCTTTATTTTTAGAGAGAATTCAAGGAGATATTTGTGGGCATATTTCTCCTCCATGTGGACCATTTAGATATTTTATGGTTTTAATTGATGCATCAACTCGATGGTCACATGTTTGCCTATTAGCTACAAGAAATATTGTATTTGCTAGGCTATTAGCACAAATAATCCAATTGAGAGCAAATTTTCTGGATTACCAAATTAAGAGTATCCGACTTGATAATGCAGGAGAATTTACATCCCAGTCTTTTTAATGATTATTGTATGTCAATTGGGATTAAGGTAGAACATCCAGTTGCTCATGTACATACACAAAATGGTTTAACTGAATCATTAATTAAAAAATTACAACTGATTGCTAGACCGTTACTTATGAAATGTAACGGTTGCTGCACTTATTAGATTAAGACTAACTGCATCTCATAAATATTCTCCATTACAATTGATCTCTGAAAGAGAACCAAACTTGTCTCATCTTAAATTTTTTGGTTGTGCTGTGTATGTTCTAATTTCTCCTCCACAACGCACAAAAATGGGACCACAGAGAAGATTAAGAATTTATATTGGTTTCACTCTCCATCAATTATTAAATATTTAGAACCATTAACTGAAGATGTTTTTACAGCTCGTTTTGCTGATTGTCAATTTGATGAGACAATATTCCCAATCTTAGAGGGAGAAAAAGAAAAGCTGGAAAAATAAGTAACTTAGAATGCATCATCAATATCTTATCTTGATTTCCGGAGTGGTCAATGTGAACTGGAAGTTCAAAAGATTATACATTTGCAAAAAATAGCAAATGAGTTACCAAATGCATTTACAGATATAAAAAGAGTGACTAAATCACATATACCAGCTTTAAATGCACCTGCACGAATTGAAATAACCCCAGCAGAGGTTACTATACAAAGAAAATATGAAAGACCAATCGGTTCCAAAGATAAAAATCCACGAAAAAGGAAAGAGCAGAATAATGCAGTTGGTGTAACTCCAGCAAAAGTTACCGATAAAATCCCAGAAGAGATTGTCAGTAAAATCCCAGAAGAGATTGGAAGTAGAACCCCAGAGGAGGTCGTTGATAAAGTTCCAGAAGAAACTCAGGCACCGAATAATTATGAGATCTCAATAAATTATGTACAGAATGGTATAATATGGAACCGAAATGAAACACGTGTTGATGAAATTTTTGCATATGCTATAGCAATTGAAGTGATAAATGAGGAATATTATGTGCCAAAAACTCCAGAAGAGTGTATGCACATAAATGATTGGCCAAAATGGAAAGATGCTCTGAAGGCTGAATTAGATTCGCTTGAAAAGCGAAATGTTTTTGGACCTGTAATTCTGACCCCTAAAAATATTAACCCTGTAGGTTACAAGTGAGTTTTTGCAATAAAAAGAAATGAGAAAAATGAGATTGTGAGATATAAAGCAAGGCTGGTGGCACAAAGTTTTACACAAATATCAAGAGTTGATTATGAAGAAACGTATTCACGTGTAGTGGATGCAATAACTCTTCGATTTTTAATCAGTCTCACAATTACTGAGAACCTTCAAATGTGTCTCATGGATGCTGTCACAGCCTATTTGTATGGATCACTCGATAATGATATCTATATGAAAGTCCCTGAAGGATTAAAAATGCTTGAAGCATTTAAATCAAAATCTCGAGAAATATATTCTATAAAGTTAAAATAATCATTGTATGGACTAAAACAATCGGGTCGAATGTGGTATAATCGACTCAGTGAATATCTCATAAAAGAAGGATATAAATCTAATATAATTTGTCCATATATTTTTATTAAACGTTCAATCTCGAGTTTTATAATTATTGCAGTATATGTTGATGACCTGAATATCATTGGGTCTCCTGAAGAGATCGAAAAGATTGCAAAATTATTAAAGAATAAATTTGAAATAAAAGATCTTGGTGTAACAAAGTTGTGTCTCGGTCTGCAGATCGAGCATTTGCATAATGGTATATTTGTCCATCAATCAAACTACATCCAGAAGATGTTGAAACGTTTTAATATGGACAAAGCTCATCATCTAAGTACACCAATGGTTGCCCGATCAGTGGATGTGAAAAAAGATCCTTATCGGCCCTGAGAAAATAATAAAAAAGCTCTTGGTCATGAAGTACCATGCTTAAGTGCAATTGGGGCTTTGATGTATCTTGCTAAAAATACGAGACCTGATATTGTTTTTTCTGTAAATGTATTAGCAAGATATAGTTCTGATCCAACACGCCGACATTGGAACATAATCAAACATGTATTACGTTACCTTTGTGGGACACGTGATATGTGACTATTTTATCGAAAAAATACAAAATCCAAACTAGTTGGATATGCAGATGCAAGATATTTATCAGATCCGCATAAAGCTCGGTCACAATCCGGATATGTGTTTACATATGGCGGCACTGCAATTTCATGGCGATCGACAAAGCAAACATTGACAGCAACATCATCAAATCATGCTGAATTAATTGCTCTTTATGATGCTGAATGGGAATGTGTATGGTTAAGATCCATGATCCAACACATCCAAGAGGAATGCGGTCTCGAGTCAGTCAGAGAAAACCCGACGGTGATATACGAAGATAATACTGCATGCATTGTTCAAATCAAAGAAGGATATATCAAATGTGACAGAACCAAGCACATCTCGCCGAAGTTCTTCTCAACACAAGATTTACAGAAGAATGATTTGATAAATGTTTGTCAAATCAGATCAAGCGATAATTTGGCGGACTTATTCACAAAACCATTGCCAAGAAATATTTTTGAGCAGCTTTCACATAAGATTGACATTCGTCACTTAAAAGATGTACATTAAAATGAGGGGGGGTATTATACACGTTGCACTCTTTTTTCCTTCACTAAATTTTGTCCCATTGGGTTTTCTTAGTAAGGTTTTTAATGAGGCAACATAACTGATCCAAAAGTATTAGTTAAATCAAGTTGGTCCTGAAGTACCAAAATTTAATATTTGTCCAGTAATACAATATTAATAGTGTATAATATAAGACGAAATATCTAAGAGAGAGTATTATAAAATATTAAATGATAGATGTTTCACCTCCTCCATCTCCTCTCATAATGATAGAAGTTTTTCATTATCTTTATTTCCTCCTTAATTCTAGATTTAATTTTGTATTAACTTTCTCTTTTATTATATGATATTTCTCTAGCCTATAAATAGAGGTTTGTATGTTGTTGATGGTCATAAATCTCTAGATAAAATAATATAGAAATAAGATTTTAGACTCTCATAATTTTTGTCTTCTATTTTTATTTTATAACATTTATTTATACTAACAAATCATATACTAACTCTCGCTCTAAAAGAAGTTCATTTCTGGTATTTGGTTCCGCGTCGAAAGCGTATGATTTTGTATATGACAGGTGGGTTATATGTAGATACATGATAACTCGTTATATAATTGTCCTTTATGTTTCATGTTTGTAAGTTTTATCTACGGTTGTCAAATTTTGATTGGATCCTTTCATCCAAAGATAATTGTGTCGGATATATGACTTTTGAGTCCAGAATTTTTACTTGTATCGTGTCGGGTCAACTCGCTTAATTATTTTTTGTTGAGTTACAAATGATATTTTGCATTATTGAGGCTTATATAGTTATCTACAAATAAGATTAACTATATGTTAATCATATATATGCTAATTAATTGAGATTAAGATAAAATATGAAACATAATATTCAAGTATTTAATCAATTAATTTGGGTCGCGTACATATACAATTTTTTTATCCGAGTTAATTTGGATCGGGCCTAAAATAGAAAAATACCACCCAAGCTAATTGTCACGGAGAAAATCCCTTTCGCAGTTCATCTACCATTGGACGTAATGGCTGCCCTCGTACGCTGATAAGTGATTATATTGGAGTTAGGTGTTATTAATTACATATGTATAAAATTTGTATATATAAGATATTTCTGTCCTGCTGATGACGGAGCTAACATTCTTCGGCGAATAAGTCGGATGAACTTTTTCAAAGTAGCTACCAAGTTTTTTTGTAATTTTTAGGTATAAATTAAATATACAAATTAATAAAGCCGTTTGTGCTGCCACAAGAATAAAGGAAAAATACAGAAAAGAAAAGAAATAAATCAATATCATATTTCATTATATAATAAGAAAGAAACCTTCCATATGACAATTAAACTTCTATATTGTCTCTTTTTTTTTGAAAAAGCAATTTAACATCTTTCAGTTTTCATTGCTTTTCGAAAACTTCAGAAACTTCATACAACAAATGTACTGTGACTTATAGTAACTACCAACGAAACATAGAGACATAAAAAAGTCCCTTACATAGGGACAACACAAAATTGGGGATATATAGATACATATATAAGGGTCAGTAAAAATGAAGGATATAAAAATGGAGGTGGGTAGACATCCCTTGAAATGAAATGACTGCATAGGGGCGTAGACATCCCTTGAAAAAAAAACTAAAATTTCTAAGTTTTCATATCTGCCAACAATATATGCATATTAAAGATTTTACATAAACCCGGTTGTCATCTGTTAAAGACAATGCTATAAGTCTTGAAAAGTCCCCAGAATGAGAAAAGTACCCCGAATATTATATCTATTAAATTTAGTCCAAAATGTAAAAGTAATATCACAAGAGACGAATAAATGATCAATTATTTCATGATAAGAACAAAAAAAAAAACAAAGTGAAGACCCTGTCTAATTAACCTCTATGCAGCAGAACATCCTTAGTTAAATTATTTTCCACGTAATGCCAATCAAATAAAGATTTTAATCTTAAGTAGTACTTTCAATGTCCATACTGAATCAGCTAAAGAAACCTTGATGCCCTGGAAATTTGAAACATATACAGAGAATATACTAAAAACCATTGGTAGAAAGTAAACTCCTATACTGTTCTTTCAAAAAAAAAAACATGTAGGCTTGTGCTTTATCCGCCTACAATATATAGCTAGGTTCACCCGCATTTTCCTTTTCCTTTTTTTATTTATTTATATTGTCTAATATAAATTCACCAGTTATTTTCTTGTAGGTATATATATATGTGGCAGTTCCTAATAAGGTTAACAGTGTATGCGTGTATGATCAATTTTGACTCCTTAATAAGGGTTTATTTGACAAATTACAAATATTTTAGAACAATAATAGTTGATGGGTATGGTGATAGTTGAAAATTTAAAATAATGATGAAAGAGTACTAATTGAAATAATATTAATTAGCATATTCCACAACAAAAAAATAAAAATAAAATAACATTTGAATGAGTTCCATTATTGGACTTCTCATCCTCCCCGCTTTTCACAATGCTGATCTTTGCTTAAATAACGACATATATAATATAAAGTAGTGATCTAAATAGTAAATTTTAGCAGTTTTCCAATTTGTATATTGGGGCTGGCAATATATTTTTTTTTACATAATAGCACCGCAGTATTTAACAATATTAGAGGGAAGGGTCTACCTAATGAAACCCAATGCGAAAGCCACACTACTAAAATTTGTTGTATTAATGTGTGCATGAATTTTGGTGGCGTGAGGTATAGATAGCGATTGACATAACTACACCAACACACACACTAGTGAACTTCATTTTAAACTATATTTTCATATGTAGACCCCATATGTTACGACAGTAGTGTCGAAGGCAGTATTGTGCATACATGTCATTGGCTTCCATGTTATTGCCATGATATAAGTCTACGCACATAAATATAAATCAAATATAGTTCAAAATGAAGTCCACTAGCATATGTGTTGGTCTACTCACGCGGTCACGTTGATCACTATCTATACTAACGCTACTAAAATCCATATACACACTAATGTAGTAAATTTTAGTTGTGTCATTTAAATGCATGTTAGTCAAAAGTTCTTTTTGAATACTATAGATGGAAGTTTAAACTATCCACCTTTAATTATTCACAAAAGACTCCATCCGGATTTTGAACTCATGCATCCACACGAAAGACATTGTCTTTACCACTAAATCAAAGGTTGATTCTCGATCAAG
Organism: Schoenoplectus tabernaemontani; assembly: GCA_037127355.1. Lineage (NCBI taxonomy): Eukaryota > Viridiplantae > Streptophyta > Magnoliopsida > Poales > Cyperaceae > Schoenoplectus > Schoenoplectus tabernaemontani. Next base: position 14,216,661 of record CM073758.1, read on the forward strand.
TGCAGAGGTGAAGATCCAAGGACATCTAAATATTAATAAAATATTTCATCCCTAATATATTCTTGTGTGTAATTATATGGCCCAAACAGATATAGGTGGTTGATCTTTAAAATATGTGCTTGACCTTTAAAATTTATAATCCCTACAATACCTTAGTTCGATTGTAAGCGCATAATCATTGTTTAGTATAGCACAGGTGTAATGAAATATTAAATGAAATTGTGTTTGTGTCATTAATGTTTTCATTTAATGTTAACTTCTAAAGTATGAGGTATTCATCTTTCCTATATAAAATATGTATGTGTGTGATTTCTACCAAACGCTGTCCGTAAAAGGTGGCTATAAAGGTAGCTCTTCGGTATACATAACTTATATAGATGAAGAGATAGTTTGCCAAAAGTACTATTGTCTCTCGTATCTCTATACGAGTTATAGTATCATTGGGCCCCTTGATAGAGTAAAATTATCTGCTAATGGTATAATTATATGAGTAATTATATTTGATAATTTACTCAGGATCAAGAAAAAATTAAGTTTGCAAGGATGACACATACACCTATCTTGAAACTGATATGATAGCTATGAGACAAAAAAATTAACACAAATAAATAGTTAACTGGATCATTATATTGTATAATACAACATCATTTGTGTAATTGGATGATTATAGTGCAATCTGCCAGATGCCTCCTATGATTATAGAAGTTAAAACAGTTTTAACTCTATTTACCAATATAATATGGATCCTGTCGGGTCACACCGTATAGGAGTTAATCTGAGAATCTTATTGATTAATTATAAATTATTTATAATTAATAATAAGATGGTTATAATTAATTATATATAATATAATTAAATTATATTTATCACGAGAGATGACAATAAAAAAACCGGATTGAATTTATAACATGTTGGACACATCGTATAAATTTATCGAAACAACAACCGAGATAAATATAATTATACATGATAATTATATATATATTTGATCCACAGAGAAGGTGGAATCTACCTGACTCGACTACTTCGACTTCTAGAGGAGCAGAAATAAGAAAGTGGGAGATTTGTTCAAATGATTTTTATTTTGAATATTTAAAAATGAAAATAGAAAGCAAGAAATATTTTTGTTGGTTTTGTATTAATTAAAATAAGAATTTCTAGGGGTATAGGTTAGTTTCCACTCGGATCTGATCCATACAGCCCGTATAGACACAGACAAGTTATAACTACTTCTAAATGGTAACTTCTTCACTGGTTGTGCGAATCCTAAATGATTAGTACCTAAATAAAAGACCTTAACTCTCGTATATTGATTTATTTGTTTAGTTCGTGATCAGTTCAGGGTTCCTAAGTTCACATAAACCTCAACTCTTGTATGTTGGCTTAGATCTCTTAGTTTGAGTGCTAGTTTTCTATAGGTACGCTCGATCTCTTGATCCAAGTGGTGTTTAACCTCTCGGACACAACCCGATCTACCCTCTCGAGTTTTAGATCTACCTATTATATTTAAAATGACCTTGATAAACTATTAGAATTTTAAACGATCAAACTTAAAGTCTAGCCTCGGCTAGGGACCTACCGTAGCAGTTCATTAATAATCAAACAAACATATCAATAATACACATACTAAATAAAAACACAATCATAGAATAAGAGAACTGTTTACCCCTGAAAGGTCAAAAAAAGAAGCACAAGAGAAAAGCCAAGATCAAACCCTGAGAGCTGAAGCAGTAAAATCCTTGTACAACAAGAACTGTGTCAAAGCCAAGCCAGTATTTTTGATACAGCCAAACACAAGAAATTTCAATGTGATTTTGCTTTCAAGGCTGACCAGGTGCCAATGTTGCAAACACCTAATCAAGCTAAGATTTGTGTTAATTGTTGACAAGTAATCAACTGTTGGCCAAATCACTTTCATGAACATGGATTGAAAGTCAACTTCACAAGACTGATCAGATGCCAATGTTGCAAACATCTGATCAAGTCTAGATTTGCATAAATTGTTGATATGTAATCAACTGTTGATCAAATCAAACCCTAATAAATATCAATACAAGTCTAATTGGTGTTTAATTAGGGGTAGTTTCTGCAAAAAATTTATTTGGCAGAGACGCTGAGCTACAACTGAGAAGACTGGGATTTATTCAGGAGAAAACATGGTTTTCTTGATCAAAGAATTTTTAGTATAAGGAGACAGGGGTAAAATGGGAATTTAAAAATACAGTGGTGTTCATCATGAATTTAGATAATTTGGGTGAAAATTTCATAATTTTTGGATGAAGGGAGCTATTAAAATAAATTAGGAGAAGAAATCAGATCAATCAGAGGGCTAGTATTCAATCAAGGGTCTTTAAGGGTGCAACTTGGGGCTAAAGGCCTAGCTGGGTGCAAACTGGGGCTGCCAAACAGAGGAGAGGCAGCCTTGGCGCTGGAAAATTATTTGAAAGGAAGGAATTACTGGGTGAACTTGGTGTACCATGTTTGTTTCTCATTAATCATGACGTGTGGGTCCGAACCACGTGAACCTGGCTCACCCGAATTACAATACCTCTCCCATTATGTTCCTTTCACTGACAGTGGATCCCACGAGATAGAAAACCCCTCTCTTCCTCCTGCTGCTGCCATTTCTTCTCTGCTGACCCGATTTTGAGCAGAAAACAAGTCGAAAATGGAAAAGAACTCAAACGGTGACCAAATTTTACAAATTATATACCGTTGGAAAGCTCTAACCGAGGAGAATTCATTGAAATAATTATTTTTGAAGATGGTGCACTGTACTTCACTCGCATCAGAGGAGAAGGAAATCGGGTAAGAAATGGAATTGGCCGTCTGAGATGGAAATGAGGCAAATTGGTGGTTTAGGAAGCATCGTGTGGGTCCCACGATTCGGTTGAGGCAGTTGCTGACACAAATTAATTCCCTTTTACATAATTTTCATAATGGAATTGGTGTACAAAACCAAGGGACAACAAAGGGAGCCAATTCGCTTGGTGTTTGAAGAAAGAAGAGCAAGGAAAAAGTGGATTGTGATCACAGCGCCATGTCATCGATCCAGACCTCAGAATTTTTCTCACAACAAGCACAACTGAAATCAATTTATATCGTTGGATTAGTGAAGAAAGGGGTGAGATTGTGCCACCTCAGCGATCCGTGGGACCTAATAAACACAAATTGTGCGAGAAGAAACACAATTGGCCATTGCTAGCCCTCTATATAAGCCCAAGAACATAAGAGAACGCCCCCCGAGTCCATGACATCTACCCATCTTCTTCTAACCGGTACACAAGCTCCATGTTGAGAGAAGGACTGAACTTCTCCATACACTACACCTTAATCTAATTGATCTCGGTTAGGGACTTAAGAACTTAGATGAACCTCTCCAATATACTACGCCCTAAGCTAATTGATCTCGGTCAGGAACTTGAGAACTTAGTGGACTCTCCAATACACTAAGTCTCAAGCTAATTGATCTCGGTCAGGGACTTGAGAACTTAGCTAAAACAGCAAAAACCTAGCTAATTGATCAGAATTCAATCAAAAGGGGAAGAAAGAGTCATATCAACAAGATTCAAGAAGAAGTTCAGAAGGAACTGCTGATCTAATCCGGGTGTAAGTCCAGTAATTGTAATTGTGTTTGGATTCAAGGTAATAAGATTGATTGTGAAATCCATTTCTTTAAAATTCTTTTTGAATTGGAACTTCTTTGCAAACTTTTGATTTTTGTTCCTTTCTCTTTGATCATTCTTTTCATTTTTTTCCTCTCTGCTGTCTATTTTCTTTAAACTAACTTCTTGCTTGAAACATCACATTGTAAAAAAAGGGAATTGGATTAATAAAGATAGTCAAAGTACTTATAGTACTCCTACCTCCACACTGATTGGTCGAAGACTAGAGTCTCGGCCATCACAAGAGTCTTGATCGCTTGTGATCGAATTTCAAATCTTGTGGGATGGATGCGCCTAAGAAGACCATCACTGACTTCCTGGTGCTCAGGCGACGCTCCTGACACTGGCTGATCACCGATCAGACACCGGGGGAAAAACAACGAAGTCAATCTGCATGAATCTCAAAGAAGCCGAGAATAGAAGTGCTGAGGCGATCTTACTGCACGATTCTTGAAACCAGAGTGTGAATCCCAAAGGAGATCTGAAGAAATCGTCTAGCACAAGACACAAGGAGGAATTTGAACCTTCTATTTATAATAAACACGAATCTTAGTGTGATTAAGTGAATTCCAAAGAGATCCAACACCCTCGGCGAATTAACAATTAAAGGAATAATAAGGGATGCATCTGGGCTTTTAATCCACTCAACACCAATCTTAATTGAATTTGGCGGCCCAAATAAAATAAAGAATTAAATAAAAGATCTGTGTTAATATTGATACAGACCCAACAGCCCAGATTAAGCCCAATCTATTAAACTAAATAAAAAAACAATAATAAAAAATATATAATAAAAATAATAATAATAAAAATAATAAATAAATAATAATAAAAATAATAAATAAAAATAATAAGGAATCGTTATACGGTTCACCAAAGCGTTGAACGCTTCACGAGATGTTGGTAACACTTTGACTATTCTCTGACAAGTCAACATATGTTAAAGAATCGTTATAACGATTCCCTGAATCGTTGTAATGATTTTCTAAAACGTTGAACGATATATAAAGCGTTAGCAATGTTTTGACCCCTGTTGACCAATTCTCTGACAAGTCTGATATCTCCTGAAAGCGTTATAATGATTTGTGAAAACGTTATAATGATTTGTTGAAGCGTTGTAACGGTTTGTTGAATCGTTACACGATTTCTAGAATGGTGAATGATCAACAAGGTGATGATACACCTTGTTGACTGCTGATGAGACATAACAATATGGTAGTTTTTGAGCTCATCCTCTGATGAACCTGTCTCAATGTTAGACCAGCTAGGAGCCACCGAGTCTAATTTTGTGCACAAGTAATGCAATATTCAGAATAGTCAGTCGAGATAAGAACATCTTGACGCCCGTCGAAGAATGACCAAGATTGTGACATCAGCATGAGCAAACATGTTAATCTCAAAATAGAAGAACATCACGATGTCCAAAGAGGTGACATCATGATGACTCTGTGTCATGAACAAGTAATTCATGACTATACAAGCTAGTAAGACCAAACTAATCTGTTGATAAGTTTGTCTTCTAGTTCAGGGTATTGAACTGATCTGTAGTAAGTTCATCTCCCGAGATTGTAGGATTGAATCGTTCTATAGTAGATTCATCCTCAAAATAGTAAATATGAACCGATCTGTAGTAGGTTCTTTCACTGACACACGCCTCAATACCAAACTGGCTCAGTGCTTAAGGTTTGACTTTGTGTGCAGTTGTGTTCCTAGGTTTATGAATCCGCTCAGTGCTTGGAATTCATGATCTAGAAGATCAGTGAGATGAAACACGTGAGCCAAATCCACCCGTCTCCTGATTCACCAACCTCAAGATCAACCGGCTAAGTGCTTCGAGTTGTATTTTGTGTGATTGGTTGTTGACTAGTAAAGATTGAACCGTTCTGTAGTAGGTTCATCTTCTAGGTCAACTAAGGTCAAGTCATTCTGTAGTAGACTCACCTTCCATCCCTCCGCAAAGGTCGATCAGATCTGTTGATAAGATTGCTTCTCGGAGCGGTAAAGATTGAACTGATATGTAGTAAGTTCATCTTTTCACCACCTTATCTCACTGGACTGACCTGTCAGTAAGTTCAGGGTGCTTCAGTGATCCCGATCACCGAAGCACATGACCACTTGACCATATTTTAGTTATACTATTTGTTTCCCTCTTTCAAGATCCAGAGGTGTCTCGAGGTTAATAGCCCAGGGTAATTAACGGTGGGGGCTTGCGCCCATCGAAATCTACAAGTACTCACAATCACTAAAAAACCCCTAAATGTGCATTCCAATGAGTCTAAACGGTGGAATTAACCGGCGTTAAATAAATACACGTTCAGGAGGGATCTCCGTGTCCTTCTTCCGCATCCCATCGCCACGAGCGGCGGTGCGGCGCGCGCGAAAAAGGGTCGCACAAACAATCTAATAAAAAATCATAATCCAAATTTTACATCCCAACTCCTAAGAACTAAAGTATTTAGCCTCTCATAGTGACATGTAATAAAGCGATAAAGATATAAAAAGTAAGAAGAAAAAATATTATAATAAAAGTTAACATAAACAATAGAGATACAATAAATAGAGATGATTCAAACTCTTGATGTTGCTCCTGTGCCAGTCTCTCGCTTAGCCTTTGTCTTCTCTAGAGTGTTTTCGGCTTTCGATCTCTCAAATCACCTTGAATATGGAGATGGCGGCTAGGGTTTGAGGTGGAGGTAAATAGGGGGTGCTAAGAGCTGTCTAGGGCTGTTGGAAGGCAGAATAAATAGGAGGAGCTCAGCTAGATTGGAAGCGAATCGAGTGATTAAGTCGCTACCTTTTCTTTTCTGTTTTTCAAAATTACTCCATACGGCCCATATGACATTTCATATGGACCGTATGCCCTATTTTTGATGGCAAACGGCTATTATGATCGTGTTGAATCCCATGATGCCCCGATCGATATGAAAACTCTTATCATACGGGCTTTGATTCCTTAGTTCCTTAGCATAAAGTTCTTAAAATATAAAACTGACTAAGACAAAAATAAATCTAAATAAAATAAATATGCAATGCAGTAAAATTAAATATGAGATTGGAAGTTTAATCTTAATTTTAGACACAATCAGGGGTCAATATATATATATATATATATATATATATAGTGGAGATAGCGTGAGCTTAAGCTCACGGAGGCCTTCCGTGAGCTTAACTCAAAAAACATATTAAATCATCTCGAAAATTTAATTTATCATTCTCATTAAATTCTTTATATGAAAATCTCATGGGATGCTAAAATTTGGAGCGTTTTGAGTTTTTTAAATTGCCTTTTTTAATTTTTGAAAATGATGTTCAAGTATTGAATATATTATTATTATTTTTAGAGCTGATTTTCAAAAATTAAAAACAGTGACTTAAAAAGCTCAAAACGCTCCAAATTTTTGCATCCCATGAGATTTTCATATAAATAATTTAATGAGAATGATAAATTAAAATTTTAAGATAATTTAATATGTTTTTTGAGTTAAGCTCACGGAAGGCCTCCGTGAGCTTAAGCTCACGCTATCTCCACTCTATATATATATATATATATAAATGCATGACATCAAATTCTCTCAAGCTAGAATCTTACTTGTCCTCAAGCAAAACTCTAGTCCTAGCAGTGTAAATCATACCTAAATTTAGATCTAGACTCCCGAAATCTAATGAAATGAGAAAATTAATCATTCAGGTCAAACGAGATTGGTTGCGATTATCCTTCTTCAACCCCACAAGATATGGTTAGAATGCAGTTAAGTTAAATCGAGCAACTCTCTAGCCAGAGACAACCCAACCTTGGAACCTAGGATCCTATCTCATCATGGCATATCTAAAAAAAATATTTGTGACTAAAAGAATAGATATCATGACTTAGTCAAACTGTCTTGCATGTTAAGACTATCTAGACCTCGTAGGTTCAACAACTGGTTCCCACCTCTACGATCAAAATCAAAATATAAAAGTCTATTTTTTATTATTAAAGATGATTTAAATTTGAGTGATCATGTCTTTATCTTGCACTGAAATAATACATAGTGGCTTGATTTATCTAGTTTGTTCAAGGTGTATATTGTATATATTTACTCATAACTCAACAAGTAGTCAGTGGAGTGTCAATCACTTAGTTCTTAAATTTTTGATAAGCAAAATATTTATATATTTTTATATTTTTTTATTTATTTGTGTTGGATTTTTATGGTTGATTTTAATTATAGAGACGAGATCCTTAATGTTTAAACTCTTTCAAATACTGAATAACCCTAACAAACAATGCATACTGGACATGTGGGCATGCCAATCCTTTTATTCAGAGATAAAATCAATTTAAGCACTAGACATATCAAAATATTATTAAGCACTTGGTTCATATCCTATATTCTAAGAATTGATGTTATTTAAGGGACTAAACGCTACAGATGTAACCACTAATCTCAACACACGAGTTCATAGGGTTATGATAATCAAATCGAACCAATATAAAATAATCATAATCCATCACATATCCTCAAATCATACATGAATGCAATCATAACATGCATACTATATGTTCTAAAGATGAAAAAGAAAATACAAAAATAGAAGGAAAAGAGAAAAAAAAAGGAAAAAGATACCGCCGCAACCATCATAACTATAAAAAAGGCATCTCGCCCATACTCAGATAACCAGAAATCAGCCAAAAAGTCATGGTCAACTAGATAAGATATATCGATACAAAAATCTTAAAAGATCATAACTACAAAAGTGTCTCTATCCCCCTGCTAATCCATGTATCGTCCTCAATGCACGAGATCTAAAGTAAAGAAAAATAAGAAAGTGGGAATAAGGATGCAAATCGTGGAGGTGGGCCCTGACTAAGCTCGACTGAAGGGTCACCATTCAAAAACTAATATGTTCATGTTCTCTCCCAATGGTCGAACTATGCACCATACTCTGCCATTTGGGTGCTGTATGAATCTATCTAGGCACCCTGCATCTATATCTCCGAGTGGTGAGAGTCGATGTCGGTGCTGAGAGAGTCGAGCATGTCATCGATAGCGTCAAATCGGCCATTGTAGTATTCCCAATCTTCTTACTAGCATAGGTTGATCCTCTATAAATGCTGTAAAATATCCTGCATATACAGGTCAGGCACAAAAGATCTAGAGGAGGGACCATGCGTTCTGTGTGAAGATCTAGGAGGTGGCTGAGTAGAGGAACTCGGGACATCCTCTATGGAAGTATCTATCGGCGGTACAAAAGATGTAAGGTGTGATCGTCCCTAAGGGAGATGAAAGAATTAATCGGTAGTTCACGCTTCGACATGTTTATGAAGTTTCAGAAGTATCTCAGCCCATGGCTAGGTAATCGTCTGAAAATCTTGATGAAGTGTGAGGCACAGAGGGCTTTATCATCAATGTTGGGTGGCTCCTAGCAGAGATCATCTCCATCAAACTGGAGACCTAACTTGTGACCAATGCATGTCACATAAAATCTCATGGTGATCATGTCGGTGGACTTGAGATTTGTGCAGAGCCCAAGCTAGTGGTGTACCATGTACAGTATCAGGTCTTGCCGCTATAACGCATGGTCTTGCCGCTATAACGCATGGTCTGGGGGGAGCATGGTATTTATCAACTAGAGATCCTCGTGGGTGACCCGAATGGTGGACTCATCTTTCGTATAAATTGTGTGGTCCAGGATCTTCTGAATACAATGAAACACTAGGTGGATGATGAGTTTCGACTTGAACTCCTCCTAGTGTCCAACTCCTCTCCCGAAGATCATCTCGAAGATATCCTCTCTGGTCATCTCTCCTCAATAGGTCATCCTCGATCACATCTCAGTCGATTGATTCCTCGGTACTAGCGTCTAGTTCTCTCCTGGTGTTTCTAGATCGAGTATTATACTGAGGTATTTGATCTGACTTTTTTCGTGTCGATTTTAATAGTATACGGGCCGTATGGAGTAGTACATGATTCGTATGCTTTCTATTTTAGTGCAAGAACCACTGGTTTTGGTTGGTATTTCAAATAATTAGAGAGATAATGTGCATGTAAGCCAAAACCGAATGGGTGTGAGCCAGGGGACTTACCAATTTACCGATTTATCACTTTGTCGGTGTGATTGTGGCCTTTGTCTCATCTTGATCGCACTTTATCTCATTTAGTGTTACTCGAACAGAGGGCACACGGACCGTATAGGGTCTCACATGGGCCTTAGAGGCGGCAATGTGGCTCGACAACAAAGTGAGAAGAGTGTGAGAGATGGGTTGAGAGGAGAGGTAGTTTTCGAATTAAATGGGAGAAGGGTGGTTGGGTGAGAAGGGTGGCAGAAAGGACGTCTCTGTGAGCCAATGGTTACTTCATATGGCATGTATACATGTGTATATGGGTCGTATGTATTAGTTTTCTCAACAAAATAGAGGATAAAATAAAGGAAAAATCATGTATGTAATCAAAAATGAAAAACAATTGCATGAAAATACTGTATATTAATTATTTGAGTCAAAACAACGTTAAATCTCTCAAAATTTAAATTGAAACTATATTATTCCTAAGAAACCTTATAAATGTTTAAACACTGCAATACACGATCCATAAGTCCAAGCTATGGATTTAAATATTTTTACATTGTCATCCAAAGTATCACACGATAATATTTTATATTTTATACCTGGAGTAGTCGGAGCAATCGCCCCTAATATTTGTGGGGAGCAATGTATATGACCCTTCTCAAGTGCCAAATAATTATTTGATTGCTCTTTCTCGATCACACCGAAGTTTATAGTACGTTGGTGCCGTACTAGGATATCTCGATTCTATAAGCATATTGATTTGTTGCACTGTTAGAGATGAATCTTTTTTTAAATATTATCGAACACATCTTGCAATCAAACTAGATGTGAGTTATAAGTGTTTGCGGTCTCCTAATAGTCTTTTATAATTGTGGGGGTTTTTATTTATGATGATCCTCCATCTTTGCATTTCATAATATGTTATATTTTATAATTTTTTTGTACCCAACATTTAGATACAAATATTCTATTTTCAGCTAACTCATCATCAGGTCATAATCGGGCCTCATTTGCACCAAAATGGTCAAACATCTCAAATTTATTCAACGCTTCTACGGGATATTTCCTCTCGATTCGTCTGGTAACTAATAATGTGGTATCGCATTTATGAATTTCCTCATTTTCAAATTCATCATTCGAAATATCAGACTGCTCAGTGTAATCCTCTTCTGTTTCTACTTCACTCTAATAATACGGACCACGATCATCTTGTTCATCCTGATCATCACTTAATTCCATTGTCGTTGGATCAACATTACTACTGCCACCAATAGTACTTTTCTCTTCGGTCCTACCAAGACTCAAATTATCGTCGAAAACATTTAAGTTAAGATCATCACCTAAATTATCATAGTTATCTTCAAATTTTGATTCTTCATAAGTACTACTGCTACCGTCAAAAATAGAAATTTAAATCTGATATCATTTGGAAGAAATATGAAAAATTTAGATATTTGATAAGTTTGTGAGAGAGAGTGTTTGTGAGATGAGTATTTATAGTGATGGATGTATTTATTGTGATTAGTTTCCTTCATCGGCATGGATGTATTTATAGTGATCAAAGACGTTATTGGTATTGGCGTTTTAAGTAAAAAGCGTCATTCGTAGATTTAAAAAAAAAATTTATCACTGTTATTATTAATAATATGATTATTATAATAGTTATATAAAAAAACTGTGATTTTTGCTTGGTTGATGTTAAGGAACTCTATATTAACTATTTAGAATTTAAAGAAAAAAGGTTGGCAAATTTCAAGCATATATTATATGTTCTTTGCAGAAGAAGGAAGTCCATATCATCTATTTATGGAGAGCAAAAGAATTAAATAAATAAGAGAATATATACATGATGAGATTCAGAGACGTGCGGCCTTCCAATAAATATCGAAGAGGAGACGTTAAGTTGACCGGATGAGCTAGAAGATACACAATGGAGAAGGGCCGGAACTAGCTACTTGTTTCATAATTTGAAGAGAGGTGCGCAAGAATCTTCAGAGAACAAGGAAAAACGCACCTTGCACTTTGTAAGAGAGGTACTTTTTGAGTTCAAACAATGGTTCAAAACATAGTTCTTATTTTGTATTTTTGTATTTTCTATTTTCTTAAATAGTCTGTAATATAATGGATTATCTACTTGTGATTTAAGTAACTTTTGTACTTTAATGAAATTTGCGCCTCCATATTTTTGATAAAAAAAAGTAAGAAGTATGGTGAATTGGTTATGAGGACGGTCTGTTATGCCATTAATTTTATGTGCTATAAAACGATATCAATTTATTTTATAATTTATATTTGAAATTTGAAACTCAAATTTAAAATATGAACCATTGTTCTTGTTAATTTTCGTATCAGATGTTTACTCGAATTTTATGATTTTTGAAGCTCATTTTATATTAAATCAAATGATAACAAAATGAATACATACAAATTAATCAATCATAGTTAATTAAATTTAATAATGTACATCTAGTATAAAATGAGCTTCAACAATTTTGAAAATTTACAAATGTATATCTACCATGAAAATTAACCAGATTAACAATTTGGATTTCAAATTTGATTACAAATATTAAAATATAAATTGAAAAGTAAGTTAATGGCATATTCTGTTACACAAAATTAGTTCCAGTAAAATTTTCCTCTTTACTTAATGTCATTTTTAAGTTGTGTAAATTTTTTATACTTTTTAATATATAAATATGGAGAGCAGGCCTTTCTACTTTAAATATCTATAAAGATTTTTTTTGGGCCCGTGATGTTGCTCTAGCTAGCTATTAAATTATTAAGATGATCGATTTCTAATAAATCATGTATTTTTTATTGTCTATTTATTCCAAGTTTGGGGTGGAAAAGAGAGCAGATAGTGAGATTATGACATTTTTATTACATAGAACGTGTCTCTTAATTTTTTTAATAAAAAATCGCCGTTTCCAAATAGAATAGCAGAATTCTATTATTCTGATCCATCAGTTGAAAAGCATCAAGGAGGAGCAAACTAGCATGAAATCAAAAGAGGACCGTTCGATCAGGAAGAATTTGGAGAGCAGCAAAATTTATTCCTTTTATGATAATTATAGTTAAGTTCCAGCATGCCAAAAATGATTTTCATTTGATTGGACTCAGAACTTTGTTGAAAAAGTTGAGTTAATTATACTCCGTAAACATGATTAACTCTTCTAGCTCTCACTATCATGACACATCATAAAAAAAATCATTGTTTTTTTTTAAATCTTTTCATTTACTTAAAACTAATAATTCATATTTTTTTCTCTCCACATTTAAATTAATGTGTGTAATATGCTTTGGTAAAATTTAATTCTTAAAATGATCTATTTTTTTTATGATCATGTGTGTAATATAAATAAGGTAAAACTGAATACTTAAAATAACCCAACTGTTTTATGATCTTTCGTGAATTATCATATATTTAATTATATTATTTATAATAAATTATATATATTATTATATCAACTTTAAAGTTTAAAAATTACGTCTAAATTTTCTTTAGTGCTAAATTTTATTATTTTTTTTAATTAATTAATTGAGGATCGAAATTCAAATTATAGCTCTAGTTTCACATAAATTTCGTGTAAGTTCCGAGTTTATTTACATGCCCTATCCACAGCTGATATCAAAAAAATTATATAGCAGCGGAGATGCCATCATACCAAGTCGTTCTAAATCCTAAAAAAAATGTCAGCAACATATCTCCAACAAACATTTTCTGTCGGTCATTGTATATGTGCTTAATTTAATTGTCTTACTAGTTAATTGATCGCAACTATAATTGTTAGTTAGCACATTATATAGGCTTATTATACTAACAGTGGGAGCAGTCTCTAATATTTGACGATTGGAAAAATTAAATGCCATGCTTCAATGAATGAGACAAACCCAACGAATGACATGCATCCTCTTAATAATAAAAACAAAAGCCTAACCAATATAGACAATCTTTTTCTATACTATACTTACAGTCCTAAGAAATTCGGGTCGTCGATTCGTGGGCTTTATTTATGAAACAATGCGTTTGATTGACAACTAAATAATGTTATCAAAATTCAAAAATACAGTTAGTTATAAAGGGCCATAAAATTACCAAATACGTCATAAATACGGGAGCGGAGTGGGTACCCATTAATGGAAACCGTTCGATTGTGCGCACGAAATCTGGATCGTTTAATTCTGAAATGGCCTTAAGACTAGTGCAGCTTTGATCTACGCTGAAAAAAATAAAATCGTAAAATGACAGCTCCTCTCTCTCCTCCCTAGATGGGAGCGGATGAGAAATCCTAGATATCCACCGACGGCTGCTTCTAACTTATAACAACACTCTATAAGGAAAAGAAGGGAATCAAAGAAAGGGAAAGGGAAAGGAAAGGAAAAGAAGGGTGATCGAATCTGACCAAATCAATTTACTTCAGAACTTTAAAATTTACAGAGCAAAATAGTAGAGGAGATAAAACACTCTATAGAAATATAATTATTTTTTTACTCTCCGAAATGGAGTATAAAACTTTACTTTTTAATTTTTCTTTCATTCCTTCTCTTTCTCTCTCTTGTATCCGGGTTTTCTGGAGCATAGTGTAAGCTTCTTTTCGCCACATCTCCGACGAGAGAATGCGACCAAGACAGTCCTTCTCCCCCTTGAACACCGGAGTCAGAAATGGGATTGAATTTGATGGTATCAGCGGCCACTGGCGAGACTATAACAACAAGTTCAAGCGCTTGGAGTATGTGTACGGCCGAGAATAGATTTGTTCGATTTTTTAATTTGGATGATTACTAGTGGTAATTAACGTTTTATGAGTGAGTCAAAAAATTCAAATTCAAATTCTGATCGAAATACAAACAATTCAAATTCTAACATTTTACATTGAAAATATCAATCTAATTAAGTGACTCAACAAATTCAATATACAAAAATATTGTAGAATTCTAACTTTACCTTTTTATAATTTCTTAACTATTGTGAATTGTTTTTTTTTTAAAGATGATCGGTTCTCCAAAATAATATATTCCAATATTTTGTATGTCCAAAATGATAGTACTTCAAAAATAATAAAGAATTCTGAAAATTGTAAAATTTGGCACTATACAATATTTTAATATAAATACTTAATTGGGTTATTTAAATGTGAAGATGGTTAAAATTGAATTATTTATATTTCAGTGTGAAATTCAATTTGCATCAGTTAATTTGTCTGGTGTGTCCAAATTTGATTTGTCCAAATCCGACTCAATCTGAAATAATATGAAAATAAGTTAATCGGATATGAATCCAAAAAAATTATCCATCATGGGTCGGATCAATACAGGTCCACCTAATCTGCCATGTTTAATTATATTTTTTTAATTTATATTATAATTTAACGCTAATTAAAACTTATATATACTAATTAGATTAATTATATATTAATTGATATTAAGTTACTTAAAAATATATATAAATAATTAATATTTAATTATTTTTTTCAGATTTAATCGGGTCAATGAAATGTTAATATGATTTTAAATGGATCGAATCAGAGAAAAATATAATAAAATAATAATAACTCAACCCAAAACCTACCAGACGCGAACGTTCTAATCCGTATATTTCGTCTCTTATAATCTTGAAGTTCATGCTCTAGAAAAATGTCCGGAAACAAAGAAAACACTTGCATGAATTAAATTAGACCGATTTTGCTATGGACATGGGGAAATTTCTTTCGTCCATTTTATGTTATTAAACAGTTAAGATTGATTCGGTTAAAGAAGAAAAACTACTTAGTAAAAAAATAAAATATCATTGTTTGATGCAGGGGTGGATACAGAATTTTGGTCAGAAGGGACATTTGTCGAATTGTAATAGTTTATCGGGTTCAAACTCATTAACTAATCGGGTACTAAATAAAAATAATAATAATGTAATATATATTCTTACCCAATAAAAAACTATCAAAATAATATCCTTTTATATTTTAAAAATAACAACAAAATAAAATTCAAATAATAAATAATTAAGTTGATGAAGAAAATTTTCCTCTATGGTACTTCATATTTTAAAATCTTTGCATAATTATTTCATTATTCATAATATTAAATATTTTTTTCTCAATAAAAGTAATTAAACAATTTAGGGGAGAAAAAAAATTCAGAGGGGATAAATTACCGAAAATAATATCTAAAATCACTATTTTTCAAAATCTAGTGAGGACAGCTGTCTCCTTTGCCTTTTTTACATTCGCCCCTAGTTTGATGAACAAATGATGGTAGTTGGTAGAGATCATGGCAGACTAACTCATTAAATTATAGTCTCATACATATTAGATAAACTATATATAAATAAACTATGGTGAAAATATTTGCACTACTAGATATTATGATGATGGATTATGAGTTATATGGATTAATATGTGTCCGTAATCATACTATAATGTGGTTGTAATCATGCTATGATGTAAATGTAACGATATTTGTCAAGAAGGAAAAAGTTAATTTGCATTTGATTGCACACGACTCAAATTCTTAGCAAGTCTAAAATTTCAATTTATGATGTTCAATAAAATTGTCATATAAAAATATTGGAGGATACAAAAAAATTTCGTTTTTAAATTTTCTAAATATTTATCTTCAATATTTGATCAAATCAACTTTAAAATAATAATAAAGTATTGAATATTTATGCATTATTTTTAAAGATTAAAATAAATATTAAAAAACTCTAAAAATAAATTATTCTATCCTATATTTTTATATGAAGAATTTATTAAACATCATAAACCGAAATATCAAATATATTAAGATATAATTTAAATGACGTGCACTTAAAATGAAAATAATTTTTTTTCATAATAATCTATCTTTTATACAGTTTTATATATAATTATAATTCTATATACATAAAACAGGTCAACTGTCAATTTCGTATTTACATTCATGCGATTTCAAAAAATGTTATGCCCTCTTTTGAGAAATTTATGACGCCAACTTAATTCTTAGTTGTGTTTCTTAAGGCGTTTTTAGAAAAATGGGTTTAAAGTCCTTTAATTTTAAATTTCATAAAAAAATCATTTGAATTTTAAATCTGCGATCCTCCACGTGTTTTTTTTTGTCACTGGCCAAATGTAGATATTTAGAGTTTCCACCGCGATATATAAAAAGCAGATGTCGTGAAATTAGTGGACAACCTACAACATGTAACTGTCATGAAATTGGTTCAATATTTTTTTCCCCATGTGACCGGTGGAACTTAATTTTATATATTATTATTATATATGTGAATAGTACAAGTCAAAACTTTGGGAATATTTTAGTTATCCAATTATGTCCTCAAACAGATGTCTCACAACTCTTTTGACAAAACATTGTACGAAATACAAATAGTCAAGTCTATATTTTGTATTTCGTAGTAGTTGCGTATACATTTTGGTGATGCAATAGTTTGGTGCACATATTAGCATTGCTTCAGAGGCAATGATATTCAAAATTAGTATAGAGCAATAAAGTGTATTTGTGGGTATCATAAATCCAAAAGAGTCAATCAGTGGGTCTCCTTAGTGTTGTATATTAAAAAAAAAAGACAACACTAAAGATATTAGTGTCGGATTTTAAATAAAATCCGATACTAATGGTTTATATTTTTAGTGAGAGATTTTTATAAAATTTTCTAACACATCAGTGTCAGAATTTTATAAAGATCGACACTAAAAGTTTATATTTAGTGCCGAATTTTAGTGTCACTTTTTAATAAAAATCCGAGACTAAAAGTATACAAAATAATGATTTTATTTGATTGTAGAAGTATTAGTGTCGGATTTTTATAAAAAGCTGGCACTAAATTTCTATATTTTTTATAAAAATCTGACACTAAATATTTTCTCATCTTTGAATCATTAAAATTTAGTGTTGGCTTTTAATATTAAAATCTATCACTAAAAGTGGAAAAAAATAGTATCGATTTTGATTGTAGAAGTATTAGTGTCTAAGATGATTTTGAGCAGTTTATTATGTATTTTGAGATATTTTTAATATTATATAAGTTATATTACATCGTAATAACTATATTTAATTATATTTTAGTTAATATACAGAAGTTATATAATAATTTTCTGCAAAAATTTGAAGTTTTACAAAATTTTAAAATTACTTAAAAAAATTTTGACAAAAAAAAGACATAACTTTTGACTCATGACTCGGATTTGACCAAAAATATAACTCTCTAATATGAGAAATTTTGGATTTATGTTTTGTAACTTTTAAAATTTATTGACCTTGTTTTATTAATTTTTTTAAGATTAAATTTTTTGTGGATTTTAAAAAAAAAATTTAAGTACTATTATTCTTTACCAAAATTATTTATGAAAAATTACAGTAGGGTGGTTAATTAAGTAATTAAGTTATTTAAGGAAAGTAAAAAATAATTCTTTAAAATTCACAATAGACTACTATTTTTGGAATTTTAGTGCCGGATTTTTATAAAAAAAATTCAATACTAAATGTTTTTCAATTTTTTATTTAAAATTTAAAATTTCAATCAATATTGATTTTTTATAAAATTCTGACACTGATTGTGTTTTTTTATTTATAACTATATAATTTAAAATTATGACATTTTAATATAGTTTTTTTAAACTGATCAGGAACTAATAAATTACCATAGCCCAATAATTCATCCTATTTCATAATTGTTAGAACTTCCATCATAGATTAATTTCATTCTAACCGTTGATTGATGTTTATTTATCTCATTGGATCAACCATCATGTCCACTTCAAATTTGATAAAAATTGGCAACATAATTATTTTTTCAAATATTAAAATCTTAACGGTACAGATGATAAATTTTTAAAAATACATGAATATCTTTATTCTTTCACTAACAATATCATCACATATTAATTACCCATATAACTTACATGAAAATTACTTACATCTATTGAATGATTTAAATTGTTTATGTAAAATTCAACCATATCGATGCATTCATGTTTACTAAATATTATTTCTGAGGATTTTCATATATTTTTAACATTATATAATCACTCAATCGAACCCCATATACATACACCGTCCAATAAAGAGTCTATCGATCAATGGTATTTTGATAAGTAATTGAGCTCAAATTTTATGAAATAGATCATTAGCGGTTGAACAATAATATAGATAAAATGTATTGATAATTAAAGTTCTTTAATGAACATTATTATCAAATTTTATGATAAATTTATGCACTGGTTATTTTAGTATCAGATTTCTATAAAAAAGTTGACACTGAACGTTTTAGTGTCGAATTTTCAACAGAAATTCTGACACTAATTGTTAAAAATTTGATACTAATTGTATTTTTCTGCCTAACACATTCAAAATAAATTATTGTCAGATTTTTAATAAATCCAACACTAAAAGTTTCAACCAATAGGAATTCAAAAATGAGATACCGGCGGATAATGAATTTTTATCATATCCATCGTTTATTCT
The DNA here is from genome assembly GCA_037127355.1 of Schoenoplectus tabernaemontani. Lineage (NCBI taxonomy): Eukaryota > Viridiplantae > Streptophyta > Magnoliopsida > Poales > Cyperaceae > Schoenoplectus > Schoenoplectus tabernaemontani. The sequence goes on from CM073758.1 coordinate 14,235,837, forward strand.
CTATTATATTATATCCGACGTATCCGATCGAATGAGCCTTTCAATATATAATATTATTTCCTTCTACTTCTTATTCTCCTTTTATTCAATTGTAAAACTCAGATTAGAGATAAGAGAAGGAGAAGGAGAAGGAGAAGTGAAAGAGATCAGCGGAGACGAGATCAGAGGGAAAATCAAAATCCGAGCATTTCACCTTCAAACGATCATAATTTTTTATTGAATAATTCGATTGAGGCATTCTATGCGGTCATTGATTGTGACGAGATCTACAAGGTGAATATGATGATTGCGCTGAGTCAAAAAAGCTTATCTAAAGCCTCAAAATCGTGTTTGAAGTTTTCATAATTACTTTTTTCATTATTTTTTTCAGATTTATAGTTAGAAATTACATATTTTAGTTTGTGTCCATCATATATAGTTGTATTAGTAACATTATGATATATTTTTTAATTAATTACTTTTAGTTTTTTTTTTATATATTTATGTACAATTATGCAGAAATATTAATTAATGTGATATATATATATATATTCATATTTTTTTCGCTTGTGAGCGTCTAACTATATATTACTATTGAATACATAATATTGTGTTTAATAATATTATTATTGTATATATAATTAATTAATTATAAAAAACATATTTAATAAATAGTGTCGATTTTTATTAAGAATCTGACACTAATGAACAAATAGTGTCGGGTTTTTTATTAAGAATCCGATACTAATGATTTAATAGTGTCGATTTTTTATTAAGAATCTGACACTAATGATCTAATAATGCTGATCTTTTATTAAGAATCTGACACTAATTATCAAATAGTGTTATTTTTTTATTAAAAATCTGACACTAATGATCTAATAGTGTCGATTTATTATTAAAAAATTAACACTAATGATGTGATAGTGCCGACTTTTATTAAAAATATGACCCTAACAAATAATGCCAGATTTTAAAAAAACGGCACTAAATATGATAATTAGTGTCAGTTTTTTCTTAAAAATCCTACACTTATTGTTTTAATTAGTGTCAAATTTTTCTCTCTTTACATTAGTATTTTTAATTAGTGTCGGATCAAAAATACAACATTAAAGGTCTCAAAATTCCGACACTAAAATTCACTCTCTTGGACTAATATATAAATATAATTTGAAATATTTGACTGTTCAATTAATATGCAGTAAGCAACTGTTTTTTTACATAAAAGATATTAAAAAGATGCATGTAGAGATCAATTGTCCGTCCAATCTTCCCTTCTTGGTTTAGCATTTTTGCTGGAAATTCGGTATTAAAATTACATGTGGCAGTTAAATGGACGGGCTAGTTTAAGCAAGAAGATCATCGGATTACAGATCAGATTGGATCGGGTTATTTTAAGTAAATGTAAGTTAGAATTTGATTTGTTCGATCTAGAATGAGTTGAATTAAATCATATTAGGTCATACATGTAAGGTTGATCGTTGAATCAGATCAGTTTGTGCTCCTTAAAAACATATGTGATCTTTGATATACAATGTACCTGAAATTAGTTTCAAATTCCAGAAATTGTGCGTGGACATGAAAAAAATTAGTAAAATTCTATTCTAAATGAAAAGTATCCACGTAATCCGATATACATGAAGGACGTCAAAAAATATTCATCCCATTTTTAAATTTCATAAGACTTATTTCTTGTTCTTCTTCTTCGTGCTCTTAGTTTTACATAAGATACGATAATAAATTCTTCAATTTCTATAACCGACACAGAGAATCGTCAGTACAGAAAGTAAAATGATGAGTTAAAAACATGCAATTGTCATGAAAGAAAAAATGGGATGACGCACTTTTTATATTATTTATTAATTAATTATATGATGGGTAGGTGAAAATTTAACTGGCATAACGCTGCAGGTCCATAAGAACATTTTTATATACAACGTCAGATCATGTGATCAATAATCAGTGATGTAATACTTAAAAATGGGGATAAAGCGGGCTCTAGTAATATCTTAATGAAATGTGCCAGCTTATCAGTAGTTGGCATTTTGCACATTATGATTATATAATTTTTAGAGTAGGTTTAGTTTATATCTCTCCTGAATTAATTATTGCTTGAATTAAAATATATTGAACGAGTGGAAATAATAATTTACTGTTCGGTGTTATAAATAATATGTAACTGTGATTTAAATATAGTTGCATCAAGTTTATCCTATCTTGTCCTACCTACTTGAATTTTTCTCTCTGTTTGTATCATGAATTCGTTTTCTCGTCGCGTCGATATACAAAGGAAATGATTATCTTTTGCGCAAGTGTCAGTTTGGCCGCCGCGGATTTATTTCTCAAGTGTTCAAAGGAATTTTATTGAGAAAAAAATATTTAATATCATGTATAATAAAATAATTATGCAAAGATATCAAAATATAAAGTTTTATAGACGAAAATTTTCTTCATCAACTTAATTATCTATTACTTTGAGTTTTATTTTATTGTTATTTTTAATATATAAAATATTATTATTCTAATAAATTTTTTATTAGGTAAGAATATATATTAAATTATTATTTTTTTATTTAGTATCCGATTAGTTAATGGATTTAAACCCGATAAACTATTACAATCCGATATTCCCCCCTACTAAAATCCTGCATCCGCCCATGGTTTAAGGGGGTCTTAAAATATTTTTCGGCATAAAATTTGAAATGGATCCTTTATAAGTGTTGTTTTTTCTCTTTCTAAAACAAACATTAACATACATTTGACATATACTTCTTTATATTAATTGTGTTTAATGCAGCAGTCAATCGTAGTAATATCAGGAGCGGATTCAGACTTCGAATCAGAGGGACAAAAATTAAAAAAAAAAATCAGAAAAATAAAATAAACTTATTTTCTAATCTTTTCTAAGAATTACAAAAATATTTGCTCAAAAATAATTTTCAGAGGGGCAGTTGCCCCGTTACACTTTGATCCACCCTTTCTATGTACATAAACCTTTTTTTTTTTTAAATTATAGCGCACATAACTTTATAAGAAATTACATGAAGTTTAGTGCAGCACGATATATTATCCATCTGATATTCTGATTGTTTTAATGTTTATATAAAGAGGAGGATCTAATTATCATCATCGTTGATGCTTGCAGTTTATTTATTTATATATAAATTATTTGATATATTTTATATCATCTCAATAATATATATATGAAAAAATCATAAATTTTAACTTCATTTTAATAGTCATCAAAGAGGCCAAATCGTAAAACTTTGTCCGTTAACTTTATTAATACTTGATGCATATATAAGTAATACTAAAATGGTATAAATTTTGGTATACATATATAAAATGATACTTATAAAATATATTTTTAATTAATTTTATTATTTAAGTACTTAAATAATAATTATTTGATATTTAATTTTAAGTGCACTGACGTGACACCATGATAATTTGATCCCTCCAGTAGCACGTAAACCATGTAAAAGCAAGACCGCTCAATATCCGAAGGGAACGAATTCGAACTTCTAGAAGAGTTTCCGGTGCCAAATTCAATTCAATTAGTGTAATTCAAAGGAAAACCAATATCACAACTCTCTGGCTATGGAAGACAGAGGCTCCCCCGCATCTCACGGAAGGAAAGACTAAATCTCAATTATTTATCCATCCGACCCGACATTAATAATTTAACTGATCCGATCCGATATAATCCGAAAATAAATTGATCGAGTATGGATTTAATTTTTTTAATCCAAATTGAGATCGGGTCGGGTTCGGATCAACCCGATCCGACCCGATTAATTATATTTTTGAAATATTTTTATGATTTAGTACTAATTAAAATTTAAATATATACTAATTATACATTAACTATAATTAACTAATACTTAATTGCTTAAAAATATAAAAAATAATTAATAAATAATGAAACAAGAAAATTTTAAATGGATCAAAATTTGAACCAGGTCGATCCATGACTAGGTCGGATCGATATGGATCAAAATTTAAACGGATCAGATTTAGATCGGATCAAAAAAATGATGAAACAATCCGATCCGACCTATGGACACCATGGACACCCGAATCTTTCTCAATAGATGTTTTATATAATCTATTGGTCCGTATTCCGTAACACGTGCAGCGTTGTGAGCTGTAGGTAAATAATGTGGAGTTCATTGGATATTACTAGAGGAAGCCAGTTTTGGGGTATAACCGTATAAGTATACTGAAATTAGTTTTCCATGGATTACTACTAATTTATGCCTTGGCCCATCTGTAATTCTCCCATGTATTAACTAGGCCTTAACTCAAAATCAGCAATTATAAGGCCCATAATCTAATTTTTATTCAAAGCAAAGCTTGCCAAGAAACGAGCTTAAATACTCACTTGTTCTCAAGCAAATCAATCTCATTTTCTCATTGGCAAACGGTTGTAAATATTGAGGAAAGTCAAGCCACAGTGGACAGCACTTATAATGCACCGCATTATATCTTTCCGAGCAACAAACTGCCTATGGTGTTTTAAATCAAGTATCATTAATTAACATATTTTGAAAACGTGAACATAATTACATAGTTTCTATTCTGGGCATTTGATTAATGGTCTTTGTAATTTGGAGCTCACGTCCTCCTACATTTCCTCTCCAACTCCCATTTAATTCAGCACCATATCTAATCCCCATACCTCCCGCTTTACATTTATAATGGTCTTTGTAATACCTTCCCCGATTCCTTTGCTAATGCTTACAATATCTTGAATTCAGACCATTCTAATTGATCAGCAATGTCTTTCAGCGGTACTCAAGATAAATGCAAGGCATGCGACAAGACCGTTCACTTCATCGACCTCCTGTCAGCCGATGGCATCCCGTATCACAAAACATGCTTCAAGTGTAGCCATTGCAAGGGGACTCTCTCTGTATGTATCTTCTTGTTATCAACCTTTTTTTTTGATGTTATAAGAATGAAACAATGGAAGAAAAATATTTTGGACATGAGTGGAAGAAACATACCACCTGTTTCGAAGTAATAATTGAAACATATTTCACACCCCGCTACTTTCAAAAGATCATAACAAGTCTTTATCATCACCAAGTAACGGCGAATTCCTTCTTTAAGATACTGGTACCACCACTATATCATGCATGCATCTCACATAATTATAAAAAATGATATGAAGTTAAATACCATTCATTAAAAAGAATGCGCTGAGTGGTACAGGGATGGATCCAGACATCTTAGTTTTGCTAGATATTTTAATTTTTAGTGTAGTTGGTTCTGACTTACCCTGGATTTAACCTTAGACAATGTCTGATAGGCAGAAAAGTTCATAGAAAATAAAAATAACAATCTTTTGTCTTCATCATTTGTAGATATAGAATTGAAAAATAATGCAAAAAATGCCTTTTATTTTCTTTGGCTCTTTTTATCCCGAGTATTTTGCATATATATATGATACTAAAGAGTTCATATTGAAAAAGATATTAACAACAAACCAGGATGATAATGTTAAAACAATGTCAATTTTAGTGGTTAATGGTAATTTTCTCCTTAATTTGTATTTGGTATGGTTCACAGATGTGCAGCTACTCCTCCATGGAAGGTGTCCTTTACTGCAAGCCTCATTTTGAGCAGCTTTTCAAGGAGACAGGCTCCTTCACTAAGAAATTTCCAGCAGGTCCATAATATTTTTAATTGCCCATAAACATACCTGCTGGTTCTTCATGCTTTGTGTAATAATTTCATACTATTTTGAATTGTTTATAGAAACTGCTGTAATTTTCATGTTTAATTGTGTATAATACAGGTTCAAAATCTGGCGAGAAGCAGAGTGATCTGGTAAGTACCTTGTACATGCAAATATGCATATAAAAAGAAAACAGTGAAATTCGTGCATTCAATTGACAAATTTAATGAAACAGTCCAGAACTCCAAGCAAAGTCTCCATGATGTTCTGCGGGACCCAGGACAAATGTGCTACCTGCAAGAAGACAGTATACCCCCTTGAAAAGGTGATACAGTAAAAATTCAGAATCTCTAGTATAATATCAAGTAGGACATAATAGATAATCAAGTATAGTAATTGTTAGCATGACCAAGGGTTGAGCTATGATCAATGATCAATTTTGGAATCATTTGTAGAATAAACATGTAGAGCTGTTGATCCCTTGATGCAGATTTTGGTTTACCTGGAGATTGCAGATTATATCGAATTGCATTTTATCAGTATTCTGATCTGACATCTTATGTGTTGGATGCATTTTCAATATTTGTGCAAATTTGATGCAATCAAGTTATCAGACTGCCAATCCGTTAGTTAACATCCATAGGGGATGGATCATGGATGTATATTAATTGGTCCATTTAAATTTTTCCCATGCAAACAAAAAGTATATTTTCTAACTTGAGCAAACAATTAATAATCAATTATGCAATCAGTTGACTGTAGAGGGCGAGTCGTACCACAAGACCTGTTTCAGGTGTGCTCATGCCGGGTGCATCCTGACCACTTCCAACTATGCTGCACTTCATGGAATTTTATACTGCAAGATCCATTTTCAACAGCTGTTTAAGGAGAAAGGCAGCTACAACCATGTCATTGATGCTGCTAAGAAAAGCACAAACCAAGAGGTCCCAGCGGTCCAAGAGGTCGAAGAGGTCCCAAAGGTCCAAGAACTAACAGAAGAGGAGGCTTAAGGATGCTTTCTTTTAAAGTAGGCTGAAGCCTAGTTGCAAGAATTTTCATGCCCGATCGTTGACTGCATAGGTGCAATCATATTTTAGATAAATATTAGAATACTGGTTTCTCCATGTTCATTGCTGGTTCTTACTTAATCTATTCTTCATACTATAAGAATTAACTGTTCTTTTTCTCCTTCCCATTTGGATTTTGGAATTCACTTATTGTGTACGTATCTTTATTTTGAGTAAATAATACTTATACTGATGCTGATATTTTGTGGCTCAAAAGAAATAATTTCAGATTTCAGATTTCAGACTTCTTAAAGTTACTTTGACCATTGATATATAGCTGCTAATAACTTTAGGCTTAGCCATCCAAATGCATCTCAGTGGGGAAAAGAGCAATAGATAACAGAAACATGAACTTTGCACTAGTCTGTGTGAACAGAGAGAATATTTCAATGTGAACTGTTATTCACCATCCGTGAATCAGCTTAGGTATCTTGATTAAGGGCTAAAAGTCTCACAACTGAAGCCTGATCATAATGAAGTAACAAAAGGAAGAAAATAAAACGGTATGTGAGCATTCGCAATTAATTAAATTCCCGTTGATGATAACGAGTAAACGAACAGGGTCGATCTGTAAAGAAAGAATCACGATATGGGCCACAGCCTCACAGCGTTCCTTGCACGATGCTGGGCTATATGGCGGGAACACGTTATCTTTTATTTTCAATAAGATGTTGGCAGCGGATGCTAACATTTCAAAAACAAAGAAAGATAGAAGTAGGCATTAATCTACTTCAAAAGAGGGGGAGAAAAGACGGAACTGTTTTTATTGGTAAAATGTTGATGTTTAAATACACATCTAAAAAAGCTCACTATTTAAATACACATCCAGTATTATTCAAGACCAGCGGATTTTCTAACACTATATGAAAATAGTACACTCGTCTTCATAGTAAAGTCATCTGATATTAACTACTTTACTCATAAGATGCTATTCCATTCCTGTCATAAAAGAGCCCAGAAGGGCTGCCATCAGGCAGCATAGCTGCTGTAACAGCAACCTTTGCACCTTCTTGCACCGGCAAAACACCAGCACCCCCATTCATGTCTGTCTTAACAAAGCCTGGGTCAACACAACTGCAACATATAGTTGGGAATCTCTTTGCTAGAAGCCTTGTGTAGGCATTAAGTGCTACCTTAGAGACTCGGTATGCTGATGACTGTGTTGGCCATCCATTTTTGTCCAATTCCCCTATCTTGAAGTTGTTAAGAAAAGATTTAACCAGTTCATCCAGTCGACCTATGGTTAGGGTGTCTACATCATTGATTTGCTTTTGTAAATCCTTGCTTGGAATATGCTGAATTGATTAAGAGACAAAAACATTATTGTATATAATTACAGAACTATCAGATTATAATCAGAAAATGCATGGTTTCGTAGGGGAAAAGAATGAACTATTTGAACTAAATAAAAAATGCAAGCAAAAGAATGTAGTTTAGCATCATTTTCAATGTTTCCAAATATGGAATACCTTAAATAAATGTTCCAGGAAAGAGATGTAGGAATATGTCATCTTCTCTGATTCCAAAGAAGGAACTACCACCAGATTAAGGATTACCATACATGACTTTACTAATTTATTTTTCTCAAAGAAAGAAGGAAGGGAAAGAAAACGACTTCAGTGATCCATGTCCAAACGATGTCCAACCAAAATTAAACTAACTGAAAAGACAAAAAAGATTATGACTCACACCTGTAGCTTTCCATAGATAGAAGAAACATTAACAATCCTTGGTGATTGTGACAATAGCAATAGTGGTATGAGTGCTTCCGTCACTCTCTTGGCACCATAATAATTCGTACTCAAGCAATCCTCAGCACCTTTGTAGGTCTCCCCAGTTGATACAGAATTGGGTGGCTTTTAAATTAGAAAGTATGTAAAACCAGTAAATAATTAGGAATAAAGACACTGAAGTTTCCAAACAAAACACAGTTAATTATTTTATGTTGTTTTACCAATTGTGATCGAGGTGGCTTTCCCAGAATACCTGCATTGTTTACCTGGACAAAAAGTAAATTTTCCAATCAGCAGTTTTTGTCTATCAGATACAGCATACATTAATTACAAACAAACTGAGCGACAGGATAAATTCAAGAACAACAACAACAACACCACAGCCTTTCATCCCAAATAAATTGGGGCAGGCAGCAACAGGATAAATGATGAGCAATATAAAGTAGAACTTTTAATCATCACTTGCAGTGCTTAAGAGTGATAGAATCTAATTTAGAGCTTATTCTTTCCACTCCTTTCTTGAAACTTAAGATCTGCTGCTTCTATGAAATGTATATGTTTCAATCTGGAGCTGCCACAACCGATCCCAAGCCCCCTCCCCATTTCTAAAATCAGATAGCTTATGGGCACAATAAAATGCTGACTATTAGATAACTAAATAAGCAATAGACATATGAAATTGCAAAGTTCAAAGACCAGCAGTCAATTTTGGATCCCATTACCCAACAATCCTTGATATCTAACATACAGAAAACATGTTCTCTACACATCTTGAACTCTACTTATTATGTGTTTCATAACTGGATGATATTTTACCCGTACTCAACATACAAGTGACTGACAAATCCATTTGGCTACAATAAGCAAATGTACCTAGCTCAGTACATTAACAACAACAAATGAATTATAGATGCTAAAACGTGAACAATTTTACTGATCCTGCCATCCTGGAACCGATCAGACCATACAGGTCCTTTGATGATTTTTTTTTCCCAAGGAAAAGTAGAATGCTTAATGAAATAAGGAGTTTGAAATTGTGTTCATTACCAAAATATCAAGCCTCCCGAACTGGGTCTTGATAAAATCAGCAAAAGCTTCGACGCTCCTTGAATCAGTCACATCCAATTGGTGAAACACCACGTCAGCCGGGGCTGATGCACGCAGTTTCTCCAAGGCAACGGCTCCCTTGGCCTCATCTCTTGCTGTCAAAATGACCTTCACTCCTTGGGATAGCAACTGACAGCACGTCTCCAGTCCGATTCCCTTGTTTGATCCAGTCACCACTGCGACCCTAATCGAATAAAAGCATTTAAATTGAAGAATCGATGTTAAGTCGTAGAGAAATAATCGCCTATGGGAACTTTAGAAAGCTTCAAGGATTAAAAGGAAAGGAGTACCTCTTTGTTGTAGGTTCAGTCATAGAGCTGTCCATGCTTTCTTCTAGTGGGTAATTTAACTGCTGGATTGGTGTGCCGCTCTGATCTCCCAAGCAAGCAGGAGCAGGTGCACTGGCGATTTTGTACTCGCGGGATGGACGACGTGACGGAACAAAATCACGACACGTGTCATCCATCGACATCATAGCCCAAGAAGTCGTGCGCTTGGATCAAAAGCAAGCCGCTGATTTCTTTACAGTACCACCAACACGACCAGCCCAGACCAAGACCCAAATCCTCCCAATCTAATGGATGCGGGCTTATTCGTAAATTCCAATGTTTTGTGGCCCTTAAGCGCTGAGTCCAAACTCCAAAACTTTATCCATTTACAAAGTTTACGGCTGCAATATAACTTGATTTTTTTTCCTAGCACAATATTTGAGTAAATTAATTGAGTGTAGGAATGTAGGTTAATTAATATGACAAAAAATCGAATTTTTACAAATTTAACAAATGAAATGATTGTTGCAAACTTGTAATTACTTGATTCAAGTAACATTTTCAGAAAGAATATAATTTCATTTTGGGCTGTGGTCCCCTCTTATTTAAGAAATTTGATAAACAAATAAGTAATAATTTGCATAATTTGCATAAATTACTGTATAATATATGGCTTTGTCGAATTCTGTTGTTGATTCAATGAGATCAAAACCTAGGAACATGGCTACAATATTAAACTTTATTTGGCACAAAGCAGATAAATGACTATGATGATAGACAATATTTAAGTGTCATTAATTGACTATTGAGATAAAATCCTCGAATAAAATTTTGTGGAAGCTACGTAGGCTTTCGAAATGGACAAAACAAATAAAATTAGATGAGTCCACTGTAGTTATAACTATTTTACCTATGTAAAAGTTAATGATGGATACATATTTGTTAAATAGAATATATATTAATTATAATTTGTTCAAACAGTTATAATTTTTTATTTCATGTACAACATAAAAAATGAATGGCTGGCATAACTATTGCAATACATACTATGAAAAGAAACATATATTCATTTTAAACAAAATACATAATTTATTAACTGTAAAGAGCATATCTACTAAATTAGATTTATATTTGTTAAAAGATCAAATATAATTTATATTTGTTAAAAGATTGTTCAACATTTATAGTTAATAATTATATATTTAATGTGTTTAATAAATATCTAATTGTACTTAATAATTGTATCAGTCGTTCAACTTTTACGCTGCACATAGGGTGAATATATTGTAATTTTTCAGGTGAACAAATTACAACTAATAATTATATGTTATGTTTAACAAATATATACTCATCATCAACGATTATGTCAACTATTCAACTTTTACACTACATGGAGCGAAAAAATTATAATTTTTTTAAAATTGGATGCAAAATATTTTTGAATAAAATTATCTCGCCTTTCCGGGAGATCTTTTAAAAGTCAAAACCCCATCAAGAAAAAAATTTGAAATTACTATTGTGTGAAAAATCTAAATCTTACTCTCCAGAGTATTCTATAATGTGAATTTGAATATCAATATGCTCAGATCATTTTTAAACTACAGACATGACGTTCACTACGGTGCTCTTTAGTATTATTCTACTAGTGTATTTGAGGATGCTAATTATTGCTAATGGTTGATAAACGTGGTTAGCACATGGCACTAGGCACATGGACACCATCGACCGCCGACCCTCGTGGCGTAATTGAAGAGGTTGAAATCAGCTTGGTCCTGCTTCCCGCTTTGAAACTGCTAATTGCACTCCGCAAACAACTTTGACCAACCCGGATATATAATGGCTACATATTATTCCCTAACAAATCCTTTTCACACGATCTAAAAATTTAAAATATTGTTTGAACTGTAGAGGCGAGATTAGCTGGCCCTCACCAGCTGCTTCCAAAAAAAAACTGTAGAGGCGAGGCCGGCTGCAGATTTTTCTCCCAAGCTGTATTTAGAAAATTAAACGCTTATGTGAAACGAATCAGTCCATTGAAACCTTCCTATTTATATTAGATACGGAACTTTTCAAAAACCGGCCAATATAAGTAGGCTTGGTAACTATCAGGGTAGTACGATTATTTCCAAAGTTTGATAAAAAAAATTAAATAATTTTTAAAGTGATATTTGCGGTGTACTGTAATAATAAACACTACAAAAATTTTATCTGTTCATTGCTTGTCACCTTGTCAAACATTTTTTTCGGGGAATTCGAGATGTCAATTTATTTTCTTTTCTAAACAAAAATAATAAATAGTGCCATGCGGCCATAAAATGACACGACTTCGTCATGCAATGCAACTACTCCCACCTACCAAAAGGCCACTGCTTATGGGCCCCACGCGCAAGCCCTCCTTTGACTTCGCTTTCCTGATTCCTGACTGTTCGTTTGAGGAAGGGATCAGAAACGGGAGAGGGAGAATCGGAGCGAAGTAATTCCATTGCAACCTAGAAACCAGCAGCGAGGAGAGGATTAATTCAATATTTGAAATCAAATCACCTCTCCTTCCCATTTTCTCCCTCCATCTCCCTCTCTCTCTTAAAAATTTCACCGCCTCAGCTGCCTGTTCTTTACTCTCATACAAAGAGAGGAACAAAGCAAGCGCATTCAGGCATCAATGGCGTCTCTAAAACCCACCACGGCCAGCGTCGGTTCTATAAAGCTCAACTCTCTTCGAGTGCGTCGCAAGAGTTCAGTAGGGATCGGAGCGTCAGTCTACGTGGCAGGCCAGAAAGGATTTGCTCTGAGAAATGTGCGGTGCGAGGTTGGGCAAGACGTGGAAAAGAAAACTGCAGCCCTTGAGGCACTTGAGCAGTTTAAAATTTCTGCTGACCGTGAGTAATTTCGCCCTTTGGCTTGAATATTAGTAGTTGATTACTTGATTTTGGTCGGAAGCGGTGTGTAATGTTGGTTGTTGTGTACTTAAATGGAATCTCGGATAATGCACAATTAACTTAATAATCAAGACGAGGCATCGTAATAAGCTTAGTCTGTGATTTTCAATAGCCAAATTAAGAACTAACAGCTGAATAAACCGCTAATTGATCTGAATATATCGAGGTTCCGTTAATAGGATTCAGCAAAAATAGTTGTATTTAGGCAATACTGCTGGATTACCTAGTTTACTTGCTCCATTCTAGATTAATGCTAAAACCGATGATGATGTAATTACAGATTACCAACTTGTAATTTGTAAATAATTAATAGATTACACTATTCTCCTATGACTGAATTAACTCTTTTTTCAGGATATATGAAAGAGAGAATAAGCATGGGAGTCATCGGTCTTAGTTTTCACACAGCGCCAGTGGAACTGCGAGAAAAACTAGCAATACCAGAAGTACAGTGGCCACACGCAGTTGCAGAGCTTTGTAATTTGAACCATATAGAAGAAGCTGCCGTTCTTAGCACATGCAATAGGATGGAAGTATATTTCGTGGCATTGTCCTGGAACCGAGGGTTCCAAGAAATCATGGATTGGATGGCTAAGGTTAACGATTTTCCTGAGATTATTACTACAGAAGAATGTATAAATTATGGTAGCTGAAGATTTTACTGATTGCGATGAATTGCACTTTATTAATGTGATCTAGCATTTTTCTTTACGGTGTTTTTAGGATATAGATATATACACAGGACAGTTTGTATGCTTAAAGATACAAAAGTAGATCCAGAACTCTAAAGCTAGTTGACTTTTGAATAGGCATGATAGAAATAACAATCAACTGCTCATTTGTAAACAATTGTTTTGTTTTGAACTGGCATGCAGAGCTCTAAAACAATTAGGTTCTAATTGGTCATCACAAATTTCAACTCACATGCAGCTGTAGTTTGGTAACAACATAAATTTGCATTACCAAAACAGAAAGCTCCTGAAGGAAACTAGCCAAATTACCAATCTATAACAAGATTAAGACTAACACATGTTTGAGAATGTGTTTCAGTAGTTGTCAAGGGGTTCCCACACTTAACAAAATTGTCATACCGCTAGAAATTGACTCCCCTTATCTCTCTTTTTGCAGACAAGTGGAATTCCAGTTTCTGATCTGAGGCAACACCTCTTCATCCTACGCGAGACTGATGCAACTCAACACCTCTTCACAGTTTCTTCTGGTCTTGATTCGCTGGTACTAGGAGAAGGTCAAATCTTAGCTCAGGTCAAACAAGTAGTAAAAACAGGTCAACTCAATGGTGGCCTAGGCAAGACAATGGACAGGTTGTTTAAAGATGCAATCACAGCTGGCAAGCGGGTACGGACTGAGACTAACATATCTTCTGGTGCCATCTCTGTCAGCTCGGCTGCAGTTGAGCTAGCTTTATTGAAGCTTCCAGAAGAATTTAGATACAGTTCTGTGAACTTTTTATTGGTTGGTGCTGGTAAAATGGGTAGGCTTGTGGTCAAACACCTAGCTGCAAAAGGAGTTAAACGGGTTGTGGTGGTCAACCGCTCTGTTGAAAATGTTGATTCTCTTCGTGAGGAGATAAAAGATATAGAGATAATTTATAAACCTCTCTCTAACATGTTAGAGGCTGCAGCTGAGGCTGATGTTGTTTTTACCAGTACAGCTTCTGAAGCACCATTATTTGTGAAGGAAAATGTCGAGATTTTACCCCCAGTAGCTGAAATCCTAGGGGGTTCAAGGCTGTTCATAGATATTTCTGTACCAAGGAATGTTGGCACCTGTGTATCAAGCATAAAATATGCTACAGTTTACAATGTGGATGACCTGAAAGAAGTGGTAGAAGCAAACAAGGAAGATCGACTTAGGAAAGCACAGGAAGCAGAAGAAATAATAAAAGAAGAATTAAATCGGTTTAATGCATGGAAGGATTCACTTGAGACGGTACCAACAATAAAAAAGCTGAGGTCCTATGCCGATCGGATTAGAGCTGCTGAGCTTGAGAAGTGCTTCCAGAAGATCGGAGACGAGGCACTAACAAAAAAGGTCAAAAAGGCTGTAGAGATGCTGAGCACAAGTATAGTAAATAGACTTCTACATGGGCCATTGCAACATTTGAGGTGCGATGGAGGTGATGAGAAGTCATTAGATGAGACGCTTGAGAACATGCATGCACTTAATAGAATGTTTAACCTTGACACTGAAAAGGCAATTGTAGAGCAGAAGATTAAAGCTAAAGTTGACAAGACTAGTAAAATATGATTCTTTAATAAACAGATATGATTCTTTCCTCATCGGATTTTGACAATATTTATTTTATTGAGGTCCCATTAAATAAATTGATATAACGGGACATTGATTTGTAATGGTGAGATGATTTTATAGGGAGTTCAGTACGTTTTTTCCTTGTATGGTGGAAATCATAGGAGTGCTAGTGAAACTAAAGAGAATTCGTTTGTATATTGAAATTTCAGTTTTTCCTTTCTGATATAATTTATGCTTTTTTTAAATGTTGTCTATCAGTTATCCAGAGTCCACACAACAGCAACTAAGTTATAGCTTCGTAAGTTTGGCACTGATTTTTTTTAATATAATAATTAGATTAATCATATTATTATTATTATTATAATATAAATTAATAGTAGAAATGACAGTGTATGTTTTTTTATGGTTTAAAGAAAAAAATAAGCACAGCCCGTGGGAGTGGAGCACTCCGCAGAAGAATAAGTACTTGTTTTTAAAAGATTTAAAAGACAGATAGATTGAGATAATGAAAAAAAAATGAAAATGTCAGTGACGTCTTTTTAAATGCGTTAGTTTTAGTGGTTTATATTTTATGCATCAGTCGCAGTGATGAACTGTCATTTTTAATATTAAAATTTAATTTTTTTCGTTATTGTTATTAATAATATAATTAATTTAATTATTATATTAAAAAATCAGTGTAAGTTTGGTGACTTCGGTCAGATGTACCTGATCGCATGAGCTTGAGTTGTGTTATTCAGGTTAATGTTGCAAACTAGGTATCCAGTCTTCTAATTATCGGGAATTGACGTGATTACGAAACAAGATCAAGCCAACAGGCATATATCTGTTAGAAAATATATTCTGTTGATACTATCATCAGTACTAAAATCAATGTTTATAAACTGAATTCGGTTCTTCATCTCTTTTTTCTTTTGATTCTTCTATTCTATTCATTCATTCCCTCCCGATTCCTCCCTCTTCTATGTCTCTCATCTCTTTGGCTCATTTTCATTTTTCCCCTCCTTTTTATAGACTAGTTTCTATATCTCACGTTACGTGCTCTATTATTAAGACTAGAAGGAAACCCGACTGTTGCGCGGGACCCCTTATTTTTTAAAATGTTTGCAAAAATATTAATAACATATATTATAAAAAAATGTTATTCATAAATTCATCCTCTCCAGTCGGACCTGTTCAATGCCCGGGGTGGGCTTCTGGGCTAGTAGAACTGTAGAGAAGTTTTCCCTTATACAACAGTTATAAGTGATACTTCTAAATTTTAAGCAATTGAAATCAGTACATTTAAGATTTGGTAATTCAAACGGTACATACACCCTTGCCATAGCGTTTAAAAATATCTGTATGTAACACTAATTTTTTTATAACTAATGTCTATATTAATCACCGACGACTATTAAATTTTTAAATAAATTTAATTTATTATTTAATAAAAGATGAAATGAAAAATATAATAATTTTCTTTTCTAAATAAGGTCATACAATATGTAGTTTTTTTATTACAATATAACTTAATAAGAGTTGATATTTAATTATTTGATATACAAATTCTATTTACAAAATAATCATATTTAACATCAATTTTATTATTAAAAAGAATATATTTTACTTACATATAGTTTATATTACAAAGACTCTTAAATTTTTAATAAAATTAATTTATTATTTAATAAAAGATAATACATTTAATATAATAATTTTACATTTCTAAGTAAGATTATAAAATATGCAATTTTCTTTGTTATAATAAAACTTAATAATAGTTGATGTTTAATTCATTTGATATACAACTTCTTTTTTTAGACATTCTATAAATTCATTGGTAAAAATAGCAAATGGAATGGAGAGTGAAAATGAGTTTAACTGAAATCTGAACCGTTGATTTTATAAAATCAATCAATATCAATCATAAATTAAATATGAGTATTCCGATCATTATATATTATCTGATAATGTTAATGGACTCCTCCAATACATATGATTTTTATAATATATATATAGAGAGAGAGAGTTTGGCTACGGTGATTCCATAATCACTTCGGTCAAGTATTTATGGATCGAATTTTAAAATTTCACGCCCAAAATTTTAATTTAAATAGCTCAAAAAAATTCATATCATAATCTTGTAGATTATCAATTTTCATCACATAATCTTGAAATTTTTAAATTGAAATTTTGAGTACGAAATTTTAAAATTCGAGCCGTAAGCATTTCGGCTTGAAATGCTTATGGAATCACCATAACCAATCCCTATATATATATTGTAAAAATATTTGTATTTCGAGCTCAAGTATATACGGCTCAAATTTTATCGTAACACGTCCGAAATTTAAAATTATCATTCTCGTTAAATTCTTCATATCAAAATATTGAGGGATACAAAAATTTGGGGTATTTTGAGTTTTCTAAGTATTTATTTTGGATTTTTGAAAATCAGCAACAACAATTCAATATTTTATTATTATTTTAGTGCTGATTTTCAAAAATCCAAAACAAATACTTAGAAAACTCGAAATACCCCAAATTTTTATATCCCCCAATATTTTGATATGAAGAATTAATGAGAATGATAATTTTAAATTTCGACGTGTTACGATAAAATTTGAGGCGTATACACTTGGGCTAGAAATGCAAACGTTTTCACAATAGTCTAACTCTATATATATATATTGAGTCTTCTTATTTATTTTAAAATAATTATTATTCATATTGAGATATTTATGATTCTTTAGCACTGTACTCATTTTTTGCTTGATATAATTCCTTCTCTCCTTTCGTGCTCTCACTTTTTATCTCTCATTGTATCATTCTCATTCTTTCATTTTTTTCATTTTAATTTCAATCCGTTATAATTTGTTTTGTTAAATATTTTATCATTAAATTTATTACCGTTATTATTTAGCTAATTGATTTCATAATCAATTTATTGACTCTTAAGTAATGACAAATAATAAATATTTGCATAAGAAGATAATTTTTTTCGTATCGTGGTTAGGGGTGTAAACGGATTGGATACAGATGGATAATACTCTTACCGTATCCGTATCCATTATAATTTTTTGGATACGGATAGTATCGGATATGGATACGGATAGTATCATATACGGATCGACGGATCGATATATCGGATGGATAAAAATACGAATATGGATATATTTCAAATATTAAATAAAAATATTATATGTATCATTGGAAAAAATGCATAGTATTTTATGATAAAATTATTAATTATAAATTTTAAATAATTATTATTATTATATTAGTAGTTTAAATGTATCAATGAATTATAAAAAAAATATGATACATTAACATAAATTAAATATAAAATAAATTAGATTTATAATGAATGCTAAAAATTTAATTAAAAAATATATAATAGAAATATTTCAGATATATATTCGGATAATATCGGATCAGATACCTTCGGATAATGTCAGATATTGATGAATAATAGCAAAACAGTCAGATACGGATAGGTAAGGGTCTTACCATATCCGCATCCGTAAAAGAATTTCGGATACGGATTTAGATACGAATATGGATCAGATAATTTTCATTATTTTTTGGATCGTATTACGGATAAAATCAGATATTATACGATCCATTAACACCCCTAATCGTGGTCCTTGACGCAGGCAATAGAAGTAGATTGCAAATGTAGATATGAGCGGTACGCATTTAAAATGTGTTAATTTTTTCGATATTTTTTTCTTTTTAGTAAAAAAATGACTGTAATTTTTTTTCCTCATGTTGGGTCGGTCCTAGAGGGAGCCTGTGGGTAGCTGCCCCTACTTGGGTTTCAAAAAATAGTCTTTTTAGGTAATAATTTCAGTAATCCATCTTTTTAGATTGTTTGATCATTTTAATTGAGGAAAAAATATTTAATATCGTGCATAGTAAAATAATTATGCAAAAAAAATTGAAATACGAAGTTCTATAGTGATATTTTTTTGTCATCAACTTGATTATTTATTGCTTTGGGTTTTTTTGTTGTTATTTTTAATATGTAAGAGAATATTATTTTGATAGTTTTTTCTTAGGTAATAATATATATTAAATTATTATTTTTTATTTAGTACCCGATTAGATAATGGATTTGAACCTGATACACTATTATAATCTGATAATTGCCCCATAATAAAAATCCTACATCTGTCTCTGTCTATAACATGCGTGACATGACATCTAAGCTCAGATTTGTGTGTTATCATGAGAGAAAGAATTATACCCCCTCTAGAGTCTAGACATCGTTCTTAGGTGTCGGGTCGGGCCTAGCGGGTCTACGAGAGGGCCGGGTTTGATAAGGGTTTTAGAGAATCGTGTTTAAAGTGTTTGATTGTTAGGGGTGAGCTCGTCCCTTTGAGAAGCCCGACCCTTACCAAGCCCTCCGGACTCTAAGGGCTTAATATATATTTATTTTGACGATTATGTATTTTTAATATTAATTTATATTTATATAAAAATATTAAATTATGTTTTTTAATTTTGACATTTTATTTTATTGTTTTTCTATTTTTTTAAATTTTTTAAGTGTAATTATATATAATAATAAATATTAAAAAAAAGATTGGAAGGAACAGATTAGAAGTGTTTGTTTTCTAAAAATTAAACTTGGTCCTTAAAAAATCCAATTTTTATTATTAAAAAGAGTCAGATCAAACTTGTGAATCTGATTTAAAAATCGAGCCTTATAAGCTACGTCTATCTCTCTCTTAAATTGTCAAATAATTTTCTCAAAGAGAAATGCGCTAGTGAGAAAGACAGCTTTGTGAAAAAGGTTTAAGTAGAATTAGCGCGTTGTTAACGCACATCCTCACATACTTTCTTTCATATCCATTATTAAATATTTAATTAATCAATATTTATTATAAAAAATCACGGCAGAGTAGCAGAGCCTTTACATTTATGAGCGTGGCTTTTCCTCAAAAAAAAAAATGAGCGTGGTGTGCCTGAGTGCTTGTCAGCATTTAGGATACTTCTGTCTCCTGCCGTTCTGTGATGAAATTAAAGGCAATTGCAGATATAGTACCACGCATTAATGGACGGTTCAATAGACAGAATAATACGATGGTGACGTACATATTGCCTGTGCCTCGAGATGATGAGCGTTTGAATAAAGGCCTTCGTGAAGGCAGTTTAATAATAATTATTATTAAAAATAAAATGAGAACGTAAAATTTTAAATATAAGAATGGCAGCGCATCACTGTTAGTAATGTGTTTTATTATTTTTATAAAATACGTCACTAGTAGTGGCGTGTTTATTATTTTTATGAAACGCGTAGCGCCTCTCAGTAGCGTGTTTCATTATTTTTATGAAACGCGTCACTATACAAAACGCGTAGCGCCTCTCCATCTCACTTGCGCGGGGTTTGGACGAAACGCGCCACACTATCGATATGCGCCCGCCATTCGTATATTTGAAATTTTACAATTCTCACTCTTATTTTTAATAATATTAATTTAATAATAATTATTAATAA
Source organism: Schoenoplectus tabernaemontani (assembly GCA_037127355.1). NCBI lineage: Eukaryota > Viridiplantae > Streptophyta > Magnoliopsida > Poales > Cyperaceae > Schoenoplectus > Schoenoplectus tabernaemontani. The sequence continues at coordinate 14,256,364 of CM073758.1, forward strand.
TAAAAACTACCGTGAAGGTGCCAATTCTTATGATTTTTCAAAAGACCAATTTTTTTGTTTCTAATCCCTTATACATCATTTATTGTTATTTTTCTTTTTTTTTTCTTTTCTTTCTTTGTTAATCCATAGTAAGGGTATTAATGGGCCAGGTCGAATTATTATTATTTTATTATTTTTATGATTCGACCTATTTCATTTAAATTTGGATCAAAAAATTTTTGATATGATCCAACACGATTGGGCCTTATCGCGGTCCTGATATCGCTAATGATCCGCCTTGAGTGCTTACTAGAACAACAAGTATAGAGTTCGTCAGCAACCGACCATTTGGCGGACCTCAAGGAAGCATTCTCGGTCACAACAATAAACATGAAGCTAAACCCCACCAAGTTTTTTCGGCTTGTCGGGAGGAAATTTTTTGGGATTTATAGTATTTGAACGAGGTCTAGAGATTCACCCCTCGAAGTGCCAAGCAATAATCGACATGCAACCACGAAAACAGCCAAGAAGTACAGATTCTCATGGAGCGGATAACGGCCGTGATAAGATTCATTGTAAGATCGGGATATATGTGCCTCCCTTTTTCAAAATGTTGAAGAAAGCAAGGAAGTTTTAGTGGGATGAAGAGTACAACAAGACATTTTTTAAGTTAAAAGAGTACTTATTCAATCCACCCGTGATGAGTAGACCGGTGGCCAGGGAGATCTTGTTCCTATACCTAGCCGTGACAGGGGGCGCGGTGAGCGCTGCTCTTATTCGGGAAGAGAAGGAGGGGCAGTGATCGATCTACTATGTATCTTGCATCCTTCGAGATGTAGAAACCCGCTACCCACCCGTTTAGAAGTTGGCATTTGAACTAATCATTGCATCTCGAAAGTTGCGGCCATACTTTCAAGCACATTTTATTCGGGTGTTGACTAAGGAACTATTGAAGAAAGTCTTGGGGTGTTTCGATGTCTCAGGGCGACTACTGAAATGGGTCATTAAATTGTTGGAATTCGACATCACCTTTCACATCGCCCAGCCTTGAAATCATAGGTGTTGGCTGACTTTGTGGCAGAAAGCTCAGTTCCTACAACATCATTAAAATCCGAAGTTGATGATCGGTGGTTGGTGTACGTGGATGGGGTAGCCTCTTACAAGAGGTCAAAAATCGAGTGACGATGATCGAACCCCAAAGTGAGGCATTGAACTACACCCTATAACTTTTATTTGTGGCCTCTAATAACATCGCCGAGTACGAGGCGCTCCTTATCGGGTTTCATTTCGCCAAAGGCGTGGGTGCACGAAGGGTGGTAGTATACATTGACTCTCAATTGGTAGTAAATCAGATATCGGGGTTTACGAGGCCAAAGATGTGAAAAAAAAAAAATATTTGGAGGAACTGCAAAGGATGTGCACCGAGTTCGACAAAGCTGATATACTCCACATTCTCAGGACACAAAACCAGAAGATTGATGCTTTATCTAAGTTAGCTACGGGGGAGATTTAGATAAGGATCGACATGTGGTTGTCTTGAAAATCTTGAAGCCGAGTGTGGATGTAAAATATATGGAGCAATACCAGATAGCCAATGGGAAGGAATGATATGCCCCGATATGGGATTTTCTCACCTGATGGTACCTACCTCAGGATCACGCACAAGCAAGAAACATCTGCAGCAAGCGGCCAGGTACGTGGAGTCTAACGATGTTCTATTTCACAGGGGATTTGTAGAGCCATGACAACGGTGTTTGTCGGGACAATAGACCCATTCAGCCATTCGAGAGGTTTATGAAGGGATCTGCAGAAGCCACTAAGGAGAAAAAACTTTGGCGCACCATATCCTTCGGGCTGGATACTTCAGGCCCAAATTATTAAAAGATGTCGAGGAAATGATCAAGAAATGTGCCACCTGCCAATTCCACAACAACCAGTCTCACGTGCCCAGTGCTCCGATGAAGAGTATCTCTAATCCGTGGTCTTTCAACAAGTGGGGAATAGACCTCGTCGGGCCTTTTGTTCTAGTAAAGGGTAGGTGAAATTTTTGGTGGTGGTCGTCGACTACTTCACCAAATGGTAGTGGCCCGACCATTGGCACCCATCACCATGCCTAGATTATCAACTTTGTGAAAAGACAAATCTTGTGTCGCTTCGGAATACCTTCAGTGATATTATCTGATAATGAGCTATAATTTTGCTCCCGAGAGTTTCAACAATGGTGCAGCAGTAAGAGGATCAAAAATCAATATGCATCGATGGCACACCCCCAAAGCAATGGGTAGGTGGAGGTTACAAACTGAACTATCGTAGATGGATTGAGAAAGAAGCTAGAGGGTCGAAAGGGCAATTGGTCTGAGTTTTTGGATGAGTGTTATGGGATTACCGATCTACCCCAAGGGTCGTGACAAATGTCTCTCACTATGAGCTGGTGTTTGGCATGGACGCGGTAACCCCGGTCGAAACCTTGTTGCAATCCCCTCAGGTAATGCAGTATGACAAAGCCGAAAATGCCGAGAGGAAATGTGTGGCCATGAGTTAGTGCAAGAAAGAAGAAGCGAGGCTCTGAGAAAGATTGGTCGAGTATCAACATAAGATGAGACTCGCATTTGATCGATGGGTATCCCTGAAATATTTTTAACCGGGTGATCTCATCCTTCGGCGCATTGAGGCCACGGGCAAGAAGGTTGATAAGCTGGATTCCAAGTGGGAATGACCCTTTCGAGTGGTTCGAGTATTCGATGGAAGGGCTTTCAAGCTGGAAACCGTAGACGGAGACCCCATCCCCCGAGCTAAGAATATGGAGCATCTCAGCCGCTTTTATGTTTAAGTTGTTAAAGATGTTTATTTTATCTTTGAGAAAGATAATGTGATAATGAGATTGTAATGATGAAAATTCTAAATATATTACAATGGTTAAGGCATCTGTGAGAATGTCTATCATATTTTCATATCTTCTCGTTTTATATAGTTATACATGCATGTTTAAGAGTAATAATAGACTTTTTTACGCTAAAAAGGATAAGCTTTTCGACGTCGAAAAAGGATAAGTCACCGATACTAAGCAAGACAATCACGTCATAATAACATAAAATGTTCTACAAGTCGAGATAACCAAGTACAATCGAAATAGCACATCAACACACAAGTATGAAGCAAATAGTATCACAACTAATAATACTACAACTACAATCGACACAGCACATCGACACACAAGTACAAGACAAGTAGTAAAATAAAAATTTCATTAATCTCGACAATGTTCTAACATATACCCTTTCAGGTCGGGCAAAAAAAAAAGATGAAGTCTCTTCAGGCCAGCTCCCCTCCAAGCCTACTCGGCCTTCCTCTCCCCTCAATTCTCCTCTTCATCTTCGGGGAACCAAGGAGTGTTAGGCTGCTTGCTTCCCAACTCCGGAGGATCTCCATAATCGAAACAACGGTGCCTTCCTCGGGGATAAGTCGATCGGCCTCCCGGTCTTAGTTGAAGCCAACAAGAGAAGGCAGCTCCACCACTGTCGCATGTACCCCGAACTCCTCAGATTTGAAGGAAAAAATTCGGAGACATAGGACAGGGTGATATGGAGTTGGTCAAGTATGGTTGCATTCAAGATTGCAACTTAAAAGGCGGTGGAAGACAAAAATTACGGGATCAGTTTTGAAGAGGTTTCTCGAAGAACATTTAGCTCCTCCTTCAACTTCAAAATCTCCCTCGCGTCCCATCGGAGCTTCTTCACCTCTATCTCCCTAGCATGGAGACGTTGCTCCAAGTCAGCCTTTTCCCCGGAGACAGTAGCCAATCGAGCCTCAAGGTCGGTAATAGTTTTGGCCCGATCCTCTTTCTCTCTCTCGAAGTCTTCCCTCTCCAAGCGGATGGCCTCCCGGTCATCCTCCAACTTAGCCTGCTCGGCAGTAATTTGCCGAACAACACTGGGTGAGACGTCAGCATCCTCCGCCAAGGCCGCCAAATCCTACATCTTCATGAGAACACTAATTGCCTCAATCTCGACAGTATAGATGTTCCGCATGTAGTGGGTGAGAGTGACCTCGACCAACTCCGAGTTATACTCCCAAATCAGGACATGAGGGCATGATAACTTGAAAAGCTACTAGGCATACGCTCCAAAGACTCCGAGGAGGGTCACCTTGGTCCTAGCTCTGGACCGCCTTCATTGCTCGACTAAGGGCGGCCAAGTTTCGCACACTTTCACTACGATGGCGCCCCTCCCCGATCTCTGGTTCCTCGGGCTAAGAGGCCTTCTTTCGAGCCCCAATAGGTGGGGGCGCTTCGGGACGGGGTGCCCGCCTTCTTCGCCTTCGAGGGGGGAGGCGACGCCGGTCTAGGAGCGACTATGATGATGGCATCTGATGTGGCTAGCGATGTCGTAGAATCCGTGTCCTTTGTAGTCGGGGAGGGAGAAGAGACATGAGCCTTCTTGGGTTTGTTGGTCGCAGCGGCTGAAGCAGCAAGCCTCTTTCTTTTTAAATTCGGCCGCCTTCTCCTTTAAGTCTTTACTGCTCTGCCCCTTGAAGGCGAGACTAATGGGCTTCGGGGGATTCATGCATGCAAAAAATAACCGAAAGTGAGAAGGAAGTATAATAACTACAAAATTGACAAAAATACTAAGTAATGGTTACAAAAGGAAGGACAATAACAACCAACGGCAATTTTCCCCATCAAATCTACTATGGTATTTTCCTTTTGAGCTAACTCCCTCCACCTAAAAAACTCGACATAAAGGTTCTAATGATCCTGTACAAGGCCTTCTACTCTCCAAGATCGGTCGGAGTTGATCGAGGAAGGAAAAAGAAGCCCTGATTCTAATTGTCGAGCATGATAGAACCAAAGGGGTTTTATCCCGTTTGCAGGTGGTGATCCATGAAGTAGAGCCCATAAACTAGTAATAGTGGAGGAATAAGGCTAAGGTCGGACTCTGAATGGGAGCGTTGTCAAAATCGACCGGTAATCTTGGAAGAGCTCTTCAAAGGAGTTGAGGTGGCACCAGGCGACCCCGGTGAGTTGACTCGGGGCAATCTGAAGAGTGGTTAGGACTTCTAGGATAAAGCCATTGAAAGGAAGCTACACCCCTCATCTTCCCGAATAGATGTAAAATCCCATCCCTTTGTCGGTGAAGTAAACCCAATCGGTGGAATTGGGGAGACAAGGAGACCACTGACCCCTAAGTTCTCTTCCAGCTCATACTTCTTTTTGTCGTCGCACAGCTCGGGGTTCGATTTAATTTGATTAACGGCGTCCAAGGGGACGACGTAGGTTTTGGTGGTGACTTTCTGGGGTGTTATCTTAAAATCTTCCCGTTGAGAGAATAGTTGATTAATAGACTTCCCCACCCTTACTATTATTTTGGGGTCCTCGACAATGATGGTCCCTTTCTTTGAAGAGGTGGCCGGGACTTTCTCTTTCCCCTTCCCTTTGGGAGCCTGGGTCGCCCCCCTCTCGGCAGGATTGGTTTGTCCCGAAGTCATAGTTCTGATAATATCTACAGGAAGCGAAGTATAAGTATAAGGTATTGAGGATATGCTCTCGGGGCTACCCTCGGCTACTATCATATCCCAAGAAACCCCATCAGAGGAAAGACTAGTGCTCCCGAGGCTAAGGCTACTAGTTATATGAGGGTTCATATGCATCATCTTCTGAAGACGAGCTACTCGTATCCAAAAAGCTCAACTCCGAAGAAGACACATACGACTGAGCTGTTAACCTAAATTTATTAGGGAAGATATGGGTATCACTACTAGATCCACTACTTTTGAGCTGGTTAGGGGTTTCCCCGATCGGATAGGATTCCATCGAAGTATCCATGATTTGTCCCTACGGGTAAAAGACGGTGTCGGAAAAAAATAACATCAATAACCACCCTAACAGTTTCTAATAGGGTTTACATTTCTACAAAGATAACCTAAGAATAAGCCACTACCCTACTGGAGTAATTCTACAGTTAATATTATACGATTCACAGTTCATTTGCACAACTAATATTACTAATGGCAGAGTTTACACAATTCAGGAGTTTTATTTACACTACCAGTACCATTAATGGAAGAAGAAAAATAAAAACAAAGGAACAAGAAAAGTAATGGTGAAAAATGAAAGTAAGAACAGAAAAACATTGAAAGCAAAGAAATAAGCTTGCATTAAGAGTGGCCTTGTTTATTGGAGAAGAAAGAAGAAGGAAGAAGGAAGAAGGAAGCTTGAGCTTGAAAGAAGGCCGGTGGAGAGCTTGCAAGAACATGCGTAGGTGGAGAGGAAATTCAAGAAGGAGATGTGGTTTGGAGTAATGGCGTAAGCAAGAGAGGAAGGAGAAAGAGGCGATTATATAGGGACGGAGGGAGAAGTGAAAACGTCGGAGATCAAAATGTGAATGTTCAAACAACGAAGGGGGAAAAGACGGAGGAGAAATAGGAAAAGACGAGGGGGCAAAGAGCAAAAAAGAGTATGAAATTCTTCGCTAATGAAGATTTCTAGTTACTTTATCGGAATGGAGAGAAAGTCCAATAGTCGCCTCTAATGACCCTTGAAGGTGAAAGGACGCTGACACATGAGATATGCTGGCAGATAGAGAAGGTGGCTTCTCGGGAAAGAAAAAGATGAAACAAAAGTGACTCTCGGAATGACACATCCCGAGAGCTAAAGGTTTCCCCGTTATCTAAAGAAGTACTGACAACGAGGTGTCCTTACACCCCTCGAGGGCTCCACCTCTAATCATCACCGAGGACAATACTCTAGGGCTACCGTAACTGCACAACTCGGGGAATAAAAATTCCCCGTCATCCACAAAAGCATTGATGTATCCCGACATTCCCCCGAGGGCTTCAGATCTGGTTACCACTTTGGTCGACGCCGGGAACCCACCTTGGGGCTAAGGTTCGTAGGATCTCGAAGTCAAGAAAGCCCGATCGACAAAATAATATACAACTTATCCTCCGTCGATCGTGAAGAATAAGCTCGAGGGCTAATGATATGGCCCAATCATGTTGGGCCTCATCGCAGCTCAGATATCGTTAATTATCTGTCTTGAGTACTTACCAAAATAACAAATACAAAAGCTAACCACCTGGTCGGATCTCGGTCTCGATAGGGTTGTTGCTGGTCTCGGAGGAGGCCTATAAATAGGAGACCTAGGCCTGCTGAGAAGAGGATGACAACTTGAGCAATACAGACACGTACTCTCCTGAGATAGTTAGGATCTTGGTATACTATACATATACCGAAGACTCTTATCAATCTTAATTCATACCCGACCCGACCGGGTTATGGGTCGACCCGACCCGACCCATATAAAATAATCAAGTATTTATTAATTATTTTTATATAATTTTAAATAATTAAATATTAATTAATTTATAATTAATCTTAATTAATATATAATTAGTATATATTTATGCTTTAATTAATTAATATTAAATCATAAAATTACTTCAAAAGAACATAATTAAACGGGTCAGGTTGACCCATACCCAACCCATGACTGATAACAAATCTTGATATGTATCCAATCCATTTATTTTTGGATCATTTCGGATCGGGTCGAGTTTGGATCGGGTCGAATTGACCCATTGGGCCCAATCAAGCTTTGACATCCCTAATCCGTAGTAAAAGAAACAAAGCTAAGGTAATTTCTTTCCCTTGAGATTTCTCTTAACAAATTCGTTTATATTGAACTTCTTCAGAAGAAAAAATAATTTGATTTCTGTACCTAAAGATGGGATCACACTGAACTTCATTGTCCTACTTGATGGGTCAATCTTATCCACAATGTAATTTGGTATATGTACCTCGTCAAAATTGGATCTGGTACGTACTTAAAACTTTTTTGTCTCGACTTAGTTGAATCATGTTGGATTCAACCTATTTCAAAAATAATAGAATAATCTCAACGTAACCCATTAACAGACTTATTTACATAATTTTATATTCTTGTTACCAAAAAAGTTAACTAAGTCAAGTTGGGTAAGTTTGATCCCTCATGTCAGATCAAGAACTTATGTCATTAGATGTAAATTAAAATTTATAAACTAATTTGATTTATTTTTAGAAAAGTATCCGAGTAAAACATAGATTCTTTTAAAAATTAAGGACCTAATTATTTGATGTAGTTTATAGTTTAATGACCAACTTGATTTTTATGAAGAAGTTAAAGGACTAATTAATATGATCTTTCGGAAGAAGTGTAAGTATCAATGTGGTGCAATAGGAAATTTATGGACTAATTTCATTGCATTAAAAAAGTTCTATGGATTCTCCCTAATATTTATAATAGTTTATGTTCTATGTAACTTATTTTGGAAGATCCATAAAATTCTTTGTGACAAGATTTGATATGTACGAAATTAGATCTACTCGTTGGCTTCCTAATTGCAGTGCTTTCTGTCATGAAACCAGAAAGCAGTACTCTCTCAAACATCAAATTTTAACCCCAATTTAAGTCGAACAGTAGCTTTGGACAAACCAGTTTAAAAGAGAAAAGTAAGATCAACGCAAACATCGTACTGCATCTCCCCAAGTATTTTCTCGTAAAGAAAGCCAAGCCAATCTGAAATTCTCAATCCATAAAAGCATCTGACTTATAAAAGTGAAAATGCCAAGTTTTGCCTTTTTACCAGCTGTACAATTAATTTCAACTTCCACAAAAAATGGTCACCATAGACACAATGAGGTTCTCTTCCAATTGATCGACAAAGTTGTGGTGTTACATCGAAATTCTTCAAAGATTTATTGATCTATATAATGTTAAGTATTAGCACACATGATCAAGGTCGAATAAGTCATCATCACTCCGTATGTATTTTTTTCTTAGTTGTCGATATGAATGAACTAAAGAAAAGTTGAGTTTTACATATATTATTTATTGCCAGATTCAGATGGTTAAATCATAACCAACTTAAAACAGTTGGATCCGTCTTTTTAAATTCAGATGTCATTTTAAATTTGAGTTTTCTGAAAAGTAAAGAAAATTTGACTTGTACATATATAGATTGCCTATTTCGTTTAAAAAAAAGTTGGATCCGTCTTTTTAAATTTGGATATGATGGCGTACGACCATTTTAATTCAAATTGAATGTGTAAATAAACTCAATTTTACCGAAATAAAAATATTAAGATGATCAATTATGACTTGAATCCATGACTTTTTTGAGGCCATCCTTGTTAGCTACTATTTGAACGGCTAGATCATTTGCAAAGAATGAAGTTGTTGTTGCAAACTTGTAATATTTTGAAATTAACTATAATTCTCGGAACATATACATCTAAATTTATTGATATATTATTAATGTATAAGTAATGCTGAGTATATATTTATCTTATTAGGTTACATTTTGTGAAAAAAAAAATAAGTGAAGGTAGAGCTGAAAGGAGTGGCGGATTCAGTGATCTCCTTAGTAAACCTACACATATTATGTAGGTGGATATCAAATTCTCAAAAACATAGATGTGAAAGACATGTGTAGTTTTAAATTATATTTTTCTAATTAAAAAACAAACTTACTATTTTACTATACTTTTGAAAAACAAACTCAGATACGGACCAGTCTTTGCCTATACATAAATCTGTCCCTGAATGAAAGCACTCCTTTTCTTTTCTCACGGGGCTTGATTATGACCTGTTTAAAGTCATTCAAAATCTATAACATCATATGTGCATTTTGCGAAATATATTTTCATTCCTACGTAATCCTCAGAGAACCAATCAATTTAAGTGTTATTGGCAACTACGGGTTAAAAGCAAATTTCGTTACTCTCAAATAATAAAATTAGCAATGATCATAAAAAGAAACATCCGCCTAAAATTTCAAGCAAGTCAAACTTTGTATCATGTTACAATATAAGTTCATAGAATTGTTTTTAAAGATCTTGCTTATTACATTGTGACGGTATTATTAGGGGCTGATGCAGGAGTTTAATTGGGGCGGTAATTAAATTATAATAATTTATCGGATTCAAACTCATTAATTGATCGAATACTAAATAAAAAATTAACAATTCAACATATATTTTTACCTAATAAATTCAGAGAGATTGAAAATTAAATTCAGCGAGTCATATAGCAAAATTTTGACTCTATTATTTTTCAAATTTTAGATATCAGGTGAGCCCTGAAGGTACATACATCCTCCCCTTTTATGCAATCATAGTCATGAAATTCTTTGAAAAATTAATAATTATACATGCTATATATGTATGTTCAATCTTATTCGATTCATATAATAAATAATATAAATAACTTGGGTTATGCTGTGATGAATCGTGAAGTACAAAATATTTTTATATTTTACGTCATATCTTTCATTTCTTAATTTACAAGACCGATCTAACCGTTCAACTTGATCTCCATATTAAAATACACTTGGAGAACATATTTTATTTTTTTAGAATTTTTTATTTTTTTCAGTGGTAAAAAATACATTGAGCTAATGATTTCCAACAATAACATTTTTCTACCATTAAAAAAATAGAAAATTTTAAAAATATATAAAATGTAGCCTCCAAATATATTTTAATATAGAGATCACATTGAACAATTATATTAGTATTTTAAATTCAAATATGAGAGATATAACATGAAGTACAAAAGACATTTTATAATTCACAACTCACCGTAAAATAACCCTAAATAGCAGCCCCAGACATATACAAATTTTATTCATTATCAATAACAGAGGTCTTAAGCTGATCATGTCTCCTATATGCATTATTACATTGGAAGTAACTATCATTCATTTCATAACCGTCAGAACTTCAAAAATGTTAAGCGATTTAATTCTACTTGCGATAGAGTCATTCCTTGTTCTTTTTCTTTTCTTTTCTTTTCTTTGATTGAAGAGAGAGTCAAATCTTAGGGCATTTGCACACTAATATTACTTTAAATGAATTTATCTAATTAATTTATATAAATTAGTTAATTTAATTTACAAAATTTTGTAAGAAAAATCACAATAAATGAAGTCCTTATACATTCAATTTAGTAGAAAAGATTTCCAGCGCAATTTATACTAGCTAGCCTGTTTAATACTTGCATAGGCATCTGGTTGCATTGTACTCATATTTAGCTGAAAAGCCTACGAGCTTTGTAGTAACTCTTTATGTTCGCTTTAAAATCCTCCTTTATGATGTATCATCAAATCAATTGAAGAAATTTTCTTTCCGATTGAATACCTCTTCTTCGTATATATGATCAAATCAATTGAGTGCCAATAACATGTCGGAAAATTTAATCTACAGTGCAATTATTCACCTATTAATGTGATGGGAGTTAATGATTCTGCTTTTTTAGTTGGTCCTAGCTAGTATTGACCGCATCTCATTTATACCTGGTGGAATAATTAAAAAAAATGGTACTGTTTGAGAATGAAATTTTTTAACTATTTTCATTCCAACTCATATAGGCTCCACAACGGTTGTTGCAAGTATACATACATGAGTTAATATGTTTTTGTTAAATTATATATTTCAAGAATTGGCAATTTTTCATTATATTTTTTTCATCTTGAAAATGAAAATCTCATTTTATTTTCCGTATTATTATCTTCTAGATGTGAATTAGTCATAAGGAAAATTATAGCAAACCAAATAATGTGTGTCCAAAGGTTTCTTTGTCAATTTTTGATAGATCAAACACTGTTATCCGCACGTCACTCTTTTGAGGGACACGTCACAGAGCTTGTATAAACATACAGAAAAGATTCCCATATAGCAACTACCAAACAAATGGTATACCGTATACACATGATTCCTTCCTCGCTGCCATGCACCATGCACCGAGTTTCTTTGCTTTTTTGGGGATTGATAATTTGCCTCTATTTTTTTTACTATAAAAGAGTATTTGTCTTTATTTTGCTCATGTTTACGCATTTAATTACGAAGACAGTTGATATTGAAGAGGTTAGAATGCATAATTCCTATATGTATCTATTTATTCGTCTGCTTCTTAATAATTGACGAGAATTAATTTCTACAATCTAGACCTAGAGTGAGAGAAACGAGAACATCATAATAAAAGTCCTGCTCCATGACGGGAGTAATGACCACTTTTTGCACGAGATACAAATAGAAGTCAGACTTTGACGCGGGATTAAAAATTAAATATTTTTTAGGAGATTAAAATTAAAAATTTTCTTCATTTTAAATATATTTTTTAATTTTTTTGTGAAAATATACATAATTATAAAGGTTGAACTTATTACATAATTATAAGGGATAGACTCATTAATCTAGTTGTCTATCTTCTTTGATTCCATCCAATAAATTCTTGGAAGCTTACGGTGTGAGAGGCGCCGGATGAAATCTTAAGCATGCCAAATGTGATCGGCACCGTAAGATCAAATGAAAATATTTCTGTTAGTAATTCTAAATTTCCGTATATTGAGTGCACGGACTATCGTTCAAATTTTATAATTGGTCTCAAAAATTTTATTTAGTCTTCATCAGCACCATACTACCATTGAACTTATATTTTGGTTTAGAATTGTTTCCAAAAATAAAAAAAATAAAAGAAGGACAAAAGCAAGTGCGCAACATTTTTCACTTCAAAATTTAAATGTTTATTTTACTGAAACGATGACAAAATGATGAAGCGTGACTCATCGCATGATAAACATATTTCGTAAAAAAAATTGAAATTTTGATAGAAATCAGAAATTACTAAATGAACGGCGCACGTGTCAAAAGCATATCTTAGATTAAAAATAATATGATGCATGAGTAATTCTTTTTTTTAGTAATGTTGCACCTGTACTAATAGTTGGATACGTTATACATAACATATTGTATAACGTATTGTAACTTATGATCTCATGCTAGCGAATATTTTTTTAGAAAAAAGAGAATCTTATTTAATTAGTTTCATCAGTGTCAATACTCGAATTAGATCAATTTTGTTTTTACAAGAAGAGAAGAGAGATCAATCTACATAAATTATATGATTATATATGACAAGTGTGTTGTCCCACAGCTCAAGCTTATGGTTGCTAATTTTTATTTTTAGATATGCATCCGACGAAATAGAAACACGGAAATCATAAGAATGAAATGGTGAAAGCTTAAAGAGGATGTTTTTTAGATGTTTAAGGATAGGGTTATTGCAGAAAGTCACATAACACAAGTAAAGATGTAGCTAGTATGTGGGAGAAGATGGTGGCTCATATTCAGAAGGTGACAACAGAGGTGTTTGGAGTAGCGAAAAGGGAACAAATATAAATCTAAAGATACTTGATGGTAGAATAATGATATATAAAAGATGATCAAGAAGAATGAATGTACAAACGCTTACATCGCCAAAAAGAATGATAAAAATATACAAAAGTACAAAAAAGACAGAAAAAATTTAAAGAAAACTATGAGATATACATCACCACAAGAATGATGAAAACATACAAGAAGTCAGACATACACGGAGTTGTGTCAAAAATAAGATACGAAGGATGACGAAAATAATGTCTACAAGATGGTTATACTCCGAGAAAGAAAGAAAGAAACACAAAAGACTTCAATCAATTTAAATGTATCATGGGTGAGACTGTAGACTTTTGATGAAGAACGATGAAATTAAGAACATACGAAGAGAATATAGAGATTGAGAACACCACGATCGAATTGGACGACTAATTTGATGACACTAACTAACATTTTATTTGAAGAATTCAAGTCTAAGGTGAAAGAACCTTTAAAAAGAATAAAAATATATAAGACGTTGGGACCTGATGATATCTCAATTGAGATTTGGACATGTCTTGGAGATGTTACACTAATGTAACTCACTAAACTATTTAATAGTATTTTTAATCTAACAAAATGTCTAACAAGTCGAGGAGAAGTATATTAGTATTAATCTTTAAAAATAAAAGAGATTTTTAAAGTTGTACTAATTATAAAGAAATTAAACTCATGAGTCATACCATGAAATTTTGATAGAGAGTAATCGAGCACCATTTAAAAGAATTGACAACCATTTTCAAAAACTAGTTTGGTTTTATGTTTGGAAGATCCACCATAGAGATGAATTTCTTGATACTACAATTTATAAAGAGGTATCAAGAACCAAAAAAAAACATAAATATAATATTTAATGATTTGAAGAAAGTATATGAGAAAATATCAAAAAAATATCATGTTATAGACACTTAAAAAAAGAGAGTGTTAGATATTATTTATCATTTATGATAACAATTCGATTATATTCTAATATCATTAAAATTAAATATTTCACTAGCAAATATGATCTAATAAATTAAGATGAACATATTGTGCATTCTAGCAGAACATGAGACGGCATCTACTCCTTTGACTTCTTCGTTTCCTGCGACCTATTCTCTTTGATGAACGAAACTTGGTCGATGACTCTCTCTAGCCCGTCTTAATTTGTATCTTAGATAGAGAATGTTATGTGTGTTGAGGGAGAGAGATCACCCAATTCTTATATAATATTTTCTCTGATACATCTATCATATATCAATCCAAAGCATGAGATTAATCATAAAACCAGTTGATCTAATTACATAGCAAACTTTTATGGCTCAGTTAATTGGGTTACAATATAATTGAAAACGTATAGAACATGTTGAAAATAACCGAACTAATTACGATTTCCACTATGATTAATTGCAGTTTGCAACAAAGAGTTTCAAAAAAGCACATAATTCTTATTAAGAATATATACACAAATGTTGTGACTAATGTTAGAGTATGTGATGGCAAGTTCAATATTTTTTCTATTAAGATAGAATTATATTAAGGGTCGACATTGAGCTCCTATATGTTTACATTAGTGATGGGTGAGGTCATAAAGGACATATAATGAGATATACTTTTGTGCATGCTCTTTATTTGTGAGGAAATTTTAGAATCAAAAGGTTCAGCGATAACAGCTCAGATGTTGGAGATATTAGTTTAGATGAACAAGTGGTAGAATGAAGAGCATGATGGACGAATTGGCGACGAACATCTAATATTCTCTATGACAAGGTCTCAAATAAATTAAAAAGTAAGTTCTACAATACAGCGATTAGGCTAGCGGTGGTATATGATGCAGAATGATACGCTACTAAAGGGCGACACATTTAGAAGATGTGTGTAGCCGAAATACAGATGTTCCACTAGATCTGTAGCCATACAAGGAGAGACCGAATAAAAAATAATGCTATATGAAACAAACTTGAGAAGTTGTTCCAATACTATTTGTGATTGTTTGATCATATCCAATGAAGGTCATCTAAGGTATCGATACATAATGGCATACTAAGTTGTGCCAAAAACACAAGAGGAGACGGAGATTGACCAAAACTGAAATAGAAGAAAATGATAAAAAAATTGAAGGAGTGGAGTATATCTAAAGAGTTTACTTTGAATAAATAGTGTATGAAAAACGATGATCTACGTAATAGAACCACAATCTACGAGTTAGATTTTAAGATTTAAAATTTATGATTTAGTATTTTAGGATTAAGAATTTTTAATGTTTAGAATTTAAGATTTTAAAATTTAGATTTACAATTTACAATTTAAAACTTAAATTTACTATTATTTTTTGTTATTATAATAATTATTATATTATTATTATTATCAATATCTTTATTATTTTTAATACTATTATATTACTATTAGTAGTAATTATTATTATTATATTATAATTATAGTTATAATTATTACTATTATAGTTATAATTATACTATTATTAATATATTATTATCATATTATCATCATCATTATTGTTATTATTATTATTAATTTTTTTTTATAGTTGATATCTTTAATTTTTATGATTTTATATTAAATTTTATTTTTACCTTATCTCATTTTTTTTGAGTTAAATATTTTATCGTTGTTATTCAAAATATTTTCATCTGATCCGTAACATATAAAGTAGTGCACATGATATGAGAAAGGGTCATCATAGAAGTGACAGAACTCGACCTGAGAAACCCATCCAACCCGTCCGAACCTGAATCTGACCCGAACCCAATCTGATTTGTCCCGACCTGAGATCAAATGACCTGCAATCCAATCGAAATCAATTAAAAATCAAAAAAAATATAACCTATAAATTGACCCGATCCGGTTCGATCTGATTTCTTTTAAATAATCAAACTGACCCAATATGACCCGACCCGTTTGAATATGAACATAATCCGACCTGACTGATTGCCACCTCTAGTCACGGATAACATCATCTAAGTTTTCTGTATCGTTTGATTTAGTATTTTGACAAAACACGTACGGGTCAACCCGACCCGCGCCCGTTCGCCCTTGTCGCCCGCCCGAACTCGCCCGTTGACCCAACCCGCGACCAATCGTACCTATGCCAAGGGCGGGTTTCAAAATTTTGTCCGTGGTAACTTGTCCCTTCTCAACCCGCCCATGCCCGTGCCCGTGACCTGTGCATGCATGACCGATGATATATTAACTCTGACTTCTAAAAAGATAGGTTCGGTATGAAATCTCTACACTCTTTAAATTTTTTTCATCTATTTTTTAGACATTCAATATTTTTTATATACTTTTACTAACAAAAAAATGTTATAACTCCGTCTATATTATTTTTTTACATATTAACATAGCCGGTCCCAAACCCGAAATAAAATAGAAGGGTAACTTGTATTTTTAACAAATATTATTTTTTCTAAGTGTTTACTTTTTTAAGGTTATTTTATTTATTTATTTTTCTTTTGTTATCTTTCAAAGAAAATAATTTACTTACAAATAATTAAAAATTATAATCAAGTTATACAAAAATATATTATTATTTTTATAATTGTTTCGATTTTTTTGGCAAACACTTGAAATTTTTTTGTGATTTTTTAATTACTTTCCAATTTTAGAATTTTAAATTAAAAATAAATTTTTTTGAAAACACGACATTAATTTGCAATTTTTCTGATTTTTTGTAACTTTTTTTGGAATTTTTTGAAATTATAAAGAGTTATTTAAAAATTTTCGGATTAAAAAAATAATGAACCCGTGACCCATCTATACCCGCCCCGTCCCAACCCAACCCAACGGGTCAAAGAACAGGTTAGAGTCATCATACCAAACTCAACCCGTCCCGTTTAACCCGTCCCATCTAGAGATTTGAAATGGACCGCACGGTCCGACCCGTCCCGGACCGGACCGTGACCGTGGACCGGACCGTGGCCGGACCGTGGACCGGACCGTGCCCGTCCACGGTCCCGTCCAACGGTGGGTCGGTCCTCCCTTCACCCGAAAATGGACCGTGTCGACCCGTCCCGTGCCGGACCGTGGACCGTGCGGGACCGTGGACCGGACCGCCCCCCGGACCGGACCCCCCCACCACACACCCGGGTAAGTGTGTTAAAATTGGATTATGCGTGTGTTAAGTTACTCTTAACTATAATCAGTTAGATATTTCTCTTCTACTCCTAGATTTACAATTTAATTTATATATTTTTTTAAAAATAATTTAAATGATTATACTTCTTGAATGATTAATCTACTAAAATTTGAATCTATCCCTTAAGAATAGTTTGAAAGATATTATGAAAGTAATGAAATATTATGAATCTAACTATTTAAGAAATTATTCAATGTAGACTTGTTGAAAGTTGAAACAGATGAAATATCAAAATTATATGACTCATTTTCTTCCAACAGAGAATTAGTTTGTAATCTAATAATAAAGACAATACTCTGTGCAAGAGCATTCACATTCGTGTAAATTGTTAAAATTAAAGTTTATGATACATCATTAAATTGATAATACTTTTAAAATTAATTTAAGAATTACATCTCTAAATAGAATGAAATTGTTAAAATGACATTTTCATAATTAATTTTTTACTCCCCCGCTGACGTGACTTGTTAAATAGATTGTCAAATTTAGACATCTAGTCTATGTATCCCTAAAATCAAAATAATAATTATTAAATGAGATTTGACAATCAATTTGATAATCAATTTGACAATGGGATACGGTGAGAGATCATATATTGAAAATTCGAATTTAATATTATCCAAATTTTATTTTATAATTTTTTTGTATTGTTTGATTTTTAAATTATTCAAAAATACATAATTAATTCGATGAAAATGATTATTTAAAAATTAATAAATTTATTTTTCAACTTTTATTATTTTTTTATAATTTTCTGAAATTTTATTTTTTTACTTTTTTTTTAATTTTTTAGTACTATTAGATTTTTAAACAATTAAAAATAATAATTCGAATTAGTTAAAAATTATTATTAAAAAATATGATAAATTATTATTTTTTCAATTTATAAAAAAAAAAAATTTGGACCGGACCGACCGTCCCGTGGGGGTCCGGCCCTCGGGGGCCAACGGTGGGACGGGTTCGGTTTTTTCGAATTTGAACCGCCTTGGACCGGACCGTTTAGACCGTGGACCGTGGACCGTGCGGGACCGTGGACCGTCCGGATTTGAACCGGACCGGACCGTCTTCAATACTCTAGTCCCATCTGCACAATTCGTACATGGATAACCCATAACCCGGACAACCCGTACCTATACCCGTCCATACCCGTTTAGTAAACACTAGTTTGATTATCCTGCAGATTTTTATCGGATGGTCCTAACCTTTTGACGCTAGCATTAAATGTCTGTACGAAAGAGAGAAAGTTGGCGGTACAATCATGGGGCCACTATCTCTTAGGTTCGGACTTCGGAGATAGATAAGCACGTTTTAATAATATTATTTTATTTTTCCTTGAGTTTTGCCAAATAAAGCTTATTCTGGAGGCTAGGCTTCCTTGTGTATCCAACTATCCATCTTCATTCTCAAGTCTCAACGGAGGTGATAATAGGACAGATGCTAGGTTAATAGAGCGGATCTGTTGAGTCGGTTAGTTTCGATCAGAGAGATTCTCGAGTTATGAATTAGGTCTGATGGAGTTGGATTTTGAGTTGTTTAATATCGATTTATTTGAGTCAGTATAGTTTTTTGTAGTATCGGATCAAATTCGGATGGATCAAATGAATTCGTTGAGTTAATTAGATTTTGTCATAATAAAATGGTCTTGAATCAGAAAGTCGATCCTGTACAGGGTACGGTGTATTGTTTGGTTTGTCCTGATAAAAGAATAATATATTCCAACTATTATAAACCGGATTGAAAGTATAAAGAAAAAATTCTGGCTAACATCACTGGCCACTTGCGTACGCATCTTCTAAGGTTGTGAGACTTACCTTCGAGGTTAGAGGCTTAGAGCTAAGAGTTGGCCGACTGGACTATTAATTTGAACATCATCATTCGCCTAATAGCATGGCATTTTGTCTCGGCCAAGTGGACATCTATCCTCTACAGGGCTACAGCCTACAGCTGAAGTCAGGTAGATCAATCATGAGCTAGTAAATTGAGACGAATCACTAGATTCATTCAATGCGCCCAACTATTTGTTTGAAGGGTAATATTCAAATTGGTCCTTTATTAAGTAGGTATTTCAGCTTAGATAGATATACATTATACATACATTTTCTCCTCTCTCGAGGGTAAGTAGGTTCAAAATAAATACGTGGTTTAAAACTTCCTTGCAACTTTGAAAAGAGTTTGGTTGCTTTGACTTCCTCTCCAAAGAGGTTGGTTCTAAAATATTATCGATCAGCAAGGCAGCAATCCGGCTAACCTTTTATGATCCTCTCTAGTTCTTGTGCACTGGAGAATTGCAGTCTTTGGAAGAATTGAACCTTTCTTCAAGTTTCCAATTTATTAGAGAATTTTAGAAAAAGTTAAACTGTTAATTTAATTTAGAATTTTAGATAGTTAAGATGTCTTATAGACATATGGAATAAATGAAGGTCCATATAAAATTAAGATGAATCTAAATTGTCAAATTTAAAATTAGCCATCCAGATAAAATTCATGCAATTGTAAATAATATTAATTTCTACACATGACCATTTTACCTTGGTGAAAAAGTAGTCTGTGACGTATCAAAACAAAAGATAGTATGATATATTATATAAACCGTTCCATTGTCGAATTTAATTTGGATATATTATGTATTTGATAATGAGAAAAAAATAATCTGGTATAAGTCCTAACCGTCCCATCAATATCCAATTCATTAATAAAATGTTGAGATAAAAAGTTGGATAATTGGGTGCAGAATGTGTTTGTTATAGGCGGATGATGCATTGATATTACTTCAGCGGACTATCCAACAAATTGCAATGCTCAAAATAATTTTTCATATCTTTCACAAGCTATCAGGATTAAAGGTGAATCTTTATAAGTCGAAATTGCTAGTTACAGCCGATCAAGAAGGCAAAGCACAGTACTTGGCTGCCATAGTGCACTGTAAAGCGTTCACTTTTCCGATAACATATCTGGACCTATATCTATCTGACAGAAAACTGCCCAAAGAATCATACTTCAATCTCATACACCAAGAAGAGCAAAGATTGTCGGGTTGGAAGGCAGATTTGCTCTCAATTGGAGGCAGATTAGTCTTACTTAACTCGGTGTTGACGGCAAAACCTCTATATTATATGTCAGTATTCATTCTTCCGAAATGAGTCATTGTGAAACTTGATAAGATAAGTAAGTATTTCCTATGGCACGGACATAAGGAACTGCAGGATCATAAGAGGACGATTTATTTAGCAAATTGGTCATTGGTCACTCGAAGCAGGAAACTAGGAGGATTAGGGATTAAAGAATTGACACAAATGAAGAATGCACTAATGATTAAGTGGATGTGGTTATGGGTGCAGCAAAATCAAGCTTGGTGGAAGGAGACAACAGTAACTCTAGGACCACACATCAGACCGTGAGAAATGTCCAATGCATCAAGATTTTGGTCTAGTCTCACATTGGCATCAATTTTTGATTCCTTAATTCAATATCAATTGGGTCAGGGAGTGGTAGTGTAGTTCTGGCATGATGCTTGGGTACAGAGCTCCCTCAAAATTTAATTTCCGCACCTCTATACACATGCAAGATATAGAGATGGTTCGGTTGCGAATCATTACCAGCATGCTGAGTGGCAATTATATCTAATCGAGCAATTGAATACACAAGCAAGAGATGAAAGTGATTTGCTGCAACAAAGCCTCAGTGTCATACAACTTAGTCAGGCTCGGGACATACCACAGTGGTCTAGGAACTCATCGGGAGCATTTACAACAAATCAGCCTACAAGTTCATCACTAAAACACCGCACATGCAGCAAGATCTTTTCAAACTCTGGGAAATTAAAATCCCATTAAGGGTGCAGGTTTTTCTATGGTTGATGCTACGAAACATATTACTGATAATTGATAACATGATTAAAAGGGGTTGGATGATAGTTAGCATATGCTATCTATGTCGACAACTGGAAACAGTTCACCATATTTTTCATGAATGCTCATATGTTAAGCGGCTCAGAGATTCCATAATAGATGCAATCCCACTGACACAACAAACTTGTCCAGTGTATAAAACTACTAAATTAGCAAAATTGCTCATAACAGGCAACCATGACATATTTTGAAAGCGGATGAAAGCAACAACGGTGTTTATAGTATGGAGAGAAAGGTATAGGTGTATCTTTGCTGAGAAATCACAAGACGTGTTGGACACAACGAGAGAGATAATTAAAGAACACAAACAATGGTTTTCACATGAGTTAGTTAATTCCAGTTAGAGAGAGAAAAATAAATATTTTATACTTGCCTTTCTATATAATGTGACATGTAATTATTTTTATTTTTTTATTATGTATTTCCTACATCACATCTGGGTGATCAATTATATTAATGAAATTTATGGACTTGATCCATATCTTTTCCTCAAAAAAAAAGTTGGATAACTGAAAAAACATTGAACTCCATGATCCCATTAAAAAGACGTTTTCAAGAAATCTTGAAAGCCGAAATAAGATAAAAAAAAAATACAAACTACACAAGCATATATACTATTACGATTATATTTATTGTATCTAATCTAAGCTGCGATAGTTGTCAATCTGTTAGGTTGATTGGACTATTTTGTTGATTTCAATTAGTAAATCAAACTAAAGAAAATATAAAAAAAAAATAAAAATGGCAAGTTTGTAAGACCGAATAAAAATGAAGTGATTAAAGAAATGTCATACTGGTGGAAAAAAATTTAAAAAGCAGGATTATTAGTTGAATGCGAAGTTATTGTTATGCGTCTAACGTTGGCAGTACAAGTTAATTTGGAAATTAATTAGCTAAAAATAAAATTTTAAGGTCATATTGATCTTGCTGCACAAACAATTTTTCTAGTGGAAATAGGAGAGGATTTGAGCTCGGATGTCAGTACAAGTCAAGTAGTCAACACCGAACAATCATGACTGCTTAACCAGCCTCTGCCAACCTTCAACTATTTTGTATTGGATACTTGACTTCTCTTTCCCATTTGGCCATATATGTCCAACGCCAGATTTGTTTTTCTCCATTAAATTAGTTAATTAATGCGACACCCTCAGTACTCGTCATATTGGATTTGGAGTTTCGGACATATATAAACAAATTTCAAAAGTATGTAGAAACCTTGGTAGATTGCATTTCTTAATTCTTATTTTCTGAAGTTTGGATATTTAATAGACACAATATTCGCCGGTCCAGAAAAATATGAACGAACATAATCGGCATAAATAATTCAACAATTTTCATATGACAACAGAGATAGGGACAGATCTTATTCCGTAGAATCGGAGGACAGTTCTTGAGATATAATTTATTCTTTTAAAATGTTTGAATAATTATGCTATAATTATAATATAAATAATCATTTTATCCATCTTAAAATTAATGTGTTATAGTTTATTGAACAGGATATTATATGTCATCCTCTGTACTTATTCATTAGGCCCAAATTTTGCAAATTTACTAGGACCTTATTTTGGTTTATTTTTTTAGGAACTCTGTACACTCGTCAGTACAAAATTGTCTATACCGTATGATTTTTTTTTTCTTTCTTGCGTTTTGTATCTATAGGCAAAGCCATCTATTAATTGATTTAATGTATCAAGTGTTATAAATCTGGACCATCCATCTCTAATCGGATGATTTAGATTTGGATAGTTTTCTATCAAGGGCAAGGATAACAAGGCAACGACAGATACGGACCCACTCTGGCATGAACTCCTCAGTCCTCACAATATTATGCTCCATTAGACAAATCCAAGGTGAAGATTATAAACGAAGGTCCCATATATATGATGATATGTCTCCCTAGTTTGCCTACCCTCGAGCTCAGATTTATTCCATTTTTTCTTCTTCTTCTTCTTCTCTATCTCTCTTTCTCTTTCTCAGACAAGAGCACAGAAACTTTGGTAGCTCAAAATTTGAAATATGAGATTGAATAGTATCAGAGCTAAACCCCTAGTACTCTCCCTCTTAACAATTATACTGCTGATAAATCCCACTACCAGTTTGAGTCATCCTGCTCGCAGAACTTCAGGCAGCTGCTACTCCAGCCCATCAATGGGATATTTCTCCAAGGTGCCATGTCGTCAAGATCGTAACAGGGTCGCCGTTGCTGTCCATGGAGAGTCGAAGAGACAGGTGCCCCGAGGTCCCAATCCACTGCACAATTAGATATGATGTCAGGCTTTTGGTTATTTGTTTGTTAAATTTTAGTCTGCTACTAGTGTAAAAAAAAACATTTGTTCTCGCATATGGGTATAATTTATAATTAATCAAGAGTTGAGAGCATTTAGTGTTGATATGTACATTCTGTTCAAAACTTAGAATCTCTATATCTATATATATATATATATATATAAATGTAGATTTGAAATTGAATAGTAAAATTCTCTTGATGTCAGTTCCTCATTAATTTTCGTTTTTTATAGCTTTTTTTGGTGGAATTCAAGAACAGTTGCATTCAGAGGTTTTCTTCCACTTCCGACATTTGCATGTTTTTGTGTATACGCAATATCTGATTTAAAGCTGTCCTTCCAATCAATTAGTTACTATCCTGAATCATTCAGGTTGCCAACTTGGTACTCAAGTCTACAGACACTGATGATGATAGCTGAGATTTTTTTTAATAAAAACAAACAAAATTATGGATCAGCAAGTTGGGTCCATGATAGTTAAATAGAAAATCTCTCAGCAGAGAAATAATAATAAAAAAACACATTATACTGTACCAGTCTTGACCCCTGAAAAAGGGATGACTTGTAACTGATTTTCTAACTGGGAAAGGGACAGCAAATTTGTTTTAGGTAAGAAAGACTGTGAAATATAATACACAAGGAGTAAATCATGGGATTGATTCGAAACTGAATGGAGATGGGAAGAAGGGACAAGCAAGTTCAAAATGCTGAAAAGTTTCTTGAAGCTCAATCTGCTGATTCAGTTGTTTTTCTTTGAAGGTGACAACTTGACAAATCCTTAAAAAGAAGAGTTTACTTCTGCCTAATTGATGAGATTTTATTGTGAAAACTACCTTTGGGATTGAGCGAAACTCAATTAAAGCTTTCCAAATGGTGGCCGAATGCCAGTAGTAGGCCTGATCTGTTGCGTACAATGTTGTCTAATCAACTTTTTGGTTGCTAGCTAGCCACGTTTATTAAAGCATGAGACTCTCATGGCGCCAAATAAGTGTACATTTTTTAGAAGAGACCCACAAAAGAAATATTGTCTAACATTTCTATTTTTCTAAGTTTTTTATCTAAAGAGTTCCATTGTGTTGCATTTTAGGATTACTACCTTTAGAATTTCATCAGTATTATTTTTTACGTTCCGGCATTTATTTCTGATTATAAGTTTTTTCTTCATGGAAAACCCATGTCCCAAGCAAAGAGGCCAAAAACATGGCATATAGCATGCAAAAATCAAGTCTTCAAATACATCAGGACATTTTTATTCAGATATAATTTTATTACGCAGCAGCGACAGAAACAAGTTGAGCAACCTGATACAAGACAAGCCATGAAGCAATCTTTGAAGTCTTAAATATACTAAACACGGAAATAAATTGAAACCATAAGGGGCAATTATAATTTGATTTTTTTGTTTCCTTTTCTTCAGGTGATTCTCTTTATCTGCTGCAGCCCTGTTTAGCTATACTCATCTGGACGATGACCCTATATTGAAATGTGAGAAATGTCAGAGTACATCCCAAAGTACAATACATAAGAACTATACCAACAAATTACTGCCTGGAAATTTAGTAACAGACAAATTTGAGAGAAACAACTGGGAAGTTGAACATTTTACTCAATTTGGTCCATTCTAAACCTATTTTTACTTCTTGTTTAAATTGTATATGGTTTCCTTTTGTTTCTGTTTTGGTTCTAAATGAACTGGCTAATAGGATGCATGACCATACTAAAAGAAAAAGAACAGCTCCCCCCCCCCCCCCAACTGTACTGGTGCAAAAAGAAAAATTAAGTCGAGGCAGATCTAGATCTTTCTTCACAAATCAAGGGGCCTAATCATGGCCTGTGAAACAAAAAATCCTAAAATTTTAGAGGCTGACTGCTAAACAAATGAGATCTGTCTAGGACCTGTTGTTTCTATTGCATTTCGCACAATGAAAAAGGAGCCGACACCCAAAAAAATAACTTCTGACCAGAACATCAGAATATAGAAGACCCAACCAAACTATAGTTGCTAGTCTGGTCTACAAACTGGTTGATAATAGCAGTGAGAGAATTCATTGACATGAGTTGCAAGAAAAGGATGCTGCTTTGTTAATTCATGCTCACTAGAAATTTTAATTTAGTAATTGCAAATTTGTTAGTGTTAGCTCTTCTAATCACCAAGGAAAAAAGTAAATCCAAACAATTGGGGATCTAGCTTATAATCCTAAAAACTCTCTATAGGTAAATTTAGCAGCAGCAAAAACTTATGTATGTTTCTCTCAAGTAATAGACTAGCTTATGAAAATGGAACAAATTATTAAGTTGGCTTATTTCTCCTTGAAGGTACTGAGATGACATGTCAGAAAAGCAAAAGTTTGGCAAGAAGTAGTACCTCTGGGGTAAATGTCAAGCCGATTTTAATTTCACCACGGTATTCGCCATCTTTAACCACATTATAAACTGTCGGAGGTAACTGTCCTTCCACATAGACAGGTTCTAGAGAAATACTACAAATAGAATAAAATAAAATATAATTTACCAAAAAGGAATGAGTGGAGTTGGATTCTATCTTGAAAATATTAGTCACCATCTTTGCTAAGATTGTGGTTCAATTGAAGTCAATATTACTAACCATGCCTCTCCCACAAAGTCATCTGAATCTACATCGCTGTCCATCAGCTTGATAATCAGCTCCGTCACATCCTCAGAGGTGCTGAACACAAAGGTCTCGTTCCAATCAGGATCTGTTCCTTTCCCTGTATAGAAGAGAGGTCCAATCAATAAAGTTTTGGCAATGCATATCCTCAAGTAAGGGGTATCAAATTCATATTATTGATTTAAAAATTGAAAATTCTTCAAATAATTAGTTCGAAATGGAGAATTTCAGAATCTACGTTTCCACATTTATTTCTTTTCAATGTGTCGGTGAAAGAAAATATTCTGAACCATTGTGACATAATGAAAATTCAGCTGAAATTTCATCAAAGTCATCACAAATGGGATGATAAAAAGCTCTCTGAAAGATGGTTTTTGTCTATAATGATGTTTCTATTTGGATGGTGGTTAATAACCTTTTTCGAAGCGGGCCTGTATCCTGTAACTTGTTCAAAATGCATAGTGCCTTACCACTGCATACCATACACTGACTGGTACAGACATGTGCTGGTGCTGCAAGTCCCGGTTATCATTGTAAAAAGATTAATTTGATTTTACTTTGTTTTGAGATTTTATTACTATGTTGTCATATTTTTTGACAGTTATAAAAATCAATGTCGCCTATCATTAATGAGTAGACTTTATTTTTTTCATGATGACAAAGAATATAGGGATGGCCACAACATGGACCATGCTGTCATAGCTGCTAGAATATATCAATAAATACTGTAAGTTCCCAACTGGAGTGTTAAATTAATTTCAGTTTCTTTAATTTCATCTGGGTCTGGCAACCACTCTAAGAGGCATCTCCATGTGGTATTGATCGAGAACAAAGAGATGTTGGGTGACAAAACCTGGTTAACTCTGCAATGGACAGAGACTGGTACAGATAATAAAACATCTGAAAATTTGCCTGTTGCAATTAATGAAATTCTTCCATTTTGTGTTTACCTTGTTTATTTTATATTCTTTTGTTCCATAAAATTACCCTTTCTTTTCCTCTGCTCTATTTTGCATAACGGTATACTGTAGTTAGTTATGGTTGCTTTTCGACTATCTGTTCCTATTGCAAACTTCATTTAATTTGTTTAAAACAATGCATGAGCCAAAATATATTTTGTTTTCCAACTCTTTGTTTGTTGGACACAGCCTTCTCCACGCTCCATAGAAAGCATAAAGAAACAAGAAATCATTGATCCTGTTTTATGACATATGAAATACAAATGTGAAAAGTTTTATGCATTTTGTTGATACATGATCAAGAGATGGAAATTATTCACCAAATTACAAATTTTCAACTGTCATGATTAATTAATAAGGTTGTAGCATATTAATGCGACAGAAAAAATTGATATTTGATCCTTTTCTTCCCCTAATTGGAATTCATAAATACATCAATTTGTTTTAAAAAAGAAGAAGAGAAAAAAAGATCCCAACCTGAGGCAACACTACTTCTTTGCTCCTGAGTGCGGCATATGATGACTGCATAGGGATCCATGTTGTCTGTTCAATCAGTTGCAGAGACGAAAATTCAATCACCATATAAGAAGCCCATGATCGAAACAATTGCACAAAATTAGGCAAAAGGAA
Source organism: Schoenoplectus tabernaemontani (assembly GCA_037127355.1). Lineage (NCBI taxonomy): Eukaryota > Viridiplantae > Streptophyta > Magnoliopsida > Poales > Cyperaceae > Schoenoplectus > Schoenoplectus tabernaemontani. The sequence continues at coordinate 14,284,117 of CM073758.1, forward strand.
GGTTCTCATTTCTAAGAGAGAGTCAACTTACTGAGGAAATCAGTATTTTCAAGGCCTTTGGCTCCGACAAGCAACACTTCCAGGGTTCCTCTCACCATTTCTCACTTCTCTGTTATTTCCTACTTGCGAGATTTTGATTGGAAATGCGATGATTGGAAAAAGGGGATCTGGTTCGCGTAGGTAGAAGGGGAGAAGAATGGCGCGAGATATAAGGGAGAGACGGAGATTTGGTTGAATATGGAGAAAAGGCTCCTCTGCAATTATATACAAATTATTTCCGTAGCCGCCTACAGATCTGAACAGTAAACTCTGGAATCCTGATTTTAATTAGTTCATCATGACGGCGGGATTGGAAATCAACAATTTAGATTTGTTTGACACTGTACGTATATGTTATGTTCAAATGTAGAGGATCTGAGTGAAGACTTGCCAGAAGCAAGTTAGGATCTCCATTTTTCTATTTTCCGAGCTGATTAGATTAGGATTAGCTGGCAAGTAGTGTGGCAAGTGGCAACCCATGCCCCAAGTCCCAATACAAAAAGGGATGATTGGGTGGTCAAAGTTACGGCGCGCAAAGAACATACTGCTCGACATTCCTTAACCATTTTTCGAGCATTATTTAGCCATTTCTAAGAGGGGGGACTATTTTTGAGAGCTCAAATAACAAGATTAATTCTTATATATATGTTAAAATATAACGCTTAATCAAGTAAATAAGGAATCTATGAACAAATAGGGACCCGCCGAATGAAGCTTTGTTTTTTCACTTTTCAAATTTTTAGGTAACTAATTTTATTTTCAACAAAATGATTACAAGTTTGACGAAATACATGATTTCCTGAATAAAAAAACTATCATATTAAAAAATAAGTACAAATATAAATGTTCCTTGTGCGAAAAAATTTAATTATACTTAATTACTTTTATATTATAGATTTATTATAGAGCCTAATAATTATTCTGTGTTGCTTCCCTAATGTTGTTCAGCTTTGATGTGATGTAAATTAGAAACTTCCAAAACAAATATTAACCAAATGACCGTCTTAAATCGAAAAAAGGACTACCAAAATGAGATTACAATCATGTACTTCATCAATTTGCTTATAAACCTGCAATGCAGCATTATGATAGTTTGTGTATAAAAGTTGATACCTACAAAATTGTTTTCACAACAGTTCGTGGAGATTTTTCAGTTTACAAAGTAGATGAATGAAGGATCACAAGAGATGATTGAGCCCAACAAAAAGAACTGGAAAACAAAATAAAGAGAGAATCAAAAGCAAGCAATTTTGTGGTCATAAAGTTGGAGAATTTCATGCATTCTTTATACAAATCTCAAATTATGATATAAGACTGAACAAGATGTGTAAAATTGATGCCAGAACAATACAACGACAAAAGCAGGATACCAATTTAAACATTACAACATCATCCATGTCCCTATCGACTGTCATTTTCATTTTCTTGCACTCCTTTATTTAAATCATACCATAATAACTGTATCTTTTGGAAACTGATTGGTATCAGTGAAAATCCCTACTGAATAAGCTGATACTCAACTTCTTTGTTATTTGGTAACCAAAAAGGTGCTGATGCTGTTTTTTTTTTTTATTATTTCATTAAGACTTGTATGCTTGGTTTGGTTAAGATAGAATAGGTAGTAGTAACGTCATATATTTTTCCATCTTGTAATTATAATCTGGGGATGTCCCTGAAAAACCAGAGATTCAGTGAAACAGACGGACATGTTCCATTTTTGTCAAAGAAACACAAAATCACTGTACCTTCGACAACAACTCAAAATTAATTTCATAAGAATTACTGTTGCCTGAAACTCTTTCACAATATTTAGTTCATGTCACATAATGATTTCCTTCCTTTCCAGAATATTACATTCTACCAATCCCCAAACCCCAGCAGTTACAAGAAGCATAAAAGCATACATATGTGAGGACACAAGGAAAGAAGGAAAACACCTTTAAATTGAGGCAATATTGCCAGCAGAAGTGCCAGATTTCCACACAGAAACACTCACACCAACTGTACCAGTCCAGAGTTTATTATGCTATGTACTTCTCATATTGAGCTTCTGATAATTCCTAACAGGTGTATCAAGATGAAAGTACATATTAATAGGATCAGTGACTTATCCAAATCTAAAGTAAATGTTAAAAGGATCGGTGACTTATCCAATGATTCAGAACAATTACTAATCACATATTTGTTGGAATATTAGAATAACATGCTAATCCAATGATTTGCAATAGCTATCTACCCACCCAAACACGAATTAGCAACTTGAAATAATTGCTAATTCGGATTAGCACCATTGTCACCTCCATCCAGACACAAGCAACACGAATATACATAACCACTACTTTCTGCCTCTTGGTTTGATGTGATGTTGTACCAGAAATGTTAGCATTCCTCACTTCAGATAGCAGTAAATGTCTTGATATCAGTAAGTACATAACAATGAATCGGTGTGTTATCAAGTCGACTGAAGCTGAACTTGCATATTATTGAAGTCACTGATTCTGAATGAAACTAATCAACCAGCATACATGATCAATTGAAAATCAACTTTACAATTATACATAAGTGATATTGTGTAAGAATTTAAATTACAATTGCACAAAAACCAGGCTGCCAGTTTGCTAATTAAGTATAAAGTACTTCCATTCTGAGTAGTGGTTTCCATTCTTGTTCTTTCAATTTAGTCTTGAACTTTCTAAAGTTCAAACAAAAATCGCACAACAAATTCCTCAGGTGAAAATTGATTATTTTTTTCTGATAAATGTTGATATCTTTTAATCATAATTTTTATGTTTATATATGGTCTTTCAAAGTACACTAACGAGGAAAAAAATAAAGTGTATATGCGAATTAAAATCTATTGATTTTCTATTCAAATGACAATAGCAAAACCTCAAGGCAAAAAACTTTCCAATTTAATAAATGCCATAATTCTTTGTTTTCAATTTTTTTTCCCAAAACCCTAACAACATGGTAAATAATGAAACGAGCCAAAAGAAATGAAAAACAACAAGTAGATGAACAGCAGGCAGATTCAATTAATTTCTTTTAACTCCCAAATATTATCCCAACAGCATCATGGTATAAATAACAACTAAAAACTAAATCTACATGGACAGGTACAAACCAAAATAAATCACTAGCTATCTCACCATGAAACTACGAAACATAAAACAAAACAAACCACAACGAAAGGGCAACTGATAATCCACACCTTCACAGAGAAGCGCTGCTACTATCAAACTTATGAGGGTTTGGGATCAGAATCTTGCACGACTTGGAGATTGGTTTGCATCAAGGGGCGGTCCTTGGCCTCCTCTTCATCCACATCAGCATCGTCATCAGAAGTGGAGAGGTTGATGCAGGAGCAGCGCTCGAGCGAGGCGAAGAAGGCGGATGCCACGCTGGCGCCGAAACAGCTCGCTACCCCTCCCAGCCTCTGGTACGACAGGATCGATGGTTGCTGGTCGTTCTCCATTTCAAGAAAAGAAAGAGAAAGAAGATCAGGTTCAACTGCAGCTGGTTTGAAATTGGGTAGTAGTTCTACCGTTCTAGGGTTTCTTCGCCTGGTCGGTTGCTAGGAGAGCGGTTTACCGAGTTTTCTACATTGTTTGCAGTCGTGCCCTTGGAGTATTTGTATATTTGATAAGGAGCTTTCTAGACTCTCCCTAGTTAGATCCTACAGTTGCGTCGCATTATTCGTTGATGATATGCTATGCGGAACGATATCGAGAAAAAAAACTGTTCATCGAAGTAATTTTTATGTGATTCGTTCGATTAGAGATCAACTGAAGATATGTTATATCCGTATAGTTGAACTTAAGGTCTAGGAGAACGTATTTTCTTTGATCCATTCTCAGTCATCGTTCTCGTAGTAGCTGCTTTATAAAATGGGAAGGGTCACTTGACAATAATCTTGATAATTTTAATAATGGATTTTTAAATAAATATAAAAAAAAATAAAAAAATTATATATATTTTTTACTTGCATAAATAGGAAAGACAACTGAATTGTATTTTATATCAAGGCTTTATTTCTCTTTGCTATCTAGTTTTGTATGGTCGGTCTTCTATTTTAATTTGATAATAATAAATCTTCCTACATCAAAATTTATGTTTAGACTTATCTACAACTGTTATGATTAAAATGAGTTATTCAAATTCATCTTTAAAAAGTCTTCAAAGAAAAATTATCTCCAGATGATGGTTACCCATGCTATTCGGCATTGTGGGAAGGGATCCCTTGACAATAGTTATCATGATAACTTTGACAATAGATTTTTAAATAAATATGAAAAATTAAAAATAAAAAATTATAGATATATTGTTCTACTTATAAATTGATAATAATTTAAATTTTATGTAATTTTATTATTATTTGTTAGTCCAATAAAGATCATTAAAATGTTATGTGTTTTGTAACTGTTTTAATTTAACGGTGTTTGATGGATTATCAAACGATAAGCAAATTACGTGAACTTTGAATTAGTAGAATAATATATTTTTAAGATTATTTTTATTTAAAGAGTCATTATCAAAATTATCAAGATAATTATTGTCCAGTGATCACTTTCCTATGCCAAAATCTTTCCTACGAGACCAGAGATGTTTATCAAATCCGTTAATTTAAGATCATTTGGAACCAATTTAGATGTAAGATCAATTGGACTTGAAAAGCAACGCCAGAGTTGGTTTCGGTGTTTGGCGTTTTCTCTCGAGTGGACTTTCTAGAATATTAGGATCCTGGAAAAACATAAAATTGTTATCTTCTTTTTTCATAGATCTATTATTAATTAATTTTCATTATTGTATAATGAATGGGTTGTTATGAATTTTATGTCATCTAGTAAACGATAAAAATTACATCAATTTTAATTTGTATTATGTACATTATATCGTGAGGTTGTAATAAGGACTTGGCCCTATAATAGTTCTCAAATAAATATTAAATTTAAATTTCGTCAGCACTTAGTACCCGATATGATCAGAGCTGAAGGCGATTTGGATGTTTGTATTAGTAACTAGGTTAAATATGCAGCGGATCGATGTGGCAAATAGCAATACATCATCACATTATTCACATACATTTCCACGTTGGTAAGTTGGAGATGGTATCCATCTTGAGATGACGAATCCACGGGTCGCATGCTTAGTTGACACTATGGAGGCCCATATTTCATGCGAGAAGGGATTCAATTAACATTTTTGGTAATTGGATCCCTTCTCATTTCATGCAGTGGGATTATGAGGTTAGATATTTTAATTTCTTGTGTTTCGTGCGTCATAGCCCGAAGTTGTTGCTAAGCTCAGATAACTCGGAAATCCGAAATCCGTAGCCCGCCGTAAGCAAAGACTGACGGACCGAGCGGTTTAACCAGCAAAAGACTCCCTGCAAAAAGTTGGGCAATAAAAATATAAAAGCTTGCCTTCTACTTTTTCAAGAAGCACAAATTATGTTATCTCAAAGAATAACAGTAGATTCAGATCGATTCTTTTGTATAAATAAAAAAGAAAAAGAAGTATACTCAAATTCTATAAAATTAACAAAAAAAAAATATAGATGTTAAGAATTTTATGTTTAATTGTCTTAATCCGCAAATCGCAAATAGAACTAAAAGAATCTTAATTTGCAAAGAAGATTTGAATATTTGAAACAAGTGAACAGTAGGAAATTTATCTTCTATTACGCGGTACCACGCCGCACGCTTCACCAACCTGTAGATTTTTAAGATTTTTTTGAGATTCTAACTTCACACATTCCAAAATAGATCTAAGGGATGTCCTTCTGCCAGCAGCCCAGCACGGTGCAGAGTAGGAGGGATATGAATTAATGAACAGTAGGAAAGCACAAAAAATTGTAAGAAGATTAAAGGGGGGGCATGCTGGAAACGATAGTTACTTTTTCTTAATTGTGATGTATGATTTGCAATTCAATTTTTGAGTTCGAAACCTTGGTCATTTGATAATTTTTAAAATTTTACAGGTTATCTAAAAAATATCACATAAATTTGATCATGTCTTTCATAAACTTATATGAACATTTTCTTACTTGCAATTACAAAACTATTTGTTTTCATTATCATATAAATGAATTAAAAATTTAGGGATAAAAGTGTCGAAATTTTAGGTTTACCACGGTTTATTGCCCATTTGGCATTTGCGTTAAATCTGTCAAAAAGAGAAATAAAAGAGCTAATTCCCTTTTGAAAATCGAGATGTGAATTTATTGCGCACTTTTGATGATAAAAGTTATGACGAGCCACAGTTCTTTGTTATTTCCGCAGGACTTATTACGGATCTTACTCACTCTCTAAGGTATTTAGCTTCTGTTCAGCCCCTTTCGAGTTCTCAAGATATATGTAAATAAACAAATGGGAATAAAGTTCAGGAATATTGATCATCCGTTTTATTCTCTTACCTCTGAAAAGAATATCTTAGGCATTCTACGCAAGTAAATTACAAACTTAAATATTCAATAAATAATTAAGAATTTAAGATCACGCTACCCGACACTGGTAATATATAAAAATAAAATAATAAAATAAATGACAAAAAAACCCATTCGGGGAGTAGCAGACAAAATTCCCCAACAAAAAACACAAATTACACCAACGCCACTGCTGGCCCGGCCGTTTACAAATCCTTTAACTCGCCAGCTCATCCCTATGCTTCGATTAATCTCCCCCGTTTTACCACTCCTAAAAATCCCCACCGACAACGGGTGTGGGCCTTCATTTCTGCGCCATCTCACATTTCACCTGATTCACGCCTCCAATTCATCCCCAGACTCTCCGACCCCTCCCAAAACAGTAACTCCGACAGCTGACGTCACACATCAGCCAGCAAATCCCGACCCCTCCTTGACAGCAAGTCATAAGGCGCCCACAAAGAGTCGAGCGGGCATGCCCGGCCGTTATCCAGCCGCAACCACGGCTTCCCTTTCCCGCTCCAATGCAACAAACTCACGGGACCGGGATGTAAATCCCTACACAGCCCCTCCTTGTTGTCCCCACCAAGCCCGTGCTGGTTCCACCGGTGCTCCACTCCTTTCACCTCTCCCGCAAAAACAAGCAGAAATGGCGGCATTGACCCCAATTCGTAAATTCTCACCTCTTTCTTTTGTATCTCCATCCATGTTTCCAGTCTTTTCGTATAATCGCCGTCTCTCCACTTGTCCAAATCCATGACCATCACTCCAGTATTGAAATAGCACGGCTGCCGAGGCCGGTTAGAGAATACTGACGGGTATGTCGGGTGGGCCCAGAATGTTCCCGTAAAGTAAGCGGTGAAGTTCGCATGGCAGTACTCAGGAGCAGCCAGCACATGATTTCGCTCCAGCGGGGTCGACCACAACACTGCCACGTCGTCAACTAAAATCAGATCAGAATCCAAGTAGAGAACTCGCCGTACCGTTGGGGGTAACAAATCGGATAAGTAAATGCGTGCATAATTCAACGGCTGATCGAGGGCACGGCGCACTGACTGAGAGATTTTACCACGCACCAAGGAGGCATCAAACCGGTAAATTGAAAAGGTGAGGGAAGGGAAGGCGGAGAGAACCGCTCCTCGGAGATGCTGGATACGGCGGGGTGATGATGTAGCGACGAAATGGAAGTTTATTGATTCTGGACAGGAAGCATGGCGAAGCACCGACAACACTCCGGCAAGGGACCCTCGAAGGTAAGTCGCATCTAGGGTCATGGCGATGTGGATTGTGTTTCCAGGTAAACAATCGGGGCCATTGCGAAAGGCCGGGGCTTCACGAAAATCGGGGAGTTCAAATGGGGCTGAAAGGGCTGGAGATCCGAAGAAGATGAGGAGGAGAGGCAGGAAAAGGGTGGAGATGGGGAATGGCATTTTGGTAATTTGGAGGGGGAGATGGAGAGCAACGGTGGAGAAGGAAAAGCGGAGGAGAAAGGGAGTGGAGGACCAGGTCACCAGGGGGGGAGCGACCAGATGAAATGGGTTTTGGGGAGAAGGTTCAAGGGTCCCTTGAAAGAAAAAAAAATGGATGGAACATCGGAACGGGATGGGGAGGTGGCCAGGCTGGAAAGACCTGTTTATTGTTTTTCTTGACGCTTGCATTTCTGTTTGTTAATTATTTATTAAATTTTACTTGTTCTGGGATAGTTGGATTCCACATTGTCATTGAAAATCGCTGGCTGCTATTATGAATTTTGGATTCTGCCCCCCCCCCCCCCCCCCCCCCCCCAGTGTATGCATCAGATATTCCAGTTTTTAGTAATAATAAGTTTTAGTAAATTAATATTATTAAAAATAAGAGTGAAAAACGTAAAATTTCAAATATATGAATGGCAGCGCGCCACTGGCGCGTTTCACTGCGCGTTTCATTATTTTTATCAAACGCGTCACTGCCAGTGGCGCGTTTCCTTATTTTTACGAAACGTGCCACTATCAGTGGCGCGTTTTTTCTTATATATACAAAATGCGTAGTTTTGCGTGGGGTTTGACGAAACGCGCCACCGGCGAAAGTGCGCATTTCCTAAAAATAATGAAACGCGTCACTGCCAGTGGCGCGCTGCCATTCGTATATTTGAAATTTTACGTTTCTCACTCTTATTTTTAATAATATTAATTTAATAAAACTTATTATTAGTAAAATCTGCAGATATTCAGATGGACTGAAAAGCTGCTGTAACTTTTCTGTAAATTATTATGTGTGTTTGTAACTTTTGTTTACTTCCACCTTTTCTCAAAGTTATGGTTGTCAGTTTTTGCGACTCTTTTCTTTAATAAATAAATTCTTGTTGAGAAACTTAATTACCTTAATGTGTACCTACGTAACTTTTTATTCAAATAGTTAATTGGCAAACAAAATTCAACTAGTTATTTTGAAATTTGGAATATGAACAAACGCATTTATTTAGCGTACAACTGAAAGTGGAAAATTTAATGATAATAACCAATTTACTTATATATGAAAAAGAACAAATATTACGAAGTAATAAATCATTGTCAGTTTGAAATTAATATATAGTGTCAAGTGTTAAATCCATAAAGTAAATAGATAGCGATAAGTATATAAAAGAGTATTGTTAATCATTTCACATATAAATTTTGGTATTACACCATAAAATAATTGTCACTGGGGCCATTATTACTGATTGTATAATTTGAGAAAAATATCTTCTTTTTTTTAAAGTGAAAAATAAATTTCACCATCTTCCGTTTCTTCCTACTGGATAAAAAAATATCAAAATAATTACAAAAAATAAACATAAAATATAAGCACTGACTATACTATCCTAATCAACCAAACCCACAATTCACTTCAGCGATAAGTTACGGATAGTACGGCTATAACTGAACCTTGAAATATTAATAATTATTGGAAAATAATATAAAAAGGTATCAATAAAAAGTTGAAAATTCGGAAAAAAAATACTCAAATACTTACAAAACTCGAAATAGCTCAAATTTTATATTCTCTAATATTTTGATATGAAGAATTTAATGAGAATGATAATTTTGAATTTCGGATGTGTTACAATAAAATTTAAACCGTATATATTTGAGCTCGAAATGCAAACGTTTTCAATTAAGAGATGAAATAATTTGAAAAAGAAAAATCCATTGACCCCAAAAAATGGCAGAATCATGGTTAGCAAAGAGTAAAACGGTGAACATAGAATCATGTAATGGTAAAAAGAAATATTCAATTGAAATTGGTAAATAATCACAACCGACGTAGTATCCGAATAAAACAAAATAATTATAATAATATAAAAAAATAGAAATAGTCATACAAATAATATCCAAAAGTAACAACTCAAACAGAGAAAGGAACCACAAAACAGTTGTGTAAACAAACCGTAACTTTTTATCTTCTCAGTTGTAATTAAGAGGAGAGTTCAAAGAAGGAAACTTACAATATTAAATGCACATAATAAAAGTCAGTACAGTTGACATCCATTTGATGAAAACAAAGAAAAAAGAGAGTAAACTAAGTGATTAGATACATAAGAAATGATACTTCGATCCGAAATGACATGGAATTAATTGATTGAATATGGATTAATTTTTTTAATCCATTTCGGATCGAATCAGGATCGATCAGGTACAGATTGATTTGATCCAACTCATTTAATTAAAATTTAAAATTTTATTTTTAATTTAATATTAATTAAATTTTATATATATATTAATTATTAATTATATATTAATAGATATTAAAAATAATAAAATATTTAATTATTTTATATGAATCAAGTTGATTCACGAACTGATCGGATTGGATCAAAGAAAATATAATTCAACTTTAAACGAATTAAAATAAAAATGATAAAATATTAATAATCTGATCGGACTCGATTCATTTACAACTCTGACTTATATATGCCTATGCAGTAAAATAGCATGCGCAAAAGAATGTCATTTCCTATTATATGTTATGTAGCACAGTGTAGCGTAGGTTCCGATCCGTCCGATTGCTTAAGATTCACATGAGAAATGTCAACAATCCCTAAATCCGACCTTTTCTGAAATCGGTACTCAAAATATTTGCTATAAATTTTAAAAATCAATTCCGATTTATAACTGTCATCTAGTTAGATAAATGAAATTAAAGATCTTGATCAATCATTAAGTAATATAATACTTATTATATTGGATTCAGATATTTCTGAAGCCTTTGTAGTTCATAAGTTCAGAAATCAAAAAATTATTTTCAAACCATACATCCACAGTCCTTATTTGCGTCTATAATAGTACGTGTATTGATGTTTTAACTAAAACAATATATTTTTAGATTTTGAAACTTTGATTTATATTTCTTAATATTTTTTACTACAAAATTCTGTAGATAAAAAAAAAGTCTGTCAGTATTTTATAATTAAGTATTTAATTCGGATTTTTTTTTCTAAAAAGGCTCCAAAATAATATATTGAAAAATGTGTTTCAAAAATATAATTAGAAGAATTGAGTGTCACATGACTCACATCTGATCTTTATTATTAAAAAATCTATAATAAAAAATAAAAAATAATTAACTAATGTGGATCTCAAATAATAACTAAGTGAAACTGTACAAAATCTTTTTATATTTTCGGCACCACTCTCCAGAGCATCCACCGTACAGCAATTCTCTTCGTAAAATGCGATCACAAGTGGATGCCTGGATATGGGAATTTTGAAAGGAATCAACTTAATTAAATTTAATCACGCAGTGCCTTCGTTGGTTTATTAATTTATTGATGTGCTAACCAGAAGACTATTGTTTTCATGTCAAGTCTTACTGATCCCTGTCGGGCAATTTAACAATATACCCTTCTTCATAAATTTTTATAACAAAATGTCTTCTCCTTCAAAATCTTTAACAAAATACTCTTGTTGACCATTTAAAATTGTCTACACTGGATTATGAGAGGGGTGAAGATCTTAATTGCGTGATTATAGTTAAGGTTGTTTCTAAATTAAAAAAAACAGATTATGTGAATTTTTATTTTATAATTAAAATTGTTGCTAAATTCAAATTCAAATTTAATTATTTAATGTTCTATGATATATTATTTATTTTATTATTTAAATAATATTTACATTATTTATTTTTTCTAATATAAATTAGAAATATCTAATAAGAAAAAAAATCTTAGATTTTTTTTATTAGATTCTACAAACAAAATATATTTGCTAATATATTATTAGATATTTAGATAAAAGACAAAGAAGAATAAAATAATAAAAAAAAAGAAGAATCTTATTTAACTTAATAATAATATATATTTGTTATATATATATATATATATATATAATAAAGACATTTAAATTCTTTAGAAAAAATAATTATATATTAATTTCTAATATAAAAAATTATGAATTATTGAAATACAAAAAAACTATATAATATATAATATGTGTTTCAATTTGGGTTTCATTTATAAAAAAATTTATAGCATAAATTTTTTGAATATGTATAAAATATGTGAATTAAAAAAAAAAATAATAAAAAAAATAATGATACAATATGGTGTGACTGGTTATGCTGAATTGCACTCCAACAAAAGATAAATGTATAATTATATGCTTGAACGTAGTTAATCAAATTAAAAAGAAACTAATTAAAGTTACTTTAGTTAATGAAAATATATTTAGGAGGGTTGATAGTGGCAGTGATTGAGCAAATTAATTTATAATCTTCCTCATCATTATATGTCTAATAAATAAAATTAATGATATACATCTATCAAAGAGCATGATAATTAACAAATGAATAGATTTGAATGGGTCTACAAAAGTATTTCGTTAAAGATTTGGAAAGAAAATATATTTTTATTATAAAAATTTGTGAAGAAATACATTTCGTTAAATTTCCCTCCATGATCACTGGTAAGCGGACAGTGGTCATCAGCACCAACTACCAACTGATATCTGCGAACGAATCTATATCTATATGATAGTGCCAAAGACGAGTTCCTTCTTTTTTTATTATTAAGAGCGGGGATACGTTGATAATGGATTATTTTGACGGCATAAAACCTGTTTTTTTAGATTGGAATTTAGACAATAAATTGTCTACAATAACAGTTGATAATTGTAGCGTTAATGATGGAGTTGTTGAGACTTTGACCCATAAACTAAATTCTGATCAACTCTTGTTAGGTGGGTCCGTTTTGCATATGCGTTGTTGTGCACATATCTTGAACCTAATCGTAAAGGATGTGTTAGATGTAATTGGTCAAAGTTTAGAAAAAATTCGTAATAGTTGTGTATTTTGGTCCTCTACTCCAAAAAAAATTGAAAAATTCGAAGAAACGGCACGACAATTGCGCATCAATAGTACCAAAAAATTATGTTATGATGTTAAAACACGATGGAATTCTACTTATAATATGTTGGAAACAGCACTTATATATAAGGATGTTTTCTATCGTTTGAAATTACGTGATGCACAATACAAAAACGTGCCTTCTGAGGAAGATTGGGACAATGCCAAAATTATAAGTGAAAAACTAAAGATTTTTTACACTACAACAGAATTATTTTCTGGTACAAAATACACAACAGCCAACCATTATTTCAAAAATGTTTGTGAAATCAAGTTGTCTTTAACAAATTGGTTGACCAATCCTAACCCAACCATTACGAGTATGGCATCAAGAATGTTGGAAAAATATAAAAAATATTGGAATAAGATACATCATGTCATGGGTATTGCCACACTTTTGGATCCTAGGTTTAAGATGGAACTCTTATTTTATTATTATGAGAAATTTTACGGTGATAATAGTGAGAGTGAAGTTGAAAAAGTTGTAGCTTTATGTCGTCAATTGTTTCGAGAGTATCAAAGAAGAGTTTCAAAACACCAAGTTGAGGAACCAATCGAAGGGGAAGGTACATGTGATGAGGATACGCCGAATGATTTTGAACAATTTACTCAAAGAAGAAAAAAAAGGAGAATTGATATAACTATGGAGTTAGATCATTACTTGCAAGAAGAATTGGTTCCAAAGGGTCAAAATTTTAATGTGCTAACTTGGTGGATGTCAAATGGACCCAAATTTCCGACTTTACGAAAAATTGCTCGTGACATATATGCAATACCGATTTCTACCGTTGCCTCCGAATCGGCTTTTAGTATGGGAGGGCGAATAATAAGTCCACAAAGAAATAGACTTCATCCTCAACTTGTTGAAGCTCTAGCATGCGCACAAAATTGGTTAAAGGCTGAATTTGAAGGTAAAATTATCTATTATTTTGTATTATGTTAATTAAATATGAGTATATTTTTGTTTAACTTTTACTTGTCTTTTTTTTTCAGATTTGGGAGAGAAAAATCCATTCAAAACATTTACCGACGATGTAGATGAAGAAGAAGATGTAAGTGAATACTCGGTGATCATTAATGAGGTAAACTTTCTTATTTTTCTGCTATTGAGTAGCTGAAAATACCTTATCACATGTAAATATTTCATGTGAATGTTGTAAAAATGCTGTAAAGATGCTGTAAATACCGTAAAAATGTAAATGCTGTAAAAATATTTCATGTAAGTTCTGTAAGTATCTTGCCACATGGTTTTTCTTTCATGTAAATGATGTAAATACTTTGATTTTGCTTTTAAAGTGCATTCTGACACTCGATTGTGCTTTTAAAGTGCGACATTGACAAGCAGTTTTATTTTTGTGTGTGTAGGTTAATGCAAGAGAAACAATGGCTGAATAATCTGTTTAATCTGAACTATTTTTATTTGTGTTAAATTCTGTTGGATTTGCAACTGTTGTATTTGTAGTATTTATTTTGTGTTGGATTTGGAACTGTTGTATTTCTGTTTAATCTGGACTATTTTTTTTGATTAAATTGTGTTTTATTTGTAGTATTTATTTTGTGTTGAATTTGAAATTGTTGTCTTCATTTTGTTGTAGTATCTTAGTTGATGGAACTTGAAAATTTTGAAACCGTATGTATATTGTTGTCTAGTTATTTCAAAATGATGTTTATAATGTGTGCTGAATGGGGTGGGCATGGGCGGGTATGGATGGGCAAGGTAGGCCCACGGGTACGGGCATGGCGGGCATGGGTGGGCAGGGTAGGCCCATGGGTATGGGCAGGGCAGGGCAGGCAGGCACAGTCTAGGATGAAATGCCCACGGGTGGGTCAGGTATAGAATTTTAGGCCCATTATACCAGGCCAGGCAGGATAGGCCTAAAATTTTAACAGGCAGGTCAGGCGCGTGATTGTTAGAATGCCTGCGGGTAAGGCCCATTGCCATCCCTACCTGTTCGTAACTCATCCGACGACGTTCTTCTATTTGATGCTACAGTTTCTCCTCGTCCGCCATCTGATTTTACGGGCAGTTCCCTACTCGTCTAATTTCCGAGCAGCATATTTGTCCTTATTTTGACAACATTGACAATGGACATCTAAATAAATATAAAAAATCTTAAAAATAAAAAAAATTATAGATGTGTTCTTCTACATTTCGATTGATGGTCATTCAAATTTAATATAATTTCATTATCGTTTGATAGTCCATCAAAGACCGTTAAATTAGAACCGTTGTAAATTATATAAAAATTTGATGGTCTTTGATGGACTATCAAACTATAATTAAATTGCATGAAATTTGAATGACCATCAATCTAAAGGTAAAATAACATATCTATAATTTTTTTCCCATTTTTAAAATTTATTTTTATATTTATTTAGAAGATCATTGTCAAAGTTTTCAAAATAACCCATTTTCAACCGATCCTTCTCTATTATTAAACCAAAGACGAGTTCTATTTCTATATTCACCTCGAACGATACGTTAATGGGTACCCGGGTACGTACTGTTTACAGAGATTTTATGTAAATTCCTATATGTAATCAGATTTTAAATATTTAATGGAGTGGGGCTCCATTTTTATTGCCATCTTTGCAGTGGCGCTGTTGCATTAACTAGGCAGGTGCTATTTATATCAAAAAATTTACTCTTCACATCGATTTTTTTTTTGAAATATTTTAACTTTTTAATACTCATCGTAATATGGATGTTTTAAAAAATATTACTTTAGATTTATTGGAAATTTATTAATGTGATATTTTCAGATTTAATTAGAAGTGCATAATAGTTCAAAAAAAAATTCAATATGTGGAGTAAAATTTTCGATGTAAATAGCGCCTCCTAGAGCATTGTGTAGCCAATTCCAAAATTTGATAACTACATCATCCATTCTTAAGATGGATAACAATTATTAACCTAGCAAGCTTATATTTAACATTCCGATTTCTATTAAGATATTAACATTTCGTAACCTTCCGATTTCAGTTAGGATATTAACATTTCCTAACCGTTTTGCTACGGGGATATACAAGTAAAAAAAATTTAAATAGAGTAATTCTTGTATGCATTCAAGTTTTATGGTACATGTAATTCTTACAGTATATATTGTGAGAAGTATTTTTCAAATAAAAAAATAAAGTTATAAATGTATTTCTAAGGGCTTAGATAGAATATGTATTAAATTTAAAATAATTTAGAGTTTAACTGATCATTCATCAACAAAATTATTGAATCTCCAATGTTCGATTTTTAAAATTGTATGATAGAAGGCTAAATCTCAGTTAAATTGACTAGAATTTTGTATACATTATATCTAAGTAATTTATCTATGATTTTGATTTTTTTATTTGAGCAATATTTTTTAAAAAGATATACCATAAGGGTTTGATAATATTATAAAAGTTGGATGTACACTAAAATTACTCATTTAAATTGATGTTTGAGATGTTGCCGATACAAGAGAATCGTTTAGAATTAGAAACATTGCAAATGTTGTTAGATCCGAACCATCTCTTTATAATTAATGACAAATAAGGAGATATTATTGACCTTTTATTTTATGCTCCATAGTAAATCATTAATCTTATTTATCTAATGCATTAATATTTCAAATTGAAACTTAAAAATATCTATAATCGGTTTATAGGTGGCCAATTAAATTTAAACTAATTATAATTTGGCTCATAAGACATGAAATGACTCATCTTATCTGAAGCCAAAATTTCGATTATTCTAATCATATATAATCGCTGTTCTCTCTTCTCTTGAGTCTTCACGGTCGCATCTGATTGTCTGCATCAAAAGATTCAAAACACTTGCATCATTGCTGTTGGGGCGTCTCTATTTGAAAATCACAAGCAAAGGAGCCTCATGACGGTTCTTGCATCTTAGTTAGGTGTTGGGTCTTTTCTCTGGAGCAGGACGCCGTCGTTTGTTTTTTGTGCTGATTGGTTAATGTAATATTTGGTGGTAGGTAACATATCCTTATATATTGAGCTATTTGGTGTGCGCATGAACTATTATATTTATTATTATAATTTATTATTATATAAATATTATGATTATTATTATTTATTATTATTATCATTATATTATTATTATCATTATTGTTATTATATTATCGTTATCATTAGTATTATTATATTATTTATTATTATTATAAATATAATTTTAATATTATATTATTATATTATGAATATAAATATAATTATTATATTATTATATTATAATGATCAAGATTATTTATTATTATATTATGATGATTATGATTATGATTATTATTACTTATTATTATTTTATTATGTTGTATTATATTATTATATGTTGATTATAGTGATGATTAATTTATTATTATAATTATAATTATTTTTAATTATTTTTATGATTATGATTATATTTTTATTATTATGTTATTATGATTATGATTATGGTTATATTATTATGATTATGACTATAATTATTATTATCATGATTATGATTATATTATTAAAATTATGATTACTTATTATTATTATATAATTATAATTATGATTATAATTATATTTTTTTATTATTATATTATTATATTATGATTATGTTTATATTTTTATTATATTATTATTATAATATTATTATTTATTATGATTATTTTTTATTACTTTATTATTATTATTATCTTACTATTATGATTTTTATTTTACTATTATTATTATTATTATTATTATTATCATCATCATTATTAGTATCATAATTATTCATATTTTAACTATTCTGAGTAACAAGTGTCAAATGATATTTTTACTCTTCCGAATAGTCAAAAATACCATTCTTCTACCACTCTTCAAAAAAAAAAATACTATTCTATCACTCTTTCAAAATTACCACTCTTCCAAAGATATTCCTTAATTTGCCAAACAAACCTCGTTTATAGTCAGAACTCAGGACTAGTAAACTGCCCCAGCTCCGTAACCGCAAGGGGATTTCATGTTGAACCAATGTTTAATTTTAATATTTGTTTTTCGTTTATGTAAAAAATCACTAGTCCGATTTGGATTTTCTAAATGATTTTTTTTCTTAACGGGTCAAAAAAAAATAAAAAAATACAAAACTTTAAATATAGAAAAAAAAAATAGTGGGTTTGTGATTTCTCTTGAACGTTCGCGAGGTGTGGAGAGTACAATACTTGAGTTTTTTTGATCGGATACAACAGTTGAGTTCATTAGCAATTCACAATACCACATCAGCCCAATAAAGAGAACAAATAATTATTAAACTTAGTGTTTCAGAGTTGTTGAGTCATACAGTTGCGATGTCTCCGTCAATATGCTACAAATAATTCTACTTATACAACAACAAGACTTTAATCTTACTTATAGAACACGAAATATAATTTTATTAAGAACATTCAACAAAAACAATGTATACTTTTTCCCCAACAAATTGATATATGATCGGACGTCAAGTGGACACTGGTGCTGATCTGATTTCACACCTCCAGGTTTTACCATTGCTGATAGTTAATTGTTTAAGCGTGCATTCTCCTGTGAGCATAAAAGACTGATTAAGGTCTCACACTCTCCCTGTTACGCATGGTGCTTTATGTAATGGAATATTCATTTAGTAGGTTTGTTCTTACTCTACTGTTAAATAATGAAGTATCCTTTAAACATGGTGTTGCAGCTAATTCATTCTTTACTTTTTAAATTATTCTGACAAACTTGTGGTGGCTTTTGCAGGCTTTTATTTGAATTTTTTCATCTGTCAGTCTTTATATAAATATATTATTTGAGAAAATTGTGCACCAAGAGGAATGAAATTATCAGCTGAGCTGCAGTATTTCTTTTACAGTGGTAAATTTACATTTTATTCAGAGAGCAGAGAGCTACAAAGTTCAGAATTATAATTTACGAAATCTTCAGGAAATTAGGAATCGTTATAAAAGGCTTCAAAACAATATTTGCGGCTTAAACTGGGCATATCAGAAGTTTCTTTTTAAAAAAAAAAATTTGAAACACACAAGACCGAGTCGGCTGAGAAAAAAAAATTAGGTCAAATTGACACTTGCCAATGAATTAGTCAGTGCCTTGCTCAGTTGCTACTAAAACTTGGACCAATTCAAACAAAATAATTTTCTGGAATGAGACTAAACTATGTTGTAAATTTATATTTGATCATTAAATTTTTATTTATCCGTTTTTACTCATTAAACTTTGATATTTATTCAGATTTGATCTCTCCATTAGTTTTTTCATCAAAACTTAATATAATACTTAACATGACATTTATATCAAATGTTTAAATACATATTTTTTACATAAATTAAAAAATGTAACGATGTAAATATAAAATAAAATTTTTAATCCCAAATAAATTGGAGTATGCTAGAAATGAAACCCAATTTGAAATAAAAATATCATATAAATTTGAGATATAATTTAGTAACTAAAAATGAATAAATAAAAATTTAATGATCAAATATTAATTTGAGGTATAATTGACCTCTCGGTGAATTTACCCAAAATCATAAGACTGGTTCTTGCAAATTTGCAATTGCTATCTTTTCCATGCAGATTTTAATCAGTTCACACTAATCCATATTTTTTTTTGATTGATCATTTGATCAAGGACAACCCATTCAACAAACTCCTCTCAGTACCATTCTTAAGTTTGTATTTAGTGCTGAGATGAGGTGTGTGGCATGGGCAACTCCCTGAGATGCAACTTTCCGAGTTTGGTCAAAGCACTGATTTAGCATTGACAAGTCTCCAGGCATGGTCAAAACTAAAACAACATTAACAAAAAGCACAATGACAATGGCATGTCCTGCCAGTCATTATCTGGTAAATCTTTTTCCTTTAATGATTGTACCAGTGATATTGGAAGTTTTTAAACACGAGAATCAACAAAAAAAATACCGGGAGAAGCTAATGTGAGAATGTAGTTGTTATTTCTTCATCCAAATGCATTATATACAAACCATATTCATTTAACAGAATTAACAAACAAAGAACAAACCAATCACTAGGTCTCAATATAAAATTCGTGCTCCAGATCTTCTACCATTAACACATGAGCACCCAAGAAAAGCCTCCTTTTGCCCTCTTTGTTTGCCACACTGATATGCTTACAAGGGTCTATTAACATCTCAAGTTCCACTGCCTTACCAACACTAGTGTGAACACGCTCGAATCCAATCAGTTGCTTCACTGGATAATCAGTTAGATTTGATTTATATCTGACAAACAATAACACTGTATGGGCCCCATCCATGCCACCATGGTTAAACACTGACATGCGAACAGAAAATTTTAATTTATTGCATGATGAGATATCTTTTATATAAACATGATCAAGTCCATCATTTCTGAAATAAGTCACGCTTTTGCCAATGTGAAATGTCTTCACAGAAGGTGGTGAGAGGATCAATTTTTCAGGTGCAGATAGAAATCTGTAAGAGAATTTTGAATAGCTCAGTCCATACCCAAACTTATACACTGTTTCTCCTATGTAGAAACGGTAGGTCCTTCCTGGGTAGCTTCTAGAAGGATCAGGTCTCATGTTCATATCATTCATGGGTATGTTGGTGAATGACTCGGGGTACCAAGTAACAGGCAATCTGCCATCTGTCACAGAAAATTTTGAGACAGAGAAAGTTGTATCATTATTTATCAGAAACATGCAGTTCTTTTGCAAACCAAAACATAGTATCTCTACAATTCAATTGTTTATTTTAGTTCAGTGGCTGAGAGCAAAAGCTCTCTGATTTTCAAATTTCAACTATTTATGCCATTCAATAAAAAGTATAACCACTGTATACTCTATTCCAGAAAATAGCTATTTGACTGACCTGGGTTATAGTCTCCAAAAAGTACCTCAGCAAGAGCTTGACCGCCAATCTCACCAGGGTAACCGATCCAAATAATTCCTCCAATGCCTTTGTTCTGTTTTGCAGATGATACATCTAGGGGCCCACCTCCAATAAGTACCAGCACTAGGGGACTTCTGGTCGCACTAGCAATTCTGTTCACCAGCTGCATCTGTTTGCCAGGTAGCAAGAGGCTGACCCTATCGAGGTCCTCAGTTTCTTCTGTGAGGTTTAAACCAGCAACCACAATGACATAATCTGCCTTTCTTGCAATGTCTTCTGCATGATCAAACCCAAAAGTGGAGTTGCATGAGACACTTTGGCAACCAGCAGCAAAGATGGTATTTGCTATGTAGTCCTGGATTCCTTCAAGAATTGTTACTGGTTGGCAAGGGATACCTTCAAAGACATATTATTGATGAATCAGCAACTTGTCATGACAACAAAGCAGCCAAAATGCACCTATAACTATGAACAAGCCAGAAAGGGTATAAGAGAAAAGTTAACAATATATAAGATCAAGATGGTGTACCGTGTAAGAAGAAGAAAATGGATACTAGCTGCCTATGTTTGGGGAAATTTATAAGTTTATAAGAACAAATTGGTTCTTAACAGATTTGTATAACCAGTTAACCACTTCCTCTTCAGATCCAAAATTTTTTTTCCAATCTCGCAACACAAGCATCTAATCTGGACCACAGTTGCACATGGAGCTTGACCGAAGTTTTATGTACAACAGTCGTTCTAGCATTACATCTTCAATGAAAGAAAAATGAGTACCGCTGCCTAGGAAATACATCCATTTTATGAAAGCAAAATTACCAAGTAGGCTGGGAACTCTGAGGGCTAAACTGGAATGAAAATACTCCAGGATCTGTGACAATAAATATGTGATATTTTAAGGACATTTCATCTAGACTTGCAACTCCACTTGCATATTCAACCACTCTCGAATTAATTAAGAAAAAATAAATGATATGAGATCTCGAACAACAAACCCGAATAATCACCACCCAGTATGCTGACATCATTTCCTGCTGGTCCAATTACTGCAATTGACTCGACTTTGTCTCTCTTCAGAGGCAGAAGTCCGTTCTCATTCTTCAACAGGACGATACCTTGTCTTGCAGCTTCCAAAGCAAGAGATCTATGATTTTCTGTGCAAACATCTGTCTGGCCAAGTCGAGTGAACCACTGACTATTTTGGTCAGCATCATACAAACCAAGACGGAGTTGAACAGTGAAAAGATTTAAAAGAGCACGGTTTATATCTTCTTCTTGGACCTTCCCTTTCTCGACTGCTGACTTGGTATGACGAAGGAGGTACGTTCCACAGTTGATATCCATACCTTAACCCAAAACAAAAAAGAAAGATAATATGGTAATAAGCACATGCTCCACCATGCATACTTGATTTAGATATCGTGTTCCAAATTTTGCAACTGACTTTATTTTTATTAATGTACTAATTACTAAATAATCCAGCAAACCTGACTTGAGGACATCAGCTATGGACTCTTCCGGGGAACTTGAGTATGTCTGATTTTCATAAATTATTGCAACAGCATCACAGTCAGAAGTAACATATCTGAAGAGGAAAGAAATATAAATAAAAAATAAAGTGATGTATGCATCACAAACAAAAACTTACAAAGAACACAGCCTCTTAGCAGGTTGCTCAATTGACTAATTAACTGATAAAATAATAGCCTGATTACTGGCTACTTCTCAGATCCACAAGTGCCTATGGATTGATAAACATAAGTAGTGGTCATTCAGAGCAATGTATCTTTGGGTCAATATATACTTCATCAATGATGATCCAAAATACATTACAAGCCAGTTATCCAACCAGCAACAGTACAACTGAAGGATTAATGGACCAAGTTTGCTTTTGTAATCACCCTGATTAGCAATGAATAATGATCCTAATTACTAGTTACTCATTTTGATTCAAGTTTCATATAGAATCTAGCTTCAGCTACATCTGATTTTTAATTTTACTTTTAGCAAAAAATCAGTAGCATTTGTAGGTCCCATCAAAGAAACTAAATGAACTAACAACAATAAAACACCACAATTAATTATTTTTCGGCTGGCCCTGACTCCATAAATACACCCCATTTGTCATCCAAATATGTAATGCTTTTTACAGACAACAAGAGGAATGCTAGTTTTACAAGTTAAAGGCAAGAGAGCTTTACCCCTTAAATCCCCACTCATATCTGGCCTGATTCAATAGATCTTCACGGGCACATGAAGGGATGCCATTGACTTGATTGTAAGCACACATCAAGCAACTTGCATGTCCTTCTTTAATGCAGCTCTTGAAAGGAGGCTGGAAAGTGTCCTCCATATCTTGCTCAGTTACCTACCAGTCAAAACAATCAGCTTTAAAACAATCTCTGCCATTGAAATCTAAATGAAAATTTTCATTACAGTCAACAATTTTTAATAATGGAAACAATTGGTTTACCTCAGCATTGAAGGTGTACCGGGCAAAACCATTCCACTTCTCCAAATCATAAGCAGCAAAATGCTTACAGCAAGCTGAGAGCATTAATCTTCCATTGTCATCTTCATGTTGGAATCCCTTCACATACTCGACAGAATATGTAGATGTTGTCAGTGGGTCTTCACCAGGGGTCTCCTGGCCACGACCCCACCTTGGGTCCCTAAATATGTTGATGTTGGGCGCCCAAAAGGTGAGGCCAGCCTGACCCAAATTATGCATTGCACGTGCTTCCACTGCAATGGCACGTGCTACAGCGTGCCATAGAGTGCGATTGAATGAGGCTGCTGTCACAATGACCTAGTGTAGGAAGAATTATACTAAATAGTCAGCAACTATTGCCTATCTGGCAAAATATTATCTAATTGAAGTTAAAGTGGTAATTTTGCTTGTTCATTTTCACAGTTGAAGACAATAATTTTGCTGGTCGGCACAACTCTTCTGCAAATAAGAGCACTGCAGCATTAGATCTTCCGATCACATTGTGAGAGTGATCTAACAGTTCAGCACCACACAGCACGGTTCAGCACCATAGAGTATATGAGCAACATTGATCACTGAATGAAACACAAAGAGCATAGAGTTTTTAAACAACCATGTCTACCTGCAACTCCTTGGCTCTGCAGAACATACAAGATTCTAAATGGCATGTGTGAGCATATTGGTCACTGATAATCAGTTAGCCGTGACCATGCTGCTTCTGAGTAGAACCCTTATTTCTCCCTCTAAAGGTTGTTAGTCAAAATGTAACTGTGTACCTGAGGAAACAGAGTGGCAGCACGAATCGAACCATTAAAGAGTACACCGGGGCCATTGGTGCAGAGACCATGAAGTGACTCGGACCACCACTCATAGGCCGGCAGACCAAGCCGGGGCACGGCCTCCGCGGAGTTAGAAAGCTGCTTGATTTTCTCATCTAGCGTTAGCAAAGAGACAAGAGACTCAGCTCGGGTCAATATAGGGAGTGATGAATTGCAGAAGGGGAAGGCGTTGACAGCGCCAGAGAAGGCGCATGGCCGATTGGGGAGGCTGTATGTGGAGAGCGGGACGAGGAGGAGGAGGAAAAGAAAAGGGAGGGATCGAGCTGGTTTGGGAATTTCATCGATCATCTTGTGGGTCGTCACTTGTCAGTGATCACTTCGTCAGTCCGGGCCGCCTGGCGGAGACACCGGTAGTAGTTTATCTCCTGTTTGGTGCACGGAAAGGATCTCGAAGATTAGTTTCATTCATGTAATCATGTTTTCGTCTAAGACATGTTGCTGATCTGCTTCTCTCCGAATTGAATCTGAGTTTTCAATGCTGTAATAAATGAGCACTTTAACTAGTTCATAGGAAATTACGAATCCAGTCTATTCTGACTAGACTGTTCGATAGGGAATGTTTGGATCGTGTATAAAGCCTGTTCGATAGAAGGGAATAGATGAATTATTGGGGAATTATAATAAAATAGATATAAAAGATGTTAGAATTAATTGAAATTGTGAAATGATAAAAATGTAAAATTATATCAGAATTTTACAGTTAAACCTTTCACTTTTGCATTAATAAGCTCCCTCTCTATTTCAACCAAATGAAAGTGACAATTCCATGGTAGTGCTGGAATTGTGAAATTAGCTCCCATTTATAAAGTGGAAAAGGTTTAATTCTATGGGTTTAATTTTCTAGGTACTTTTTTTTCCTCTTCATTCACCGAATAAGAATGGAATAATATAATTATTATCAATTTCACTTCAATTCTATGCAGTGCTGAACATGATGGTAAATAATAGTATAAAAATAAAAGAATTGAGACTAGTAAATGAAGATGTGAAAAAATAATAATTTTATATTAGCGTAAGAATAATAAAAATATATATTATTTTGAATGGTAAAAATATTTAGATTATATATTTAAAATAATAATGAAAAGTTGAGAAAAATAGTAGTTTTTTCATCTTTCTCACGAGAATAGCAGTTGTTCTACTGTTTCAAAATAATATATTTGTGTTTGGATGCACCATTACTCTTCTTATTTCCGAAAATAATAATTATTTTGTTGTTCTGAGTCATCCAAACATACCGGTACTAGTTTAAGAATGTTGTTCAAATAAGAGTGTTGTTCAAACAAAAAAATTAAAAAAAAAATATTTTTTATAAATATAACATGTTTAATTATACTGTAATTTTGATCGTCTATTTTATTCTCTTTCAGCCGTAGAGTATATGCTTTCAGCTAATATATTAAACATGTTATATTGGATCCCTAATATATGAGGGGTGTCAAATTATTGTCCCGATCCGACGGGTTAATCCAATCCGACTCGAACCTGATCCAACCCGACATGATCCGAAAATAAATGGATCGGGTATGAATTTGATTTTTTGTCTCGAATCGGGTCGGGTCGGGTTCGTGTCAACCCGACCCGACCCGATTAATTATATTTTTTGAAGTAATTTTATGATTTAGTACTAATTAAAGCTTAAATATACACTAATTAAGATTAATTATAAATTAATTAATATTTAATTGCTTAAAATTATATAAAAATAATTAATAAATATTTAATTATTTTATACGGATCGGGTCGGGTCGATCCATGACCCGATCGGGTTAGGTATGGGTCAAGATTTTTTTATCCGAATTTAATTGGGTCGAGTTCGGATCGGAACAAAAAATAATAATAATATGACCCGACCCAACTCATTGACACCCCTAATCCGTATACAATATCTTTTTTTACTCATTACGAATTGAATTTTGAATGCATATACAAAATAAATATATTTTTGTTTTTTTTTTAAATCATGGAATTTATATGAGATTATGTTAATATTAATAGTTTCAATATTAAAAAAATAAACTTATTATTGTTGTATTCACGGATTAACAATATTTTTTTTCATAATATATATTGAATTATAAAATATATACCATGTTAATTGAATATAGATAATTTAAATTTGAAATTATATTTGCATCTATCTGTATGGATCCGTATTTGCTATCATACTTTGTTATGGCAGCGACGTACCATAGATTTTACCGAACGTTCACAAACAATTAAATATTTATAACACATTTTTATCGATAAATAATATACCAGCATATCTGCCGAAATTTCCAATCATTATCACTCGACATTTTTCTTCTCCAAATCAAATTGTTGTAGCAAATTGTCTTCCTCTTCTCTCTCAATTTCCATGTCGATCGTCTCCGAGACTGATCTCTGTCCTGTTCGAGTAGTTCTCTATCTTCTTACCTTCACCGCCGACAGCACCAGCCGCCTCCGAAAATAGCAATATGGTGCACACCCCATTCTTTATCTGGATTTCTACAACCTCATTTGTTAAGATAAAAATGGAGGCATCATTTGAGCAATTTCTTATATTTAATTGTTTTTACGCCTTCTTAATTGTCTAAACGACGAATCACATTCCAGGAAGCTTTTTGGAAGATTGTTGGCTCTGAATGTGATTTTGAGCAAGAGATCTCTAAAAAATTATAAGTATTTAGTTGAAGAGAACATGTCTAGAATAAATATATCTTCTTTGTGCTTTCAGATCTCTTTGTTCTTATCGCTTATTTCCATTGGACAAGAAATAATTTCTTCTCTATAATTTTTAGAATAAAAAAATGAGCAACATACTGATGGATATTACAAACCTACTAAACGGAAACGAAAGTATTTTCAATTGCATACATTTATACATTCAAAACCTAAATTTCTAAATCTAATATATTAATAGAGATACTGTAACACATTGACAATTATCCAAATAAAAGTATATCTAAAACTATACAAAAGGAACAAAAGTATGTAAAAAATACTATACAAAAGGAGGCATTGTTGTTATTTATTACATATCATCTATTATGTTTCATTGGAAAATAAAAGATAAATATATCTATTATATCTTTAATTTCATCACAATTGAAGGTTGACTCTTGAGTTAATCTGAACAAATATCTTGTATTAGCACTTAAAAATTGCAAAGAAAACCACATTTTTTCATATATTTGTATAATAACTTTACACTACACTACTTATAAATTTATATCATCTCCACAAAATAACTCAAAAAATATACATGACTAGGAGATCTCACTTCAATTGGATAAAGTATAGAGGAAAACCAATAACTGTTTTGTCCTTCAAAAAGAAAACTAAGAATCAGATTATGTGATTAGAAATAAAGAAGAGATGTAACTTATCACCATTAGTAACTCTGTAAAGCTAGGTTGACATCCATCATCTTGCTTTTGAGGTGACCGTATGTAGTATGATCCTCTAATTAGCTTCGTACATATCATCTGCTCCCTAAAATTGTAAATAAAATTAAAATTATTTTGTGCTACATATTTTAGATATGACTAGTTGTAACTTACCTTACAAAAAGAGCTGGATATTTCAGCAATTGAAGTCCTTTGCAGATTTTGTGGGACTTTTTTGTGGAACATCATTTCTTCCTTCTCCGTGGGTCCTTAACCCAACTATGACGATGTTTTTCAGATGGCTTCTTACGCTCTTTCTTTTTTAAGATAAGTGCAGTTTGAGTTGATATTTTCATCAAGTTGTCCACTTTTGAGGATAAATTGAGACTAAATGTTGGATGAGGAGTAACACTGTCATATTTAAAAATAATTATAAGGTTCTATATTTTTCCTTCAATTTGCTACAAGAGAAATTCTGATGCATTACACAAAAGCACATATGCTTGTTCTAAATCAGGTGCTCTTGTTGCTGTTGGAAGAAGCTTGCAGCAAAAAACTTGATAGCGATGATTCACATCTAACTTGGATTCTCAACAATAATCCTTCCTCTTGCATATTGAACAATACCACTTTTTGCTTCCCGACTCTATTGATGCATGATGTACCTTTTAAGTAACAACTTAATGTCCATTACTTCAAATACTTTCAAAACATATCCACACAAAACACCCATTATTCCAAATTAACTTGTTGCATCAGCTAAAAATATATTATTAATTTGCCCATAATAGTCTAGTTTTATGTATGACAAAAGAAACATTTTCTAGAGATTTTTTTTTATAAAAGTACCGCATTATATTTGCAGCTTCTCCATAGACTAAGTTTTTATTCCGAAGATAATTGTAGTGATCTCAACGAGAAATGTCAACATTTGTTGTACCATAAGCTTCATGAGCCATTAGCTCATATGTTTCTTTTGGACGAAATCTAGCATTATCTGCTAAGTCGATTGTAGTCGCTTGGTGTTGTGAAACTTTGCGCTGTAATCACTACATCACAAAAGGACTTTTACAGCGGTTATTTTTTCAGTTAGCAGCGATTGCACAACCACTGTTATTGAAAACGCTACAAAGTTTAACAACGGTTTTATTAAAAACCACTGTAAATTGTTTAGAGCGGTTCTTATATAACAACCGCTGCAAAAGCCCTTGTAAATAATGGAATTAGATGTGTGGCTTCAGCCCCTTGTAAATAATGATTATGCTCGCCAACAAATTTAGACACAATATATTTTATAGTTTTATTTATAAGCTTCAGTCTTAAGACGAACAGGGCAAACTTGTTCTTGTTTCAAGTTGAATGTTTCTTGATTATATGATTTATGTTATCCTTTCCTCGAAGACCTTCATTACCGCACACAAATCCTTCTGAAGTCACTACACCATCTTTATTTTCATTCGCGTAATGCTTCCCCACATGAAATTCCATCTATCCTCCGTAACTTTTTCAAAACTTTCATGCATCTTCAAATGTTTTAAACTTTATGTTCAAATGAGGGGGCCGAAACAGATATAATGTTTGTACTTGCGTCAATATCACCAGGAGGCTTCATCTTTTACGGGGCAAAACAGATGACTTGGGGTAATATGAGAGATAAAATTCATAGAAGAGAGAATTTAGACAAGCAAAAACAAATTTCATGGTTGAAAATAAAAAACAGTGAGAACATAAAACGATCAAATAAAAAGGGTCTAATTGGTTAGAATAGAATGAAATTTATTGGACAAATAAAAACACCATTTAAAAGAGCTTTAGTGAGCAGAGAGGATTAGACAGCTATGGAGAAAAAAAGACAGGAGCATAATAGCAAGAGGCGGTAGAAAAATATTTAGAGGTGAATTAATGAAATTGAAAAACAAAAATTTGATGTCATGGAGCAGACAATAAGGCTAGCTGAATTTACAGTTTTTAGTAATAATAAGTTTTAGTAAATTAATATTATTAAAATTAAGAGTGAGAAACGTAAAATTTCAAATATACGAATGGCGCGGCATCATCGATGGCGCGCGTTCATCTACGCGTTTGAAACGCGCCACAGCTTATCGATGGCGCGTTTCATTATTTTTACCAAACGCGCCAGCGACGATGGCGCGTTTCCTTATTTTTACGAAACGCGGCGTTTGCTTCTTATATATACAAAATGCGCAGTCACTTGCGCGGGGTTTGGACGAAACAAGCCACTGGCAGTGACGCGTTTCCTAAAAATTATGAAACGCGCCACTGCCAGTGGCGCGCTTGCCATTCATATATTTGAAATTTTACGTTTCTCACTCTTATTTTTAATAATATTAATTTAATAAAACTTATTATTACTAAAATCTGCTGAATTTATTAGGGAGAAGCGAAGTATAAATCTTAATCGTTCCATCCATCGAACGGATCAATAAAAACTATAGCACGTTGCTGCCTTAAGCCCATAACAAATTATGGCCGCAGATATGGATCCATTATGTTCCGTTCTTGTGAGACTTGACACTTAAAAAAAAATACGTATATGTTATACTCATGGCACATCACCCATTGTTTATTAATGAACACAACTTAGAATGCTCTGTTTCAAAATTCGAGCAAGAAAAAATAAAATACAGATGCGTGAAAACTATTTTTTTCAAACTATTCAATTATACTATATTGTTTGCCACGACATCCGTATACAACTATACATATACCAGCATATTTTTCATAACTCTTAGCTCCACATAGGGAGTAAAATAGAAGGAATGAAAGGGAAAGACGGAAGAAAATTAAAAATTTAATTGATTCACAATTTATGAAGATGGAGTAGAAAATTTTCAGTCTCCTCTACCTCTCACATAAATTATTTTATATCCTCTAAAGTAAAATACGCTGGAAAAATAAATTTTGAAAATATATTCATTTCATTATCATTCCATCATTTTTGTTTTAAATTTCTTCTTTTTCTTTTTGATTAAAAATAGAAATAACATAAGAATTCGTTTTTTTATATGAGGTAAAACAAATACAAATGTAATATATATTTATCTAATCTTGAGCAAACTACACTAATCAACATTTTAATCAATAGTAACTAATAGATAGTGGGGAGGAGTTGTCACACCTTGATTTTTTTTTCAAAAATAGATCTGTGTTAAAAAAAATTATAAATATGTTTGAATCTTAAAGAAATTATGAAAATATGCGCTGCTCTGAAAAATACTTTTAAATTATACCTCTGAAATTATACTTTTATTATAAATATTATAGAAATGTACTTAATTTTTAAACTAATTATAATATTACACCTATGCAAAAAAAAATTGACCACTCTTGTTTGGCAAGCTAGCTCCGCCCTTGGATATGTCAATATTACACCTATGCAAAAAAAAAATTGACCACTCTTGTTTGATGTACGAGATTTTATTATTATTAAATCAGTACCGTTGATTAGCGATCTGTTCCAATCAGTTCCAAACTTCCAACAATCCCCTTTCACCTCCTCTGGCTTCCCATCTCTCTCTGCCCAAATTCACTCCGTCGCAAGTTGTAAACCACCTCTCGCAATGGCAGCAACTATCCTGGAGTCTCTCGCAATCCCGTGCTCTCGTCCCTGCCTAAGCACCACCGCCTCGTCGAGATCTGCGGTTGCTCCTCCCGTAACCTCCCTGCGGCTCCAGGGACTCAGAGCTTCACTGCGCCATCAGATCACGGTATCAGTTCGGTCGAGGGCCCGATCGAGGCCTATTCGCCGTCGAGATGTCGTGTGCGAGGTTCAAGGCCAGGAAACCGCTATCTCAGGTAGATGCTCGTCAGTAATATCTTTCTTTTTTTTGGCTCTTCTGCCGTCTTCATTTTTACCGTATTTTTCGTTAGCTAGGTCGTTTGCTGATGAGAATGTTAATTACTTACTTGAATAAGGAGCCAATGCCAGATAGAAAACATGTCGTTTTGCAATTCGCAAAGCTGTTTTTGTAGAGGATATAGTCAACTCTTTTAGATTTAGGATAAACTAGTTCTCTCTCCTTATTCCTTTGTCTGACTTGTCTATTAGGTAATAATTTGCGCTAGAATTGATTCAGTACAGATATATGCTGATGACTCTATTGGTTTCATCAGAATATTAGATTGAGCATGTCCGTTTTTGCATATTCTTTTGGTTGATTTTTTATACCTTGATCAAAATGAAAAACTTGGAGAATTCAATAGAGTTCAGTGGAGTTCAATAGAATTCATGGAAGAATTATAATTTCGTGATCAGATTGAAAACCTCATTGTTTAATTAAAATACTCAGATGTCATCAATTTAGGGTTTGAGATACAAGTCGATCCGACACAAAATTTAAATTAAAAAAAAAAAAGGAAAGTAGAAGGAAATGAGGAAATGCACTTATCGGGAGAAAAATAATGCTGTACAAAGTATGAACGACTGATCATTGAAAGGGAAGAAGAAGAGCGAAATCAGGAGCACCTTGTTGATGGAGCAATTCTCACCAAATACCTCACTCTTTGTTGAGAATTCGCTGCGCGATTTCAGATCTTCAATTCTCACCAACTCATTTCTTCTTTGTGCCGCTCTGTTCTGATCACGCGACTTGCTGAAAAGTGAATTCTCAGTCGCGTTTTCTTTGCCGCTATTTCATATTGATAAAGGGGTTATGGGACATTCATTTGAGAAATCTAACAATCGTCATTATATGTTGACAGATTAAAGAAAATTAAAATTCTACACGTGTCGTCATCCTTCATTTAATACTATGTTATCAATTCAGGTTTCTTTTTTTGCCGTCTGTAAAAAAGAACATTAAATTGTTCATATTTTTAAATGGATAGCCAAACAATACTTGAATTTGGCCAAATTTGATACTCACCTTTAATAAATGGTGGAGAGGACATCTCAATTTTTATTTTCTTAATTAGGGCTATATTGTCAAAGGTATCATGCAAGTTCTCACTGATATTGCTCTTTTTATGTCATAATTGCTTCTTGTTATTATACTAGGTGTTGAATTGTTGATCAAGTTATTTTTAGTTTGATTTAGAAAGCTGATTCCTCTTTATTATTGAGAGTTGAGACCGTGTATAGAAGATTCATTTCCCCATCATTATATCATAAATCTTTTAGCTAGCGTGTTTAGCTTCATTCGTGTTCTGAATCCGACTTATATCTACTCATCTACCAGTTTCCTTCCTTTTTTTTTTCCAGTCCCATGTCCTAAATTTATGTGTGTTCTCAAACTTTTCTACGGTTATTGATGAAATTGAAAGTTAAACCTGGTAATTGCAATCTTTTATGAAGAAAGCATAGTATTTTGACCTTCACAGCTGTTATTAACCATATATATAGAATGGGGCCAGTTTTGTTATTTCCATATTTACTTTTGCCTTATTCTTGTGTTGTTTATGCTTTCATATGGGTGTGTTTGGATGAAAAGATGGGTCAGTGGGAATAATCACTAAACCAAGGATTAGGATATTATCTAAACCAGTTTTTCGTTGCTGTAGTAGAATAGCTGCTAACCCAATGATTTTGAAAAGCTATCTACTCATCCAAACATAGAATAAGAGTTAGAAAAAGTTGCTAACCAAAGTTAGCACTGTTCTTCACCCCATCCTAATGTGTTGCTTGCAACTTCTCTTTTGACATCATTATTGAAATTGATAGTCTAGTATTTGAATGAGATGACTAAAATTAAACTGTCCAGCATAAACTGTGCCCTTGTGCAGTTATGTGTGGTCGGTCAGGTCAGATGCTCATCCATTAGGTTTTCTTTATGGAATTCTGAATTTGCATATTTGAAGTCAAGTAGGGCTTAGATTATAAGGGGGCATATGGCTTTGTGAGGGTATCGCTTCTGATGAAGCCTAGTGGAAAAAGAACTAAATTTTGCTTTGGTAATTTTCTTCTAGCACTCGTTTTTGGTGAGTCCAGGGAGTAAAGTACCAACAAGAGATGGCTATGAAAATCACATTCTGTACAAATAACTAAAACAGGCCAAACTACTAGTTGTGAGTGTGGAAGAGATGCTTTGCACTCTTTTTTTCTGAACTGCACAAGACATTGATTGCATATTGCAGTTATTGGTCCTGCCCTGTCAGCCATAAGTGATAATTGGTTCTTGGTTTCTGTTTAACCCATCAAAAATAAATTTGAACAAGACAACAAAGTTGCAACACAATATTTTTTTAAAAAAAGAAGAAAAAATAAGATATAATAATCTTATTAAATTTCACTGGTTAAAATAATTTTGGTTTATAGATTGGTCCTTGGAAGGTGAAGCAAAAATTGTTGTCAACTCATGTGAAATCTCTCAGCCTTTGGTATTTTACATGTTGAGGAATAACATATCATATGTTCCTAAATTACTTAGTATTGCCATTGTTTATTTTATCTTCGAAAATATGCTGTGTTTCTTTTCTATTATAATAGGGATTGTGATTAACATATATGTCAAATTAAGTTCTTAATGTTACATTTGAGGTTTTCTGAAACCAGTGAGCAGCTTTCACAGGGAATGTATGAACTGTAAAAAAAAATTCCATGTCTCGATTTATCTGTCGTTGTATTTTTTTCCTATTTTGATTTCTTGTTATTTTCTGTTTGGCTATATTTTACACCGTGACCAGTCCCTGCATGATATTGATTTCCTTGTTCCACCTAATGCTGTTCTTAAATAACTTACTTTTAAAAAGTCTGAATTATATATCTCGAAGACCCTGTCCATATTTACTCAGAACCAGTTTGGGAACAAGTACCAGAAAAATGGCACTTACTGATAGTTATGATGATTTAGTTTTCACATGCCAATCTGTTTTCCTCACAAGTTCTGACAAGCAAATTTAAATATGTGTGCAGTTCCTGATGTGACCAAATCTACATGGCAATCCCTGGTTCTTGAGTCTGACATACCAGTTATGGTTGAGTTCTGGGCTTCATGGTGCGGCCCTTGCCGTATGATTGAACCTGTTCTAGGCAAACTCTCCAAGGACTATGAAGGTAAGGTCAAGTTCTACAAGCTCAACACTGACGAGAATCCTGATATCGCAACGCAGTATGGTATTCGGAGCATCCCCACCATGATCATATTCAAAAATGGTGAGAAGAATGATGCAGTGATTGGAGCTGTACCTGAGAAAACTATCATTGCTTCCATTGAAAAAATTGTAGAGAGAAATTAGACTGTTTTTGTCATGAGGCTGTTTGTTGTGCCTACAACCTTGGTGTTAATAGCTGCGACTTGTCGAAATATTATAACTGATTTGTTATGTTAATAAATGATATTTTTGTCATGAGAATTTATATTTTAGCTACATGCCTTTTCTTTAACTTCCTTTCCACAAGCTTATATTTTAAACTTTTTAATTTACTGGGAGAATGTATGTTTTATTTGAGGGCGGTCGAATTTGAGCTTAATTGGGCTCCGCCTGCAGATATAATCATGGAAGTGGCACCTCATTTTTGGGCCATATTAGCTGTTTCGTTAAATACACCACTCGAACAATGTTGCCCAAATACAGTGCGCCTAACACAACAATGATTCGTTAAAATATAATTTTGCCCAAAAATAGTGTGCCCAAATACGATGACAATGAGATGTTTATGATATATGTACATTTGATGTGATGAAAGGTACCATAATCTATTTAACATAAATGCTGATCGTTTGATTTATTAGGTGTTTGACGGCCAATAAACAACTTTTAAGTTCAATAAAAAAAATGATACATAATTTATCTATATATGAATGACGATACTCTCAATACTTTGTTAAAATCTCCATCTCAGTGGTATATCACAAATGTTGAGTTCGTCGTTTATATTCCAAAGAACGATAGGTATGATCAAGCCCACTAGCTTTGTGCGCTGTTGTAAATAAGTACTCACGTGACTGTACCTAAATGCTAACCCATATGAGGAGGTTGTAAACGGAACATATATGGACGGATAATAGTTTTATTATATCTGTATAATTTTTCGATATAGATTTAGATACGGATAATCTCGAATAGGATATAGATCGGATATTCAACGGATGTCGGATAGAAATCAGATACGAATCAGATATCGACGAATACGGATATATTTCGAATATTAAGTAAAAATATTATATATATCATTAGAAAATAATTGCACACTATTTTTGATAGAATTATTAATTATAAAAATTAAATATTAATTATAGAAGTTAAATACTAATTATAATATTAGTAGTCCAAAAATATATCAATGAATTATAAAAATGATATATTAGCACAAATTATATATAAAATTAATTATATTTGTAATGTATGTAAAAAATCTAATTAAAATATATATAATGGGATTTTTTCGGATATGTATTTGGATAAAATTTGTAAATATCAAATCGAATACTTTCGGATAATATCGGATGTTGACAGATAATAGCTAAACGGTTCAATATGAATATGTAATAGCTAAATCGTATCATTCTCCGTTAAAAGGTTTCGGATATGAATAAAAATGTCTTCAAATATAGATATGAAATCGAATAATTTTTATTATTTTTTGGATCAGATCATAAACAAAATAAAATATTTTACTATCTGCCATACCTAGCCAGATCACTCGTGCGTCTAGTCCGTACGTGTGCATCTGTTAGCTACATTTTCTGCTGTTCAATTTCTTTTATACTAAATTTAATAGTCTGGATGGCATGATTCAAAATTGTAGTATGCACGTAGACACGCAATATTACATTACACTCGTGCAAGATGTTTCTACATAAAAAAGTACCTCTACTTCCCTCTCTCGTCCTCCCCCCTCACACAGGCCGGTTTTAGGCGGTCCAAATTCGAAAAAATCGAACTCGTCCCACCGTTGGCCTCCGGGGGCCGAACCCCCACGGGACGGGTACGGTCCAGTCCGATTCATTTTTTTTATAAATTCAAAAAATTATGAAATTTGAAAAATAAATTTATGATATTTTGTAAATAATAATTTTCATTGAATTAATTTTATATTTTTAATTATTTAAAAATCGAATAATACTCAAAAAATTATAAAAAATTATCAAAAATTTATAAAAAATTAGTCCAGGTCATGGTCCACGGTCCGATCCAGTCCGGTTCACGGATCCCACAAGATGGATCTACACGGTCACGGATCGGTCCGGAACGGATTGAACCGGATCCGGACGGTCCATTTCAAACCTCTAAATGAACAACATCCAAATCAGAAAATGCCATGTTATTGTAAGAATTTTACTGGCTTTATGAAAGCTTGGAAGTTGGAAGCTTTCTCGTGATATACAGTGACTTTTGGTATTGTACAATGTTGACTAACAAAGAATAACGAACAGTAATTTTATCGATTCTTATTTTACAAAGAATAATGAACAAAAGTGAGGTTAATAATTATGATCTAATTACACAGAAATCACGTTTTTATTTCCAAAGAGACATCCATTAATTACTAATTAGAGAAATTTAAATTAAGGAAAGAACTTAACGCAAGCCCCTCTCGCCTCGCCTCGTTTTTCCTCTCTTCCCTTCTCCACTAAAAATGTTACATACATTATTAAATACTTTCTATTCTAACGGTAATAACGATTAATTATTTTTCTCTTAACGGTATATTTCAAATTATTTGGAGATGATTTTTCTAAATAATCATAAATTTTATTTCATTTCTCAATACTCCTCTCAAGTAAAAGTGTACATATCGAACATCTCTAACTTATTAATATTTATCATGAATGGCTTCGACTCTAATCATTTTGTGAAGACATCCGCTAATTGCTTTTCACTCTTGATAAATGGTGTTTTTATTTCTCTTGAGTTATTTTTTTCTCAAATAAAGTGATAATCTATTTCAATATGCTTCGTTTGTTTGATGCAATGTGACGAGCGGTTTGGTTGTCACAATATATTTTCATCGATTCTTGATTTTTTTTCCAAGATCCGTAGGAAGTTATTTAATCCATGTCAACTCATTTGTCGTCAATGTCATAGCTTGATATTCTGTCTCGACACTTGACCAAACTATAATATTTTACTTTTTATTTTTTCATGTGACTATATTTTCACCTATAAATATATAAAAATTAGTTGTTGATTTTAGATTAAAAAAAAATTAGCCCAATCTACATCGGAATAGCTACATATTTTGTTGTAATCATTATTTTTCATATTCACATTGTTTTTTTCTCTCTTAAAAGAATTTGGATAATTCTAGCATGCATGTATTCAACTTTTACAATATTGTCCATTCAATATCATGAAAATAATAAAATATTATCAAAGCAAAATTATAAAAATTATAGATATATTATCTGTCATGTAGATATAATATGTATCAAACTAGGTTAATTTATAATTTGATTTTTCATTTACCCAAAAAAACAGTCGATGAATGGTTCAGGGTTTGATACAGGTCGACGAAAAGTTAAAGTATTGGTCCAAACATATAAAAGTACTCTATTTAAACCATATAATGAAGAAGGTATCAACAAATTTAGTTTTAAAAGTATCAAATATATGTTTCTCGTTACTGTTAGTTGCATCAGTATGCTTGGTCGATCCAAAAGAAAAATATTCTTGCTTGGAGGTAGATTGCTCATATAGCTCCATGATTTAAGTCACTAGAAAAATAGATATTTTGCGGCGATAAAAATTATTACTTTATATAAAAATATCGCCACGGTGATGACTTTCAATTGTCACAAATCCGTCTCTATAAATTCTGTCGCTAAAAGTAGAATATGACGACTTCAATCGTTACAAATTTCAATGACTATATCATGTGTATTTTGTATTTTTATGGTTTACAATATATAGATGAAAAAGTAATCACATTTTCAAAACATACAACTTTAATTTTATCAATATTGACTAAATGGAGACAACATTTATATGGTCACAATAACTATTATATGATGAGAAAAAAATTGTCACATTTAGAAATTGTTGCTATATTGGAGATGCTCTTAAGAAGACTAAGAAAGTTTCAAGAGGGACTGTTTAGGGTTATACCGTAAAACATTTTTCTTTGTCGTCCCTTATATTGCTCTCGAGTCCTCTATTGGAGCCGTATTTAAATAAGGACGAGATTCCTTGACATTTGTCAATTTTAATAACTAACTTTTTATAAATTCATAGAAATCAAAAAATAGAAAAAAAAACTCTATGAGCATGTTCTTAAATATATATCAATTGATTGTATTTTAAGTTTTATATAATTTTTTCATCAAACACCATTAAATTTAAATCATTAAAATTGCCTTATAATTTTGATGATTTTTAATAGAATATGAAATAACGCTCAAATTATATGAAAATTAAACACAAACAATTTATTAACTTAAAAATATATTCGTAAAGTTTTTCACTTAATTTCTTTTATAAATTTATATGAATTTGATTATCAGGTCCCACCTTTAAATAAAAGAAAAATAGCAGGCAAAGGTTGGGCAGTAGTGGAGGGCAGCAATCTAACCACATTTACTTTCAGATTCCACAGTAGTCAATAATCCGAACCACAAATATATTTTTCATGTAACGGCATTGTGACATCCTGCAGCGCAACTTTTTTTTAAAAAAAGTACTAAAAATATCAAAGTTATTTAAAAAAAATAACAGAACAAAGAACTAAAAGAAAATTTTATTTTCTTGTATATCATAAAAAATGACAAATCTATCTCTGTTTGAAAATTAACAAAATAATTCATATTTGTCTGCGGTCACATTCACAGTTCAAACCATTGTGAATGCGGCGGTTAGCCTCTGCGGTCGGTTTGTATTGTAACAACAGCGATCAACCTCTGCAATTAGCCACTACGGTTAGTTTTGAGTACTTAATGATTTTTTTCAAATCTTAATATGTGAATGTTGCATTCATTTTGAACTGTGAACGTGACGACATGTAAATAGAGATAGAAATATTATTCATTTCCAAACAGAAATAAAATTTATCATTTTTATTTTTTAGGGTCAGACAAAAGAATTCAGTAAAAAATGATTGACTGTTTCGGCAAAAAAAAATTAAAATAAATCAAATAAAATAAATTTTAGGATGAATATTTATAGTAACGTAAATAACCGGACAATTTATATTTCATACAATCGAGTTATTGTTTAATAGGTGCATAAAATAATGCTAATTTTGGACCAATAAAATTTGAAGTGACGTGCTGTATGATTAAACATGTACAAATTTCGTCCCTTATTGTAAAATGTAAATGGAGTGGAGCTTTGAGTGCTCTTTAATTACAAAAATATATTTTATCATCTTAAATTTTTTTATTTATATTGCTTGATATAAGTTTTATATCAAAATTTTATAGGATACGGAAAGAAAATTATATTTAAAGATATTTATCTTGATTTTTTAAGCTTCAAAATGATAATAAAACAATGATGTTTGCGTATGAAAATTAGTTATTTTCAAAACTTTCAATTAAATACTTAATAAATTTCACAAATAGAAACTTTTGGTATTTCATAAGATTTTGATTGCTAAATAATTCATTGAGAAATATAAATTAAAATTTTAAAAATATAAAATATTTTTTTAGTTAAAAGCTGCATAGGTTTGGTGCTCTTATTTAAAAGTATCAAAAAGTAAACAGTGGTGAACTTATCCAAAACCAAAGATAGATGTGATATCACAACTGTTTTGGGCTTAATATTTAAGTTTAAGACAACATAAAATAATTCAATTCAATTATCATAAGAATATATCAATTAAATTAAAAAGAGAGAAAAAAAAATCATGCAAGAAGACATAAGATGTATCAGAGTTCATTAAAAAAACCTACGTCTTCTGAACTCTCAACCTTTAAATAATTAAAATTGAGTTGATACACTACAATAAGTATTTACAAATATAGAACTTAATCCCTTACAAAATAAATGAGTGTTGAACCTAATAGTTAACAAAAACATTTAAGGTCCCTAATACAAGAGGGCACCCAAGGGGTGAATGACAATACAATCAAAAAATAAAAAAGGAGCATTTAAGGCTCAAGAAGAAATAAGAAAAAATATTGATTACATAAGATCAAGCTGAAAAAAATAAAAATAAAAATTAGATTGAACTTAAAATAAAAATTTGGTCTATCAAGAACTATTAATCTATCTAAGTATATTTAACTCATTTATGATATAACTAATAAGCTCTTGGAACTTAAAATTTTATTGTTAGAAATAAGTAGGAACTAATTCTCACTGAGTAAGATTGAGTGAGTTATAAGTAAGAGAGTAATCATTTAAATAGACCTTATTTTTTTCTTGACCTGATCAATAATCAGTTTTTGGTTTGAGTCGTTACCAATAATTGGTTAGCCATTTTAATGGTTTACAGGTGTAGTTGTTGAATATTTAGTCTTTAATCCTGGAATTTTAAATTTTTGAGTCATTTTAACTATAATATTTGGTAGTAGGGGACCTAAAGACTAGTTAGGGAAAAATATCAAGAATAACAAAAGAGATGCAATATAAAATAGTATAGTTGCTTAATGTTCAAGTATAAGACAAGTGTTAGTGAAATATTCTAGACCCAATCATATACTTATTTTTTTTAGTATATATTAATGGATGATTATATCATTTTATTCCTTAAGTCATTATATTTTTGTGTATCATTTGGGTTGATGACTTAAATTATATAACTTTACTAATTATATAAATATGATTACTCTAAAACATCTCTGATCCTAATAATTAGCAATGAACACTAATTATTCATTATAAGATCAGTGTGTGAGATAAATATTAACTAAGTTCTACATATCACTCGATAAAGAGTTATCGATATGAACAAACAAGTGTATACAAGAGTTGTATAGCGGTAGACATACCCAAAATGAAATATTACATGGATTATGTCACTGTAATTGATATTTTATTTTATCTTGAATTCTAAGGTTGAGGTGCTCATTATTTCTACATTAGACATATGCATTGTTGGTATTGTCCAACGCTTACTTTAACCGAGAGTTATACAGACAGTTCTGCAATGTATATAATTTTTTGGAGAAATAATACACATCAAGATCTCATTACTCTCTATATGTGATATTGGTTATGATATCTCTAGACCACTTAATGAAGATAAATTATGTGCATGCAATATGATTAATGGTTAATCATATCATAATTAATTTTTAAAAATTAAAAAAATAATTGACAAAGAATAACACATTTTTATCTTGTAATTATTTAGATATCATATGATAGAAAATTGACACAAAATATTCTTATGTTTCAAGGATCACGAATTGATTGGCATATTTGTTCACATCATTTGGATAATCAATGTACATTAGTAAGTTATTGTGCGACCCTTTTTCACGCCTTCCTCACTCGGGAAAAGAATTAAACGTGAGAATTACGGAAGAAGGACACGGAGATCCCTCTAATTGTGCATTTGGGTATTTATATGGATATGGAATGCACATTTAAAGGTTTATTTAAGAGATTGCGGGGTCTTTTAGATTCCAATGGGCGCAAGCCCCCATTGTTAATTACCCTGGGCTACGAACCTCGAGGCACCTCTGGATCTAGAAAGGGAAGTGTAAATATAATAGTCAAGTATTAATTAAGTGATC
The DNA here is from genome assembly GCA_037127355.1 of Schoenoplectus tabernaemontani. NCBI lineage: Eukaryota > Viridiplantae > Streptophyta > Magnoliopsida > Poales > Cyperaceae > Schoenoplectus > Schoenoplectus tabernaemontani. Next base: position 14,326,064 of record CM073758.1, read on the forward strand.
GTAATAGATTAAAGATATGAAGATAAATTGCATGCGTGAGTTTATCATAAAAGTCTATGTAAAGCAACTGACACCTGAATGATAAATATATGGGCCTACATGTGGTAGTCTATACTTGAAAATATAATGTATGGACTTGTATAAGGTAGCCTACACCTGAATGCCTTTTATTTTAAGGGTGGCAAGTACCCATCTAAGCGTGTGATGTCAAACATGAAATATCATATCAGTTCAGCATCAAGACTTAGTTTATCAGCAGATGGACGGAAGACCGTGTAATCATTTTGACTGATCTTCTAGATTATGAATCTAAAGCTCTGGGCTAATTCATTAACCTAGGTGTGCTCTTTATTTTAAACGCGGCACAACCTATCCAAAGACACAAAATTAAACATAAAGCGCTGTGCCAGTTTAATCATTGAGGTTGGTATATCAGAAGGTGGGAAATTATGATTCACTTGATTATCTTACTGGTTTTCTAGACTATGAATCTGAAACACTGAGTCAATCCATGAATCTAGGCGTGTCCTTTATTTCGAGGGCGACATGACCCATCTAGATACACAAAGTCAAACATAAAGCACCGAACCAGTTCGACATTGAGGCTAGTTTATCAGAAGATGGACAAAAACTGTATATTCATCTTAACTGATCTTCCAAGCTATGAATTTAGATATTGTGCCAACTCATAAATTTGGGTTATGTATTATCATATCATAACACATCATATCATGTGTGATTATCATGATCATACTATATCATGCCATATCATATTATATTTGAATATACTATTATTTAGACCATTTATCGTATTATATTATGGAGTATATCATGTTATATCATTATATCATATTATTATAGTATATCATACCATCATGTTATCATAGTGTATCATTAGATTATCTATCATATTTTATCATATTATGTTTTATGTCATATTATCACATCATATTATATCATATCATCATGTTAAACTATTTTTATATTATGACTTACATTATCTCATACTATTATATCACGTTCATGTCATATCATATCATATTATATTAGATTATTATATCATATTATTATTTTTATATTATTTTATCATGTTATGGCATATTATTTTTTTATATTATCATATTATATTATATAATATTATAAATTATGGTGTTACCTTTCTATCATATTAAATGATATGTTACATTATATTGTATTATATTATATTATATATCATTATACCATATAATATTTTTATGATTATATATTATACCATATTGTATTATATTATGTCACACCTATAATATTTGGGCTATTACAACATATCGTTATAACATTTTTGGAGAATAGCAGACTTGTCAGAGAATTAGTCAACATGGGTCAAAACGTTGCTAACGTGTTGTGAAGCGTTATAACGATATGATGAACCGTATAATGAATCAAGGAATCATTACAACGATTCCTTAGAGCATATTGACTTGTCAGAGAATAGTCAAAGCGTTGTCAACACTTTGTAAAACGTTCAACGATTTGGTGGACCGTACAACGTTTCAAGGAAGCGTTATAACGATATGATGAACCGTATAACGATTCAAGGAATCGTTACAATGATTCCTTAGAGCAGGTTGACTTGTCAGAGAATAGTCAAAGTGTTGCCAACACTTTGTAAATCGTTAACGATTTGGTGAACCGTATAACGATTCAAAGAATCATTATAACGATTCTTGTATCTTTTGAGATTCACGCTACGTCCTTGATCGGGACCCTACCATTGTCCGATCGAAGGTCAGTCAGTTGTGTCAGCGTCGCCTGAGTATGGGGAACCCAATGATGTCATTATCATGTCCATTCATACGGTGGTCGACTGGGAGGGTCAGTACTTACTTAATCTGCATCATGGGCTTGGTATCGAAATAAGTTTATAACATTCTTGCTATCGAATCTATGGTTGATTAAGGATTGTATTACTTTAATTATCATTCCTTAGACCCTTAATTATACTAATGAGACTCAATTGTCTTGAGGCTTATCCTATATCCAGATACGATTCTATACTGGTCTGTATGTTTGGTACTAATTGTTAGAGTCTCACCTTTCGGTTAGAGCCAATCAATATAATGATTGTTTCCTATTCTAACTCAAGGTTGCTTAGCACTTAACCCATGCTATGACATATCAACACAGTTGGTTCTGTCACTGATTTTTATTGACTGCCAAATCTTAGTTTTTGTAGATCAATGTGCATATTTACATCGGAGTTGGATTTAGACACATAAGCTCAATGAATTCATCAATTAGGATACATAATGGGCTTTAGGTAAATGTATTCATTGTGTATCCGAATTGACTTTTTTTTTTGCTTTGATCCTTCATTGATTTGTATCAAGGTTTTGACAGTCAGCTTATTTTTATATCTTTTCAATTAAATCTGGTACAATATTCACTGTGTAATTCATCTTGTTCGTACCAAATTTTATTGCAAAGATATAGATTTTTCTTTAATTATCATAGCATGGTTTAAGTGGAGATAGGAGAAACCCAAGGTTCCTTCAACTACCCTTAATTAATCTATTTGGTTGTAATAATCATGTTTTGATGTGTTGTTTAAGTGGAGAGCTAGGAGAAACCCGAGACTCCTTCAACTAGCCCCTTTATTAATATATTTTTTTAGAGATTTTTTTTAAATCACTATACTAACTGAACAAAAATAGAGAACAGTGAAGCATAAAAAAAAACTCAGATTTGAACATCGGTAAAGAAAGAATATGATCAGAATTTGTTAATTAAGTGCTGACGTTTAATCAAGCTCAAAGCCTCACTCTTTGTTCCATTTTTTTTAAAACTTTGCGATTGAAACTTGGAGTTTTATAGGCATTTATCACCTTAACCCATGTAACAACTATCAGCATATAAAAGAGAAGGAAATCTGACTCTTACAACAAAAAAAAATCATTTACTATCTTTATCTTTGGACATATTATATAGTGTATATGCATATTGAGTGAAGAATCTAGGAGAAACCCAATGCTCCTTCAACTAAACCCTTGTACTCAGAATAATAGTATTTTTTTTTACTCAAATATAAATGTAAAAATGAGATACGAGGCTATTATCAAAATGATCATGCATAATAAACTAAACGTAACTATTATATTGCATAACAAAGCACAATGCTATAATTTAATATACTTCAGCTCATTCTGATCAATTAGTTCGCCATATTAGAGCTTCATTAGCCAGATAACACTCTTACCCCTATATTATAGTTTCGAGCTTAGGGATCAGTTTTGTCAGATTAGTAAGATCTGATCATTAAATTAATATTTGGGTGATTAATTCCTTCATTGCTCATTAAGTATTAAGTACGAACTAATAAATATTCAATGTTTGTGTTGTTTTTTCAAAAATTCAAAAGAGTGAATTAAAAAACTCAAAATACTCCATATTTTTGTATGCCATAAGGTTTTTATATGAAGAATTTAATAAAAATTATAAATTAATTTTTTTAAGATTTTAAAATATAATTTTTGATCTGTTTGCATATCGGTTGAAATACAAACGTTTTCACAATAATCTATCTCTCTCTCTCTATATATATATATATATATTCTTGACTTGGTTGCCTAAAACATCAACTGTTCAAAGGAATTACTCAGAAATATCAAATATTATTTTTTTAGAGAACCTTCAGATTTCATTTATAAAATATAACGCCAGTGTTGTTATATGAAATACCAAAGTGTAATAAAGAAAAAAGAAGACAAAAGTTAAGTTGTAAAAAGAAATAAAATAAAAAAGATAGAAATAGAAGCTACTTTTTTTACGTATGCCGTGCTTGTCATGTCAAGCTTTGTGTGAACTGTGAACTCTTGCACAATCTTCATCTTCAAATGTTCCTCAGTTTGTTGACAGATTTTAGTAATAATAAGTTTTATTAAATTAATATTATTAAAAATAAGAGTGAGAAACGTAAAATTTCAAATATATAAATGACGAAATAGCGCGCCACTGGCGATGTGGCGCGATTTAAACACGCCACTGCTAGTGGCGCGTTTCATTATTTTTAGGAAACGCGCCCGCGCCGGTGGCGCGTTTCGTCAAACCCCGCGCAAGTGACTGCGCATTTTGTATATATAAGAAGCAAACGCGCCATTGGTAGTGGCGCGTTTCGTAAAAATAAGGAAACGCGCCACTTTGTCGGTGGCGCATTTAGTAAAAATAATGAAACGCGCCACTGCGCATGACGCGATTCAAACGCGCGATGAACGCGCCATCGATGCGATGGCGCGCTGCCATTCATATATTTTAAATTTTACGTTTCTCACTCTTATTTTTAATAATATTAATTTACTAAAACTTATTATTACTAAAAACTGGTTTGTTGATGTTGTCTAAAAGCCCGTGCACATCTTTCTCTGCAAAGCACAATGCTGAATGCAATTTGTAGTTTTTTTTCTCGAACATTGTTTCCCGTGTTCTTGATGATCTCCTATAGTCCCCTCGCAAAACATGGCTGTTAGAGTCGGTGTCTGTGTGTATTGTCTGACAAGGAATCTTCTGACTCATGTTGTGTGTGCGCGATGTGAGAATAAATGTACTCTTTCCTCAAAATAAATAAATTAATTAATTAATAAATAAATGTACTCTCGACTGGTGCTCTACACATGTGACATGTATGAATAGGACTGTTAATGGATCAGATTCGAATTGGATCTCGGAGAATTGAAATGCGAATCCATTAAAAATTTATAAGATCCATATGCGGATCCGTATCCAATAAAATTTTGAGAATTCAAATATGAATTCATATTTACTATTATAGCAGATTTCGAATTGGATTCGGATCATATTTCGGATCTTGTATTATAATAATATTAAAAATAGCATAATTAATATATGACAAGAGAAAAATTATCATATTATTTTAAAATTATTTTAAATGTAAGAACAATCATAATTCACATTTACTATTATAGTAATCTTAAAATCATTTGCTCCAATCATAAACGTAACAACAATCATAACTATTTGTTCCAACTTTCAAAATATACAATAAACATCAAATAACATAATAAAATCTACCTAATTAATACAATAACTACTATTCAACTTTATGAATCAAAACAGAGTAAAACATAAACATTGCTTTTCAATTTAAACTAAATTGGACATGTTTATTTTATTAATTGACCTATGATATAATTTTATTTATTTATCGAATTCATAGCGGATTCGGATTTGAATCTTATAAGATCCAAATGCGGATCCATTATATTAGATGGAATATTTTTTAGAATTCATATGCGGATCCAATAAACTAACGAATATATTTTAAGGATCCATATGCGGATCCATTTATGCGGATTCAAATCGGATTTTCAGATTATAAATATCTATTGACAACCCTATGTATGAAATAGACCAAGAAATATCAAATATTGTTGGATACAATTCAAACGAGTGGGACCAGTCCACAAGATAGATGAACCTTATTAGTGAGAGTAAATTGTTAATACAATAACTTAAAGAAATAATTGAAATTGACAAGTTTCCTACCTTTTGTGTCAGATTCCTCATCTGGCAAAACGGTTCCCACTTCTGTAGGGACGGCCGACGCAAAGAACCTAGAAGCGACTAAGCCTGTAAACTAGCCGAGTTGGATTAAGTTCGTTCTCGGCTCATTAGCTTGACGAGCTGAGTCGAGCCGAGTTGACTTGTTAATTACTTTCAAGTCAAATATTTTGGTTTGAAATCGGCTCGTTAAGTTAATAAACTAATCAAACCAGCTCGTTAAGGTTCATTAAGACTAATTTCACAATTAATAATATTTTTATAATATTTTATCTTAAAGTTTATATAAAATTTATTAAAATAATTAATGACAAAATATTTCATATAATTTAAAATAATAATTTAAGTACATATTATATTATAAATTATTGACTATATTAAAAGTTCATAATAAAAATATAATATTAATAGTTTAACGAGCCTAACGAGATGAGTTGGTCTAAGCTCAAACTCAGCTCATTAACTTAATAAATTTAACGAGCCGTCTTGTTGACGGCTCGATCCATTAGCGAGCGAGTCACGAACCATGAATGAGTTTTTTTACCATCCTAAAACGAGCCACAGAAAGACAAATTAAAACTTTTACTCGCCCCAATTTACGCTGAATTTATTTACTGATATTCAATATAGATCGGACGCTCAGAAACATCAAACATAGGATATAATGATCTATCTCATTGCAGCCCGACTTTACTCCTAAAAATAAAAGGGTTAATTTTGTTTGTGGTCACCAAACTTGAGTGTTTGTTATAAGTCATCCAAATTTAATTTGTCCATTTATAATCATTCAATTTTGTGTTTATTCCAATTAAATCATTCTATTAAAATTTTCATTCAAAATATTAATAAAATTTATACTATTGTCTATTTAAATATTATTTATTATCTTTTTTAAATATTTACATTCTATGTTAAAGAGATTTATTAATTAAGAATAGAGGAATTGAGAATAGCAAATGAGGATAGTGAAAAAATAGTGATTTTTCGGTTAGTGCGAGGATAATGAAAATATTTAAAAAATAAAATTCTGACATATCAAATGCTTGATTAGTTTAAATAAATGTCTTATTTAATCTTTGATTAAATAATATCTAAATGAATTATAATATCATATTCTATTAATATTTTGAATGAAAATTTTAACAAAATGATTGGATCAAAACAAATAAAGTTTAGTGAATATAAATTATAGAGGGACGAAAACCAGTCTTTGATCTAGTCACTCTAGTGACAAAAAATAACACTCTCCGATCACAAGTTCAACAACCAAATGAGAGTCCTTTATAGATAATTAAAATATTAGTAATTTAGACTCTCATCTTTACAACAACCAAGCCTTTAATCTCAAATAAATTGAAATAGACTAGAAATGAAATCTAATCTGAAAGTATAGTTGACTGGGTTTCATTTTCATAAAGATCGTCTGTTTTGGTGCATGACTCATCACATGCAACACAATTTTTCTTTTTTATCCTGTCTTAGAATAATCTATGTAGAAATTAGTCTACATTGGCAGAATTTAGACTCTCATTTTTATTGAAAAAAATTATAAAGAAATAAATCAAACTTAATTAATCAATTTATGACCCAAAAAAAGTAAATTTGAGTGACCCATAAAATTAAAATTTTCCCAAATAAAAAAGTTAGATATGATAGACTGATATGATCCTATGAATCATCATTCATCAATCATCCTGACTGGACAAGGCAAATGTCATGAATTTTATCGGGCAATTTAACAAAATATCCTTCTTCACAAATTTTTATAATAAAATGCCCTCCCACTCAAATTATTTAGCAAAATATCCATCTTGACCCATTTAAAATTATCTATCGTGATTAGCAATGGTTAACTAGGGTTTCAATTTTTATTAGTCTTTCAATTATCGGTTGATTTAACTAGGATTTCGAATGGCTTTTGCACTATGACTTATGGAGTTTATTAGTCTACCCTCCTAATAAACCCTAGTTAAACCATCCGATAAATTTTATTAATCTTTCAATTATCAAAAATTATTGGCAAAATTTTATTTTCAAAACATAATTTTATTAAAGATCACTTAGTTGATTTTGTATTCACATTAAAATGAAAATAATTAATTTTCATCATTTTTATTATTTTCACTATTTTCTTAATATTTATTATAATTTAAAAATATTAAAAATATTTTCATGAATAAAGAGAATAGTCATTTCATTTAAACAATATTACTATATATTAATATTATTAGTAAAAAATTAGAATTAATATCAAAAATTTCAAAAAGAGAGATAAAATTTCGCACAAGGCTACAATATAAACGAGCAATAGTGTCTATGCTCTCGATATATTTTGTGTGTGTTTTCTATGCGAATGGATTCATCAAAGTCGATTGATGAATTTCATTTGTAGAATTTTATCCCACATGACAGCATAAGCATAATCCCAAAACTACTAGACATGTCCTAAGAATGAATTAAGCCAAAATTATTGTAACTAATATACTTTACTTTATAAGTGATATATTTAATTTTTTAATCTTTTTAATTTTATTTAATTTAAAAATCATCCAGTGCGAAAATTAAAACTTGATAAGTCATTTTAATCAAGTTTTGACCACTTTAATTTACAAGAAATAAAATAAGAATTAACAAATTTATTTAATACATCATTAATAAGTTAGATTGATTCTAGTGATTTAAGTTCTTTTTATTTGTAACTTAACTAATAAAGTTTTCAGTTAAACTTACTATGTAGTTTAGTTTATATTCATGCTAGCATCAATCACTCATTAAAAAAATATTTTAATTAATTTAGAATTGTGCATTTAAGATATAATCATACAATTAAAGATCTTAACCCCTCTAGTAATCAGGGTAAACAATATTAAATGAGTCAAAAAATATTTTGTTAAAAAAATTGGAAGAAAGATCATTTTGTTATAAAAATTTACAAAGAAAGAGATTTTGTTAAATTGCCCGAATTTTATCCGTGTAAAACTGAAGAGGGGAAGAAAACAGGAAATATAAATATTACCTTTCTAATGGGCCGGTCCCTTATCCTATCCGGTGACTCTGCGACAAATCACAAATGGAAAAGCCGAAAAGTTCACAAGGAGAAAATATTTCTAGAATAAAGAACCAAAATAAAAACAACAAAAATCTGTTGAGGAGCGCTCGAATCTCAGCCGCTCATCAAATTCCACGTCAGCGATTCAACCGAACGATAGAGAGAAGCCCATCTGTTTATCCATCGGACATCTTTCCCTTCCCCAAACACACTCCCCCACTCTTTACAATTGCTCTTCAACTAACATCGACGCCCCGCTCGTCTCCATTAGAGCCTTCCAACCGAAGCTTTCTTTTCCTGCTCCTCGAACGCGAAGCACTGGAAAGAGAGGGATAACCAGTAAGACAGAGCTACGCGAGGAAATTCAAGGACATCATCAACTGCCGCTGATCAAGGTACACATCTATCAATTTCTCTCTGTTTTAATAATTCGTTTCGATCTCGTATCAGCACTTTAAGCGACTTCTGATTTTTACCGTTCTGAATTTCTGTATTTTGGTTTGTTGTTTGAAGAATCGTTCGTGAGTGTAAGAGATGGCGAGATAGGTTTATCTCGCCCTTTGAAATTTTAGTTGAATCAGTCAAAATTTTATCCTTTTTTCCTCAATTCAAGCACAATTTGAGATTTTGTTCTCCTCCTCTATTCCTATTTTCATTTTTAGAAGCTTCAATAATGAACTAATGATCTACGTTTTGGTGTTCATCTATTCGTCCCTTCGATGGCATTAGTACGCTTCTATTATTGTCAACTTTGAAGCTATAAAGAGGATTTACAGGGAATTACTTTGGGAATATCCATTCCGAGCATTATACAAATTTTCTTTCTTTGGAGATGAACTTTTCAATATGGGGGAACCTTTTCCTAATCTCATGTTTTTGTTGCTTAGATCATTGACTAAATAAATATAGTGCTTCATCTTATCTCAACTAATACTCGCATGATTAATTGTAATAATACCTTGTGTACGGATATGTTGGTGTGACGTCCATCAGAAGGAAGCTGCGTTAGATATTCGAGATTTGTCCTGTCCCCCGGTGTCATATAATTTATTCCCCTGAAATTTGGTATAACTCCCCTTATAATTAAAGAATTAATTTTCTAAAGAGAATTAGGCGCTTTCCCTTATAATTAAAGAATTAGTTTTCTAAGCCCGCATCGAATAAATTTTTATTGCTGCCGTCATGTTGCTACTGACAAAATTTATTTACATATGTGAGATCTAATTAATTACAAAACCCTTTTTTTGCTTTTCCCCGAAAATACGGGTGTGTTGGTGTGTTTGGGAGGGGAAACATATCAGCTGCTCACAATGAAAAATATTCGCAATTACGGTTCTTTTGATTTATGTGGTCCGATTATTTATTAACGGTTCTGATTTAACAATAATAAACAGTCCCGTGCATCAAAATTCGTGTTTAGACTTTCACATAGCCGTTGTGATTTCCTTGAACCGTTGTGATTTCCTTGAGCCGTTGTGATTTCTCTGCGGAGATCTTCGCACAGAAAATATCCACAGAGAATACCGATCCGTTTGGGAGGAGGGTCATCCCAAACTTGGGCTTTTAATTGATCTTTATTAAAAGACTAGCTTAGATCCGTACGTTGTGCGGTTTTTTAATTTTAAAAATATTTATATTTAATATTAATTTTATTATAATTAAATGATATATCTTATTTAAATATAATTAATATCTAAATGAATCATAAATACTCTCAAAATTTAAAAAATATATTATTTAATAAAAGATGATGTATAAAATATAGTTATTTTCTTTTTTGAAGTCATTTTTTTTATAATAAAACTTAATAATAACTGATATTTAATTATTTGATATAATTTTTTTATCAAAATTATATTTAATATTAATTTATTATAAAAATAGTATATTTTACATATAAATGAATTACAAAAGTTCTTAAATTTTTAAATAAAATTAATTTATTATTTAGTAAAAGATAATGTACAAAATATAATATTTTTTTCTTTTTAAAGTAAGGTTTTACAATGTGATGTTTAACTTATTTCATATATAATTTTTTTAGACTTTCTATAAATAAATGGTAAAAAATAGCAAATATAATGAAGAGTAAAAATAAGTTTGATTGAAATCCGAATCGTCATTTTATAAAATCAATCAATCTCATTTATAAATTGAATATAAATATTTTAATCATTACACATTATTTATATTAATGATCTCTCTAATATATACACTCTTTATAATATAATATAAATATAGATAGTTAAAGCCTGAAGGGCACAGCCGCACAAGGAAACAAATATTGTTGGTAAGAAATGTATTCTTCAAATTTATTTTAATTAATATACCGAAGTTTACTTGGATAGTGGATACTGTGAGGGATCCGAATCTTGTTATCCAAAATTTCTGTTATTTTCTCTTTGACAATGTGTCTCATTGTAAATAAAATTAAGTGGAGGCTCATTTGTCAGAGAGAGGACAACATAAATAACATAATAGAGATTTCGGATAACATGTGATTTGAATCCTACTGTAAGTATGTGATATCAAACCGGAATTAGATCGGATTGGGTTGGTCTTTCCCTTAATTAATATCCTCAAATGTTCTTGTTATCTATTTATAATATACCTGTGAATTAGAGCTATCTTTCTCTTTTATCTTCCGCGAGAATTGTCGAATCCATGTCTGTATAAAAGTGAGGTTCATTATCATCCGTTATTGAATTCTCAATCGTATACAATGCACGTAAGACTTGATATGTTCCATTAATTTGGAATATAAATTTTACTCAAAATTTTTGGAATATTAATTGGAGACGCGGTTTCAAATTTCTCAAAAAATATTAAAAAGGGCATTGGTGTTGGAGTTAACAGAAACCTTTGTTTAGTTGTTTTGAGAAAAAAGTACTATAAGCCAAACTCAGAGATAATTATTCTCACTTGACTCCGTAATACTCCTGGGACATCTATTTATTTCTTCATAAATATCTATGCTATAGAGAGCGAGCGGATGTACTATATTTTTTTCAGTAATATTTGGCCTTTAGATTTTTTTTTGTATATATTGATGATGATAATTAAATACTTATAATGATGAACAAGTCAGATTTTGGTTAAATTCATTTTTTTTTTCATTTCGTTCAGTACTTTTTACCATGCATTAATAGGAGATTAAAAAAAAGTTGTACATTAAATATATTAAATATCAACTATTATTATTTAAAAAAAAAGAAGAAAATTACCAATGTTACGGTAGAAAAGAAAATATATTATATTTTATAACTCATATTTATCAAATAACTAGAAAAAAAGTTCATCATTCTTCTTAGAGAGCTTTTCTTTAATATAAATCTGACAATCATCCTTTTAAAAACTACTACTCTCTTCGCCCATTGTGCGAAACTCTTTTACTTACAAAATATTTATATATATTTATTATTAATAAATCAATATTATTTAGATATAATTTATGTCTAAATTAATTATAAAGATTCTTAAATTTATAAAAAAATATTATTTCATTTAATAATATTTATAAAACATAATAATTTTTCGCTTTTAAATAAAATTGTGTACTAGATAGTTTTCTTTTAAAAAAAATAAAATAGTTCATTATTAATTTATTTGATGAATAAATTTTTTTAGACATCTCATTAATGTATGCTAAAAGATAGAAAATGGAATTGAAAGAAAAATTTATATTGGCCAAAATATGAACCATTAGCTTTTTAAAATATTGATTCACATTGTTCGATTAGGAACATTTCAGTCATTAAAAAAACTAAAATAATGAATAAGTGTAATACATACAATCTTTATAATGTAGTATAGATTAATTGGTCTTATTTAAAAAAAAATATTCTTTGTAATTGGCTAGAAAAAAATCCGCTCATTGAGCGGAACCCCCTTAAGTTAAAAAAAGTTATATGTAGCACTAATTTTTATAAATATATAATATATTTTATTTAAATATAATTTATTTCTAAGTCAATTATAAAGACTCTTAAATTTTTAAATAAAATTAATTCATTATTTAATAAATATGATTTATAAAATATAACATTTTTCTTTTCTGAGTATGATTGTACAGTGAGTAAAATAATTATAGTTCATATTTTATGTATTTTCATGTGCCATGTAAACCTTTTTTATAACTACTATTAATACATGATAACAAAATAACAAATAAAATGGAGAAGAAAAATAATTTTGGCTAAAATCTAAACAATTGATCGTTGTAAATATTCGATCACATTGGCAATTTTTGAAAGGCGAAAAAAACCGAATACTACTAAAAAGTTCCATTACATATGTTTTTTATAATATAGTATAGATTTAGGTATAAATTATATATAAATAAAATATATCATTTATTTATAAAAAAATTAGTGTTACATATATTGTTTGTTATATTAAGTGGGTTTCGTACGAGGGACGAGTTTAATTTCTAGTTTAATTAATATCGAATCCATCCATATAGATTCACATTACTCTTGAGTATTTATTTTACTGATCAATATCCTATTAACTAATTTATTAAATTCCGTCATTTACAATTTTTTAATGAAGATATATCGTGTCGTGTACGTGCCTTCTCCTAATCGTTCTCTATTCCGTTTGGTACAGAAATAACTTGTTTGGATGAACAAGTGAGTGTAGCTTCCTGAGCAAGCAAGAAATTAAAATGCATATCGTGGATAATTCGTTAATTATTTTTTAAAAATTTCTTTCCAACACATAAACTACAGTTTCGTCCCATCACCATGATGTGGGTGGGAAACCATGAGAGTTCAAAATATTAACTTCATTTCATCTCATTTCATTTTGTCAAATATTGTCTAATTGTTCTGTAGATTTCTGTGTTATAATTGATAGTCTCTCTTTCTTTCTTTTTCAGAATAACTTACACGTATGATCCTTACAATTTCATTGTTTTACCATTTTGATCTTTAAACTATTCAGATTATCAACTTATGTTTTAAAGTTTTTAATTAATACCAAATTGGTTGTTTAAGTTTTGTTCATAATATGAATGAAAATGCCGGTGACCAGTCAAAACAAAAAGAATATTTTAACATTTTAAGAATCATTAATTACGAAATTATTAAAACTTAAATGGCGGAAAATTTTCCGACGTCCATAATGTATGGTTTTATATCACAAGGTCAATATGAAGATATCAAAATTATTTAACTGCTGATGTGGGATTCCATCAGTCATTTTTAACGAAAATTATAAGCAGGACCCATTTGGCACAGACATACGAGTTAAATATTTTAAGGACTAAATTGATAACTTCAATATATTAAGAACCACAATATTATATTTTATTATCAATAATATTTTAATAATAACTTCAGTAATAATTAAAAAAACATGTGTAATTTACTTTTTTTATTATTATCACTTTTACTTGTCGAAGGATAAAAAAAAGAGGTGGTAAGAGATGTGTGTCACTTTTCCTTGTCGAAGCATGTGCTCATCAAATGTTTTACTGATACTTTAAAAAAATTATGCCATTCATTCCTCAGATTTTGTTTTATCTTATCTTGCAGCCATGTTTATTGAACATCCTCATTTCTTTAGCTGGAACCAAATTTTATGTGATTTATTGAACTTGTTCGGCCTTTTAATCTGTCTTATAGTTCTTGGCTAGAGACCTTCATCGACACTGATTTCTTATCATGAATTAGGACAATTTTTTTTTCTCAATTTTCACTATTCTCTAACATTTTATTCACTGTTAAAGTTTCCTAGCCATTTTTTACTCAATTTTAACTTATTAGTTCCTAATGGATTTTTTTTAGTTGGCGATATAAAGCTCTTGCAATTGGTTGCGTTGCAATTACAGTTTGGTTGTCTAATTGTGCAGACGGTAATGATAATATATTCTGAGTTAATAGGAGTCTTTTTTTTTTTTTTAAAAAAAGATAAGGCTGAAATCTGAAATTTAATATAGATAGTTGGCCTATATTATTTGTTCGTCATGTTTTATAGAAAAACTGATAAATTTTTTGTACATGTTTCTTCATTCTTTAAGTAACTTTAAATTTCAATAATTAACAATAAATTATGATGTATTATCAAATAATATCTAAATTGTATGAATGTTGGTTGTTAAACTGTGTAAGATTCAACCCGTACCTCTAATTTTATTTTCTAATTGTCTACTCTGTTTGATTTTCTAAATTTATTTAGAGGATTGTCAGATATAATAATTCGCTAGTGATAACAACTACTAATAATAACGATAATGTCATTACGGATTAAATTTTAAGTTATTTTTTTATAGAAAATTATCGAACTAATTTATTATTATAATTAAGAAGTGGACGTGGTAAGTGCAACAACTTTTGTTCGGTGATCATAGTTTAATATTCAAGTGCTAAATTATTCGGTCACATCGGAACTTGCGCCTTTATTGGGTTTTAATTTGGAGGAAGTCAAGAAGCAATGATATTTTATGTGGTCCCTTCATGTCTTTTCATGACTGAGATGGGGGGCCCGTTCTCCCCTCGGCCAATGGATTCTGATATTTATCTTATTGTTTGCTTAGTCATCTCATCTCTTTACTTTATTCTTATCCTTCGGAGCCTGCTACAGCCATTTTCTAATTGTGTAGTCGCACAAGCGATTGGTCTATTATTTAACTTCTTGTCGCTTAGTAAAAGCAATTTCAACGAAATCGTGCATTCCTTTCTTAGACTTTTCTTAATGCATTCTCTTTTTGTAAACCACGCAATATCCAGCGATTTCCATTTTTGTAATCTAGTTCTATGATAAATAATAATCAACTTCACGGATCAGAAGGTATGTTGTAGTTCAAGATTTAGGGGCATAATTATAATATACTTTTTGTAGAAATGCTCCTTAATTAGGCACCCAGTTTTATTAAAAAAACATGAGTCAATTAAGAAAAGACGAAAAATTAATCATGGATAATTAATCAATGTTACTAATAGGATTGTGAGTTTGTGATTCGACATTGGAAACCGAAAGTAACAAATCAGCACAGTACCCAATGTGGAAGCGTCCTGTGGGCATGGTACGCGGGTTGCTTTGATGGTATTAAGTGACCTGTGTAGTGGGTCACTCAGAAGTCTGTGGCCTGTACCTGATTTCACTCCGTATAAATCTCTCACATGTGGCGTCTTGATCCTCCCTTCTCCCACTCACCAACCAAAACTCCCCTTTTACCCTTTTTCCTAAAGAGTCTGGCCCGTCTGGACGACCAGTCATCATTGATTATTTTCTCTTGTTTAATTGTTTTGAAAACCCATTTGCAGTTTCTCGCGTCCAAATCAACTCTTCACCACTTCCTCGTCATCAATGGAAGAACAGACGATCGTCTCAGCTACTCCGGCCGCCTCCAGCGGGTGCTTCGACTGCAACATCTGTCTTGATTATGCGGCCGAACCTGTGGTGACTCTCTGCGGCCATCTCTACTGCTGGCCTTGCATCTACAAATGGCTCCGCCACACCAATGTCCACACCGGCCAGTGCCCCGTTTGCAAGGCCACTGTCTCACAAGACAGCCTCGTTCCTCTCTATGGCCGCGGCCAAGCCTTCAAGAAACACGACCTCCAAAACCAAAATCAAATCCCTCGCCGTCCCCAGCCCCACCGTGAGACCAATCTGAATCAGCCGAATGTGGCGCAACAGCATGAGTACGTGTACCCAATGCCGGCCCCCATGTGGTCTCCGATTATACATTCCACTGCTGGAGGAGTGCTTGGGGGCGTGGCGCTGGCGGTGTTGCCTTGGTTCACGAGGAACGGAGCTGCGCATATCCCGGCGAGTATGTTTTATGCCAGTCCTTACCAGTCCGTTGCGGTAGGGAGACAGAGACGACAGGAGCTGGCCATGGAGAAGGTGCTCCATCAGCTATGTGTCTTTCTCTTCGTTTTTGCTCTTCTTTGCTTGCTTTTGTTTTGAATTTGATGCAAGCGTGAATTAGAGACCGAGTTCGGGGGTGATGTTGTATATTAATGAGTTTATGTGTTCCATATTTTGTACAGAGGAAACAAAGACCAGAAATTGGGCTTCCCTTCCTACTTGGGAATTTGATAGCAGAGGTTTATGGGCAAGAATAAGTAACTATTATGTACATAGATCTGAGTCAGTTGAATGTACTGGCAACTTATGGATTAATGAATACTTCTTATCGACATTTTCAGATAAATTGATGAATTAATGTTAACTTTCTTAAATTTATTTTTCTATTCCTCTATTGCAATTAAGGCTACTCAATTGTGCTCTTGCAAGTTTAATCTGGAGATGCTCCTATATTAATGCATGTTTTTTGTCCTTTTTTTGTATAAATCCAAATTTATTCATCTAGATCTATTAAGGTTCAGTTCATCTAAAACAACTAAACACATGGCTTCAAGAATCAAATGCAATCTTGTTAAAAATTAAAAAAACAAAAATATCATTGTTGGGCATAAAGAAATCTGTTCACAGCAAAATGCACACATGTTGATCTCTGGGAAAGAAGTACACGGCATTCATATAAAACTTTGGTGCTTCTAGGTTGGAGACAGCCAGCCAATTTTAATTTATTTATCTTGTCAACAACTTTACTAATTTTCCGCTTTTGCATTTTAGCTATGTAACAATGTCTAAATTATTAAACAGAGTGAAATTTTACAATTATCTATAGAGGGTAAGTGTCACTATTCTGCCACTATTAGAATTGATTGAAATTCATTGATTAATTTTTAGAGAGAACATAAATAATTAGATATATAAAAAAAAATTGTGACGTGAAAATACTAAAGTCTTTGCTTAATTCATAACACACCGCCATATTAAAGTTACATGATTAATGATATATCTTTCATAAAAGATATCATTCTAATGAAAAATGTACTAAATTTAAAATTTAATTATATATTTCTCAAGGAAAACTATGATCACTGTATAAAAGCAATTGATTGATTATATTTATTTTTTACTTTGTTTGTTATCGTATTTAATATTGAAATAGAATGATATTTTTTAATTTTGATGTAGAAAAATTATAAAATAGAAATTATCAGTAGCAAAACACAGAAAATATACTAGTAAGAAATTAAGGATGAAAGTGTTCACGCCACTTGCAAATAAATAAATATATAAATACTGGTATGAGATTTCAGAAAGACTTGTTAACTATTCTACGTTTTTGAAATTATAATTGTACGTATCACAATGGAATTTACAGGTTATTGCATGAGATTGTGGTAGATGATACTTTAATTCCGTAAAGAAAGGTAATATATCAAGCAGTTTTTAGTAATAATAAGTTTTATTAAATTAATATTATTAAAAATAAGAGTGAGAAACGTAAAATTTTAAATATGCGAATGGCGGTAATCACACATCGATGCTGACGCGTTGAAACGCTTTGGCGTGTTTGCTTATATATACTAAAATGCACAAATGTAGCGCATCTCCATCTCACTTGCGCGGATTTGGACGAAACGCGCCACTGTCGCGCGCGTTTCATAAAAATAATGAAACACGCCACCGGCGTGGCGTGTTTCATTTCGTATATTTGAAATTTTACGGTTCTCACTCTTATTTTTAATAATATTAATTTAATAATAATTATTATTAATAAAAACTGTATATCAAGAGATGATGCTTTGTAAGTTTTTTAGTAAGTGAGGAGATTCAATTTAGCATGTGACCTGTCCCATGAGCGACAAAGTAGAGGCGGCATGGAAACTATATATGTCAGACATGAATATGTTTTTGTAATATATATTGGTTTTGTTGATATTATTTTTCTTATTTTTAAGTAAATTATTATCTACATTATGTTGTTAGCGATTGAATCAATGTGTAATAAATGAATAATGAAATATTAATAAATTCATACCACAAACAATTAAATTAAAAAAATACAGCAAAAATATTTAACACATATGGCATAATATCATACAATGCGAAAGAGCTGTTGTTAGTAGAATAATCATCTTTAAATTTCTAACTAAATTGGTTAATATAATTTATGTAAATAAATCTCGCCATAAATTGCTCATTTAACAAAACCATACAACATATACGATAGCAAGTAGGAAATAGTTTCTAATCCGCATCTTTATTTGCTGACGGAAATATATATTTTGTCATTCATATCTGCTTTATTGGTAGGGATAGTCTATAAAGTCTCGGCCTGGTCGGTCTTTCAAAAAATCTATATTTATCCAGCTTTCAGAAGTCTGATTCGGTCCTTTCTAATAATAAGAGCCGAGCTTCTCTGCGGACATGCTCAATGTTTAAAAAATGGGCTCTTATCAAATCTGACTATTTCTGGCTCTTCTTAAACTATTTCTTTAATATTTTATATTTTATATTAATTATTACTTAAAAAATTCAAAAAATATAAAAAATAAAAATAAAATAAAATGCTAAAATAAAAAATATAATTTAATATTATTATATAAATACAAATTAACATTAAAAATATATAATCGGTAAAAAAAAATATATTAGCCCCTTACTCGTTGACTCTTATCCGGCTATTACCTGATCTTTATCTGTACTTTAGAGTCCAAAAAACTTGATAGAAATCAGATTTCTCAAGAGTCAAATTCAACCCTTAAAAATTAAACCTTTAATTTAATCTTCTAAAAACATTTATCAAATTTGATCCTCTCATAGACTCGTTAGTCTGACCTTTAAAAAACCTGGTCCAACGCTTAAGGACGATTTCTATTTAGCGGATACAACGCAGACTGAGCATACAGAGAATTGTTTTGACAGTCCCATAGACAAGAGAAGTATAAGCTGAAAAAAATTTAAACCACCAAACTTGTTTAAAGTCTCTACAGTTGTCAGCCCAACAGTAAGTTTTAAGAGCAGATTGATAAACGTTCTATTGGGCCGTAGTTGTCTTCACGAGCCGAGCACGATGGCAGCCTCTAGCCCGAAATTGTCTGAAAACTCGAGCTACAGATGTCAGACCTGAAAAATAATCTGGAAACAAGTTCAAAATTTGTTGCAAATGAATCACTCGGGCGCACACAGCGGCGCAGCGGAACCTGAAAATTGAAAAACCCTTCTTGATCCTGAATCCGCGCAGGAAGTCAAGTGTGATTGAATTCCATAGCAGGAACGGACCCTAGAAATGGCGAAAGATGATGCGCGCAAATCATCAGCATCGGAGCCTGAGAAGCACAACAAGGAAGATAGTTCCAGTTTGGTAGATTCCTCGAAGCGAGACCACCACAAGAAATCCAGACGGAGCAAGCACCGCACTAGCAGCGAAGAAGATGATTCGTCCCCCTCTGACTCCGGCGATGGACGCCGTCGATATAGGAGCACAAAGAGGCGACGGAGTCGGAGCTCACACGGGCGGTCTCGTAGGCGCAGCTCCGAATCCGAAGAAAGCTCCTTGTCAGATTCCGAGTCCGAATCCGACTCAGATTCTGAGTCCGTGAGGAGGAGACAGAAAGATGAGAGAAGGAGAAAAGAGAAGGACAGGGATAGAAGGAAAAAACAGAAGGAAAAGGAGGAAAAGAGAAAGAAGGATAAGAGGAGAAAGGAAAAAGAGAAGAAGAAAGAGAAGAAAATGGCTAAGACGGGTGCAGTTACCAATTCGTGGGGAAAATATGGTATCATTAGAGAAACAGACATGTGGTAAGTTTCATTGTTCATCTTATTGCTACATTCTGAACATACATTATGCATATATTTAATTTGATAGGTCTATTTTCTATATTGAATGTTTACACTTCTACAAAGATTGCGTCACTCAGAAATTTCTGTAGCCCCTCTCCAGACAAAGCTTGTATAAAGAATATAACAATGTTAGCAATTTTTCATATCTTTTCTGGACATGTACTACAAATTGGTCAATCAATCAAATTTTGTTGTTAAACCAATGGTTACTGATTTCATGTTACATTTTACAGGAACAAAAGACCAGAGTTTACTGCATGGCTTGCAGAAGTTAAACAGGTAATCTTTTAAAAACTAGAACCTTAAAAAATCTTTTATATAAGCTTCCTGATACATTTTGACTTCCAACCTTTCTTTGTAACTATATGTACATGATACATATATCATTATGGAATTCAGCGCATGTTTAAGTTTTTATTATCGATTTCTGCTCCATTAAAGTTTGTACGAGTAGTTTTCTTTTCTTTGCACTTTTTCTATGATGGGTCTTGTACATTTTTTATTCAGTCTATTCTACAATTGAAGGATGAAAGTTGTGTAATGTCAGTGAACATTGATTGTGAGAAAAGATACTACGGTTTTTCAATCCATGATTGCCTGCCATCTTCTTTCTTTATAGTGAATTATTTATTTCTCATCACCATTTTGTTTTTAGGTAAACATGGAATCATTGTCAAACTGGGAAGAAAAGCAGATGTTTAAAGAGTGAGGCAACTACTTTCAGCTAATTTTTCATGTACCAAGTAAATTTGACAGTAATGACTGCTTAGATTTCATCCTTGTATTTTTATGCAGATTTATGGAGGATCACAACACGGCTACGTTTCCTTCAAAAAAGTAAGGCTATTTGTAATTTTCATCGTTGAATGTTTTCTCTTTATTTTACCATCTGCGTGATTTAATATTTCTTCCACTTCTAAATGACAGGAGCACTGACCCACCATGGGTTAAGTTGTTCTCAAGTCATATACAAGCCCTTTTTGAGTTCAAATTGTTTTCTATAATTATTTTCATTACTGACACAAAAATGAGTGCAGTTGGTTTGGTAATTAGCTTGACAGTACAATGGTTCTGGTTTGATTTGGCTCCATGTTTAGTTTTTCAAACTTCTGACCATTGGTTCTGGTCATATGGTTAATTCAAGGTATTCTATAAGAGATTTGGGTCTTGACCTGGTCAAGAATTGTTCTATCCATAGACGGCCCATTAATGTATCTGGTCAGTCTAACACAGTGTTCAATTGTCTTGGATGGACATGGTGAGCTGGGTTTAAGTACTGATAGCCTACCTGAACTGACTAGTTACTACTAATTGACTGTTTCAGCATTGTACTAGAACAAAAAAACATTTGTTTTTGTCATATTTTGTTGCAGATATTATGACATAGAAGCATTCCATCGTTGCCAGATGGAGAAAGAAAAGAAGAAAGGCTTAAAGAATGCTCCAGTAGAGCGTACTATATTTGATGATGAAGAGCAAAGAAGGTGCATAGTTGCTTTCTCTCTGATCTCACTAGTGTGATTGTTATTTGTCTTTTTTAGGATGCTATTAAGGGAGTCGATGAATATATTATTCTTACCTTGTGTCGACCTATTAATTGGCTACTGCAAAATCTCTATAATCTTTGTCAAGTGTTTGTATAGAATTTACTCCTGAGAATGGGATTTGAACTATAGATCAGTTTAATGTTTGATAAATCCAGAAATATTCATAGCAGCTCTTTATTAACATCTCATTAACTCCAAATATGAAATTCCATGTGCAGGATAGAGATGCTGAAGGAACGTGAAAGACAAAAGGAGGCGGAGGTAGAGGCTTTGAAGCGCTCCATGCAAAGTGGGATGGTATGGAAAAATATTTTCTTACATTTCTAGTAGTACTTCTTATTCATGACGTTAGGTATAGCAGTTACAATAGTGCTTGCATCTTTTTTTTTTTACTTGACTGCATAAAAATATTCCATGCCCACATTTGTTTATCTATATTTCCATCGTTCAATTTCTTTTTTATGTCAGCTTTAAAAATGCAAATCGAGTCTCTAAGTTTTCGCTGATCCATTTGACATTTCCAGGCTCAAGCAATGAAAGAGCAAGCTCGCCTAAGGGAAGAAATGATGTATCAGTATAGGCTGGGAAACTTTGAGGTATGTTTAGTGTAGATTGGCTTTTTTTTGGCTATTTGTACAGAAGAAAACTGCAACTGAGTTTCAATAATTTATTGTAGGCTGCGGCTGCTATTCAGAAAAGATTGGATCCAGATGCTCCCCTGTAACCAACAATTTACACGAGTTGGTAGGTTCCTACCTTTGAGACGTGTTTTGGGGTGTTAGCAATAGTTCGATCGTGTTTTCTTCTTGTATCTTGAGCTCTTTTGACCAATATATTGTCTCTCTATGTTGCCATTTTCATCCTGTCCCCACAACTCCCGCATTTAAAAAGGAAAAAGCTGGTTAGGTCGATGAGCAGTTGAGCACCATTCAGAGCTGTATTGATAGATAGGTTGAATGTGTTTGTAAACGTACCTGCTGTCTGCAAGACCTTTTTTATCATGTTGCCTTCGTAAATTAGTGATTTTTGTAAGAGTGCATGAAAGGTGTATTTGGTGATATTATTTGGTTGCTAAGCAAGACCTTTTTTGATGATATCATTTGGTTGCTCATCTGGAAGTGTATTTGGTGTTTTTAGCATCGTCCCCTTTGTCCATCTAATATCAGCTTGCCAGATTTTAGTAATAATAAGTTTTATTAAATTAATATTATTAAAAATAAGAGTGAGAAACATAAAATTTCAAATATATGAATGGTAGTGCGCGTACGAAACGCGCCACTGCCAGTGGCGCGTTTCATTATTTTTAAAAAACGCGCCACTGTTAGTGGCGTATTTCATTATTTTTAGAAAACGCGCCACTGCTAGTGGTGACTGCGCATTTTGTATATATAAGAAGCAAACGCGCCAAGTGGTAGTAGCGTATTTTGTAAAATAAGAAAAACGCGCTCACTGCGCCAGTGGCGCGTTTGGTAAAAATAATGAAACACGTCACTGGTAGTGGCGCGTTTCAAACGCGCAGTGAACGCGCAACTGCCAGTGGCGCGCTGTCATTCGTATATTTAAAATTTTACGTTTCTCACTCTTATTTTTAATAATATTAATTTACTAAAACTTATTATTACTAAAAACTGTCAGCTTGCACATCGAAAAAGAGGTTTTGTTTTGGAAAGGTTATTGGCATAACTATTACAATCCACAAATAAGAAACAAAAAAACTTTTTAATGAAGAACTTTTACCGTCTGTTATTACAAGCTAATTAATGTTGCAATTACTCATCTTAATAATAAATTAGAAATTTTAACCTGTGAAGCTAAATATGCAAAAATGGAATATGAAAAATTGAAACATGAAGGTGGCTCTTTACTTTCTCATCCTCCTCTTTCTCCTTCAGACTAACGTTGACCTCAAGGCTCTTTAATCAATCGGGAAAATACTTGAGGCTCTCTTTATTCAATCAGAAAATTACTCTTGCATTTAATTTAATGACAAAATTGGATATATATCCCTCAACATTCAATTTAGATATTTATCTATTTAAATTTGAAAATTAAATATTTATGTCTGAAAATGTCAAAACTTTAAATATTTATTCATAACTAGTATTATCCTCATAAAATTAAATTAACAATAAATCAAAATTATAGTAGAACAAAAACACCCCTTTGTATTTTTTCATCATCCATACAACTTGCATAGCAACAAAATCAACGACGGTACATTGAATTATTTTATTTTGCTATGTATATTACTATATTACTATTTACCTTGCTCTTTTTCTTTTTGAGCTCCAATTGTGTGTAAATGTACCTCAAATAAAATAAAAAATTTCTACGAACTAGAACTGATATAAATCAATCTGACTGTAACTAGTGCCTACCTAATGAGATTGATATTTATAGCGATAAAAATAGTTTCATAATTATAATTGTGATAATTTTGTGCATCGCTAAAGTAATAAAATTAGTAAAAAAAATTATGTATAAATGAAAAATACATTGAATCATCAGAAGGGGTATTTTTATTTTATAGTAATTTTAATTAATTATTAATTTATTTTTTATGATACCCAATTTCAAATTTAAAGAGGCAAATATTCAAATTAAAAAGTATTGAGAGGTATATACTCAATTTTATCTAATTTAAAATGGCTTTTTATTTCTCAGAGCCTCTTCAACTCTCCACTTTTTTTACATCTCTAAGACGATATCAGACCCACCAATAAACTCGTCATTTATGTAAACCTGTAAATCTGAGGATAAGCTGACCATTAGACAAAAACGTTCGGTCCCTCAGAATTTTAGTAGGAAGGCTGAGACGTGGGAATTATATCATTAGAACATTAAAATTAATAAATTAGAAGATCAATATATCTCACAAAATAAAATATATGATAAATTTTAATCTAAATATGTAACTTAATTATCTTTAAGCTTCTTTAATTTCAATAGTGCTGTTCCCAGAATGATCCTACAGTTTCCCTTCCAAAAAAACCATTACAGACTTTGCATGAACTAGATCTTTCAGGTGAGACATTAGCTTATCACTCAACCCAGTAATCGAGGCCGTGATATCTAAAATAAATTACTCAGTTCACCATTTTCATGCAGAGCAACAACAATATCACTGCCCCCAATTAGTGACCCGATACAATAAATTTGCGGGTAGGCCAGCCAGTTGGCATACAATTTCACTGCATCTCATATGTTATCCATCAAATAGAAGGCCCGTGACTTATATCCATAGTGTATATTCATGGAGGCTTAAAGTTTAAAACCAAGATCTCTCCAGCAATTCTACTAACGACTTTGCACATCTAGCTAGTCACTTGCAATTGCAAACAAGAAAATCAGGGTTATTAAAATATAAATTGTTGGATTTATTTATCAGTACGCCCATTATGGAAAATTCGAATCCAAACCCAACCCGTTATAAGATTGAATAGATACATTGGAGAGGTGCATTGAACAGTGCACTGGAGAGGTGCATTGAACAAGTGTATTGAGCAGATGCATTGACTTATAAATATACACTAGTATACTCTCTCTCACAAATCATCAGAAAACGAATCTGCCACTATTATCAAAGAGAGAGAGAAAGAGAAAAGATATTCTATTAAGACTTGAAGAATTTAGGTTGTGGAAAACGCAAGGCTTCCGGTTTCGGCTCGTGATTTCTTGTAGAACCAGTGATAGTGCTGTATTGGTCAGAACCGCTTCCGCACGAAGATTAACGGAGCAACTTGTAAGTTTTATCCGTTAAATATTACATAAATTAAGTTAGATATATAAAACACGCAAGGGGAAAATAGTACTTGGGAGAAATGATCTCTATGCTGCAGATCATTCTCATAAGTTAAAAGGATATGGATATCTAATGATAATTACTGTCCAAATATTAATGAGATTTTTTCCATTTCCAAATATTTCGACTAACTTTGTAGAACACAAATACGGACTTTCTGAGATATTGAAAACTTCTGAAATTTCATCTCGTCCTTCCACTTCAACCTGAATTAAAAGAAGAAAGAACTATAAGTAAACCATGATAGTACGGATGGTGATCTGATTTTAAGAGTTTAGATTAATTAGGCTTTGATGGGATACCTTGGGTGATTTGAGAACAGATACAGCAGAGAAGGAAGAGAAAATGTCGAAATATTTAGTTTGATTCCTGATTTCATTCACACTGGATCACATTAGTGAACTAACAGTATTTGTTTGATTCATGGTTTCATTTGACAATTGCCTTGAGCCCAACATCTCTTCCTTTTGATTCGATCTGATCCGTAAGCAAGATGATATACTTACTGATACATTGAATAATTTATATGGAAAAAAGATATTTGAGAATGGTATCCGTCTGTCCGACGTCCCCTAGCCTTTAGTTGATTAAATATGGGATGGGTAATAACATATATATTTATATCTACACTATTATATAAAACAATTAAAAATTGAACGAATCCATTTTATATCATTTCCTTCAAATTTTTTATATCCCAAAATATCTCTCATCTAATGATTTACATTAATTTTGACTAATGAGACGAACACAATAGCATCCATTATTTTGTATTCATCTTCATTTTTTTACCATATAGAAGGAAGGAAATTAAAGGTTAAGAGAAATCATGTGTGATTATATCTATACTATTATATAAAGCATCTAAGAATTGGAGGGTCCATTTTTTGTCATGGTAAATTTTTATTATACCAATTTTATCCCTCAATTAGATAGATAATATTTATTGTTGGTTGATCGAACGTATGTGACCGCATCCATTGATCCCCTCTTTCTCTCCATTTATTTCCCTTATATACTATTATTTTCATAATTCTTATTTTTTATTTAGCAACCTTGTGCATATTTGGTAAGAAATTAATGGTGATAATATATGTTAGAATAATTTACTTTTCTTGCCATAAAAATCATGAATCATTAACTCATATTGTGCAAAAATCTCATTCAAAATTAAATATAGTCTTTATTATATGTTTTCTCTATAATTTGGTGAATTTATAATTTAATATTAGATAAATGTGAATTTTTTTATCTTATAATATTTTAATGTTTAAATAAAAAATTCTGCTGCAACGCGCGAGTATATAGCTAGTAAGATAGTAATATATTTAATAATTATATATTTTGTTTAATAAATATAGGTGTCCGTTTAACAAATATATAATTATCGTTAATAATTATATCAGTTGTTTAACTTTTATAGTGCATGCGAGTTCAAAAATTTAGATAGTTTCAACTTTTACACTCCACGTGGATTTAAAAATTTAGACATATTTTGGAATTAATAAAAAAATTATGTGTTCCATTTAACAATTATATATATATAGAGAGAGAGGCCATGGGTGTAATAGAGAAATGTTGTATTGTATTCCATAAGTGTATAAGACCTTTTTTTGCTTTTTTTGTTAATTAAAGATCTTCTTCTCTCTTTAGTTATGAAAGCATTTATACATTCTTTATTTTTGTCAATTCACCTTATATTTGTTTCTCAATTCCATGATCCCAAATAGACAACATAGGATAAGTTGGAGTCGTATCTTGTTCCTGTCAATTTGGATCATAGTACAAATTGTACATATGATTAATTATGAAATCTGATGGGAGATTATCTTGCTCAGTTATGATTAGATAAATATCAGACACTAAGGTAACAGAAAATTAAAATAAAATAAAAAAACAATTAGTATGAACGGTTCTATTCTGTTCATGTTGTTTCCCAAATGTGCTTGCTGATTGTACATCAGAGCTCAGAGCAATTGGATAATATCTTTTACAAAATCAGACAACATTTACTTAGCATCTCCAGGTTCCATGCTGGCCATGGCTCATAATGTTTGTTCCAGCTGGCTAGACAAACTGGCACCGATGGAGAAAAGTTTTTTTTTTTTAAGCAGAAGGCGAGTTGCCTACTGTATTTATATTATTAATAGAACAAGGAGTACAGAGTTAGAAAAACTAATTAGGGGAGGAGACAAAAATAACAAACATAAAAACAAAATATGAAAATTCCTTGGAGGTAGTATCTATGAAGAAAAGTTACATACCTAAAGTAGGAGTTTAGTTCTTCTTGGAGGTAGTATCTACGAACCCAGAAAACAAAAACATAATTCATACCATTAATAGGGTCCACTTCATTTGTAGGATTTTCACATGCATTTATGGAGATGAATATATACTGTGAAACGACAGTATATATCCTTCAATATATACTGATTCTTTCAAAAATAAATTAAACCTCATTTTTCTCATCGCTGCCTCATTTTTCTCATCGCTTTGCCTAAAGCACTGAGGCTGTTCTTTGCATTCAAATAATCAAATCATTATTGCATTGTGCTGGTACTTTTAGATTATAAATGAAAAGACTGAACATAAAATCTTTTGTTGTAGAATGAGGTGAACTGACTCGTCAAAGTTCTTCTTCAGTACTTAACTACAGTTCGCTCACCAAACATCATCACAAAGTCCTGCTCAAGGTAATTATTGACATCGATCAATTCTAGGTTTTACAAAAATCGGTTAGAAAAATTATTGACCTTGTTGTACCAAAAGACAATGGATGAAAAAGAGAGACTAAACAGAGAGATAGGCGTTGTACCAGTGAAGCAATTTTAATTTAATAATAGAGGAAGGCGCATAGATTCTGGCCGAATAAAATCGAAGAATCGGAGCTAACCGTTTGGCGCGGCGCACCTTCACTGGCCGCCGGTCCTCCAAGCGCTGCAGAGCATATCCGCCATGGGCCATACTTCACCTCTCCGGACTCTCTCTAGTGTAGCGACAAGGGAAAAGAGAAGGTTGATCGCTACTGCACGACATAATAGCGACAAGGAAAAGTGAGTAAGATAGTTACTGCACTTGTCTTAGTGCTCGACCGGTTTCTCCCATCAACATTCTTACTGCCGCTTCGTTAGTCCCACAACATCAAAATAAGTAGAGTAGATACGTTGTGAGCTTATAAAAGGGGATAGGAGGCTAGACAGAAGACACTTATCAGATGGACCAGCTCCTCTCCATTGCACACGGGAGGAGCACTGGTCTGCTGCTCTCTGCCTAACTGGCAGAGTGAATGTAATAATTTTTTTTAGGGGTGGGTGTGTGAGGTCCGGGCAGCAGTGCGTCCGGCCTCAGGGGGCGAGGGGTCCGGCAGCGGCGTCGTCGGTCTCGCGGGGGTGGGTCCGGGGCAGCGGGCCGGCCTCGGGGGGGGGGGAGGGGGTCGGGCGCGGCGGGGGGGGGTTGGTCGGGCGCGGCGATGGCGCCCGCCCTCGTCGGGGAGGGGTGGGTCCGGGCGCGGGCGGCGGGCGCCGGCCTCGTCGGGGAGGGGGGGGTCGGGCGCGGGGGCGGCGGGCGCCGCCTCGTCGGGGAGGGGGGGTTCGGGGCGCGGGCGCAGCGCGCGCCGCCTCGTCGGGGAGGGGCGGGTCGGGGCGCGGCGAGAAATGGCGCCCGCCTCGTCGGGGAGGGGGTGGGTCCGGGGTGCGGGCGGCAAATGGCGCCCGCCTCGTCGGGGAGGGGCGGGTCGGGGCGCGGCGCGAAATGGCGCCCGCGCTCGTCGGGGGGGGGTCGGGGTCGGGCGGGGCGGGGCGCCCGGCCTCGTTGGGGAGGGGAGGGTCCGGGGCCCGGGCACGAGGCGCCCGCGCCCGGCGGGGAGGAGGGGCGGGTCCGGGGCGCGGCCGCAGGGAGGAGATGACCGGATAAAAATATTTGATTGCAGCTCGCACGGTAAAAAAATTGTGTCCCAGTTGACACGCCGATTCATTTTGTCCTGCTCATTCTTCACCCATTCCAATGCAACAAAATCGATGAAAATATCTATATACTAGCATAATTGAAATTTATTTTTATCATGATAATTTTTTATTATATTCTATTTTATTTCTGAATTAGATGGCTCATTTGATCGCGTCTATTAATTTCCTCTTTCTCTCCATTTCTTCCGCTTAAATACTATTATTTCCATAATATTATTTTTTTTATTTAGAAATTAATGGTGATAATATATGTTAGAATAATTTACTTCTTTTGTCATAAAAATCATGAATCATTAACTAATATTGTGCAAAAATCTCATCCAAGATTAAATATAGTATTTATTATAGGTTTTCTCTATAATTTGGTGAATTTATAATTTAATATTAGATAAATGTGAATTTTTTTTTATTTTATAATATTTTAATGTTTAAATAAAAGAGTCTGCTGCAACGCGCGGGTATATAGCTAGTCTAATATAACATATGTAATTGATCTTGTATTTATTGATTTTTCCATATTAGAATGACGTACATATTATCATGTGATATTTTTTATATTTAAATAAAAAAATTCGCTGTAACGCGCGGGTACACAACTAGTTTATGAAAAATGTGTCTAGGCTCAATGCAACTCTCTGATCAAACAATTATTAACACTTGGTCCATCTGCCTCGACGCCTCGAACCTCGCTCCCGAAGAGTGCACCACTGCCACCACAGTTAGGGGCGGACCCAGGTAAGGCCGGGGGTAGCTGCCCCCCTGGATTTTGAAAAATAGTGTTTTTAGATAGTGTTTTCGGTAATCTGCCTCCCCCCGGAAATTTTTTTTGCCTCGTGGATTGTCTGATTATTTTTATTGAGAAAAAAATATTTCATATCGTACATAATGAAATAATTATGCAAAAATGTCAAAATATAAAGTTCCGTAGAAGAAAATTTTATTCATCAACTTGATTATCTATTACTTTGAGCTTTTTTTGTTTGTTATTTTTAATATATAAAATTTTATTATTTTAATAAATTTTTATTAAATTAGAATATATATTAAATCATTATTATTTTATTTAGTATCCGATTAGTTAATGGATTTGAACTTGATAAATTATTATAATCCGATAATTATCTCTCCGATCCAAAATCCTGCATCCGCCCCTGACCACAACGATCGGTGGGGGCCATTTAGCACCTCCTACATCTCTGCCTTGCATTGGATTTCCTTGAAATTTGCCATGGAAAGACGAGCTTCGATCTCTGTCCCTTCGATTGGCGGTGCGAGAATAGAATTAGAAATTTAGAATAGATTGCGAATGGACTGAATGAGATTATCAGAGTGGAGGAGGATAGGGACAGCCACAGAATGCATTCATGTATGAATTCTTAAAATATGCTATCCTCACCATTATTGCAGTGATTTTTATCAATAAACATTAATTATTTTTTTAATTTTAATAATAAATATCAATTATCGAACACATTAGTCCTACTTACATCTTATACAGAAATATCAACCCCACTGATATTTTTCTCTCTTTTCTTAAACTTTGCAGACATAAATTTACGTGACATTTGCGAATGAAAGTATTTCTTTTTTGTTCAAACTTTACAGACACAAATTTACGGGACATTTGCAAATGGGACCGGATTTAAGGAGAGGGTCGTCGGAAATAAAATTTATTATATTTTTTTATTTTATGTGGTGTATCATCTTAATTTATCTCAACCTTTCATATTAAAATTCTAGTTTCGTCTATGTTTGTGAATGAAACTTGTGCCAATAAAAAAAATATCACTCTTATTGACATTATTTTTTTCTAGAAAATAGTTTGTTTTATATAATATAAATAAAAAATATATTAAAATTTTAAAAATATATAAAAAGAATATAACTATTATTTAAAATGTTATATAATATGTTTTATTCGTGAATATAATATTTTATTGATGAATAAAATATATGTAAATTGACATATTTTTTCACGAATAATTTACAAATCTTATTGTTATCCTGTGCACATTCCTTATTTGGTACATGAAAATGTCAACAGAGGATCTACATGACATAATCAGGATAACATAAAAACAAACAACATAATTTGTAGAGATGGCAATCAGACGGGTTGGGTTTGGGTCGGGCGGGTCAGGTTTATTTGATTTTCTGAAAGAAATTGGGTCGGGCCAAGCCGGGTCGTGTCGAGTCGGGTCAATTTATATGTTGTATTTTTTTTAGATCGTTGATAGATTTCAATTGGATTGAAGGTTATTTGATTTCGGGTCGGATTGAGTTCGGATTAGGTCGGATCAATTTGACTTTTTAAAAAAATTAGATCGGATCGGACGATTTCTCAGATTGAATCGGATTTTGCCACCTCTTTGTCAATTCCACAATATTCTAGTGGAAGGTCATATTTTCTCCGTCGTTGTACTTTGCAATTTCATGAAAAATGATCCCGAGCGTCTTTTGTCTCAGGTGGGGGAAGTTCAAAACCCTTTGAATCAAAAATTAAGTTCAAAGCCTTTGAGAGCCGTTGATTTTGCATCGAGATTCATACTTTCAATAAATTATAAATTCAAAATTCATACTTTCAATAGTTATTACGAATCTCGATGCAAAATCAACGGCTCTCAAAGACTTTAAACTCAATTTTTGATTCAAAGGGTTTTGAACCTCCCAAACGTCCGTCTTTTGTACCCAACTTTTAAGAAAAATGACGCTAGTGGTTCAAGTTTTAGATATTTGACAAAACTATGCTTGATTAAGTCATTAATAGATTGCTTTTCTGCATGTGTTATATCTGACTGGCGAGTTTTTTTTTAAATTTCAATTACTTTTTCAAAATAAAAAGAGATAATACTAGTGGGAGTGACGTTCTCCCACTGACACACGTTTCATTCATAAATGTCACGCAAAGTTATGACTATAGAGTTAAAAAAATATCAGTCCCACTAGTATTTTTGTACAATACGCCAATCAAAATGGTTCGCTGCCATGTTTATTAAAACTAGTTTATTGTATGTGCTTTGTTGGGATGGTTTCTATATTATAATATTTCTATATCAAAATCTAAAAATGATATTCTATTTCAATACAAAATATATTATAACAAATAAAGTAAGAAATAAATATAATTAATCAATTATTTTTATAAAGTAATCATAACTTTCTTTAAAAAACCTATAATTAAATTTTAAATTTTATAAATTATTCAGCAAAATGTTGTCTTTTAGGAAAGAGATATTATCAATTATATAACTTTTAATGTAACAAATGTATTATGAATTTAATAAAGATTTTAATATTTTTGTTGCATCTATCATGTCACAAAAAAATTTCTAATATATCTAATAACTCATGTTCTCTCCAAAAATTAATCAATGAATTTCAATCAATCATGATCGTTACAGAATTAAAACACTTACATACTTAATGAATAGAGATATAGATAAAAATTAATTAATATTTATTATTAAAATTAGGTAATTAATATTTATTGATAAAAATAACAGCCATTATTGCGTATTCATATGTATTGATTAGTGAGGAAATATTTTATTTATGTTAACTTTCTTTCTTTGTTCGCATAGGTGAATAGTTGTTTGAGTTGATTGTTAATCCTTCTATTTTAAAATTTTTGTTGCATCAATCACGTCACAAAAAAATTTCTAATATATCTAATAACTCATGTTTTCTCCAAAAATTAATCAATGAATTTCAATCAATCATGATCGTTACAAAATCAAAATACTTAGACACTTAATGAATAGAGATAGATTTCAAAATTAATTAATATTTATTATTAAAATTAGGTAATTAATATTTATTGATAAAAATCACAGCCATTATTGCGTATTCATACGTATTGATTAGTGAGGAAACATTTTATTTATGTTAACTTCCTTTCTTTGTTCGCATAGGTGATCAATAGTTGTTTGAGATGATTGTTAATCCTTCTATTTTATTGTTTCAATAAAATTACCGACTGTTTCAAATATTAAATTACCATGCTAATTTCATCGACGTCATTTC
Source organism: Schoenoplectus tabernaemontani (assembly GCA_037127355.1). NCBI lineage: Eukaryota > Viridiplantae > Streptophyta > Magnoliopsida > Poales > Cyperaceae > Schoenoplectus > Schoenoplectus tabernaemontani. The sequence continues at coordinate 14,359,652 of CM073758.1, forward strand.
ACACCCAAACATATCATAAAGAAATGTAATTTTGTTAGACCCTAAGAGGAGTCTGTTATTTTTTAAATCTAGTGACAGTGAGGAGTCGTGGCTTTCAATTTCGTTGAAATCACATAAAAAGTTTAAAGTTACGAACAACAGTGCGAATCTAGAAGTCAGAAAAAAAGAAAAGCATAAAACCTATGCGCATTCTTGCATGTGGACTGCATGCTATATAGTATGCAGCGTATATATAAATTTTCATACGGATATATATATATATATATAAAAGTTTTTTTTTAGTTTTAAGTAAAGAATATAATATTTAACTATAACATAAATGGATGGTAGTCTAGCAGTAAGATAAAAATAAATTAAATATAGATTCTAGGTTTGAATTCAATTGAAAGTCAATTAATTTTTATTTAATTTTTTTAATGCATGTAAATTGTATGAACCCGCAGATAGATCACATAGAATCATATATGAGCAAAAATCATATATCTTGATTTGCATGACATTCTAATAATTATTTACCTACCGTATACGCATATGCAGCCGCATTTAAAAACACCGCTCTCAACTACCTAAAAAGCTAGTTGTTCCTTTTATTTTTCTTTTTAAAGAAATAACCTTGATCTGCCCTTAATTGTATTAATATAATAAAAACAAGTTATATACAAGTTGAATAATGTCAAAATTATTTATTTATTGTAAATAAATTAGGTATTCCACGGGCAAATATTTATTGTTTTCTTTTTCATTTTTTTCTTTCACTTGTAGGTTCAATTTATGGCTTTCAGAATAAATAATTTATTTTTTTAGTATAAGAATTATTTCATGTTCAAATCAAGTAATAAGTTTTAAAGAAAAGAATTAATTGATTTATACTAAAAACTTTCCATTCCATATTCCATATTGTATATTATTACAACTTTAACTAAGCGAGGGATTCACTGTATAATTCATTTGTTGGTAGCTTAAGGATTAGATGACTATTGCTTTCTAATTAATTATTTTTGTTCTAATTGCGACTTCATCAGTAAGAGTCCTACTTAATAGTGTACCTCTTGTGTTTGCTCCTCCTTATGGTTGGTCGAGTAACAAATTTGTTGGCACATTAACATGCTTATAGAATACTACGGCCAAAACTTGAATTTTTTTGAGGATTTATTTACCCTCATCCTTTCTTTCAAATATTTCATGATTTGTCCTGTAAATCTTTTTTTTTTCATTTAAGTTCTATAAAAGAAAACTAATTTGACTATGCTATGTAGATAATTCAAGGTGATTTTTTTAGTATTAACGAATTAGCTAATTTGGAAATCTAAAAGTTTGCACACATTAAAAGATTAGAACAGACAGATAAAAAAAACTTGATTCTATTTAATTGCTATAATGATTAATTTCATATTAGATTCTAGAACTAACTCTAATAAAAAGAAAATACAAGATACTTTTTTTTATATCTATTTTTCGAATTGAATTAAGAAAAGAAGTGAAGGAATCACAATCCTTTCAATTCTAAGATATATCACTGTTCTGTATTTTTTTTCATTCTCCGGATCCAATCAAGATCCATGTAATTCCTAAATACTGTAAGGAAAACATGAAAATGAAATAGAACACGAAACTGTGAGCTACCAAGCAACGAGAGGATAAAATGATTTTTAACCACATGTCAGTTGAAGAATGAACCGGCGACACTCATAGACAGTGGCTTATTGAGATACAAATGCAAATTCTCAACTTTTTGACTTTGGCTCTACCGATTAATTAGAAAGTAATAGCCCTTTTCATATAAAGGGTTATCTATACCGTGATGGTATTTAATTAAAAAAGTTAATTAGATAGTTGATCATGTGAATCCGTATATATAATATATATTTAAAACATTACGGATTTACAACCCACTTCACAGATTAAGAGGTCCATAAGATTGAAGATCTCCTATTCTGTTTCCTTCAAATGGTTCATCCATGTCGGTGAAACATTGTTTAATGTTTATCCAAATCGGTTTGACAATGGTAAACTGGTAATTAGTCCCATGCCAAAAACGGTATGGTTCATCCTGTGATAGAGGTATGTTGGGACAGCCAAAACACAAGCAATTCAACGCGCAACGATGAAAGACAAGGTAGGTGCCTAAGTTAGGTGGTGGACCATCTCAATGATGGTTCTCTTAAATACGACCCAACACTGCAATATTAATGTGGCTGATCTCTCTCGTTGAGGTTCTCTTGCGCAAGTGTTTGCCACGAGAACATTTTGATTCTTTCTATCACTTAAAAGAAATGTGCAACTATACTATACAATACGAAAAGACCGAAAGATCTACATGCAAGTGATAGTAAGCGCTCCTCCAACCTGCCAGCGGTCCATTCTGCAACTTTGCCTATCAATTAATTAAAGATAGGGAAATCATAGATAGTGCCTCATTTGAGTGTACCAAATTGACAATAACAAAAAGAATATAACTACGCTGAAGCTCGCAAATACAATTTAAATGCTTCAAAATAATCTCTGATAAACAATTAACATCCAACAAAAGAAATAGATAACTGCTATAGATCCAACCTCATCAGACCATTTTTTCTATCTATGCAAAGAAAAATGAGACGATCTCTATATGAAAACAAAAAAAAAAAAACTGCCCAGCATTTGGCTCGTTATACTCATATATCTTTGAACTTCTTTGCAAAACTCAGTTTGTTGTGGTCTATCTGATCAAGTCGAATTGAAATTATCCCAGGGTTTGGTTCAGTCTCTGTCCAACATATTGCTTCTTTCTCCAGAAGTTGAATTACCTGAAGAAATCAATTGCCGTTAAGTAAATTATCAGCACTAACACAATACTTGATTGCAGTGTATTTTCTACCAAAGAAAATACTTTATCCAAGACCACATGTTAAGGGCATAGACATTTGAATACAAATTCCAATAATATTAGCACTCAATAAATCCAGAAGAAAGTAACAAAATGAATAAGGGGAACAAAAAAGAAGTCCCATTTAATCCATACCTTTCTTCGTATTTTTGTTTTTTTGGCATCTTTACTCTCTGGCCCAACAATTACTTTCAGGTATTGTAAATCTGTTAAGAAGCAAAGGATCTGATCATTATCCCATCGAGAAACAACAAACTTTTTGTGCAAGTGTCATCCAATCTAATTACTTAGGGTGAAGGTTTTATATCATCATTACTGAGTTCTCAAGTCAGATTTAGAAAGATCTAATCAACTAGACAAATCAGTTACTACCGTCACGACAAAAATGTTATTAAACTAAGAAGTTTTATTTCGGCATTCTTCTTGATCTGATTTGAATAATTTAGTGCAAAGCTTCCGACATTGTTATTTGAATATTTTGGTATTTATACTGTTTGAGGACATTTTTATTTCCTTACCTACCTGATATATCATAGCTTGGCTCAAGATTCTTGAATTATACACTTTTTGTGAGATAATTTACTCAATTTTTCAGAAGGATCAGGATGCTGAGCACAACGAAAGATGATGCAATTATGAAAGACTTACTTGGAATATTGTCTAGCTTGCAGATGTGCATCTTGAGCAGATATAGTGCATCTTTTGAATCATCGATACTCAGAAGATCAAGAGATATATCTTCATCTTCATTTTTACTGAAAATATAAAGGAAGAGCCAATTTTATGAGTTGTACTTCAGGAATAAACTCCTATATCGTCGAACACAAAAAAATGTCTATACTAAATAAAATGCAAATGAACTTCAACAAAAAGAAAAATAAGTGTATTTAGAAGTTGAGAATCATCACATTGAGGCTGTGACATGTCTAGCTAATTTATCTTGAAAATCTCTGACCAGATCAAAGCAGTGCTTTCCCTGGAGTTCTCATAGAAAACAACATCATAAGTTCATAACCATTTTACCATTAGGACACTGCATAAGTTAAAGAGTAGAATATAGTATGCCCAGTACTGGAGATAGACACATACCTGTTCCAGGAAGTTGATTTGACGCTGGTGATCCCCATTTGTGAAGGCAATAATAGCCTGTCACTCAGAACATTAGAAATGATAACACCCCACCAATAATATGAAAGATGAATGAAAAGTGAATCATTGAAAAGAAAATCATCCAGGATCATCATGGTCTAAGGATAACTAAATCCGGTCTACAGTCCTTGACAAACAATCACTAGAAATACCTTTGGCTTTGAATATAATTTATGAAAATAAAGCTCATAGCAGTGCAACCTGTATTCCAGTTTTCCAGTCCAAAACTGGAATGAGGACCTTAACCAATTCTCTTCCATGTTTTTTCTTCTTTTTTTTTTATCTTAAAGCAACCTACTCTATCAAACTTACTGCTTCATAGTTTTCCTTCATTAAATCCCAGTATTTCTTTGCCTCCTCTCTTAAGTTTTTATACTCATCATCCTCATCAGACACTGCAAAAGAAATGAAGTAAAAATATAAGACCTTAAATAGTAACACCACCTATCTGAATGGTATGATTTTAAGGTCTCTTCATGCATTATCAAATGATACTTAAATTAACTGAAATCTGATATATGGGATATCTGTATATCTTAAGAATGAGCCCATAAATTTATTGTTTGATTTGAAGAACTTCTGAGTTGATTCAAAGTCTTAGTTATTATAGGCACATAATTTCATTGTCAAAGAGACCATGATTCAACTCAAAGTTAAAGAGGAAAAAAAAAAAAATATATATATATCAAGAAATTTCCAATCCAACTCAAAGTTACAGAGAAAAACATATCCAAAAATTAGGGACACATACTTTCCATGTTGTCTAGTTGATGTCTCAGAAGATCATTTACAGGCATTGGTATTTTGACTTCCTGTAGGGGTTTGGAGATGACAATTCTGCTAGTAGCTTTTAGTCTATTCACCCCTAGGCCAAAGCACGGTTTAAATGGCTCATCATTTACTCTCTCTGGAACTGTAAAGAGTGATTCCAGCACTTGCTGTGAGATATCCTGGTAATCCTTCTGGTTACTACATACAGAAAATAGATTGAATTGTCAGATATTGTATTGGGTAACTTCTACTCATACCAGATTAAAGTTTGGTAAGATTTTGTAAGTACCTCTTTGCACGGTGACAGTTACTCTCAAGAGAATTGGTATTTCCCACAGAGATGCTGACTTCTTGAGAACTAGACTCAGCACACTGTTTATATTCCCTTGTCTAGTTATTATCAGGTAATAAAGAAATTGAAAATAAGAAAAACATCCACCAGTTGAAATTACTTTTAGTTGTTAGTGATGAATCTAGTCCAAGCTGCCTTAAACAACATAATTTAAGCCATAATAAAGCACAGTGAACTGGTATTACAGCGAAAATAAGATAAGTAGAACTTAAGATTAGATCCTTAAGAGATAAATTTGACAAACTTTTCCAATTTGATCAAGTTTCTTATAAACATAGACTCATGAGTATAAAATGCAAATGTTCAATTCCACTTTACAATTTTTTTTCTTTAATCTAATTGAATGCTCTTTCAAAGGAAACTGAGAATTCAACTCCCATACTTATATCAGTATCATCAATTACCTTGCCCTCTCCAAAAGACTTTGTAGAAAAATCCAACAGCTCCTCCATGCTCTATATCATTACAATTTTAAAAATGTTAGATGTTGCTATAACACAGATAGGTAACCAGTAAGAAAAAGAAGAAAGGTTTTCTGTCTTTGGTGATACTGAGGCATAATCAGCCAGCAAGCAGGATAGCCGTCTATGTCAAAACAAATCTATGCTTGTATCAAACATGCCACATACATTGGTGGAAAGACTTAATTTGAACAGAAATACAAACTGAAAATTAAGAAAATAGAGAACACAGTTGAACATGCATACAAAAATGGGAAAAAAATGAAGATGAAATACCTTATGGATGTCATATCCACAGCTACCTGGAGATCAAAATTATAAAGCAGACTGTTAGTATCTACAATGCATATTGATCTCAATAAATGGGGATTGCAGGTAGAAGTTGTACCTAGAACTTCTCGAATTACATCCATGCTAAGCTTGAATCCTTCTCCAAGCATTGCAAAGAGGAACTGTTCAATTTCTCTATTACTCAAAGACTCTTTCTTGGGTCCCTGAAATCCTGATGAACTAGATTCCATATCCAATGCATCAATAACTGACTTTTCTACCTCGATTTTAAGGGGCTTGGCCTTTTCAAAATTTTCTTTTACAGAATGAGAGGGTCTAGTGTATGAAGTTCCCAAGATGCTTGATACAGAACCAATTGAGGCAGTTGCTTTCTTTGATCTTAACATCTTGATATGCATGCCTGCAGGTATTTCACAGTTTTTGATATCTTGCTCAGAAGTGCCAAATTTTAAGCTTTGTTCATCCGCTGAGACTTGAGATTTGTCTCCATTTTGTTCATTGGCTGAACCTTGAGATATTGTTGCTGTTTGTTCATTGGCAGATCCTTGTGATTTCAAGTCTTGAACTTTGCAGAGAATGTCGCCTGCGATTATCAAATCACCTTTGGACCTGAAATTATACTTGTCATTTGATTTGCATAGTCCTCGAAGCCTCAAACATAAAAAAGAACTATAGTTCAATTTCCTTTTACAAGATAAGTTGATTTTGATGATTGATCTGTACTATAGTTCATCTTCCAGAAGTTAATCACAATTCACGAGCATTGATAAAAAAAATAGCACAAAGTAAATGATCAGTAAAAATGATAAACAGTAATCGACTTATGCAGGGAAACGTACCAGCCAGTAATAATATGTAACAGTAACCAGTATATCAGAACCAAAATACTGACTTGTGCTAAAGTGGATTTAAAAATCATGGTAAGGAATGCCGAATCTGATACCTGCAATAGGCAGAAGCAATTTCTTCAAGGGAGCAGATAGAACCAAAAGCTTCAAGCAATACCTCAAGTGACCTCTCTTCATCTTGAAACCTGACACTTGATGAGGCCATTTATACTATTGCTTCAGAACCTGCTATGATCAAGAAAGAATATCATCAATTTAATATTTTAATTTTGCAAGGTACTATCAGGCCATGGCAGCTTTAAATATATAAATAAGAACATTTAAGGCTTTCCCGGTATAAATTGTTGTTTGGATATCATGTAGACATGTTTTGAAATAGGTTTGCACGCAAACAGAGAAAAATGCATCAAAGAGTTCTCCAAATAATTGTGATAATTTTGAGCATATGATCCCTTGATTTTCTCAAAAGTTCCTGGGTAGATATTTGCGCAGCAAAACCCTTCTGTAACAATTCAAGAATTAATTAAACTTAGTAAAAGGAGGCGGAGCCAAGGGTCCCCCCCCCCACCCCCTTCCAAACCCCTCACACACACTCCACCCACATTTCCATTGTTTGTGAACTATCTTTACAAACTTGGGACCAATGGGGAGCAATAGTCGAATCGGAAGAGACTCACCTTATATCCGAGTTGGACGGGTTCTTGCTTCTAGTTCGGTTTTTACTGAGTCAGTCTTCAGATTTTCTTTAAACAATTCGATTCTTCGTCTCTTCGAAGGTAAAACTGTTCATCTCAATAAATGAAAAAGCGAAGCAGAAATGGATTGGGATGTGTATCAGTGTATTGATCGATGATCGGAAAGCGTTAAAGTATTTTTCCTTGATAAAAGCGAGAGAACCCAAAAGCGTGACCATCCTTCGCTATAATCTGACGGCTATGAATTATTAAAGCCTAAGGGGCTGTTTGGCAACGTGTTTTCTTCCGGAAGAAAGAGGAAGAGTGAGTTATTCCGGAAGAAATATATCAAACGGAAGTGAAAAAAAGTAGAAGAAAGTGGAATATTTTCTTCCATCTTTTTGGTGGAAGATCCACTCTTCCAGAAGAAAGAAGCAAGATTAGCTTTCATCTTCCACTCTTTCATTTGTTTATTATTTTTTTATCTCACATCTATTACCAAACACTCAACTCAAATTGTAAAATAAGGTGAAAGAGCATTTCTTGTAGAAGTATTTTCTTCCACTCTCTTCCGGAAGAAAGAGAGATTGCCAAACACAGCCTAAAGGTATAAAATAAGAGAAATAATGTATGATTGTATGATTTTTATTTGGCAAAATTGAGAATATGCCCACCAAAACTTTGTTTTTAGATATTTACTTATCTGAAGTTCTAATTGAAATATTTTTTTAATAAAGTGGAGTACCACGTGTTTCATTACGAAACCATATCCATTTGACACCACAACCCGATATCATGGATATTGAAAACTACAGTTCATAAATAATGATGCAGAGTTAATACAATTTTCTCAAAGATACATCATCAAAAGAGAGTTCAATTCCTAAAGTTCTTCCGTCTTCTCTTCATACCCAATTTGTATAACCTTCTAGCCGCAAATTAGTCTATTCTAGCTGCAAAAATAAGAGAAACATACCATATTTAATACGAACAAAATAACCACTTACTTCTTAGAGTACTTAACTAATTCTTGTTATTCTAAACTTGGTATTCAATTTCTAGTTGATCAATTTCATCTCCAAACAAGTCCTCAGTTTCCACCTCGGATTGCTTTATTCTTAAATTTTCCTCTAAAATTTGCATTGGTAAAGAATCAACATTAGGGGATATAATTAGGTGAATATTATTTGTGCAACTGCTACCTTTAATCTGACTCCAATATTTTATTAAATTAATAATTTTACCCCCCAAGATTCTGATACTGCTACAATTACCCACTTGGAATATCAATTTATTTTTTCTTTTCATAAAACCCATAAAATAGCACTTCTAACCATTTCACAAATATTATCATATTTAAATGGTATAAAACATTAATGTGCCATAATTCCTCTATATTTTGATATAAGAAATGAAAGTTATTATAATTAGCTATCCATGACCATAAAAGATGGTCAATAATTTTTGCATCATTACTGAAAATAAAATGAATATCCCCTTGATAACCTCTTTTACTCAAATTATTTTTTGTTAATATTTTATTTTGTCTAACTAGCCATAAAAAAAATAATTTTCAAATATATGTGTGATGACCATATTGATTGAAAAGCAAAGTCTTTTACACCCCAAAATCTAACCAACTATAACAAAAATGTACACTAAATATACCATTATTACACCATCTCCATATACATATACCATGTGTTGTGTTTAAAGAAACCCTAGATAGAAGATTGTAAAGTGACAATAATTGTTGACTTAATACATCGTTAAGAGATCTACTAAAGAAAAGATATAATCTATGACTTGACCCACAATTATCATTTTATTGGATGCTAATTGATATAATAGTGATAATGTGATTTTAATGCACAATCTGATATTCATCTGTCCTGCCAAAATAATATATTATTCCCATTACCTATTTTTTTTATTGATACTAATATCAAAAAAAAATTCTTTACAATTATTTAATATTATAATATATAAAATTTCAATTCACAATATATCTGAGAAATTGAGTAAAAGTGTTTGCCACTCAGATAAATTTTTTATTACTAATTAGTATAGAAAAAATAAATATTATCAAAGATGTCTTATATAAAACCGATAAAGAATAAATTTTTGATATGATAACGTTGGTATAAGCATATGACTATAAAGTAAATTAATTTAAGAACAATTAAATTTATGATAATATTCAAATAACAATTGAGGTAAGAATAGACAAACCTACGATTTCATTGAAGGGCGGAAATTTATAATTTTCAATATATTGGTGCTTAATTTTGAATCAATCGCTTTTATACAATCCATTCTTATCCCAAAGCTTCTGCTCTTTTCAATAGCCGAAAAAGAAAAAGAAAACTCTCATTGCTATTGCTTTATTATGTAGTAGACTCTAGCCATCAACGTGTTCTAAAATTAATCAATTATAGTAACAATAAACTAATAAAATTGAAACAATAGTTTCACACCTAATTTCTCACTGATATAAAGCCTTAACACAAAATGCATATTGATTTATTTCGTTCAAAATACACAAAATTACTCACTATAATGTTGATAACCAAGAAACAACCAACTTAACCCATACAAAAAGAGATGAACAAGGTAGCAATAAATTTACATAAAGCAATGATTTATCCATATAAAATATGCAAATTCACAACAAAATTCAAGAAAATAAGTGACCAGACCACAAATTCTTTATCCTTGACGATTCACACCGGCTACCGGTAGGTGGATTAAAAAAATACATCAAATATGATAAAATAGAAAAGAAAATTGTCCTCAGTTGCAATTGTCATTGCATATCATTCCAAGAAGAGCATGATGCAGCTTATCAGGTCAATATTTACCTTTTAGCACATACTATAAGGTCCCACCTTTATCTGTGAATGATTTTCATTAGAAAATTATATTCTAAAACACAACTATGTTTAAGGCTTTTTCATTACTCACCACAATGATTTTCATTAGAAAATTGCATTATAAAACACAACTATATTTAAGGTTGTTCTATTACTCACCACCTCAAACTCCGTGATGGTGAATAATTGCCTGAATTATTATGGATCGATTGACCTGAGGATTTACCTTTGCCTTGTGATATGATCGATGATTTGAATTATTGAATTATCTGAACTAAATAGATGTTGATAAATAGAACTGATCGAATTATGCATAATTGAATATGTTGGAAGCTAACAATTTCGTACTCCAAAAGAGATGATGCACATAACCTGAAGGATTGTGAGTGAAAGATGACTCTGCAGAGTTTTGTTTACTAGCGGATTTATGGATATCCCCCACTTATCACGGTGGGCACATTATGTAATTTTCATGTGTTTATGCATAATTACTTAAAATATATGTTTTAATAAATAAGAATGAATTATTATTGTTTATTCATAATACTGTTATAGAGAAGCTGCGTCATTAAATAACCTGTTACTAAGCTTTATAGCTGACTTTGTTTTATTTATTTTTTATCTCTTTTGTCCTTTTTTTATTTGTTGGTAACGTAGGTTGCTGATCGTCAGATGGATATAGAAAATACTATCTTCGTAGCACCTCGATCGGGGCATTACAAACCTTTTAAATATACCTTTTTGTGTTGTTTAAGAATCAGTCTTCGACTTGAGCCGTTACACAATGACTTGCAAGTCATTGTGAGTTGTTGTAACGGATTAAAAAAGTAGTCGTTGAAATATTATTCAGCCTTTATGTGTGGATTTTATCCCATAGATTTTATGAGCCGTTATAATTCCTCATGAGTTGTGCAATACTTCATAAATTGTTGTAACCCATCTTTAGTCGTTACACAATGTTATACTTATGATATTTTATAAATAAAATAAGTTTATCATTACATAAACGGCTTGGTCTATTTTTCTAATTTTCTTACAGTTTAAGCTCAATTAAACTTAATCAATTTAATAAGTTTGAGTTAACTAAATATAAACCTAATAAAGTTATTGATTTAGTTTTTGCATCAAATTTTTTGTGTAATAATCCATTAATCTATTTTATATTTTAGTCCTACATAATACTTAAATAAGATAAATTATTAAATTTAATTATAATTTTATAAATCGACAAACTAAAAAAATTATTTAGTACACAAACCTAAATTTGAAGATGAGTATAGTTTTCTCCTAGCACCTCATCACAAATCTTGGTGAGCTTAAAGTATACACACTCTTTTACTCGTCTCCAAGAGCAAAAAGTTCAGGTTTCAAATCCAATACTATAGAGATTGACAATAATAAAATTAGTACATATCATTCCTGAGGAAATAATAAAAGTATATGGCATCTAAAACAACAATAAATATAATATTTTAGATACTTCCATGGTCGAGATTGACATTCCTGATGCATAAACAAAATATCATCTAGATGTATTGACAAAAAAGTATTGAACTAATTAGCTTTAACTTACATCATGATGAGTTTGTAAAAAATGTCATCATGATGAGTTTGTAAAAAATATCATCATGATGAGTTTGTAAAAAATGTACTAATAATATAAAATAATTTCAGCACATTAATTTTTATTTTATTAATTCATATAAAATAAAAGTAAAAAAATTATTCTGATATTTTAATTTTTTTGTTAGTAGAAATTTAAAATTGAAAAAGCATTTGAACCGATCATCGTTTGAACCTCTATTATTTAATAAGATGTCTACAAATTTACTCTTTTTTTTTTGTGAAACCATAATTAAGAATGTTAAAATAATCATCGTTTTTGTTTCTAAAGTACTAAGTAGTTAAGTTATATATATATATATAAATAAAGTCATTAAAATAAAAAAATGGCATAATCAAAGTAAATTTTTTAAGAAAAAATGGTCCCGGCGGGGCTCGAACCCGCGACCTTCGGCTCATAAGACCAACGCTCTAACCAACTGAGCTACGGGACCTTTTTGTGCAAGTTGATGTTCGGAAAAATAATATATAACAACTATAGTAAAGAGAACGAGAGCTTATGAAAATCATAATTATTTTTGTTATTTCTTTTTGGAATTTAGTTTCAACTCATGTATGTTTTTGTTATGTTTTCGAGTTTCAACATGGATTTATTTACAGGATTTTGTAACATTACATCCCACAACATTAGTTTTTTTTTTGGTTGCTACCTTGATGTACCTGAACTTGACAATTGAACATTTTTTTTCTTGTTTTTAGGAAAATTTGAGTGCCCTCATTTTATAAATTAAAATCACGTAACGAAGACGATTAGAATTTTTCTTTTTTAGATTTGTTTTGTGTAAAATTAATATAAACTTAGTACCATAAATAAATACACTTAGTAAAATAAAAGATTAAATTGTAAAAGTGCTAGACATAGTACAAAACGATCAACCTAAGAATGAGAATAAAGGCAGACAGCATATATATTCCGTAGAATAAACAAGGCTAACAACAAGCAAGGAGTGACCAAAATGCACATTAATTAGCTTTAACTTACCTGATTTCATCATGTAGAAGCAGATGAATTTTAATCCGTTAGAATATAATACTTTTGTACCTGGTTTAATAAGTAGAGAGGTATGGAACTGGTATCTACATACAAAATATTATATATAATTCAAAAAAAAAAATAACAGGTTTGCTGATCCACTTATGATTTTCTTATATTTGCAAATGGGAAACTTTTTTTCTTTTACATTTGAAATCCATTTTATACATAGCACTTGGTCATGTTTATAATGTTCTATTTGTTCGATCGGTATATATATAATAAAAAAAAAAATCCAAAATTAGGTTATTGGAAAGAAATAAGAAAATGTTTAACATATAAATATGGTAAGCAAGGGCACCTGCAAGCCATAAGAAGGGAAGAAGTCATCCAATGCCTTGAATAGTTGAATTAGCTAGCTTCAAATTTCATACTTATCTGATAAATTGTTACCTTCATTGTACATTTGTACCAAAAGTTCTCAGCTCAAAATAATGAAATGTTCACTCTTTACTACTGATTATTAACAAATTGGTACGTTCACGGTACCGAACCATCAGAAAAACACGAGTAAATTTACAATTGAATGCATTTTTGTTAATTTTCCAACGCTATTTGTGTCATAAACTTCAAAAAGACGATGATTATAATATAAATGAATAGAGGATATTATTCAAAATAACTTTGTGTATTTTGATGATTTTATGTGTTGAAATGAACCCACAAATGATATAAAACTTGAGTAAACAAACATAAGAAGTACAATTTTAAACATATACGTAATTCATCTTTGGATGTAATTTATATCTTAGCGGCTCGAGCACAGAAATTACAATACAAATTCATAAAATATATCTATTAAATTATCTTTGTGCATTTTAGTAATTTTATAAATTAAAATGAAACTATAGATGAAACAAAACTTAAGTACATTGTACAGTTTTAATGCATTTATCTTAATCTTTAAACATTATTCATATCATAAAAGTTTAAGAACATAATTATTATAATATAAATAAATTGAGGACATCATCTAAAATAACTATTTATATTTTGATAATTTTATGTGTTAAAATGAGACTATATATGATATAAAACCCGAGTAAACTAAAATATAATTTTAATACGTTTGTGTTAATCTTTCAACACTATTTTTTATCCAAACTTTGTTCATTCAAACACATAAAATCACCAAAATGAACAAAGTTTTTTCCCTTTTCATTTTTGTTATAATCATCATATTGTCAAATCATTATGACACAGAATACGTTAAAAGATTATCACAAATTCATAAAAAAATGTTTAAGTTTGTTCGAATTTTATATCATTTGTAGCATCATTTCAACACATAAAATCACCATAATGCAGAAAAATTATTTTGAATGATATCTTTTATGGATTTATATTATAATTATTGCGTTTTAAGTGATTATGATATGAATTATGCACAAAAATGAATATAAATGCATTAAAAATTATACATTTTTCATTAGTTTGTTTGAATTTTGTATCATTTCTACCTTCATTTCTACACATAAAATCACCAAACACATACAAAATTATTTTGAATGTTGTCCCCTATACGTTTATATTAATCATTGTCTTTTCGAATATTTATGACAAGAATAGTACTGAAAGATTAATACAAACAAATTAAAATTGTATTTTAGTTTACTTAAGTTTTGTATAATCATTTCAACACATGAAAACACCAAATTATAAATAATTATTTTGAACATTTATGACACAAATAGCGTTGAAAGATCAAGACAAATGCATTAAAATTGTAATTCAATTTTCATGAGTTTTGTAGTTTCATTTCAACATATAAAATCATCAAAATATACAAGAAAATTATTTTCAATTATGTATTTTGTGAATTTGTATTTTATTTCAGTTTACTAGTATTTTGTATCATCTATAGTTTCATTTCAATACATAAAATCACCAAAATAAAATAATTATTTTAAATGATGTACCTATTCGTTTATATTATAATCATTGTATTTTTGAATCTTTATGATACAAATAGCATTGAAAGATTAACATAAATATAATAAAATTTATTCAAATTTTGTATCATTTATTAACTTATTTCAACATATAAAATCACCAAAATATAGAAAGTTTTTTTAATGACGTATTCTATGGATTTTATTATAATTTTTCCGTGCTCGAGCCATTAGGACATGAATTATGCACAACAACGAATACAAAATACATTACGAACTATATTTGTTCCGTTAGATTATTCAAGTGTTTTACTCTATATATTGAAATAAATTGATTATACAAAACTCGAGTAAATTGAAATAAAGTTTTAATTAATTTGTGTTGATCTTTCAACGTTATTTTTATCATAAAAGTTCAAGAATAAAATGATTATAATATAATCGAATGGAGGATATTACTAAAATCAAATTTGTCCATTTGGTGAAATTTTGTGTGAAAATGAGGTTACAAATTATAGAAATCTTGTATAAACTAACAGAAGAAATATAGTTTTTAATGTATTTGTATTTATCTTTGTGTATAGTTCGTATCCTAAGGGCTCGTGAAAGAAAATATTAAAATATAAATTCATAGAATATATCATTCAAAATAACTTTGTATATTTAAGTGATCTTATATATTGAAATGGGACAATAAATGATGTTAAACTCGAATAAACTGAAATACATTTTTAATGTATTTGTGTTTATCTTTAAATTTTATTTATGTCATAGAGACTCATGAACACAATGATTATAATATAAATGAATAGGGGATATCATTCAAAATAAATTTTGTGCATTTTGAAGATTTTATATATTAAAATATGACTACAAATGATAGAGAACTAGAATAAACTAACAGAAGAAATATAATTTTTTAATGTATTTATATTTATCATTGTGCATAATACATGTTCTAATGGCTTGAGCACGAAATGATTATAATAGAAATACATATAATGCATCATTTTAAAATAACTTTATATATTTTAATGATTTTATGTGTTGAAATGAGGCTACAATTGATAGTTAATTTGAATAAACTAACAAGAAAAGTATAGATTTTAATGTATTTGTATTCATCTTTATGTTATAATAGATTGAGCAAGAATAAATTATAATATAAATTCATAAAATACATCATTAAAAATAACTTTGTTTATGTTAAAATTAAATTACAAATAATACAAAACTCGAGTAAAATTAATTATAGTATTAATGCGTTTGTGTTAATTATTCAACATAATTGATGTCATAAAAATTTGAGAATGAATTAATTATAATATAATGAATATGGGGCATTATTCAAAAACTAATTTGTCCATTTTAGTGAAATTTTGTATGGAAATGAGGCTATAAATGATAGAAAATTGAGATAATCTAACAGAAGAACTATAGTTTTAATATATTTGTATTCATATTTATGCGTAATATATGCTCACGACTCGAGAATGAAAATATTATAATATAAATTTATAAAAAAATATCATTTAAAATAATATTTTTATATTTTAGTGATTTTATGTGTTAAATGAGATGATAAACGATATAACTCGAGTAAACTGAAATATAATTTTAATACATTTGTGTTAATCATTCAACGCTATTTTTATCATAAAGGTTCGAAAATATAATGATTATAATATAAATAATAGGGTACATCATTCAAAATAATTTTATGTATTAAAATGAGACTCCACATATGATACAAAACTCGAATTAACTAATGAAAGAAGTATCATTTTAATGCATTTGCGTTCATTTTTGTGCGCAACTCATATTATAACAACTCGAGCATGTAAGGATTGTAATATAAACTCATAGAAGACATCATTCAAAATAAATTTGTGATGATTTATGTGTGTTGAAATGAGGCTACAAGCGATATAAAACTCGAACAAACTTAAATATTTTTTTATACATTTGTATTAATCTTTCAATGTATTTCGTGTTATAATGATTCGATAACACAATAAATATAATAAAAATAAAAAGGATATAATTCAAAATTACTTTGTTCATTTTTGTGATTTTATATATTTAAATGAGGATATAAATAATATAAAATTTAAATAAACTTAACTTTATACATTTGTGTTAACTTTTCAACGTTATTCATGTCATAAAGGTTTAAGAAGTTAATGATTATAATAAAAATAAAAAATATAATATAATTCAAAATAATTTTGTGTTTTGAAATAAGACTATAAGTGATTGAAAATTTAAATAAATTAATAAAAAATATAGTTTTTAATGTATTTATATTTATTTTTGTACATAATTCGTTTCTTAATGATTCGAAAATGAAAAAATTATAATATAAATCCATATTCAACAGCACAACAATCGTTCTTCATAAGGGAACTCAATAAGCTGGAGAACCTTCAATGTGTATACATTTGTTGCGCCGGAGGCACGGTTTGGTGGTTGAGACCAAATGGAAAATGCGAGGTTTTTTCTTCTGGCTATTGGAGAAGTATCGACTCTTGACAGGGGGCCAATCTGGAGAACCTTCACAGGCTCACAGCCAATATCCCAATTCAGGTGGAGGAGATAACGGTCAACCAATGGTCGATGTACAGAGCTCAGCTGCCCTCCATCACGGTACCGGCCTGGGGCCAAACATGCTTGGTTACCCTTTGGAATGACTGGAAAGAGCGAAACAGTAGGAGTTTTTAATCCAATCGACAGCTGCTGGGAAAAACTAAATGCAACAATACTGAGGGATATAGAACTATGGGTTAAGAAATTGTAACAACAACAGGGGCAGAGAGAAATTTGTAAATTCTAATCCTAACCGATCTTGTAATTAAAACTCCTTTTCTTTTTAATAAAAGATCGAGTAGGCATGCCTACTACTTAAAAAAAAAACATACTGATGTACTTGAGAATTCTATTGGTCTGATGTTGTTGTATACGAATACAAAAATAACGAGAATTTCAAACAATAAATTGCACTCTTACATATTGTTTTGTTAAGGACAATGATCTCGATGGGAGGAAATATAATTAATTTAGTTAGATATTAGAGCCAAATAAAAGATAATAGTAGTATTTATAATATTATATTATTTTTTTGTCTATGCAGATTTTAGAGGAAAATTCAACACTAATGCAAATCAAGGCAGAATTAAAGGATGGGTCTGAAGAAGAATTTGAACAATATCAATTCTCAAAACTGTCAAAAATGGATAATTTTAGATGCTGAAAACTAAATAGTTCTTTGCTATGCTTCTGCTATTTTCTTTGATTTCAATTAATTTTGTTAATCTGATGGTAAAAAGGTTGTGTCGGCTGGAATTGAAGAGAACACTTAAGAACTTTAAATTTTAGTTTAACTCTAATGACTAAGGAATATGTTTAGTAACCTTTGGAAGTATGTTTCAATTGTTTTGTATTTTGCTTAGTTGCTATGGACAGATTCTGAGTAGCTTCCGTTAAAGAACTTTAGTATTAAAATACCCACCATACCGGGATGAATATGGTTTCTAATGAAACAGGTGGATCTCCACTAATTTCAAAAATAAAAGGATAATGATCTCGATCCTCTAAAATTTTATCCAAACAATTTCAGATTCCTAAAAAATATGAAACATGATATCTTAGATATATACTAAAGTAATCTATATCCCCATAAATTTCGTTTAAGCTCAGCCATTGCTGAAGAGTTTAATTAATGAAAAAGAAAGAGAAAATCAAAGTAACGTGTCATCCGAAAACATGAACTGAAGGGACACAAGAACTACTAAATGATTTTTATAGCCAATAACCGAGAGGACATGTCAATAAATAAGACAACCGATCAAAACATAAATAACTCAACTACTGTGAGAAAATGTAGATCCATAAATTATAATATCTGTTTGCCAGTGCACAGTGACGTTGGTACCACTAACAAAGAATGACACCAGAGCAAGCCTGTTATTCATCTTTCTTAGCCATGACACCAGCCTCTTTAGCTGGCTTTCTCTTCATCCGGCTGAAAGGCCCCACACTCCTATCCATAATATACATATAAATCACCTGACTCCACGACCTATATGACTTCAAGTTCTCATAGTACTCTGGTGCAATCTCTCTCACCTTGTACAACTTATGGCCTGGTATTCTGGGAAAGTCATGGTGTTCGTTGTGATAACCAACACTCCAAGTCATAAGATTTAATGGGCCGTAGTAGGAGTACGTCTCCTGATCAGGGTTGAAAACATAATGCTCTGAAATAAAATGACCTGCCATGGGGTGCATGCCACCTCCAACAAAGGTCGCCAGAATCAGGTAAGCAAGTGATTTCCATCCCCAGAAGTGCACCAAACATGCATCAAGTCCAAGTTGGATGAACAAGTTCGTGAACTCCCACAAGCCAGGTGGTTTAGGTTTCAGAAACAAGGGTCGGAGTGCATAAAAGAATAGTTGAAGAATAACCCAAATCGATTTTGCAACTGTGTTTTTGACCATGTGCGTTTCGGTAAGACTGGGGATGTCCATGTCAATGCCGTCAACCCCTTGGAAGCGGTGGTGTTCCAAGTGGTACTTTTGGAAGGTGATGGACATGGGGACGCCTATTGGGAGGTTAGCAAAGATCCCAAGCCAACGGTTATAGGAGGGGGTGGAGAAGGCAAGGTTGTGGCTCAGCTCGTGGATAGCTAGGAAGAGGTTGTGGTTTAAAAAGGAGCCAAAGAAGTAGGCGACCATCAGCATTTTCAGCCAGCTGGCAGTGGCTAGGTGAGTTGCAGCCCATAGCTGGAGTAGGACTGCTGCAGCAATCTGGTAAATAAAAAAAAATCAGAAAAATCTCTGAAGAGGTATTAAAGGAGACAAGTAGAATGCAACTGTGCAAAATGGATAAGAAGCTTTGCTTCTTCTTTTTTTCTTTTGAGAAAATGTTCAACATAGAAAACTACTGAAATGAAAAATCATATCATTAGATTCATAATATTCCTTTGACATTGTTTGGCTCATACATCCTTCTGTCATGCTCTGTCTGAGAACTCAAGAACTGAAAGCACCAATACTTGTAGGCCTGTACAATTTACCAGGCATTGCCGTTGTATAGTGTAACAGCCAATGCACAAATAATGCCATACCACAAAAAATGTATTGCTTGCCAGCTTTAGCAACCATGAATCCTGTCTAATCCCCACATCAAAGAGAGTGATAAATACTAACAACAGATAATACTGATGAATGACCAAGACCATGATAAAATGATAATTGTAATGCCAGTAAAAGCATATTAATTTGTTTAAAACTTTAAATCAATTTGTAATTTTGTGGCTAGGAAACTAAGCCTGCTAAATTCACAGAAATAATAAAAAATCAAAATGAAGTTCAATTAGTCAATTCTTTCTCCTCTCCATCAGTAAAACATGCTGAGAACTTTTTTATCTTTTTTTTTTTTTTCATTTTAAGTAGAAATAATGCAAAATGTGTACAGAAACCTTATATGACTAAGCAATCTGTGCTGTCATATATTGATTACAGGTGCTGTTTGCGGACCAGCTAGTGTATTTCTGAAAAGCTGAAAAATATAATTGTTCATTGATTCATTCCTCATCAGATATTAGACCAATAAATAGAAATGATAAGCTGAAAAATATAATCTTTTGATACCACCAGATGCCCAAAAGAGCATCTTCATTATAATTATTTTTAGAGAGGATGTGATACATAATATGTTAAGATTAGAGTAAATTGAATACTGGTGGTGGCAAGAAAGCATATCAGCTTCAAACTTAAAAGGAAAAAAGAGTAGAAAAAGAAAAGGCATAAATGAATGCAGAAATCCCCCTCATGAATGCTAACGTAGAAAAATAAATAACTTGCAAATATGGTACTGTCCCACCGAACTGAATCCAAAAGACAATAATGCTGTAATGTACATAAATTGATATAAATTATATGTAGATGAAGCTACCCAAGGAAACTTAAATGTAACTGTACCAAGTTTCTGTCATTGTCATTGAAAAGTGTTGTCCATTTATTCCATAGACAGGTCTTTTTTCCCTGACAAAAAAAGAAAAAACTAATGCACGAGCCTTCGCGAGTTTAAAATTAACGGATCCCATTCAAAAGAACCCAGATTCGCGCATTTTATAACTTGTAATCAAAGAAAAAGTAACAATCACCACAAATTGCAATAGCTCTAGAACCCAAAACCGAGAAATTCATTATTACGGAGAAAGTCGACAATGAATTGCATTGAATGTGTTCAAACGCCGTACCTTCACGAAAGCCCAGGGATCAGGTCCGAACAGGTCTTTGATCTGGGGGTACTTGGAGAGGATCTCACGGCGCCGCGAAGCGTGCGGTTCGTCCGTGTACGACCAGAAGAAATCGGTCGCCATTACCCCCTCTTGTCTATCCTCTCCCTCCATCTTGACAACCATTACTTTACGAGAGGAGTTCGTTTCCCTGGTTTTGCTGGCGGCTATGGCCTATGGCAATGGCGCCGTTGAGAACGAAGAAATTTTTAGTGGGCTCGCTCACGTGCCGGTCGAGCGTCGATCCAGTCTGTTTTTATTTGTTTTCGACTTGCCTTATGCCTGTCAAAATAAACCATTGGTTGCACCTGGAGTACGGTGGATGAATAAAATCTCGGCAACAGTAACTTCTCAGAAAGTTACAATTACATACCTTAAGAACGATGGTTGTATCGACTATGGACAATGGTGTTTGTGTTTGGTTCTGAACTTCGGTTGGTACTACTGAGTGCAGTGACTGATAATGCGAGCAAAACATATCTACTCCCCGTCTCCTATGATCCGGATGTATTAAATAAAGTTCTCTGTGGATCATTCATATTTTGAAAGTTATTTCCGTTATTATTCCGCTGATCGAACTACGTATGTGATTTGGAATAAAAAATATCACTTATCATATCCGGCCATCTAATTAGTTTAATTATAAGATTCCCTTATAGAAAAGAACTTATAGCATATCCTGAAATGTCAGAAAAATATGTTTTCCATGAAAGAAGTTCTAATAATAATCTTGTCAAGTGATCTAAAAAAATGTGGAAATGAAAAACTGATAGAAATTATGATAAATTTATTTCTATAAAAAAAAAAGGTGAAAGATGCAATTTTTACTGCACAAAGAACAGGAAATCAACTTGTAAATAACTTGTCTCAATGGAAATTATATTAAAAATTATACAACGAATTGTATTGTTGTGTCGAAAAACCATCTAAAGTATGTATTATATATTCCTGATCAATAAGTAATCTTGAACATGACAAGATGAATGGTTCAAACTTATTTTTAGAAATTAATTTTTAAACTATTAAATCAACAAAAACATTGCCAAGTTTGATTAAGTGAAATGTGGTGGCTTGGATTTTTTACAGGCGTTAATGACTGATGTATTGAGTATTTGAGTTGGTTTTGTAAAGCTGATTAGGATTTTGCCTCATATAAAGGTTGATATGTTATATATAGAGAGAGAGAAAACTAATATATTCTTAGAAGCACAAAACTCTTTTGTATTCTTAACTTAAAATGTATCTAAATATCTCTAAATTTTGATTTATGTGTCTCAATAAATTTTTTATACTCCTAGAAGCACGGAGCACCCTAACTTTTTTTCTCTCTCTATATATATATAGTATTGAAATTTGTAGAATTTCATGTATATTCCTGGAAGTTTAAAATTATGCAGCTTTCACTTTAATTTACATATACAGTCATATTAATTCTCCTAATACTTTAAACTTCATAATTATGCTTCCAAAAATTGTAAATATCATATTGATCTTTCCATAACATAATTTTTCCATCTCTTGCCTACTAAAATTTTAAAATTATACATTTGTTTCATTAAAAATAATATAGAAGTCATATTATTATTTGTTAACATAAATCTCATATTAAATTACTTTTTACTCTTATTATCAATAAATAATCCTCTCTCTCTCTCTATGATAAACATGATGGTGACTACTAAATAATTCAAATTAAATAAAACATAAATTACAAGTATCAAATACCTCATCAAACTCCGTCATTTTCTTCTTGTTCTTTATTTTTTTAACTTGAACTTCGGCTACTCATTTTCTCTGTTTATCACCTTAAATTTGCGTAAATTAGGATCAGGTGGCTTTGATGAATCCGGTGTGCTGACCTGCGGATGCTGTTCTGAAATGAAACCAGATGTATTAAATCCAGAGAGACATAGCAACAGTTTAAATTTATTGTTTTGTAGCGTGACTCCAAATGCTAATGGAGGAGGATAACGACTAATTAAGAGTATGCATTACACTCGGTAAAGGTGTATTAACTAAAAAAAATCTAGCCACCTTAAGGGAAAATAAACATTTTAAGTGAGGAAAAACACAAATTCGCCTGTCAGCTATCCTTTTTTTTTTTCTCTTCTTTACTTTTAATAATAATTGTTTATCTATTTGTTCATGACTCTCATCTTTTTCTAAAAAAAAAAAAGGTCGTTCTGTCATTGAATTAAAACTTTTTTAATGAAAATTTTGTCGGAAGTAATTTCATGGCTTGATTCTCTTGTAAATCATGTTGGGAGTATTTCATTGTTAATCGCGATTGTTCGATCGTTAAAAATGAAGGGCTCTTATTTCATCGGATCCATTGCATAATTCACCTAAAAAAAATATCTATTTATTCAACTTTTAGTCTGTTTTTCGTTTTTTTGTTCATTCTTATTTAAGATGTCATGTCATGAATTATTAGAGAAAATAAATTTTGCTTCGACTTCAACAAACTTAAACGGTAATTTAAGAATTAAAGTTTTACAGGGTGCTTAATAAACTTGATCCCGACACTTTAAGACAGAAATTTACGCTTCTTCTGAATTTCTCTCTTTATATATATTGGAGATAAAATCAAAATTATTCAGGCAAAAAAATCGATTTAGAGTTCATTTGATTAATTTGATTTGAATCGAAGAGTTCATTATTTTTTCTTATTTTCTTACAGATATAATCATCACTTTTAAATGAAATTAGTCGGCGAGAGCCTTTGATGTCAAAAAATAAAGGTCTAACTAATCATTATATCAATTTATATGTGTGTACGAAGTGAACTTTTCTTTACCTGTCCGGGTTTCCTAGTTGTATGATAATAACAAATTTATTGCTTGGTAATAAAATTTTGTTTATTGAAATGATAATGTAATGTGATAGCATGATGTTAAAAGAAGATAATTGTATAAAATCATTAAAATTTGTTTGGATATACAGTTCCAAATCTAAATATTTAATCACGAGCATTATCTTCCAACGAAGTATGCTGTTTAATATCCGTACGTATGTTATGTGAACGTTGGGGTTACGGGTGTTAACCGGTCAGACCGCTTTCATCGTTAGTTTATTATTTTTTTCATTTTAATATGATATGTTTGAAATTGAGTATAATATATATAGAGTTTGGTTACGGTGCTACGTATAGCACGGATGGTTGTGTGATACGGACCATTTATCCGACTTCAAATTTCAAATAGTTGATCTGACCGGTCAAAATATTTTTTATATGAAAATCTAGTTGGAGATCAAATTTTATATTTTTTAGATTTTTTTACTATTTTTTAAAATAACTAGAAAATCACTTGATTTAATTATTATGAGGCATTCAAAAGGAGTCATTTTCTAACTATCTTAAAAAATAGTTAAAAAAATTTTTTTAAAAATATAAAACTTGATCTCCAACTAGATTTTCATATGAAAAATATTTTGACCGGTTGGATCAATCATTTAAACTTTAAAGACGGAGAAACGGTCCATAGTACACAGGTCATCTATGCTACGCGTAGTATCGTAGCCAAACACACACACACACACACACACACTACGGTTTGTACTTCGCGTCGTATCTTCCATTTCGATTTTAAAATACCAATCCGACCGTATATATTAAAATATATATTTTATATATTTTTTATTTTTTATTTTTATTGATGGTGAAAATGTATTGAGTTTATGATTTTTAATAAGAACGATTTTTTAATCCTTAAAAAATAGAAATTTTTTTCTAAAAAAATGTAAAATTTGATATCCATATATATATATATATAGTGGATATACCGTGAGCTTAACTCAAAAAATATATCAAATCATCTCAAAATTTTAATTTATCATCTTCATTAAATTCTTTATATGAAAATCTCATGGGATGCAAAAATTTGGAGTGTTTTGAGCTTTTTAAGTCATAATTTTTAATTTTTTAAAATGATGTTCAAATATTAAATATATTATTATTTTTTTAGAGCTGATTTTCAAAAATTAAAAACCATGACTTAAAAAACTCAAAACACTCCAAATTTTTGCATCCCAATAGATTTTCATATAAAGAATTTAATGAGAATAATAAATTAAAATTTCGAGATGATTTGATATATTTTTTGAGTTAAGCTCACGGAAGACCTCCGTGAGCTTAATCTCACGGTATCTTTACTATATATATATATATATATATATATATATATATATATATATATATATATATAGTGTTAAATCATAAAAAATAGAAACACACAATTAAATGAGTCTGATTGATCACCGTCTAATTCAATGTCGGTTGAAAAATCTCAAACTTATCTGACTCATTAATTCTTGATTATTTCGAATTAGATCGGAAGCAAAATTGACACTCCCAGTTAGGCATTTGAAACAAACAAGGCCGTGTTTAAAAAAATGTTACATGTGTCGCTAAATGATTAAAAAATGATAATTAAAGAATTATTTTCTCGGATAGTAAAATTTTGATAGAACATAAGCGTCTAGTATTGATAATTAACAACAATATTAAGAATAGGACAATCATCTAGAAAGATCAAAGAACAATAAAATACAATAAAAAAACTCAACTACAACTAAAGTGTAGAGAGAAGATATAAAGTGAGAGAACTAAGCAATTAAGAACAAATTTGTAATTAATTGAACAAATCTTAACTGCTACACTACACAATAGTGCAAAAGAATAAATCTTTCAGCTTTGAGAATTTTGCAAACTAAACTAAGTGAGAGATAGTACAAGGAATGAGAAGAAAAATGTCAAAGTGAAGAACACAAAATTATAATGAAGTTTGTGTCTCCAAGACGTACTCCTTAATGATAGTGTCGATTTATTACTAACAAAAAATATTACAAAGAATGTTGAACTTGACTTCTTTATAATCAAAAGTAAAAGAGAAGACACAAATAAAAAAATAACAACAAAAAAATACTAAAGACTTTGAAAATTATGAGCAAAAAGCTCAAAGCAAGTGAGCACAATTAGGTCAAGAAGTACGGTTGAGATTCAACTCAAATTAGGATTTGGATTGATAAATTTGAGTTTTTAGTTGATGTGTATAGCAAAGAAGTATTTAGTGCTCTTAGAGCTCTTTGGGATTGCCAGAAAGAATGCTAAAGATTAGGGTTTATTTGGCACTTGGTGGAATAACAAAAAGTTAAAATAAAATAGTTATTCCGATAAATTAATTTGCCAAACTAATTTTAGACTAAGTAGAAGAGTGCTAATCCAGTATGCAAGTTATAGGTGGTATACTGGATTAGCTCTCGTCGGAATAGCGATTATTGTTTGATTATATTGTATTATATTATTATATTATGATTATAATTATGATTTATTATATTAACATCACGGTTAGTATTATTATTATATAATTAATTTTATTATTATTTATTATTATATTATGATTATAAATTTGATTATATTATTATTATATTATTATGATTATGATTATTTATTATTATTATATTATATTATTATGATTATGATTAATTTTTTTTTATTCTTATATTCTTATATTATATTATGATTATATTATTTTGATTATGACTATGATTATTATTATTAATTATTACTGTTATTATATTATATTATATTATAATTATATTATTATGACTATAATTATTTATTATTTATTATTATATTATAATTATGATTATAATTATATTATTATGATTATAATTATTTTTTATTATTATTATATTATGATTATGATTATAATTTTTTTTATTATATTATTATATTATTATGATTATGACTATGATTATTATTATCATGATTATGATTATTATTTTATTATTATTTAATTATATTGTATTGTATTATTATATTATTAGAATTATGATCATTTATTATTATATTATTATGATTATGATTATAATTATATATTTTTATTATTATATTATTATATTATGATTATGTTTATATTTCTATTATATTATTATTTATTATGATTATGATTATGGATTATGATCATTATTTTATTGCTATTATTATATTATTATTATTATTACTATTATTATTATTATCATCATCATCATTGTTAGTATCATAATTATTCATATTTTAACTATTCTGATTAACAACTGCCAAACGATATTTTCGCTCTTCCGAATAGTCAAGAATATCATTCTTCTACTACTCTTTCAAAAATAAACTATTCTATCACTCTTCCAAATCTATTTCTTAATTTGCTAAACGAATCCTTAGAATTGGGTTAGAATTAGAATGAGATTGAAGTCTGGAGAACAACCCTTTAAATAGAGCACTATCAAGAAAATTGACAGATTTTCTCACAGTGAACCATTATAATGATTTAACAATTCTTTTGTATCCTTTTATTCAATAATACCTTATCAGACTCAAGAATTAAATTGAGGCGTTATAACAGTTAATCAAAGGTTACTAATACATTATAGTCTTGTCTTGGTCAGCTTTCATCAGAGCCGTGGTAACGCCTCATGAGTCGTTGCAACGACTCCTAAGCTGTTTTACGATTCATGAGTCATTATCCAACAATGGGCTCTGGTTATTTTGGTAGCTTTCTGACTTAGAAAAAAATTTTAACTGAGTTTTTGTGAATTCCAATGAGCTGTTATAATAGATCATATGTCTTCAAGTCATTTTATAATCGTAAGTTTTCAAGACATCTTTGAGCATCTGCTAGCATCCATCTTGATCACGATCTAAGTCTTCAAAAAATCCTATAAAATGACTCAAAACAAACTCGTAAAACTCAAGTAAATTATTTTATAAATTGATAAATAAAAAAATTATTTAATATAACAAAATTAAAAAAAGTTTCACTTGGAAATCAATATGATATAGGCTCGCATCAAGATTATTTTTTTGAAAATAATATACATACAGTTGGACTATGATAATGGTACTATACATAATATAACTTGTTTGATATTGTAGATTAATTTCATTATTTCCAAATTTTAAATAGTGGATATGAATTCTCCAACATGATCTCTATATATAAATTTACTTATAAATTAATTTTTATACATTTTAGAATTTTTTATTATTTTTTTAGATAGTTAAAAAACTCACTTCTTTATATAATTCATAATAATTAAATCAAGTGATTTTTTTACTATTTAAAAAATAGTTAAAGAATTTTAAAAATATGTAATATTTGATTTAGAAGTAAAATTTTCTATAATACAGATAATGTTGAGC
Source organism: Schoenoplectus tabernaemontani (assembly GCA_037127355.1). Lineage (NCBI taxonomy): Eukaryota > Viridiplantae > Streptophyta > Magnoliopsida > Poales > Cyperaceae > Schoenoplectus > Schoenoplectus tabernaemontani. The sequence goes on from CM073758.1 coordinate 14,387,967, forward strand.
AATTTAGATTAACTATTTAAATTTTTAAAAAAAATCTATAACATTGAGTCATCCATGTGACGCATAACACTATAGCATAACTCGATATACATTATACATATACCATGATTTTGTTATTCGGACTAAATGAGTTATCGTTCAACTCAACAATTTATTACACAACTTATCTTGTACACTACTTTAAGTATTTAATTTAAATATTAGTAATTTTAATAATAATTAATTTCAGTTATACAATAAATATATTAACATAAATTATAACTTATTTTAACTATAATAAAGTTGTCATTAATAACAAGATCAAGATGTCCACCACCTCTCTTTTCAGAAGAAGTAAGAAACTAATATCATTATTTGGGGAGTGGACAAATTCTGATAAAATATATAATTTTATATATCATTAGCCATAAAAATCTCTACTCCTTATTAAGAGTGTAAAAATTTTAATTTTGTAATGGTCCGGATTGATTGAAATTCATCGATTAATTTTTTGAGAACATGAATCGTTAGATATATTAGAGATTGTAACAAAAGTTCATAACACATTCGCTATATTAAAAATTATATAATTAATGCTATCTCTTTCCTAAAAGACATAATTTTACTGAATAATCTATTAAATTTGAAATTTAATTATATATTTTTTTAAAAGCCATGATTACTGCATAAAACAATTGATTAAAATTTCATTTATTATCATATTTTGTATTGGAATATGATAATATTTTTAAATTTTAATGTAGAAAAATTATAATAAAAAATCACTCATAGTTAAGTAGGAGCAATATACTAGTTATAAAAAATAAAATGAGAAAAATAACTTACGCAACCCAACGTCCTCGTATCTTTAGATTCTTAAATTTTCTTTTGATAAAAAAAAAATAATATGTAGAGATATAATTTTATGTCTACAGTCAGATCTGAATTTAAAATTCCATCTCAAACCGATCGAATTTTAAACACATTCTCAGGTCTCAGTTCAAAAGACCATTGCACATACCGAATATACATTGATGCGACCGGCCACTGCACCCAAAGCAAAAATTTTAATCTATTCGGTCCTAGCTCGGGAACAGAATGGTAAGTTAGCCTAGGCTTCTTCATTTTGGAGTTATTAAACAATTTTTTTAATTTATTATTATTATTTGCTCCCAGTTACATATAAAAGTTATTGTTCTTGAGTATAACTCATTTTTTATATGTTTTTGATAAATTGAAAATAAATATTTATATTATACATGAAATATTATTATATGCAAAAGTCTGAGATGGAAAAATATTTTTCTAGTTAGTTCATAATAGGAGAAATTAATAATCACATCATTAAAATAATTCTACGATCGATATTCATAATATTAATTTTAAGTAAGAAAAATCGGGTATATACCCTTTAAAACATTATAATTTGATATTTTCCCAATAAAACTGCAAATTTGGGTATTTCTTCATCACAACTTGATTTATCAGCTAAATTTTATTTTATGAGATAATTTAAGAATGAAATTCTAAAGGACAAAACTAGCCTTTGTCTAGTCCCTCCATCTCCTCTCTCTTGCTTTGTCATTCTCTGATATTAGTTAAATAAAATGGAAAGTTATAGAAGCAAATGTTAGATAAATATACACAATAATGATATTATGACAAATGATTTTAGCACAAAAAAAAGATTCTACTTAATCTTAGTCTACCTCACCTCTCTTCATATTATGATTTGAATAATTTAATGACAAATGCTACCGATGAGGTGCACTTGTATCTATTATTAGGGGCGGACCTACATGGTTTCGGGGGGGGGCTACCCGTGGATTTTTAAAAATAATATTTTTCGGTAATACTTTCGGTAATTTGCTCCTCCTGGAAATTTTTTTGCCCCCTCTGGATTGTATAATTATTTTTATTGAGAAAAAATATTTAATATCATGCATAATGAAATAATTATGCAAAAATATCAAAATATAAACTTTCATAGACGAAAACTTTCTTCATCAACTTGATTATCTATTACTTTGAGATTTATTTTGTTGTTATTTTAATATATAAAATATTATTATTTTAATAAATTTTTTATTCGATAAGCATATATATTTAGTACCCGATTAGTTAATGGTTTGAACCCGATAAGCTATTACAATTTGAGAATTGCCCCCCGATCAAAATCCTACATCCGCACCTATCTATTATTGTATCTCAATACTCTCTATACTACACAACTTCATTATATTGATGCATTTGAAAACTTTTTGGAGAAACATTTGCCTAATTCAACATCCATAAATTATAACATTTATAACAATATATATTAAAATAACAACAAAATAAAATTCATGGATTGGAGTATTTAGTACATCTAGACAATTATATATCAGTAGAGAATATGGCGTAGGCATTTTTATTGCACGTTAGATTGGAGTATTTAGTACATCTAGACAATTAAAATTCATGGATATGCTTAGCTTAAAAAGTCTTGAGCTGTTGTTTTTATTATTTTCTTCATCAGTAAAGCAATATTTTATTAATGACAATTGTCATATAGTAGAATCGAAAATGTAACTTACACATACTCGCTTTAGCTTGTCATCTCTCTATGACGATTTAAATGGAGGAGAAAAGAAAATAAAGGGAGGATGAGAGACGTAAAAGGAGTTAGATGATCCTGCTTGGATCTAGAATGATGAATGATCCGTAAGGACTTGGGGAAATGAATCAAGGTTGAAAGATAACTTAGGAGGAAAAGAGATTAAGTTTTACGGATATAATCAATTTATTTCAATTTTTGATGTGTAAATGATCCAAGTTAAATTTTTGATGGGAAAATATTTAAATTACAATGCTTTGAAGGGTATATATTCAAATTTCCTTAAAGTAATAATAATTAGAAATATTTTATATTTTTTTAATTTTTATTTTATATTTTAGATAGTTAGAAAATAACTTAATTTAATTATTATGAGATATCTAAAGAAGTAATTTTTTAACTATTTAAAAAATAATAAAAAATATAAATTTTGATTTTCAATTATATTTTTATTTAAAAATTATTCCGAACAGTTTAGATCTTTATTTAAATCATAGCTGTCATTAAAGCTGCTATAATTATCAAGACGGAGCTTAAAAGATGGGAAACTTGTAGATGCGTTTTAGAGGTAGTAAAATTTGATCCAATAAGATTTTTTTTTTTTAAAATCAATTTGATCTAAACCTGATCAATCCGAACTTGATCTAGATCCGAATGACTTGAAATCTGATATGACCTAAAATCAGATAATCTGAAACCAGACCCGATTCAAAACTGAATGACCCAAAATTTATGATAACCTAAGATCATATAAATCAAAACCCGACCCGATCCGACCTCGAATGATCCAAAACCTAAAATGACCCGAGATCAAACGACCCAAAATCTGACCCGATTCGAACCCGAGCAACCCAAAACACGAGATGACCCGAGGTTAGACAACCCGAAACCCGACCCGACCTAACTCATGCTGCACATATGTATCTAATTACTTTAAAATTATACCGTACAAATATTAAACTTCTCTTTATAAATCAATTTATACTTGACTGTCAGTTTATTTTGAGGGGGTCGAATTAAGCACGGATTTAGAAGGGGACCGACTTAAATACAAGTTTCATAAACAATGATAGATTGTTAGTTTATTTTGACACAAATTCAAATTTTTTTATCAACATAGCTCGTACAAAACAATTACACGTACAATTTTGATAATTTTAATTAAGAAATTACATATATATATATTCATAGTTTATATTAAAATAAATAATTATATTTTGAATCAAAATAATAATGTTTATAAATAAAAAAATTGTATGTAATAAATTAAAATTATCATAAAAAACTAATGTTTATTAATTAGAATTTCGTAAGTAGCATGTCTTCAGTTTGTTAATAAACAATGAAGTATGTCGACCTAACACTGATCTGACTAGATCTAAATTAATTAATCATATCTATATTATTTTAAAAGTCAAATTGATCATAACATAATTGATAATCTAGACTTAATATTGGCTAAAATAAATTTTTAAAAAAGTTTTAAAGTCTGACAATTTGAAATCCAACCCGACTCGAAATTCGACCAGATATGAAACAACCCAAAACCCGAGACTATATGATATCAGATGATCTGAAACCCGACCTGACCTGGACCCGAATGAACCAAAACCTAAGACGACCAACCGAAAAATCTGACAATGTTCGACCTGAAACCCGACCCGACCCGAATCAGGTCAACCCGACCCCGACCCATGATCAGATAATTTTTTTGGTCAAATTTACCTGATCCAAACCATCCGAATCTGAACACGACCCGACCCTAACCTGACCCAACTCGTCCGATTGCCACATCGACGCGTTTGAATATCTAACATCGAGTTTTAAATTCAGATTTAATTTTTTGGGATCAAATTTTAAATTAGTTTTAAGTTCTCTGAGATCAAATTTAAAACTCAAATCTGACTATCGACGTAAAACTTCACAACACTCATGTCATTTTGCTTGTTTTATTTATTAAATTTACCAAAAAAATCTGTCGTATGATATCTTTCATAATCACAAATGAAGGGAGTAAAGGCCCATATAAAGGGAAAGAAAAATACACAGTAGCTAGCCTCTAGAGGTCTTCGGCCCATAGCTAATGCTGGATCTCCAACTCTTACTGGTTCCCAGGTGGTGAATGAGACTGCCCTCTCTAAAGAGTGTACTTTCTCAAACTTTTCTCTTCAACTTTCATTTCTTCTCTTCCTGCCGGGTGCCTTCGGCAGGAATTAACCAAGTAACTGTTATCAGTGTGCCGAACTAATTCTATCCATGTAGCCCGTAATATTGCTCCTCTTAACTTATTGTACAATTTGTCTATTACCATCCTTCAATAGAATCAAATTATCAATATACCAAATTTCCTCTAGTAATTTTGTGCGAATTTTTATATCATCATTTGGTCATTTTGCCAATTGAATACAAAAACCCATGAGCATCGGATATCCCCGCTCCGCTGCATTTAATGGGAACTAATGCACTGCAGTCGTACATTTACCTAATTTTTTCATTTACTATACATTTATTAGCATGAAAATAGTTGTTATGATTATGCTAGTTGATACTCCCGGAACTTGCTTTGGAGGGTTTTTCTCCATGAATTGACTAGATATATTTTTACAATATTTGACATTTTTTTACCTAAATTGTATAATATTTAAAGTGAAGTTCTTTAATCAAAAGCAAACATATAAGTATATTAACATATTTATTGAGAAATAATAAGCATTTATTTCAGTAAGGGCAAATTTGTATTTGGATTTTGGAGAATCCAAATAATGAATATGAAAATTCAAGACAATAATAAAATTGAACTAAAATGAAAAGCGACTATTTATTTTGATTGACATAACAAATCATACAATATAAGTATAATAAAATGTCTGTTTGGATATGTAACTTATTGAATGCGTGTTTTAAAATATACTGAAAGTGGAAAGGGGCAATTCACTGGGACAGTATTTACCCCCCCCCCCCCCCCCTCTCACAATCATGAAAATTTTTTAGGCACTTGTCAATTTAACGAAGGAATGAAATCTTTAACGGACTGGCCATGCGACGGTACACAAGATCTGGGCCTACATGGCAAAGCACGCCATGTGTGCATGGTCCCATTACCCATCAACTCAACACGAGCGGATCTCAATTTTCTCTAAAACATCCATTGATTGATTCTTTCGTTCATTCGTTTCTCCAAAGCTCAAACCATGTGAGCCTATTTATCTATAGAAAGAGACGTACCTCCAAACAGACATGTGATGGTCTCGGCAATGCATGCCCATAAGAAATACCAGGGCAGGTATAGTGCTACAGTATATAATGTCATGGGACAAAAATCAGTGCGAGTGAGTGAGAACTGAGAAGCAGATACTTCCAAGCAGAGCAAAATTCCGACCCATGACATACATCATCGCATTAATAGGAAGACAGTACAAAAACAAAAAGAAAGTTCACCATCCCCATCTCTAAATGTAAATGCTGTAAATATCTTGGATACCAGACTTCTGTTTTAGCGGCTGATTGATCAATAGCAAGATTAGTGGCGCTATTGGTGTGAGGCTTGTGTTAATTGTATGATGGGTCTATATATAGAGAGTGAGGTTATGATATCTCTTGAAGCACAAAATCTTCTCATATTTCGTATTCGTATTTCGAATTTGAAAGTTCAAACGGTCAATCAAACCGTTGAACATGATCTTCATATTGAACTATCTTTAGAGATCAAAATTTATATTTTTTTGATTTTTTTGCTATTTTTTAGATGTGTACAAAATCGCTAGTTTTGGATAGTGCAGAAATCGTTACATCAACAAACTTTGTACTATTTAAAAAATTACAAAAAAATATAAAATTTGATCTCCAATGATATTTCAATATGAAGATGATGTTCAATGATCTGAATCAACCATTTGAACTTTCAAATTCGATATATGGACGCGAAACACGGGAGGTTTTGTGCTTTGCGAAGCACCATAGCCTCACACACTCTCTCTCTCTGTATATATATATAGCCTCACTCTCTCTCTCTATATATATATATAGAGAGAGAGAGAGAATATATATAGAGAGAGAGAGAGAGAGTGAGGCTATGGTGCTCCGCGAAGCATAAAATCTCATGCGTTTCACATTCATATTTCGAATTTAAAATTTTAAACGACCGATCCAAACCATTGAACATGATCTTCACATAAAAAAAATATAAAATTTGATTTCCAAAAATATTTCAATATGAAGATCATGTTCAACGATTTGGATCTAATATTTGAACTTTCAAATTTGAGATACGGACGCGAAGAACGTGAAATTTTGTGCTTTGCGAAGCACCATAAGCTCAATATATATAGAATATATATATATATAGAGAGAGAGAGAGATAGCTTATGGTGCTTTGCAAAGCAAAAAAATATTATTGTTTCGGGGTGAGATTTCATACTCCGAGGTCTCAAATAATCAATCTAAGTTGCTCAATAATTTCTTCATATTAAAATATTACAGGATATTAAATTTTATTATTTTTTGAGTTTTCTAACTATTTTTTAAATTATTTTTAAAAAACAACCTTGAAATAGGCTATTTTCTTATGTTAAACATGACTGTTTTTAAAAATAATTTAAAAAATAGTTAGAAAGCTCAAAAAATCATGAAATTTAATATCCTACAAGATTTTGACATGAAGAAATTATTGAACAAGTTAGATTGACCATTTGAGATCTTAGGATATGAAATCTCACCCCGAAGTAATAATAGTTTTTTACTTTGTAAAGCACCATAAGTCATCTCTCTCTCTCTTTATATATATAGAGAGAGAGAGAATCTAAAATGCAATTTGTTGCACGGATGCATCCGTGCACCACGTTAAAATCTCAAAGTTCAAGTTAAAAATGATCGATTCAAACTATTTAATTTATTTTCTATATCAAACTCTTGTAGAAAATCAAATTATATATTTTTTTATTTTTTTGGGCCAAGATAAAGTTAGTTGATTTGAGTATTTTGGATCGTCCAATAGTGATGATTTTCTTCTTCATACCCAAAAAAATAGCAAAAATATTTCAAAAATATAAAATTATTTTTTTTACGAGAGTTTGATATGGAGAATAAATTGAACGGATCAAATCGATCATTTTTAACTTAAAATTTGAGATTTTGAGATGATGAACAAATATATCTGTGCAACGCGTTGCATTTTAGACTTTCTCTCTCTATATATATGTAGGAAAATCTTACGGTGCTTCGCGAATAAAGAGCTATTTTTCTTCGGACTAACAAGTCTCATAAAATCTAAGCTCAAATTACCAATCTAATTCATCCAACATAAACTACATATTCAAATCTTATGGAATACCAAATTTGATTATATTTGAAGCTTTTTAACTATTTTTCTTGGATTTTTAAAAAATATCCAAAAAATAATAATAAAATAATAATATGTGCACCTAAAAATTTATCATCCTTCAAATTTCAAAAGTAGTTACAAAGCTCCAAAACTAATAAAATTTGATATTCAACAATATAATTATATTATTATGGACTAATTAGATTGATATTTCGAGCTTTCGGTATATGAAATTTGAAACTGAAGTAGAACTCTCTTTTGCTTCGCGAAGTACCGTAAGGTCTCCCTATATATATATATAGAGAGAGAGAGAGAGAGAGAGAGAGTTTGTCTATTGTGCTTCTAGTAGCACTTCGGCCGAAATGCTACTATTTCAATTTTTAATTTAAATAAATCAATAAAAATTTTATATCATAATCTTATAAAATACTAATTTTTATCATATTTGAAATTAATTTTTTATGTTTAATGATTTTTGAAGGATATTCCTAAAATAATAGAAAAATGATAAAATTTATATGTAAAAAATGTTTACTTTCTAAAAATCATTAAGCATAGTAAACTAATTTCAAACACGATAAAAATTAGTATTTTATAAGATTATAATATAATTTTTTTATTGAGCTACTTAAATTTAAATTTCGAGCATGAAAAATTAAAATTTGGACTGGTAGTGTTTCGATCAAAATGCTACTGGAAGCACAATAGACAAACTATATATATATATAAGAAGTAAGAAGTAAAACCGGATGATTGCTTTTACATCTGAACGTTGCATCCAAACGCTACCACCAATAGCGGAGCTCGGGAGGAAATTAAGGGAGGGTTAATAAGATTTGATTATTTATATTAAGCGATTAGAGAGGGCCATTCACATGCTTCAAAAATAATTTTACTTAGAAAATTAATAATAATTATACTATTTCGAGATTGATGGGGCCATAACCCAATTTCTTATAGAAAAGCTCCACCACTGGCTACCACCACTTTGTGTTTGAATTGTAGAGTGGACATAAGTGATTACAAAGTAGTAATAGATCAGTGTAATTTTTGAAATCAAGGATATATTATCGTCAATTATAGTTTTGTTGGGGTTACAAAATAAATTCTCCCAGGTCATGTCAAATCCTTCGTCATGGATAGAAATAGATGCTAAATGTTGTTGCTGCGATTTTGTTCTGTGAAAAGGGTTTAGATTTTAGAGCCTTTATCTCTGCTATTTCTTCGTCATTTCTAGTCCCTTCATCGTAGTTTTTTTTGGGTAACTATAATTTCGCACATGATACCTCTCTTGCTCTGTAGACTACAGCTTTTCTGAATTAATATGATGAAATATAAAAAATTGGGGACATCATGGAGCCAAGTTAAAAATTTTCACATTTAAGAGAATACTATTACAAACACTATTTAATTAGCAGCCGAAATAAACAGGAGGAGAAGGTAAATTAGAAGTGGAAAAAAAAAAACAAAAATACATCTTTTTGGGGCTTCCCACACAAATAACCAGATGAAAGCCCCAAAGAACGCTCTCTCCCCCAACTTTGGGGAGGGCTACAAGGGCCCACAACACAGCCCTACATTCCACACAAAAACCCAACAAGATGATACATTAGGAGATTCTGTATATATATATAGCCTCGGTATGTAGTTGTGGGGTTTGCCTTTGCACCCCCACAACGGCTATATTATATTCTCTCCCTACTATAATATGAGTAAACACTAAACATAACCAAAACAAAGAAACACTTGGCCCCATATATTTATATAGCATGCATTTAATTAGGAGAAGTTAAGACGGGAGGTGTAGGTCGCCTTAGGATTCCAGTTCCTAGGAATCACATCCCGTGCAGAGAGGGTTTGTTTCGTGGACAATGTGGTGATCCGAACCGAAAATGGGCCCTTCAGTGGCCCTGCTGTAATGCACCATGTTGCACCCCAAACGTGATCCATGTTTAACCATTGCTCAGAGTTAGCCTGCATTAGAAATTGCGTTTTATTTACCAAATAGTAACAAGATAAAGAGTAATTGTTAGTTGTAAATCAGTGGGAGCCAGTCTTCCCTTTCCTTTTGACAATGTTTGAATATAAAAGAATGTTCCAAGCATGCCAAGCTTTGCTTTTGGGGATTAGGGTTGAGCATAATCTATTATCAAGTGGAAATTAAAGTAGTTGCTTTATGCTTTAGCACATATATGTAAAGGAGATTTACTGACTTTGCAAGTAAAGCCGCTTTGGGTAATTACAGCTTGCTTTTGACATAAAGAACCTTTTATTAATATAATATAAATATCTTTTGTTGAGTTGTGATCTGTGACCATAACTATTGCATTAGTGTGAGTTTTTCCCCCTAAATGCGCACATATATACTTACAGGCAAAATGCTGATATGTTATTTGGCCTTTAGAAAGAATTGGAGTAAATGATTCAATGTTTGTCCCGGTCAAGTGTAGACATGGGACAGAACCAGGATTTGAATATAGGGGGGCCGGTTGGCGGTATTCAAAATATTGAATGATTAAAACAAATTATAGAGAGGCCAACTGATAATTTCTATACAAATATAATCAATTTTCATAGCATTTCTGCACATTTACGTAAATGAGGAGGGGGCAGTCCCCCCCCCCCCCCTCTCCACCCCTGCGAACCGGTATTAACAATCAAATAGCTGGAATTATAATGAGGAATAAAAATTAAAAGAAGGTAACAGCCTTACTTGTTGAATCTGCATGGATCCGATATCGCCATCGCCATCCTCATACTCTACTAAAAGAGAGAGCCAGAATTCTGTTGATCCTTCGTTAACATGAAAAGCTATGTTCTGGTTATGGTATTTGCAGGGAGTCCTGTTACATCAGAAAATAATTAATTTGGTATTAATGTGTACTTATTTCATGATGCAACAGTCCAGTTCAGACTTAAAAGAACCAAAATATGATATAAAGAACATAAAAGAAGTTAAAGCGTGCTAAAAAAAAATTAAAGGGTAGAGTGATATACTTCTCCCAACATTGTCCCTCATTTTCACACACGTGGGTTTCATGCGTGGTAGTTACTTGGAGAGGTCATTTTTCAGTTACGGTGGTAAGTGATGGGGCAATATTGGGGCGTTTTATATATTTTTTTTCAAAAAGAAAAGAACCAAAGAGGGTACAGGGAACACCATGAAATATGTGCTTGGACCTTGAAAAGGAACTGAGGACACGCATGTCATTTAAAGTTGCAATTGAAAAGATTCTGTTATGTTGGTTCACAAGCTAAAAATCCCATTATTTCAATTTTCACAGAGGTGAAAATATGAAGACAAAAAACCCAAGAAGAATAAGACCTCTTTTGTCGCTATGTTATACCTACTGTTCACCTCTGCCTCAACTAATCTAACAGAGTTATAAAATGACCTCACCCTTACTATACCAAATTGAGATCAGTGGCTAAACAATAGGGCTTGTAGAAAGTAAAAAAGCAACAACATCAATTGCATTGAAGGAGACCGGCAGAAACATAATTTAACCTTTCTAAGAGGCTAACACAATAATTCACATTTCTTTTCAAATGGCCTGAAATTTTATATAAATTAAACCAGCATTCTGTTTTCATACCTCCTGAAGACAACTGAAATTTCACCGCGGTTTCTGAGCTGGGGCCCATGGCCGGCGACAGCCATGCGACTAAATGCTGCACCGCTCAGGTCAAAATGGGACTTCCCAGAGGAACAGTAACCACCGGGGCACTCATCAGTGACTATTATTGTAACAGCTCTTCTAGAGCAGATTGATGGGTCCAGGCACCTGACCTTATAACATGCGCCGCAACCTTCGCCACCCTTGAATAGGACCGGGCTTACTGCACCGACTCGCGCTTTGTATGGAACCACATCAACCAGTGAACCATAACCGCAAGCACCACCTGAAAATTTAAAAAAAAAAAAATGTAAAGGGTATCAGAGAGATATTTGGCAACATTATGAGTTTATTTTAGGGTGTTAGTAAAACTGTTTCAGGAAACTAAAAGCTGAGGAAAGAGTTTAGCAGCACTCAGCTAGTCAGCTGACACTCTCAGACCCTCTGCTCTTGCTGGGCACGCGTGAGGCACGTGGTCAGCACCCACTCGGCGCCACTTGTTCGGTATGGTGACAAAACCCTCATCAGAAATTTATTAAATCGAATATGCTAATAAATGTTTGCGCAAGGTTTGCTATGGCAGTGTGAAATGGGTGGGACCGTGGGACTAATTAACTTGTACATGGGTAACTGTGTGGCCGGTTCAATCATTAAATGATAAACGACGTCGAGACAATTATTACAAATATCTGCGGGAGAACGGATCCAATATTTATTTGACACGTAGCCTTTACCGACAGGGACCCACATAGAAGTCCGAGCGTAGGACGTACACGGTACTCCGAATAGCAGTTTCGTATACTGGACCCGATGGCACGCAAATACGGGCTCACAAGTTGCAACGGCTAGAAAAATGTGCATTGCAACGAGCCACGCGCCAAATGCGAACTAGTAGCAATTTCCTCCCAACGGTTAAAATATTTAATTCCCATCCCATATCCGTTGTTTTGTTTTTTCCTCTTATTTTCTTCTTTCGAAGAAATTCCTCAAGCCATTTGTATTTTGTACAATACACACTGGTACAGCGGTATTAGCCTAATACTAGCCAGTCCCTTGAAGACAAAAAGGTAAACAAACACAGTACACCACTGGTAATTAAAATTGCAGAGACTGAATTACGGACTTAATAAATTACACTAACATCCAGCATGCAAAAGGGGATGGTCGGAGAACACAAACACAACTGCATAACAGTGAGCTACAAGGTGAGTGCATTTTAGAGCGTACCGTCACTGCCGTCGCCGTCGGCGCTGCCGTACCAGGTGGCTGTAGCGGGGTGCCATTGTGGGTCAGAAATATGGAAAGAGGCGGCGGAGTTGAGAGAGAGCAATGCGGGAAGGAGGAAAGGGAAGAGGATGGAAAATGAGAAAGAGAGAGCGGCCATTTGGGAGGGGAAGAGCTTTCCTTTTTGTTTCGTTCCTCTCTCCTCTCTCCTCTCTCCTCTCTCCTGGGTGTCAATTTTCTAATTTAAGGCCTGCTTTTAGACTTGAAGAGAGCCTAAGTGGCAGCCCCCGATGGAGAGAGCAGGGGGAGAAGAAAGAGAGGTGGAAATGGACAAGGGAGCAAGAGAGTGGAGTAGCAGAGTATCAGTGGACTTCATTTATAAAGAGGAAGACATGAAAGAGCGGCTGTTAATTTGTTTTCCCCTCTTTTCCCACCTTTTAATTATTTTTGAGGGAACCTTTTTTTCACATGTGCCCCTACCCTTTCCCTAGCAATACATTCTGGTCGTCTTACATACGAGTGTTCACACTTTAACACTTTACCACTTTACCACATGCGTATTATTCCGAATGCATTATTTTTAAAATTATTGGTGCACTTATTAAGGTGATACATTGAAGTGCATAATAGAGTAAATAACATATTTTTAACTTAAAAACAGTTAAGGCGTCTATTCAACATAGCAACAATTATTTAATTTTATTGATATTACTAAAAGTCTATTTTTATTACCAAAAATTGCGACAAATTGTTTAGTTTCTTAAATTTTCGTATATAATAGTTTAAGTACATGCATTTTCTGCAAATAAATTGTGTTACTGTTCTTCACAGACGCTTATAAATTGTTATAGCCAATAGCAATTCCGAAATTCAAAGGATGCATGCGTAAAATATAACTTTAACATTCAATAACATGTTATTAACTAGTTGTTATACACACGCCTAAAGCTCAACTGAAACCTCGCTGAGTGATGAAGAGGAAAAGGTTTCGGATTCTCTACAACCGTACGGCAGTTTCAAAAAGGCTTGGCTCTTTTACAATACAAAACACAACATTATTAATTTAGTAATTATTTAATCAAATCAAGTATTATTATCTTTGGATCGAAATCTAGAAAGCTATATCGTAGAACTAAGGTTCTTAGAAATTTGTGATTTATTCATATTTTGTTAATAACTAAATAATTTGATGTGTTAATTGATCTATTTGTGAACTGTATGTGATTTAACATATCTTCATAAAAAAAAATGAATAATATACGTTCTTTTTTTGACATAGATCAATTTTATTTTTGTGAACTATGACTGTTACTTGATTTGATGAGAGAGACAAATAAACATAAGAAATGACAATTAATATCAATATATCATCTCACATTGATTTTTACAAGTTCAACTAATTTAATAGACACTAGTCATAGGTACTGGTCACCAATCAGTATGGTTTGTCATAATTTTTATTTTGGAGCACCAAAAATTGTGAGATTGTACACTATTGCAATGACCAATTAGGAAGCAAAAAAAAACTTAAATAAACTAATGAGATTGCATGTGACAAAGTTATTTTTTACTTATATGTTATAATTTAAATTTCAAAAATAGAATAAATGTCACGTCCAATTAAACTCATTTATGACATAATACTTATAAAAGAACATAAATCATAAATAATAATTTAAAAGAAAGTTTATTATATAACATCTAATAACAATTATATATATATATATATTTTATTGTCAAAAATAATAATATTTTTCCAAATTATATTAATTGTGAATTTTTAATATCAATAATCAATGGATTTTTCTTACGTATCATATCTCTTTGATTAAGGTTACTGAATGAATTATATATAGTTGAAGGGGATCCGAGTTGCTGGGCAGAGATTGCATTCTGTCAAAGTCAAACAGTCAAAATAACAGCGGAGGAGTGCACAGAGATAAAGGAAGGCGTAGGTATATCACAAATTTGACAGATTTCGATGCGACCAAAGATGGTAAAGAATCCGATACCGGCGAGTCTTCTTTTTCCATCCGCTTGTCGCCCCATCCATGTGCAAGGCACAAATCTGAACTGACGAAAGTGCCCCTACTTTGGTACCTTCTTCGGATTTTACACCGACTGATGCTCCCCTGCCCCCGGATTTATTGGCGGGTGAGTAGCGACCGTTAACTCTTTATTTAGGGTGTGTTTGGATGGTATATAATACTATAATAGCATTTTTTTTTCATATTTATGGTGTGTTTGGATGGTATATAATTGCATTATTTTTGAAAAAAAAAGTATTATTTTCGGGTTAGCAATCATTTAAACACAAAAACAAAATCGAAAATAGCAGCTAATCCGTTAATCTATAGAAAACATTGAGTTAACGATTGGTGTCCATAAAGTAGTGAAAATAATAAAAAAATAAAATTTTCTTTTATATTAGTATGAAGTAATATTAAATAAATATTATTATTAAAAAATACTAAAAATAATTAATTATTTTAATTATTCTCTCCATTGATCTCAAGTTACTATCCAAACAATATTTTACTAACCCGAAATAATAAAAATTAATACTCTTCTCATATTTCCCAGATATCACTAACCTCACACTATTCTTAACTACTAACCCAAACAATATTATTTTTACACTAATCCTTTCACCATCCAAATACACCCTTATTGATTTATCTATCTATTTATTTCTCTTTTCTCAAGGTTAATTGCCACGCGCAAATAAAATTACATCTTAGGAGTTGCATGCGTTAGTTGATGCGTCAATTCCCCGGCAAATCTGTTTGCATGGAGCCCAACAAAACGGCCAAATCTTTTTTGACAAAGAGAAGCTGATTACTGCAATTCTTTGCTTTAATTTTGTTTTATTTTTCTTTTGAGCGAAGTGGAGCTATTATTAAAAGATATATTATTAAAATGAAGCCCAGCTCCTACCACTTCGTTAGTTCGTTTATTCAGTTCTCTTTTTGCAGTTGCGGTTGAGAAGTCAGAAGATTTGCATGTGCTGATCAAATTATTGTGAGCCAACATGAAGTGTGATATAAATAAAAATGGTTTAAACTATTGATTTTTCTAAGAGAATTGTTTTTTTTTCTTCGTTTGGATAATTTGCCTGTGGGTTATTTCTTTTTTATATAAGAGCATGTTCTGTTTTTAGCGTTGTTCTAATCGTGCACCTTTTCTTTCGTTCCGATTTGAAAGAAAAATATATTAATTAATACGCGCTGAGCCGTAATAATATCACATTCGAATTTTATATTCCTTTAGATTATTTATAATTTCTAACTGTGACCTCAATTTCATATGAATCCATTCAAAAATTTCATCACCGGAGAACCATCTTTTTTTTTTGGAGTTTTGATGAAGGTCTAAATCTATTTTAATTTCTTCATTCAATTCAGAAAAGTAGTTTGTTGTACAAGACAAGACAAGACAAAAAAAACATTATATAAGAGAGTCTATAGAATCTCTATAACATTACTTAAAAAATATTCTTTCGTGTTAATATATTATTTTAATTAATATTATTGGATCGTATAGTTTAAGTTGTAAAACATATGGGAGTGTTTGGCACTCAATGGAATAGCAAAAAGTTGGAATAGAATATCTATTCCGACGAATTAATTTGCCAAACGAATTTTACACAAAGTAGAAGAGTACGGAATAGTGCTAATCCGGTATACCAACTTATAGGTGGAATACCGGATTAGCTCTCGTCGGAATAGCGATTATTGTTTGATTATATTATATTATATTATTATATTATATTATGATTATGATTAAGATTTAGTATTATTATATTATTATATTATATTTATGATTATCATTTATTATTGTATTAATATTATGATTATTATTTATTATTATTATTGTCATTATATTATTATTACTAAATTATTATTATCATTATTGCTATTATATTATCGTTACCATTAGTATTATTATATTATTTATTATTATTACAAATATAATTTTAATATTATATTATTATATTATGAATATAAATATAATTATTTTATTATTATATTATTATGATCAAGATTATTTATTATTATATTATTATATTATGATGATTATGATTATGATTATTATTACTTATTATTATTTTATTATGTTGTATTATATTATTATATGTTGATTATAGTATGATTAATTTATTATTATATTATTATAATTATTTTTATGATTATGATTATATTTATATTATTATATTATTATGATTATGGTTATATTATTATGAATATGACTATAATTATTATTATCATGATTATGATTATGATTATTATATTATGATTATATTATTAAAATTATGATTAATTATTATTATTATAATTATGATTGTAATTATAATTTTTTATTATTATATTACTATATTATGTTTATGTTTATATTTTTATTATATTACTATTATAATATTATTATTTATTATGATTAATTTTATGACTTTATTATTATTTTATTATGTTGTATTATATTATTATATGTTGATTATATTTATGATTAATTTATTATTATATTATTATAATTATAATTATTTATAACTATTTTTATGATTTTGATTATATTTTGATTATTATATTATTATGATTATGATTATATTATTATGATTATGACTATAATTATTATTATCATGATTATGATTATTATATTATGACTATAATATTAAAATTATGATTAATTATTATTATATTATTATAATTATGATTGTAATTATATTTTTTTATTATTATATTACTATATTATGATTATGTTTATATTTTTATTATATTACTATTATAATATTATTATTTATTATTTTTATTTTTATTACTTTATTATTATCTTACTATTATGATTATTATTTTACTATTATTATTATTATTATTATCATCATTATTAGTATCATTATTATTCATATTTTAACTATTCTGAGTAACAACTGCCAAATGATATTTTCGCTCTTCCAAATAGTCAAGAATACCACTCTTCTACCACTCTTCCAAAAAAAAAAATTATTCTATCACTCTTCCAAAATTACCACTATTCCAAAACTATTCCTTGATTTGCCAAACGGACCGATAATGTTTTTCATATGAAAGATCGTGGGCCTCAAATTCGAATGAATATTTTATGAACATTTAAAATTGAATTGGCTGCCCAAATTTTATCTCAATAAACCAAATAAATCCGTACTCTACGGATTTGATCTCTTAGACAAATGTGAATGATTTTTTTCCCTTAATCTCTAAAATATCGCAACTTACTATATATTCAAATAATGTTTTGATTTGCCATCTGCCGTCACAAAAACAACTAGAAGTTAATTAATATTATATTAGTAATCATGAGTGAATTGTCTTATAACAAATGATGTCCATATCTGTAAAAGTAGCGAACGAAATGAGGGGAAAATATGTCATTTTTTCCCTTTTCATGACTTAAAAATGGAACTAATTAAGCCATATAACTTTTAAATATTCATAAAAAAACTTCTATTAAATTTTGAACATATAACTATTTTACAATTACCAACTATAAACATTATCTTTATCATTAGACAAAAGTTAATTCTTAAAATTTTACGCTTACATACATACTATAAATATTATTTATCATTAGATCAAAGATAGTTATTAAAATGATGTCACGTTGTCTTCAACATAGGTTAGATCACAAAAAATGCATGAGTTGGAATACCGAATTATTTATTTCGCTTTCAAGTCGTGCAATACTTTGAAAATAATGTGTCCATAAATTACTTTGAAAATGCACAATACTCTCATTGAAACAGGTTGGCATGAGGGGACTTGTGGAATACTACTGAGTATATATAGATCCAGCCAAACTGGTGGCACGTTGTACGATCTGTTTGCAGAGACTAAAAATTAATGAATAGGAAAAAAAGAAAGAAAAAGCGAGAGATATGGTTTTGGATTTCTGGATCAAAACATTCAAGTACCAAACATGGAATTTTGCCATGGTGGTCCTTCATGATTGAATTTAACTGTCCAATTTGCTGTAATGATTAAATTAGAAGTGTGTTATATTCTTAGGCACGTTAATTGGCACCAAACTTAAGATTAGGCTAAGTTGTGTCTATATATAATTCATAACCATGAAGTAAGATTAATTATGACGCTTGTTATCAGAGAATTTAAAATGCATCCTTCTTCTGATAGTTTTGTGGCACGGTATGATGGCTATTCACCGCCCTATCTATACTATTATATAAAGCATCTAAGAATTGAAGTGTTATTTTTTGTCATGATAGTTTTTTATTATACTAATTTTATTCCTCAATTAGACATATACTATTTATTTTTGGTTGATCAAATGTATGTGATCGCATCCATTGATCCACTATTTCTTTCTATTTCTTTCCCTTATATACTATTATTTCCATAATATTATTTTTTTATTTAGCAACTTTGTGCATAGTTGGTAAAAAATTAATGGTGATAATATATGTTAGAATAATTTACTTTTCTTGTCATAAAAATCATGAATCATTAACTCATATTGTGCAAAAATCTCATCAAGATTAAATATAGTCTTTATTATAGGTTTTCTCTATAATTTGGTGAATTTATAATTTAATATTAGATAAATATGAATTTTTTATTTTATAATATTTTATTGTTTAAATAAAAAAATCTGCTGCAGCGCATGGGTATATAGCTAGTATTAATTAATCAGGCTTACAATTTTCCTACACAAGGTTTTTTTTTTTTTGCTTGAAGTATAAAAGCTAGAAATGATTTGCTTAATTACTGTTTTAAGGACATAATTCAGCTCGTGCCCTTCATTTCATTTTTGCAATGTTATCTCAAGAATATTCATTTTCTTTTTGGACAAAACATAACAATATTCCTTAATCTCCGGTAACTGACAGGGTAATTATTTTGGGAAGGTGAAGTATCTATTTGTCGAATGCAGGGGTAATTACTCTTCTTTTTTTTTTTCAAAATTTCATATAATATAGAAGACATTTATAAAAAAGTAATTCCTAAAAAGTATTTTTCTTTCTTGTTATTGTGGACATGGTTTTTCAGCATATATTCAATTGTACTTAATTCTTTAAATAAGTAGAAAAAATGGTCCGTATCGTATTTCACTGAACAAATCCAAGTTGTCTCAATTATAATAAAACTAGCTATATACCAGCGCATTGCAGCAAAATTTTTTATTTAAACATTAAAATATTATAAAATAAAAAAATTCACATTTATCTAATATTAAATTATAAATTCATCAAATTATAGAGAAAACATATAATAAAGACTATATTTAATATTGGATGAGATTTTTGCACAATATGAGTTAATGATTCATGATTTTTATGGCAAGAAAAGTAAATTATTTTAACATATATTATCACCATTAATTTCTTACCAAATATGCACAAGGTTGCTAAATAAAAAAATAAAAATTATGAAAATAATAGTATATAAGGGAAAGAAATGGAGAGAAAGAGGGGATCAATGGACGCGGTCACATACGTTCGATCAACCAACAATAAAGATTATCTGTCTAATTGAGGGATAAAATGGGAATAATAAAAATTTATCATGACAAAAAATGGACCCTCAATTCTTAGATGTTTTATATAATAGTATAGAAGTATAGATATTAGGCCATTAATTCCATATACAACGGGAACAATTAATTAAGCAGAATCCTACAGAATAAAGCATCTATTTGGGAATCACAATTTGTATATGTAGTACATAGCATAAAACAGGTTTAAGATCACGCTATACACGAGTAGAACGTAATTAATAAATTATTAAATTCAGGGTTGAATTAACCTATTAAACAAACGAGGCATAAATAAGTCTACAATCTTTTGTGGAAAAGGTACAACTTTTTCGTGGATTAGTATAGTGACCTTTTTCCCATGCAGCAGGACCCAAATTAGTTTCAGTTCTTTTCCAAAAATCAATTATAGGGATATCAACTGAAACCGAATAAATATAAAGTTATTCATTTTATTCGGTTATGAAAAATATCAATAGTTATAAAAATTAATAGAAAAATATATAATTTAAAAGAAAAAATGAATAACTAAATAAAATTATAAAAAATAAATATATTTGAAGTATCTTTGATATGATCTTTATTTATACCAACTAGAATAAATTTGCTTGATAAATTTTAGCTATTCAATTTTTTTTCGGTTTATCCGATTTAGAAAAACATAATCCGAATCAAAAAATAAAACTAAATTAGCTAGAATTTTCAACTGGATTAAAATTTTTAACCGAAAAATCGAACCAAATAGTCCAAAACATAAATGTTCAATTCAAAACTAATTAAATCGATCGTTTTCATACCCCTAAATATAATCCTAGCCTATATAAAAACACATGATTCTTTATTCAGTTTGGGGTGTCAATTAGGTCAGATCAGTCTCAGTCTCAAATTGGACTATCATTATTTTATTATTTTTCAAGTATGCCACATCATCAATTTTCTCCATCATTGATTTGTTTAATTTTTTTCATCTTTTTGAATCTAAAGGTTTATATAAAATAGTTTCTCTCTCATCATTAAAATAATATGTGCAATGTACTTAAGGTGAAACTTAACTCGTAAAATGATTTAATTGTTTATGATTATTTATACATTATTATGTATTTAGTTATATTATTTATTACTATAGAAATTATTAATATATTTATCATTATTATTTAAAATTTAAAAATATTATGTCCAAAATTTTTTTAATGTAAAATTTTATATTATTAGTTATTTATTTGAGGACTATATTATCGGGGCAAAATCTGAGTTATAGCCCTAATTAGGGGTGTCAATTTTTTACCCGACCCGACCTAAATATGTCCCGACCCGACATGATCCGAATATAAATAAGTCGGGTATAAGTTTAATTTTTTTGACCCGAATCAGGTCGGGTCGGGTTCAGGTGAACCCGACCCAACCCGATTAATTATATTTTTTGAAGTAATTTTGTGATTTAGTACTAATTAAATCTTAAATATATACTAATTAACATGAATTATAAATTAATTAATATTTTATTGCTTAAAATTATATAAAAATAATTAATAATTAATTAATTATTTTACATAGGTCGATCCGTGACCCGTCGGGTCGGGTATGGGTCAAAATTTTTTTACCTAAATTTAATCGGGTTAGATCATGAAAAATAATAAAATAATATGACCCGATCCGACCCGACCCATTGACACCCCTAGCCCTAATATATATAATTAATGGATCAGATCGATTAATACCAGATCCGACCAAAACAGACTAAAAAATATTCATCCATGTCCGATCTATTTTCTGATCAGTGAGTGAGAAATAAAAAAGCAACGTACTCGATGTTAAGAAATAAAAAAAAATAGAGCATCGATTGTTGAAGGATGTTGGCATGTTGTTCTCTAGTCTCTACATACAATGATGTGAGATTGCATCCAAAGATGTGAGGATTGTTTTCAGAATTCCGATAATCCAGCATTTAGCCGAAAATAAACTGAATTCTATTTCGAACCTCATGATTAGACCTCGCAACCTAGTGAGAAAATCATTGGTTATTATTTAAAATAAAATCTTCGAACCCTACACTCCACATTCAGCGACCAATAAATGGTTAATGCAGAACCTGCACAGAGATAGTGCAACGAGATATGACAATATAATTCCGTCTTTTATGGTGCATCAGTGCAGCACTGGCAGACACCGGCGTTTCAGTCTTACAGAGATTATAAATATTGGATTACTGAACTAATAATGATTGATTTAGTACAGTTTTAGTCAATATATTATATATGTGTGATGAAAAGCTGAAAAGCTCTCTCCTGATGTCTCTCCTCGTCCACATTAATGTTTGGCATTCATTGAATTAAATATTCATGACCACTAATATGTCGTCATTAGGCGTTCTCTTCAAGCAAGGTTTTGTGACTCTTTGTGTTGTCCCGGCCGGATTGTACATAATAGTACAGTAGTATTGTGCTTGCCTACTTGAGAAAACTTGTATTTTTTTCAAGTCAATATAATCTAAGTTATTAGTCTTGCTGTCATACAAACTTTGATAAATCTATAAATGCTTGATTTATAAAAAAAAATGAAGGGAGAAAGGCGAAAAGTAATATATGGGAATAGTTATAAAGTGAAATTACCGTGAACTTAATATATTGAACTTTTATTCAGGGAATAAAATTAATAGTACTCAACAATTCCATAAGTATGTTTCTATCAACTCATCTAAATTTATTTAATATCATATGGTTGATTGTATTTTTCTTGTAACATTTTGTCAAGAGACCTATCAGCAACATATATTGCCGATAAATAAAAAATGATAAATGATAAAAATCAAGCATAAATAATGAATGTGTATAGTTTTAAAAAGGTTACGTGTCAATATGTTACACACCCATGGCATTGCAATGTCACAATTATTTCTAATATTTTTTACTTTTATTTTTGTATCAATATTTCAAATAAACAAATATGTAATCTGTATAGGTCTTGTTTTATCGATTTAAGTGATAAAACTTTCAGAAAAGTTTATATTTCTATAATTTATTTTGGATAATATAAAAAGTTACAAAAGAAATATGGATGAATCACTTTCATTGATGCAGACAAAGTTTTGTGTATTTCAAATTTTAACTGCTTGGTTTTGTAAAAAGCGAGCCAAAATGATTAAAATTAGTTCATATGGTCTCATCATTCATGAAAAGTAACATGATCAATATATCAATATTTTACATATAGAAATTCTGATGTTAAATAGCTCGCAACGTTAGAATCATTTCCTTGCATTTCTCCCTTTCTCAGAACGAAGGTACATCCAGGGATCATTACACATTCCGTAACCACAGAGAATCAAAGGTTTAAATAATACCTTTGGCAGTTCAAGCACTCAGGTCAATAGTAGTTGGAGACCGTTCCAAAAATCCAATTGTGAAGCACAATCAATGTAACCAGACGCATGGGAACAGGGAACGGGACTTCATTTTTGTACACTGTGGGGCTACTTAAAACAGTATCTACACTAAATAGATTCATTTTCAGTTTTCTTCATGTAGGCCCACTGCATCAAATTATGTAATAGATATTTACAATTTGCAAATTTGAAGGGTTGTGATCGACTGGGGAGAGATGGTAGCTCACAGGATTTGCCGACACATTCTATGGGAAATTGGGGATTTATCTTTTATATGGTATATCAATTTTCTTCTCAGATAAGAGCAGAGTTTGTTCTCCGTACTCGACAATCGTATAAATCGTATGTGGTCGACATTAGATATTAGTGCACGAGATAAGATCATGCTTAATTTTACAGTTTTACTGCAGTGACGAGTGAGGAAGAGGCACAGTGCAAATCTCATAGCAATGTAAGATAAATATCGTGCCACCATGTATCTTAGCTCGCAATCATACATGCACTTTTGTATTGTTGTTGCACATGCCATGTTCGTATTTCTGATTGAGAAAGCTGCACGTTATAAGCCTGGTACCGGTTTGACCACCGAGTTCATGTAACTAGGCAACATTAACATGTCACAATGCAAACGATATCCTCTGCGGAGGTAAAAAAACTCCGTACAGTGCAGTAGCGGAGCCAGAAACGATCGATAGGGGGTGCCCGATTCAAATAAATAAAATATTCAGGTCAAAAGAAATTTTATTTTTTACCATACGATCTTTATTTTTCAGTGAACCGAGGGAGTGCCCGAGGGCCGGCTGGCGCCTACCTTGGATCCGCCTCTGGTACAGTGTGTTGGTTTTCTCTTAAACTGTTCGATCAGCGATCGACGTTCCTGATTAATAATAATAAATTTTTCGTGCATCATAATAAATCTTCAAATCCGTTGTGATTTAATCGAACCGTCAAGATTAATCTTGCACTCTGCGGAGTTATCTGGCCCGTCACAATGAAGATGAAGTAGGACCAGTAGGCAAGCCATTCTACTTTCTTCCAGGTAAGATGCTAAAAAGGCTATGCATTTTCACTAATTTTGTGCACATCAAATTGATGAAATATGAATCTCCATGTGGATCAGGCAGTTTTCAAATCGCGCTACACGGTGTAGTGCGGCAGACGATACAAATCTAAAATTTGAAGATTTTAATATCTCACCACCATCTTGGGCTCTTAGTCTTAGCCCACTTCTTTTGGTACAAAAGGAAAAGAACTATTCATATTGTATGTTTGATTCCTTTGCAAACCAAAAAGGAGAAGTTTAATGCGGGACGAGCTTTATCTGGGTCAAGTCCGAGAGTTCTGTAGCCCAATTTAAATGGAATCCTAACGCTAGCACCTTAGGCCTGCTGGAGTAAAGGCCCCATCACACGGGTCCTAAACATCTCTCTCTCTCTCTCCTTTCTGACACGCGGCCCCCACTTCAATCGTGAAGTTAAGCTAGAAAGGATTTTGGAGGGACTTACTAATTATATTATATATTCAGATTAGTTTTCTATTTCATCATTAATTTTATTTTTTTCTTCATTTATCTCATACTCGTACGATTTTCTCTCAAAAATGATATGATGTCTCATTTTAAAGCAATATATAATTTTATTTTTTTAATGAATTATTATAAAGCTAATTATATTTTTTATTATCAAATATATTTTAGCATTTAAAAAATATACATTTATTTTTAGAAAATTTCTAAATTTATAGAAAAAAATTCAAATATCTAACTATTTATATATAAACTGATGAACAGCTCTAATTTAGTAATTTTAGCAAGTTTGTTTAGTAAGCCACGGTGGCCTTAAGCCCTTAACGCGAGGGCATAGGGGGGAGAAAAGAAAAATAAATAAAAACGAATCTCACATTCTGTCCTTCTCGGCTTCTCCTCTTCCTCCCTTACCGGCCTCGGCATAGCTCTCGTGACTCGTCTCCTTGGGCATCTAGCGCGACTGGTTTTTGAACTTTTTCTCCTCTCCAGTTTCTTCATTGTCTTTTTTTTAATAACAGACAATTTTTCTTCGTTTTGTCAATCTCGCCCTCTCAAAAACCCTCCACTCCCGACAAACCTCCCACAGCCTCTCCTCTCAGGGAAGCAGCCGCTGCTCTCCTCTCTCCGAACCCAAGAAACCGTCCCTGCCTCCCCGCCACACCGCCTCTCTCCTCCGTGACTTTCTCTCGGCTTCCAAGAAACCATCCCTGGTACACAGGTATCCTCTCTCTTTTCCTTCGACTGATATAGGTATAAGACAATTTTCTTTTTTCGATTTTCAAATGTGGAGCAATCGATTTCAATCTGTATTTGGTTCCAACTTCCAAGTGCTAATAGTTTCGTAAGTCTCTTGTGAACCAACAAAACCCTCACTGGTAAGAAGACTATTGTCATATTTTCTGTTTAGATGCGACTTATAATGTAAGGTACCGACGGAATGTTCTGGCCATTGTCATTTTTGTTTCTATTGGATTTATTTAAAGAATCCATATTATGATTTTATTGGAAATTAATTTGAAGTTCATATATATTGGTAGATAATTATATAGGTTGACGGAATTGTATAAAATATGGATGAATAAATAATCCAAATTTAGCAGATTTTGAATTTTATGTTTTATAACAATCAGGAGTAGAGATATGTTTGATTTTTATATTTTTTCCTGTCTGCAGATTCATTGTATGAAACACCATAAAGCATTTTCAAGTATTCTAGATTCTCATGCATCAAACATCTATACAAAAAGCAATAGATCCAAGGATCATTGAGAATGGACTATTTTTCCCATTATTTTTTGGGATTCCCACATTTTCTTTCATATAAAAAAGGCCCTATATTAGCGACTGATAATTAGGAAATTTTGTTATGGGACAATTTGTTATGGGACAATCAATTTCTTGTGGCAGGCTCAAGTTCTTCAGAGCTTAATAGATAACAATGCTGGGTTCCAAATTTGTTACCAAATTGTAGTCTGAAGAAGTCCTATTTCTTACACCTAGTGCAACACATGCCTCTAAAAAGTTGCATGTTGTATGGTACAAGTAGAAAAGGCTTTTTATACACGTATTAGAAGACCAGATGCCAGAAATAATTCACTTTAATTGGTACAATGAGTAGGACAGCTCCTACCAAATCATTGTGTGCTTGTACCCAAGCCTAGTTACTTTCAAAATTTACAATACTACAAATGGAGAAGTACATAGGCGTCATTAAAGCATGTGTAGTGGTTTTGGAATGGTGATACAGTATTAGGTTATGTATCAACATAAGAATCAACTGCATGCATTTTAACAGATCATTTGGTAGAGTTTTACTGTGTTGGATTGTGTACACTATAACCATATTATGTATATTGCACCCCCACAGAGATAATTTAGCGTCCATCTTAAATCAACATTAATTTATTTTTTTCTAATTTTCTTTTCAGAATGCACTTTCAGACCACTTTTTTTTTCATGAATGCTCTAATAATAAAAGTTTTGGCGAGAACACACATTTTGTTGATATCTATAAAGAAATCAGAATCAAATTAAATGTATTTTTATCAGGACAAAGTACCAAGTTACATGCTTCATCTGTTACTTTTAATTCAAGAATGAAGTGTTATAAAGCAATTTTGCGTTATTTGTAGATGTGTTATAGAAAAGTTTCTGTTGACAATATGAATATTACAGGTAAAAATATCATTTTATAGGTTTTAATTTTTAAAGACAAGTATAATTTAGATATTTTTTGATAAGAAATAATAGCATTTCAATATTTTTTATGTATTTTTTTGAATTTCTACTACTATACAGATCAACTAATATTCATGAATGAAAAGGGCAAAAATACAAAAGATCAATTAAAGCATGCTCTAAAGTAACTACATGATCTTTGCATAAATTTGAAGTAGTAATAAACAAATGAATTATATTTACTAATCATCACAGGGATAAATCCTACTGTGGTCTGTGTAGTAAAGTATTGATCTTTTTTATTTAGGAAAAAATTACACATTATTATCTCATACTTGTTAGTGTTTAATCCATCAGCTCAACATATTTTAAAAAAATGAACTGACGTTGCTGTTTTTGCCTCTTAGTTGAGTAAATGGAGATGGAAGCAAACAACGGAACAGACAAACAACCGGATTATGAAGAAGAATTTGTGTTTCTTGATTTAGAGGACTGTGTTTACTCAGATATCCCTCCAAATGCACCATTCGTGCTTTCCGTATGTTCAAAGTATTTCTTTTATATATTCTAGAATGGAAAAATATCGAGTTCACACCTTTAAAATTATGTGCTTAACAAGGGTGGAGGCAAAAGGGTCCCCAGTCCCCCACCATTCAAATTTGTTTTTCTGGTTCCATTCTGGAGTCCAGTGTTTCCATCCCTTCATGTGTTAACTGCCAAGTAGTTATTAGTTATGTAACTTCTAAACCTTATAATGTAGGGTTTGGATACGCCGTCGCCAGTTTTACAAGTTGGTGAGAATCTAAAGTTGGTGAGTAGCATTTCTTCTCATATTTTACTTTTCATTTATGATGTCTTAATGTTCTGGAAATTTCTTGGTGTTGTCCTGCTTTTGACAAATCAAGTTCAATCTATGTCAGTTACCTATGAATACAACAACAACAACAACAAAGCCCTTAATTCCAAATAAATTGGGGTGGGCTAGAAATGAAACCCAATCCAAAATCATAGAGATCAGAGATCTCAAATATAAAAAATCAATGATAGTAATAGTGCCTGATAGTGATGATGATGAGAATAATGACAATGATCAATGATAATGATGATGATAATAATGACTATGATGATGATGATATGATAATATGATAATAATATACTAATAATACTAGTAGTAATAGTAATATAATAGTACTAAATACTAATGATAATAAGGAC